>OZ020613.1:41890263-43390038 GCA_963971575.1 Liopterus haemorrhoidalis
CCGCGGCTGCATATCGCCAGGGTTTGGGATGCAGTCGTGTGTATTTAGCTCCACTAGTCTCTAGTATGACGCGGCTCAAAAGGTTGCTGAAGTTTGAGATTAGTGGACGCTTGTCAAGACCTGACAAACCCCATAATAATAATAATAATCTTTATTGGTGTTGTTTTTTACATCACAGAGAATGTTTACACAAGTCAAAGAATATTAAAATACAAGAAGTCAGGAAATAAAATAATTACAATACAAATAACATATTAAAAATTGTCCAAAATGATGGTAAAAAATTAAAATTACAAAAATCATACGTCATTAAACGTTAAAATATTATAATGTTATGAAGTCAGGAAAATAAAATAATCACTATACAAATAACAAATTTAAAAAAAAATGTCCAAAATGATGGTAAAAAATTAAAATTACGAAAACCATACGTCATTAGACGTTAAAATATTATATCAATGTACACAAGATAGAAATAAATTCATCAATTTAGTAAATACAATTTTCTAACAGAAGTATTTTGATCTCGCTTTTAAATTGTTTGAGCGTTTTTTTATTTTTAATATGATCAGGTAGCTTTTTGTAAAGTTTTAAACCAATTGTGACAAAGCCTTTATTAGTTTTTTCATACCTATTACGCGGTATCTTAAATAAATCTTTGTTTCTGGTATGGTAATTGTGACAATCTTTATTACAGTCAAACTGCATTGTATTCCTATAGATGTGGCATAATAAGTCTAGTATGTAAATACTCGGTAATGTTAAAATTTGAAACTTTGTAAAGTAAGGCCTGCATGAAACTAAAGTATTTTTATTGGCTATGAACCTAATTATACTTTTCTGTGCAATAAAAACACTTTTTATCTTTGAAGATGATCCCCAAAAGCAGATCCCATATCTTATTCTACTATATATCTGACCATAATAGAATTTTAGTATGGTGTCATGACTTATATGGTACTTAAGATTTTTAATCTGGTAGTAAAATGAGTGTAGGGAAGATACTAATTTCTCACAGTGGCATTTCCAGTTTAACACATTGTCAATATTAATTCCTAAAAACTTGACTGAATTTTTGAAGTCAAGGGGAATATTAACTAATGTCAATGGTCAGTTCAATATTTTTTGAATTAAAGGACGGTTGAAATATCATAAAGTTTGTTTTTGACGCATTTAGAAATAGACTGTTAGATAGGACACTTATTTTGTCCTGTAGTTCAGTTTTATTCGTCCCAGTTATTACAACAGAGGTATCATCGGCAAACATTGTAATAAAATATTTTAAGAAAAAAGTGATATCATTTATAAAAAGGATAAATAAGATAGGACCCAGAACAGAACCCTGAGGCACACCAATATTGACTGGCAATAAATCTGATTTTACATTAAATTTATTGCCAGTTTTATTTCTAAAGTTCATTTGAACATATTGAAAACGGTTTGAGAGATAGGAACTGAACCACTTGGCAACTACTCCCCTTGTGCCATACATGTCTAATTTATCTAGAAGAATTGAGTGAACGACACAGTCAAATGCTCTACTTAAGTCACAGAACACACCAACTGGTATTTCTCCCTTATTTAAAGTTTTATAGACGCATGATAAGAAAGCATCTATTGCGCTCATTGTTGAAAAGTTAGCTCTGAAACCATGTTAAGAATTATTAATTAACTCATGTTTATTTAAATAATTTAAAAGCCGATCTAACATGCAGTACTCAAATATTTTTGAGAACCCTGATGCAATTGCAATTGGCCTGTAATTGGACATATCACTCAAAGCCTTTTGTTAATGGACTCGATTGATTTTAGTAATTTTTAGTACTTCAGGGAAAACGCCTTCAGAAAGTGATAAATTTACTAGGTGTGTCAGGGGTGTAACGGTACATCGTCAGGACCGGAAGATTTCTTATTTTTAAGTTTGTTTATAATAGTTATAAGTTCATTTTCAATAAAAGGAAGAGCAAACATGGTGTTATTGACTTTTGGAAATGCAAGAATATTAGAGGCGACATTGCTTTGTGGAATAAAAAAGCTTCAATAAAAAAGTTGTTAAATATATTTACAATTTTATCGGGATCTATAATTTTCTTGTCTTCAACTTCAAGTATAACGTCTGAATCTTTACTGTTTTTTCGCATCTGGTGTTTAGATAGTACCTCCCAAGCAGTGCGACATGGGTTAAGAGAGTTCAGTATTTTATCATCATAATATGGCAATTTATTTTCCCTTATTAGAATATTGTGTTTACGTCGATGATGTAAATAAGTATCCCGCAGTATGGGACATTTCCAACTCAACACATACCAATCCTGAACTACACAACTAGATTTTTTTATTTCATCCAGTGTAACCCAGGGTTTATTAGAATTATGTGACATTTTGATTTCTTTAAATGGAAAAGAGATTATTAAAATGGTAAATGAATTTATTGTAAAAAAAGTGAATGAGTTATTGAAATTATCTGAATTAATTACGTTATTCCAATCCTCTCCTAATAAGACATTTTTGAATTTTCGATAGATATATTATCAAATTTTCTAATTGTTTGAGTAGTGCAGAAACGATGATCAGACACAATACATTCCTTAACATCGCATGCAACAACATCGAGATCAGTGTACATATTGTCAAGTATTGCATTATGTCTAGTGGGTTTAGTGACATAACATTTTGAATTGAATAAAAGGCATTATGGCATATAATGGCATTAGAAAATTGCTACTTCATAAAGAAGGTCCGCATGATATCATATCTAACTACAGGCCCATATCACTTTTATCTAATTTTTCAAAATTATTAGATAAGATAATCAAAAAAGGATTAATATCATTTCTCACGGACTGTAATGTAATCTCAGACAGACAGTTTGGATTTTTACAAAACAAAGGGACAGAAGATGCGATTGCTTTATCAAAAAATATATACAATGGGCTAGATAGTTCTATGTCATGTTGTGCCATATTCTTTGACCTTGCCAAAGCGTTGGACACTGTGGACCATTTTATTATGTTAACAAAACTTGAAAAATATGGTGTTCGTGGCGAACCTTTTCAATTATTGAAAAGTTACCTAGAGCACAGGCAACAAATTGTAGCAATAGAAAATGCCCATAGTTGTTCTGAAACAGTTAAATGTGGTGTACCTCAAGGAACAGTTCTAGAACCAATACTTTTTATTTTGTATATAAATGATTTGCTCAATCTAAACCTTCGTGGCAAAATTATATCATATGCTGCTGATACAGTTCTGTATATTGAGGCACCTACATGGAAAGATGCTAGGCTATTTGTAGAACATGATATGTACACAATAAAATGTTGGCTAGATTTTAATAATTTTTCATTGAACGATAATAAGACTCATTTCATTCCTTTCTCAATATATGCAAACACGCAACCCGCTTTTGATTATTTAGTGCCTCATAAAAGTAACTGCTCAAATATCGATACCTGTCAGTTGCGACGCTCCCTTTGTCTAACCTTTGTACTGTCGTGGACTTCGGTCGCAAGTTGGATTACCTTACGAGTACAGGTAATCCATATTTCCATTTACGCTTCCATCCATTTATGCTTCGGGCGTCAACCAATTTCACGGATTTCTCAGTGGAGCGAGGTCAGGGTCCCAACACAACACACACTCTTTCGCGTACACACAAAAAAAAAAGGAAAACAGTTTAAAATTTATTAACCCGGATTTATTTTTCTATTTGTAACTACATAAAATAATATTTCGAAACGCTGGTCTTCAGTGGAGGCGTCCTTCGTAGGCGACGCCGGCTTGGAAGAAAGAAGAAAAAAAAAAACAGAACAGAACAGTAACCCATTCCCTACTTTTCAATACGGTTTCCCCGCGAGTCCCTACCGACGGTGCAAGGGCTCCGTCTGCCTTGGTCGGACTAACTCAACCTTGCAGACCGCGATGCCTCGTACCGCTGGTTTCCCCCGTGCTATTAATTCGTGAGTCCCTCTGACGGCGCGAAGGGCTACGTCTGCCTTGGTCGGACCAAACTCAACCTTAACAGACCGTAGCGCCTCGTACCGACGGTGTCAAGAGTTCCGTCTGACTTGGTCGGACAAACTCAACCTAGCCAGAACGCAAATACTTCCACCGACAAAATAAAAATACACAATTTTTCAAACAAATTTATCTCTCATAAAATAATAGCAAAATGTTAACTTACTCTCTCTGGTCACTGGAATCCGTTGCAGAGGGTTTTACGCTCTGCTGGAAGATAATTATTTGAGTGAATTATCGTCAGGTCTGTACACCCGTATACCATTGAGCTGGGGAGAAATAAGAAGTTGTCGACAACGCCATATATTATCTTGAAAACAACTTTCATAAAGAAAATAATTTTAAACAAATAATTCCAAAATTATTACTTGTTAAAAAAATATTAACAACGTTTTTGTTGAAAATTTTATTTAAATAATTACCGATCATCATCATCATCAAGCCTTGTCCATCATCGGGTAATTTTGGACTGCTTCTAAAATGAGCATAGGCTGTCAATAAAATGTCTCCATCTAACTCGTCTATCTGCCATAGGCTTCAAGTCGGTGATGTTGTTATAAAGTCTTTTGTCTTGGTTTTGAGAGCTCCATGCATTTATTTCTAGTAGGGTTGAGCGACGCCAGGTGTTCTTGGGTCGCCCTCTACGCCTACTGCCCTGAGGGTTGTATGCTAGTGCATATCGACACACTTCGCTAGGAGCCCTTCGAAGAGTGTGCCCTAACCAACCATACTTTCTTCTTTTTATTTGCAAATTAATGTCCATTTGACCAGTTCTTTCCCCCAATTCTACGTTTGATATTCTACGTGGCCAATAAATGCGAAGAATTCTTCGAAGACATCGATTTACAAATACTCGCACTCTTCTCTTGATAGCTTCTGTTACGAACCAAGTCTCGCAGCCGTACAGAAGAACTGACGTCACGCATGCCCTGAATATGGTAGTTTGCGTGGAAGTACTGTAGATCGCAGAATTACATACACGGCTAAGTTGGATAAATGCGCCTCTCGCTTTGCGTATTCTGCTTTCCACATCTAAATCCACAGACAGAACACTCCCCAAGTACTGGAAATCATCCACACGCTCGATTTGATGGTTACCGAGCAGTAAAGGTCTATCGGTTTCTGCATTTATCCGCATTTCTTTTGTCTTGGAGCTATTGATTTTCAATCCAAGTTTTGCAGATTCAATCGTGAGGTCATTCAGTTTTTGCTGCATGTCTCCATGCTTATGCGACAACTCACATTTATCGTCTGCAAAATCCAGTGACTCCAGTCTGACTGTTGTTGTTAGCGGATTCCAAATGATTCCTCTGGGTTTGTTAGCTGTTGATCGTCTAGCCACGGCGTCTAAAAGTATCAAAAAAAGAAGCGGTGACATCACACAACCTTGTCTAACACCTGTAATGGTTGGAAAGGGTTCTGACAAGCTACCATTGTGTAGAACTCGTGAAGCCGTTGTAGCTATTTCTAACCAGAGATATTATTTTGTCAGGCATTCCAATATTCTGCATTTCAGCCCAAATGCATTCTCTATCGACAGAGTCGAATGCTTTTTCATAGTCGACGAAAAGAAGATACAAGGGGGAACGGAACTCGACTGCTTGTTCGATGATAATCCTGAGGGTATTAATTTGATCTATACAAGACCTGCCTGTTCTGAAACCGGCCTGTTCAGGTCGCAATTTCTTGTCGATAGCTGTGACCATTCTTTCAAGGATTATCTTGCAAAAAATCTTCATTACTGAGCATAAAATGTTAATGCCACGCCAATTATTGCAGTCCGTCAGGTCCCCTTTCTTGGCAATTTTAATCACAATGCCTTCTTGCCAGCCCGAAGGAAATGACTCTTGTTCCCACACCTTGGTGAAGAGTGGATGAAGACACTCAGCAAACAAGTGGACGTCTGTTTTAAGTACCTCAGCTGTGATATTATCACAGCCCGCAGCCTCGTTGTTCTTCAGACTCTTGATGACGACAATAATTTCTCTCTTAGATAGGAGGTTCGAATTGGAAGAGGACATATTTCCGTTTGTATCGTTGGTTCTAAATTACAACGCTGTAAGTTTAGAATCTCTGAGAAATGTTCTCTCCATCTTTGCAGTTGTTTTTCTACATTAGTCAATAGCACACCGTTCTGGTCTTTTACAGGCATATTCTTGTATTGAATGGTATTGGCAATCCTCCGCGTAATGTCATAAAGGTCCTTCATGTTACGAGAGGCTGCCGCGATTTCTGCTTGTTAGCTAATGTATTCATACACAGACGTTTGTCATCCCTTATTTCTCTTTTTACTCTTTTATCGAGAGCACTATATCTGGCTTGTGCATCTTTCCTTTCGTCGACACTTTTAGCTGAATCCATAAGATAACTTGGGTATCTCCAGATTCACGCACCCAAAATCAAATCGACCACATCTGTATAAACGCTAAATGGAGCAATATGCTAACAGATGTGCGCAACAAAAGGGGGGCAGACATTAGCTCTGATCACCACCTACTGGTGGGAAATTTGCAGCTGAATGTAAAGATTATGCGCAAGAATAACCAAAACCCCAAGAAGAAGTATAATATTTCTAAGCTGAAGAATGAAGAAATAAAATCCAACTTCTGTACAACACTTCGGCAAAATCTTACTGATAGAAATCACCAACAAGAGAACATACAACAATGTTGGGATCAGCTTAGAAATGTTATAAACAAGACTTGTGAAGAAACATTGGGTATCACCAGATATGTAAGAAAAGATTTTATATCGTCGTATACTTGGACTCTTATAAGCAAAAGAGAATCAGCAAAGAACGATATAAATTCAGCTAAAAATTCAAATAATTACCGATAGTTCTCTAATTATCGGTAAAACCCAAAAAATATATATCCGCCCCCGTAGGGGTTGAACCCTGGTTCCTTGCTCGGAAGGCAGAGACTCTAACCTCTCGCGCACGAATTCGCGAACCTTTTTCGCGAATGTATATATATATTTTTATATATATATATATATATATATATATATATATATATATATATATATATATATATATATATATATATATATATATATATATATATATACACTGTATATATATATATATACTACACTGTGTGACGATGCACAAAGTGACTCTCCAAACAGTCAATTTAACACCAGTCCGCGGTGCGCGAGAGGTAAGAGTCTCTGCCTTCCAAGCAAGGAACCAGGGTTCAACCCCTACGGGGGCGGATATATATTTTTTTGGTTTTACCGATAATTAGAGAACTATCGGTAATTATTTGAATTTTTAGCTGAATTTATATCGTTCTTTGCTGATTCTCTTTTGCTTATAAGAGTCCAAGTATACGACGATATAAAATCTTTTCTTACATATCTGGTGATACCCAATGTTTCTTCACAAGTCTTGTTTATAACATTTCTAAGCTGATCCCAACATTGTTGTATGTTCTCTTGTTGGTCATTTCTATCAGTAAGATTTTGCCGAAGTGGTGTACAGAAGTTGGATTTTATTTCTTCATCCTTCAGCTTAGAAATATTATACTTCTTCTTGGGGTTTTGGTTATTCTTGCGCATAATCTTTACATTCAGCTGCAAATTTCCCACCAGTAGGTGGTGATCAGAGCTAATGTCTGCCCCCCTTTTGTTGCGCACATCTGTTAGCATATTGCTCCATTTAGCGTTTATACAGATGTGGTCGATTTGATTTTGGGTGCGTGAATCTGGAGATACCCAAGTTATCTTATGGATTCAGCTAAAAGTGTCGACGAAAGGAAAGATGCACAAGCCAGATATAGTGCTCTCGATAAAAGAGTAAAAAGAGAAATAAGGGATGACAAACGTCTGTGTATGAATACATTAGCTAACAAGCAGAAATCGCGGCAGCCTCTCGTAACATGAAGGACCTTTATGACATTACGCGGAGGATTGCCAATACCATTCAATACAAGAATATGCCTGTAAAAGACCAGAACGGTGTGCTATTGACTAATGTAGAAAAACAACTGCAAAGATGGAGAGAACATTTCTCAGAGATTCTAAACTTACAGCGTTGTAATTTAGAACCAACGATACAAACGGAAATATGTCCTCTTCCAATTCGAACCTCCTATCTAAGAGAGAAATTATTGTCGTCATCAAGAGTTTGAAGAACAACGAGGCTGCGGGCTGTGATAATATCACAGCTGAGGTACTTAAAACAGACGTCAACTTGTTTGCTGAGTGTCTTCATCCACTCTTCACCAAGGTGTGGGAACAAGAGTCATTTCCTTCGGGCTGGCAAGAAGGCATTGTGATTAAAATTGCCAAGAAAGGGGACCTGACGGACTGCAATAATTGGCGTGGCATTAACATTTTATGCTCAGTAATGAAGATTTTTTGCAAGATAATCCTTGAAAGAATGGTCACAGCTATCGACAAGAAATTGCGACCTGAACAGGCCGGTTTCAGAACAGGCAGGTCTTGTATAGATCAAATTAATACCCTCAGGATTATCATCGAACAAGCAGTCGAGTTCCGTTCCCCCTTGTATCTTCTTTTCGTCGACTATGAAAAAGCATTCGACTCTGTCGATAGAGAATGCATTTGGGCTGAAATGCAGAATATTGGAATGCCTGACAAAATAATATCTCTGGTTAGAAATAGCTACAACGGCTTCACGAGTTCTACACAATGGTAGCTTGTCAGAACCCTTTCCAACCATTACAGGTGTTAGACAAGGTTGTGTGATGTCACCGCTTCTTTTTTTGATAGTTTTAGACGCCGTGGCTAGACGATCAACAGCTAACAAACCCAGAGGAATCATTTGGAATCCGCTAACAACAACAGTCAGACTGGAGTCACTGGATTTTGCAGACGATAAATGTGAGTTGTCGCATAAGCATGGAGACATGCAGCAAAAACTGAATGACCTCACGATTGAATCTGCAAAACTTGGATTGAAAATCAATAGCTCCAAGACAAAAGAAATGCGGATAAATGCAGAAACCGATAGACCTTTACTGCTCGGTAACCATCAAATCGAGCGTGTGGATGATTTCCAGTACTTGGGGAGTGTTGTGTCTGTGGATTTAGATGTGGAAAGCAGAATACGCAAAGCGAGAGGCGCATTTATCCAACTTAGTCGTGTATGTAATTCTGCGATCTACAGTACTTCCACGCAAACTACCATATTCAGGGCATGCGTGACGTCAGTTCTTCTGTACGGCTGCGAGACTTGGTTCGTAACAGAAGCTATCAAGAGAAGAGTGCGAGTATTTGTAAATCGATGTCTTCGAAAAATTCTTCGCATTTATTGGCCACGTAGAATATCAAACGTAGAATTGGGGGAAAGAACTGGTCAAATGGACATTAATTTGCAAATAAAAAGAAGAAAGTATGGTTGGTTAGGGCACACTCTTCGAAGGGCTCCTAGCGAAGTGTGTCGATATGCACTAGCATACAACCCTCAGGGCAGTAGGCGTAGAGGGCGACCCAAGAACACCTGGCGTCGCTCAACCCTACTAGAAATAAATGCATGGAGCTCTCAAAACCAAGACAAAAGACTTTATAACAACATCACCGACTTGAAGCCTATGTCAGATAGACGAGTTAGATGGAGAAATTTTATTGACAGCCTATGCTCTTTTTAGAAGCAGTCCAAAATCACCCGATGATGGACAAGGCTTGATGATGATGATGATCGGTAATTATTTAAATAAAATTTTCAACAAAAACGTTGTTAATATTTTTTTAACAAGTAATAATTTTGGAATTATTTGTTTAAAATTATTTTCTTTATGAAAGTTGTTTTCAAGATAATATATGGCGTTGTCGACAACTTCTTATTTCTCCCCAGCTCAATGGTATACGGGTGTACAGACCTGACGATAATTCACTCAAATAATTATCTTCCAGCAGAGCGTAAAACCCTCTGCAACGGATTCCAGTGACCAGAGAGAGTAAGTTAACATTCTGCTATTATTTTATGAGAGATAAATTTGTTTGAAAAATTGTGTATTTTTATTTTGTCGGTGGAAGTATTTACGTTCTGGCTAGGTTGAGTTTGTCCGACCAAGTCAGACGGAACTCTTGACACCGTCGGTACGAGGCGCTACGGTCTGTTAAGGTTGAGTTTGGTCCGACCAAGGCAGACGTAGCCCTTCGCGCCGTCAGAGGGACTCACGAATTAATAGCACGGGGGAAACCAGCGGTACGAGGCATCGCGGTCTGCAAGTTTGAGTTAGTCCGACCAAGGCAGATGGAGCCCTTGCACCGTCGGTAGGGACTCGCGGGGAAACCGTATTGAAAAGTAGGGAATGGGTTACTGTTCTGTTCTGTTTTTTTTTTTCTTCTTTCTTCCTAGCCGGCGTCGCCTACGAAGGACGCCTCCACTGAAGACCAGCGTTTCGAAATATTATTTTATGTAGTTACAAATAGAAAAATAAATCCGGGTTAATAAATTTTAAACTGTTTTCCTTTTTTTTTTGTGTGTACGCGAAAGAGTGTGTGTTGTGTTGGGACCCTGACCTCGCTCCACTGAGAAATCCGTGAAATTGGTTGACGCCCGAAGCATAAATGGATGGAAGCGTAAATGGAAATATGGATTACCTGTACTCGTAAGGTAATCCAACTTGCGACCGAAGTCCACGACAGTACAAAGGTTAGACAAAGGGAGCGTCGCAACTGACAGGTATCGATATTTGAGCAGTTACTTTTATGAGGCACTAAATAATCAAAAGCGGGTTGCGTGTTTGCATATATTGAGAAAGGAATGTGTTAAAGTTGAGTTATCGCGTCCGTTACAATAAACATTTAAATGAGATGTGATGGTGCGCGCGCAATAAGTATAGGTGGTGTGCTGAGTACTGCTTGCGTGCAGTTAAGTAGTCAGCAGACAGCAGTGTAGCTGTGAACATGTATGTGAGCTGGTGTGTGTATAATTGTTCTGTGTGCTAAATTAAATAAAAACGCTTTGTACAATCAACAGATGTGATTTTTGTTGATACCCTCTCACTCTGAATCCTTTGTCACACTAACACGGGGAAGTGATTTCTCGCTCTGCTTCAACAGGTTATGGGCCCAGTAAATAATCCTGTGTGATAAAGGAGACAGGCTGCGGAAAACAAGGCGTTGGCGGTAGCCATTTTGTGCGGTCGAACATAGTTGTTGAGAATAAGTTTACGTGTGATACGAATTCGTTATGTCTCAAGATATCTCGGCGCGTAGTGTCAAGAAGTTCGACGGGGAAAATTTCCAGGTTTGGAAATTTCAGATGCACACATTGTTCATCGCAAATGAAATCGATGACATAGTGGATGGTACCAGGACAATTCCAGAGACGCCGGCTGATGCTACCGCGGAAGTGAAAACCGCGTGTGCGGCGCAAAAGAAATCGTGGGTGCGTGATAATGATGGCGATGTTCCTAACATCATCGGCACTAGAGCCCGCACAGCTCGAGCCGTTACTAGTGTGTGTGACCGCGAAAGACATGTGGGACAATCTATGCCGGATACACGAACAGAAATCTGCAGAAAACAAACTTTTGCTGTTACAAAGATTTTTCAAACAGTACCGTATGACGTCGAGTGATTCCGTCGTGCAACATATCGCGAAAGTTCGCAACATGGCCGCGCAACTCGAGAACGTGGGTGAAGGAGTGTCGGAATTGACTGTGATAGCCAAGAGACTTGGAAGTTTGTCATCCATGTATAGCACACTCCAGACCGCGTGGGACAGTGTCGATCCGTCGCGTCAGACACTGAGCAACCTAGAAGAAAGGCTGATACGAGAGGAAGCGCGATTAGGCTCCGATCGGGAGGACGGAGCAAGTGCGTTCGCTGCGTCCAAACATGAGAAAAAGAAACGAGGGAACACCAAGAAACCGCAAAAGGAAATCGAGTGCTACAGATGTCACGAGAAAGGACATTTTGCGCGCGAGTGTTCGAATAAAAAGGGCGGAAAAGGAAGTGATGACAATCAGTCACGTGATTGTGCGTTCGTTGTCGAGAAAACGCGAAGTGATGCGTCGGGTGAATTCGGATCGCGGGGTGAGAACCAATTACAAATGCTTCTTGCGGACAAACAGTGCGAGGTCTGGATTATCGACAGTGGTACATCTAGGCACATGACCAATCGACGTGAATGGATCACAAATTACCGACCGGTCAACGATGGTGCGAAAGTATCTCTCGGTGACGGCGTAGAATGCGATATTGTCGGCGAAGGTATAGTGCGTATACAAAAGTTCGTAAATGGTTTGTGGCGCGATGCCCGCATTTAAGACGTGCTATACGTTCCTAGTTTAAAGAAAAACTTGTTTTCCGTGGGTGCCTGCACGAAAAAAGGTTTTGAGGTGAACTTTAAAGACACGGTTGTGAACATAGTGCGCGAGAAAGAAGTGGTCGCATCGGGCGTGAGGCAAGACAATGACATTTACCAAATGTTCTTCCGCGTTATAAAATCCCGTGCTGAAGAGGCAAATTTGTCGGCGTACAATCTACGCGTGTGGCACGAGAGACTCGGACATGTCAACAAACGTGCAATCCGCGAGCTCGCGAAAAAGGGACTTGTTCACGGTGTATCTATGACTGATGACAGTGACTTTGTGTGTCAGATGTGCCATCTCGGGAAAGCGCATCGGTTGCCGTTCAAGAAACGCGAGAAAGTGTCAACCAAGCCAGGTGAAGTTATGCTTACCGACGTGTGTGGTCCTATGTCCGTTGAAACGCCGGGCGGTTCAAAATACTTTCTGACATTTAAGGATGACGCGTCCGGGTATAGACATGTGTATTTCTTGCGGGATAAGTCGGATGTGTTCGAAAAATTTAAAATCTTCGAGACGGAAGTGGCAAACAAGTTCGGGCGTCGAATAAAAGTCCTGCGATCGGACAACGGCCGTGAATTTTGCAATTTTAAAATGAACAATTATCTAGAGTCCCGTGGAATTAAAAAAGAAAATACGGCTCCGTATACTCCGCAGCAGAACGGCAAGGCCGAAAGAGACAATAGTACAATCGTTGAGAGTGCGCGAACAATGATTCACGCGAAATCTCTTCCACTGAGTTTGTGGGCAGAGGCGGTGAACACAGCAATCTATGTGTTAAACCGAACTGTATCGTCGGGCGGCAGCGCTACACCGTACGAGATGTGGGTGGGCAAGAAGTCAACAATGAGTCATCTGCTTATCTTCGGATCTGTGGCATATGTGTTAGTGCCGAAGCAGTTTACGAAAAAGTTTGACCTACAAGGAAGAAAAATGATTTTCGTGGGCTATGAAGGCGACTCAACAAACTACAGAGTGTACGATCCGATGACGAAGCGTGTAAGCGTCACTAGAGACGCGACCTTCTATGAGCAAGTCGGGAAGGTGAAAGCTGAGGAGTCAGACCCGATCGATGAGATGGTGACGTTCCCAAATGTCCAAGACCAAGTAAGAGAAGAAGAAGTCGAAGCTGGAGTTCGACTCGAGGAAGTTCGGCAGCAAGAGGTCGACGACGAAGGTCAAGTGGAGAGAAATGCGCAGCAACCCTTAGAAATGACTGGCGTGGAGGGGCGTGTACTCCGAGATCGAGGCACAATACACCGTGCAGCAAGGTACGACGCTGATTTTGCCGAATACATCGTGCCATGTACGTATGAAGAAGCAACGGGAGGCAGCGACGCCGCGCAGTGGACGCATGCCATCAAGGAGGAGTTGCAAGCGCACGAGACCAATAGTACGTGGTCAATCGTGCCCAAAATACCAGGAACGAAGACAATCGATTCCAAGTGGGTGTTCAAGGTCAAAAGTGATCCAGACAAGAAGACGCAACGTTTCAAGGCGAGACTATGTGCTCGCGGGTTCATGCAGCAGCGAGGGATCGATTACACCGAGACGTTCGCGCCTGTCGTGCGATACGACTCACTTCGAGTACTTCTGGCAGCAGTGGCCGAGAAGGATCTCGAATTGCTGCAGTTCGACGTCCAGACGGCTTTCCTGTACGGTGAGCTGAAGGAAGACATCTTCATGGAGATACCAGAGGGGCTGAACGTTGAACAAACTGTAGTGAAAAAGGTTGTATGTAAACTCAACAAATCGCTATATGGTTTAAAGCAAGCACCACGGTGCTGGAATCAAAAATTTACTAAGTTTTTGTGTCGATTTAAATTTAAATGTAGTGAGGCCGATCCATGTGTTCTTGTCGGACAATTCAATGGAGAAACCGTTTATTTAGCCCTGTTCGTAGACGACGGTCTCGTAGCGGCCAAATCCAAGTCAACATTAAATATACTGACAAATTATTTGAGCGAAACATTTAAAATTAAAATCGGAGATTCAAGTTTTTTCGTTGGAATGCAAATCGTGCGAGATAGAGTTGAGAAAACTCTAGGCATTCATCAGAGTGCTTATATCGAAAAAATTATAGAAAAATTCGGGATGTGCGACGCGAAGCCGGTAAGCGTACCAGCCGATCCTAATGTGGTACTGTATCCAGTCGAGGCAAGCGACGAGAGGTCGAGTAACGTGCCCTATCGAGAGGCAGTCGGGTCATTAGTATTTCTTGCGGCCGTGTCACGACCTGATATAGCATATGCGGTCAATTCAGTAAGTAAGTTCCTGAGTAATCACAATGCGGAACACTGGCGTGCAGTGAAGCGAATTTTCGCATATTTAAAGGGAACACTTAATTACGCAATAGAGTACAGAAACGGCGGTAGCGAAGTAGAGTTGATCGGATTCTCTGACGCGGATTTCGCAAGTGTTATCGAGACGCGTAGGTCAACTACCGGTTACATTTTCTGCGTGGCGAATTGGCTGGTATCGTGGTCCTCACAAAGGCAGAAATTAGTCGTGCTCAGTACAACCGAGTCGGAGTATGTGGCAGCAGCGACAGCCGCCAAGGAAGCAGTTTGGCTAATAAAACTGTTAAAAGAATTAGATTATTCGTGCGAGCGTGAGACCACTCTTTTTGTAGACAATCAGAGTGCAATACGTCTTGTACAAAACCCTGTGTTTCACAAGCGCACGAAACACATAGATATACGATATCACTATATTCGTGAGGAATACGAAAGTAAAGAAATAAAAGTGAAGTATATCCCAACTGAGATGCAGCGCGCCGATATACTTACTAAAGCTCTACCGAGAGATAGATTTCGGAATTCATGCGAGATGATTAGCTTAGTTCGTAAGGGACACTCAAACGGCGGTAGTGTTAAAGTTGAGTTATCGCGTCCGTTACAATAAACATTTAAATGAGATGTGATGGTGCGCGCGCAATAAGTATAGGTGGTGTGCTGAGTACTGCCTGCGTGCAGTTAAGTAGTCAGCAGACAGCAGTGTAGCTGTGAACATGTATGTGAGCTGGTGTGTGTATAATTGTTCTGTGTGCTAAATTAAATAAAAACGCTTTGTACAATCAACAGATGTGATTTTTGTTGATACCCTCTCAATCTGAATCCTTTGTCACACTAACACGGGGAAGTGATTTTTCTCGCTCTGCTTCAACAGAATGAAATGAGTCTTATTATCGTTCAATGAAAATTTATTAAAATCTAGCCAACATTTTATTGTGTACATATCATGTTCTACAAATAGCCTAGCATCTTTCCATGTAGGTGCCTCAATATACAGAACTGTATCAGCGGCATATGATATAATTTTGCCACGAAGGTAAGGATTGAGCAAATCATTTATATACAAAATAAAAAGTATTGGTTCTAGAACTGTTCCTTGAGGTACACCACATTTAACTGTTTCAGAACAACTATGGACATTTTCTATTGCTACAATTTGTTGCCTGTGCTCTAGGTAACTTTTCAATAATTGAAAAGGTTCGCCACGAACACCATATTTTTCAAGTTTTGTTAACATAATAAAATGGTCCACAGTGTCCAACGCTTTGGCAAGGTCAAAGAATATGGCACAACATGACATAGAACTATCTAGCACATTGTATATATTTTTTGATAAAGCAATCGCATCTTCTGTCCCTTTGTTTTGTAAAAATCCAAACTGTCTGTCTGAGATTACATTACAGTCCGTGAGAAATGATATTAATCCTTTTTTGATTATCTTATCTAATAATTTTGAAAAATTAGATAAAAGTGATATGGGCCTGTAGTTAGATATGATATCATGCGGACCTTCTTTATGAAGTAGCAATTTTCTAATGCCATTATATGCCATAATGCCATATTGCCTTTTATTCAATTCAAAATGTTATGTCACTAAACCCACTAGACATAATGAAATACTTGACAATATGTACACTGATCTCGATGTTGTTGCATGCGATGTTAAGGAATGTGTTGTGTCTGATCATCGTTTCTGCACTACTCAAACAATTAGAAAATTTGATAATATATCTATCGAAAAATTCAAAAATGTCTTATTAGGAGAGGATTGGAATAACGTAATTAATTCAGATAATTTCAATAACTCATACACTTTTTTTACAATAATTTCATTTATCATTTTAATAACTCTTTTTCATTTAAAGAAATCAAAATGTCACATAATTCTAATAAACCCTGGGTTACACTGGATGAAATAAAAAAATCTAGTTGTGTAGTTCAGGATTGGTATGTGTTGAGTTGGAAATATCCCATACTGCGGGATACTTATTTACATCATCGACGTAAACACAATATTCTAATAAGGGAAACTAAATTGCCATATTATGATGATAAAATACTGAACTCTCTTAACCCATGTCGCACTGCTTGGGAGGTAATATCTAAACACCAGATGCGAAAAAACAGTAAAGATTCAGACGTTATACTTGAAGTTGCAGACAACAAAATTATAGATCCCGATAAAATTGTAAATATATTTAACAACTTTTTTATTGAAGCTTTTTTATTCCACAAAGCAATGTCGCCTCTAATATTCTTGCATTTCCAAAAGTCAATAACACCATGTTTGCTCTTCCTTTTATTGAAAATGAACTTATAACTATTATAAACAAACTTAAAAATAAGAAATCTTCCGGTCCTGACGATGTACCTTGTAGCCTTCTTAGAGTTAATTAATAATTCTTAACATGGTTTCAGAGCTAACTTTTCAACAATGAGCGCAATAGATGCTTTCTTATCATGCGTCTATAAAACTTTAAATAAGGGAGAAATACCAGTTGGTGTTTTCTGTGACTTAAGTAGAGCATTTGACTGTGTCGTTCACTCAATTCTTCTAGATAAATTAGACATGTATGGCACAAGGGGAGTAGTTGCCAAGTGGTTCAGTTCCTATCTCTCAAACCGTTTTCAATATGTACAAATGAACTTTAGAAATAAAACTGGCAATAAATTTTATGTAAAATCAGATTTATTGCCAGTCAATATTGGTGTGCCTCAGGGTTCTGTTCTGGGTCCTATCTTATTTATCCTTTTTATAAATGATATCACTTTTTTCTTAAAATATTTTATTACAATATTTGCCGATGATACCTCTGTTGTAATAACTGGGACGAATAAAACTGAACTACAGGAAAAAATAAGTGTCCTATCTAACAGTCTATTTCTAAATGCCTCAAAAACAAACTTTATGATATTTCAACCGTCCTTTAAAAAGATTTTATATCGTCGTATACTTGGACTCTTATACGCAAAAGAGAATCAGCAAAGAACGATATAAATTCAGCTAAAAATTCAAATAATTACCGATAGTTCTCTAATTATCGGTAAAACCAAAAAAATATATATCCGCCCCCGTAGGGGTTGAACCCTGGTTCCTTGCTCGGAAGGCAGAGACTCTTACCTCTCGCGCACCGCGGACTGGTGTTAAATTGACTGTTTGGGGAGTCACTTTGTGCATCGTTACACAGTGTAGTACAAAAATTACGAATGTATGTATATATATATATGTTAGCATCTAGCCTTCCACCCGCTAATCTGGACCCGCTAATGATGACGGCTCATTACACTAATTGGTTTTTATAAAACACACGTAGAATTTGATAGAGAGATCAGATGTTTTCTTACGTTGTAAGAGTGAATACCTAGAATAAAATAGTCTGTGAACAACTTGAGTTTTATTTAAACAATAGATCCCTTATTTGTTTACATCAGAAGTGGGATCGAGTCAACGTTTCTACTTGTGAATGGGAATCATGCACGTCTTAATAATATTTTGTTATTTTATTGGGGATCTTGCTTTGTTGCATTTTTGCAGTGTTTTGTTTAAATTATTAATTTGATGATTAAGTGACAAATAGTGAAAGTGAAAAACGCAAGTGATACGTTTCAATTATTGCAAATAATAAGTGATTATGGTGGAACACATTGGTGGAACTTCCACCGTGGAAGGAAAACGAAACGTTTGAAAACGTTTTCCGACGTTTTCAGATGAAACACTTTTGCATATAATTTTTCAGGTATTATTCGTGCTATCAAACTAGTTACGTCTGGTAAAGCTATTTCCTAATAGAATTTATACTTAGCGATTGACAACAGATTGAGGTGTAGTTAAGACGAAATAGCAACTGTATTGATGAAAATGGACAAGCGTTGTTTTATTTAGGGACAGACAACTTACATGTAGGAAAATCTTTAGATGATGATAAAATTGTTCCAGTAATGAAGTAGAAATACAAAAAAGTTGTCAGAAGGGACGAGCGGTATTCTGTTTATGGACAAATTGTATGAAGGTAATGGTTAGAACATGAGTAAAATGGTAAGAGAAGTTTTATTAGTTTGAGTATGTAGCAGCGACAGTCACTGAGCTTGTTGAGTACCGCAAGACACACTGGTTGTTGTTGCTTTGTGAATGCACTGAGTATGAAGAAGCGACAGTCACTGAGCTTGTTGGGTACTGTAGACAATCTGTAATGAAATAAACTGATGGATAGTTGAGTTGAGAATTGATAGCTTGTCGAGTACCGCAAGACACACTGGTCGTGTTGAGGGCAGTTGAACGATCAGGGACCAACCTGCCAGTTGAGAGCAGTTGAATGGTCAGGGATCGTCTCTGCCAGTTGAACCCTCGAATGTGGTGTGGATCTTAAATGGTCAATGGTGTGGATCTTAAATGGTCAATGGTGTGGATCTTAAATGATCAGGGATCTTAAATGGCCAGGGACCTTAAAAGGTCAATGATATTGGACCTTAAATCTTTTCTAATCTTTTTGAAGACTTTTAGACAATTCTAAGGCCTGCATGATCATCCCCTGTTGTCATCTACCACATCATCATTTACCAGATATTCGTCTACAGAAAGGACGTGAGGACACGCCAGGAGCAGGACGGCCGTGTTAGCATCTAGCCTTCCACCCGCTAATCTGGACCCGCTAATGATGACAACTCATTAACGATAATGATGACGGCTTATTACACTAATTGGTTTTTATAAAACACACGTAGAATTTGATAGAGAGACCAGATGTTTTCTTACGTTGTAAGAGTGAATACCTAGAATAAAATAGTCTGTGAACAACTTGAGTTTTATTTAAACAATAGATCCCTTATTTGTTTACATATATATACATATATATATATATATATATATATATATATAGTTAGGATGTTGTTCTTGACGAAAAAAAAAAACACAAAATTATCAAACAACATAAGTTAAATTAAAATTAAATAAATTTGAATCAAAATGATTTGAAAATATATTAAAAACCATCAAAAATAAGAATTTATTAAAATGGCGTGAGGCGCCATTTTGTGAAATTTAATAAAATAATTTAAATTTTTTTTTTAAAAAGTTATTGAAAATAAGTGTTCTTAACTAGACAGCTTACTTAGATACGTGGTCAATATTATTTAAAAAAATGCAGGAAATGAAAATCCATTCCAAACACTTAGAATCGACATGGCAGTAGGAACTGGACGGCTCGAGACTGTCTGGTCGTTTGTGATATAACTCATAGACAATCAGACGTCACAACATATTAAGGTAAGAAAACGAAATTGGACAAGTTGATTGACTCACAGCTGATTTACGAAAGAACTACTACTATATACTTTTTACTATGCACTTGTCCAGTCATTAATGTCTTATGGGATATTAACATGGGGAGGCGCTGCGGATGTCCATATTAATAAATTTAAAATAGCATAGAAAATCATTCTAAAAATAATTCTTAAAAAACGCATTCTGTATCCAGCAAATGCATTGTTTAAGGAAGCTAATGTTATAGATGTTACCCAATTTTATTTCTTTGGAATATTAAAATATGGGAAAAAACATCCTGAACATTTAACAACAGTAAACCATAATTACCAAACGAGAAATAAGTATAAAACCGCTGATGATTAAGTTAAAAAAAAAAAATTAGACAAAAATGTTACACCTACTTTTTGCCTCGAGTATATAACAGTTTCCAAAAGTTCCTTGAGGATAGTGAAGCCACAATTGGCATCTGACACTACCGATAGAGGCGCTACTGCATTCACATCATGGCTGAATTTGGTAGGATATTTTTGACAGGTTCAATGTTATCTTCATGTGATATTTATTGAAACACACGGGAACACACTCTAAAATGGTCTTTAACTGTCTTTCCACTTCTAAGAACATATTCCCATGCTTGTCACAAACTCGACTATCCTACAACTTTTAGTTTCTCAAAATCTCACTAGAGGCGCTTCAGTTATTGTCAGTTGACAATAAACAACAGTAACATATATAAAATATTTAAAAATTTCTGTAAGTCTTTAACTCATACAGATATACTACAAATTTCAGATGTAGTAGAATGAACAGGTATATTTGTGAAAATTGTTTATTTTTGAGTGAAGTTTATTTTGTTTATCTTGTACTAAGAAATAATTATTTTATGCTATAAATCTAAGTTAAGGATTTTTAAACAATCGTTGTAAGAAATGTTTTTATAAAACCACATACAGACTCTTGTAATCTAAAGTGGTACAATTGTGATATTATATTCTAATTGCATTGGAGATAATTTTACAATAATGATTATTTATCAGTATTATACTGTATAATCTATGTATACATGTAAAATTTATATGATAAATAAAATATGAATATGAAATATGAATGTGAATTTATGTCACAAGAACAGACTTCTTCTCCCGGTTAAGAAAAAAATAAATTTTGTCCCTGGCAACGATAAGAATGAGTGGACGTAGCTTGCATACACTAATGTTGGTAACCGACAAGTTCATCGAAAATCAATTCATCGAAAATCAATTCATCGAAAATCAATTCATCGAATGATCAATTCATCGAATCGTCAATTCATCAAAAAAAAAATTTTTTGTAAATATTTGAGAGGAATGCCGAGGGCATCGGGAAGTCAAAAAAAAAAAGGCAGTGGTCAATAAAAGTAGACAGACTAAGAAATAATTGCATACATTTTTTTATATGATTTAAAAAATGGTAAATAAAGTGACATAGTGTTTGAATATAAATAAAGAAATATAATAAGAAAACTTATATAATAAAACAAATAAATTTTTTGTTTTTAAGGTTTAATAAGACAGGTTATGAGCAATTGCACGCAAATAATTTTTATAAATTCATACACAATGATACGCATTTTAATTGGGCTAATATGGGGGAAAATAAAGTACTATGCATCTAAAAACAAGGTAATTAGGTTAGGTTTAGTTAGTAAAAGTCTAAAACCGAGCGGAGCGAGTTACCCATCTTCTAGTTTAAGGACAAAGCACTATTTTAGGTTAGGTTAGTAAGGGTTTTGTTAGAAGAAGCCGAGCGAAGCGAGCTACCCATCTTCTAGTTTAATGTCAAAACACTATCTTAGGTTAGGTTAGGTTAGTAAGGGTTTGGTTAGAAGAAGCCGAGCTACCCATCTGTTATCGCGGATTGCACGCGTGCCGTTGACCGCACCGCGCGCTTTTTCACCTCATCGTGACCGCGTGATCGTGCCGACACCTGAAACCGCTAATTGCCTTAACCCGCGCATTTTTAGCAGGTATTGCCAAAATGACCCTATCAATGGGCGGAGTTAAAAACCCATTGGAAGAAATCCGGGAATTCCCCGAATGACAAATATTTAGTATAAAATCAATATTTAGTATAAATTTCGGCTCCAAACCCAGGACCGATACCAGTGAATCCTGATCAGTATAGCTCGCTTAAAGCTGGGCTCAAATCGCTTAACGCGGCTTGCGACAACGGTTCGCTTAAAGCGGCCCGCACCACGGCTCGCTTACGCGCCCCGCAACAACGGTTCGCTTAACGCGGCCCGCACCACGACTCGCTTAACGCGCCACGCAACAACGGTTCGCTTAACGCGGCCCGCACCACGGCTCGCTTACGCGCCCCGCAACAACGGTTCGCTTGACGTGGCCCGCACCACGGCTCGCTTAACGCGCCCCGCAACAACGGTTCGCTTAACGCGGCCCGCACCAAACTCGCTTAACGCGAAGTCGTTCGCTTGACGCGGACCCCAACGTACCCACCTTCCTCGCGTTCCTACCACGCAACACCCATCGCAGCCCTGGCACGATGACGAGGAAAGGCGCCTCACAAACACTACGTACAGCGCTCGGCATTCCACCATCGCCTAGTGCTGTTGTAGACGGCTGGAGCCTACCAGAACGTCCCGAGGGAAACCCAGCTTTACCTCCTCAGGAAGGAAGACCCCAGAGCTCGGCACCTTTTTGCACCTCCGACGTCATCAGAAGCGGCGCCCCATATTTTGGCTGCGCCCAAGCCCAGTCGCCTCCCGAAAACTCCTTTTTTTAAATTTGTTTAATAATACTATAAAAACATTTTATTATAGATTATATATTATTAAACAAATTTTCAAAAAGGCCTCATTATGAAAAAATGCCTTATTATGGTATCCAACATAACATATAATTAACAAGAAACAGTCAATAAATAATAAGTAATACTACTAATATGAAATTTAAATTATATGTTTATTGGTTCACATCTTTCTTTATATTTAACAAAATCACATTTTAGAAATAAAAATATAAAATAAATCATAAGAAATTTTTTTAAATTTTCTTTGTATATAATTAATAAGAAACAACCAATAAATAATTAACATTCATGTTTAAATATATATGGTAATAAAAAATATAATTAGATATGTTTATTGGTTGACGTTCACATTTTCTTTTTTCTTTTTAATAAAATCATATTTTTAGATGTACCTGCTTTTTTTAATAAAGCTTTATCCTTAATAACATCATAGAAATTTAGTCAAAACATTATGCCTCGATCGCGTTCATCGGCAAACGTCGACTCAGCGGTAAAGGCGTCTTCAAAAGTAAAAAAACTATAAAGTAGGACATTTCCGAAACAGTAGGTAGGACGAAAGACAAGTAGGTAAATTGTAGGACATGTCCTACTAAAGTAGGACGGTTGGTAACCCTGCCTTAATGTATGAGAATTTTTCTGCAGCGCCCCAAGTTTAAACATTGGTCTAGCTAACACAATTGGAGGAATATTGGCATATTTCCGCGGCGCACAGTTTGGGAATTACTGATATAGATAAGAAGTAAGTATTAGTTTATAAAGATAGTTAAAAAAAGGGGGCTTTAAAACTTTTTTTGCCGCAAATGTCAAAATTTTACACCTTAACTGAAAAGTAACCATATATTTGTGATCTAAGGTTAAAAATATATAAGTATTCCAATTTACCAACAAAATTTAAAAATGTTTTTTCTACTAAAATTTTGGTCTACATTTTCTTATGAAAAAATCATGCTTTCCTAGTTTTTGAGTTAGTGCCGAATTGGTTCAGTTTTTCGCCAATAATTCCAAAATTTTTGACCAAACTTCAAAAGGGACCAAATTTTGTTGATCTATGACCAAAAATACATATTTTTACCAATTTTCAATAAAATCGGAGACACCAATTTTTTGCTTAAAATTCACGATTTTTTTAAGGTCTAAAATTACGATTTTTTCGATTTTTGTCCATTTTTAAGGGTTTTGGATTACTACCCATACAAAACTTAATAATTGGTTTACTAAAGCCCATTTTTTTAAAGTAAGACTAAACAATCTAGGAGAATTTTAAAAATTCAAACCGCAGATTTCTATCCATTAACCATTTTATAGTTAGGATTTATCAATATTTACAAAAAAAATTAAAAATTTTCAATAATTTTGTTTGTTTCAAAATATGGTTACAAGCCAGTTACAACCGCAGGTCTTTATCTCATTTCGTTTTTGAGATACATCCATGCGAAGATGAAAATTTCTATAAATCACGCCATATTAAAATTTGTTATAATTTTAAAATACGCTAAACGAATTAGGTCTCAAATTTTTTCTAGTCTAAATAAACTACGAGGAATCCAAAAATTCTAACCTCAGGTCATTTTCTCTGACCGTTATTTGAGTCCTAATTTCATAATTCGCGTACGAAAAACTTCGCGTACTACTCCAGCCCACGCATGCACATGAAAATTTTGGTACAGAAAAAAACTGGACTGAAACTACAGTATATACTGTGTTAATACTACAAATATTACCAGATTTATACGAAGAGGCAGTAAAGACTTTTCTTTTTAAACATATCCATTTTATCTTTTTTTGTATACTCTGTTTATTATGTTTAAATTTTTGTTTTTTTAAGTTATAACAAGCTCTATAATTATTTCATGTGTTATGCTGGCAGTCAAAATATAATGGTCAAAAGGAAAAAGTGACATTATGAAAAATAAAATATCATTTTTTTTAAAACTAATATATTCAAAAATTTATATTTTGATGACAAAAAAATCAAGAAGTAATGAAAATAACATTTTATAAAGGATCAACCCCAAAATAAAATATTTAATGTAAGTATGATTTACAATATAGTTTGTTCTAAATATTTAAGGGGAACTAAATAGAATTTTTATTTTATTATGTTGTCACGAGCTTACTTTTTATCGATTGAAGTGGGCTTTTATTAAACAAAATGATCAAAAGTCTTTTCAAACGTTAAATGTTGCTAAATTTAATAAAGATCTAGTTAGGCTTAAACCAAAGAAACAGATTATAGCTAAAACAAAATGACCAAAAGCCCCATTCAATCGTTAAAAGTTACTAGACTTACTAAACTAGTATACCTTAAATAAAATCAGACTACAAAGTAATATGTAGTGCATTAATGACGGGAGTCAGGAGTCTGAGTCGGTTTTCAAAAATACCAACTCGGGAGTCATGAGGAATCGAATCTTATAAATAATTTACTGCACTTATTGCATTTAAATACCGATAGACCTTTACTGCTCGGTAACAATCAAATCGAGCTTGTTGATGATTTCCAGGATTTGGGGAGTGTTGTGTCAGTGGACGGTGACGCGGATATAGATGTGGAAAGCAGAATTCGCAAAACGAGAGACGCCTTCATCCAACTTAGCCGTGAATGGAATTCTGCGATCTACAGTACTTCCACGAAAACTACCATATTCACGGCATGCGTGACGTCAGTTCTTCTGTACAGCTGCGAGACTTGGTTCGTTACAGAAGCTATTAAGAGAAGAGTGCGAGTTTTTGTAAATCGATGTCTTCGAAGAATCCTGCGCATTTATTGGCCACGTAGAATATCAAACGTAGAATTGGGGGAAAGAACTGGTCAAATGGACATTAATTTGCCAATTAAAAGAAAGTATGGTTGGTTAGGGCACACTCTTCGAAGGGCTCCTAGCGAAGTGTGTCGCTATGCACTAGCATACAACCCTCAGGGCAGTAGGCGTAGAGGGCGAACCAAGAACACCTGGCGTCGCTCAATCCTGCTAGAAATAAATGCATGAAGCTCTCAAAACCAAGACCAAAGACTGTATAACAACATCACCGACTTGAAGCTTATGGCAGATGGACGAGTTAGATAGAGAAATTTTATTGACAGCCTATGCTCCTTTTAGAGGCCGTCCATGGCTTGATGATGATGATTGCATTTAAATAATATTTCAGACCTATGAATTCGTTAATGTTTAGTAAGATCACAAATTTTGTGAAAATACTGTATTACTCATCATCTTTGAATTGGTCTCTCGAACATGTATTCATTTATGATTTTTGAGTTTTGAAGGTTCTAAAAATGCATTATCACATTAATCACATTTTAATGGTTTCTCTCTAAAATGTATTCGTTTATGTCTACTGAAAGTTGATGGGTTTGAAAATGTCCTACTACACTGACCACATTTGAATGGTCTCTCTTCAGAATGCGTTCGTTTGTGTATTTTGAGATAAGAAAACGAAGAAAATGCTTTATCACATTGATCACACTTGAATGGTTTTTCTTCAGAATGTATTCGTTTATGTTTACTGAGAGTTGATCGGTTTGAAAATGTCCTACTACACTGACCACATTTGAATGGTCTCTCTTCAGAATGCGTTCGTTTGTGTATTTTGAGATAAGAAAACGAAGAAAATGCTTTATCACATTGATCACACTTGAATGGTTTCTCTCCAGAATGCGTTCGTTTGTGTATTTTGAGATAAGAAACCGCAGAAAATACTTTATTACACTCATCGCATATGAATCGCTTGTCTCCAGAATGTTTTCGTTTGTGTATTCTGAGATAAGAAAACTCGGAAAATGCCTTATTACAATAAACACATTTGAATAGCTTCTCTCCAGAATGTTCTCGTTTATGTCTAATGAGAGGTGGTAAAACCGAAAATGCCTTATAACACTGATCACATTTGAATGATTTCTCCTTCAAATGTGTTCGTTTGTGAATATTGAGTTTTGTAAATTGTGCAAATTCTTTATTACAATGATCACATACGAATGGTTTCTCAGAATGTATTCGCTTATGTTCAGTGAGATCTGATGGAACTGAAAATGCTTTATTACAATGATCACATTTGAATGGTTTCTCGCCAGTATGTGTTCGTTTGTGAATAGTGAGATGCAACAATTCTGAAAATACCTTATTACACTCACATTGTGCCAATGTTTTATTACACTGATCACATTTGAATGGGTTCTCTTCAGAATGTACTCGTTTGTGAGTAATGAGATTTGATGACTGTGAAAATGATTTATCACACTGATCACATTTGAATGGCTTCTCCCCAGAATGTATAAGTTTGTGTCGAATAAGATTTGATGACTCTGAAAATACTTTATCACACTGATCATATTCGAATGATTTCTCTCCAGAATGTATTAGTTTGTGTCGAATAAGATTTGATGATAGTGCAAATGCTTTATTACACTGATCACATTTGAATTTCTCCTCTGAATGTGTTCGTTTGTGAATAGTGAGAGTTTTTAGTTTTGCAAATGTTTCCTCACACTGATCACATATGAATGGCTTGTCAGAATGTATTCGCTTGTGTTCAGTGAGATCTGATGAAACTGAAAATGCGTTATTACACTGATCACATTTGAATTTCTCTTCTAAATGTGTTCGTTTGTGAATAATAAGAATTTTAAATTGTGCAAATGTTTTATTACACTGATCACATATGAATGGATTATCGGAATGTATTCGCTTGTGTTCAGTGAGATCTGATGAAAATGAAAATGCCGTACTACACTGATCGCATTTGAATGGTTTCTCTCCAGAGTGTACTTGTCTATGAGTAATGAGATTCGACAACTGTAAAAATGCTTTACCACATTGATCGCATTTGAATCGCTTCTCTCCAGTATGTACTGGTTTATGTGCAACAAGATCTCGAGCTTGTTCAAATGTTTCCTCACATACATCACATTTATAACATGTCTCTATTGTTTGTGTTGTATTAATTTGTTCGAACTTGTTAATGGACGCTGGAACCCAACTCTCATCTGGATTAGCGGAAGATGTTGCGCTATCTGTAAACAAATAAGTAATTATATTAGTCTATTGGCCGGTTTCATAAGGGAATGCTAAATTTTAGCAACGCTGTTAAATTTTAATTTCCTTGTTAAGTACAGTTAAGTACAATTAAACCCTCTGCTATTTAACATAGGTCTGAGGCTGTGTTAAATATTTAACATTGCACTGTTACCATAGTTTTACTATCTATTTATTTTTATATCAAATATTTAAATTGAATATAAAGAAAATAGAAAAGGTAAGTTATAATAAATATTTTTACTGGCGACGTTGCAGCTGTAAAATGCACTGATCTGTGAAGATACAGTATTCTAAATCTGGTAATTCATTTTTGTACGCGTTACCTGATTTTTTGAAATTTACGAGTGACCGATACTTTTTCCATTTAATTTCAAGGAATTAATAACAAAAGAACATAAAATTCCGTATAATATTTTGAGTTCATTGGCATATTTGACACTTTTAAACATTTGGCAACACCACTCCCATTTTCTATTAAAGCGATACTGCATTCTAACTTTTGAACGGTCTATAGACTGTTTGGTCACAGAAAACACAATAGCCCTGACCAATAAACCAGTAAAAACATAACAAATAAACTTTACGTAAAGCAGAACTCATACTGCAAAGTGATAGTCTTCAAAATCGACTATACAAAATATGTGTGAAGATACATAATGCAAAGTAATTGTTGACCAGTTCATCACATCACACATGTAATGCAGTCGGGCCACATGTCCAAAATTATATATTTTACACAGCAATGATTTGAATGTAATTGTTCATGATAATAAATTATGTAATTAAATTATAGCTGCACAAGTTTTAAAACATGACTACTTAAATCATTGTGGATTATTTCTAATAATTTAAGTCTGGATGTGGAATTATGGCACTGAATTTCTTTAAGAAACTTAAGGACATATGTGCTCCCTAACAGCTATTTTTAAAACTAAGTATATGGCCTTACTGCAGTTATCTTTATCGAATCTCCGTATCATTACCCTGCACGTAACTTAGTTTCGATAAAAATTCTAGATGTGGCCTTACTGCATTACATGTGTGACATTAAGAAAACCCTTTACACATTCAATGATAACATAGCATTAATAAAATTAGCTCTACCAACCAGAATTTTCAACAATTGCACTCTCCAATTCATCTTCAAATTCACTGGTATCCACACATTCAGATTTGATATAAATCTCCTCTATATGGCTGTTGTCCAGATATATGTCGTCTGTAACTTCATCTTTGATTCCTGCCATAAACAGATCACAAATGAATTCTCCTGAATTAAACTATGACTACAAAATATGAATAACAGTACTAAGTGTCAGATTGTTGTTAATGTGCTTGTTACTGACCATTCTGTAGTTCAGCTGTGTGCTCTATTCCAATTTCCACTTCGTGTTCATGAATATTTTTATATTCTGTCTCAACACCAATCTCTCTTTTAATAAAATCACTGTCTCTGGTACGATAGGAATTCATATTCAATACTATCCCTTTTATAATCCCCCAATAAACACAATCTGGCTAAATCTATAATATTATAATAAATACATTATGTAATAGTCCGTGCGGAGCACGATAAGTGAAACGTTAAGCATAAATAGGGGAAACTTTTTAAGATCGCTATATTTCGGTCGATATATTTGTTTACATGGTGAAAATGAACACGAGATGTATTTTACCTATTTTCCGAGCTTTTTGTGCTTTTTTTTTTGTTTAAAGGCAATCTACGATTTACCAGATATGTAATAATGTAGGTACTATTCTAAAGAAATTTTAAGGAAATTTTTAGTTTTTCATTGTATGTTTAATTTTCTTTTTGTCTGTCTGTCAATATAATAGCAACAAAAATATAGTAAATATATTAGTCAAAAACCAAAATCTCTGCCTGAAAAAGTGGAAAGGTTTTTAATTCATTAACTGATGATTTCGGAAAATTTTGAGTGGGATAAGTGCTATTTTTCAGTATTTTCTTAGACGTAAAAAATCACTTTTAAAAATTGCTCGTTGCATTTTATGCAGCGAGTAAACACGCATTCATGGGGCTTGCATTTTTGCCCATTTTTAGTTTTTGGGTCCATAGAAACATTTGTGTATGATAGAGACTTTCTCAGATCCATTTTCTCTCTACCTACAAATGTCATTTCAATTGATATTGTTCCAGATTTAGGAAAATTATGGAATGTTTATCTGGGATTCTTCTTTATTCACGATTTACATTGGGGCACATAACAAAATGAATTGTTTTTTTGCCATGATTCACAATAATAAAACACGTATTTCTCCATTGAACAAAACAAAACAATGTTACTCTCGTATTTTCCGCAAATCGCCACCAGATGTCAGGGCACTTAGGAAGTTTCCCCTATTGTCCAACATAATCTTTTTGCTGTCAGATGGGCGGGCACTCATACCCTCTACATGCCGTCGTTTTGAACCGGGAGATTCAGTGGCGTTTGTACTCATTGTGAATCAACTACAAATGTACATACACTAACAAAATAAACCATCGGTGGACGACACTGTATTTATTACTTAGTATATAATTGTCCTAACGTCTAATCCCCAATAGTGAGGGTGGAGTTTATTAGAGATTTATGGCTTTTGGCTAAGCTTACGATGGACAACTTATATATCTAAAAATAGGGATATTGCAGATTTCCGTTTTTTATTTGATTAAATTATGGTCCATATTTAAGATGACAAAATTATGAAAATAGCAAAATGAAACAAATTATGCCACTGTAGAAAAATAGATTTTTGTCTCTGTTATTTGTACTAGGTTTACCAGATTTTGAAATCATAAAATACGGACATTCTTGTAAAAAATAATAATAATAATAATAATAAAGAAAAATGAATAAAAATAGAATTTAGAATTGTTAGCTTTTGGTTTTGAACAATTAGCTTTATTGAACTAATTAAAAATACAATACATATATTTCATTGTCTAATCTCCTTGCACGACGCCATGGCCCCCCGATTATCCTCGGGCGATAGACGGGAAACTGGTGCTGCCACTACTAGTGACAGCGCTAACACTCGCCCTCTGCTGACTGCCGATCGTCACCGACTCGGTGACCGTTCCGGTTCGTCACAAATATATTTGGTGTTGTGGAAGAGATAAATAAGAAAAAAGCACGGAAAAATGCTATAAATACGGAAAAAAGCGTGATGATGTGCTAAAAGCATTTCAAAACTACAGAACAAACTAGTATTCATTAAAAAAATTCAACAAATAGGAAATACTAAATTATAAAAATTCTTCTCAAGCATAATTAAATATCTACCTGTGTAACTTTAACGCAGGATTACGGCACGCAGTCTCAAATCTTGTACGTAGATATTCTGATACAGCTTCACTGAAGCGTCTGCTTTCGTTTTTAATTTTTTTAGGCAGGGAGTTTCTAATAAAGGTGGCGGTTCGTACTGTTGGAAGGCAGACTTTTTTATTTAATTTATTTTATTTAGCCAAATATACAATACACTAATATGTACATTAAACATGTAACTAAAATTAAAATATATGGGCTAAGAATAATAATATGTCACAAAAAGTACAAAGTACCTTGTGGTGACAATCTTGTACAGTCCTATATATTTCTTTAGCCAACAATATAATGTAATAGAGCGTTAACAGTGCATAATATAAAACAATTTAATCATATAAACTATAACCAATAACAAAAAAAATAAAATAAAAATAAATAAAGAAAACAGTAAATAATAATATAAAAATATCATAATATAAACTGGTAATACAAAGAAAAATTAAACAAATGAAAGAGAAAAAAATATATAACAATGTATAATAAACATAATAATAAAATTATAAAAGAGTGAAGAACAATATGAATAAGTAATACCAAAAACAGACTTCATTAGCTGTGTAAAAAAGAATCGATAGTGGCAAGAGAAATATTACTTAACCAGAAATTAAGATGTTTCTTAAAAGTTAATTTAGATAAATTCAAAAGGTTAGATTTAATATTTACAGGAAATGAATTATATAATTTAGGAATAATAAATGTAAAATTAAATGCACTAAATTTCTTTTTGACTTTACTATTCAAATTGATTTTATTAGAATTTTTTCTGGTGTTGTATGTATGAGCTCCTGATGAACTCAAGAAATTCATACAATTTGGATTTAATCTTAAAACAGTAAGAAGCTATAGATTTAAGATACAGTTTAGATATGTTAAAAACCCCACTCTCTTCATATAACTTTTGTGTCGAGTATCTAAACGGTTTATTCCAAATAATTCTTAAGAGTAAGTTTTGAGATACTTTTACTTTAGATAACACTGTTTTCACTGCCCCACCCCAAATAAGTATGCCGTACTGAAGTGTCGACTGGGCTAAACCGTAATAAATTGTTTTTAAAGTAGAGATGTTAACGGAGTACCTAAGACATTTAAATACATATACAAGTTTACGAAGTTTATCACTTATAAAGTTAATATGATTTTTCCAACTCAAAAGACTATCTATTATAACACCCAGATATTTAACAAAAAACTGTATATTAAGTGTATTAGTGCAGTTACATTTCGACGTATTGGCACAATTATTAAAGAACTGTTATGCAATAAAAGAGTTGATATTTTCGGAAGTGAGTAAGAACGGCATGAAAAGGGGATGATAGAAGATTTTTTAAAGTTTAGGGTTAGTAAATTTATATCTAGCCAGTCATTAATTATCGCCATATTACTTCATATAAGACTAAAGACAATCTCCCAACTGTCACCACAAACATAATAAACTGTGTCATCTGCATAAGAAATAATTTTACCATGAATGTTGAGAGACAAAATGTCATTAATGTAAACTAAGAATAACAAAGGACCCAGGACGGTACCTTGTGGACTAGACAAAGGAAAAAGACCACAAGCATTTTAAATATGTGGTGCATTCCAAACACAATATATTGTTTCTGAAACAAAAAGCAAAACCAACAGAAACCACACATAAAAAAGAAAATTAAATATTACAATAAAATCAATCAATGTCCTTATCTTGTCTTCTTTCATTTTGGTTTGTTAACCAACTGCTACAAAACAAAAATATAGCAGAAATATATTTGTATGAAGCACCTGCTTTACAGCTGCAGGACATATTTAAAACTTAATACAACTTTCCAATGCCTTCGTGAGATGGTGATTTCAGACTGCTTGATATTAAACGTAACCAACAAATGTCGACATGCTCATTATTTTTTTCCAAAATTCCGCATAACATAACATGTCCAGCGTTTAACAACTCCTCTCCTTCAACTACACACTTGGAAGGTGTTGCACTTAAAAAAATAAAATGATTTAGTACATAGCTTTTAATTATTCATTATAAACCGAAGATTTAATATGTAAACAAATGAAGACAACTTTAACATTATTCGTTTCGAACAGCTGTTTTACAGCGATTGCAGCGCCGCCATCGGTCATTGTTGAGCCCAATACCCAAATTTGTATGCATAGGTGTATAAACTGTTATTATAGGAATATGTTGCAACAGTTCCAAGAAGGAAAATGTAAGTGACAGATATGACAGACAATTCATTTTCGTAATCGTAACTTATTCATACAAAATTTAGATGTCCAAAAAACATCCTTACCTACCAATATTCAAACGCTTCTTGCTATTAATTCTCTAGAGATTTCTGAAATTATTTATAACTATATTAAAGCAGAAAATATCAAATTATAAATGTAATTTTTAAAATATTGTAATCTCTGTATTTATACATGGCTAATAGCCAAAGCAGCTAAAGCCAACAAATAAAATGAAAAAAAAAAAAAATGTTCGGCAAATCGAGGCGAGATAAGATCCGGAACGAGAGATTGACAGAAAAAACAAGAGTCACGGAAATAACAAAGAAAGCTCAAGAAAGCCGATTGAAATGGTATGGGCACCTAATGAGAAGACCTGATGATTTCGTAAGAAGGGTGACTATGAATAAAGATTGTCAAGGGTAAGAGAAGCCGTGGCAGACCTAAAACGAGATGGAGGGATTACATAAAGAAAGATTTAGATAGTAAGGATCTAGTGTGGGATGAGTATTTGAATAAGAAAGAATTAGGAGACCTCTAGTAAAATGGGAAAAGCTGAAGAAGAAGTCCGTTCAAACGTTAGAATGCAGTACAGGGCAAATGGAGTAGTTCTTTTCAAACTTTCTAATGGGTTCTACCTAGGGTTTCCAATTATCCGACATTAATGAATATCCGGATATCGAATACAGAAAATTCAAAATACTCGGATATATCCTGTTATAATAAGAAATTAAAGATAATAGATTGAATCCAATATTCATTGTGTTTTATAACTCATTTATTTAATTTAATTTAAGTATTTTAATTATATACATTAATAATTCACAAAATAATTTTAAAAAATTATATAATTAAATTTATTTGCCTTTTAAAAATGCGTATTTAAAAAAATTTATTAAATTGAAAGATTCAAAATTCAAGCGAGTTCTAATTTTCGTCCTAGAAAAGCTTGCAATTAAAATAGTCGTTAAAAAGCTCTCATTGATTAATTTGAAATGAAAGCTTTAATTCTAAAAATAGATTGAATAACGAAATGAAAGCTTTAATTCATTCACATATTGATATCGTCATGTGATTTAAGGGAACTCTTGTAAAGGCGAAAAGGTATAAAAAAAGTGCCAGGTAAATTGAAAAAATTGTTGAAAAAAAAAAAATATTTTGTTTATTCAAAAAATATCCGGATTATCGGATATTCTATAAAAATTATCCGGATTATCGAATAGTCCAAATTGGTCGGATAATCTGGATATTCGGATTGGAAACCTTAGTTCTACCAATAACACTATCCTATTCTTCTTTGGAGAGGTAGTCAGCAGTATATCGCGCTGATCATTGAAAATGCGGTACAAATTATTTTTCATTTTTCCCTGATACATAGATTTTTAGTTCTTTAGGTATATAGCTTTTTAGTTCTTATTATGTAGATACAAATTCAAATTGGTTACAATAGTAAACTGTTATGCACTTGGGAGCACAAATCATTTTTGGTAAAAATAATTTGGATACTCTTTAATACATTTTTAACAGTATAGTGATTTGCATTATGCATAAATAGACATGCACTACCCAAAAGTGGTGGCAAATGAACATACATCAGCATGCCAGTTATCCACGTACGTGGATAACTGGCATGCTGATCTCTAAAATAAATTATAAAAACCATATATTTAAGAACATGAAACAACATAGAAATAATTTAGAGTTGTTAAATCTTTATAAAGCACTTTCTAAAATGTATTAAATGAACAATAAAACGTAATAAATAATAATAATAGATAGAAATATGTGCTTGATATTCCAGGAATGCTATTAAATGTCGAATATGGGTTAGATTTATTTGAACCATGAGCGACCCCAGAGTCAAACTGTAGGTCTGGCTTCTCAAATTTTACCATTAACGAAATTTGGAAAATAATATATTAGATTAACAACAAAAACAGCACGGGTTTAGATGGCATTAATATAATAACTAGAGCCCTGCGCGGATACGTTTTTCTGTATCCGCATCCGATCCTCATCCGCATAGACAGGATCCGCATCCGATCCGCAGCCTTTGTAAATATGAATATCCGCATCCGATCCGCATCCGCAAAAATATCCGCACTATCCGCACAGGATTTGCTGTCTGTTTGGAAATAACTAATTTTTTTCGCCTCTTGGAATATCGCTGCTTTGAAACTACTGAAATTTTTATCACTATACATATTACTGGGTCCAGAAATATGTTTTCTATGTAACGTCGTACTGAAATTATATAAATTAACAAATAAAGATGGAAATTACAATTATTCGACTCTTAAACTAAGTTTATATAAATCGTAAAACTTTAAACAGTAATATCTCAAAAACTTAGTTTTTTAAGATATCTCACTATTGTTTTAGAACAGCTATATTTAGAAATAATTAAACAGATTAATTTATCACATTTCTGACCAATAAATAACGAGGAAAGTCCTATAAGATCAGCAAATTTATAAGAATGAGTTTTTAATAATAAAATTAAATTCTTAAATTGTCAGAGTTGCAGTATTTGTATACGTGTGTACACCAAAATAACAATAAGTTAAAACAAATAATTATGGTTTGTAATTATATATTACAGAATAAACTTTCTTTGACATTACGTTAAAACATTTAATATTCAACTGTCACTTAACAAATCCATCGCACACTAAGAATATATGGATATTCTAACACTTCCCCTCGATGCATTTGTCCTGTAAATTTACAATTTAATTACAATTTATTACAATTTAATTAACAATGAATTAACACAACGTGAATGATAATTTTTACTCAAGCCTTTCGTTAGAAAATCAGCATCCATTTGTTCTGTAGGCATATATTTTGCTTGAATGAGATTTTCCTTGATGGCTTCTCTGAGAAAATGGCATCGAATGTCTATATGTTTACTTCTTCCATGATAGACTGAATTATGGGCTAAGCTCAATGCTCCATGGTTGTCATTATAAATTGATACTGGTTCATTCATTCTTATTCCGAGTTCAGCAAGTAAATTTCTTAAATAAATTGCTTCCTTAGTTGCGTCACTCATTCCCATATATTCTGCTTCGGTGGAAGAGAGAGCAACTGTTCTCTGTTTCCTTGCCTCCCACGATATGGGACCATTATTTAATGTAAATACATACCCAGTGTATGATCTTCGGTCGACTGGGCAATTACCCCAATCGGCGTCAACGTGACCTTCTAACATTTTTGATTTCGGTCCATACGATATTCCTAAGTCGGTAGAGCCCTTTAAATATCTTAACACTCTTTTTCCAGCTGTCCAATGAGAACGGCCGTAACAGTTATTATATTGACTTAAGTAACTTACCGCGAAGCTGATGTCCGGTCTCGTTGTAGTAGCAAGATATGTCAGTGCTCCTATCAACTCGCGATAAGGAAGTTTCAAGTCTTCTTCTGTTGGACTCTCTTCCGGCAGTAAATTTGGACGTGGTGGGATAGGTGTGCCTACTGGTTTGCAATCAGACATTCCGAAACGTTCAAGAATATCCAAAATGTAACTTTTCTGGCTCAATATTATCTTCCCCTCTTTTCTTAGAAACTGGATGCCTAAACAATGACTTGCTTCTCCGAGATCTTTGATTTCAAAATTCTGATGGAAGTACTTGATAAACTTGGAAATTGCCTGACGCTTCTTACTTATGACCAAAATGTCATCGACATACACAGATAAGAATAAGGCATCTTCCCCTTTTCCAATATGATAGACGCACGGGTCGGATTTAGTTGGAATGGCTCCATATTGTACAAGAACTTTATTTAGTTTAGCGTTCCAACTTCTTCCGGCCTGTTTCAATCCGTACAAGGATTTTTTTAGTCTACATACCTTGTTACCTTTCTGAAGTTCTCGAAGCATCCCTCTACATTTTTCTCTCAAACTGTCGTTACAGCTACTGTCATCAATAATTTTTCGCAATATTTTGGGTAATAACTTCGGGGGTTCCATGTATATTACTTCTTCCAATTCTCCATTCAAGTAGGCGGTTGTAACGTCTAATTGATGTATTATCATATTTTGTTGAGCTGCAATACTCGCTAACATTCTTATGGAACTTGCACGTGCAACTGGTGCAAACGTTTGTTTAAAATGTACCCCAGGTTGCTGTGTAAAGCCTTGTGCGACTAAACGGGCCTTTCTTCTATCTAGGGTAGCATCAGGTTTGTATTTATTTCTGAGAATTATCCTACTTCCAATTACATGTTGATCCTTGGGACGATCGACCAAAGCCCAAGTATCGTTCTTTATGATAGATTTTATTTCAGAAACAATAGCATCATACCAGTCTTCTGCATCTGGACTGTTTAACGCGGTGACCAATGGAACTTCCGCAAGGAGCGATGATTCTTCTGTGTAGTTCGTTTCCGTTGTGACATCATCGGTTTCATTGGGTGCGTCTTGCGGTTCAGGCGTTGTCGCATACTGATAACGTGGTCTTCCTCTTAAGCCCGTTTTTAATTTCCTGGGACGTCCACGACCTCTTTTGCATATAGGTGTGGTGACCGTTTCTGTTTCTACTGGTGTTCTATCTTCTTTTTCTGTTTCTGTATCTTCATGATCGTTATTTTCGATTTTATCATTTTCTTTTGATAAATCTTTGATTATTACCTCTATTGTCTTCTGTTTTCTGTCGCCCTTTTCTGGAATAAAATCGGAATATCCTTCGCCAATGAATATTTCATTATTTGAGAATTTTATGTCTCTAAATATTCCAACCTTTGTTCGTTCCGGCAGCCAGACCCTGCTACCTTTTGAATTGGTCGCATAACCAAGTAATATTCCTTCGAGACTTCTTTGCTCAAATTTTCCTTTTCCTGGTTTCTTGTCCAGACAATATACTTTTGTACCAAATTCTTGTAATTGGCTGAGATCAGGCTTCTTTCCCGTCCAAACTTCTATTGGACTTCGCCCGTCTAAACTTTTTGTAGGGCAACGATTTCGAATATTATTCGCAGCGTTAACAGCTTCAGCCCAAAAATACGGCGGAAGATTTGCTTGAATAAGCAAACATCTTGCCATCTCCAGAAGTGTTCTATTTTTTCTTTCCGCTATTCCATTCTGTTCTGGTGAATATGGAACTGTTAAACGCCTATTAATTCCTTTCTTCTTCAGGAAATCTTCGACTCTTCTGTTGGTATATTCCGTGCCGTTGTCTGTCTGTAAGCACTTGACTTTTCTGCCTGTTTGAGTCTCCAACAAAACAATGACTTCTTTGGTTAAATCTGCAACTTCGTCCTTGGTTTTGATAAATCTTACTTCACACCATCTTGAATTGTCATCTATGTACGTTACGAAATAACGTGCCTTTCCCAAGGATTCGACTCGCATGGGGCCGCAAACATCTGAGTGAATAATATTTAATGGTTCTGTTTCCCGTTCTGACTTCTTCGGAAAAGACTTCCGTACCATTTTCCCACGGTAACATACGTCGCAGTCCAACTTGTCAGCTTGTGATGAATCCATGTTCGGGATTTGACCGTCTCGTATCAAGTCGCGCATATCGTTAATGTTTAGATGTCCCAGACGCCGGTGCCATGACATCAGTAGATCGGTTGAAATCTTCGCTGACAAAACGGCATTGCGAACATCTTTGATCGGTTTCGGATATTTTTCGCGCGCGTAGTATAAGTCCCCGATACGATCAGCTACAAGCTTAATTTTTCCGTTAACGTCATATACTAACGCTACGTTCTTTTTGAATACTACTTTTGAACCACTATTCGTAATTTTTCCTACCGATAATAAATTTGTACGTATCCCCGGTACATGTAAAGTATCGAATACTGACAGTTTTTTAGTATCACCGTCTATATCAACCGAAATTGAGGCTGTACCTTTACCGACAATGTCCGATGATTGATCATTTGCCATGTTTAATGACCCCTTAACGCTATTCAACACTAAAAAATCTTTAACATCTTTACAAATGTGTGACGTAGCGCCACTGTCAAGACACCATCTTTCACTAAGATGCGTGTTTCCCGCGTGAAGAGCGTCTGCGGCGAAGAACCCTTCTTCCACTTTATTAGCGTTATACTTAGGGTTTTCGCGATTCCTACAATCAATGGCTTTATGACCAATCTGTCGGCAATTGTGGCAACGAAATTTAAATGTACCTTTATTATCACGATTATCCAATTTCGTGTTTTTATTTTTAAACGCGAAACGCATTTTGTTAAATTTCTTTTGGGAATACATTGCACTTTGTGATTCACCGACGGAATCATTTTTACTTCTCCGTGCATCGCTTTCCTCTATAATTTTAACGCGAAGAACTTCGGGTGCGGGCAATTCATCTCGTGATTCTATTGCACATCTAAAATTTTCATAACAATCCGGTAGACTATACAATAACATAATAGATAACAAATCTGCGTTAATGTCGACATTCATCTCCCCGAGCTTATCGACAGCATCAAAAAATTTCGCAATATGATCACGAACATCATCGCTTTCGTGCATACGTAGAAGAATTAACTGTTTCAATAATGTGGCCTTACGAGCGGGACCCTTCGACGCGTAATAGTCTTCCAATTTAATCCAAACGTCACGCGAAGTTGCACAATTTTTGATAAGTTTTAATTCCGATACACCGATACACAATATAATGTCTGATTTCGCTTTCAAATCGTTTTTCAGCCAAGATTTCAATGCGCTTTCCGAACTAACATCATTCGTAACAATAGTAGGTTTTGGACAATCGCCACTTACATACGTCCATGCGTCATTTTTAATCAGTAATGCCTGCATTTGTATTTTCCAGGTGTCGTAATTATCCTTACTAAGAACATCTATACGCGTATAATTGTGTGAACCCATATTTCAACTTCTGATCACTTTCCAAACCGTTTCCTATTATTTTTTATAATTCCTTGATTGTACTTGGTGCTTCCTCTGGGCCCATAACCTGTCAGAGTTGCAGTATTTGTATACGTGTGTACACCAAAATAACAATAAGTTAAAACAAATAATTATGGTTTGTAATTATATATTACAGAATAAACTTTCTTTTTTGACATTACATAAAACATTTAATATTCAACTGTCACTTAACAAATCCATCGCACACTAAGAATATATGGATATTCTAACATAAATTAATTGTCATTAGCTATTTTTTTATATATACTTGGTTTTTCCTGAACAAAATGATCAAAAGCTTCAATCAATCGGTAAAAGTAACTAGAATTGAAAATTTAGTTCCGCCTAAACCAAAAGAAAAAACTTTACATAATTATTTTTTAATTAATAAACTGGCAATAAATCCAAAGAAATTGTTGTATCTACGACTTTTATAAAAAAGTGCCTTAATGTATGCCAACGATACATTTTTGGGGTTCTAAACGCGTCTTCCGTAGGAAGAGGCGTCCAACCGAAGATTTTATATTCACGCGGATATGATATAAAATCCGCATCCGCACGATTTAAATGAAAATTTATCCGCATCCGCAGAAAAATGGCGGATATCCGCGGATTTGCAGGGCTCTAATAATAACCATAAAAAAACACTATGGATATCTTTCCCTTATTACACTACATCTTTAACCAATCTGTAATTAGAGGCACATCTCCACAAAAATTTTGAATTGTCTGTGTTTAAATCCAGTGACAGGACTAACAACTATATATCCATTTCTGTGTTAAATAAATGTTCAACATTAGAGAATGTTATGCGCGCTAGAATTTTGGAAAATTATGAAATAAATAACTTGTTATACGTTCAACATTATTGTATGGCTTGTTGCCTGGATTGGGTACGGACATTGCTATTAAACGGCACATAACCAAAATTGTTAAATCTGTTAAAAAATATTACTTGCAATGCTATATTTATAAGTATTGGACAATGATATATCTTGTTACTAGGTAACAGGTTGCTGTAGTTGATTTTTATATATTTGATGACAGTTAATGTTCATAAAAGTTTATGTAATTAAAATGTATGCTTTGTATAAAATATATGATTTAATAGTAATATCTCGATAGGTTATGGGCCCAGGCATTACGCTGTAAAGAATTAGTTTAAAAAAATTAAAAAAAAATCCGAGATGAATAATAATTTTAATATTGAAAAACTTGATGGGTCAAATTATGATAGTTGGAAAATTTTAATGGAAAGTTTTTTAATTCAAAATGATTACTGGGATCATGTAATTGGAACCAGTATACAGCCTGCAGAAGCTCCTGAACAAGCTAGATGGGACTTGTCTGACAGAAAGGCGAAGGCATGCATTATATTGTCCTTAAAGCCTTCCCAGCTTCTTCATATCAAGTATTGTAAGTCTTCAGCAGATGTCTGGAATAAATTAAAAGAAATCCATCAACCAAAAGCGCCTAGCAGAAAAGTGGCACTGATTAAAAAATTGGTTAAGATGAAATGTGACGATTTGAGCCGTTTACGAAAACATGTTGAAGAATTTTTTGAAACCTTCGACAAAATCAAAGAATTAGACATGGTTATTCCAGAAGAGCTACCAAGTATTTTATTGCTATGTAGTCTTCCAGAAAGTTTCGAAAATTTTAGAATAGCTGTAGAGACACGTGATTCTCTCCCAAGTTTGGATAATTTAAAAATAAAAATATTAGAGGAATCTGAACACAGAGAAAGAGTAGAAGAAGGTACAGGTAGAACAAATGCTTTAGTTACAAAAGGCAAGAAATTTACACAAAGAAAGCAAATAACCTGTTTTAATTGTGGCTTGAGAGGTCATTTGGCACACCAGTGTAGAAAGAAAAAGTCCAACTTAACAAATTATAAAAATGATAAAAATTATGGAAATGACAAATCCATGACAGTAACGTACGAGTCAACTTTCTGTACAATCAAAAATAGTTTGAACAGTGGAACTTGGTGTATGGACAGCGGAGCGACGTCACACATATGCAATGACAAGACATTTTTTACACAGTTTACGGAAGTAAAAGACAACTATGTGAAATTGGCAACTGAAGATAAAGCATGTATAGAAGGAATAGGAAGGATAAAAATGTCGTTTAAGGTTAGAAATGAAATACAACGTATTACATTGGAAGATGTACTATATGTCCCGAAAATTCGTGGAAATTTACTTTCGATCCCAAAAATAGCAGAGAAAGGTTATATAGTCAAATTTTATGGAAAGTATGCCCAAGTTACTTCAAAGAATGGAGAAATTATTTTAAGAGCAATTAAGAAAAATGACCGGTACACATTAAATGGAAGAATAGAAAATATCAATTTGATAACAAATAATGACAGCAGTTTGATCAGATGGCACGAACGATTTGGGCATTTAAACTTCAAGTCATTAAAGTATTTAAAAATGTCCAGCATCGTTAATGGGTTAAAATTTATTAACAAAGATATAGACGTAAATTGCGACACGTGTTTGAAAGGAAAACAAGCTGCAACAAAATTTCCAAAAGAATCAGAGTCAAGAAGTAGCAATTTATTGGAAATAATACATAGTGACATTTGTGGTCCAATGGAGATAACTTCGCATGGTGGTTCAAGATATTTTGTCACATTTATTGATGACAAATCTAGATAAATAGATGTATATTTTCTAAAACAGAAAAGTGACGTATTAGATGCATTTAAACAATTCAAAAGGTTTGCTGAAAATGAAACAGGTCAGAAAATAAAAGTTCTGAGAACTGACAATGGAGGAGAATACTGCAGTCGTATTTTAAAACAATTTTTGGTAGCAAATGGTATAAAACACCAGCTGACTGCACCTTACACGCCTCAGCAAAATGGCGTGGCAGAACGAGCAAACAAAACTTTAGTAGAAAGTGCAAGATGTATGCTATTACACGCGAATATGTCATCTAAATTTTGGGCTGAAGCAGTTTTAACTGCAGCATTTATAAGAAATAGGTGTCCAACCAAAATAATAAAAAACAAAACACCTTTTGAAGTTTGGAATAAAAGAAAACCGAATGTAAGTTTCTTTAAAACGTTTGGTTGTAAAGCGTTCGTATTAAATAAAAATCCAAATAAAAGAAAATTCGAGCCAAGATCTTACGAGTGTAAGTTTCTGGGATATGCACAACAGTCTAAAGCCTACCGTTTGTGGGATACAAAGAAAAATAGAGTAATAATTTCTAGAGATGTCAAATTCTGTGAGAATTTTGAAAAAGACGTATCAGAAAATTGTGATGACAGTAATCGAGAAGATCGAGAAGAAATAAATAACAATTCTGTTATTTGGTTTAATTTTAAGAGTATAGAAAAAAAGCAGAACAATGAGCAAAGTTCAAATTTAAATCTGGAAAATGAAATGCAAGAAAATAAAAATCAAGTAAATGAAGAATATGGAAATGAATTACGAAACTACGAAGAAGATAATATAGAACAAATTGAAAACACAGATATGACAGGAAATGAAAATTCTGAAGAAACTATTAATGATCAGATAATGAAAAGAGGAAAAGGAAGACCACACATAATCAGAACTGGCGAAAAAGGAAGACCTAAAAAGAAATATAACATGGAAAAAATAAACATAATAAACATTGAAAATGAACCTGATCTTGAAACTGTAAATGAAGCACTGTCTAGTAAAAACAGTAAGAATTGGATAGAAGCAATGAAAAATGAATATGATTCAATTCTGGAAAATGGAACGTGGGAGTTAGTAGACCCCCCAACTGACAAGAATATTATTGGATGCAAGTGTGTACTAAAAACAAAATATGGTGAAAATGGTAAAATATCAAAATATAAAGCGAGATTGGTGGCTAAAGGATACACTCAGCAAGAAGGTGTAGATTTTATAGAAACGTACGCTCCTGTAGTACGCATGAGTTCGGTACGATTAATTTTAGCACTAGCAGCAGAATATAAATTAGTAGTACACCAGATGGATGTTACTACAGCATATTTAAATGGAGAATTGTCAGAAGAAATTTACATGGAACAACCCGAATATTATGTTAACAAGAATTCAGAACAAAAAGTTTGTCGCCTTAAGAAATCCCTCTACGGTCTCCGTCAATCAGGACGGGAATGGAACAGAAAATTAGATTCAAAATTAAAAGGAATGAAATTTCTACGATGTTTCACAGATGAATGTGTCTATGTAAGACAAAGCAATATGGGAATTATTATAATTGCCGTATATGTTGACGACTTAATTCTGGCTGGAAGTAATGAAGAAGTTATTAGTAAAGTAAAAAAGAATTAACAGAATGTTTTAAGATGAAAGATGATGGACCTATTCATTATTGCCTAGGTATTTCAATTAAACAATCAAAAAATGGAAGCGTTACCATGAATCAGAATAAATATATTTTTGACATTTTAAACAAATTTAAAATGTCGCAAAGTAATCCTGTTACAACGCCTTTGGACCCTAGTATAAAATTAGTTCGTGGTAGCATTGATGATAAAAAGAATTGTGTTAACAGAACATTATATCAGTCAATTATTGGATCACTAATGTATTTGGCGACAAGTACAAGACCGGATATATCGTATGCTGTAAGTGCACTTAGTCAATTTAATAGTGACCCTAGACAGGAGCATCTGGTTGCAGCAAAAAGAGTCCTACGTTATTTAAATGGAACTGCTAATCTGGTTTTGAAATTTGAAGCAAATGGAGAGTCGCTGAAGGGGTATACAGACGCAGATTGGGGTAATGACATTAACGACAGAAAATCATACTCTGGATATGTTTTCGTACTTGCAGGGGGAGCAGTTACTTGGCAAGCTCGGAAACAAAGATCGGTAGCCCTATCAAGCACCGAAGCAGAGTATATGGCCATTACACAAGCAGCAAAAGAGGCAATCTACTTGAAAAATTTTTTAAAAGAGATTCATTTATGTTCCGACAAGAAAATTGAAATATTTACAGACAATCAAAGTGCAATTAAATTGATAAAAAATAATGTTTATCACTCTCGTTCAAAACATATAGATATTCAATATCATTTTTCAAGGGAAGTGTATGAACGTGGAGTAATAAACATTAATTACATACCAACGCAGCAAATGGTAGCGGATGTTTTAACCAAATCTCTTTTCAAGTTAAAACATAGCCGATGCATTGAACTTTTTGGTATTGGGAAATATAGCATTAAGGGGGAGTGTTAAAAAATATTACTTGCAATGCTATATTTATAAGTATTGGACAATGATATATCTTGTTACTAGGTAACAGGTTGCTGTAGTTGATTTTTATATATTTGATGACAGTTAATGTTCATAAAAGTTTATGTAATTAAAATGTATGCTTTGTATAAAATATATGATTTAATAGTAATATCTCGATAAAATCAACAGATTGCACCAAACCAACTGCTAGACTTAACAACTATTAGATATTATTATTATATTACAGTGATATTAGACCAGCCTTAATGTGACGGCTGCTTTGGCTATCCATGTTTCCCCGCCACACTCTGCTACACTTGCTTTGTCGACATACCCTGTTTACATTCTCTCTATGGTAAGAGATCATTTTATTGTGACGTCACAACCTTCAAACATGTATTTAAAGATGGCAGTTATAGGACAAATATTGCACTAATGTATATGACATTATTTATTAAAACATAAAATTCGTCCCCATTTAAATAGCTTCATCTTAACAAAGTTTGTTGATAGGGCGAAAAGAAAGCCTTCGTTTTTAAAGATCTCGTTAGCGCGAAATAAGTTTTCGGCCGGCACGGCAAACTGTTCAAAGTAGAGATTTCAAAAACCAACATTCGTTGCCAGAATTCACGATAAAAACAACACATTGTCTATCGACAGAGTCGAAAACTTCATATAACGGACTATTTTCAAGCCGATCTCATATAAAAAATTGTTTATTTTTCTTTATTTTCTTGTTGCTTACCTATATTTTATGTTACTAATTTAATTGTATTTTATGCAAACTTATCACAAAACACTAGCAAGGGGGTGATGTAGCGCGTTACTAATATTTTACATTATTTTTACACATAACAATAATCTATTATTTTTAACATACATTTCAGCAATAGAGGTGAAAACATGGTAATTCTTTTGTTCTAACAAAAAGTAGGTATATAAGTGCAAACTCTTGACAAGTTTTATTTTTTCTACAATACGTATCTTCACCCTGTGTTACACATAACAATTATAAACAAGGCTCAAGATAATTTCTGGATCGCATGTTCGCAGTCTAAAATACTCATTTGAATGACATTCCAGCCGTATGCAATCATTAATGTTTAATATGATGCAGAGTTGGTGAAAATATTGTACTACTGCTCAATTATGAATGGCTCTTTCTAAAATGTATTCGTCTGTGGGTTTTGAGATATGGCAACTTCTCATATGATCTATGGCACTGATCACATTTGAATGGCTTCTGTTCAGAATGTACTCGTTTGTGGGTAATGAGACTTGATGACCGTGTAAATGATTTATCACACTGATCACATTTGAATGGTTTCTCCCCAGAATGTATTAATTTGTGTCGAGTCAGATTTGATGACCCTGAAAATACTTTATCACACTGATCACATTTGAATGGCTTCTCGCCAGAATGTATTAGTGTGTGTCGAGTTAGATTTGATGACTCTGAAAATACTTTATCACACTGATCATATTCGAATGGCTTCCCTCCAGAATGTATTAGTTTGTGTCGAATGTAATTTGATGAATCTGAAAATACTTTATCACACTGATCACATTTGAATGGCTTCTCTCCAGAATGCATTAGTTTGTGTCGCACGAGATATGATGACCGTGAAAATATTTTATCACACTGATCACATTTGAATTTCTCCTCTAAATGTGTTCGTTTGTGAAGAGTAAGATTTTTAAATTGTGCAAATGTTTTATTACACTGATCACATATGAATGGCTCGTCAGAATGTATTCGCTTGTGTTCAGTGAGATCTGATGAAACTGAAAATGCGTTATTACACTGATCACATGTGAATGGTTTGTCTTCAGAGTGTACTCGTCTATGAGTAATGAGATTCGATAACTGTGAAAATGCTTTACCACCCTGATTACATTTGACTGGATTCTCTCCAGAATGTATTCGTTTATGTCTAATGAGATGTATTGTTCGTGAAAATACTTTATCGCACTGATCGCATTTGAATCGCTTTTCTCTAATATGTACTGGTTTATGAGCAACAAGATTTCGAGCTTGTTTAAATGTTTTCTCACATACATCACATTTATAACACGTATCTATTGTTTGTGTTGTATTAATCTGATTGAACTTGTTAATGGACACTGAAACCCAACTCTCATCTGAATTAGCGAAAGATGTTGTGCATTTGAATGGGTTCTCTTCAGAATGTACTCGTTTGTCAGTAATGAGATTTGATGACTGTGAAAATGATTTATCACACTGATCACATTTGAATGGCTTCTCCCCAGAATGTATAAGTTTGTGTCGAATAAGATTTGATGAATCTGAAAATACTTTATCACACTGATCACATTTGAATGGCCTCTCTCCAGAATGAATTAGTTTGTGTCGAGTGAGATTGGATGAGTCTGAAAATACTTTATTACACTGATCATATTTGAATGGTTTCTCCCAGAATGTATTAGTTTGTGTCGAATAAGATTTGATGCCTCTGAAAATACTTTATCACACTGATCACATTTGAATGGCTTCACTCTAGAATGTGTTAGTTTGTGTTGAATGAGATTTGATGATAGTGCAAATGCTTTATTACACTGATCACATTTGAATTTCTTCTCCGAATGTGTTCGTTTGTGAATAGTGAGATTTTTTAGTATTGCAAATGTTTCCTCACACTGATCACATATGAATGGTTTGTCAGAATGTATTCGCTTGTGTTCAGTGAGATCTGATGAAACTGAAAATGCGTTATTACACTGATCACATTTGTATTTCTCCTCTAAATGTGTTCGTTTGTGAATAGTAAGAATTTTAAATTGTGCAAATGTTTTATTACACTGATCACATATGAATGGATTATCGGAATGTATTGTGTTCAGTGAGATCTGATGTAAATGAAAATGCCTTACTACACTGATCGCATTTGAATGGTTTCTCTCCAGAGTGTACTCGTCTATGAGTAATGAGATTCGACAACTGTAAAAATGCTTTACCACACTGATCACATTTGACTGGCTTCTCCCCAGAATGTATTCGTTTATGTCTAATGAGATATATTGTTCGTGAAAATACTTTATCACATTGATCGCATTTGAATCGCTTCTCTCCACTATGTACTGGTTTATGTGCAACAAGATCCCGAGCTTGTTTAAATGTTTCCTCACATACATCACATTTATAACATGTCTCTATGGTTTGTGTTGTATTAATCTGATTGACCTTGTTAATGGATATTGGAACCCAACTCTCATCTGGATTAGCGGAAGATGTTGCGCTATCTATAAACAAATAAATAATTATATTAGTCTATATGTATAATACCTGGGGACCGTAGGAAGAAAATTTTGGCAGAAACAATTAGTAGTTAGAAGGATTTCAGTTAAAAGAAGTTTCAAAGACAAAATATTGACGTAAATTGTGATTTTCACACATTTCAAGATTTTGTAGGTATCTAGCAGTATCGCGACATTTTTGAGTACTTTTTTTTATTATACTTAAATCAATTTAAAATCAATTTAGGTCCGTTGATATGTTAATTCAAGCTGTAAAAGATGTTGCAAACAACTTCGACGGAAAGCTAGAGAGATGGAAAGAATATTTTAGTATTTACTGAACTGTGAGACTGAACTGTAATTCTGAACCTGGATAGAAGATATTCAAGACATACTATACATCTACGAGCTAGTAGTATCAGAGGTAAAAGCAGTCTCTCACAAGAGACTACATACAACTATTTCGATGGTATGGAAAAAATTGATGTGAAGTGTGAATTTTCACACATTTCAGTGTTTTGTAGGTATTTAATAAGCGTAAGAAGCCACCATAATACTGAATGTCTGCGAATATTTGTTCTATTAACAATGTGTTATTTGATTTTTAAATATTTCATTACTATAAATAAATTATTCCTCTTTGATACCTTAAAAACAAAAACCTAAAGTAATTGAAACAATTGGTTGAATCACAACATATAATAGTATATTAAAATAACTGAACACTACAAACTACACTCTACAGTATACTGTGGTCCTCGGCTGTTAATTTTTTTTAATATTTTTAATTAAAAAAAAAAAAAAAAAAAACAATAAATCATATATACAAGAAATTCATATTATTAGCCATTAGCTAGCCATGAATTAAAAAAAATATTAATTTTGGTCAAAAACATAAATACTGCAATATTTTTCAAAAATGCAATCGGATCAAAAATTGCGCTCGTGTTTCCAGCTCAGATGAATGTTCTATAATTTTTTCAGATTTTTACTTTAACCCCTGATGGGTAAAAGGGGACGGAACAAGAACATTTTTAGCACATTTTTGGCTAAAAATCTGTTAAGAAAACGAATTTTAAAAAACTACTTTTCGTTCCTTAATTTACATCCTAAGAGTTCGACACAAAAAAATCTACATTTTTCGTAAAACTAACCCGATCAAAAATTCCTGTTCGGAACTATTCGGTTCCCATCAATATTCATTATGGAGATTTTTTTTCGAATTTTAGGAATTAAAAAATGTGCAGAATGTTGCGTGTTTGTCAACATAAGTTTTGAACTACATTCTAATGTGTTGATAAACATTATTCAATTGTGCTGACTATGGTCTTTAATTGCTGCCAACAATTACACAAATGAATAATGTCTCCAAAACAATTGAGGTGGGACCTGACGTCATAGTGTCCTGGTTAACATTTATAAATGGTCTTAGGGAATAGAGTCGTGGTTAGTCATTCGCCACACGAGATGTGACTGTCGTCTACAGGGCTTCTCCACGTGTTCGCCTCGTCCGGATACCTGGGGAGGTTCGACCGATCCTGGAGAAGCCGGGGCAAGAACGAGACTTACATTAGCTTCTAACGGACAACACCAGCAGCCATTTTGACCAACAATTGTATTCAGATGTAAATTAATATTATATAATAAATTTTGTAGAAAATATTCCGTTCTTGAATTCACCCCGTGACAACATTAAATTATTGACTAACCTTCATCTTGTCCAGCTGCACTCTCCTCATATTCAATGTCATCACCATATTCCAACTTGATGTCATTCTCCTCGGTGATGATAATATTAGTGTAGTAGTTGTGTTCGGTCATGTTGTCAGTAGAGAATATAATATATGTCTCCTGCGTATCACAGCTCTCTGAAATAAAAATTCTCATAATTTAAAACAAAAATGTTATTGAATACGTAAAATCGGTTGCTGCCCTTGGTCTACGGTATTGAATACATAATGAATAAGACAAGCTAGATAGCATGTTCATAAAATAAATACTCGGCCGGACCATGTGAAATGTCCGCATTAACTTGTCTGTTCAAACAGTTCTTGTTGTGACCTGTCTAAGGCATTTGACTCTATTTCCCATTAAATTCTTTTTGAAAAGCTTGCATATTATGTTATCAGAGGAAATATATAATAATGAATAACAGGAAACAGATAGTAATGCTTGATGAGAAAATTTCAGATCCTGAAACAATAAATATAGGAGTTCCCCAGGGATCGGTGATCGGGAGTCTTTTATTTATAATATATGTGAATGATCTGCCAGAAAATGTAGATACTAAAACTATACTATATGCAGATGATACTACGTTTTTAAATATCGTTTTCCCGTACTCTAATGTAAGGGATATTATTGAAAAAACAGAACAAGAAGCTTTATCATGGTTTTCGGCTAATCAGCTAATATTAAATGAGAATAAAACTCAACATATATTATTCAATAATAACCGAATTGTTAGTGACAACTTTCTATACGACACGAAAAGTATAAAATTTCTAGGTTTCGCAATCGACTCACATATAAGATGGTCAGACCATATTTTTAATGTAGCAAATAGGCGAAAAAAATATAATTATATGCTTAAAAAAATATGTTATAAAGTCTCAACTGAAGTATCTAAAATATTATACTTTGCATACATAGTCAGTGTTAACGTATGGTGTACGGGGTAATGCTACTGACTGTGCAAGAATTTTTAAACTACAAAAAATTGCTATACGTACGATCGCTAAGGTACCTGCGAGAACGTCGTGCAAAAATCTATTTACACAACTTAATATTCCTACTGTAACAAGTTTGTATATATTTAATTGTCCAATGTATGTTAAAGAAAATATTGTACTAATTGTAAAATTCACGATTATAATACAGGGACAAAAATGAATTTAAGAATTAAAACTGCCAAATTTGTTTTCACTGACAAGTCAATAAATATAATAGGTCCAAAAATGTACAACAAACTGCCAGTGAAGTTAAGAGAAATGAATATAACTAATTTTAAAAGTGCACTAAAAAAAAACATAATGAAGAAACCATACTACAACGTTGATGAATTCATGAACATGAATTTCGATGAATTGTAATTATTTCTATTCTATTTTGTTAATTCGTGTTATGATATTACCTGACGGAAGTTATGTACTCGATTTGTACCTTTTTCTGAAATATAAAATTATATTTATACTTATACTTAAACGTTAGAATACAGTACAGAACAAAGAGAGTAGTTCTTTTTCAGGGCCGGCGATAGGCATGTGCAGCATGTGCAGTGGCACATGGCTTCGCGGCCCAACATGCCTCGCACATGGTGCGAACTTTCTGAACCGCGCGTACTCGCGTACACCAAACTCCCATCTAAATTGTATATGTAGTTTTCGAGCGCACTGAAATTAGAAAGAAGAAAACGGGTGGGGTGAAGCTCTGTGATTCCCCGAATACGAGAAAAAATCACACAGCCGAAAGTTGTTATTGATAGATGCCACAGAAAAAAATAGTGTAACATTCACTAAATGTATCCCTCATTAAAATATATACATTTGAAACACTATAGAAGTATCTAATAGGTAAACATAGCATGGTAGCGGACAGCATCAGGTTAGGGAAATTACATTTTGGCTGATGTATCTCGTTCATTCCGTCATTTTGCGTGGTCCATCATTATTGAACCAGCCCTTTTTGACCACCGCGTCAATATACATTTTTCTTGTCAATCTTGCACATGGCCTCGCGCCTGCCCTGGCACATGGCCTCACAAATTCTAACGCCGGCCCTGTCTTTTTCATACTCTCTAATGGGTCCTCCCAATGGGTCCTCCCAATAGCAATATCATTCCTTTTTTGGCGACGTTGCCGGATGCAAAACGCGCTCATCTGTGAAGACATGATATTCTGCAAATGAGTTCATTTTTCTTCTGTGTTACTTGATTTTTGGACAGAGTGTAATTTGTCAATAATACGAGTCTCTGAAATTTTTTCAATTTAATTTCAAAGAATTAACGACAAACGATCATAAAATTGCGCATTATATTTTGAGATTTTACAACATTTAGTAACACCGCTCCCATTTTCCCTAAAAGCAACTACATTTTAACATTTGAACGAACTATAGCACACTTTATAAAATTGCTAAACTATTAAAAACAAAACGAACAAGCTTTGCCTAAAACGGAACTCATCAAGAGATAATCTATAAAATATACATGATACATAATGCAAAGTAATTGTTGACCAGTTAAGCAAACGAAGAAAACTATAAACCTTCAATGATACAGCATCAACTAAATTAGCTTTACTGACCAGTGTTTGCAACAGTTGCACTCTCCAATTCATTTTCACATTCACTGTAGTCTATAGATACAGACTTGATATTGTGATTACGTCGTCTGTAACTCCATCTTTGATGCCCGCAACAAACAGATCATAGACAAATATAAATTAATTGCTTATTACAAATATATGTCATTTAAGTTGTTAACTAAACAAACATTGCAGAAATTCTCTTGAATTAAACTAAGACTACAAAATATGAATAACAGTAGTAAACTCCATTTACCGTAACTATGAAATGACGTCACAGTTGAAAAACTCACCTTGTTGCCAATTCGTAATCTGTCAAAAAAAGTTAGGTTATATCGAACAACTTCTAAAAATATATGGAAAACCTATATTTCCTATGAAGGAAAGGAATTAATGTAAATTATGATGCACAGCAGTTCTTTCTAACCGCTTTGTCGCGAAATTTATGGTTTATATTATATTAAGTGTGTAATGTAGTATTAAAAAAAAATAATAATAAATTTCAGTGTATAAGAATCATCAGAAATATTTGTTAATAATTAATAAGAGACAAAACCATCCTTTGAGCACGGCTACTAAGAGCTTTGTGCATTTTTACATTTAAATTGCAAATAAATTTAAAAAGAATAAAATATAACCTCACTTAATTTTAAGCACCTAAACGTCAACCTGACGTCAAAATAACGATTGAACAATCCAATTTAAAACCGACAACACTGTAAAAAACTACCAACATGAAAAAAATAAATGTACTGAGTTATGGATTGATGTTGATTAAAACATATCATAACGTTGGTACTTAAATTAACCAAGTGTGACGTCATCTCACATTTATTGTGAATGGAGTTTAAGTGTGAGATTGCTGTTAATGTGCTTGTTACTGACCATTCTGTAGTTCAGCTGTGTGCTCTATTCCAGTTTCCACTTCGTGTTCATAAATATCTTTAAATTCTGTCTTATTATCAAACTTTTTTTTAATAAAATCACAATTTTTGGTAAGATTGGTATTCATATTCATTACTGTCCGTTTTATACTCCCTCTATAAACAAAATTTTGCTACAGCTAAAAGATTATTAAACTATAACGTGTACCAGTCCGTGCGGAGCACGATATGTTCATGTTTGAAACGAGCGATATTTCACTGATGTTTTTTTTTCAGCGTTATTAATAAATCACTGTTTGTAACGGTGACAGAAAATATAAAATCACGGTGACGGTGATTTTACAGATCTTTATACATATTTTATAATACTATAATTATTGTATACTATAGTGCGTTCAAAGGTGAGTTTGCAGTACAGGGCATATGGAATAGTTCTTTTTCATACTCTCTAATGGGTTTACACAATGACGCTATCCTTTTCTTGCTTGTCGTCGTTGCCAGCTCTAAAACGCGCTTATCTGTGAAGACGCAGTATTCTACAAATGGCCATTTGTTTTTTTTGAGTGTTATTTTGAGTTTTATAAGAGTTGATTTTTGTAAATCATACGAGTTTTTCATATTATTATAATTGACACATTCGACACTTTTACAACATTTGGCAACACCGCTCCCATTTGCCATAAGAGCTATACTGCAAACTCGCCTTTGAACGCACTATAGGTTGTTACGCGTTAACTATGATTTATAATATAAAAATTTAAATTGTTTATATGTGTATTTGGTTTTATTTTTTAACGTATCTTAATTTCATCGCCGGTCAGCGAATCACGGGACAGGATATCACCAATCACGGAAGAGGGTGTCACCTGTCAACCAATCAAGAGACAGGGTGTCCCCAGTTAGCCAATCACGAGAACCTTAGGAAAAATTGACGTCATAATGTTACCGACACTACATACAGACACTTGCTAATTATATAGTTAGATTATTTATGCATAAACTTTTTAAGATGGGAAAACGATTCATTTTTACTCAGTACATTACATTTATATTTTTAAAACTAAAAATAATTTGAGACGTTAATTTATGCCTACGAAACCCTAGACATTTATGTATGTAATTATATTTATAGATTCTTCGAGAATAAATCTGTAAAATATTGTTCATATCAGTCAAAAGATATTATAGTATCTAAAGTTTCTTTTTCATGCCTACGAAATCCTAGATATTTCTATATATAATTATATTCGTAGATTCTTAGAGAATAAATCTGCAAAACAATGTTCACATCGGTTAAAGGATATAGGCGTGTTTCGAGTTTCTCTTTTATGCCTACAAAACCCTAAACATTTCTATATGTTTAGGGTTTAAAATTATCCGCAGTTTTTGAGAGAATTAATCAACAAAATATTGTTCATATCGGTCAAAGAATATAGGATTGTCTTGAGTTTATTGTTAATACCTACGAAATCCTAGACATTTATGTATGTAATTATATTTGTTGATACTTAGAGAATGAATCTGCAAAATACTGTTCATGTAGGTCAAAGGATATAAGAGTATCCTAGGGTTTCTTGTTTATGCCTACGAAACCCTAGACATTTATAGAGGTTATTTTATCCGTAGATTTGTAAATAATAAATCTGCAAAATATTTTTCATATCGATAAAAGGATATAGAAGTGTGTACAGTTTCTCGTTTATGCCTACGAAACTCTAGATTTTCTATGCGTTGTTTTATCCGCAGATTCTTAGAGCCTGCAAAAAAATTTCATATCGATCAAAGAATATAGGAGTTTCTTATTTATGACTACGAAACCCTAGAAATTTCTGTACGTTATTTTGCAAAATATTGTTCATATCGGTCATAAGATATAGGAGTGTCTAGAATTTCTTGTTTATGCCTACGAAACCCTAGACATTTCTATATGTTATTTTATCCGAAGATTTTTAGAAAATAAATCTGCAAAATATTTTTTATATCGATCATAGGATATAGGAGTGTCTAGAGTTTCTTGTTTATGCCTACGAAATCCTAGATATTTCTATATGTTATTTTATTCGGAGTTTCTTAGAGAATAAATCTGCAAAATATTGTTCATATCGGTCATAGGATATAGGAGTGTCTAGAATTTCTTGTTTATGCCTACGAAACCCTAGACATTTTGAAACCCTAGACATTCTATATGTTATTTTATCCGAAGATTTTTAGAAAATAAATCTGCAAAATATTTTTTATATCGATCATAGGATATAGGAGTGTCTAGAGTTTCTTGTTTATGCCTACGAAATCCTAGATATTTCTATATGTTATTATATTCGTAGATTCTTAATAAATCTGCAAAATACCTGTCAATCAAGAGACCTCAAGAGTCCCCAGTTAGCCAATCACGAGAACCTTAGGAAAAAATTACGTCACAATGTTACCCAGATCACATACACACTTGTGAATTATATACAGAGCGGTCATTACGGTGTTTACGGTCTTCTTATTTCTTTTTTAATGGGTGATACTACAGGTCAAAAGAAAGCGATAAATCTTAAAACAGAGATTTATAATAAAAGAGATTTTTAAGTTTTTACATTCAGGGGTTTTTCCGCCATAACTCTCCAAATATTTATCCAATCAAAAAATGCATTTGTATAAAAGATTTGTCTTCTTTTTCTTAACAATATTTACTAATATAACTTTTTGAAGTTAAGTCAATTATAAGGGAGTTATTTAAATTTTCAATTTTTAATCCCAAAAGAAAACTTAACAAGCTAAGATTCGCAGATGATGTCACACAGCTAGAAAAGAAGAACAAAACAAGAATTAAAAACAAAAGAAGAAATAGAATAGATGATATCTTAGTTGGTAACATATTGCTCTGAAGTGGGTCTAGAAATAAACGATAAGAAAACAAAAATCCTTACAAATGGCTCAAAAGAAAACATCCTACTCGACGGAAGAAGTATAAGCTGTATCGCAGAAGCAATCTACATAGGACAGCTAATATCCTTCAAGAACTACAAGGAGAAAGAAATACATCGAGGAATATCTCTAGGATGGAAAAAGTTCTGGTCTCTGGGAGGAATATTCTAAAGTAATTTCTCAAAGGATATAAAAATAAAAACTTTTAGTATTTAACTATGGATGTCAGACATAGACAACTAAAAAGAAGCAAACTAAAAAACTTCAAACATGCCAAAGAACAATGGAAAGAGTTATGTTGAAAATCAAATTAAAAAATAAAGTAAGGGCAACAACAATCAAAGAAAGTACCGGCTTCATGGATACATGGATACAAAAAATAGTAGAGGAATACAAAAAATTAAAATGGAAATGAGCAGGACATACAATCCGCAGAGAAGACAACAAATGGACCACGGGTCAACAAATTGGTTTCCAATGTTCAAAAAAAGGCACAGAGGAAGACGGAGAACTAGGTGGGAAGAAAAATTCAAAAATCAAGGAGGCAAACTATAGAAAAAGACTGCAATGAGTGAGATATGGAGATTAATGGGGGAGGCCCGTGCACAGAGATGGTTTTCGTGAGGAAACCACCTAAATATATTGTAACAAGTAACATATATATATGTTAAGTGCGGAACTCTGCAATGTTCCCTGACATTGACCAGGTAGTTGCTCTAGAAGTACGATTGCGGCGTCGTTAAGTAGGGACTTACGACCTAGTTGAAAAACACGAAATAAAGCGAGCGAACTGTACTGCGCGCAATTTCACGCGATTGTAGAATGCTAGAAATGGGATTGGATACAAATACAGGTTAATTGACTTTCCTAGTAGTTGAAGCGTGGTCGTATCAAAGAGCCTTTTAGCTGCTGTAGTCTTGTGGTCCACCAGATCTGGAATGGAGAGGTTGGACAAACAGCCGCGTTCGATATACTTAATAAGTTCACACTGTATTCGCGAATTGTCATAGATCAAACACTAAGACACGAGAGGAATGTATTTTACATACATTCGTGAACTGCAAAAATGCAGAAGAGATCGAAGCGGGATCGCTACAGGCCGAGCTGAGTAGAATCCGAAACATGGTTGGTTCGAGTGCTAGATTGTTACCTAAGGTAGGCAAGTCCACACGGTATTCGCGAGATAAACTAACACAAACGAATTGACATATAACACACTAATTCTATTTCTGCTAAAAAATCACTATACTACGAGACGAATGTAAATGTAACGTACATCGTGAATAAGATCTAAGCGACAGACGCTCATGCAGGATTGAGTAGACAAATACTTAACAAGACGATGTAGGTCAGTGGCGCACCCAGAAAATTTTCTTTGGGGGGGGGGGTGCGGTGCGGAAGACAAATTATTTAAATTATTAATAAAGTTCTAACTTCTAAATTTCAAGTAATGATCCAAAAAAAAGGTCCCCGCTTCTAAAATACAGGTGATGACCTAAAAAAAAAGGTCCTCACTTCTAAAATACAAGTGACTACCTAAAAAAAAATGGTCCTCATCTCTATTTTGAAATAGATATATTTACCTAAGATGATAATAAAATTTTCTAGTGTGTTGGTGTGTTTTTATTTTAATTTCCTTCCTTCTTAGGGGGAGGGGCGATTCTGATAAATATATCTGTGATTTATTGTATTAAAAATTGTAATTTGATTCTCTACTAGCATTTCAGTGTTTGGGTTTTCGAGTGTAGTGTTTATCGTTGTTATTGTTGTACTTTTATGGTGTTTGTGTATATTGTAACCTCACTTATTGTTACATACTGACTCATCGTTAAGTTATACAACATTAATATTATCACAGACTCAAACCTTTTTTTTGCAGTATTCGTTTTTATAACTAAATACTGTTGTTTCGAGTTATCAATAGAGTGCATAATGAATTGTCAAAACTTACAGTGACTGTATAAAGACAGTGTGGCCATATGAACTGTAGCCGCCATGTTTATTCCAGGTTTGTATTGGGTTATCACGGATTCTTTAATATCTCTTCGGGTCGATGGAATATCGACTTAGTTTTTGCTTACAAAGATTACACATACATATGCCGAAAAACTTATTTCAGGATTTTGTCCTAATCAACCCCTAAAGGGGTGAATCTACAAACGGGGTGAATTTTACATCCCGTCGTATTTCCTGTGTTTGTTGAGTTATAAGGTTTCTTTTTGGCACATAGGTGTCTTTTTATAATATCTCGAAATGGTTTTGACAGTTTTTTTAAATTTCACCCCTAAAGGGTGAAAAGGGGTAATATGTGATTTCAAGGATTCTTTAATATCTCTTAGGACCAATAAGATATCGACTTGCTTTTTGCTTACAAAAAATACCCATACAAAACCGAAAAACTAATTCCAGCATTTTGTCCTTATCAACCCCTAAAGGGGTGAATCTACAATTGGGGCGAATTATACATCCCGCCGTATTTCCTGTGATTGTTGAGATGTGACATTACTGTTTGGCACATAGGTGTATTTTTAAAATATTTCTAAATGGTTTTGACAGTTTTTTTAAATTTCAGCCCCAAAGGGTGAAAAAGGGTGACATGTGATTTCAAGGATTCCTTAATATTTCTTAGGACCAATAAGATATCAACTTAGTTTTTGCTTACGAAGATTACCCATACAAATGCCGAAAAACTTATTTCAGGATTTTGCCCTAATCAACCCCTAAAGGGGTGAATCTACAATCGGGGTGAATTTTACATCCCGTCGTATTTCCTGTGTTTGTTGAGTTCTAAGGTTTCTTTTTGGCACATAGGTGTCTTTTTATAATATCTCGAAATGGTTTTGACAGTTTTTTAAAATTTCACCCCTAAAGGGTGAAAAGGGGTAATATGTGATTTCAAGGATTCTTTAATATCTCTTAGGACCAATAAGATATCCACTTGCTTTTTGCTTACAAAAAATACCCATACAAAACCGAAAAACTAATTCCAGCATTTTGTCCTTATCAACCCCTAAAGGGGTGAATCTACAATTGGGGCGAATTATACATCCCGCCGTATTTCCTGTGATTGTTGAGATGTGACATTACTGTTTGGCACATAGGTGTATTTTTAAAATATTTCGAAATGGTTTTGACAGTTTTTTTAAATTTCACCCCTAAAGGGTGAAAAGGGGTAATATGTGATTTCAAGGATTCTTTAATATCTCTTAGGACCAATAAGATATCGACTTGCTTTTTGCTTACAAAAATTACCCATACAAATACCGAAAAACTAATTTCAGGATTTTGTTCTTATCAACCCCTAAAGGGGTGAATCTACAATTGGGGTGAATTATACATCCCGTCGTATTTTCTGTGATTGTTGAGATGTAACATTACTTTTTGGCACATAGGTGTATTTTTAAAATATTTCGAAATGGTTTTGACAGTTTTTTTAAATTTCACCCCTAAAGGGTGAAAAGGGGTAATATGTGATTTCAAGGATTCTTTAATATCTCTTAGGACCAATAAGATATCGACTTGCTTTTTGCTTACAAAAATTACCCATACAAATACCGAAAAACTAATTTCAGGATTTTGTTCTTATCAACCCCTAAAGGGGTGAATCTACAATTGGGGTGAATTATACATCCCGTCGTATTTTCTGTGATTGTTGAGATGTAACATTACTTTTTGGCACATAGGTGTATTTTTAAAATATTTCGAAATGACAGTTTTATAAATTTCAGCCCCAAAGGGGGAAAAAGGGTGACATGTGATTTCAAGGATTTCTTAATATCTCTTAGGACCAATAAGATACCGACTTGGTTTTTGCTTACAAAGATTACTCATACAAATGCCGAAAAACTTATTTCAGGATTTTGCCTAATCAACCCCTGAAGGTGTGAATCTACAAACGGGGTGAATTATACATCCCGTCGTATTTCCTGTGTTTATTGTGTTATACAATTTCTTTTTTGCACAAATGTGTCTTTTTAAAATATCTCGAAATAGTATTGAAAAACGCATGTTTATATAAAAAAAAAATAGGATATTTTCATATTAAAAAAGAATAAGCAGAACATGTTATATACCCTGACTTCAAAAAGAAATTACATAAGAGTTGGCTATGGAAAAATAAAATAATGTATACTACAAGCTTTATGTAACAATAAATAACTTATGACAACAAGAGTGATTTAATTAATTCAGACAGTAAATTAATTCTAAAGCTTTCTGTTGACATTACTTTTATTTTCCATAGCCAACCCTTATGCAATTTCTTTTTGAACTCATGGTATAAATGATATATTAATAAAGAAAACTGATGTATATATTATCAATTACGCATTTATTCAACTAAAATTATGGTCAGGTGAAAAATAAAATGAAATCAGTATGGAATAACATTAAAATTAATGAAAGTAAATACTTCTTATAATTGTGAAACCATCCATTGATTTACTGGCATAATGTTTTTTTATGTTCATTTAGCCTTTTTTTTTTCCTTCAATTTTAAACCTAAACATAACAAATCGTTTCATTATTTTTAATTTTAATTTGTGACAATTTAAAATATGTGCACAGTTTACATTATCTACATTACTCATTACTCATCACAAACACAACAATATTCACTATTAAACGTCTAAATATACGTATATTATTTGAAAATATCACTTAAATCTGTTGAAACACAAGCTAAACACATGTAAACCATATATAATCTGTAACAAATTTGGTAGAAACATGGCGGACTTCAGCTCGACCAATAGAAAATGAGACCATCGTATGGCCACACTGTCTTTATACAGTCACTGTATCAAAACTTACAGTGACTGTATAAAGACAGTGTGGCTATATGAACTGTAGCCGCCATGTTTATTCCAGATTTGTATTGGGTTATATGGAATAAATGTTATTATATACTAATATATTATAATATTTCTTAAATTTTTAATAGTTTTACGTATTTATGTTTATATATATATATGTGAATATCAATTTATTGTTAAGAAAAAACATGTATATGATTCAACATTTATGAAGATAAATATTAAAATTGCCTACCAATGAAGGTATTTTTTTGAAATGTTTGCAACATAAAAAGAAAACAAATGAAAAAAATTCTTAAAAAAGGACATGAATGGAAATAAAAGAGATATGTTTTTATTATTTTATAATTTTATTTGAGGACCTATAAAAACTAAAACATTTTTTTTATAAAAACGGGAGTTACTTTTTAATTTGAATATTTTAAATTTACGAAACAAGTTCAAACAGGACATTAGAATTATAATAAAAAGATAGGGAAAAAATGATGATAATAATAATAATAATAATAATTTGATAAGGTTCTATAAAAATTAGAGAACCCAACATTTCTCTAATTTTTGGGAAAACGTTTATATAAAAAAAAAAATAGGATATTTTCATATTAAAAAAGAATAAGCAGAACATGTTATATACCTTGAGTTCAAAAAGAAATTACATAAAAGTTGGCTATGGAAAAATAAAATAATGTATACTACAAGCTTTATATAACAATAAATAACTTATGACAACAAGAGTGATTTAATTAATTCAGACAGTAAATTAATTGTAAAGCTTTCTGTTGACATTACTTTTATTTTCCATAGCCAACCCTTATGCAATTTCTTTTTGAACTCATGGTATAAATGATATATTAATAAAGAAAACTGATGTATATATTATCAATTATGCATTTATGCAAATAAAATTATGGTCAGGTGAAAAATAAAAAGAAATCAGCATGGAATAACATTAAAATTAATGAAAGTAAATACTTCTTATAATTGTGAAGCCATCCATTGATTTACTGGCATAATGTTTTTTATGTTCATTTAGCCTTTTTTTCAGCAATTTTAAACCTAAACATAACAAAACGTTTCATTATTTTTAATTTTAATTTGTGACATAACCACGGAGCCACGGCAACTCTATATATCAGTGTTTCTCAACCAAAAACGCACCGCGGACCAGTATAATATATAATTTTCTAATGCGGACCACTAATAATAATTGTTGGTTAATTTTTTGCAAGAAAACAAATATAGTCAGCGCTCACTTAATATACGGCCGCTTAACGTACGTTCGATGTTACGTACAGATATATTTTGGCAATATGACCGCACGAACGTAGAACTATCCTCACGAACGTACACTTCACTTGGACCCGTCGGCGAAAATGCTTGTAGATTTCCGTAACACACAAATTTTGACGGACAAACAAAATGGGCGTATGACTGTTTAGATTATAAAATTTTATATACTTTTTTATTCACAAAAAATACTAACAATATAGTGAATAGAAAACAAACAAATACATGCATTACATACAAAAATTATCCATTGTTGGTATTTTTTGTCAAAAATTTGTCCACAGTCAATTAAACTGAAGCCTTCTTCTTTTCCTGATACATAACTTTGTAACAATTCAGGGTCCGAATTATCTATTAATTCTACAATATTTTCAACCTCTATTTCTCTAATAATTCACAAATGCCCATTAACAAAGCGGCGATTATACGTTTGTGCGGACAAAAGTGTACTTTTATGCGGACAAGTGTACGTTCGTACAGACATGGAGAAGCAATGTGAGTACCTAAAAATCATAATCATGTACATTTATATGGAAATACACCGTCCGGTTAACGTACATATCTCTTAACATACAACACATTGGGAACGCATTAAGTACGTTAAGTGAGCGCTGACTGTATATTTAATGTGCTACTAAACACATTTATTTTATTTGTAGAAAATCACAGCAAGTTTACAGAAAATAGGAAAATAGGACAAGCCAATATACATATTAATAAAAATCGAATTTGCATCATTATACAGGTGTTACATACAAATTAGTAAATATGAATATGAAAAATAAAAAACTTTTTTCTTTAAAAAATTCTTATTTTGTCTTAAATTGTCTTATTTTGTCTTAAATTTTTAATGTCTTATTTTTTTTACTAACAAAATACATTAAATTTCACCTTTAAGAAAATCAGCCTAAATTTTTTAGTAACGAAAAGATTCATTGCAAATTTTGCATAACGCCCTATATTTTCTTTCATTTTCTTTAATTAAAACAAAACCTAGTAGTTCAGAACTATTTCTTCGGTTTCTTCCCACCATTTTTTTAATAAATTTATTGTTTTGAACTGAATATACTTGTTCATTAACTCTATTATTCGTATTAAATAACTAAAACTAACATCATTATTTGACAGTTTACATAGTTTACATTGTTGACAAGTTTACCAATTGTTTACATAAGTTTACACGTAAACGTAAACAATTAAAGTTTACGTGTAAACGCCCATCACTGATTTAAACCTTCGGAAACGAGAAATCGCATTTCCCAGGAATGATCGGCAATTCCCTAGGTCATATTTTTTATTTATTTTGTATATATCATCAGTAATAATGACTATAATAGTAACTACTCTAAAATTACTCTTTAACGATCATGTAAACTACATTTTAAAGAAGTCTTTCAAACTTCTGGAATTCATAACGAGAGTAACCAAGTCATTTCATACCAAAGAAAATTTAATTATATTGTTCACGTGACTCGTAAGTTCAAATTTAGAATAGTGCTCAGTTATATGGAACCCGTCCTATGCCACTAACATAAATTTATTGGAACAAATTCAAAAGAAATTCGTTTCCATTGTACATATGTTATAAAATGAATATAGCTAATTCCAACTATTTATGTACATTGAAACTGTTAAATATGATTTCTCTTGAACAACTTATATTCTTGTATAAGATTTTCAATAATTTAACTGACCAACAAAACTTTATACATTACTTTTCATTACTTGCCCCGATTTAAACAATAAGATCTATTACTCTATTTCATATTCCTAAATTTAACTCACTAAGCTATAAAAATTCTCCAATTATTACATTAATGTCATCATACAACGATAATTTTCTACACTTAGACATTTTTAATATGTCCTTAAATGCATTTAAAAGTAATCTTAAAGCCAGAATATCACAATCATCATCTTTTTTCTCTTTTTCGTCCACTCACTTAATGTTAATTTTGTTAAAAAACCAATTTCAAAATGTGATATCAATGCTTGTTTTATAGTTATTTTATTTTGTAATTTATTAATGGTTTTCTGTTATTCATTTCTGTGCAATTTGTAATTTATTTTGTAATTCGACGAATAATGATTCTGTGAATTGTTGGTTTCCCTCAAAAAACCAAATAAATAAATAAATAAACTGTTACTACAAAGGTATATATAGGATATATGCAACCTGTCAGATAGTTTGTCAGTCATAATGGTGGCATCTTTTACCATAAAATTTAAAATTGTTTAAGAAATCTACTGTCAAAAAACTGACAAACTAACAACTTATTTCTAGTTTGGGTACGGGGGCACGAGGGAGTCAAAGAAATTTAAGAAGCAGTGCATGAATTACGTATAGGTCCTAAGTAAGTTAGGGCCTAAGTTCTCATGGATTTTATGGCAACGAAGAAGCCTGGTTTTTCCTTTTTTTTTTTTTGCTCATTCCTTCGATTCGACTTCTATTAAGGGTCCATTCGGCCTAAGGCACATAAAAATTTTAATCCAGGACTGTGAAGGAGCTGATTTCTTTTTAAAAAGGGTAGCTTTATTTTTCATCCACCTTGAAACTTTCTGTACACTACCAAGCAATCACACAGGAAAAACAAACAGAACTTGGGAAGAGGAACAAAGCTCTTCAGTAGAGAGATCTTTTATCTCGAATAATGTCTTCCGGACTTAAACATACCAAGAAATTTACACTACCTTTAAGCAAGTACTGTCACTCTATGCGGCCAAAGATTTTTATAAGTTGCCAGCTATTTCTCAAATACTTAATATAAAATCTGTAACTAATTTTCCCTCAGAGACAGAGATCTCGGAAATAAGACAATGTACAGCTCTGGGGTTGACTCAGCCTCAAGTATTTAATATTTAAAACAAGTACCTGTTTATACAGAGATATTAGGACCAGTAGAAACGGCACACTAACCACGTGGCATTCATATCTATGGCTGGTGGTCTTGAAATGGAGAACTTATCTTCTGTGTTCCTACACGTGTATCTAGGTGTTGGGAACCTATTATTTTTATTGAATACAATGTATATTTAATAAGATTTACGTTTTGTCATTATCAATGAGCAATCCTGCCTTTTTGACTGAATGTAGTCCTATATTATTTTCTCATTTTTTCAGAGAGTGGTGTTACAGCTGCCCAAATAACTGAGATTGTGAACATTCATAACAATTACCGTACTATGGTCGCTCAAGGAAAAATTGTCGGTCAACCAAATGCCGGCAACATGAAGAAAATAGTAAGTTAACATTTTTTATTTTAAAAAGTGTATTAAAAAGTCGTTTTTCAGAGCTGGGACAACACATTGGCTGCTGCAGCCCAAAACATCAGTGCCACTTACGTATTTGCTCATGTCAGAGTTAGCGATAGTAAGTATTCAAAATGGTACAAAATTTTAATTGCTGTATACTTTTTTTCATCCACTGTTTATTAGATATACTATAAAAGTCTAATACGAGGGCTACCTTTTAAGTTTTTACAAACATTTTTGTTGGAACAAACTGTTTTATTGCTTTTCAAAATAGTCGTTTTTAAGATTTATGCACTTTTGCATGCGTTCAAATCAATTTTCGAAACATTTTTTCTACTCTGAAGTTGGTATCTCAAAAACATGTTTTTGAAGACTTCAACAGCTTCTTGAGGTGATGAAAATCGCTGTCCACGCATTTTTGTTTAACATTGGGGAACAAAAAAGTTATTAGGGGATAAATCAGGTGAATATGGGCAGTGAGATATAAATTCGATGTTTTTTTCTTTCAATTATTTGACGTGCTGTGTGGGAGCTTGCATCGTCATGGTGAAGAATGATACGACGTTTTTGGTTGTTTTTCCTGATTTTGTCGATGACTTCTGGCAAAGAAATCGTTGTATACCATTCAGCATTAACTGTTCTCCGAACCTCTAAAGGAATGGTTGCGACATGTTCAGTACAACCGAAAAAACTAGCGATCATTTTCTTGGAACTGCTTCATGAATGAACAACTTTTGTGGGTTTTGGTTCATCTTGCAAGACCCAAACAGTGGATTGTTGCTTAGTTTCCGGTTCATATGAATAAATCCAAGTTTCGTCACCTGCAATGATGTTGTATACGGATTTAGCTGTGTCTAGGTTGAATTTTTTAGCATTCCCTTACACCAATCAACACCAGCCTTTTTTGAGTTTCGGTCAAATTATGCGGACTTCATAGGCAACAGATCTTTTTCACCGCTAAATCTTCATTCAAAATCGAATGTATTGCAGTCTGCGATATGCCAAACGATGCATATATGTATCTCATGGTAAGTCACAGGCCGATCTTCTTCAATCATTTTGCGCACAGCATCGATGTTTTTTTGAATCAAAACCGATTTTGGTCGACCGTCACGAAATTCATCACTGACGGACGCATGACCACGACGAAATTCTGCAAACCAATTGTAAACAGTCTTTTCTTATGGTGTTTCATTACCAAAAGTTGAGTAATATCCATTTTTTCACAACTTTTTTTTCAAACACTCACTGTCAACCAACTACTCGGTCAATTTATAAGCTGCCACTTATATCACAATAACAAACGTCAAATTTTACGAATATAGTAATGACACGTTTCAATATTGCCATCTAGTGGTCGTTTGTAAAAACATAGAAGGTAACCCTCGTATATTCTGTTACACAATTTTATAGATTGTTTTAATATTCGTCAATCTAAATGGAGGCTGTATTTACTTTTTTATTTTTTCAGCCTCATGATTGGTTTCTACTAGTGATGGGCGCGTGCCGTGAAATTTCAGTGTCACTTCGTGACACGGCCGTTCACGGTAAAATCGTGAATGAACGTGATTAATATTTTTCTTTCGTGCGTGATTGTGCGTAATTTAAAATTTGTCGTGACACGCCGTGATTTCACGCACGACACGAAATTAAAATTTTAGTAAATAGAAGGAATAAGAAGAAAGAATTGTCTATTTTGTATCATTATCTATGCTAGGTTTTGTATCTTTTTCTACGATGAAGCAACATGTCTCCGTTGATGCAGGTGTTGGAATTATTTAATTTTTTGTTTAATTTTGAGTAGATATGGATAACTCAAAACAATCTTATTCTAACTAGTTTGCGCTTTTTCTCTAACCAATTGGATTTGGTGGGATCATACGGAACATTAACCAACATTCTTCATTTCTTAGAAAATTTTCTTCATAAGTTATCATTTCTTTTAAGTATCCTTTTCTTAAAATAAATTGAGTCCTGCAAATTCGTGGATTTTTCTGCAGATACAGATAAATTATCATTTAAATTGTGCGGATGCGGATAAAATATTATATCCGCTTATCCGAAATATGCGCGTGAATATAAAATCTTCGGTTAGACGCCTCTTCCCATGGAAGACGCGTTTAGAACCCCAAAAATATATCGCTGGCATTTGTATTGTGCTTATGGCAAGAGTGAAATAATGATACGTTACGGAACTTTTTACTTCTTACTCTTCTTAAATGCCTTAAATATAGTAGAGTTTATATAACAGTTGTAGATACAATAATTTCTTTGGATTTATTGCCAGTTTATTAATTTAAAAATAATTTCGTCGTCTTATTTTGCATTTTTTTAAAAGTTAGTAAAAATTAACCATGGTAATTTGCCAAATTTAAAAACATATGAAGCTCAAATCCAATTAAAAAAAAAAAAAAACAAAAATATTTTATCTTAAATTTCTTGAAATCGTCATATAACTTTCATCTTTTAATAATAGGGTGAATTTTAGAATTTAATTTTAATATTAAGAATAATTTTTTTTAAATTTGCTGAACTTATAGGTCTTTTCTTGTTATTTATTGGTCATAAATGTGATAAATATGTTTAATTATTTCTAAATATTGATATGTATGTTCTATTCGCCTTCTGGTGTATCTTCAATTTTCCGGTAACGAGAGGAAAATGAAAGAAATATAGTTCTTTTATATAAGCACCTACATAAAACTTGTTTTTTACTAACAAAATTTTAGGGGGGCGCGGGTTGGCCATTCAAAAATTAACACGTGACACTATTCACTCGTGAGTCACGATTCACGTGTGAGTCACGATTCACGCGTGAGTCACGAAGCACGCGTGAGTCACGATTCACGCATGCCCGTGAAGAACTCGTGCGTGACCGTGAAATTTAAAATTTATGATTTTGTGTGCGTGCGTGATCGTGACAAAATTTTATTCACGCGCCCATTACTAGTTTCTACACGTTTCAGAAATTTCGAAGTTTTATATAAAGAGAAAAAAACAAAATATAATTAAATCACTACAAAAATTTTACTACTTAATCTTTGTCTCATTAAAAATACAAAATTTCCTAAAATAGAAACTATTTGTTGCCCCAATTACTGAAAATTCAGCCTTCAGTGTCTTCATAATTAATATTATCTCTTCAGGTTCTTCAAGAAACTGTAGCTTTCTTTAAAGACTTGCTCTGCGTATAATAGTTCCTCCGATATTTGTAAAGTATCTTTACAATAATTTGGAAATATTTATTTGTGAACCAAGGCAGTAAAGTCGAGCCTTTTTTTTATCACGAATTGTGGATATTATTTTCCGAGACGTTAGCCGAGATAAATAACCACGTGACTGATAAAAAAAAGCTTCAGTGCAAAGCTTCACATTCATTTTTTTCTGAAATCCTGAAATTGAATCAAATGTATTATTTAATTTTTAGGTTTTACACATATAATTGATGACTATCTACTCAAAAGTGTATTTTAACAATAATTATTAAGCAAAACCCATATTATTTATTAATATTTTCTCTACCTTTTTTAATGTATTCAACAGAAATATATATTTTGGATTTTTTTTTTCAGGAATTAGGTCTTGTTGAAATGAAAAATCAAATGATTGAAATAGACCGGTTACGATAATATACTGAAGAAGATAATTATATTATCGAAACCGGTCTATTTCAATCATTTGATTTTTCATTTCAACAAGACCTAATTCCTGAAAAAAAAATCCAAATTTAATATTCTCAAGGCCGAAAACGAAGAAATTATTAGAAATATTTATGTTCAACCACGTTTGACATTTATTTTTTTTTCACTTGTTTTAATATTTAGGTATGCAACCCAGCATACATGAAATCGTACAAAAAAAAATTAAATTAAATACTTCTCTGCCGATTTGACGTTATTTCACTGATGATTTCAGAAAAACCATATTTTCTAAACGATTCCTGAAAGGTGTTTCATGAAGTGAAAATGTTATTTTTTTAATTAATTAATTTTAATTTTTTTTAACACTTTTTCGAATTTTACTAATATATCTAAAAAAAAAAACATTAAAAACCGGCATACCATAAGTAGACCTGATCACTCATATAAAAATGGTAAAGCAACTACCCATGATTTTAGTATCTCTAGTTCAGGGGTTCCCAACTGGGCTGGTACAGACCCTCTAGGGCAGGGCTGCCCAACCAGTCGATCGCGGCGTGGTTTTAAGTAGACCTCTAGTTTTCACTCGCTTCCGTGTACTTAAAAATACATTTTATAATACATAAACATAACCTAAACATAAATTAAAAATTAAAAAAATAGAGCTAAAATTAACCGTCCGCGCAATCGTTCACGTTTGCTAGAGTGAGATAAGTGACTGGCAAGAAGATAATGTCTTTGAAATTATTTTGCAATGGTCAAATATTAATGCGGACACCGTTATTTTGGACGTTTGCCATTGCTGATAGTACTAGGCTAGAATAGTACAATATAATGAGTGTTAGTATCAAAAAGATATAATACTTCATAAGTATATAAAAAATAAATAAATTCGGACGTTTCGGAAACTGCTTTACAATCTGTTTCCGTCTTCAGCGATCACGAGAAGTGATGATGCCTGGCGCAATGTAATATATAATTTTCCAAAATTTTCTGTTACGGAGACCGGTGATCGCACATCAGAAAACCTCTTATTTATAAAAATACACAAGAAAAGCATTATGTTAACTTATTCCAACCGACAAAACTTAAAAACAGAACCATTTTTTAATCATCTTGCATAAAATTCGTTGGCGATCAATGTGCTAACTGTCGGGTTAAAAATGTAGCGCCTAGGTTGGAGGACATATGAAGAATCTTCATAAACATTTTCTTTGTTTAATATCGTTTTGAATATTAGGTTATTTCTACATGGAAAATAGCTTTAAAATTTCAATATATAATACATGTTTTCCAAATTTTTATCCCGGGGGAAGTGAAAACTATTTATTTAATTTTGTAAATAATAAAGCATCTTGTAAATAATAGCGTCAGTGGGGGGCAGATATTAGTAGTTTCAATTACCAAGGGGGTCGATGGAACTGGATAATTTCTTGGAAAGCGTCGATGCGTGCCATCACGCTTTATTACCCATTGCCCAGAAATATATTTCTTTACACCGACGTTACCCCATTGGTTTGTAAAAAAAAATCATAGTTTATTTACATTGAAGGATTTATTGAATTCTTTAGAATTGACATATTAATTATAGTCGGATTGCTGATAGGTAACTGTTACATGTATGTATCAAGTAGTGCATTCATATAATAATCTAGTTACCATTTTTCAGCGATTTTAAAAATGTTTTTTGTTATTTGTGTTAACTATCAGTGTCTGGTAATAAATATTAATTAAAATACGGGTTGCGGCCAATTATTAAATTCACAAACTTTAATTTTAAATCTGCTGGAATAAACAACAAATTATAATCCAAAATTTACGTATGAGTATAAATTTTCCCTTATTTATAATTATTACCTTAAAATTAATAATTTTGTTTGTTTGAGTACTGCTGTAAATTTATTTTCGCGCTCTAATTAGTAAAGATATCTACGATTCATGCCATTTCTTTCTAATGTTTTGTTTTTTATTCAAATAATTTGGAAGGTTAGTTGTCAACTTGCGTCACTATACGTTACTATGGGTATGCAAATAATTATAATGATATAGACAGAGAAAGCATATAGTATTGAATATCGATACTTGTAGCAACGAACAGTCACTTATCAGCAATCCGACTATAACATAAAATATATAAAATAATACTATAAAATTTTATATTTTTTTCTTCCGTATTTAGAAACGCACTTTTTATGATTTCTTGTATTTATATCATTTATGTCTATTAATATCTCATTACCCCCAAGAATTTCGTTTTTACCCCGTTTGGGGTAATTTATCCCTGTTCCCCGACCCCTGCTCTTACCCCCTCTGTTCCTTTGACTCCCTGGTCAAATTGTCTACAATTACATAGCTCCAGATCAGACATCATTGTAACGATGGTCCCAAATTAAATAAATAATTAATTAAATAAAAACATATGACACTACTAGGCATTGTTTGATATTTATTTGGTAATGTACAGCTCGCTGGGCAGTTGGTCAAAATCTATACCAGACCAAGGGGGTTTCCTATACACCAACTGTAAACTGGACAGCTGCTGTTACCGCCTGATTCAGCGAGGTGTACACCGCAAATTATACTTACAGAGTTCAAGGTACTGACCTTTCAGCTGGACATTACACACAGGTAAGTAACCACCTTCTATAGAAATAACAGAAGAAATTGTATTTCGTAGTATATATTCAAGAGTAAAAAATTTCCGGTCATCATTGTGTAGTAGTGCGCCTGATTGCTACATCACGGCGACTCGAGTTCAATGATTGTGAGATTACGAGTGATACAATTCTGTTCTATGATTACAAAAAAACAATAGTTACTTGGCAACTACGAATAGAATTGTTTTATTGTCACTGATTGAATAGAATTCTATCCATTGTAATCACACCACATCTTCTCCTGAAATAAAAGAATCAATTGTATTTCACAGCATATATCCAACAGTAAAGAATTGCCAATTGTTATGGTGTATTGGTCAAATGTAGTGGCGCACCTGATTGCTAGTCCAGGAGGCTTGGGTTCGAATCCCTGTGATAGCATGGAAGTTAGTAGTTTTAATATGTAATTTGTTTCTAAATTTAAAATTAAATAACATTATGTACTGATTTAATGATCACAGTTGCCAAGATCAAATTAAAAACAGAGATGAATACTCACTAACATTTTAATATTTTTAGGTTATCAACGCCGAAACTAACAAAGTGGGATGTGGAATGGTGAATTATGTCAGTGGTACAAAGAATACCAAGTTCCTTGTATGTAACTATGGACCAGCGTAAGTATTATCTTATCGTCAGAATCAATTGATGCTTATACAGTGCGATCATTAATTCCTGAACGATACATAACAGTAAACAATGAGTTTAAAAATATCAAAAATGTATTCCAATTCACAGCTGAAAGTCACAACCTAATATAGAACCAATCAGATTACTTCATTAACCCGAACTCACCCGAGGGACAACGATAATCCGTTGCGAACTTCATGTTTGTTATAAAGTTATTGGCGTGTAGAGAAAAACAGTGTTCACTTAATAATTAATTGGTATAAGGTAATAAAAATCGTATCTACGCATGTGTACATGTCCTAGGATATAAGTTTAATAACTAAGTGTTTCTGTTAAGTATTACATAACGCTCAGGAATTAATGATCTCACTGTAGTAATTACATAATTGTGCGCAACAAAAGTTAATCCAACCAGCAGCGCCAAAAAAATAGAAATTCTATAGGGTTTTCGAAATATGCAGTCTATAAATGTGTGATTATTTTAAGCTGGCTTGCTACTAGTTAACGTAAAGCATCTGGGCGAGTCAATTATATTTTTACTTATATATTTTGTATTTATTTTGCAGAGGTAACTATATGGGACAATACCCCTACCTCAAAGGCACAGGATGCTCCAATTTATGTTAATGACGACATAATCTGTATTTTTCAATACCACACTTGTACTTATGAAAATATGTACTTATTAAATAAACTGCATGCTATATAAAATAAATGCATTCTTGAAATAAATGTTGTTTAAAGCAACTAATTCTTCTTCTTCTTCTTTGGGCACTATCAGTCAGGTTGACTTTTGGCCTCACTCACATAATCTCCATCTTGATCTATTCATTGTCAGGTCTTGCCAAGTACCCTGTATACCAATACTTGTTTGATCTTCGGTTAGCTGATCTCTCCACCTCTTACGAGGTCTTCCCACTGGTCGACGGGTATTCAATCTTCCTTCCTATATCTTCCTAAACATTCTGTCCTCCCTCATCCTCATAACATGTCATATCCACTGTCATCGTCTGCCTCTGTGTTCTTCTGTGTTGTACTTGGCCTTGAGTACAGTTCTCGGATATTTTTGTTCTTACGGATTCTCCATTCACCATTAATTTGAATGGGACCAAAGATTCTGCGTAATATTTTATGTTCAAAAACTATAAGGTGTTGTCCATCTCGCTTTGTAAAGGTCCATGTTTTGGAACCATACATAAGTACTGGAAGTACTATAACTTGGTATAACTATAGGATCTTGATAGAGGGGTTCAGATGGATGTTGTTGATCTGGAAATGACGAAAGCTTTTGACATAATAGGTCATTTCGTATGGATAGAAGCACTTTATAAGTTTGGAGTATCTAAGACTTGTGGTCTATTTAAATCGTATCACAACAACCGAGAACAATATGTCAATTTTAACGGCACAAAGTCGTATAATTATGTGGCTACCAGTGGCGTACCGCAGGAATCAAACCTGGGAACTCTGCTTTTTCTTTTGGTAGTCAACTATATTCCAGCCGTGGTGAGGAACAGCCTCTGTTCGCTCTTTGCGGATGATATAAAAATATGTATACTACTCTGTCAAAAAAGTAGCGGGAATTTGTGATTTAAAAAGCCCGCGCTTATAATTTTTTTTTTTAAATCTTTTTTTCATAAGATGGTAGCACTGTCCCTAATTACTGTGTCAAACATGAGCGCCATCTGTCAACCAGTTTGATTACATCGGCTGTTTTAGTTAACACACTTCAGTAGTGCGTCGCGATTTTTACAATGAACAAAACTATTGAACAAAGAGTTTGCCTTAAATTGTGTGTTGGTTGATTGGTGTGACGCGTGGTGCCCCCCAGGCATTTCACGCTTGTGGCTGTAGTTGGTTGGGTTGCCGCATGATGGCGGTAGGAGTATGGTAGCGCAGGAGAAGCAGGGGACTTGTTTGTCGACTGCGAGGTGTGTAGGACGTATTGAGAGAGAGAGTGTAATATAATCGTGTTTATAAGTATTTGTTGTGTTTTTTTTATCTGTTTTACCTTGGGGTATTCTAATGTGTTTGCCCCCTAGCTGAGCGTCGGGCAACGTTTCCTTTAATTCAAGAAGGGGCAAACACGTCAATGGCGAACCAACGTGGTGCTGAGACAGATTCCCGCGTTAATGTCGGCTAACTTAGTGCGAAGTCGGTGGAATCAGTCGACGCAAAAAGGTGAGAACCTTGAAGTGCACGCGGATCGTGATTATTCAACAGGTGTCCTTTGTTTGTTTGTTTACAAATAAAACAAGATGGAGGACATGTTGAATAGGATTTTACAGACGCTCGAAGGGATGGAGGAGTGCTCCATCCCTTGAGCAAGACGCGCTTGAGACGCCGGCGAGGGAAGGAAGGTCAGCGCCGGTTAAAGAAGAGATCGGATCTTCAAGCAAGATGGCAGCACACGACTGCAGTTCAGCCCACAACCGCCAGGTAATTTGTAACCGTATTACAAATTATTAAACGACATCTTCCCGGAGTTCCAAGGTGAAGATTATGAGGATCCGGTGGTCTTCCTGGAGCAAGCGGCAGAGACGTTGTCCAAAGCGGGTATACCGAGTGAAGCCTGGGTTAAAATCACCACGGGTAAACTAGGTGGGACAGCCAAAGATTGGTGGCTCCAAAGGCGGTTTCTGCTAATGAATTGGACAGAGTTTAAAACGGCTTTGGGCGCCAGATTCAATGAGCCGAGTGAGAAGGCCCGGATCCGTGCCAGACTGTTTGGAGAAACCCAAAAGAAGAATGAGGACGCAACCGAATTCATCTCGAAGAAGAGGCTAATGTATAAGCGGACATTCCCGAGTGAGCCAGATGAGATAATGGCTACGGCAATATTGGAGTTGCTATTACCGGAGGTGCGGGTGCACTTACGGTACCCATTAGCAATGACGGTGGAGGAGTTGCTGCGGAGAGCTGAGAGCGTGCAGAGGGACATCAGCAATAGTGGGCCCATGAGAGTCAGACCGGAGGTGAGTTGGCGCGATACTGCTGTGCAGCGTAGCAGTTCGCCTAGGAGGCAGCCGGAAGATAATGTGCGAGCCGGTTGTTTTGAGTGCGGTCAACGCGGACATATGAGACGAGATTGTCCCCTTCTGAATGCTCGAGATCATACGCAGTCGGGAAACGCTTAGGTCCGGAGACCCGTGCGGGTAGGTCTTTCGGCGGTGTGAATGAACCCGTGAACAATGGACTAGTGTCATTGGACAATGAGCCGGTAACGGTTGGGACCAAGAGACGTGAGACAGTGTCGTGGCGCAGCCTAGTGAACCCTCCGGTTGTGAACTTTTATAGTGAGCCGGAGCGGGTTGATAGTCAGTTAAGTGGGAGTGAAGGTGACGAACTCACAGTAGAGCCTCACAAACCCGTTGTGATGTGTAGTGAGGGGTTGGACAGTATGGAGTGTCCGCTCACGGAGGCGTCGGTTCAGTGCCAACAAGGGATGATGGTAGCAGCAGGGGACGTGGAGGAAGCGGACTCTATGGAGGAGGACGATTTCGAGAGGGGTGAACGCCGCTTTAACAGCCTAGAAGACGACGTTCGGTGCGCGACGCTGGTGCAAAACGTGCGGGAAGCACAGGCCGCGGAAGACGCAGTGCGCGAGTGTATGGGTGATGACCGGTATGTAACCAAGGACGGGTTGATGTACTTGAACACGCCAGAGCCAGGTGGCTCCATGTTACGGATGTACGTGCCGAGCGCGATACGTGGGCGAGTTTTGAAGACTTTACACGATAATCGGTATACTGGACACCCGGGGATAAAACAGACAACTGAGAGCGTGAAGCGACGGTTCGCGTGGCCGAGTATGGCCAAAGACATTCGGCATTACGTTAATTCGGCCGGGTGAATGTAGCTACCAGGACAACACCAGCCAAGCTGTTGTACGGCCGGAATCTGAAGCGACCGCCAGACTGGGAGCTGACTCCAGAGGAAACTGACGTGACAACGAGCAGCGGATCTGGTGGGGAAGTAGCAGGTGACGAACCTGCAGGAAAGCAAGCAGCGATAGAGGCAACGGGGAGCAGATCTGAAGTGCAGGAGGAAGCCGAGTACGACGGGCCCAGGGCACACGAAGATGGGCGCCCGAGACCACGGCGGGCCTGTACAGATCCCCGGAGAAGGCAGCAGTACTTTGATAGAAGAGACTGACCTTCAGACAATATATGTTTTGTGTTAGGTTTAAGATTTAATAGAATGTATTTTTTTTTGTTTACGCTAAGATATGTATATTTTACTCAACAAGCACAGCGAACGCGTTGTCAACGCTACGCCGTGCTTGGTGGGGGAGATTGACGCGTGGTGCCCCCTAGGCATTACACGCTTGTGGCTGTAGTTGGTGGGGTTGCCGCATGATGGCGGTAGGAGTATGGTAGCGCAGGAGAAGCAGGGGACTTGTTTGTCGACTGCGAGGTGTGTAGGACGTATTGAGAGAGAGAGTGTAATATAATCGTGTTTATAAGTATTTGTTGTGTTTTTTTTAATCTGTTTTACCTTGGGGTATTCTAATGTGTTTGCCCCCGAGCTGAGCGTCGGGATACGTTTCCTTTGTCAAGAAGGGGCAAACACGTCAGGTGTAAGGCAGCGGTTCTTAAACTGGGGTCTGCGTAGCCATTACCGGGGATCCGCGAAACAATTTTGACATTAACTTTACATCCCCCAACTTTTCGCTTTTATTCAAATAACTCATTTAATAAAAATCCTACATGTTCAAGACATTTTGTATTTGTTGTTATCTAACTAGTTATTGACATATATTACCAATAATTAGTAAAAATTTAATTACTTTTATTTAACTGCAAATTATTTACAGAAAACATATTATAATAAGATCTATCTTGACCAATATTTGACTAAGAAATGTTTGTATGAGTTTAACGTATTATAATTTGTAACGTTTATAATTCTTTTTACTACTATTTTTATTCACTTTATGTTTTTTATTCTATATGCTAATAAAAATGTTCATCTCTATAAATACGAAAGATCATTTATTAAAATAACCAGTGAGATTATTGAGCCAGAAATTAATTCTCAAGAACTACGTAAAATGCTTAGGGTTGGGATGGGATCCGCAAAAAAATGTTGTTCAAGAGGGGGTCCTTGGACTACATATCCCTGGGAATGCTAAAAAAAATCTACCTAGGCACTGCAAAATCCGTATACAACATCATTACAGGTGACGAATCTTGGATTTATTCATATGAACCGGAAACTAAGCAACAATCCACTGTTTGCGTCTTTCAAGATGAACCGAAACCCACAAAAGTTCGCATACAATGCATGCTCCCACAAAGCACGTCAAACAATTGATTATTTGAAGGAAAAAAACATCGAATTAATAAAATGTCTCATTGCCCGTATTCACATGATTTATCCCCTAACGACTTTTTTTGTTTCCCAATGTCAAACAAAAAATGCGTGGACAGCGATTTTCAGCACCTCAAGAAGCTGTTGAAGCCTTCGAAAACCATTTTTTTGAGATACCAACTTCAGAGTGGAAAAAATCTTTCGAGAATTGGTTTGAACGCATGCAAAAGTGTATAAGGCTTAAAGGCAAATATTTTGAAAAACAATAAAACAGTTTGATTAGTTTTATTAATTTTTTTTTTAGTTTTTGTAAAAACCTAAAAGGTTGCCCTCGTATATGTGTATGGGCACAAACAAGGACAAATTGTCTGTGGTGGCCCTTAATAAATAAATAACAGAATGTAATTATTTAAAAATATTGTCCAATTACCTTCCTAAATATGAACTAAAAGCATAATTCCAATTAGAAACTTCTTAAAGAGAAAATTACTGTACAGCAACTTCTGAGTCATATGGTATGCAATCACCTTCTGGGATTATTATATTTATTTACAAAAAAAAAACACAAAAACACAAAAAAGTCACACTTTTTAATTCATGATAAGTTATTTTACGTGTTTTCAAGCAAATATAAATACATAACAAATCATATAACAAGTAGATTGACTTTAACCAGTCATAACTGATAAAAAAGTAAAACCTATTATTTGTTCTTATTTACAGTTATATGATAATATAATTGTATAAAAAGGATTCCTCGTGGTGTATTTGTAAGTTTATTGTTCAACAATGTACGGTCCAAGAGTTCTTCTAGTTTTGGTTGGTCTTCTGGCCCAGGGCGAGTCAAGATGTGCCCCTGGATCAGTAAAACGTAAGTATTACCATTAATATTTTATGTCCATTCAATATTGAGCATAGTCCTCTCTTTTTATTTCCACCTTGCTTGATATTTTTCAATCTCAACCAATGCCTTTAAATTAGGTTTTTTTTAATTCCTGATATATTTAAACCTTCGGGAACTAGGAATCGCATTTCCCACGGATCATCGGCAATTCCCTAGGTGATATTTTTTATTTATTTTGTATATATCATCTCACATATTTAATTAGCAAGTGTGTATATGTAGTGTCGGTAACATTGTGACGTCAATTTTTCGTAAGGTTCTCGTGATTGGCAGACAATCCTATATCCTTTGACCGATATGAACAATATTTTGCAGATTTATTCTTTAAGAATCTACAAATATAATTACATACATACATGTCTAGGGTTTCGTAAGCATAAAAAAGAAACTCCTATATCCTTTGACCGAATTGAACAATATTTTGCAGATTTATTCTTTAGGAATCTGTGGACAAAATAACATACAGAAATGTCTAGGGATTCGTAGACATAAATAAGAAATTCTAGACACTCCTATATTCTTTGATTGATATGAAAAATATTTTGCAAATTTATTCTCCAAGAATCTGCGGATAGAACAACGTATAGAAATGTATAGAGTTTCGTAGGCATAAACAAGAAACTCTAGACACTTCTTATATCCTTTGATCGATATGAAAAATATTTTGCAGATTTATTATCAAAAAATCTGAGGATAAAATAACCTATAGAAATGTTTAGGGTTTCGTAGGCATAAACAAAGAAACTTTAGACATTCCTATATCTTTTAACTGATATGAACATTATTTTGCAGATTTATTTTCTAAGAATCTACGAATATAATTACATAGAGAAATGTCTAGGGTTTCGTAGGCATTAACAAGAAACTCTAGACAATCCTATATCCTTTGACCGATATGAACAATATTTTGCATATTTATTTTCTAAGAATCTACGAATTTAATAACATACATAAATGTCTAGGGTTTCGTAGGCATAAACAAGAGACTCCTATATACTTTGACCGATATGAACAATATTTTAGAAATTGTATTCATCTCGAATTCGACTATAACCTCACTTACGTGGAAATTATTTGACCTAAGCTGCCATGTAGACGAGAAACCTAACCTCCGTTACTGTTTCCAAATATGAAACATTAAATTTTATATCTACGTAATACAGAATAAGACTAACCTGCAGTAAAGCCAATCTCATATACATACGAAAACAAGCTTAAATATACTCATCTGACAGTATTCCAGTAAGAAAATAACAAAATAATAACTCATTTCCAAAAGTTCTACGTCTTGGTGTATGTTGATCCCGGACACACCCTGACTTAGAAATTGAATGTCTTGGGGGTCCAAATATGAACCATGGGTCGTAACTACTCCAAAAGATGATGTAATATCTCGATCGACATGGTACTAAACTTATACCTAAGTACCTAAATTGATCATATATTGTTTTAATAGCTGCATTTGCCAATATACCATGCCAATGACGTCATTGGCCGGTCGATGTTAACATTGCCCGCTATTTGATCACTAGCGGTAACATATATTTGACAACGCATTTTCAATTTATGTTCCATTTATTACAATATTTCGATTATATGACGTAACTTTCGACCAGATCTCGTGGTGATATAAATCGGCACTGGCTATGCAATAGGTCTGGTGAGTATGGAGGATGATGAATTCCTGTAGTTTTACCACAGTCATTTGTGCAGTGTGTGGTCTAGCGTTATCATGCAATAAGATAGGAATCGATCTGTTGACCAATCTAGGCTGTTTTTCTTTAAGTTTTTGCATCATTTCGTCCAGTTGGTTGCAGTATATTTCTGCTGTGGTCTATGAGCCCGGTTATTTGTTTTTTGTTTGGTTTTTACGTTACCTGTACGAAATTTGGCGAACCAATTTGATAATGTCTGCTTCGTAGTAACACTAGAGCTAAATATACTATTAATGTTTCACGCGGACTGCGATGCCGTAGTTCCACGTAAGAACTCATACTTCATAACAGTGCGAATTTCCGACCGTTCCATTTTTAACAAAATTAATTTTTAAAAAACGTTTTTGATATTTTTTACAGCATGCAATGATTTCTTTAGACAGGCGAGATGTATAACTTTAGTTTCATCCTTGACGACCTGATATAATCTGAAACTAGTTTTTCCCAAGAGACAGTGATCTCACAAATAATACAATGCAGTCAGCTCTGGGTTTGACTCAGCTTCAAGTATTTAATACTTTTAATGAGTATCAGTTTATACAGGCATAATAGGACCGGTCCAAATGCAAACATACTAACCACGTGGCTTTTATATCTATGGCTGGCGGTCTACAAACGGAGAGCTTACCTTCTCTGTCCCTATACTCCTATTTAGGCATTGGAAACCTATTATTTTTATTTAATAATAATAATAAAAAATAATAATAGGTTCCCAAACTCCTAGATAGGCGCATTAGGGCAGAGAAGGTAAATTCTCCATTTCTGGACCGCCGGTCCTTTTTATTTACTACAATGTATATTCAATGATATTTTCGTTTTGTTATGATTCGTAGGTAATTTTGTCTTTGTAGCTCAATGTAGTCCTTTATAAATTTCTCATTGTTTCAGAGAGAGGTGTTACACCTGCCCAAATAACCGAGATTGTCAACATGCATAACCATTACCGTACTATGATCGCTCAAGGAAAACTTATCGGTCGACCAAAGGCCGGCAACATGAAAAAAATAGTAAGTTAAAAATTATTATTTTAAAAAGTGTGTTAAAAAATTGTTTTTCAGAGCTGGGACAACACATTGGCTGCTGCAGCCCAAAAAATCAGTGACACTTGCGTATTTGCTCATGTCAAAGTTAATGATAGTAAGTATTCAAAATGGTACAAAATTTTAATTACTGTATACCTTTTACCCCAATTACTGAAAATTCAGCCTTCAGTGTTCCTAATTAATATTAGGCGTTTACGTTTAGTCAGCCAGATTAATCCGAGCTATCCGAGTGCTCCCGATCCGTTCGTAAAGTCAGTCGGAGCGTACACATTAGCTTATTTTTAGTCAATCCGATCACCTCGCGAAGGGGTGTAGAGAGATGACAGTGTGGTCGGGGAGCACATTAGACCTGTTGCACGAAGATGGAAGGGGGAGAGGTGGGCGAGGGAATTAGAGGCAAGAAGGATTGAGATTGGGGAAGGATAACAGTAGGGGGTAAAGGAAGGAAGGAAGAGGCCCGGTGGGAAGCAGAAGGGGAGAAATGAAAGGAAGGAAGGGAGCTGTGGTTACCTAGAAATGGGGAGGAAGGAAGGGAGATAGGAGGTCGGGTGAAGAAATGGTTGAAAGGGAAGAGAGTGGAATAAAATAAATTGTAATTGTAATATAAAGTAATGAAATGTAATGTATATTTAATAGGACGTTAGTAAATACCCAAACACCAAAAGGTCAAGGGGAAATAAAGGATTATATATACACACACACACATATATGTTAGCATCTAGCCTTCCACGAAGCCCTGTTACGTCGCCATAAAATGTTATCTAGATGCAATCCGTAATCTAGACCCACTAATGATGACGACTCATTAACGATAATGATGACGGCTCATTACTAATTGGTTTTTATAAAACACACGTAGAATTTGATAGAGAGATCAGATGTTGTCTTACGTTGTAAGAGTGAATACTTAGAATAAAATAGTCTATGAACAACTTGAGTTTTATTTAAACAATAAATCCCTTAGTTGTTTACATCAGAAGTGGGATTCGCGCACGTCTTTATAATATTTTGTTTCTGTTATTTTATTAGGGATCTTGCTTTGTTGCATTCTTACAGTGTTTTGTTTAAATTATGAATTTGATGAAAGTGACAAATAGTGATGAGACAAATTCTTACCTGTCTGCGTTGTTTCGGATATTATTGAATTTAAGTTTGTGTGCTTGAACAGTTACAAAAGTTAATTATGCAATTTTGTTCATGAAAAACTTATTTAATCAATTTGCGAAGGCGAACATTCGAAAACGTTTCTGGTTGTGAATGGGAAAAATGGAACAAATGGGTATGAAAATATTGTTTGTCTAGATAGTAGTTTGAAAGTGAAAAACGCAAGTGATACGTTTCAATTATTGTAAATAATAAGTGATTATGGTGGAACACATTGGTGGAACTTCCACCGTGGAAGGAAAACGAAACGTTTGAAAACGTTTTCCGACGTTTTCAGATGAAACACTTTTGCAGGCTATAATTTTTCAGGTATTATTCGTGCTATCAAACTAGTTACGTCTGGTAAAGCTATTTCCTAATAGAAATTATACTTAGTGATTGACAACACATTGAGGTGCATTTAAGACGAAATAGCAAATGTATTGATGAAAATTATCAAAATTGACAATCGTAGTTTTATTTAGGGACAAACAACTTACATGCAGGAAAATCTTTAGATAATGAATAAAATGGTTCCTGTAATGAAGAAGAAATACAAAAAAATTGTCAGAAGGAACGAGCGGTGTTGTGTTTATGGACAAATTGTATGAAGGTAATGGTTAGGACATGAGTAAAATGTGAAGAAAAGTTTTATTAGTTTGATTATGTAGCACTTATTAGTCAATGCTTACTGAAAAGGTTAAACAACAAACGAGACGAACGATAAAAATTAGTCATGAGGATTGAAATTTGATAGTTGAATTTGATAATTGAAATTAGGGATAAGTTAAAATTATTTAAAATTAAGAGTAATACAATTTGAGTTAAGAGATCAATTATTTGAAATTTGTATTAGAGTTTTAAAACTTAAGATAACCTATTTTGATATGTGAGTTTTGAGTTTAGAGATTTAAGTTTTGATGATTGAGTTTAAACTTTGATAAAAATTAGAAATTTGTATTCAGAATGACAAACGGCAGATCACTGATATTAGAAATGCGAAATACGAGAGTTACCTTTTATGTTTTTAAATACGACCACTAGATGGCAAGATTGAAATGTGTCATTGCTATATTCGTAAAATTTTTTATTGTGAAATCGGTGGCAGCTTATAAATTGACCAAGTAGTTTGTTGACAGTGATGCGTAGAAGTTGAAATGTTCTAGCATGAATTTGGATAAAGTACGTTCAAACTAATAGTAAGGGCTGAACTACACTACAAGATGCAAATAAATTTTCCGATAGCATTGCAAGGCTAAAATAAAGGATAAACGAAACATGGTATGGAAATTTGGCACCAAATAATAAGAGAATAATGAGGTATGCCATTTCTAATTCGTTCTTGGTAATTTAGAAATTTTGCATAAAGACTTAACAAGGTAATTCAAAGAGTGTTATTATTATTGTGAGTATTCTAAAAAGAAAAGGTTTTGAAATTTCAGAGAACTATATTTTACAGAGTTACAAATTAAAAAATAATAATGTTTTAAATCTAATGAATGTTAAATTTTTAGTTCTTCCAGGTCCAATAATACCGGAGTACCAAGTTGAGTCTGTAACTAATGTGGTGGTTGTGGATACACATATAAATATAGGCAAGCGAAAGGTGTCGAAGGTGTCTCGTAAGGTGTCAAATATGTCTTGGCCTTAAGTCTGTACTAATGATACACATTTGATGAAAATGCCAATATAAAGAGAGAGAGAGAGAGAGAATTTAAAATTAATGCGCATTGCTTGCGCAGATCTTTTGATACAGTTATTGCAGGTATTAATGCCAGGAGGTAAATTCATTAAATTTGTTCTTTGCTCCTTGGAGAACTCCAACAAGGACTAAAATAGTGGGAACCGTAGTATTCTACTTAATTTTACTTGTTTTGACAATGCGCTTGATAACAGACAAAGTCGCAGTTTACCTGAAATAGAAAATGAAATGATCTGAAGAGAAATAAAAAAAATGTCAGTATGATCGAGCGGTATATAGAAAATTCAATTGGTCTTGAATATCACAATACAAAAAAAAACAAACACTGGTACGACACCTTTGCAACGGCTCTTGGGAGTAGATAATTCCAGCCCTTTGATTCAAGCTCTTTTGCGCGATTTGTCGCAGGATTTAACACCATTAAGGAATCAACAACTTGATCGCGAAAGAGTTGAGAGAACAATGAGAGATAATCGTGGCTTTGAAAACGCTAACCGAAAAAGGCGAGATACTTTACAGTTTTCGCTGGTTAATTTTGTGCTGATACATAGGGATTCCAAAATGCACAGTAAAAACAGACTACGAGTTTTTGGGTCCCTATGAAGTACTTAAATGCTTAGATAAAGGTCGATACGAGTTGATGAAAGTTGTTACGAATTTCATCACTAAGGCAGCAAAGGAACTAGTAAGTCGGTGGCCTGCCAGTTGGGTGGTGACCTGTGATATGAAATACCTCATCGAGATGTAGGAATCTGATGAGTCAGGTAACTTTCAATGCTAAGTATTAGTTGATCAGTTGTATTTTGTCTTTTTAGGGTGGTTGGATTACCACTGGCAGATTAGTCAGTTTCTGGGATAATAAAGTAGAAACTGGTCTAATAGTTGATCTCTTACAGCCAGAGTTGTGGCGTTGGAGGAGATTTCTCAACATTAATTGTTTTATTTTTTAGAACAACAGCCCTCAGACTTTTTACAGCATTCGAGTTCTGCAGACCATGTTCCTGGAAAAGACTAGGAGATGACAGGCGGCGCTATCGAGAGCGGAAGCTATCCGTTATGAAATTGGAGAAAAAGTAGTAGTAGAAGACATACAATTGACCGGTAGCGGCAAGTTGGGGGCCAAGTTTCTAGGGCCTTTGAGTGTAAGGGTGAACGATCGCTATTTATTGAAGCGCTTAAACCATACGAAGGTAACTGATTATGTTCAGAATAACTAGAATGGTAAGAGGCATTGTATTGCTTTGACAAAATGATAAAACACTGAGCATGAAGCAGCGACAGTCACTGAGCTTGTTGAGTACCGCAAGACACACTGGTCGTTTTTGCTTTGTGAATGCACTGAGTATAAAGAAGCGACAGTCACTGAGCTTGTTGGGTACTGTAGACAATCTGTAATGAAATAAACTGATGGATAGTTGAGTTGAGAATTGATAACTTGTCGAGTACCGCAAGACACACTGGTCGTGTTGAGGGCAGTTGAACGATCAGGGACCGTCTCTGCTAGTTGAGAGCAGTTGAACGGTCAGGGATCGTTCTGCCAGTTGAACGATAAGGGACCGTCTCTGCCAGTTGAGAGCAGTTGAACGGTCAGGTATCGTCTATGTAGGTTAAGACCATGACTGGTCTTAACGTTTATATGTAGATTGAATGAGGGCCCTCGAATGTGGTGTGGATCTTAAATGGTCAATGGTGTGGATCTAGAATGGTCAATGGTGTGGATCTTAAATGGTCAGGAACCTTAAAAGGTCAATGATATTGGACCTTAACTCTTTTTGAAGACTGTTTCAGACTATTCCAAGGCCTACATGATCATCCCCAGATGTGAGAATGAAATGTAATGTATATTTAATAGGACGTTAGTAAATACCCAAACACCAAAAGGTCAAGGGGAAATAAAGGATTATATATACACACACACACATATATGTTAGCATCTAGCCTTCCACGAAGCCCTGTTACGTCGCCATAAAATGTTATCTAGATGCAATCCGTAATCTAGACCCACTAATGATGACGACTCATTAACGATAATGATGACGGCTCATTACTAATTGGTTTTTATAAAACACACGTAAAATTTGATAGAGAGATCAGATGTTGTCTTACGTTGTAAGAGTGAATACTTAGAATAAAATAGTCTGTGAACAACTTGAGTTTTATTTAAACAATAAATCCCTTAGTTGTTTACATATATATATATATATATATATATATATATATATATATATATATATATATAAACCAGTACGGAGAATTTTTGATCTTCTGTTGAGACATATAATGATGAGAATTATTTGGGATAAAGAAGAATGCGAAGGAATTATGCAACTATTTCATAATCGATCCAATATTTCGTTTATTCTTCATAAACTTTGTTCAAGGATGTCTAAAACCAAGATGACCATGTAAGCCCAGTATTGCAATTTCAAACATTATAGCTTACCAAAATATTTAAGCATATCGCAAAGATGAAAAAACAGTTTGATGTTGCAACCTCATGGTACTTTCACAATTGTATTTAATAAAATATGAATTTATATAATATATTAAGTAAAACACTTTAAAAATTGATAAAACTGTAGTTAAGTCAAAACGGCCATTTTGTAACTAAGTAAAGTAGATGCCACGCAAGGCAATATGGGTGGTCGGTAAGAAAGGAAACTATTAATTCATATCCCACGGGAATATGAAAATCATATTAACAATTGGTACAAAAACTTTTTTACAAATATGTGTGTATATTAAAATTTAAGAGTAGAAAAATGGACGAATCTCCGAATTCGGTAACTAAAAGGTCAAAATATGCAATAACGATGTAAGAAAAGGTAAAGTCTACTTAACGTAAAGAATGGAAGGTCCGTACACCAAGAATCTACTTGACATTTTTGAAAGTTAAAAGGTAAGAATAAATGTCATATAGATTTTCCGTGTCCGTCCTCGCATTCAGTACGTTCTTGTAGTGCTTGATATAACACATTTCTGTGAAAAATCTCTTTTTTTCATTTGAAAATCTGTCCAGAATCTTAGGGTTCGCAAAATCCACCACATGTTTTGAGAAAGCTACATGAGTTGCTAACGCACACTTCTGAGGATTGATTCTGCAGTCCGATTTATGTTGGATTATGCGATTCCTAAGTTTCTGTACAGAACTCCCAATGTAAACCTGTTCACACGAATAGTTAAGTAAATATATAGTATTTTTGGTAGATAAAGGTTCAATTTTCTGTTTAAATTTACTATTCAGGACCGAAAGTTTTTTCTACGTTTTGTCTGCAATGATTAAATTATCTAATTTTAATATATTTTTTAAACTATTAGAAATATGTCCCATATAAGATAAGGTTCTATATTTCGTAGGTTCAGTTTCCCAGAATTGTTTTTACTAGTCTCATTTTATATAGAATGAGAAGGAGTGTTAGACATGTTGATATCGAATAAAATTTTGTATACTAAGTATTTCGGATAGGAATTCTCTATGAAAATTTTAGCTAATTTAAGAAGGTTATGTTTCAGAAGTGATTCATCAGAGATTTTAGTGACTATCTTTCATAGTCCTAACCAGGGCTATTTTGTATTTTAACGGATGAAAACAATAGAAATTCAAATATCTGCCAGAAAATGTTTTCTTAGTGTACCAATCAAATCTCAGAAAGTTGTCGGGATCCCTAAAAGCGAAGGTGTCCAGAAAAGGAACGCCCTTTTTATTTTCATCTTCCTTTTCTACCGTAAATTGGACAGATGGATGATATCTGTTGAACATGTCTAAGGTGTAATGTATCTGATCACCTGGTCACTATGCAGAGCAGCAGATCGTCCACATATTTTTTAAGGAAAGGGATTTCAAAATTTAATTTGTCCCTGACATTTTTTAGAAGGGAATCCATCACCAACTGAGACAGAATGGGACGCAAAGAAGTCCCCATCGAGCAGTTTTTATTTTGTAAATAAAATTTATCTTCATAAACAAAGTAGCTAGACCGGTATAAAGTCTCTAAAATTTCTTTGAATTTAGTTTTGCTAATGCGTGTACAACTTTTAATTTTGTCCCATCTAGAGTTTATCTCTTTAACGATGAGGTCTCAAGTGATACTGGGAAATAGCGAGACTACATCAAGACTGATGAGTCTATAATTCTCAGGTATTATAGTACCCTTAAGGTCTTTAAGTAAGTCGAAAGAGTTGTTCACGTAATAAGAATTGTCTGAATCGTAAGATTTTTGAAGTATGTTAGCTATGAAGGTAGTTAATTTTTTAAAAGGTCCGTCAGAACCATCTATGATGTACCTTAATGGCAGTTCCCGTTTATGCACCTTGATATTCTTTACGAGGAGTGTTAACAAAATCTAAGCATCCGACTAATCTTGTGACGTCATCAGATCAATCTGAGCAATTTTTTGGTTGACTAAACGTAAACGCCTATTATCTCTTCAGGCTCCTCCAGAAACCTTTGAATTGATTTTTCCATGACTTTATTTAAAGAATTGCTCTGCGATTAATAGTTTCGTCTCTTTACAATAATTTGGAAATAGTTATTTGTGTACCAAGGCAGTAAAGTCGGTTTTGTTTTTATCAGGAATTGTGGATATCTTTTTCCAGACGCCAGGCGAGGTAAATATCACGGACTGATAAAAAAGTGCTTCAGTACAAAGCTACACATTAATTTTTTTCTGAAATCCTGAAATTGTATAAAATGTAATATTTTTTTAGGTATTTACAAGCAAGCCTCTAGCTGCAAGCGCTAAACCGCTTGTATCTGCTGCTTGACCGCTGAGCAAGAGCACGGACATGAGTTCAATCTCTGCTTATGTCAAATAATTTGTGTAAAAAATATTTATACAAATTACAGGTTCTGCTTTGCCGTTCGCAACCGGTTTTAAACTGTAGGTACCTATCTGTGTATGCTGAAAAATGGACGTAATACTGACCATATTACTCTTGAATGTACATAGCTTGAAAACATGGCCATGAAACCTGGAAACAGGAGGCCTTGGCTCACTTCGGTCTGTCGCGCCAATGATGATGATAATTACTACCTACGCCGAAGTGTACCTTAAAAACAGTTATTAAGCAAAAACTATATTATTTACTTTTTTAGGGTTTTGTAGGTATGACCAGTAGCGGCTGGTGAGTAAAATATTTGGGGGGACACTTTTTTTCCCATATATATCTATTAAAATATAGTTATACGAGAAAAAAGTAAATAAATAAAAAATACCTGAAAATATGTTCTGCAACTAGAAAAACTGACAAATGTGGCACTTTTATTAAGATTTATGGTCAATATTATTATTATCATTTTTGTAGTTATTACTTCTATTATTATTATTATTATTATTATTATTATTATTAAAATTGCAATATTATTAAGACAATGCTTTGTAGTCAGAAACATAACATATTTGGTTATTAATTAAGCAGATACCTACACATATTCACATGTATTTAAATATTAGATTTAACCTTTTAGTTATGTTCTTTAATTGAAAGTTTATACGCAGTATCAAGTTGAAATCGTATATTTACCGATCCCAGCATGGCAAATTTGACCGAATAATGCATATGTTTATGAGACACATTATGTTTAAGAACTTTATCTTTGAAATGTTTAATATCTTTAACACTATTTACTGTCTTTATTTCATATGCGTCTGATGAGCAAATCAAACACAGGAAACAAAAAAAAAAACATTTTATTTATCACATCCACACAACCAACTTGTATTTAAATATTGTTTTTTACTAAACTTTCTATTAAATGTTCTATTTCCATTTTTATCCTGTTGGGAAATATTCAATTTTGGCCGATGAGGACCCATATTTTTACCGACCTCCAACATATATAAGGGAGGTATTGTAATCATACCGATTTCGAGATTTCGATGGATCTCCACGAATTGAGGTCCCTACATAACGTTTTGTCGGTGCTTCTGCCATCAATTTAAGCTTCTGCCATCAATCGCACGAGTTGATCAATTTTTGGTAAAAATCGGTTGACTAAAAATGGGAGTTTACTCGTGTCCATTTTAAGATTTTTGCGAATATTTAGCAACAGAAAAATATTTCGAAAACATTTATTTAACAAAAATTGCTATAAATTCAATAACTAATAACTGACTCCCATAAACTTAACTATTATATTATCTACGGACATAATTCGTCAACATATATAACTAATAACTTTTATTCGAGATGTTTTTTGATGAAACGAAAAATTTCGAAAAATTTGTCTTAAATTTTTGTAAAATTTTTTCAGTCTCAAATTTTCATACTTATATGTAACGTTTCCATGGTCATGATAAATAATATCTCTGTTAGAAAATATTAGGTCAAGTTATTTCTACTCTACTGATAGAATATATTTTATACAAGTACTTTATAATGACGGTCGGTCCTGTGGTGGCCACAGCTGATTTTTTATTAATAATTTTGTTTCATAGTTAAGCACGTTAGTTTTATTAAAATATACAGTATATTTTAATATAACTAACGTGCTTCATTCGATTCATTTTCACGTTTAAGTACTTGTCACAAATCACAACGACCGAACTAATCTACGGGACACCGGCCGTAATTCACTAATACATACAACACTAACCTTCGCCGCTGTTGCCGTTACTAGTAAATTTTTGCTACACATGTAGATAAGAACATTAGATATTGCATGTGGCAACGCTGTATCTTGGGATACTCCGTGGAGTGTCCAACAACGCTCGGAAGAGCGTTGTTGTCTTGATTTAATTTTTTTAAATCTAACATTTATATGAAAAATCTTTGAATAAGAAATAATAAAAATAAAAATATGCAGATATATCTAGCTACTTTAATGCAATTTTAAAGAAGTATAAATTAAGTATTAAATTTAGCTTTTTTACTAAAAATTTTTAGGAGGCCACTGTCCCAGCGCCTCCCTGTCTCAGCCGCCACTGGGTATGACCACCAAAAAACCCTTATAACGTAACGCATGTGCCTGTCTGTATGTCTGGCTGTACGGTAGAAATTGTAATAAAACGGTTCAACATAGAAAGTTGAAATTTGACATACTTGTACAATTTTTTGACCCACACTTAGGAAAACTATAGAAAGTTCAATAAAATACAGCGCGGGATAAATATAAACAAATATGTATTTAATGGAAAATTCATATTTTTTAAAATTTCGAATGAGGTATCAAATGAAACCTCTTAATGCGTGATTGCACAAACAAATTTTTATTTTTGAAAAATCTTTTTTTTTATATTTTTTTTTTGTCAATATAAGGGCAAAAAACTTTTGTTCCCCACCCTATCTCTCAGAGGGGTTGAACTAAAAATCTGAAAAACATCTCAATAATGTACATTGATAGGAATCGGAATAGTTCAACAGGAAATTTTGATCAAATTGATTTTTCGCAAAATATTAATTTTTTTTGTGACGTCGTCAAAAAAAATATATTTTTTTAAAATTTATTGTGTGGTATCAAATGAGTGCTCTTATGACGTAGATAAAAGCACGGGAAGTAGTTTTTTATTTATTAATTTTTTTTCATTTTAATACGAATTTTTCCAAAAAAGTACAAAAAAATCAGTTTCCCGCACCTTTTAACCCTAGGGGGTTAAATTTAAAATCTGAAAAAAATCTAAGCAATGTATATAGCTATGAACCGGAAACGTACGGGAGGAATTTTTTATCTGATTTCGTTTTTGGAAAATATTAGTTTTCGTGTTATTGAAAAAAAAAATAATTTTATTGTGCGGATATTAAATGGAAATTCTTTAAGTGCAGATTAAGTATTAAGATTTTTGTTTAATATCTTATCTAAAATTAAAAAAATATATTTTTCCACGACTATATAGATATACGTTCATTACAGACGTGTCAGTAATTAGTAAATGTAGCGCATTCCCCAGTCCTTTTTATTACACACCGCTGACTAGTAACGTAATGTGCTCATTCCATGCTCGTTGCATAATATACTATTGTATATACATGGATACATTTTGTTATGGGTAGAGAAGAGGTACGTAAATTTATTTTGCAAATATCGAATAGAAAAATAAATAAATAACTAGCCGGTTGCTGGGTTTTCATTTCTAGTAGAGAATCTGTTAGTTTTTCATATAGTCGCAATATAAACAATGTCTCTGTAGGTGTCTGTGTGTGTTTTGTCTTGCGTGACAAAAGATCGCCCGCAGTGTTGCCAGGCGTGGATTTGAATGATATTTTTGCAATTATACAAAAAAAAAAAAAAAAGAATGCGTTAAAATATATATTATGGGATTATTAGAGATATATGATACACGGTAGAAACAATCTAACTGCAACTTTCTTGTCGTGCCTATTGATTTAAAGGATTCAAAACCAACAATTGTAATTAAATTATGTAGTGACAGGCATTCATCGTTTGGCCTCCTAATAACCATCATTCACTGACTAAATACCTACAAAACCCTGAAATGTGTGAAAATTCACACTTCACGTCAATTTTTTAATGTATTCGATAGAAATATTTATGTTCAACCACGTATATTTTGGAAGGGGTCGATGAACAAATTAGATACTTTATTTTATCATTATTATTATATCAATTGAGGCTTGATAATTGTCGATAAAAGAATCCAGTCAGCTTTAAAACCTGAATAATGTGTCAATGTGAAATATAATGCTTTTTGTAAATAATAACGTCGGTGGGGGGCAGATATTAATAGTTTCAATTACCAAAGGAGTCGATGGAATTGGATAATTTCTTGGAAAAGGTCAATGCATGATAAATATTGGGAACCCTTGCACTAGTCAAACTGTATACAATTACATTGCTCCAGATTAGACATCATTATAACGATGGTTCCAAATTAAATAAATAATGAATTAAATAAAAACATATGAGACTACTAGGCATTGTTTGATATGTATTTGGTAATGTACAGTTCGCTGGGGAGTTGGTCAAAATCTATACCAAATCCAGGGGAGTCCCTTCACACACAAAGTGGACTGGCCAGCTGCCGTTACCGACTGGTTCAACGAGGTGTACAAAACAAATTATGTTTACAGTATTCAACGTTCTGACCTTTCAGCTGGACATTACACACAGGTAGGTAACCACCTTCTCCAAAAATAACAGAAGAAATTGTAAAAAATGTCCGGCTATCATGGTGTAGTAGTTAGGCTGATTGCTACACCAGGGCGACTACACCACGGGTTCAATGATTGTGGGATTACGAGCAGGGGCGCACACAAGGGGGGGTCCAAGGGGTCCGGACCCCCCCCCCCGTACTGTGAGAAGTGAGGCATTTTTTTTTGCCCTTCACTTAAAATTTAGAAGGGAGGAACTTTTTTTTTGGCTCTTCACTTAAAATTTAGAAGGCAGGACTTTTTTATTTTGCTCTTCACTTGAAATTGATATTTTGCCCTGTGTTTATAAAAATTATGTATAATTGGACCCCCCCAAGCCAAAAATCTGTGTGCGCCCCTGATTACGAGTGATACAATTCTGTTCTATAATGACAAAAAAACAATAGTTACTTGGCAACCACCAATAGAATTGTTTTATTGTCACTGATAGAATAGAATTCTATCTATTGTAATCACACCACATCTTCTCCTGAAATAAAAGAAGCAATTGTGTTCCACAACATATATCCAACAGTAAAGAATTGCCAGTCATTGTGGTGCATTGGTCAAGTGTAGTGACGCACCTGATTGCTAGTCCAGGAGGCTCGGATTGGAATCCCGGTGATAGCATGGATGACTGTAGTTTTTTTTTGTAATTTGTTTCTAAATTTAAAAAATAAATAACATTCTATAGTGGTTAATGGTCACAGTTGCCAAGATCAAATGAAAAAAAGAGATAAATACTCACTAATATTTTAATATTTCTAGGTTATCAACGCCAATACTATCAAAGTGGGATGTGGAATGGTGAATTATGTCAGTGGTACAAAGAACACCAAGTTACTTGTATGTAACTACGGACCAGCGTAAGTATTATCTTACCGTCAAAATCAATTGATGCTTATACAGTGCGATCATTAATTCCTGAACGATACATAACAGTAAACAATGAGTTTAAAAATATCAAAAATGTATTCTAATTCACAGCTAAAAGTCACAACTTAATAAAGAACCAATTAGATTACTTCACTGACCCGAGGAACAACGATATTCCGTTGCGAACTTCATATTTGTTATTAACTCATTGGCGTGTAGAGAAAAACTGTGTTCACTTTATTTAATTAATCAGTATAAGGTAATCAAAATCGGATCTACGCATGTGTACATGTCCTTGGATATAAGTTTCATAATTAAATGTTTCTGTTAAGTATTACATAACGCTCAGGTATTAACGATCTCACTGTAGTAATTACATAATTGTACGCAACAAAAGTTAATCCGACTAGCAGCGCCCAAGAAATATAAATTCTATAGTTTTCGAAATACATAGCCCATAAATGTGTGATTATTTTAAGCATTCTTGCTAGTAGTTAACGAAAAGCAGCTGGGCGAGTCAATTATATTTTTACTTATATATTTTGTATTTATTTTGCAGAGGTAACTATATGGGACAATACCCCTACCTCAAAGGTACAGGATGCTCCAATCTATGTTAATGACGACATAATCTGTATTTTTCAATACCACACTTGTACTTAATGAAAATATGTGTTAAATAAACTGCACACTATATATAATAAATGTATTCTTGAAATAATTGTTGTCAGACCCCGAGCGGTGGGCACTTTCCTGTCAGGCCCCAATTAAGCTGCGTTGTTTTACAGCTCCCTCATGGAACCTGGAAATTATGGGTTCGACTCGGACAGGAAAATGTGGGGGTTGTTGAAATTAAGCAACAGTTATAAGTTTAACTTATAACTAGGTTTATTAAACTAAAGGTATATAAAACTTAAATCTACGTGTGGTCTATGAAATTTAATCAAAGAACATTATGTTTGAAGAATAGTCTGGAGGTCTGTTCTGATGTCAATTTAGTAAATCAAATTTATAATTTGTTATTTCAGAGGCCCAATTAAAGAAAATAAAGAGAACAAACATATCTCATTGCTGAGGTGATACAGCTAAATCCAAATATAGTAGTTTAACTGGAAACAGTCACAAAACACAGAATTTTGTCACTCAATTTGTTAACAGAACAGAATAACACTTCACCTCTAAATTTCTAGGATGGATCGTAAAGTTCAAATCCCGACCGCGGATCTTACTAGCCCCGATGGGGCTTTTAGGAACGACCATCCCTTCTCCTGTCCATCAGCTTTTAAATCCTTTTCCCCACCACATGTCATTCAACATATAGATGACATCAGCTTATACCGTAGTCAGTGGCTACTCATTATAATTATGCAATTATCATTAGTGCATTAACATAATAGGGCGTCCTACTACAAGTAGGCCCCGCTTCGCCGATACGCCACTGTGTTTTGGGACATAACTTCCAACACGTCGCGAACCTTACATCGTTGTTTAAAGCAATTAGGCCTGCTTTTACAATCGTTGGATAAAGCTCGGATAACGCTATTCCCGGCATAAAGTCAAAAAATCGCTTTTACAATGCTCGGATAAAGTTCGGATGGGATAAACATTTTTTTAAAATTAGTATTTATTGGTCTTACTTGCACGGGATAAACATTGGAATAAACACCAGAATATATCTGACTTATCACTTATCTGGCCAACGACACTTCAGATAAATGGCCGTATAAATTATTCCCTTGCTCCGATTGCTGAATAAGTATTTGTTACCCAGCAATAGTTAAAAAAATTAATTGATATATATTAAATGTCACGTTATATCGTTTTATTTGAATTTTTATTACAGTTATATAATTGTGGTTGCAGCAGCGCAGTGGTTAGCTCACTTGTTTTGAAAGTGTGAAATCATGAGACCGAGCTAGTATGGGCAAAAAGATTTTAAAAAAACTTAGCTGTTGCAACCATAGGCTCAGATTCTTTAAAATGAGCGCTATATCTCTGACTTAAATTTCGAAAATATGGGGCATGCTTCACAGGGCATGGTGATCTCGGCTACTGTAAAAAGTAATCGTTAGGTCATGTCAGAGAATGCTAGTCGCGACCTGAAAATCTCTAAAACCTAGACACTGCCATACGAAATAATAATAGTACAGTAATTCCCAATAAAACACTGGGGCACAAATGTTAGCGAAATGATTTGCGCTAAATTTTTTCCTCGAATGACGAAGTTAAAGATGACATCAGTTGCTTTACGCACAACCATAAAAATGTTTTGCGGAAGGTATTCCAAAGCTCATGGACCTGTGTGTCCATGTGTTGACAAACTAGGTGACTATGTTGAAAGCGACATACATTTAGTTTTTGTATCGCTCTTGTAATTTATTAAATAAATTAGTTGCCATAACTTAATAAAAAGTGAAATGCGGTTTGGGTATAAGCAGGAAGCTACGATAAAGCAGGGTGTTAGGCAAGGATGCGCACTATCTCCCATTTTATTTAACGCTTAAATTCAAAGAGGACTAGATGAGGTGAGAAAAAACTAAACGAAATTGGAGGCGTCACGATTTAGGGAGAAAGTGGTAATGCTTCGTTTTGTGAACGATATTGCGGTGTTAGCAACGAGTGAAGAAGAATTGACAGCAATATTGGTGGAGATGAAGAACACCATTAATACCCAATACGATATGAAAATAAACAAAATTATAATAAAATTATTGGTGATAAGTAAATACAAAACTGAGGCTCGGCTCAAATATTGCTGGAAAGTAAATTATTCAAAGGTGTTAAAGAATTCATTTACTTAGGATGCAAGATAAAAACGGATCCAAGATGCAAAAGACAATTGATAAGTCGAATAAATCAAGCAAAAATGGCATTTAATAAAAAGAGAAATATTTTCACGATCTAACAATGCAAAAAAAAAGAGAATGGAAGTATTCGAAGTGTGGTGCTATCGAAGAATTTTAAAAATTCGATGGATAGATATGAACGAAGAAGTATTTCGGCAAATGAAAGAGGAATCATGTCTGTGGAGAATATTGCAGATGAGAAGAGTTTGGATTGGACATATTGTCACGTAGGTGGGAAGATGGAAATGGAATTCCTGGTTTTAAACATATAATTTATTAAATAATTATCAAATTTACAATGTAATTGTATGATTGAATTCGTCCATGGAAGTTGGGGAATTCTTCAATCCACCCCGTGTTGACCGGAATCAGCTTGGACCTATCTCCGAGGCGGCTATTGCCCGTCAGGGAATCGAGGAGCCTGGAGAAGCCTTCTTCCACTCACATGATACTGCTGCTTGGCTCACCAGATGTATTGGTATATGAAGTCGTTCACTTGGTCGTCTCCTTGTCGAGTAGAATTTGTAGAGGAATTGGCCAGGTTCCTCTGCCTGGATACCGTACGACATCCATTTACGTATACCTCTAATTGACCTAGTTCTTATATTTATTCATCATGATAAATATTACCTTATTACGAAAATGCAGCATATGCATTACGTAATCATGTAACATATGCAAGGCACTGACAAATAGTTTTTTAATTAAACAGCTGAACGTCAAAATGTCTAGGTGTTGCAATCCTGATCTAGGATTACTTTTGTGACAATATTTTAAGACACGCAGGACTAGTGAAAACGATACTGGAAGGAACAGTTGAGGGAAAGAACAGTAGGGGTAGACCAAGGCTAGAGTACATGAAACAAATAATGGAAGATATGAATTGCAACGCGTACATAGAACGAAACAGACTGACCGAGCATGGAGAAATGTTATACATCAACCTGTGGGTTGACAACTTAAGGAGTAATAAAATATCTTCGAATATTTTATATGCAAACCAACTTGTATTAATTCAAAACTTTATTTACCTTCAGCTTACATTTCTTCAACAATAACAACAGTATCAACATTATAAAATTTATTTGGACCATATATAACTTGATCAAAATTACCTCCCAAATAAACAATCTTTGGATCTTTTTTATTAGTAATTCTACTCAAAAATATCTTCAAATCCTCAAAATTACTCCCATTATAACTACCACCAACTTCTAACTTGTGAGGATCAATTGTAATAGTATCATTCTTATCTAAATAAGGACGTCTCTGGTGCCAAAAATATGGTTTTGTAGCTTTATAAATTTTAATATGAAATAATTTTTCCCAATTATTCTATAAAGTCTGATTTAATACGAATGCTACATAATCCCAGGTTGAACCTACTAGTAACACCAGAATTTTTCCTGCTTCTCTCAGAGATGTTAACCATGATATTATGTTTTCTTCGTGGCAAACAAAATATTTTCTAGGATTTTGTTTTATAACAGGAGTTATATTCCATAAAAAGGAATAGGACACCCGGACAACAAGCTGCATCAGCAAGTCTAATAAATATTATATACACTTGTTTTTTGTTAAATCTCACATATTTCTTGTAACCACTGTATTAAGTACACGTATTTGCATGTTAATAAAATTTTGTCTTTTTAAAAAGGCTTTTGTAAGTGTCCGAAACATAACTTAGGGAAGAATCGATACAAAATTACGTTACAATTGTACATATTATTCAAAACTTTTATAACTACAGAGAAGATATCTTTGTACCGGTATTTTTTGTTCTGTATCGTCTACATTTTCCACCAGCCATGCATACTGGTAATACAAAATAATCAACTGCAGCATATATTTTTATAGGTTCTTTGGTAGTAATTGTAAAAGGACATCTTGCTTATTCATTTGTCCAATTCCAATGTCTGTTGGATATATTTTACATATTTCTTCATTTGTTAACACTTTTCTACCATGGCATGCTCAATCAATCCATTTTTTAGAATTCTTAAAGTATTTCCTGTCTTCGTGTGGATAAACATACCTTTTATAATGAAATGTTGGTCTTTTTCATATGGTTCTTTTATGTATTCACATGGGAAATCTGAATTATTTACTAAGTATGATGTGAGTAGATTATGTTCTAATTTCATCTTTTCATGTAAATTATAATGACATAGTGTATTGTCTACAGGCTATTCCAAACGATTAGGCGGAACTAACCGGAATTTTCATTTTTGTAAGTTGTTTAGCTATTTTTTTATATATTGAAGTTGACTTTTCCTGAACAAAATGATAAAAATCTTCAATCAATCGGTCAAAGTAACTAAAATTGAAAATCTAGTTCCGCCTAAACCAATGGAACAGACTTTACATCAAAACCACTTAGTCCATCATAGTCCATAAAAGAAATTTTTTTTGATATTTCATGATCTAAAATTGTTCAAAAGTTCTACAAATTTGTGAGGAAAATTATGTTTCACTTGAAATTGACCTGTAGGATATATATCAATTCGATACAATCCTTACAACATACAGCTTCATAGAATACAATCGACGAACTGATTAAATGCGTACAAAATGCATTTAATACATTAAAATAATAATTAATAATTTAATACATTAAATAATAATGCATTTAATACATGAAATAATAATATTCTAGATTTAGTCCTTTCAAATACTTTACAGGCCATAGGATATGTAGAAAAGAGTAACTTTGCCATTGTACCGGAAGATTCTTATCATCCCTCTTTAGAATTTAACATTTTATTTCAAAATACTTCAAACTTAAAAAATAACATTTCTAACAGATGTTTCAATTTTTCAAAGGCAAATTTTGATAGAATCGATAACGACCTTCTTGCTACAGACTGGCAGAACTTACTAGGAAATTGTTCAATTGATTTAGCAGTTAGTGTGTTCTATAAAATGTTAAACAAAATTTTGGAATGTCATGTGCCTCGAAATCTGAATTTTAATCCACCGTGGTACAGCGCATCAACTATTAAAGTTGTAAAAGAAAAACGTAAATACCATACGCGCTGGAAACGTTTCAATAATGGACTAGATTATTTGACGTTCAGTACTCTCATACCCTTTTCACACTAGAACTTTAAGATCGGATGTTAAAGTGAATGTATCTTTAAACGCTAATGTGAAACCGTATGGCCTCGTCTAAATAAAAGCGATGTTTAAGACAGAGATCTGCGTCTTAAACATCGTCCGCATTGCCAACTTAATTTCTATTATAAAAAAATACTCCTTGAATTTGTGCTGTCAACATTTTATATTATCATAAACAAGAATACTGTATTATATCGACGTTATAAGAAGTTTATACTTATTGTTATAATAAAATTATTTATTTTAATAATATGTTTAATAAAATACAGAGCTACAATAATTGAGATAAAATGTATCGACTTACATGTTAATACAGGTGTAATATATTCTTTATTGTAGTGTCTTTATTGTAGAATGAAATGAAATATCCATATTTGTTTATAATAATTCAAAATGTGCGTCTGCGCATACAGTTCAAAACTGGTAATTTCATGACGGTAACTTAAGGACAAAATTACTGTAGCTGATGACAGCACCGGAGATTTAAATATCAAGTGTGAAAGCATACCGATGTTAAACATCGGGGAACTTTAAGTTCACTCATCTTAAAGTTCTAGTGTGAAAAGGTTATTAGAGGAAGATGTAAATTTTTAATTCAAAACGACTATAATAATTATTTGTTAAACGTCGAGAATAATGTTATAAATAATCCAAAATTCTTCTGGAAATATTATAAAGATACAAAAAGTTCACATTCGAACATACCAAATATAATGTACTACAATAATCTGAGCGCAAACGATGGTCAGTCCATTGTTGAAATGTTCTCTGATTATTTAAAGTCTGTTTTCGAGCCTGCCCCAACGTCCACGGAGTATCAAAATCAACATCAGTTAAATCTCTTTTACGAAGAGTCTGTATACGCCGAAAATCTTATTGATAGCTGTAGTCTTTACACAAGACTTAAAGAGCTAGATCCTACCAAAGGAGCCGGAGACGATGGTATCCCTACATGTTTATTAAAAATAGTTCTTCCGGCTTCACTGTCCCGTTAGCTATACTGTTTAAAAAATCCCTTATTAAAATTATTTTATCTAGTGGAATATTTCCAGCAGTATGGAAAAAGGCATTAATTGTTCCAATTTACAAAACTGATGATAAAGCTCTTGTTAATAATTATAGGCCTATTTCGAAGCTATCAGCAATTGCCAAAGTCTTTGAGTCTATTATCTATAATGAAATATTCTCGGATGTATGCAATATGATCATACCACAACAACATGGTTTTTTTTTTAAATAGATCATGTGAATCTAATCTTCTTTATTATTTACATCAACAATTATCTAGTGCGTTAGACTCGCGAAGACAGGTAGATGCAGTGTATACAGATTTTAGCAAGGCCTTTGATAAAATAGACCATTTTATACTATACTAGCAGTGTACCCGCTGCTTCGCTACCGAAATAAAGTAGCCGTAGCCCGCTTAGATCTGGCCCATTTCGAAATCGGTTCAAGACTGGTTGCTACGAATCGTTTTACATTCAAATATATTTATTTGTTTTAATCTACAATTGTATTAATATGTGCATCTTATACAAATAATTTAAGTACGAATTTCTTTGTAAACATTGGTAGTACAGACATTTAGTATCAACACGTATAAGTATCCCGATGTGCTAACCTAGGAAAATGCCCATGTGAGAATCATTGCCAAAGGCAGCGCCGGTCACGTAAAGCATTTTATCTTGCACCTTACGAAATTATTTATTATAATTTTTATGATATTTATTATAATTACTTCGTGATTATTCCTGATTTATAAATCGTACCTATATAGATCAGAGCACTTTTTTTCGTTAGTAAATATTCTTGCCACCGAAGTAAGTTTTCTTCGTATTGCTTTAGGGGGTTACAATACATTGTCAAAAATGAAAATAAAAAAAATTGTGATATATTTTCTCGGGAACATTTTTGTTGAAATATTAAACCCTAAAATTCGTTAATATATATTTTGAATATGTGTATCTTTTATAGTTTAAATATTTCTTAATTGATCGGAAACCTGGTGACTTACCGCGATGATATATAGCTTAAAATCTTTCCAGACAAATTTGGAATACGCTGTTGCAAATAACACTAAAATCGGTTTATCCGTTTTTGAGTTTTAATACATATACCGATTTTAAACAGACGCCTATATGTAGGGTGACCATCCGTCCCGGTTTTCGATCAATTTTCCCGGTGTCCCGAAAACTGTTCTCGGGACGCCGGATTGTCCCGGTTTTTGAATCTTTTTGCTTTTCACTTTGAATTTGAGAGATGAGGACCTTTTTTTTTTGCTCTTCACTTTGAATTTGGGAGATGAGGACCTTTTTTTTGCTCTTCACTTTGAATTTGAGAGGTGAAAACCTTTTTTTTGTCTTTCCTGTGTCACGGTTTTCCTTCACTAAAATCTGGTCACCCTACCTATGTGCCAAAAAGAAATGAAACAGGACACTTGAAGGGTTTTATAAATATCCTTGAATCTAGATTTGCCGTGTATGGGTTGATCAGAGCAAAATACTGAACCTCGTTTTTGTGCATGTGTATGGGTAATCTTTGTAACCAAAAACCAAGTCGATATCTCATTATAGGTCTGAGATATTGAGGAATCCGTGAAAGAAACATTTCACCACATTAGGGGTCGAATTTAAAAAAATTCTGTCTTAATAGGTGCTCACATCATGGAAGGAACATTCCTTCCTCCACGAATTTCATGTTTCTATGTCCAGGGGACGTTCTATTGAATAAAAATTACCAATTTTCCCTTTTAGGCGTGAAAATTTAAAAGAAAACTGTCAAAAAGCTTCTAAAGATTTTAAAAAGACATCTATATGCCAAAACACAATGTTATAACTCAACATACATAGGAAATACGAAGGGTTCTATAATTCACTCCGAATACATAATAAATTTATCCCTTTAAGGGTTGATTAGAACAAAATCCTGAATTTAGTTCTTATCATTTGTATGTGTAACCTTTGTAAGCAAAAACTAAGTCAATATCTCATTGGGCCTAAGAGATATTGAGGAATCCCTGAAATCACTTAACAGCCCCTTAGGGGTCGTATTTCGAAAATTCTCTTCTTAGTGATCGCTTACGACATGGAGGAAATATACTTCTCGAATTTCATGTTTCTAGGTCTAGTGATTTGGGCTGAACGTTGATGAGTCAGTCAGGTCATGTATTTATATACATATACTAGCTGAAAACCCGTGCTTCGCTACGGTATATTGATGGTCTCATTGGCATAAAATCCGCAGTTTGTTTTTAAACTTGTGTATGGGTAACCTTTGTAACAAAAATCTAGTCGATATCTCATCTGTCCTAAGAGATATTGAGGAACCCGTGAAAAAACATTTTACTCCTTTTCACCAGATAGGGGTCAAACTTGAAAAAATCCTTTCTTAGTGGGTTCTTACTTCATACTGAATAATGTACTCTCCGAATTTTTTATTTTTACAAAAAATACTAATTTACCCTTTAGGAGTGAAAGAAAACTGTCAAACTGTGAAAACATATATGCCAAAATGGAATGTTATAACTCAACAACCGCTGGAAATACAAAGGGTTCTATAATTCACCCCGAATGTAGATTCACCCCTTTAGGGGTTGATTAAGATAAAATCCTGAAATACATTTTTCGGCATTTGTATGGGTAATCTTTATAAGCAAAAACCAAGTATATATCTTATTGATCCTAGAAGATATTACGGCGTCCTTGAAATCACAATTCTCTCTTTTCACCCTTTAGGGGTGATATTTGTTAAAGGTAAAAAACTGTTAAAACCATTTCGAGACATTTTAAAAAGACACAGGAAATACGACGCGATGTATAATCTACCCCGTTTGTAGAATCACCCCTTTAGGGGTTGATTAGGACGTAATCCCGAAATAAGTTTTTCGGCATTTGTATGGATAATTTTTGTAAGCAAACACCAAGTCGATATCTTATTGGTCCTAAAAGAATTAAGGAATTACTGAAATCACATTTCACCCCTTTTCACCCTTAAGGGATGAAATTAAAAAAAGAATGTCAAAATCATTTCGAGATATTAAAAAAAAAAACACCTATGTTCCAAAAAGTAATGTTGCAACTAAACGAACACAGGAAATGCGACGGGATGTATAATTCATCCCGATTGTAGATCCACCCCTTAAGGGGTTGAATAGGACAAAATCCCAAAATTGGTTTTTCGGTATTTGCATGGGTAGTTTTTGTAAGCAAAAACCAAGAAGATATCTTATTGGTCCTGAAAAATGTTAAACAATCCTTGAAATCACATTTTTCCCCTTTTTACCCTTTAGGGGTTAAATTTAAAAGAATTGTCAAAACATTTCGAGATATTTTAAAAATACGCCTATGTGCCAAATAGAAACCTTATAACTCAACAAACACAGGGAATACGACGGGATGTATAATTCACCCCAATTGTAGATCCACCGTTTAGGGGTTGATTAGGACAAAAATCCTGAAATATATTTTTCCGTATTTGTATGGGTAATCTTTGTAAGCAAAAAGCAAGTCGATATCTTATTGATCCTAAGAGATATTAAGGAATCCTTGAAATCACAATTCACCCCTTTTCACCCTTTAGGGGTGAAATTTAAAAAAAACTGTCAATACTATTTCGATATATTTTAAAAAGACATCTATGTGCCAAAAAATAATGTTGCAACTAAACGAACAGAGGAAATACGACGGGATGTATAATTCACCTTGATTGTAGATCCATCCCTTTACGGGTTGATTAGGACCAAATCCTGAAATAAGTTTTTCGGTATTTGTATGGGTAATCTTCGTAAGCAAAAAGCAAGTCGATATCTTATTGGTCCTAAGAGATATTAAGGAATCCTTGAAATCACAATTCATCCCTTTTCACCCTTTAGGGGGTAATTTTAAAAAAATGTCAAAACCATTTCGAGATATTTTAAAAAGATACCTATGTGCCAAAGAGGAATGTTGCAACTAAACGAACACAGGAAATACGGCGGGATGTATAATTCACCCCGATTGCAGATCCGCCCCTTAAGGGGTTGATTAAGACAAAATCAAAAAATTGGTTTTTCGGCATTTGCAAGGGTAGTTTTTGTAAGCAAAAACCAAGTCGATGTCTTATTGGTGTTCAAAAATATTAAACAATCCTTGAAATCACATTTCACCTCTTTTCGCCCTTTAGGGGTTAAATTTAAAAAAGTTGTCAAAACCATTTCGAGATATTTTAAAAAGACGCCTATGTGCCAAAAAGAAACCTTATATCTCAATAAACACAGGGAATACGACGGGATGTATAATTCACCCCGATTGTAGATCCATCCTTTAGGGGTTGATTAGGACAAAATCCTGAAATATATTTTTCGGTATTTGTATGGGTAATCTTTGTAATCCAAAAGCAAGTCATTATCTTATTGGCCCTAAGAGATTTAAGGAAACCTTGAAATCACAATTCACCCCTTTCCACCCTTTAGGGGTGAAATTTTAAAAAACTATCAAAACCTTTTCGAGATATTTTAAAAAGACAACTATGTTCTAAAAAGTAATGTTGCAACTAAACGAACAAAGGAAATACAACGGAATGTATAACTCACACCGATTGTAGATCCACCCCTTTAGGGGTTGATTAGGACAAATTCCTGAAATAAGTTTTTCGGTAATTGTATGGATAATCTTTGCAAGCAAATAGTAAGTCCATATCTAATTGGTCCTATGAGAGATTAAGGAATCCTTGAAATCAAAATTCACCCCTTTTCAACCCTTAGGGGTGAAATTTTAAAAAACTGTCAAACCCGTTTCGAGATATTTTAAAAAGACACCTATGTGCCAAAAAGTAATGCTGCAACTAATGAACACAGGAAATACGACGGGATGTATAATTCACCCTGATTGTAGATCCACCCCTTTAGGGGTTGATTAGGACAAAAATCTGAAATATGTTTTTCGGTATTTGTATAGGTAATCTTTGTAAGCAAAAAGCAAGTTGATATCTTATTGGTTCTAAGAGATATTAAGGAATACTTGAAATCATAATTCACCCCTTTTCACCCTATAGGGGTAAAATTTTTAAAAACTACTTAAACCTTTTCGAGATATTTTAAAAAGACTCCTATGTGCTAAAAAGTAATATTGCAACTAAACGAACACAGGAAATACGACGGAATGTATAACTCACCCCGATTTTAGATCCACCCCTTTAGGGGTTGATTAGGACAAATTCCTGAAATAAGTTTTTCGGTAATTGTATGGATAATCTTTGCAAGCAAACAGTAAATCGATATCTTATTGATCCTAAGAGATATTAAGGAATCCTTGAAATCACAATTCACCCCTTTTCAACCCTTAGGGGTGGAATTTTAAAAACTGTCAAACCCATTTCGAGATATTTTAAAAAGACACCTATGTGCCAAAAAGTAATTCTGCAACTAATGAACACAGGAAATACGACGGGATGTATAATTCACCCTGATTTTAGATCCACCCCTTTAGGGGTTGATTAGGACAAAATCCTGAAATTGGTGATTCGGTATTTGCATGGGTAATCTTTGTAAGCAAAAAGCAAGTCGATATCTTATTGGTCCTAAGAGATATTAAAGAATCCTTAAAATCACAATTCACCCCTTTTCACCCTTTAGGGGTGAAATTTCAAAAAACTGTCAATACCATTTCGAGATATTTTAAAAGGACACCTATGTGCCAAAAAGTAATCTTGCAACTAAACGAACACAGGAAATACAACGGGATGTATAATCCACCCCGATTGTAGGTTCACCCCTTTAGGGGTTGATTAGGGCAAAATCCTGAAATTGCTTTTTTGGCATTTGTACGGGTAATACTTGTAAGCAAAAACTAAGTCGATATCCCATCGGCCCTAAGAGATATTAAGGAATTCGTGAAATCACATTTCACCCCTTTTCATCCCTTAGGAGTGGAATTTCGAAAAATCCCTTCTTAGTGGGTGCTTACGTCATGGAGGGAATATACTCTCCAAATTTCAAGTTTCTAGGCCCAGGGGTTCGGGCTGGGCGGTGATGAGTGAATGAGTCAGTCAGTCAGGACACTTGCTTTTATATATATAGATAGACTAGCTGAAAACCCGTGCATCGCTACGGTATATTGATGGTCTCATTGGCATAAAATTCGCAGTTTGTTTTTAAACTTGTGTATTGGTAACCTTTGTAACAAAAAATCGATATCTCATCTGTCCTAAGAGATATTGAGGAATCCGTGAAAAACATTTTACTCCTTTTCACCAGATAGGGGTCGAACTTGAAAAAATCCTTTCTTAGTGGGTTCTTACGTCATACTGAAAAATATACTCTCCGAGTTTTTTATTTCTAACAAAAAAATACTAATTTACCCTTTAGGAGTGAAAGAAAACTGTCAAAACACATATATGCCAAAATGGAATGTTATAACTCAACAACCGCTGGAAATACAAAGGGTTCCATAATTCACCCCGAATGTAGATTCACCCCTTTAGGGGTTGATTAAGATAAAATCCTGAAATTCATTTTTCGGCATTTGTATGGGTAATCTTTATGAGCAAAAACCAAGTCTATATCTATATCTATATCTTATTGATCCTAGAAGATATTAAGGCGTCCTTGAAATCACAATTCCGTCTTTTCACCCTTTAGGGGTTATATTTGTTAAAGGTAAAAAACTGTTAAAACCATTTCGAGACATTTTAAAAAGACACCTATGTGCCAAAAAGAAACGTTATAACTCAACAAACACAGGAGATACGACGCGATGTATAATCTACCCCGTTTGTAGAATCACCCCTTTAGGGGTAGATTAGGACGAAATTCTGAAATAAGTTTTTCGGCATTTGTATGGATAATTTTTGTAAGCAAACACCAAGTCGATATCTTATTGGTCCTAAAAGAATTAAGGAATTACTGAAATCACATTTCACCCCTTAAATTAAAAAAAAATGTCAAAATCATTTCGAGATATTAAAAAAAAAAAAAACACCTATGTGCCAAAAAGTAATGTTGCAACTAAACGAACACAGGAAATATGGCGGGATGTATAATTCACCCCGATTGTAGATCCACCCCTTAAGGGGTTGATTAGATTACAATTCTTGAAATCACATTTCACCCCTTTTCACCCTTTAGGGGTTAAATTTAAAAAAGTTGTCAAACCATTTCGAGATATTTTAAAAAGACGCCTATGTACCAAAAAGAAACCTTATATCTCAATAAACACAGGGAATACGACGGGATGTATAATTCACCCCGATTGTAGATCCATCCCTTTACGGGTTGATTAGGACCAAATCCTGAAATAAGTTTTTCGGTATTTGTATGGGTAATTTTCGTAAGCAAAAAGCAAGTCGATATCTTATTGGTCCTAAGAGATATTAAGGAATCCTTGAAATCACAATTCATCCCTTTTCACCCTTTAGGGGGTAATTTTAAAAAAATGTCAAAACCATTTCGAGATATTTTAAAAAGATACCTATGTGCCAAAAAGTAATGTTGCAACTAAACGAACACAGGAAATATGGCGGGATGTATAATTCACCCCGATTGTAGATCCACCCCTTAAGGGGTTGATTAGATTACAATTCTTGAAATCACATTTCACCCCTTTTCACCCTTTAGGGGTTAAATTTAAAAAAGTTGTCAAAACCATTTCGAGATATGTTAAAAAGACGCCTATGTACCAAAAAGAAACCTTATATCTCAATAAACACAGGGAATACGACGGGATGTATAATTCACCCCGATTGTAGATCCATCCTTTAGGGGTTGATTAGGACAAAATCCTGAAATATATTTTTCGGTATTTGTATGGGTAATCTTTGTCAGCAAAAAGCAAGGCAATATCTTATTGGCCCTAAGAGATTTAAGGAATCCTTGAAATCACAATTCACCCCTTTTCACCCTTTAGAGGTGAAATTTTAGAAAACTATCAAAATCTTTTCGAGATATTTTAAAAAGACACCTATGTGCCAAAAAGTAATGTTGCAACTAAACGAACACAGGAATTACGACGGGATGTATAATTCACCCCAATTGTAGATCCACCCCTTTAGGGGTTGATTAGGACAAAATCCTGAAATTGGTGATTCGGTATTTGTATGGGTAATCTTTGTAAGCAAAAAGCAAGTCGATATCTTATTGGTCCTAAGAGATATTAAAGAATCCTTAAAATCACAATTCACCCCTTTTCACCCTTTAGGGGTGAAATTTCAAAAAACTGTGAATACCATTTCGAGATATTTTAAAAAGACACCTATGTGCCAAAAAGTAATCTTGCAACTAAACGAACACAGGAAATACAACGGGATGTATAATCCACCCCGATTGTAGATTCACCCCTTTAGGGGTTGATTAGGGCAAAATCCCGAAATTTGTTTTTCGGCATTTCTATGGGTAATACTTGTAACCAAAAACTAAGTCGATATCCCATCGGCCCTAAGAGATATTAAGGAATTCGTGAAATCACATTTCACCCCTTTTCATCCCTTAGGAGTGGATTTTCGAAAAATCCCTTCTTAGTGGGTGCTTACGTCATGGAGGGAATATACTCTCCAAATTTCAAGTTTCTAGGGCCAGGGGTTCGGGCTGGGCGGTCATGAGTGAGTCAGTCAGTCAGTCAGTCAGTCAGTCAGTCAGTCAGGTAACTGCCTTTTATATATATAGATAGATAAGAAAATTTTATAAATGATATACCTATATACAGAAGAAGATTAAGCAGAAAAGATTTGTTTATTTATTTATTTATATTATTGATATTGTAACAACTTCTGTTATACACATGTTTAATGTTAAGTCAATATTAAGAGATATTTCAAGTTTATAAGAAGCGCTCCTTCTGTCCCCCTAAATATTCAGAACCTACACTAAACAGAAAATAATCGTTCTTCAATCAAAGTCTTTATAAATTATCTTTATAAATTGTTGATGTAAAGTAAATAATAAGCGGATATTTCCAGTATTTTAGTTTTAGCACCTCCCCCATCTCCCTTCCCCTGCTTCTTAACCAATTGAAAAATTTATAGGATAACATGTATTTGTATTTTTATTTTAAACAGCTTTTCTCATGCGCGTTTTTGCTGTTAAGTCAATAGTAAATGAGATATTTCAAAAGTTTAGTTTTAGGTTGTCCCTTCGTAACTCCCGTAAATCAATCCAATAAAAAGAAAAAATCAAAAAAATCAAAAAATTTGTTTTCTTATTACAGTGAAACCTCTATCTATCGTTCCTCGAATAATAGTTTTCCCGTATATATCGTTATTTCTTGCGGTTCCGAATTAATTTCATACAAAACACGCAAAAATAGATCGCATCGATCATTTCTCTCTGTATCATTTTACCGCATTCATCGTTTAAATTACGCAGCAAATTTCGTGGTTTTTGAAATTGAAATCTTTTTTTATGCGCATTCGATAACTGATGCCGAAAAAAATGTAATTTGTAACACCGAAAGAATATTGATTTCTTACGGCAATATAAAAAGCCAAAAAGCAAATGACGATGAAAGATTATATACAATACAAAGTATAATTTTTTTTGTCGGCATGCAGCTTCCTTTTTTATTTTATACGATATTTTTTATTTAAAAAAATTGATTTATACCTGAAACATGTATCATTTTTAGAATATATATGTACGTACATATTAAACATTTAAATATGTATTAATGTGTTTTTTTCCTATATTCCCGCATTCATTGTTTTCCTGCATCCATAGTTTATTTCAATAGGTCCCTTCAAAAACGATAGATAGAGGTTTCACTGTATAAGCAATTTTTCTGTTGATTCCATTTTTTTCTTCTGATTTTCGATTTGCCTCCTTACATTGACTGCATTTCCTACCTATATACCAAATTCCCACTCGGTACACACTGATTTTCTGTTTTATATATATAAAAGATTTTACTATTATATTTAAACATTTAAATAAAAGAATAGAAAAAAAAAATAAATAACAAAGTTCATAAAAATGCCCTAAAATAAAAAACCAGAAAACAGGTGCTCCACTTTAGTCTCGCTCTGCATACACTAATCAAAAATTTTACTAAATAACAATAAATAAATCTTATCAGCTAGAGCAGAGTAATGATGAATCGCGCCGAACGACATTGAACGATGTTTCACGAACTTACTATAGTTGTCCAAACAACCATTGAAACGAAATTCCCGCAATCTCGCTGAACGCATCATACATACTTCGATGGTCCAATATAATTAAAAACAAAATTATTAATTTCTCGTTTCTGATGGGACTTTTTTGATATTTTTCTAGTTATGATGAAGGCATTTTCTACCTGTGTGCAAAATTTCAACTCGGTAGCATATCTGGAACTGGGTTAGAATTTCCGGACATAGCCACAAATATTCTCTTTTATATATAAAGATGAAAAACTTGTCGAAGCCGGTGTACATGGTATCTTACTGCGCTGGTTATTATCATATATAAATAACCGTTCGCAAGCGGTTACAGTCAACGAATACAAATCAAAATTTTATACCACAACTTCGGGTGTGCCACAGGGCACTCATCTAGGCCCTTTATTATTCATAATATATATCAATGATATAATAAAGTGCTTCAAGCACGCACAATTTTTACTTTACGCAGATGATCTTAAAATATTTTCCAAAATAACATCTATTTCTGACTGTCACCTACTACAAGCCGATCTGACAAGATTATACGATTATTGCCACTTAAATAAATTATATCTAAAATTTTCAAAATGTTTTCACATTTCATTCACTAGAAATTTTAATAAAATTTTATTTGCTTATAATATAGATACAAATATAGTTAAATATGTTAATCAGGTTAAAGATTTAGGAATAACTATTGATTCAAAATTAATATTTAATATTCATATAGATAACATTACCCGGAAGGCTTACAAAATGTTAGGATTTATAATAAGAATGTCAAAACACTTTAAAAATACTAAATCCATTTTAACATTATATAATGCCTATGTTCACTCACAACCAAGTTATTGCAGTACAGTCTGGAATCCGCAATATGAGAAATACATTTTTAGGATAGAGAGCATACAAAAAAAATTTGTCCATTATCTAGTTAGGAAAGTACTTATATCAGCTGAAGATTACATTCATCGCTGTCATTATTTTAACATGCTCACCCTCAAAGACAGACGCTCTATATCTGACGTAGTTTGTATAATAAAAATTTTAAATGGTTTAATTGATTGTCCGCCGTTACTGTCACTTGTTAATCTTAACGTATCTTCTCGTGATTTTCGAAACAAAAATTTAATATACCAGCCGTTTGCCCGAACTAATTCTTAAATGCTCCACTTATAAGATTTCCAGCAATACTAAATCAGATTTCAGCTCATGTTGATTTTCATATTTTCTATAATAACCTAGAATATATAAAAAAACATATTAAAGTTCACTATAAAAGCTTATACATTCTATAGATGACTTTGTTACACACTGTCAAAATTAGTCTGTCTTTTTTTTGATCTTCTTGTTATATATATATATATATATATATATGTATAGTCGTTATAATTTAATGTAACAATTTGTAAATTATGTCGTTGTAGTGTTGGGTTTGTCCCGTTTACAACGCCGTCACCTTAAATAAATAAATAAATAAATAAATAAATAAATAAATAAATAAATAAATAAATAAATAAATAAATAAATAAATAAATAAGTAAATTAAACATACAAACCCTTGATAATGTTTTTCTAACATTGCAAACTTGTCTAGAAGCTACGATGTTAGCAAAAGGAGGGTATTCCTATAAGATTCTGTACATTGATAAGGCAAAACTTCATCGTAAGAGACGATTACAAACAACATTATCATGTTCTTGTTTTTACTTACTAATTCTTAAGATCGATCTTGCTATTTGTTTTTTTTATAAACATACTTGTGATACAAATAAAATAAAATTTAAATTGTAAGGATAGCTACTGTGGGCTTTATTAAACTTAACACAAATACAATTCATTAAATATTAAAAGTAAAGTACAAATACAAAATGGATGGTAGTGTACACATAATACTCGCGCGGTAATTGTTACTCGATACCGCACTTACTTCACGTGTCTGTCCCGTCTAGACATCTAACACAATCCACAAACGTCTAATTTGTTTATTCCGTCCATTATCACGTCTTTAGTCAATTGTCTTACAACTGTTCGCCTCAAAATCGCCGCGTCTAACTCACAAAACACCGTAACGTCTAACTCACAATCTCATGTCCTTGTTGTCTCTAATGTCCGTCTAACTCTTCGTTCCGTCCAGATGTCTCAACCTACCTATATTTTACCGTAAACATAACATTTATGTCTCACGGGGCGTCGTACACGTCGCGAGCGGGTTATTTGTTTTTCACGGAATCCTACAAAATTCAGTTAATTTATTCACAAAAACGCCATAAACTGTCAAAATGATAATGACAAAATCATTTGACCTGCTAATATTTCATTACAATATAAGTGATGAGATGAATGACAGCAGATGCCGCATTTCATCCAGGATTATCCAGAATGCACAAAATAGTGATCACAAAGAATGGAATCTACGTCAACGTAAGCAGAGGCTGCAAACTATGCAGGATCTTGTGCTTCAGCCAAATTATGCGGAATCCATCGGGAACAGATCTTTTTCACGGCCGATCTTCTTCAAATATTTTGCGCACAGCATCGATGTTTTTTTGAATCACAACCGCTTTTGATCAACCTCACGAGATTCATCACTAACGGGCGCACGACGACGATGCAATTCTGCAAACCAATTGTTAACAGTCTTTTCTGATGGTGCTTCATTACCAAAAGTTGAACGAAGCGAATCTATGCATTGTTGTTGAGTTAGGCCTTTACTAAAATCGTAAAAAATCATCCAACGAAAACCTTCACAAGTAATATCCATTTTTTCACAAACTTGTTTTTTTAACGCTCACTGTCAACAAACTACTCGGTCAATTTATAAGCAGCCACTGATTTCACAATAACAAATGTTAAATTTTACGAATATAGTAATGACACATTTCAATATTGCCATCTAGTGGTTGTTTGTAAAAACATAAATGGTACCCTCGTATAAATACAATATAGGATATCAGAACAATCGACAAGATAGTAAATCATGCAGGTAATTTATTTACATTTACAAGTAATTTATGCAGGTAGATCATCAAAGCCATATCTCTCCTCCCGGCCAGCGTTGTCCGGTCATATGAACTTAGGATTTCAGCCGATGGTTTGAATCTGGGATATATTCCTGTTAATCTTAATTCAACAACACGGAAATACCTGATTTAGACAATCTCAATGCGCTTTATATAAAGTGCGTGAAAAGGAGTCCAAATCACACACGCGTATTCTAGAATAGGACGTACATGATAGTTAAACAGAGCTACATATGATTCTACCTCACGAAAGTTCTTTGTTACGCGCAAATTAAAACCCATGGTTTTTTTTATTTTTTTTTTTTTTAATTTTTTTTTCTATTCGGGGAATAAAACAGAGACAAGTCTCCTACAAATTCCCACACATTACAAAATTGTACAAGATACAAAATATAATCTATATATATAAAAGCAAGTGTCCTGACTGACTGACTCATTCACTCATCACCGCCCAGCCCGAACCCCTGGGCCTAGAAACTTGAAATTTGGAGAGTATATTCCCTCCATGACGTAAGCACCCACTAAGAAGGGATTTTTCGAAATTCCACTCCTAAGGGATGAAAAGGGGTGAAATGTGATTTCACGAATTCCTTAATATCTCTTAGGGCCGATGGGATATCGACTTAGTTTTTGCTTACAAGTATTACCCGTACAAATGCCAAAAAAGCAATTTCAGGATTTTGCCCTAATCAACCCCTAAAGGGGTGAACCTACAATCGGGGTGGATTATACATCCCGTTGTATTTCCTGTGTTCGTTTAGTTGCAAGATTACTTTTTGGCACATAGGTGTCCTTTTAAAATATCTCGAAATGGTATTGACAGTTTTTTGAAATTTCACCCCTAAAGGGTGAAAAGGGGTGAATTGTGATTTTAAGGATTCTTTAATATCTCTTAGGACCAATAAGATATCGACTTGCTTTTTGCTTACAAAGATTACCCATGCAAATACCGAATCACCAATTTCAGGATTTTGTCCTAATCAACCCCTAAAGGGGTGGATCTAAAATCAGGGTGAATTATACATCCCGTCGTATTTCCTGTGTTCATTAGTTGCAGAATTACTTTTTGGCACATAGGTGTCTTTTTAAAATATCTCGAAATGGGTTTGACAGTTTTTAAAATTCCACCCCTAAGGGTTGAAAAGGGGTGAATTGTGATTTCAAGGATTCCTTAATATCTCTTAGGATCAATAAGATATCGATTTACTGTTTGCTTGCAAAGATTATCCATACAATTACCGAAAAACTTATTTCAGGAATTTGTCCTAATCAACCCCTAAAGGGGTGGATCTAAAATCGGGGTGAGTTATACATTCCGTCGTATTTCCTGTGTTCGTTTAGTTGCAATATTACTTTTTAGCACATAGGAGTCTTTTTAAAATATCTCGAAAAGGTTTAAGTAGTTTTTAAAAATTTTACCCCTATAGGGTGAAAAGGGGTGAATTATGATTTCAAGTATTCCTTAATATCTCTTAGAACCAATAAGATATCAACTTGCTTTTTGCTTACAAAGATTACCTATACAAATACCGAAAAACATATTTCAGATTTTTGTCCTAATCAACCCCTAAAGGGGTGGATCTACAATCAGGGTGAATTATACATCCCGTCGTATTTCCTGTGTTCATTAGTTGCAGCATTACTTTTTGGCACATAGGTGTCTTTTTATAATATCTCGAAACGGGTTTGACAGTTTTTTAAAATTTCACCCCTAAGGGTTGAAAAGGGGTGAATTTTGATTTCAAGGATTCCTTAATCTCTCATAGGACCAATTAGATATGGACTTACTATTTGCTTGCAAAGATTATCCATACAATTACCGAAAAACTTATTTCAGGAATTTGTCCTAATCAACCCCTAAAGGGGTGGATCTACAATCGGTGTGAGTTATACATTCCGTTGTATTTCCTTTGTTCGTTTAGTTGCAACATTACTTTTTAGAACATAGTTGTCTTTTTAAAATATCTCGAAAAGGTTTTGATAGTTTTTTAAAATTTCACCCCTAAAGGGTGGAAAGGGGTGAATTGTGATTTCAAGGTTTCCTTAAATCTCTTAGGGCCAATAAGATAATGACTTGCTTTTGGATTACAAAGATTACCCATACAAATACCGAAAAATATATTTCAGGATTTTGTCCTAATCAACCCCTAAAGGATGGATCTACAATCGGGGTGAATTATACATCCCGTCGTATTCCCTGTGTTTATTGAGATATAAGGTTTCTTTTTGGCACATAGGCGTCTTTTTAAAATATCTCGAAATGGTTTTGACAACTTTTTTAAATTTAACCCCTAAAGGGCGAAAAGAGGTGAAATGTGATTTCAAGGATTGTTTAATATTTTTGAACACCAATAAGACATCGACTTGGTTTTTGCTTACAAAAACTACCCTTGCAAATGCCGAAAAACCAATTTTTTGATTTTGTCTTAATCAACCCCTTAAGGGGCGGATCTGCAATCGGGGTGAATTATACATCCCGCCGTATTTCCTGTGTTCGTTTAGTTGCAACATTCCTCTTTGGCACATAGGTATCTTTTTAAAATATCTCGAAATGGTTTTGACATTTTTTTAAAATTACCCCCTAAAGGGTGAAAAGGGATGAATTGTGATTTCAAGGATTCCTTAATATCTCTTAGGACCAATAAGATATCGACTTGCTTTTTGCTTACGAAGATTACCCATACAAATACCGAAAAACTTATTTCAGGATTTGGTCCTAATCAACCCGTAAAGGGATGGATCTACAATCAAGGTGAATTATACATCCCGTCGTATTTCCTCTGTTCGTTTAGTTGCAACATTATTTTTTGGCACATAGATGTCTTTTTAAAATATATCGAAATAGTATTGACAGTTTTTTTTAAATTTCACCCCTAAAGGGTGAAAAGGGGTGAATTGTGATTTCAAGGATTCCTTAATATCTCTTAGGATCAATAAGATATCGACTTGCTTTTTGCTTACAAAGATTACCCATACAAATACGGAAAAATATATTTCAGGATTTTTGTCCTAATCAACCCCTAAACGGTGGATCTACAATTGGGGTGAATTATACATCCCGTCGTATTCCCTGTGTTTGTTGAGTTATAAGGTTTCTATTTGGCACATAGGCGTATTTTTAAAATATCTCGAAATGTTTTGACAATTCTTTTAAATTTAACCCCTAAAGGGTAAAAAGGGGAAAAATGTGATTTCAAGGATTGTTTAACATTTTTCAGGACCAATAAGATATCTTCTTGGTTTTTGCTTACAAAAACTACCCATGCAAATACCGAAAAACCAATTTTGGGATTTTGTCCTATTCAACCCCTTAAGGGGTGGATCTACAATCGGGATGAATTATACATCCCGTCGCATTTCCTGTGTTCGTTTAGTTGCAACATTACTTTTTGGAACATAGGTGTTTTTTTTTTTAATATCTCGAAATGATTTTGACATTCTTTTTTTAATTTCATCCCTTAAGGGTGAAAAGGGGTGAAATGTGATTTCAGTAATTCCTTAATTCTTTTAGGACCAATAAGATATCGACTTGGTGTTTGCTTACAAAAATTATCCATACAAATGCCGAAAAACTTATTTCGGGATTACGTCCTAATCAACCCCTAAAGGGGTGATTCTACAAACGGGGTAGATTATACATCGCGTCGTATTTCCTGTGTCTTTTTAAAATGTCTCGAAATGGTTTTAACAGTTTTTTACCTTTAACAAATATCACCCCTAAAGGGTGAAAAGAGAGAATTGTGATTTCAAGGACGCCGTAATATCTTCTAGGATCAATAAGATATATACTTGGTTTTTGCTTATAAAGATTACCCATACAAATGCCGAAAAATGTATTTCAGGATTTTATCTTAATCAACCCCTAAAGGGGTGAATCTACATTCGGGGTGAATTATAGAACCCTTTGTATTTCCAGCGGTTGTTGAGTTATAACATTCCATTTTGGCATATATGTTTTCACAGTTTGACAGTTTTCTTTCACTCCTAAAGGGTAAATTAGTATTTTTTGTAAAAATAAAAAATTCGGAGAGTACATTATTCAGTATGAAGTAAGAACCCACTAAGAAAGGATTTTTTCAAGTTTGACCCCTATCTGGTGAAAAGGAGTAAAATGTTTTTTCACGGGTTCCTCAATATCTCTTAGGACAGATGAGATATCGACTAGATTTTTGTTACAAAGGTTACCCATACACAAGTTTAAAAACAAACTGCGGATTTTATGCCAATGAGACCATCAATATACCGTAGCGAAGCACGGGTTTTCAGCTAGTCTTTATATAAAGCAAAAGTTGACTTCATGGAGTCATCAGAAAGCCATAATACAAATATATTACATATTATATATATTACATAATACAAAGAGAGAGAGAAAAAAACAGATATAAAAGTAATAGATAAAATAGACATATATATTCACAAAAATCAATAGGAAATGAAATGTACAAGTGACAGTTACTGAGGGAGTAAGGATCTAATTTCAGATTTAAACTGTGAAAACGATAGGAAAAAAATATCACTACTATTAAAATATTTATCAAAAAGAATCATAATTCTGTTCAGTGGTGAGTTTGTACCCGCGTTAGTATTTCTGCTATTATAATAAAAAGTATTGTTTCGCCTAGTATTTACTAACGGTACGTTAAAATTAATAAGTTCCAAGATATCTGGACAATCCATCATATTGTTTACAATTTTATAAATATTGTTCAAATCAATCTGCTTGCGTCGATTTACAAGACTTACTAAATTGTATCTTTTCAAACGATCATCATAAGATATTAAATTGTTTTTATTAAATTTATAATCCATATATTTAGTAAATCGTTTTTGTACTGATTCAAGTCGGTCACTGTAAATATTATAATACGGGTCCCATACAATACTTGCATATTCCAAACGACTCAACACGAGGGATTTAAATAAATGAATTAGACTGTCTGGTTGAGTGAATTCTTTACAAGAACGTAATATGAAGCCGAGTGTTTTTAATGAGGATGTTACTATTTTATCTACATGAACATTGAATTTTAATTTACTATCAAAATAAACACCAAGATCTTTTACAACATTTAATTTAACAAGGGATGAACCATCAATTGAATAGTTAAAAAGAATTGGAATATGTTTTCTCGTAAATGAGATGAAATTACATTTTTCTAAATTTAGGAAGAGCTTATTAATTTGACCATATATATAAAAATTATGCAGATCTGACATTAATTCATAGCAGTCTTGAAGGCATTCAATGCTTTTATAAATTTTCAAATCATCTGCATAGAGAAGGAATCTAGAATATTTAAAACAGGAAATTATGTCGTTAATAAATATGACAAATAGAACAGGGCCAAGATGAGAGCCTTGCGGCACACCAGACGTTATGTGCACGAAATTTGATGTAAAATTGTTAATAGCCACTTCTTTTAAATGCTTTATTTAATGAGACATGTTAAAAATTCAGCCCCACGTCATATAATACCCCGTTCAACGATATTCCCGCCCATTTTGTAATTATGTTGAATGACATCCCTTTTTCTGGAATAGGACATTACCCTACACCAGTGTTTCTTAACCGTATTGAAAGAATAGCCCCCTTTACCACAGTAAAATTATCCAGCGCCCCCCAACAAAAAACAAAATGGAAAATTTACACTTTTCTCTATGTAGGTATGTATTTTATGCAATGAATTTCCCACTAAAATTAAAAAATGATGAGAAATAGAAATAAAACACGTTATTATTTTTATAAACATTATGTATTTGTTGCCTTTTATGTCACATATTAATATCACATACGTCATGTATATTAATATCACATACAACATTATAATAATACAGTGGAACCCCGCCATTCGTTCGCCTCTCTACTCGTACAACTCGATATTCGTCCAACTTATTCAAGTAAAATTCAATTCGTTATTCGTACGCTTGCCCGCTATTCGGACAGTGTGCGGTCGGCGCCACGCAACAATGTTATTGACCATTTTAGAAAAATTCTGAAAAATCGTCAAAGGCAGACAACATTGGACAGGTTTTTAGAGAAAGAATCCCAACATTAGTGCAAAAAGACTGAAAAAAGAAAGAACACTAGAAAGAGAGAAAACACCTGAAGGGATGTTACCTGATGTTTTTATGGAAAGTGACTCCAATTCCAAACAGTAACAACAACATCCCTCTTCCTCCTCTCCATATTCTACTTCCGCCATCAGCTCACATAAGTACAAAAGTGCAGTTAAATTTTTATTTATGTATTTCATGTACAGTACTGTATATTTATTGTTCTTATAGGTTTAAATAATCGATCATCTATGGATCTAGAACTGATTAATCCAATTTACATTATATCTTATGTGAAAAAATGATTCGTCATTCGTACAAATCGCCATTCGAACTACCTTCTGGAACGAATTGTGTACGAATGGCGGGGTTCCACTGTATTTAAATAAAATAAGTAAATCATTTAATATAAAAATTTTGGTTGCAACAAATTTGGTTTGGACAAATATAATCTCAAATATCCTCTTTGGCTCATTTGTAATTGATTTCGTGTTTTTTTCAATATATGCATTACTGCGCTAAAAACTCTTTTCTACTAAATAGAAAGATGGAAATGCTATGATGGGTAATTTTACTTCTTTCCACAGAAGAGAGTATTGATGGCGAAAACGAACCCAAAAAGCATTATAATCACATTGATTGAATATTATTTTGGCTTCACGGTCATTTTGTAGCTCAATAAACTGCTCTTTTAAATTTTGACTGACACTTTCTACGTCTGATAAAAATGGATTAATTACCTAAGCTTAATTAACAAGTTCCTGCAAGTATTTGAATCGTATTATCATACCTTCGATAAGGGCGTCAATGTGGCTAGAGTATGTTTCTAAATCAGAATCCTTGAGCGTATCTTCTTTTAATTGTTGTAAAGAAGGAAACTAATGATATTCTCGCCGACAAAGATTATTTTTATATAATTTGAGTTTATTGATAAAGCTCAATACAAGTCCTTTGGCTTTAATAAGGCTGATATTGTTTCCTTGAAGATTCAGGAGATTTTCATTCATCTTTTCGAATACATCCGGCGCTAATTGTCAAAAGCCAAACAGTCAGGCACAACGTGGTAACCCGATCGCTATATTTTATTCGCGATCGTGTACACAATTATTTACAATGGTTATGTGTGCATTGTACGCAACAATTGAGCAAATGAGCATACCTTATTTTTCTATATTGACACAATGCCCACTCGAAATTCTGCAGCGCCCCCTAAATGTTAAAAATTTAAAAACGCCCCACCAGACCTCCAAAACGCCCACAAAGGGGCGCTGGCGCCCCGGTTAAGAATCACTGCCCTACACTTTGCTACATTGAAGGGCAATCCACTTGACTTACTCCAGTCGCACAACCGTTGTAAATTCATTTCTAAATCCTAAATCATAATAGTGTGTGTCATTCTTTATATGCCTATAAACATATTTTTATATCTTCCGCAAAGAACAAACAGCGGCTGTTCCTCACCAGGGCTGGAATATCGTTGACTACCAAAAGAAAAAGCAGAGTTTCCAGGTTTGATCCCTGCGGTACGCCATTGGTCGCCACATAATTATGTGACTTTGTGCCGTTAAAATTGACATATTGTTCTCGGTTGTTGCGATACGATTTAAATAGAATACAAGTGTTAGCCGATACTCCAAACTTAAAGTGCTTCTATCAGTACGGAATATCATATTTTGTCAAAAGCTTTCGTCATATCCAGATAAAAAACGTCCGTGTCTGAACCCCTCTATCAATACCCTATATTTATACCAAGTTATAGTATGTCCAGTACTTATGTATGGTTCCGAAACATGGACCTTAACAAAGCGAGATCGACAACACCTTATAGTTTTTGAAAATAAAATATTACGCAGAATCTTTGGTTCCATTCAAATTAATGGTGAATGGAGAATCCGTAAGAAAAAAAAAAAAAAAAAAAATCCGAGAACTGTACTCAAGGACAAGTATTATAACACAAGAACTCAGGCAAATGATTACAGTGAATATGACTCGTTATGAGGATGAGGGAGGACAGAATGGTTAGGAAGATATGGGAAGGAAGATTGAATACCCGTCGACTAGTAGGATGATCTCGTAAGAGTTGGAGAGATCAGCTAACCGAAGATCTAACAAGTATTGGTGTACAGGGTACTTGGCAAGACCTGACAACGAATAGATCGAGATGGAGGACTTATGTGAGTGAGGCCAAAAGTCAAACTGACTGATAGTGCCCAAAGAAGAAGAAGAAGAAAAAGAAGAAGAAGAATTAGTTACTTTAAACAACATTTATTTCAAGAATGTATTTATTTTATATAGTATGCAGTTTATTTAATACATATTTTCATTAAGTACAAGCGTGGTATTGAAAAATACAGATTATGTCGTCATTAACATAGATTGGAGCATCCTGTGCCTTTGAGGTAGGGGTATTGTCCCATATAGTTACCTCTGCAAAATAAATACAAAATATATAAGTAAAAATATAAATGACTCGCCCAGCTGCTTTTTGTTAACTAGTAGCAAGAATGCTTAAAATAATCACACATTTATGGGCTGCATATTTCGAAAACTCCTATAGTATTTCTGTTTCTTGGGCGTTGCTAGTCGGATTAACTTTTGTTGCGCACAATTATGTAATTACTACAGTAAGATCATTAATTCCTGAGCGTTATGTAATACGTAACAGAAACATTTAGTTATTAAACTTATATCCAAGGACATGTACACATGCGTAGATTCGATTTTTATTGCCTTATACCAATTAATTATTAAGTGAACACTGTTTTTCTCTAGACGCCAATGAGTTAATAGCAAATATGAAATTCGCAACGGATTATCGTTGTTCCTCGGGTGACTTCGGGCCAATGAAGTAATCTGATTGGTTCTTTATTAAGTTTTGACTTTCAGCTATGAATTGGAATACAGTTTTGATATTTTCTTACTCATTGTTTACTGTTATGAATCGCTCAGGTATGAATGATCGCACTGTATAAGCATCAATTGATTTTGACGGTAAGATAATACTTACGCTGGTCCGTAGTTACACACAAGTAATTTGGTGTTCTTTGTACCACTGACATAATTCACCATTCCACATCCCACTTTGTTAGTTTCGGCGTTGATAACCTAAAAATATTAAAATGTTGGTGAGTATTTATCTCTTTTTTTAATTTGATCTTGGTAACTATGACCATTAAACAGTACATAATATTATTTTATTTTAAATTTAAAAGAGAAGATGTGGTGTGATTAAAATGGAAAGAATTCTATTCTATCAGTCACACTAAAACAATTCTATTGGTGGTTGCCAAGTAACTATTGTTTTTTTGCCATTATAGAACAGAATTGTATCACTCGTAATCCCACTATCATTGAACCCGAGTCGCCCTGGAGTAGCAATAAGGCGCGCTACTACACCATGATGACCGGAAATTTTTTACTCTTGAATATATGCTACGAAATACAATTTCTTCTGTTATCTCTAGAGAAGGTGGTTACCTACCTGTGTGTAATGTCCAGCTGAAAGATCAGAACCTTGAATTCTGTAAGTATAATTTGCTGTGTACACCTCGTTGAACCAGGCGGTAACGGCAGCTGTCCAGTTTACAGTTGGTGTATAGGAACCCCCCATGGTTTGGTATAGATTTTGACCAACTGCCCAGCGAGCTGTACATTACCAAATAAATATAAAATAATGCCTAGTAGTCTCATATGTTTTTATTTAATTAATTATTTATTTAGTTTGGGACCATCGTTATACTGATGTCTAATCTGAAGCTATGTAATTGTATACATTTTGACTAGAGCTAGCGTTCCCAATCTTTATCACGCATCGACCCTTTCCAAGAAATTATCCAATTCCATCGACTCCCTTGGTAATTGAAACTACTAATATCTGCCCTCCCCCACTGATGTTATTTATAAAATGCATTATTAAATAAATAGTTTTCACCTTGACACATTTTTGTGGTTTTAAAACTGACTGGATTTTTAGTCGATAAGTTTCCATTGATATAAAAATAATGAAAAAATAAAGTATCTTATTTGTACATAGACTCCTTCCCAAATTCTATCAACCCCAACTGGGTTGGTACAGAACCCCAACCCAGTTGGGAACCCCTGAACTAGAGATATGTATTAAAATCATGGGTAGTTGCTTTACCATTTTTATATGAGTGATCAGGTCTACTTAGGGTATGCCGGTTTTTAAAATGTTTTCTTTTTAGATATATTAGTAAAATTCGAAAAGAGGGTTGCAAAAAATAAAAATAAATTAACTAAAAAAAAAAAAAATTATATTTTGACTTCATAAAAAACCTTTCAGAAATCGTTTAGAAAATATGGGTTTTCTGAAATCATCAGTGGAATAACGCCAAATCGGCATAGAAGTAAACTATTTTTGTACGATTTCATGTATGCCGGGTTGCATACCTAAATATTAAAACAAGTGAAAACAAATAAATGTCAAACGTGGTTGAACATAAATATTTCTGTTGAATACATTAAAAAAGGTAAAGAAAATATTAATAAATAATATGGGTTTTGCTTAATAATTATTGTTAAAATACACAATGTCAAACAAAAATGCATGGACAGCGATTTTCATCACCTCAAGAAGCTGCTGAAGCCTTCAAAAACATGTTTTTGAGATACCAACTTCAGAGAGGAAAAAATGTTTCGAAAATTGGTTTGAACGCATGCAAAAGTGCACAAATCTTAAAGGCGAATATTTTGAAAAGCAATAAAACAGTTTGTTCAAAACAAAAATGTTTGTAAAAACTAATAAGATAGCCCTCGTATTAGACTTTTATCTTATCTAATTGACAGTGGATGAAAAAAAAGTATACAGCTATTAAATTTTTGTACCATTTTGAATACTTACTATCGCTAACTCTGACATGAGCAAATACGCAAGTTTCACTGATTTTTTGAGCTGCAGCAGCTAATGTGTTGTCCCAGCTCTGAAAAACAACTTTTTAATACACTTTTTAAAATAAAAAATGTTAACTTACTATTTTCTTCATGTTGCCGGCTTTTGGTTGACCGACAATTTTTCCTTGAGCGACCATAGTACGGTAATTGTTATGAAGGTTGACAATCTCAGTTATTTGGGCAGTTGTAACACCACTCTCTGAAAAAATGAGAAATTTATAAAGGACTACATTCAGCCAAAAAGGAAGGATTGCTCATTAATCAAAACAAAACGTAAATCTTATTAAATATACATTAGGTGTGTTCGATTTGCACATTTGCAGTTACTGTTTACCGCCGCGTTAAAAAAATCTGTTCGTTTTGTTTCGCAGTAACTGCAATTCTGTTCGATTTGTCGTAATTTACTGCCAGTTTATGACGCTACTGCGAAAAAGTTACAGCTGCTTCTCTTGCGGATTATTTGTTACGGCTGTGTTTGTTTACCTTTTTGAGTTGGTACCATAGATAAAGAATAAATGGTTGGTACTTTGTTTTTGACTTTTTGACAGAAATATGGCTAGCATATTTGTTTTGATATTTATACTATATTCTTTGATGGCTAATGTCTTACAAATTCTTTTTTTGAATATCCTGGGACAAAAGTTTCTACAAAATTTTTCAGTTTTTCTATCCTGGGACATTTTGTAAACCTCGCAAATACAGTTCATAACTTCATCATCCGAACTCGACAAATCTAAATCTGAATCAAATGATTCTGGATTTTATAATATTTCAAGATCCATTAAATATATCTAATATTTTTCACCCTTTCGACACTAGGCTGACCAGATTTTTTTCACAGAAAAAAGTATACTAAAAAAAGAAGGTTACACTCCAAAAATTCAAATAATGAGCAAAAAACAGAGGTCCTCATTCAAAAATACTAGTGACGAGCAAAAAAAAAGGTCTTCACTCCCAAAATTAAGGTGACCATTCGTCCCGCATTTTGTTTTGGTGTCTCCAAGGCCGAATTTTGCTCTGTACTTATATTTGGGAGGTGAAGACCTTTTTTTTTGCTCTTTACTTATATTTGGGAGGTGAGGACCTTTTTTTATTTGCTCTTCACTTATATTTCGGAAGTAACGACCTTTTTTTTGCTCCATCCCGCATTGCCTTCTCCAAGAAAATGGTCACCCTACCCAAAATAGAAGTGATGAGCAAAAACAAAAAGGTCCTCACTTCTAAACTAGAAGTAATAAAAACAAGTGACCATCAAAAAAGAGTATATTCCGGTTTTTTTTTTTTATATAAAGTAAGAGTATAGAAAATATTACTCAAAAAAGAGTATAATACTCTTAAAAAGAGTACGTCTGGTCACCCTATTCGACACACAAGATAATCTCCGAACCAAATCGTAAAAAGATTCTTAACCTGGAAAGTTATCTGACATCTGTCTGACATTTAACATTTACGTCAGACGTAATTCTTATTCTTTACGTATAAACAAATCGAACAGAAAATTAAACTCGCTGTATGTTACCAGTTTTTAGTAGTTAACTGCTAACTGCAGCGTTTTACTGCTAGCGTTTAGCAGTATAACGCGAAGGTGCAAATCGAACATACCTATTGTATTCAATAAAAATAATAGGTTCCAACGCCTAGATAGACGTGTAGTGACACAGAAGGTAAAGTTCAAGACCACCAGCCATAGATATGAATGCCACGTGGTTAGTGTGCCTGGTCCTAATATCTCTGTATAAACAGGTACTTATTTTAAATATTAAATACTTGAGGCTGGGTCAATCTCAGAGCTGTACATTGTATTATTCCCGAGATCTCTGTCTCTTAGTTGAGAAATGGCTGGCACCTTATAAAAATATTTGGCCGTATAGAGTGAAAGTAGGTACTTGCTTAAAGGTAAAGTAAATTTCTTGGTATGTTTAAGTCCGGAAGACATTATTCGCGATGAAAGTGAATCTCTCTACTGAAGAGCTTTGTCCCTCTTCCCAAGTTCTGTTGTTTTTCCTGTGTGATTGCTTGGTAGTCCACAAAAACTTTCAGGGTGGATGAAATATAAAGCTATCCTTTTTAGAAAGAAATATGCTCCTTCACAGTCCTGGATTAAAATTTGTATGTGAAATTTGTATGAAAGAGCAAAAAAAAAAGGAAAAACCAGGCTTCTTCGTTGCCCTAAAATCTACGAGAAATAACGTCCTAACTTACTGGACCTCTACGTAATTCATGCACTGCTTCTTAATTTTCTTTGACTCCCTCGTGCTCCGGTGCCCAAACTAGAAATAGTTTATTAGTTTGTCAGTTTTTTACAGTAGATTACTTAAACAATTTTAGACTTTATAGTAAAAGATGCCACTATTATGACTGACAAACTATCTGACAGAGTGCATATATCCTATATACACCTTTGTAGTAACAGTTTATTTTTTTATTTATTTGGTTTTTCGAGGGAAACCAACAGTTCACAGAACCAATAATACGTTTCCTCGAATTACAAAATAAATTACAAATTGCACAAAAATGAATAACAGATAACAATTAATAAATTACAAAATAAAATAACTACTTATAACACAAGCATTGATATCACTTTTTAAAATTGGTTTTCCAACAAAATTAACATTAAGTGAGTGGACGAAAAGGAGACAAAAAGATGATGATTGTGGTATTCTGGCTTTAAGATTACTTTTAAATGCATTTAAGAACATATTAAAAATGTCTAAATGTAGAAAATTATCGTTGTATGATGACATTAATCTAATAATTGGAGAATTTTGATAGCTGAGTGCATTAAATTTAGGAATATGAAATAGAGTAATAAACTCCATTTACCGTAACTCTGAAATGACGTCACAGTTGAAAAACTCACCTTGTTGCCAATTCGTAAAGTGTCAAAAAAAGTTAGGTTATATAGAACAACTTGTAAAAATATATTGAAAACCAATATTTCCTATGGAGGAAAAGAATTAATGTAAATTATGATGTACAGCAGTTCTTTCTAACCGATTTGTCGCGAAATGTATGGTTTATATTATATTAAGTGTGTAATGTAGTATTTTAAAAAAAATAAATAAATTTCAGTGTATAAGAATCATCAGAAATATTTGTTTTTAGAAATGTGTCGTGTTCTTTTAATACAATTTACTTTATTTTTTCGCCTGGTGTCACATTGACACAGCGGGTCCGGGAAGCAAACGCGGAGTGTTACTAGTCACACTTTTTAACTCCAGACCGCTCAAATAAACGTGTTTAGACCTTTTCTCGAACGCTCCGAGCTTACTTTCTACACTCACTAAATGATATCGGAAAGCAATGATAAAGAGTAAAATTTTTTATTATTCGGATAGAAATTTTTGAATTTCAGATGTTAGATACAATTTTGTTTCGAATAATGAATATTCAAATATTATTTCCAGTCGAACAGTTTATTGCCACTAGCTGCAAGTGTAAATTTCATGAGTATGCTAAAATTATTTTTCGATGATAATAAACCGTTCTACGTAACAGACTTGTAGGTTAAAATTACAAAAAAAAAAGAACGTAACAAATGTAAATAGAATATATTTTATTAATCATATATAATATTAGTGTATCGACCAAGATACAAAATTAAATATTGTTTTTGTTCACTTACATTACAAATTATAAAACCTTTTAAAATATACAAACACAATATACAGATAAAAGTACGTAATAGAAATATCACCCATCATATTTGATATCTACTCTTATGAGTTTTAAAAAACCCTTAAATTTTGGACTCAAACGCTCTGTTAGAAATAGTAGTTTACTAAGGTACCATTGCAATTTTTAAAAATTTATTCTACCAATATCTCAAAAACCATTGCTACAATCAAGCTAAAATTTGATATCTACAACTCTTTTATGAGTTTTAAAAAACACTTAAATTTTGGTTTCAATCGCTCTGTTAGAAATGGTAGTTTACTAAGGTACCATTGCAATTTTTAAAAATTTACTCGACCAATATCTTGAAAACTGTTGGTACGATTAAGCTAAAATTTGATATCTACAACTCTTTTATGAGTTTTAAAAAACACTTAAATTTTGGTTTCAATCGCTCTGTTAGAAATGGTAGTTTACTAAGGTACCTCTGCAATTTTTAAAAATTTACTCGACCAATATCTTGAAAACTGTTGGTACGATTAAGCTAAAATTTGATATCTACAACTCTTTTATGAGTTTTAAAAAACACTTAAATTTTGGTTTCAATCGCTCTGTTAGAAATGGTAGTTTACTAAGGTACCATTGCAATTTTTAAAATTTGACTCGACCAATATCTCGAAAACTGTTGCTACAATCAAGCTAAAATTTGATATTGATTGAACGATTTGGGAAGGTTCCACGAATTAGACCACGTCTTGGATCGTCCTTTTTATATTTAAAACCTATATTTCTTAAAATCTTCCAAAGGGAAGTCTTTCCACCATCATACAGTCTCCTTTCATGTAATTTTATACTAATAGTGTCGACAGTAACATGCTCCCCTAAAATCAAATTAATTTATTAAGAGGCCTCACGTAGAGATGTTGTATCCTTACTATTACGGTACATCTCATAAATTACATTACGTATCCCAACTGTTGTAAAATTGTCTAATTCTTCAACAGATTTAGTATGTGTTCGATTCTTTTTCGGGCTACTGACAGTTTCATTTCTCGCTTGTTGTAATACCATCTTATTTACTTTAGAAATACTGACATATAAAGCAGCTGCAACTCTAAAAAGTTAATTAACAATTATTTGTAGAAATATATTCAAGTGAAAAGACCATAGATATAAACTAAATTTTATATTTACTCACATCTCTGACACATTTCACATCCATTAAAGGTCCACCATTGTCTCGCTCTCTTTCAAAATAATTAATAAGAGACAAAACCATCCTTTGAGCACGGCTACTAAGAGCTTTGGGCATTTTTACTTTTAAATTATAAATATATTTAAAAAGTATAAAATATAACCTCACTTAATTTCTCACTAAACGTCAACCTGACGTCAAAATAACGATTGAACTATCCAATTTAAAACCGACAACATTGTATAAAATTACCAACATAAAATAAATAAATGTACTAACTGAGTTATGGATTGATGTTGATTAAAACATATCATAACGTTGGTACTTAAATAAACCAAGTGTGACGTCATCTCACGTTTATTGTGAATGTAGTTTAGATCTTGTTGTTTTAATCGGAGCAAGGCATGAAAAGTAATGTATAAAGTTTTGTGAGTCAGTTAAATTATTAAATATCTAATACAAGATTATCATATCTGCATGTAATCTTCATCGTTCAATCGAAATAATATTTAAAAGTTTCAATGTACACAATTAGTTGGAATTAACTATATTCATTTTATAACATACAATGGAAATGAATTTCTTTTGAATTTGTTCCAATAAATTTATTTTAGTGGCATAGGACGGGTTCCATATAACTGAACACTATTCTAAATTTGATCTTACGAGTGACGTGAACAATATAATTAGAGTTTCTTTGGTATGAAATGACTTGGTTACTCTCGTTATGAATCCCAAAAGTTTGAAAGACTTCTTTAAATTGTAGTTTACATGATCGTTAAAGAGTAATTTTAGAGTAGTTACTATTATAGTCATTATTACTGATGGTATATACAAAATAAATAAAAAATATCACCTAGAGAATTGCCGATCATTCCTGGGAAATGTGATTCCTCGTTCCCGAAGGTTTAAATATACCAGGAATTAAAAAAACTTAATTTAAAGGTACTGGTTGAGATTGAAAAATATCAGGCAAGATGGAAATAAATGGAGGACTATGTTCAATATTGGATAGACATAAAGCCTAATAATAATAAGAAGTGAGAGACCTTAATGGTAATACTTACGTTTTACTGATCCAGGGGCACATGTTGACTCTCCCTGGGTCAGAAGACCAACCAAAACCAGAAGAACTATTGGACTGTACATTGTTGAACAATAAACTGACAAATACACCACGAGGAATCCTTTTTATACAAATAAATTATCATATAATTGTATACTCACCTGTAATTTGCTAAGACCTCTTATTAATTTTTGGATATCGTGTTGATATTGATTTAAAAATAAGAACAAATAATAGGTTTTACTTCTTTATTATCAGTTATGATTGGTTAGTCAACCTATTTGTTATATGGTTTGTTATTTATTTAGAAAACACGTAAAATATCTTATCATGAATTGAAAAGTGTGACTTCAGTTACCTATTTATCTATCGAAGCGAGAAATTTTGTATTTTTTTTTTTTTTGTAAATAAAAATAATAATCCTAGAATATGATTACATACGAAATGACTCAGAATTTGCTGTACAGTAATTTTCAGCTCTTTAGGAATTTTCTGCTTGGAACTTCTTCTTTTAGTTCATATTTAGCAAGATAATTGGCCAATAATTTTAAATCGTTATTTTCTGTTATGCTCAGTCCCACAATTTTGCTTATTAATATACAAATATAATATATAGCAGTGTATATAACAGTATAATATATACAAGTGGTCCGCGGACAATCCGTGGTCTCCAGAAAAAATTTGGTTTTCCGCAAAAGTTTTTATATGTGTTTTTTGCATATTTTTATTTTTTATGCACAATTTTTATGTAAATAATTTATATTTTGTTTATTTTCTGTAAACTCTGTGATTTTCTACAAATAAAATAAATGTATTCAGTAGCACATTAAATATATTTGTTTTCTTGCAAAAAATGAACCAACAATTATTAGTAGTGGTCCGCGTTAGAAAATTATATATTATACTGGTCCGCGGTGCGTTTTTGGTTGAGAAACACTGATATATAGAGTTGCCGTGGTGAGACGGTTGCCTACGGAGCACAGGGGCCTGGGTTTAAATCCCCCCACCTCTTTCGGATTTGTTTCTTCCGATATTGTGCAGTCAGCTCTGGGGTCGACTCAGCCTAAAGTATTCAATGCTTAAAATGAGTACCTGTTATACAGGGATAATACGACCAGTCGAAAGATCACAGTGACCATGTAGTTTAGAAACGGAGAACTTACCTTCTCCACCCCTATGCGCCTATCTAGGCGTTTGGGAACCTATTATTATTATCATATGTCTAACGTATCAGCCAAATTGAAAACCCGGAACAACCTACTACAAAAATTTGTTGGTTTTACTTGGGGAGCGTCAGCTACGGTACTGCGCACAGCCGGTCTTGCTTTTGTTTTCTCAACGGTCGTGTATTGCGCCTCAGTATGGCTTAACAGCACCCATGCTAGCAAGATCGACCTGCAGTTAAACAAAGCAATGAGACTTATTTCGGGAACGTTAAAATCTAAGCCAACCTACTGGTAACCGTCATTGTGCAATATTGTCCCCCTCAGTTCCGCCGCCAGCCTGCATGTGCTCGAGAATGCAGGAAAATTTTCACAAACACCAACCTGCCTATTCACGAAGATCTCAAACCATTTCTCCTTAGGCTTAAATCTCGACATCCATCAGTGACAAGTAATAGCCTACAGTCAGGATTACATTCGGATACATTGATCAAATGGATAGAGTCCTGGCTAACAAATGCACCATTAGAATGGTAGGCGTTGATGCCTACTAAATGTGAACCACCTGGGTTCGACCTAAACAACATCTTTGGTCCACCATTAACCGCATTCGTACCAACCGCGGTAAATGTGCTGCTACTTACACGAAATGGAGCATCACTTTCTCGTCAAATTGTGACTGCGGCACTCCAAACCAAACAGTGCATTCGGATGCCGTCTTCGAGCTTATCCTGGTAAAAAGGAGGATTTCATTACCATCCCCTATGAGGTTCTGACCTGGCTAGCTATGCTTTACGTCCAAATATGACGAATCCTCGTGCAATACATTTTTTATTATTATTTTGTATTTTTGTTATTGTATCTATATACTTGTACTAATGTATTCATGCGCTAAATAAATAAAACTGACGTGTTTTGATTCGATCCAGTTGATAAATCAATATTCGTAAAATTTATACGACTCAAAGTCTTTAATTATTTATATGTAAAATAACTATGTGTTAAAAACACTAAATAATTAAAAATGTCTGGTTGGGTAATAGCAGGTAGCTCATCCCCTTAAAATTTTTAAACTTCCTTTTTTAGGGTTTTGTAGGTATGACCAAAAAACCCTTATACCGTTATTTTGTCGTCTGTCTGTATAGGAATATAAACAGCAGTATAGCAGTAATATATTTAGGCACTAATATGATACAAACATTATAACACATGACATAACATATTTTACATATTATATTATTTTTTTTACTTGGTATCCATGGTGTTATATATAAGTTACTTGGTTGTAAGTCCAATACTTCCCCTCAATCAAGGATATCTTATAAACAAAAAAATATTTATTAGTTTGACAATTTAAGATGTCATAGATGTCAAATTCATCTTGTCAGTACATAACCTGTGTTTCGCAAATGTCAAACCTTTTGTTAAAATATCGGCCATCATTTCATTTGTTGAAATATATTCAATTTCAATTTTTTCATTTTCAACGGCTTCTCGAACAAAATGATGCCTGATATCTATATGTTTTGTTCTTGAATGGTATACCGAATTTTTCGCCAAAAGTCCAGCGCCAATATTATCACAATATATTTTTAATTTTCCTTCTTGTATATGTAATTCTTCCAAAATATTTTTTAAGTATATGGCTTCTTTTGTTGCCTCCGATAGTGCCATATATTCAGCTTCCGTACTTGACAAAGCTACCGTTCTCTGCTTCTTTGCTTCCCAAGTTACTGGAGCTCCTGCCATTGTAAATATGTGTCCTGTATAGGATCTTCTATCTACGGTACAAGCACCCCAATCGGCATCTGTGTACCCGACCATCTTTTGATTTGATTTTTTGTACTTCAATGAATATTCCAATGTACCATTCAAATATCTTAATATTCTTTTCGCCGCTATCCAGTGTTCCTTTGCATAGTTCGTGGTAAATTGACTTAAATAGTTGACTGCATATGAAATGTCTGGTCGTGTTCCAATAGCTATATATAATAAACTTCCAATTAAATTTTGATACGGATATCTTTTCATTTCTTCTGATTTTGTTGCAGGTTTATCAAATTTAATATTTGGTTCCATTGGCGTCTTCACTGATTTTGAATTTTTCATACCGAAAAGCTCAAGAAGCTCTTTTATATAATGCTTCTGTGTCATTATTACTTCCCCTTTTTCGGAACGAGAAAATTCAATGCCCAAACATTTTTTTATCTTACCTAAGTCTTTTACTTCAAAACTTTCACTCAATTGCTTTTTAAAGTGTTCAATTTTTGTTATATTGTTGGAAGCTACAATTATATCATCGACGAAAATACTAACAATAATTACTTCTTCTCCATTTTTCGTTTGTTTAAAGTAAATACAAGGTTCGGTTTTAAGAGGTATTAAATTCATTTCTTTTAATCTTTCATCTAATTTCTTATGCCATTGACGACCTGATTGTCGAAGACCATACATCGCTTTTTTAAGTAAACATGATTTCTTACCGTTTTCCTGGATTTCCTTTAATCATTCTTCTGCAGTTACTTTAATTTTTTTATCAATATTGGTTTTCTTGATAATTTCTTTTAATGCATTTTCTAAAATATCAGGTATTTTCATATATATTTCTTCATTAAGATCGCCATTTAAGTACGCCGTTTTAATGTCAAATTGGTGTACTGATAAATTGTATTGTGCCGCTAGTGCCATCACCAAACGAATTGCTTTTAATGTGACCACTGGTGCATAAGTTTCTGTAAAATCAATTCCATAGATCTGAGTAAAACCTTTTGCAACTAATCTTGCTTTTCGTTTTTCTAGAGATCCATCTAAATTATACTTATTAGTTAAAACTAATCTGCACCCAATTTCTTTTCTATCATCTGGAAATTGAACTATTTTCCAAGTTTCATTTTTGATCATTGAAGTAATTTCGTCACATATTGCTTCCATCCATTCTTTGGCATTTCTTCCATTTAACGCTTCTTCTGGAGAAATTTCTGCTACTGTAGCCACTTCTTCGGAACTTTCATTTTGTACTTTTTGCACACTATTAGTTTGTTTTTCGATCATGTGGTATTGTTTCTTCGGTCTTCCCCTTCTTCCGGTTTTCATCAAACTTGGTCTTCCTCGACCTTTAACGAGTTCTGTTCCTTGTTCATTATTAATATTATTTTCGTTATCGGATTCATTTTCATTATTAACTGAACTTGTTTCTATTAGCTCTTCTCGATCTTGACTTAATCTTTGCTCATTTACTTCATTATCTTGTTTATTTTTCTTGTTTGGGGAAATAATCAAAGTTTCACATTCTTTTTCTTTGTTCTCCTTTGACGATTTTTCTTGTTTTTCAATCAAATTCCTAACTTTAGTCGTATGTTGATTCACCGTATGTGCATTTATAAATCTTACGTCTCTTCGTATTATAACCTTACGATCTTTTATAGACCATAATCTATACGCTTTGGACGTTTCAGAATATCCAATGAAAATGCATTCTTCAGCTTTTTCATGAAATTTTCCTCTTCCTAGAGTTTTATTTAATGCAAATGCTTTGCTACCAAATTTTCTAAAGTAGCTCACAATTGGACGTTTGTCATACCATAAAGAAAAAGGTATTTGACCATTTATCGACTTTGATGAACATCTGTTCCTTATGTAATTTGCGGTAGCTATTGCTTCCGCCCGAAAATTTTCTGATAGACCAGATTGGATTAGCAAACATCTTGCCATTTCGACTAATGTCCGATTTTTTCTTTCTGCAACACCCATTTGTTCTGGTGTATAAGTGACTGATAACCTTCTTTTTATTCCACTTTCTTTTAAAAAATCATCAAATTTAAGATTACAGTATTCCGTCCCATTGTCCGTCTGGAAATATTTGATTTTTCTTCCTTGCAGATTTTCTACTTCCTTTTTGAAATGTTTGAAAGCTGCGAGAGCTTCATTTTTGTTTTTTAAAAATTTTACTACACACCATCGAGTTTTATCATCTATAAATGTTATAAAATAACGACTACCACCAATAGAATTGGTTCTCATAGGACCACATAAGTCACTATAAACAATTTCCAGAGGGTATCTAGTTCTTTCTGTTGTCGATGATAGAAAAGGTTTTTGGCTCATTTTTCCTTTCATGCATACCTCACATGTATTTAATTTTTGTTTATTTCCAATATTTAAACCTATTGCTAATTCGCGTTTAGCCATATCTAACAAAGTTTTCTCATTTAAATGACCAAACTTTTCATGCCAATCTTGAAGAGTTTTCCCTTCTGTCAAAAAATTACTCCTTTCTAACTTTTCCGATACAATATATAAATCATTTATTCTTCTTGCTAGAAAGATGACTTTTCCTATTTTGTTCTTAACTCTTGCACCAAATTTGTAAAATTCAACAGTATAACCATCATTGACAATTTTGGATACTGACATTAGATTCATTCGAAGATCAGGGACATATAAAACATCTTTCAATAATATATCTGATACAAATTTTCCATTATCTAATGTTAACTTATTGTTCCCTCTGCCTTCAATATTTGTGGATGTATTGGTTGCTAATTTGACTATACTTTTCTCTATTCGCAAATTATTTTTAAACTTTTCTCTGTTACCTGTCATGTGCGATGTACATCCACTATCCAAACACCATTTACTTTTATCGTCTTGTCGATAGCTTAATTCACCATAATTAAAATAACCAAAATCATGTACCTGTTTAGCAGTCTCTTCATAAACATAATGAGATTCACGTTGTCCATATCTATCTTTGCTAAAATGTTTTTTACTTCTGCATTCTGATTTCTTATGTCCTGCTTTACCACATAAATGACATTTAAACATAAACGTCTGTTGCTTTTTATATCTATTTTCTGTAAAGCTTCTTCTTTCTTGTCTTCTATGGACGTACAATGCTTCTGAATTATTATTAATTTTGTTCTTTCGAGCTTCAAACTCCTCCACTATTTTAATTTTCAAATTTTCAAGTTTCGGTAATTTATCTCGAGATTCTATAGCACATCTGAAATTTTCAAAATTTTCTGTGAGACTATATAATAATAAAATAACTAATAATTCTTCATTTATTTCTAAAGCCATGTTGTGAAGCTTATCTACAATTTCCATTAATTTATTTATATGCTCTTTCACATCCTCTCCTTCTGCCATCTTCGTAAATAAGAGCTGTTTTAATAAATAAGCTTTTCTAGCGGGACCTTTTGACTGGTACACATCATGCAATTTAAGCCATAATTCATGAGAGGTAGTACAGTCTTTAAATTGACGAAGTTGTGAAGGACTAATACATAAGATTAGATCTGACCTTGCTTTCTCGTCTGCCTCATCCCATTTTTCTACTAATGATTCTTGTGCAGCATTTCCCGGTATTTCAACTGGTTTCTTTTTCTTTCCATTTACATAATTCCATGCATCATTTTTCGTCAATAATGCTTGCACTTGTATTTTCCATGTGTCAAAATTATTTTCTTTCAAATGTTCTATTTTAATATTCATATTAGAACCTGAAAAATCTGAGAGGCCCATAACCTATAGGAATATAAACAGCAGTATAGCAGTAATATATTTAGGCACTAATATGATACAAACATTATAACACATGACATAACATATTTTACATATTATATTATTTTTTTTACTTGGTATCCATGGTGTCATATATAAGTTACTTGGTTGTAAGTCCAATAGTCTGTCAGTCTGTCTGTCTGTCTGTCTGTCTGTCTGTGTGTTCGGTAAAAATTGTAGCCAAACGGCTAAACCTAGAGAGTTGAAATTGGGCATGCTTGTACAACTTTTTGACCCGCACATAGGAAAAATACTAAAACATCTAAAAAACACATCCCACTAAAAATATAAACAAATATGTACTCAACGAAAAAAAAAAATATTTTTTTAAAATTCTGAGTAGGGTATCAAATGAAAGCCCTTAGTACGTGGATTAACGATCAAAATTTTATTTTTGCAAAATAAATTATTTTGACACGATTTTTGTCAAAATTGTGCAAAAAATTTTTGTCCCACACCTGTAGCCCAGATGGTTTAAACTAAAAATGTGAAAAAATTCTAAGTAATGTATATTGGTGTGAACCGGAATAGTACAACAGGAATTTTTGATCAGATTATGTTTTCCGAAAATAATGCATTTTTTGTGTTTTTAACCAAAATATGTTGAATATTTAATTCGCTATGTAACCAAGTTGATACGTCAGCACTCATAGCTATGTGCGTTTAGTCATTGGTTTTCTAATTTGTAAACAGGTAACTTGCAAACTACAGTTCGAATCCTGTCAATTTTATTTTTTTTGTTTTTTTTATTTTGCAGTTTTCTTTTGTTTAAATTACAGTTATATGTTGGTAAAATGTTGCATTTAATTTTTAAAAGCGTAAATTTAATAACCTGTGGGAAGTGTTGAAATTATAATTTAATTCTGTTTGATGTATACGAAATCAGAGAGGGGGCTAATGATTTAAGCAACCAATAGAAGCCATAGGCGCAATTTTCAAAATCTTAATGAACCTTGCTATGTAAAAAAAATACTGCACATATTTAGAAACTTAAATAATGGTATTAGGCATTCGAATTAAAATTCATAAAAAAATATTTTGACATAAAATTTGTTTTGGCATCCCAAATAATCATCATTCAGTTATTAAATACCTGCAAAACCCTGAAATGTGTGAAAATTCACACTTCACATCAATTTTTTGGAAAGGAATCTACTTGGAAAATCTTTTTCAAGTATCGGTCTGCTAAATCACTGTTATTTTTGATGAGTTGAGCAAAATAATCACTCACATTTATATTGTTATCTATAATTGTGTATATAGTACACTATTAGAAAGGTATTTAAAAGAACAAAATTACGTTAATATCACTAACATTTATGTATACAAAAAGAATACAAACAGTCTAATATTAAGCTCTATTTTTTACCCACAATTAAATGTTTTATCAAATCTATACTCTTGTAGTTCTTTATTAGATAACATTATTAGTATCAGAAAAAAAGTTTAAAAAGAGTCTTGATAGAGGGGTTCAGACGGACGTTATTTATCTGGATATGACAAAAGCTTACTTCGTAACCGGTATACCTTAAATCGTACCTCAACAACCGGGAACAATATGTCGATTTTAACGGCACAAAGTCACATTATTATGTGGCTACCAGTGGCGTACCGCAGGGATCAAACCTGGGAACTCTGCTTTTTCTTTTGGTAGTCAGCGATATTCCAGCCCTGGTGAGGAACAGCCGCTGTTTGCTCTTTGCGCATGACAACAAAATATATAGGTATGTACAGAATGATACACATTGTTATGATTTGGAAATAGATTTACAATGGTTGTGCGACTGGAGTAAGTCAAGTGGATTGCCGTTCAATGTAGCATAGTGTAGGGTAATTTCCTATCCCAGAAAAAGGGATGTAATTCAATATGATTACAAAATGGACGGGAATATCGTTGAACGGACGGATACAATGCGGGATCTTGGGGTATTATATGACGTGGGGCTGTATTTTCAACAACATGTCACATATGTAATAAATAAAGCATTTAAAAATATGGGTTTTATTTTGCGTGTAACTTTCGTCAAGTAGAATCATATGTAGCGTTGTTTAACTCTCATGTACGTCCTATTCTAGAATACGCGTGTGTGGTTTGGTCTCCTTTTCACGCACTTTATATAAAGCGCATAGAGATTATCCAAACCAGGTATTTCCGTGTTGTTGAATTAAGATTAACAGGAACATATCCCAGACTCAAACCATCGGCTGAAATCCTAAGTTCATATCACCGGAAAACGCTGGCCGGGAGCAGAGATATGGCTTCGATGATCTTCCTCTATAAATTATTTAACAATCTTGTCGATTGTTCTCATATCCTGTCTTGTATTTGTATCAATGTATCATCCCGGGAATATAGAATTAGGTACATTTTGATTGTAAAAGAACGAACACTGTAGAATGAGTCCACTGTACCGACTGCCTTGTTTGTACAGTATATTTCTTTCTAGAGACAGATCACTGGATATATTTGGACAAGGTCATTCACAGTTTCGCAGATTGTTAGAGACGTTATTTTCTTAAACTATCTGCATTACAATCTAAAAGTATTGATGAATATGAATATAATGAGTGTTATTCGTATGTTTATTTTATATTCTTAAATGTTAGTTTAGGTTAAGTGTACCAATTTGTTAATTGTTTTTTTTTTGTGTATCTGTATAACTGAGTGCAATATCATAAATGTAATTAACTAAGTGTATGTTAATTGTACAAATGACGTATGTATGTATATGTGTATGGGCACAAACAAGGACAAATTGTTTGTGGTGTCCCTTAATAAATAAATAAATAAATTAAAAAAAAAAAACAAATATCTATAAGCACATAAATTCACTGTAAAATTAGGGAAAATAACATAATACAGCATAGGAAAACATCTTTGTTTATCCTCCAGGCCGTGAATCATCAGACCAGGACGTGAGCTTAGACTGTTCTATAGACTTTGTTCAACATAAGAAAAACACAGGGTACTATAAATTCTGCGCGAGATAACAGCTGACACATCGACGTACATAAATGTTTTAAACAATTGTTGTGAATACCAAACAAACAAAGTCATGTATTTCAAATACATTTTTACTCATTTTAGTACACGATATACCTTGAAACGCACGAGAAATAAATAATAATAACATAAATAAACAAACAATGTCGCACAATACGCGTAGTCAGAAACAAAACAAAGTAAGTGACGCCACTGAAATGTATTAAGCTAACTGTTGATAACGTAATGGACGAAATTTGGTTTCTGCACATGGGAGCCGCTAACATCCGCCTGTGTTTTTCTTATGTTGAAGGAAGTCTACGTTCTTTTGGGACAATATTAAATGATCACCCGATATATATTGAGAGTAACATTATAAAATGAAGTCATCTGAAAATATATTATTGTTCGTATGCTTATGTATCTTAAGATGGCGTGTCGAAGCCTATCTTGTCATAACATCCGCGGCCCGGTGTCCGTAGGCGCCACTAGTCAAACTTAGAGAGAGATAGTTAGCTCGAATGTTTGCCAAAACAGCTATCAAAACTTGCTTCTAAGCAGATGACAGGTTGATGTGTACTTTGAAATTTAAATCGCATATACAAAATACTTGTGTAGTCAATACGCTACATATTAAAGTCAGCATAGCAAATACCGTATTTTTTAAAAACAGATTTTTATTTTTTTATTTTGTTAGGTCAATATGCCACCCAGACGTAGACCTTTATCCAAAAGTCACAAACGAATTAAAAAAGCGAAATGTAAGATCCTCCATATTTTGTAAATAAAAAAATAGCCATCGCTGGTGAACTTCAATCATAATTGTTACATTTAGGGGACTTAAATTTAAAAATAAAATTACCTAAGATTTTAGCATAGTCAATGGCGAGTCAGTACAATAACAAAATAAGGAATATATTTAAAAAAAATAGACATATATATCAGGGCTTCGAACCGTTATTTTTTTCGTTTCGGTTTTTGTTCCGGTTCAATTAAAAAAATATATATCAATTCGGTTCTGGCAAAAATAACGGGTTTTTTCAGTTTTCGGTTCAGTTCCGAATGATAAATTTTTTATTTGTATTAGAAATGTATTTTCTACTATAATTTAGAAGAAAATTTTATTCTCTATTTTGTAATAATCATATCAAGGCCGCTGCCAGGGGGTGGTTGGGCGTTATAGAAGCGGATTTTTTTTTACTTATCAGTTAAAATATTACGATTTTTTTCTGCTCATCAGTTTAAAAAATAATCCCAAATAAAATGTATTTTATATTTTGGGTCACTCCCATACACATTATCTGAACCGAAATAAACCGATATTTTTTTTTCGGTTCAGCTCCGGTTTTCGTTCCGAAAAAAATAACGGTTTTTTTCGGTTTTCGGTTCAGTTCCGGTTCGAAGCCCTGATATATATTAACATAATTAATATAGATATGTATGCATATTAATAATATTAGTGAAAGTATGTATAAAATTAGTATTAAAATAAAACAATATCCATTAAAATAATTTTATTTTAATTTTAATTTTAATGGATATTATTTTTTTATACAAATGTTATACATATAACAAATTCATTTATATAGGTAACTAGCTGAGCACCCGTGCTTTGCTACGGTATATTGACGATCTCATTAGTGTAAAATACTTGTTTTTACTTTGTTTTTAAACATTTGTATGGGTAACCTTTGTGAGCAAAAACCTAGTCGATATCTCACATGTCCTAAGAGATATTGATGAATCCGTGAAATCACATTTCAGCCCTTTTCACCCCCTTGGGGATCGAATTTTGAAAAGTTCCATATTAGTGGGTGCTTACGTCATGGAGAGAATATATTTCCCCAATTTCATGCCTCTATGTCAAGGAACGTTCTATCTAATAAAAAATACCTAATAATAAATAATATCTAATAATAATTAACCTCGTTATGGACGAAATTTAAATAAACTGTCAAAACGCTTACTAAATATTTTAAATAGAAACCTATGTACCAAAATGAAATGTTATAACTCAGGAAATATAAGGTTTCTATAAATCACCACGAATGTAGAATCATCCCTTAAGGGGTTGATTAGGACAAAATCCTGAATTTATGTTTTAAACATTTAAATGGGTAACCTTTGTAAGCAAAAACCAAGTCGATATCTGATTGGTTCTAAGAGATATTGAGGAATCCCTGAAATCACATTTCACTCCCTTTTTACCCCCTTAGAGGTCGAATTTCGAAAAATGTCCAAGCAACGTTCTGTAGAATAAAAAAAAAAACATTTACCCCTTTAAGGGTGAAATTAAAAAAAAAACTGTCAAAATTATTTCGAGATAGTTTAAAAAGACACCTATGTGCCAAAAAGGAATGCTATGCCTCAACAAACACAGGACATACGACGGGATGTATAATTCACCCCGAATGTAGATTCACCCCTTTAGGGGTTGATTGGGGAAAAAACCTTTCTGCAAGTTTTTTGCATTTGTATGGCATTTGTATGGGTAATCTTTATAAGCAAAAATCAAATCGATATTTTATTGGTCCTAAGAGATTTTAAGGAATCCTTGAAATCGAATTTCACCCTTTAAGGATGCAATTTAAAAAATTGTCAAAACCATTTCGAGATATTTTAAAAGACAACCATCAGCCGAAAAGAAATGTTATGACTCAACAAATACAGGAAATACGACGGGATGTATAATTAAGTCCGAATGTAGATTCACCCTTTTAGGGGTTGATTAGGACAAAATCCTGAAATAGGGTTTTAGGCCTTTGTATTGGTAATCTTTATAAGAAAAAACCAAATCGATATTTTACTGGTTATAAGAGAAATTAAAGAATCCTTGAAATCATAATTCACCCCTTTTCACCCTTTAGGGGTGAAATTAAAAAAAAAAAAAACTGTCAAAACCATTTCGAGATATTTTAAAAAGACACTTATGTGCCAGAAAGAAACGTTTTAACTCAACAAACACAGAAAATACGAAGGGATGTATAGTTCACCCCGATTGTAGATACACCCCATTAGGGGTTGATTAGGTCAAAATCCTGAAATAAGTTTTTTGGTATTTGTATGGATAGTCTTTGTAAGCAAAAAGAAAGTCGATATCTTAATGGTCTTAAGAGATATTATATTATTCTGATAATAAACTATATTTTAAACTTTTTCGGCTATTTTATTTATTGCCTTACTGAATAAAAATAAAAATGTCATTTTATTTGTTATTTGAATGCTTTGTTAAAACTATATACTTTAGATTAAGTGTGAAATATTAATATTAATTGTTTAGATTTACTTTTAAATATATTATATAAATTATATTTACCTAGTATTAATATTTGTTTATGTAGCAAAATAATGCTAAATAAAGTCTAATCTAATCTAATCAGTTTATCGTTATCCATAAATGAAACAATGCTTCTGGAATGATTTTCGATTGGCGAAGCGCATGTGGAAATAAATTTGATATAGAAGCGCGCGGCCCGCAGTCTAACGGATAACAGCTGAACTATTTTTAACATTGTGAAGATACAGAAAATTATATTGGCACTATTCTACTTTAGCAAACCCACTAGACAATGTTGCCAACTATAGTAAAACAAAAACACGTAAATTTAAACTAAAATTAAAATAGAATTAAAATTATTTGTATAATAATGCTCAACTTTCAGTTAAATAAATCTAATTAAATTAATATTCCGGTATTTTATAATAAGAATAAATAATAATATTACATTCACAGCCGATTAAAGATTAAAAAAGGGGGAAGATAATTTAGTGCACCTAAAAACTGGGTGATTAGGTTAGGTTTAGTTAGTAAAAGTCTAGGACAGCAGAAGCCGAAAAGCTCAAAGTAAACTTAAAAAAGTTTGTGTAAAAAACGTTTGTGCGGTGTAGGATGTAATTCAGTAGTTATACTTTTATCTTGTTGTTGTTATATTTTGTAAAGTGTATACATTCTTTATATATATATATATATATAGATATATATATATATATATATATATATATATTTTTTTTTTTTTCACACGAACTCCTTTAAGGTTACTTTGAGTCTTTCGGCTTCTGTTGTCCTAGATTTTTACTAACTAAACCTAACCTAATTACCTTGTTTTTAGGTGCACAGTACTTAATTTTCCTCCCACATTAGCCTAATTAAAATTGTGTATCATTGTGCATACGTTTATAACATGGTGGTGCAGAGGGCTAGTTCATTGTCCACCTGAATTAAAAAATTTTTAAATATCGATACAATGCATAATAAATCACTACAACAGAAAAAAGTGAAAATAAATAATATTAAATTAAATTTAAACTACATTTATATATTAAAACTCTAATCGCAGTGGAAATTAAGGGAATATTACTTATTTCTATATTTCTTATAAATAAACTCATTTAATAAATTGATATTAAATTGAAATTATTAAAATTGATATATTACATTTTACTATTGCCAACACTGCACGCATGCGCAGTAAGGTAGGTTTGCTAAAGTAGAATAGTACCGGCGGATTTAGGGAGGGGCTGACTGGGCTACAGCCAGGGTATTAATAAGTTAATTAGGCACTTTTTTGAAGAATTTTGAAAAAATAATTAACTCCAGCGTTAAAGGGGTAAGCACGGTTTTGCAATAAATTCTGACAATCTCGATAGGGCTGTTCTACTATAAATTCTGATCGGTCTAAAGGAAACTAAATTCTTTTCAAATTTTTTGTTTTTAAGATTGTTATGAATGTTTGTATGCAAGCAAATCTAGCGAAAAACTGGTTTGCGTCCCCGATTGAGTCACCGCCTTAAAGCCGAGTATAGACAAAACACGCCGCACAGAACGAACACGATCCGTCAAGTGTCGGTATTTCAAAGAAAAATAGAATACAGATTTTTTGAGTAACACATGGAGATAGCATGACCTTGTCTCCTAAGCGTGTTAGCTGTGTTGCATACTTTTTCACTGGATGCCACCTTAATCCTGGTCAGAATATTACGTGATTTCTATACGATTCATATGTCGTATGTAGGTTCGAATAATCTTTTAGTTTTTCTTTTAACCTTTTTTTACGTATAAACAATTATTTTTGTGCGTTAATATAGTGTGTTATACTTGGACTATAGTTTAGTGAATAGTTTATTAAGTTTTCAGAGTTTAAAGTTAGCTACATAGTTTTTATTGTGTAGATACAAATTCAAATTAGTTAAAATAGTGAACTGTTGTGCATCTGAGTGGACAAGTCGTAGCTATATCATGCAGACTAGAAAATAATTAAAATGTGCTGAATGCACATAAAAATAATTTGGATAAATACGCTATAATAAATTTTAAATAGTGTAGTGATTTGCATTATCCATCAAAAGACGTAATAAAAATATGCTATAGACGTAATAAAAATTAAGTTGCAGTACAGGAAAAAGGTGGCAAGTAAAAAAAAATACTTCAGTAAATCAGTTCTTAATACTGTTTATGAAATTAATATGATGTTATTTAGATCGTAAAATAATTTAAACAATGATTAAATACAGACCGGTTTCGATAATTAAAATTATCTTCTTCGGTTTATCTATTGGTGCGAAAGAAAGAAACATACAATTGTAAGTATTATTTAACAGTTAATGTATATATATATTTTTTTATATAACGGTGTGTTTTTTTTTAGAGGTATAGAACAAAATAAAACATATAAAAATCGTGGTAATGGTTATGGTATTGGCTTTAGTGGAAAGATAATCTTAAGCCATTAATGTTTAAATATGATTTCGGGCATATGGGCGCCGCGGTTGGTTCGAATAAAGCACAATTTGTAAGTCCAATTCTCGACCACTTTTTGGAGCAGCTGGGGCCGTATATTGGCAATAACGCGACAAATGTTGGCTTCCAAGTCGTCCATCGTCTCTGGTTTATCGGCGTAGATTAGCGACTTAACATATCCTCACAGAAAATAATCCGAAGGTGTTTAATCGCACGATCTTGGAGGCCAATTCACAGGTCCATTACGCGAAATTATGCACTCATCGAATGTTTCATTCAATAAATCGATTGTGGCGCGCGCTGTGTGGCATGTTGGGCCTTTTGTTGAAACCACAGCTCTTCCACATTAATGTCATTCAATTAGGGAACGAAAAAGTCAGTAATCATCGCTCTATGGCGGTCTCCATTAACTGTAACGTTCTGGTTGGCATCATTTTTGAAGAAATAAGGACCAATAATTCCACCAGACCATAAAGCACACCAAACAATGACTTTTTGTGGATGTAACGGCGTCAAAACCAAAAATTAGCCTCGTCGCTGAATTGTGGTGGAAACCACAACTGTCCTATAATGTTTATTAAACAACAAAATTCAATTTTAAAATTCTGAGTGTAACTGAAATGCATGGTTAACCTTCACTGGAATGGAGCTGGTTGTAGTGTAAAAAAAGATATTGAATAACGAATGCTTTAACAAAGAACTGAGTCATACACTTGGGCGAACAAATAAAATATTAACAACAGAATGTTTGAATAATCTGTTTTGATTTTAAAATTCCTGATTTGAAAAGTTTTTAAGGAACTATGTCCAGATATACAAGTTGAACCCCTTTTACTACACCATTAGCGACCGCGCAGAGCTAAAAGCGCGCGCGCGTATACACAGGGACATACGTTGAAGTTACCATATTATAATATAACAAAAAAAAAAAAACTATGAACGTACGTTACAGTAAGAAGCCGAAATACTTTCTTGACATCTTACTTAAAACTGTGTGAAATAGATATATATTTCTTTATTGGTTCTCAATCGATCAATCTGTCAAGTAAATTCTCCTTTACTATATATAAAATATACATGTAAACTAATAATAATAATAAGTTATTTATTGATATCTACATTTTTTCTTACATTTCAAAATAGTATAACAAAATAGTGTGATATCTACTAATAATACGAATATCACATACCTAAGTTAATTAATATTAATAATAATAAAGATATGTAAGTCTTGATATTCAAGACTTATACCACGTTGACTGTATCAGTCAGTGTGTGGTTTTTATTTGCTATTTATTATAGAATGTGTATGTGAGATGTGTTAGATTTATTTGGATTTTTATTTAGATCTTTCCTAATACCTACTAAATGTATTACAAGATAAATAATTTGTACATTGTAATGATACATTTTGGAATAACAAAGTAATTCATTTAATAATTTTCAGATTAAGATATAATTTTAAAAATTGAATCTACATTAACTTCCATTATCTATTTTTTTGCTTTTTTATATATGTTTGCATTATTTATTGTTATTTTATTGTCTTTAACGTATTTTGAAAAGCCGTTGTAGATCTTAGGCATAAATTGTAAATAATGTTTTTGACTTACGCTTTTTTTCGATTTTAAATGTTTTTTATTTTTTTTTTTGTCTGGTATTATAAAGTCCATTTACCGTAACTTTGAAATGACGTCACAGTTGAAAAACTCACCTTGTTGCCAATTCGTAAACTGCCAAAAAAAGTTAAGTTATATCGAACAACTTCTAAAACTGTATTGAAAACCTATATTTCCTATGGAGAAAAGGAATTAATGCATATTATGATGCACAGGAGTTCTTTCTAACCGATTTGTCGCGAAATTCAATAAATGATATCGGAAAGCAATGATAAAGAGTCAAATTTTTTATTATTCGAATAAAAATTTTTGTATTTCAGATGTTAGATAAAATTTTGTTTCGAATAATGAATATTCAAATATTATTTCCAGTCGAACAGTTTATTGCCGCTAGCTGCAAGTGTAAATTTCATGAGTATGCTAAAATTACTTTTCGATGATAATAAACCGTTCTACGTAACAGACCTGTAGGTTAAAATTACAAAAAAAAGAACGTAACAGATGTAAATAGAACATATTTTATTAATTATATATAATATTTGTTTATCGACCAAGATATAAAATTAAATATTGTTTTTGTTCACTTACATTACAAATTATAAAACCTTTTAAAATATACAAACACAATATACAGATAAAAGTACGTTATAGAAATATCACCCATACTATTTGATATCTATTACTCTTTTATGAGTTTTAAAAAACCCTTAAAGTTTGGTCTGAATCGCTCTGTAAGAAATGGTAGTTTACTAAGGTACCATTGCAGTTTTAAAAAATTAACTCTACCAATATCTCGAAAACTATTGCTATGATCAAGCTATAATTTTATATCTAATACTCTTTTATGAGTTTTAAAAAACCATTAAATTTTGGACTCAAACGCTCTGTTAGAAATGGTAGTTTACTAAGGTACCATTGCAATTTTTAAAAATTTACTCTAGCAATATCTCAAAAACTATTGCTACGATCAAGCTAAAATTTTATATCTAATACTCTTTTATGAGTTTTAAAAAACCCTTAAATTTTGGACTCAAACGCTCTGTTAGAAATGGTAGTTTAATAAGGTACCATTGCAATTTTTAAAAATTTACTCTACCAATATCTCGGAATCTGTTGCTACGATCAAGCTAAAATTTGATATCTACAACTCTTTTATGAGTTTTAAAAAACACTTAAATTTTGGTTTCAATCGCTTTGTTAGAAATGGTAGTTTACTAAGGTACCATTGCAGTTTTTAAAAATTAACTCAACCAATATCTCGAAAACTATTGCTTCGATCAAGCTAAAATTTGATATCTAATACTCTTTTATGAGTCTTAAAAAACCCTACAATTTTGGTCTCAATCGCTCTGTAAGAAATGGTAGTTTACTAAGGCACCATTGCAGTTTTTAAAAATTAACTCGACCAATATCTCGAAAACTATTGCTACGATCAAGCTAAAATTTGATATCAACTACTCTTTTATGAGTTTTAAAAAACCCTTAAATTTTAGTCTTAATCACTCTGTTAGAAATGGTAGTTTACTAAGGTACCCCTTTCATGTAATTTTATATTAATAGTGTCGACAGTAACATGCTCTCCTAAAATCAAATTAATTATCTTTCAAAATAATTAATAAGAGACAAAACTTAAAAACGTAAAATTTAAAAAAAATAAAATATAACCTCACTAAATAAGCACTTAAATGTCAACCTGACAAATAACGATTGAACAATCCAATTACAAACTGACAACATTGGAAAAAATTACCAACATTAAATAAATAAATGTACTAACTGAGTTATGGATTGATGTTGATTAAAACATATCATAATGTTGGTACTTAAATTAACCAAGTGTGACGTCATCTCATATTTATTGTGAATGGAGTTTAGTGATGTTATGTCGCTTCTAAAGTTAAGTTATTTTTGTTTTTATACTTAAATATATATATAGGGTGTAAATTTGTTTAATGTTTAATATTTTACTTATCTCAAATAATTCCCTAGATGAGAAGTGATTAGGTTTATTGACTATTGATTTAAGTAGTATCAATTTTTGTGTAGTTTATAGTTTTTTTGTGTCTTTCTCTAGCTCCACCCCACCCAATGATACCATACGACATGATTGATCCTACCAGTGTATAATAAAAGATCTGTAGTTGGTTAATAGTATATATGTTATTAATTTTATTGAATATGTAAATGTATTTCCTAATTCCGTTAACTATCATATTTATATGTTGATCCCATTTTACAAAACTATCTATGATAACCCCTAAATATTTGTATTTATTTGTTTTCTGTATGGCTGTACATTTGCAGTTAATTTCATTGCAGTCGTTATTATGAACTAATAGTTCAGTATAACCGGGTTATACATAAATATATGTATAATCGGGTTATAGAAATAGTTAAGTATAAATTACTTACTCAATCTAATTATATAATCTGTTTAAACATAAAATCAGGCATCAAACAAATTTTATAATGGCAATTTTATATGGCATAAACAAAATTTCATTTCGGCCGCTAAGTTTAAGCGTGATCAATTAAATTTGTCATCACTTGGCCTGAACAGCAATGATAGAATTTTTGTATCAGACCACCTAACTCTAAAAAATAAAGCGCTATTATTTCAAACCAAATCTATTTGTCGAGAAAAACAGTTTAAGTATGTCTGGGTACAAGAATGCAAAATTTTGGTCCGCAAGAACGATAACTCAAAAATTATTCACATTGCAGATGAGCTAGCTTTATCTAAATTGAACTAATTCTCTCATATAATTTTTATTGAAACTATTCGGAGCTGTTATTTATCAACAATGGCTGATAAACTAGAATATTTAAATATATATTACCAAAATGTGCGCGGTTTGCGCTCTAAAGTTAACAACATTTATAGGAGTTCATGTAATCTTGAGTTTGATTTAATATGTTTAGTTGAAACCTGGCTCAATGACAGTATCCATAGTACTGAGTTATTTGATAAGAATTACAATGTTTTTCGAAGGGAAAGGGATAAGCATACTTCTCACAAAAAAGACGGGGGTGGTTGCCTTATTGCAATTTCAAATATGTTTAATGTAACTGAACAAGTTCAATGGTGTACTGAAGTCGTTGAGGACGTGTGGATATCATTGCATCTTCCTGCGCAATAAAATAAATTAAATGTTTGTTGTGTTTACCTTCCAGACTACACTGATTTCAATAGGTTAAATACATTTGTGGATAACATAATAACCATCATGAATAACAATCCTGAAGATATTTTTCTGATCATAGGAGATTTCAATTTGCCAAACATAATTTGGTCAGATACTTCTTTTTCAAATTATTTAGTACCTTCTAACCCTGTAGAGAAAAAATATTCATTATTTCTTGATTGTTTTTCACTGTTGTACCTTTTACAATTTAACCACATTGTAAATATAAATAATAAAATATTAGATTTAATACTTTGTAATAAAAATAATGTCACAGTTGAATCTTGTCAATATCCGTTCGTAACCGAAGATGCTCATCATAAATCTGTTGCAATTAATTATAATCTACAACATACATTATATTTTCCTAAAGAAAATTACATTAAACGTGATTTTTCGAGAGTCAACTTTGATGTTTTAAATGAATTGATTGAATCGCAAAACTGGAAGAGTATTTTGTCTCAGAACTGTGTTAATTTAGCTGCAGGTAATTTCTATGATTTTCTTTATGGTTTGATTAATGAACACGTACCTCTTAAATTAAATTATCAACACAAATATTCTTTCTGGTACAAAAAAACGACTATAAAGATTATGAATGAAAAAAATAAATATCATAAAAAATGGAAGCGGAATAACCAAGTATCGGATTACATATCTTTTTCTATTCTCCGCCGTAGACTAAGATCATCTATAAAAAAGGATTATAGAAGCTGGACTTATTCAACAGAAAATAGTGTAAAAAATAACTCCAAAAAATTCTGGGCCTATGTATCTGCGAAAAAATCCAAGTCAAATGTACCCCAAACTATGCTTCTAGGCGATCATGAAGCTAATAACTTTAAATATATAAGTAACTTATTCAATAATTTCTTCCAGTCTAATTTTGAACCTAGTAAAATAATAACTAATAATGACCATATAGATAATTTAAACAGCTTTAAACAACAAGGGCCCTGGCCCTAATAGTATTCCCGCAATATTCATTTCTAACTGTGCAGGGTCATTGTCCGAGCCACTTTATATTTTATTTAATAAATCTTTAAAATCAGGCATCTTCCCTTCTATCTGGAAACAAGCTATAATCACACCCATACTTAAAAGTGGCTCTGCAAGTGATATTTCTAATTACCGGCCAATATCTAAATTAAACATATTTGCAAAAATTTTTGAATCAGTTATTACAAAATTCATTTCCAATTCAGTAAAACATACAATTACTCATGAACAGCACGGTTTTATGATGAAACGTTCAACTATTTCTAATCTGCTCCCATACACTGAATATATTTACTCTAAATTAGACTCGTCTGGACAAGTAGATGTGATATATACTGATTTTAAAAAGGCCTTTGATAAAGTTAATCATAATTTATTAATAAAAAAACTTCGAGCTATTGGTATCCATGGTAATTTATTAAGGTGGTTGGAATCTTACATTTCAAACCGATCACAAGCTGTAGCTATTAATAATTATACTTCGAATTTCATTAACATAACATCAGGTGTTCCACAAGGATCGCATTTAGGACCTATTTTATTTATAATTTTTATAAATGATGTTTACTCCTGTTTTGAAAAATCTAAATTTACTTTATACGCAGACGATTTGAAAATTTTATAAAAACATTGAATGTATTCAAGACTGTATAGATCTGAACAGCGATTTGCAAAACTTTGCTAATTATTGTCATAATAATAAACTTTTTTTAAATTTAGATAAGTGCAAAATTATGTCATTTACAAGAAAACACCACCCAGTAAATTTTGTATATGAAATATATAATACTCCATTGACACGTTGTAACTTAATTAAGGATCTTGGAGTTTACTTCGACAGTAAGTTGATCTTTAATAAACATATAGAAAACATTACCAGATCTGCGTATAAAATGCTCGGTTTCATAATGAGGTCCTGCAAAGATTTTAAACAACCAGAGAGTATAATATCGTTATACAAATCACTAGTCTGCAGCCGTTTGGAATACGCCACTGTTATATGGAACCCGCAATATAGCATATATATCCATAGAATTGAGTCGATTCAAAAGCGTTTTTTGACATATTTAAATTACAAATTTTTCAAAATTAGTCACTATTCAAATAATTATAATATTAGCCTCCAAACCTTCAACCTAACTAGTCTTTCTAACCGCAGATTAAAAATAGATCTTAATACCGTTTATAAAATTGTAAATAATTTGATTGACTGTCCCGCTGCTATTGAATTGATTAATTTTAACGTACCTCAAATAATAACTAGGAAAATCTCTACTTTCTACTGTAGTAACAGATTGACAAGTTCTGGTCAAAATTCTCCTTTAAATAGAATTATGTTATCTTTTAATTCATTTTTTGATACCTCCGATATATTCTTCTTGCGATTTTCACAATATAAGTCAGAAATTGACAGAATATTGCAGGATCAAAATATGACTTAGAATCTAACAATGGTTCAATTATGTGATTCAGTTAATTGTAAAATGTTATATACTGTATTGTAATTTGTTTTATTTTTAGTATCATATATTTGTAATCTTATTAACTGCAAAATATACGATTGTATGTATAATTTATCTACGTGGTGACATATTAGGAGTTATCTTAACTCTGTTTGTCACCCAAATAAATAAAATAAATAAATAAATAAATAAATAAATCAAGAAAGTATTGTGTGGAACCGTCATTAGCACTTTCTTGATGCCTGGTTTTATTTTTAGGCAGACTATATAATTAGATTGAGTAATTTTCATGAATATTTTATTTAAAAAATAAATAAATAAATAAATACATAAAAATAATTAACTGTTATATAATACTTACAATTGTATGTTTCTTTCTTTGATACCAATAGATAAACGGAAGCAGATAATTTTAATTATCGAAACCGGTCTGTATTCAATCATTGTTTACATTATTTTATGACCTATTTCCCGGGAAAAAAAATAGTTTGGTGTCGTAAATAAAGAAGATACTTTTATTAATTTTTTATTACCAGGAAAAAAATATATACATTTTGAAAAACAAGTTAATATTGTGCTAGCCAGGCAACAAATGCTAGCTCCTGTGGGCCAACCCCCGCAACCGCCTTCATTCATTCGACGAGCCGGTACTTCGATATATACATGATATCGTTCTTATACCGTTATTATATCATTATCATTTTACACTACAAATAGTATATCATCAAGGTCGAAAAAAATAAAATTTATAATCATTTTATTTAATTAGTAAAATGTGTTATTTATTTTTAATTAAAAATTACATTATGCACAGTCTGTATAATAACGTCCTTGTTGATTTTTGGCGAACTATAAGAGAGAAAAGGAAAAACTAAAATAATTTAAAAATTTACTGTAAATATTATTGCGCTACTACCTAATAATTGGTCCAATCTCCATTATTATCAATTATTGCTTGGCAGCTTTTCGGCACACTTTGGCAGTGATCTCCATATCAGCCGTATTTGACGAATTAGCTGATCCAAATTTTCAACGTTTACTGTTCGAAGCTTATATTTCATGTAAAAACTAGAATCATTAGAGAAAACCACATCACTTCAATCGCGGTCCTAATTTTCCTTGGCCTAAGCGAGTCGTTTTTTGACATGTTTCACCGATAACAATGGTTTTGTTTGGTGCTCCTGAATTTAATACCATTTTTAATTAAACGACTTCTCAGGGTCATTAGACTTAACCTAATGTTCTTTTTTAACAAAATTGCCTGATATTTACGTAAAGATAACATAGGTTTATTTTTAAAAACGTTAAAAATCACTTTATCTTGTTTTTTAGTAGCAACTTTTTTTAATGCACGATTAGGTAAATCATCAACATTTTTATAGTACTCTTAAAATAAAATTGTTTAAAGGTTGTTATTATTATTATTATTATTTTTTTTTTTAGCAAATGGTGTAATATTATTTGATGCACAAATTATTTTAATCCTATTTCCTCCTTAGTTCCAAAAAATAAGAATAAAAACACAAAATACTAGCAAGAGGGTGATGTAGCGCATTACTAGTACAGGGAAACCTCGTTTTGCGCCGGTTCGTTTTACGCCGATTCACAATTACGCCGGTTGGTGTTGGCCGGGGGATTCCCCGGTTCGGCCGACACCAGACGACAGTAGGCGTCGCGATTCTAATAGCAGACACACTTTTATCCGTTGTTTTATTCTATTACCGTGTACGCGAGCAGCCTATTGTGTGTGTGAAATTGTTTCCGAACTAGTTTTTGTTTTGTTTTTAAGAATAATAAAAAGGTATGATTATATTTTTTAAGTTATTATTATTAAAATTAAAAGAATATTCAAATATTTGTAGTTTCATTATGGGCGACAATAGTGATTCAGAACCCAAACATTGTGCGAAAAAAGCACGAAAAACAATCTCCCTGGAGACAAAAATGAACGTAATTAATCGCATGGAAGACGACCAAACCCGACCTTTTGTCTGCAGAGCTCTAGATTTACCCCCGTGCACTGTGACAACAATCATGAAAAACGCAGAGAAAAAAAAAAAAAAAAAAAACAAAAAAAAAACATTCCATTCAACAGCTGTAAGTGTATAGCACGTAACTTACAGCCGGAGCAAAAATACAGAGAAAATGGAAATAATGTTAGCATTGTGGGTTGATGACACCAATCAAAAAAATATTCCTCGAAGTGACAACCAATTGTTTAAACGGCGTTTGGCGTAAACTTGTGCCTGGATTTATACAAGGTGCAAGTGTAGACGAGGTAGATAACATTAACATAAACGAAGACATTATCAGGCTTACACGCGAATGCGGATTCGAAGACGTAATAACCAAGATGTGACCGAACTGTTAGACGTGCATGACCAACCACAAATCAAGAATTAGAAGAGTTGATGGAGGAATCTGATTGCCGTCAACCAGAAAATCCTGAAGAAGAAGAAGAAGAAGAGGACGAGAAAGAAAATGATAGGAAAACTCTAAAAACGACCAATCTAACTCGTATCCTTTCTTCTATAGAAAGGTTAACAGATGAGCTCTGTGAGATAAACGGGGTTTCAATCGAAGCGCAAATGTTAAAAGAAGTGCAAGAAAGGAAGCAACAATCAAAGCAAATGAAATTGAATGCTTTTTTCAAAAAAGTGTGAGAATTTAATTTCGTACCGACGAACTGGTGAATTAGATTTATTTTAAAAAATTCATTAATTATATTAAAAGATTATTATTTATTTTGTAAAAGAATTAAAATTTTGTTTATTAAATACATTTATAATTTATTTTGAATATATGTATATAGGCTATGTATTAAATACACATGTTAGATTGTTCTTAGAATTTTGACACGTAATCTAACCTTACATCGTCCATTATATTTGTGTTCATTTTACGCCGATTTTTTTTACGCCGGTGTCTCTTGGACCAAAACCCCGGCGTAAAACGAGGTTAACCTGTATTTTACTTTAATTTTACACTTAACAATAAACTACTAGTCTTAAAATCCATCTTACCAAGCGAGGTGGCAACATAGTAATTCTTTTGTTCTAACAAAAAATATACTATTACAAACTCTTGACATGTGTTTTTACAATACATATACCATATTATTATTTCTACCCATATTACACGTAAAATCCATTCACGATAAATATGAGATGACGTCACACTTGGTTAATTTAAGTACCAATGTCATGATTTGATTTAACTAACATCAATCCATAACTCAGTTAGTAATAATAATAATAATAAATTTATTTTCAAAAAGTATATACAAACTATTTACAGATTTTTATTATTACAATTTCTACAATTCCCTCTTAAATTGAGCCCAAGAAATCACTTGTAGTGCTTGAGTATGGGTTTACTCTATTGAAAATTTTAATTTAACTATACAATATATACAAAAAGAAATTAAATAGTATTTGGAGCAGTCAATACACCGTACATTAAAACAGTTTATTTATTTCCAACCGTTTCTTCACCAGCCAAGGACAAAGCTTAACCTTAAATGACTTAAAGTGTGTGGTGAATTGGATGTTTTCGGGGAGAAGGTTCTATATTTTTGCACTTAAAAAATCGAAACATGTCTGTCCAATAGAAGTATGCCTTCGCGGTACTGAAACATGTTTTTTCTGTTAAGTACATTTATTTATTTAATGTTGGTAAAGTTTTTACGCGTTGCCAGCTTGAGATTGTATTGTTCAGTCGTTCTTAGACAGGTTTTACATTTACGTGTTACGTTACATTTTGTGAGGTTAAATTTAATTTTTCACTAAATAAAATATTATTGTAATAAAAATGCCGAAAGTTCTTAGTAGCCGTGCTCAAAGGATGGTTTTGTTACGTACTTTTATCTTATTCTGTATATTGTGTTTGATTTTAAAAGGTTTTATAATTTGTAATGTGACTGACCAAAAACATATTTTCACTTTGTATATTGGTCGATAAATAAATATTATATTATATTAATAAAATATGTTCTATTTACATTTGTTACGTTCATTGTTTTTTGTAATTTTAACCTACAGGTCTGTTACGTAGAGTCATAACCATAAAATTTACACTTGCAGCTAGCGGTAATAAATTGTTCGATAATAATTGAATATTCATTATTCAAAGGAGAATTGTATTGAATATCTGAAATTCAAATATTCAAAAATTTCTCTCCGACATCTTTAGATGAATTGCTTTCCGACATCTTTAGATGAATTGCTTTCCGACATCTTTAGGTGAGTTCAGGAAGCAAGCTCGGAGCGATCGAGAAAAGATCTAAACGCGATTATTCGAGCGGTCTGGAGTTAAACAGAGTGACTCGGAACACTCTGAGATTGCTTCCCGAACCCACTGTGTCAATGTGACGACACCAGACGAAAAATTAAAGTAATTTGTATAAAAAGTATGAAAAGAACACGACACAATTCTAAAAACAATTATTTCTGATGATTCTTATACACTGAAATTTTCAGTTTTTTATTTTGTACTATATTACAGACTTAATATAATTTAAACCTTAAATTTCGCGACAAATCGGTTGGAAAGAACTGCTGTACATCATAATTTACATTAATTCCTTTCCTCCATAGGAAATATAGGTTTTCAATATCTTTTTAGAAGTAGTTCAATATAACCTAATTTTTTGACAATAGAGCACTCCAGAATGCTGTCACTTTAAAAACCAATATGGCGGCTGAGGGGTAAACAAAGGTTTTTACATAAGTGTTTACGTGATATTTTGTGTGTGAATTATGTTCTGTGCGTGATATTCTGTGGTGTTTACATTGGAAAAAACAAAATGACATCATTTTGTGGTGTAGTAGAATGTGGTAGTTGTGGCGGACGTGACCAAGTGAATTTTTATAGATTGCCAGCAGTTTTAAACTTTAAATTTAAAACTGAATTAAACGATTTGTCTGGAGTCAGACGACAAAAATGGATAAATGCGCTTAGATGAACTGATTTAACAGATGTCAAATTAAAGAATATGAGAATATGTTCAAGACATTTTATAAAAGGTAATAAAATGAAAGTATTTTTTATGTTCTTAACATTTTATTGCACTATAGAGTGTTTATGACACTAGGGAGACCGGCAGATTTGGCTGACTCCAGTAATCCAGACTGGGTACCTCATTTAAACATGGGATACGAAACTGTTTGCGAAGACCAGATTGTAAAGAGAAGTGAGCGTGCACAGAAGCGGAGAAAAAAGTTTCAAGTATCGGAACATATTGAAATGGGAAGAAATACTGACAGAAAATTTTTAAAAAAAGATACACTCTATTAGAATGTGTAAGTATAAGTTAAGTAACATATTTTGTGGAATATAAAAAATAATAAGTGTATTTTTTTGATTATTATTCATTTATGTAATTAAAATGTTTCAGATGCTGATTTGTTATGGGATCGAAGTAAAAGATCATTATTAGTGTTCTCTTTATAACCACTAGGCCCGTGGTTTCATATAGATTGATTGGGACCTGACTATTTAATTATTCTTTTACTGTATGTAGCTAATATATTTAGGTGGAGAATTCCGCTGTACAAGATGAGCCATGTGCAACCACTGACTGTGCAGCCAGCAAGGCAACAGAAAATAAAGAATGCCAGACTGATTTATGCCTCGATGCAACAGAAAATAAAGAATGCCAGACCGATTTATGCCTCGAGGAGTTAAGTCAGTTATATATTTCACAAGTTAATTATCAGGCACTAAAAAATAAGACTCAATTACTGACAATAGAATCTTTCAGAGACGATGATGCTAAAACAAAATATTACACTGGTCTTAATACATTTAAAAAATTAAATATACTTGTTAATTATACAAAAGATTATATAAAAATTCATCATAATACATCGTTAAATCAGTTTCAACAAATTCTCTTAACATTAATGAAGTTACGATTAAATTTAGATTTTACAGATTTAGCATATAGATTTAATATAAGTCCGACCACTGCATCATCTTATTTTAAAAATGTAATTGATATTCTTTACTACAGGTTTAAAAGTTTAATTATTTGGCCAGACCATGATACACTACTAAAAACAATGCCAACATGTTTTAAAGATTCATTTCATAACAAAACCACAGTTATTATCGATTGTTTTGAAATATTTATAGAAAAACCATCAAATATGGCAATTGCAGCACAGTATTGGTCTAATTACAAACATCATTATACTGTTAAGTATCTAATTGGCATAACTCCTCAAGGAAGTATATCTTTTATTAGTGAGGCTTGGGGCGGTCGCACGTCTGACAAGAACTTGACTTGCAATTCAGAATTTTTTAATAAAATATCACCTGGCGATATAATTTTAGCCGATAGAGGTTTTCTAATTGGAGATTACGTGCGGTTGTTTCATGCGGATGTCAAATTACCAACGTTTACAAAATACAAATCCCAGCTTCATCCAACAGAAGTAGAAGAAACCCGATCACTAGCAAATGTACGGATCCATGTGGAAAGGATTATAGGATCGATTCGGCAGAAGTATCGGATATTATCTGACACCCTTCCATTAAAATTAATTACAAGTGATGCAAGTGAGGATTTTCCCCTTTTGGATAAGGTGGTAACAGTTTGTTGTGCACTAATAAATTTATGTCCTGCAATAGTACCACCGTAATATTCTTCTTTTATTAACTTTTTTATATTTTTAGATTTAATGTTGATTATTCATATATATATATATATATATATATATATATATATATATATATATATATATATATATATATATATATATATATATATATATATATATACCATACCTACCATACTAAAGTTTATTCTATTTGTTTTTGGCTGCAATCAGCACATGTCCATAATTCAGGAATGTCTGATAATCCAACACAATCAAAGTGGAACCATTTGTTATTACATGTTTGTTCCTGACACTCAATCATTGGCCGTCCATCGTCCTTTTTTTTGCAGCTACACCAAACATCTACATTGTTTATCTCACGTGTAAAATGGTGAGCCAAAAGTTCTGGCAACATTATATTATTATGAAAATTTAAGGCAATTGGATATTCACTTTGCCAGAAATCTTCAGAATAATAAATTCTTTCATAAACAAATTCCTGCTTGGACCAAACTACAAAATCGCAGTAGTTTGATTTAGATAGTTTAATTTGTAGTTGAACTTGATTACATGATCCATGACTGAGTCTTACATTATCCCCATCATATTCCAAACAAGAATTTTTATAATGAATATAATCTGGAATGTTGGACGTTTTTAACACATATGGGCACTTAACTTCCACACAACCATTACCACAGCACGTGCAATTCACCATACCATCAGGCGATGCAGCAAACTGCGGATAATCAGGATTAATAATTACTCCTGAAGGCTCGAATGTAAAGTTTTCATGAGATAATTCCTGTTGACGACAGTAATCGTTCACTGCATATTTCTCATTTGATATCCCCCATTCTGTTGCTTTTGACTTAAACAGGTGTTTTAAGGGATAGCAAATCGTTTTAATTAACAATATTGATGGCTTCAATATATTAGTTTTGCATGCGCTGCGAAATATTGAAGCTGTAATACGACCTGTTCGATGTTTGTACCACTCTACACTTCTATTTTGTAATGTCGTATTATTTTTGATTATATCGCACTCTTCTGCACTGACGTTGTACGATATGGTCCTACCCAACTGTCTCAGTTGTCCAATATTTAATTCTTCGTATTCATCTCTATAAATATGAGCGAAGAGTGCCGGTATTTGCACTTCATCTATTATACCCTCGGAAGCAAATGGTTCCACTACTTTCATAATCACTGCACTATCTCCACTATCCTTTATGTCCTGCAGAAAATTATTTAATTCATCATCCTTAAGAGTTTTAATAGATGGATGTAATTCATCCTGTTTATAGATTTTGCCATGCATGTTCATGACAGGCGTCATTGGAACATTTTTGGCTTTCGGTACTTTCCATATGGATCGAACATCTGTACAGGAAGTCACCGACTTTGATATGTTAATATACTCTAAAGTATACAGTATAGCTCCGACATGGCTGCAGACTTCTGCACATGCGGCCATACATGTACAGTGCGCTGATATTACGCTGCCATCATCTTCACAAATAATCCAAACCTGCAGTGGTTGTAGGGCTAATCGTTGGGAATGTTTTACCTAGAAATAAAATTAATTTATTAGAATAAGTATAAATTTATATGTAGTAAATGAATATAATACAATAAAATTAATATTCTGCAATAGTCATTATGAATTCAATGTGTCAAAATCAAAAATATATGTAAAAAAAAAAATGGTTTATTTCTTACCTTCCCTACGATAACAGTGTATCCATTAATATGTGCTGTACCACAATTTTCTACAAAGCCTGCTTCAAAATATTTGTAGGCGGACAGACTTTTGTAGGCTTTCATCTGCTCTTTGGTGTAAAAGCTATGGGTTAGCACCAAATAACTGGTTATATCCATCCCTGTAATAGCTGGATACATATCTGGACTATATGAGAGATCGTTTTCAGTTAATGTGTAAGGATCCACATTGTCAATAACCGCAATTTTCTTCATATAGCGTTCAGCAACGTCCTTTAATTCGCTTTCCAATTTCTTGAAATAGTTGCTCTTGATCATTTTGTTGACTAAAAATTATTTAGTAAAATTATTTAAGAGAAATTATTTCTAAAATAGTTGCATAAAAAATAACCTCCAAACAAAACCACAAACTTACCTTTATTAAGTAAAAGCACCCAAAATTTAATACAAAACAACAAATAGGTTTATATTTTGTATTAAAATTAGCTCGATTTTGTCACAAAAAGGTAATATATTTGAATAAAAATGAAATATAACGGCTAAAAACTATGTACTATATCACTTGTTACTGTTACGGCGAAACACAGAACACACGTGGCGAACCAAACTTTGCTTACCCTCCAGAGACTAACAGCTGATCAGATTAGTTTCTGGAGGGTAGAAAGTTTGGTTACCATAACAGTAACAAGTGATATAGTAGTTTTTAGCCGTTATATTTCATTTGTACTCAAATATATTACCTATTATTATATTTTCAGTTCATAGAACATAATTCACACACAAAATATCACGTAAACACTTATGTCAAAATCTTCGTTTTCCTCCAGCCGCCTTAAAGTGACAGCATTCTGGAGTGCTCTATTGGCTACAAAGGGAAGTTTTTCAACTGTGACGTCATCTCATTGTTATGGTAAATGGACTCTGACATCTATAGGGGCCGGTCACCATAGCGTAGTGGTTAGTGTAGCAATGCACTGGCTTCTAGATCATGAGGGCTCGGGTTCGAATCCCGGTTATGGCATGGATTTTTCAATAATAAAATGCATCAACTGGATAATGGCCTTAGTAGCTAAGTCCAAAAATATATATATAAAAAAAAACATCTATAGGGAAAAATTGCTAAGCGATATGACATCTGGGGGGATTTTAAGCAACTACAGAAATAGACATTCTATCGCGCTTTTTACATTGAGTTATATGGGATCAAAATATATTTTTACATTTTACTATAGTTTAGTTGTTATTATATTGTTATATTGTTACGTTTTGTTGAGTTTAATGTTATTTTATTTTATTTTAAAATCAGTTTTAAATTGTTTTTACTGGTATCAAGTGATATTAGTGAAAATAACCTTAACTTAAAGTGGAAGACAAGACAAAAATCATGTCGAAGTCGAACTTTTATTGCTGTGTACCTGAGTATTAATTAATTCATGGATTCAAAGAAATCCATTTCAACCTAAAAAATTACCTAACCTAAGAGGTCCATTCCTACCTAAAAAATTAATAAAAACATGCCTAAAATAATTCTTGTTTATTAATATTTGTTGTTATAATATTTCACTGATTACCTTGTATAAAAACAAGTATTAATATTGTAGCAAAATTACAAAAACCACCAATAAACACTAAAATTCACGTTATTGCCCATTTGATTATGTGTAATGAATGTCTATTTTGGAAGTTCCTAGTATGCCGCAACAGCGCTGCGATCTTAAAATATTTTCATTATTATAAATAAGGCTGAAGATAATTTGCATCTCGCATGTGTTCCTTCATGCAGCCTAAAATACTCCAGCTCTACAAATTATTTGCAGCACTTCTTGCATTTGAATGACATTTCAGCCGTATGCATTCATGAATGTTTAATATTATGCACATTTTGTGAAAATACTGTATTACTGATTCATCTTTGAATGTACTTGTTTGTGTCTTTTGAGAATTTGAGACGCTGAAAATGTTTTATTACACTGATCACACTTGAATGGTTTCTCACTCGAATGCGTTAGTTTGTGTGTTTTAAGAATTGCAAATGTATAATATGCTCTATCACATTGATCGCATTTAAATGGTTTCTCTCCAGAATGTATTCGTTTGTGTAGAGTGAGACCTGATGATCGTGCAAATGCTTTATTACACTGATCACATATGAATGGCTTTTCTCCAGAATGTATTCGATTGTGTTGAATAAAAACTGATAATCGATCAAATCCTTTATTACACTGATCACATCTGAATTTCTCCTCTGAATGTGTTCGTTTGTGAATAGTGAGATGTTTAAATTGTGCAAATGTTTTATTACACTGATCACATATGAATGGCTTCTCAGAATGTATGCGCTTATGCTCAGTGAGATCTGTTGAAACTGAAAATGCTTTATTACACTGATCGCATTTGAATGGTTTTTCTCCAGTATGTGTTCGTTTGTGAATAGTGAGATGTGATAGTTCTAAAAATTCTTTATTACACTCACATTTAAATAACTTTTCTCCAGTATGTACTGGTTTATGTGCAACAAGATTTCGAGCTAGTTTAAATGTTTTCTCACATACATCACATTTATAACATGTCTCTATTGTTTGTGTTGTATTAATCGTATTGACCTTGTTAATGAAGACTGGAACCCAACTCTCATCTGGATTAGCAGAAGATATTGCGCTAACTGCAAACAAATAAATATTTATATTAGTCTGTATGTATTACGATGTGTACACGTGTTATTGCTTGCTCTTCACTTTTTTTTAAAAAAAATGTGCTCTATTCTTTGAGAAGCAATTGTTCAACTAGTTCAGTAAGTTAGTTGGTAAAAATTTTTGGCGCACAGGAAAAATGACTATTTGCGCCTACCGCAGCCCAGGTACATGACTACACTACATATGAAAAACAATAAGTAAAATAGATAAAGTCAATAAATTTACGCATACTCAATAAAAGAAATCTTACACAGACAAACACAAATAAATAATATAAAAAGCCTGTTCGAAAATTTGGATCTTGGATACTGTTCAGAGCGCTCAGCGAGTCAGTCAAGATACACTTGACAGACTTTGCTCTGACGAAACAAAACACAGAGCCTTAAAAATAGCGTACAGCTCAGCAGTGTAAAAACTCGTTATGGATTGCAGACGGTACTGAAACTGTTGACGTGGGATCAAGACAACGAACGCACATGTTCAACTAGTTCAAATAAATTGGCAACTTTTCAAAAATCTCTTTTTTTTTTAATAATTTGGATAGTTCTTGGTGTTCTTGAACTTTTTGTATGAACTTATTTCAAGATGTTTTAACTAAATTGTGCAAATTCTCTTCGCCTATCCTCATGCAACTAAATTAACACCAGTTTTGGACAACAATGTAACCACTTATATGAGGCAACCAACATTTCATATTTGTGATAGTGTGCATACCTATGAATGAAATTAAGATTATAGACTTGATTCAAATTGAGATGAGTACACCAATAAAGTGTGCATAAACCACTTTTCGTCTGGACGGGTATAATTTACTTGTAATATAGGTGTTAGGTTTGTTACTCATAGCCATAGAAGTTTTGTATGAATTAGGAACTTTCAACGTATTATATTTATATCTATTTTATTAGAATAAATATTTTAATCTAAAATCGTAATTTTTAATAAGAATTATTTGATAGTGAAAGACGTAAGCAGAAAAATAGATATTAGGTAATAGAACAGTAGGATAAGTTGAGGTTATGAAATTATTAACGTTTTGATTTTAAAAAAAGTGTTTTACAAAATGTAGAAGCAGTTAGTGGAAAGTAAAGAAAAAGTGCTTCATCGATTGAGCCGCGAAATTATTAATAATGTTATGCAGTTCATGAAGGAGGAAGCTAATCTGAAAAACAAAATTCCTGTAACAAATTTCCGGGAACGAGTGATTGCTGCAACTGGCATCTCTAATAGTACATATGACCAAATTTCAAGAGGGGCAAATTGTGTAGAAGAAGGTGATTATTTGATAATTGTTTTTTTATTCTGTTTTTGTTGAAGTAAATTATTTAATTACTTGTCAAATATTAGTCAATATCTATTCAACTTATAAAATGATGGCTATGCATTTGTTGACAGATAATAATATAGTTTTGTTTCATTTATCAGCGAAATCATTATTGCAGAGCTCGACAGCGATGTTTGGATTGTCGACTCAGGAGCTACAGATCATTTAACACTTCATGGCGAATGGTTTTCTTCTTTTGAAAGATTTTCAACACCAATTATAGTACACATTGGTGACAAGTCCACAATGGATGCAGTTGGAAAAGGCACGGTTAAATTTGAAACTTCTGTAAATGGTAAGTGGCTGTCTTGTTATATGCAAAATGTTTTGTACGTGCCAACTGCCCGAAGAAATTTGTTTTCAGTCACATCGACACTTGACAAAGGCATGTCGTTTAATTTATCCAAAAATTCATGCTAGATTGTAAAGGATGGCGTAGTCAAGGCTCGAGGTTTCGCTTTGGTCAACTTTTCAAGATGTTGATTCGAATAAAGCAACCTGAAATGGCATGTGTCTATGAAACTAATATAGCTACAAAAGAAACTCTACAGTTGTGGCATGAACGTCTGGGTTACCAAAACAAACGCCACGTCCAGAAATTTCTCAAACTGTACGGCATCGACATTGAAGCTGGTGATGATTTTTGTGGAGCCTGCGCAGAGGGAACGCAGCATCGAAACAGCTTTCACTCTCGTCACCAGCGTGCAAAAGAACTTCCTCGTTGGTAAGATCAAAATATTTCGTCTGCTTCACATGCGATTATTGTTGGTTTCGCATGGTTTATTTTATGAAAGAAAAGTCGGGAACTGCAGAGAAAATAAAATAAATGCTGGATTGTCAAAAATCATAAATGGATATTGTCAAAAATCAGCGTGGTCAAGCCATCAAGGGCTTCCAATGCGACGGCGGTCTTGAATTTAATAATGGTAAGGTAAAAAACCTTTTAAAGTCCAACGGAATAAAATTTATTATCACCAACGCCAGAGCAGAATGGCTGCGCTGAGCGTACAAATAGAACTATAGTTGAACTTGCCCGAACAATGCTTCTGTCAAAGAATTTGCCAAAATCTTTGTGGGCAGAAGTAGTGAATACAGCTATATACGTTCTTAATAGAACAGGACCAAGTAGCATCGAAGGGAAGACACCATATGAATTGTTTATGGGGAAGAAAGTACACTTGGACAAGCTTCATACATTTGGTACTGAATGTTACTGCCATCTACCGAAGGAACGTCGCAAGAAATGAGACGCAAAAGGACAGCGAGGCATTTTTGTGGGCTATTCGGAAGATATGGATGGTTTTCGCGTTTGGACGAAATCTGGAAGCCAAATCATTCGAAGCAGGGACGTTATATTTAAACCAGAGAATGGTGGGAAGACGTTGGCACTGTTTCCAACTGAAAATGCATCAAATAATTCGTTGGAAGATACTCCAATAAGAGAAAGGCTTCGAATTCGAGACGAAATTAGTGCGCCTGAACGTTTGATTGAAATCATGTCAGCCGAAATTGATGAGCCTAGAATTACCAGCAGGTCGAAAAACCATCTCTAATCGCTGGGTGTACCGCACCAAACGAAATGCTGACGGTAAAATTAATCGCTACAAAGCACGACTGGTTGTACGAGGCTACAGTCAACGGAAAGGAATTGATTATAATGAAACATTCAGCCCTGTTGCTCGATTCGATACAATTAGATCCGTATTGAGCATTGCAGCAAATGAACGTCTTGAACTAGCTCAATTCGAGTTTCCAGTTTCTACGCCAATAGAAAAATATCTTCAAACAGAAGAAGAGATCGACATGGAGATAACAGCTGCTCCTTATCGAGAGTCTGTGGGCTGCTTGATGTACCTAGCAGTCGCTACACGTCCAGATATTTCTTTTGCGGTGAGTTACGTCTCCCAGTTCTTAGAAAATCCGAAAAAGACACACTGGGAAATGGTGAAGCGAATAATGAAATACATCAAAGGAACGACAAACATGGGAATTAAATACAAGGTTGCCGAAAAGACAGGCAAGCTAGAAGTCTACAGTGATGCAGATTATGCGAACGAGCCAACAACACGACGGTCAATTAGTGGCATTGCTGTCAAGTACAGTGGTGGAGCAATCACTTGGGTGAGCAGACAACAAAACAGCATCTCACTATCGACAACAGAAGTAGAATACGTAGCCGCAAGTGAAGCTGCGAAGGACGCTGTCTGGTTGAGTTGGCTGTTCAACGTAATCGTACCGCTAAAATTTGCACCTGTACTTCTTGTTGATAATGCAAGTGCCATTAGGCTAGCCAAGAATCCTGAATTCCATAAGCGCTCCAAGCACATAGACGTGCGTTTTCATTTTGTGCGAGAACGAATCCAAAAAGGCCAGCTAGCTATTGAACATGTGTCAAGCGAACAAGAAGTAGCAGATATATTCACGAAACCGGGTATATTATTGGGTATGGTTTAAAAATCTACAAATGCAGCATTTTGAATCTGACAAGCAATGTAAAACTTTAGGGGAAGTGTTGAAGTAAATTATTTAATTACTTGTCAAATATCAGTCAATATCTATTCAACTTCTAAAAAGATGGCTATGCATTTGTTGACAGATAATAATATAGTTTTGTTTCTGTACGTTGTAATTTTTCTGAAAATATTTCTTATTCACTGTAAATATAATTTCCTAATTAAAGCATATTGATTACTTATTTTACGTGTACGACGATCAATTAACATCAATAGTTTTTTATTGTTTTTTTAATCTAAAATTTTCTATATGTATTTTTTTTTATTTGAATGTTATTTATATATTTTAGATTAAGTGTGAAATATTAATTGGGGAAAAATATAGTATAGTAGATCAGTACTTTTTCTGTCCTAAACTTTTACGAACTAAACCTAACCTAATTACCTAGTTTTTTGGTGCACACTATTTTATTTTTCCCCGATATTACCCCCCTTAAAATTGTGCAATAATATTTTATATAATCTTAATTTATTATTTCTGTTTGTGTTAAAAATCCCCGTCCACATCGTACTGGCCTACTTTACTACATTTTAGCCATTAATTGTTTAGATTTACTTTTAAATATTTTATATGAAATTATATTTACATAGTATTCATATTTGCTTATGTAGCAAAATAATGCTGATAATTGGTTTCTCGGAGATGCTAGTGATTGTAATGTACAGTAGACAAAATTAGGATTATTGTTCGGGAATGTGTGTCTCTTTTGGATTTAGCTGCCATCGTTAATTTGTAAGTTAAAGTATATAATAATGTAACTAGTAAACCGTATCGTAATTAAAGCAGATTAGATAAAATGTGTTAAGTGCAACAACCCTTAACTCCTGCCTAAGAATCATTGCAACCAATCAGCAGACTCAGGGGTGGGTTCAAATCAAAAAACTGCTTGTGGATTATGAAATCATTATATGGGAGATTTTGAGTTCGAGAGATGTACATAGTAGGTACGAACGAACAATATAAATATTATATTCTAAATTAATCAGTCAACCGTAACCTTTCATTCATATTGTCAGTAGGCTCCTACACTGAAACTTAACCTCGCATTTGACAATTTATTTATTTATTTATTTATTTAATACATCTGTCCCAACAGCATAGCCAAAATTGGACAGGAACATAATTAACAATATTAAGACTTAAAACTTAAAAACTATTAAAAATAAGAAAATATAATAAAATGAGTAATTATTAGAACAGTTCAATTATTGAATTCTTCTCAAACATGAACACATCCTGTTCAATGGGGATTTAAGGAATAGATTGGTATGTGCCTGGAGAAGATAAAAAAGTGAGGAATACCTTGTACGGAAATACGGGATGTGGAAATTTAATTTTTGAAAGGAAAGTGGATCGGCAATTAGATTTGATGCTAATTTTTTCAGATAATTTGTGGAGATTAACTCACGACGCTCACTTAAATATTTGGTGGAAAAAATATTAAGAAGGGTACTATATGAGAGATCGAAAGGGGGTAGGATCCCATAACTTTAAAGTAGATGAACTTTAAGAATTTATGTTGCACTTTTTCAATGGCATTCTTTTGAATCTCATAAATGGGATCCCATACTATTGAACAATATTCAATTTTAGAGCGAATGAATGTATAGTAAAGTGTGAAGATAACGTTTATATTCGAAAAAGTGCGTGAATTCCTGGTAATAAATCCTAGCATTTTATAGGACGAAGAACAAATCGTATCTATATGCGAGTTGAAAGTAAGTCTACTATCAAACTCAATGCCCAGATCCCGGGTACTTTCGCAACGAGTAAGCAACTGATTAAGTATCGAATAGGGGAAAATAGTGGGGTTACATTTTCGTGTAAATGGCAGAATTTTGCATTTAGAAAGATTGAGGTTAAGTTTGTTTAAGGTGCACCAATTAGAGATATTTACCAAGTCGTTTTGAAGAATGTGGCAATCATTATTTGAAGAGATAGTTCGAAAAATGTTGAGATCGTCAGCAAAAACTAATCTTTCACTGACTATTACATTATTAATGTCATCAATAAATATTTAAAAAAAGAAGAGGACCTAAATTTGATTCTTGTGGGACTCCAAAAGTGACTTTAAAAGGTGAAGTTGTAGGACAACAATAGCATACAGATAGATTGTGATCTAGAAGATACGACGACAATAACGCTACCAGTGCTGGTGAAAGTTTAAAAAATTTAAGTTTTTCAATGATAATTTGGGGATCAATTGTATCAAAAGCTTTGGCAAAATCGGTATATACAACGTCTACCTGATTATTGCTATCCAGAGCAGACGAAAGGTAATGCGTGAAATAACAAAGGTTGCTCGACGTAGATCTGTGTTGCATAAGGCCATGTTGTGAAAAGGATAGTTTATTTTTTATATTGAAATAGATATTTTTATATATAATGAATTCGAAGATTTTACTAGAATTAGGGAGAACGGTTACAGGAGTGACTCGTCCCAGTTTTCATTTAGAAGAAAAAGTACTGGTTTTTATAGATAAATTGAAAATTTTATAGAACAATTGAAATTATCTGCAAAGTATTAAAATAAAAAAAATATAGTTTTAAATCAGAAAAAGTTATAGAATGATGCCTGGCATATGATTGTACTCTATGTACATGTTTATATGGATTGAAATTACTTTCTATCTAGAGACAGAAACTGATTCTAAAGTCCAATAACATGTGTGCATAACTCAGTAAATGTAAACTGAAAATAACATTTGTGGAAGCTTACAAATTAAACAATAATATTAAATAATTGACAGACCTGTATCTTGTTCAGCTGCATTCTCCTCATAGTCATCGTCATCTCCACATTCAGACTTGATGTCAATCTCCTCAGCGATGATAATATTAGTGTTGTAGTTATACTGGGACACGTCGTCAGTAGATGATATGATATATGTCTTCCGAGTATCGCGTCTCTCTGAAATATTATTACTCATTGTTATTATAATTTTCTTAATAATATGATTTTAATATACTCGTAGTTTCTTCAGTCAACTCGCGACAGTGAAATTTTTAAATATAATTTATTATAAAATCAAACATATTAAAAAAAAAAAAAAAAAAAATGAAAAGAAATAATCATTTAGTTGCAATATTATATAAATTGGTTAAAATTTCATTACCCAATGCACAATTTTTTTATTATAGAAGAAAGGGTATAACATTAAATTTGAGAGTTGTTTGGTATTGCATGATCTATAAAAGTCTATATTAACACGCTAAGCGCCATTTGTATTCAAATGAATACAATACATGGCCTAGTGCGCCACCTGCATTAATTTGGATACTGTGACCTTCTCAAACATACAGCAAAATGATACTACAATGGAACTGCAATATTCGTCTTTTTTTTATATTCGACCTGTTTTTTTTTTTTGTTTTGTTGAAAGTTTTGTTTGATATTCATTCGAAAATCCAAAAGTCTCGAGCGGTGATTTAAGTGAGCGCATTAATTCTCGTTTAAGTCTTTATTTTGTATTTAATATTTACGTGTTTTTACAGTAAATTTTTTAATAAATACAATACTGTACGTCAACATGGGTCGTAAAAAGTCAAATGAGGGACAAGCAGATGATGGACCGGTTCAAAGTGCTGAAATTAATAAATGGCTGTCCACAATGGCTGGCAAAAATGCAGGTTTTCATCGAGAAATGGCACCCAAACATAGCTGTAGTTAATGAGCGTATCAATTCATTTGATGACGACGTATTTGAACACTTTCGGAAAATTTAAAAAAACAGAGCAAAGCAAACAACATTGGATAACTTCTTTAAAAAACGAGTGCTGGTGAATCGTCTGGAAATACTATTGAATCATCAGGACATCAATCACCAGAAGGAACATTACCTAATGTCATAATGGAAGGTGACTCCCCTTCTAAACAATAGCCTAATCCCTCTAAAATATTATAAACTCTTAACAACAATCATAGATTTTTTCCTTCAAAACGTAATTTATTTTTAAAATTTTATTTATGTATGTATTTATCTAATTAGAATGTATGTGCAATGATTTCCGAGATTGATTTTCGAGGGATTTATTTATTTTTTTTTTGTTAAAGAATAGATAGGCAAAATACGAGGCAGAGGACGGATAATACCTACTATTTTTAGTTAATTCTTATGGGAAAAACTCGTTTGATATTCGTCCTTTTTAATATTCGTCTTACCCTCAGGAACGGATTAATGACGAATATTGGAGTTCCACTGTATATAAAATCGACTATACAAAGTGTGTTTTGTAAATAATACGGGTCTCTGATATTTTATCAATTTAATTTGAAAGAATTGACGACAAATGATCATAAAATTTCGCATTATATTTTGAGATGTTACAACATTTAGCAACACCGCTCCCATTTTCCATAAGAGAAACTGCATTCTAACGTTTGAACGAACTATGGCACACTTTATAAAATTGTTAAACTATTTAGAAAACAAAACGAACCAGCTTTGCTTAAAACAGAACTCATACAGCAAAGAGATAATCTATAAAATATACATGATGATCAAAAATGCAAATTAATTGTTGATCATTTCAGCACTCGAAGAAAACCCTTTAACCCTTTCGCTGCTAACTTAAGGGAAGAGCGAGCGCTATTTGTGTGCGGAGTTAGGAAAGCTCTAAAACGTATATATACGGAAGTAGCACATCGGACTAGTTTCGTACTCATAAATACGATCATAGCATGAAATAAGCTCAGTATTTCCATATATATCGACGATGTTCTGACAAAAATAGCGCTTACGTCTTTTTGTCAGATAATCGTCGATATATATAGGTAGGTTTACAGCATACATGTATTAATTTATATACATAATAAAAGAAATTTGTAATAAGAATAAATTTTATTGGAATTATAATAATCAAGTACAATTTTTAAAACTTCTTCAAAGTATGGATTAATTCGAAGCATGGTACTATACAAAGTCCTACGTTACGCACTATTACAAATATAACGCATGCGAAGCGGTTGATTATTTGAACAAAACTAAACCGGTTAAAATAAGAATCCACTTAAGAAAAATAAAAAGTCACGTGGTATACATTTTATAGCATTTATACAAAGGTCAACACTGTTTACGAGCACAACTACTCGTACGTATATTTGCGGCAATAGCACACGGCAAAAGCAGTTTACAAATTTTCAAAACGTATATAATACGGGAGTAGCACATTACATATGTTTTGGAAAACGTATATTTACGGACGTAGCAGCGAAAGGGTTAAACATTAAATGATAACAGTATCAATTAAACTAGTTCTACAGACCCGTGTTTGTAACAGTTGCACTCTGCAGTTCATCTTCAAATTCACTGTTGTCCACTGGTTCAGACTTGATGTAAATGCTCTCTATGTTGGTGATATCGTGATATACATTGTCTGTAAATTCATACTTGATTCCTGCAATAAACAGATCATAGATAAATGTAAACTAATTGTTTACTGTAAATATATGTTATTTAAGATCTTCGCTGGATTTCTCCTGAATTAAACCATGTCTACAAAATATGAATAACAGTATTGTGTAAGATAGCTGTAACTGTGTTACTAACCATTCTTCAATTCAGTCATGTGCTCTATTCCAGTTTCCACTTCATAAATTTCTTTATATTCTGTCTTAATATCAATCTCTTTATTAATAAAATCACTCTCTTTGGTACGATTGAAATTCAAATTCATTATCTTCCCTATTTTAATCTCCCAAAAAACAAATTACTCTTGCAAGAGCCAAAAGATTATCTTCTCCCAATACCTAATTAAAGTAAGTAGCAGGCCGTGTGGAGCAGAACATGTGAATTGTCAGGTACAGCATTTCTAATCTAATGGTTAGAAATGAGCGAAACAGTGATTTTTAAAGAACGTCGTGATCAGTGACTGTTCTTTTTCAATCACGATGATTTTAAACGGTGACCATGATCACTGTTCAGACTTTAGAACTGGTGTTTAGATACTTACTGCAGTGAACGGCACTATTCCACCACAGAGTACGTTAACATCTACATTCTTTCAATAATATAAATCTATAATAAAATGATATATTATACATCAAAGAAGGGTAAGACATGATTTTTCATTAGATGTAGTTTGAAGCCCTCGGGCTACAAATACACCGAGACAAAAATTATTCCGAGTCAAAATTGCAAAAGTTCGAAGAATTAGTCTCATTCATCATTATTATAATAAAAACTCGCTAGGGCATTTGTCTCCATATTTATGTCACAGAACGATACAAATGAATGAGTGAATGTAGCTCGCATAGGTACAGTAATCTTTAAATTTAAAAAATAGTGGAAATATTACCTGTGTTCCCAGATGAAATATCTAATGAATATGATAGGTCTTGTGTAACATAATTATTGGAGTTATCAAGGTTAAATGATGGAGTGCTGCCATATACATCTTCTTCCTTATCAATACTTGCTGTAACCTCTACCGATGTCTTGACACTGCTATGTGAAACAACAGTTGTACCTAAAATCAAGTTTTATTTAGGAATATATAAAACCATAATGCAAAATAATCAATGAACAGATGTTCATACCTTCGTAAACTTCAGGTATAGCATCTATATGTAAACGATTGTGTAATTTATTCGAAAACATATCTTCCCTGAAGTGTACACTGCAAAGCCTGCAATTCTTGTAACAGTATTCAGCATAATTATCTTTAGTTAAGAGATTAAGTCTGCCAATATTTTTGATCCATACAGTACATCTGCAATAAATGCAATTTATTTAAATAAATAATAATTTTAAAAATATCTTGTTTATTACCTTTCAGTGTCTCGTGGGAATCTAAAAAAACTCAGCTGACTGTTGTTCTTACTATTACTCTTACAGTTTGCATGAGAGCACCATCTGGATCCATGCAGAGACATTATGAAAGAATATGTTAATAACTATGTAACACTAAGCACTAATTTATGAAACGGTCTGTAAGCACTTAACCTAACTTTTCCAAAACAATGTAAATTAATCCTATCTAAACATTAAATATTGTACATAAAATATTTATATAAAAGTACACAAATAGAGTTTTAATAAATGTAAATTCACTTTACTGCCGACACAAATAAACCAAATATTTCTTCTGATGTCAAAAGACACTCATAGATAAAGAAATATACCTCTTGTTTATAAGTTTTGTAATTTACGTCCTGCCTCGTATAGCTTCGGAAAAGGTCGCATATTACCCCGGCTCACGCATGCGCATGAAAATTCTGGTATAAAAAAATACCAGAGTGAAACAACTGTAAATACCGTGGTAAATATTCAATGTTATTTTATTAAGTAATTATGTTAATGAATATTTACCATATTTTCAGCTTTACGTGGGTTACTGGTCCTATTCTACTTTTCTATAATACTTTAGCAAACCCACCAGGCAGTGTTGCCAACTATAGTAAAATTAAAACAAGTAGATTTAAACTAAAATTAAAGTCAATAGATTATAGGGGGAAAATTTTAAGATCGTAACGCCACGCGGATTTTTTTGAAACCATTCTAAATCAGATACCACTTGACATTTACTAGTAAATAATAGCGAAAAGTGTATCAAAAAACGACAAAAAATAAATAATTGTTTGGGATTTTCTGATTTTGTGAAGTGACATTACTTGTAAACATCTAAAATACTACATTTTGTGATCTGGTTTTAAGTTATGGCGGTTTTCCATTGTCGATTATTTTAACTATATTGGGGGAAATAATAATTCCCGTGTTGTTTACCAAGGGGTAGAAATCTACAATGCTGGGCATATAATATTGTGTGGAGTCACTGAAAAAAACTGAAAAAAAGAGTTCATAAAGATTTATGCATTATGCCTACAAACTTGTGTATTACAAACCCACACACAATAACAGGAATTTTCAAGATATGCGATAATAAATACAAAATTGAAAATATTTTTTGTAGTCACTATCATTAAAATGTAATGAGCAAACTTTGATACAAGGGCTCACTTTTTTTCCAATTTTTAAATTGTTTATCTAAACATCGCGACAATTCCTAACCTCTTGCTTTCCCAATTTTGTTTCGAACCATACGGTGTCTGATATTAGTGGAAACAAATGAAACGATATTTCCGGGTTTCTTCTTTTCAATGAATTGCACATAGGCACACAACAATATGTATTATACATTTTTCAATGATTATAATAAAACTTTAAAAACAAACTTCATACAAAACCAATACACAAAACGAAATGTTATATGATGTACACAAGTTCATGAAACGCTCACCAGATGGTAGGGTGCTTAGCTGCAAATCCCTATACAAAGTAGCGCAAGCCTTTGAAGAAGCCGACAGACTCCAGGGTTTGATTGGCGACATTGGTTCCCCTATTAAGCAAACTAAAGCAGCAATTTTTACGTTCTTAAGTTTGCGTCTGCGCTGTCACATCTATCTTTCTCGCTCTAATGTAATAACCTCCTTTGTCAGCGGTTTGAATATTTAAGGTTAAGTTTCATTTAAATTTATATATTATATCCATTTTATTTAATAAAAATAAAAAAAATAATTGAAATTGTACCAAAATTTTGTTATAGTGCATCTTTGATTAAAAAAATCGTGATTACATTAAATATGTTTAAAATAAATAAAATGTTTAAAATAAAAATTTTGGTACTACTAGTTTCTTATTTTTTTACTGTTGGAATCACCGAAAATCATTTGTGTGGGCGACATTTTTAGCCTCAGTATGGCCGCCGTTGCGCTACTTTGTATAATCTAGTGACTTTAACTAAAATGAAAATAGAATTAAAATTATTTATATATTAATGTTTAACTTTCAGTTAAATAAATCTAAGAAAATAAATATGCTGGTATTTAATTATAATAATAATTAATAATATTACTTTCACAGCTGATTAAAGAGTAAAAAAAGGAAACCATCATACAACACTTGTTTATTATAAATGCATGAACAATGATACACAATTTTAATAAGACTAATATGGGGGGAAATAAAGTACTGTGCACCTAAAAACTGGGTAATTAGGTTAGGTTTAGTTAGTAAAAGTCTAGGACAGCAGAAGCCGAAAAGCTCGAAGTAAGCTTAAAGGAGTTTGTGAAAATGGTTGTGTAGGATGAAGTTCTGTAGTTTTACCTTTATTTCTTTGTTGTTTTATTTTGTAAAGTGTATACATTATTTATTTATTTATTTATTTATTTTTTTTTACACAAACTCCTTGTCTTTTGCTGGCCTAGATTTTTACTAACTAAACCTAACCTAATTATTTTGTTTTTAGGTGCACAGTACTTTGTTTTCCCTTACATTAGCCCAATTAATACTATGGATGATAACTACAACAGAAAAAAGTGGAAATAAATAATATTACATTAAATTTAAACTACATTTATATATTAAAATTATAATCATAGTAGAAATTAAATGAATATTACTTATACATATATTCTTTATTATCCCTGGGCCTTTCGGTGTGCTGGTTCAAATTATTACATTAACAAACTCAAGGACATAACACATTATTTTACTTTACAAACTAATTCTTTTCTCTTTCTTCTCTTCTTTCCTCCTTTTTGCCTCTCTCTTCCTTCCTGTTCTCAGTTCTTCCTTCCTGTTCTCAGTTCTTCCTTCCTGTTCTTTCCCCACCATGGCTTCTTTCCTATCTTTGAACTCCTCCAATTTTCTCCTTTCCACCGCTTTCTCCATTCCCTCACTCAGCTCTCTCCCTCCTCTTATTATATTTTCTTCCCTTCTGTTATTATATTTTCTTCCCTTCTCTGCTCTTCCAGCCCTTTCTTCACCCCTTCTCCTATGTCCCTTTCTTCCTGTCCCATCCAGGTAACCTCATCCCCCTTCCTTCCTTCCTTTTCCCCTCTTCTGCATCCCTCCGGTCCTCTTCCTTCATTCCCATACACCTTCCTATCATCCTTCTCCGATCTCAATCCTCTCCCCTTGCCGAAAATCCCGCATTTCCTCTAACTCGCCACTATCCTCATTCCATCACAACCATCTCAACATCAAGAAAAAATGTCTTTTTGTGAAAAGGCCCATTATTAATACTGTAAAGGCCATGGGTCACTTGACTTGGATCATATAAGAGGCACAACTGTCAACGGAAATGACAGTTCTTAAAAAAATGACATTCAGTTTTTTGACAGATTTTTGACAGGTGATAAATAAATAGACAGTTATTGTTAAAATAAATTAATTAACTAAATATAAATGTAAATATAAATTAAAGAGTTTTAGTCTAGAGACAATTAAAGTTGTACTAGAATTATTAATAATAAATAAGTGATAAATATAAATAATAGTTTTAATTGGCATATCACCTTACCGAAGAACTTAAAAACGTTACAATTGGTGTCGGGTGTGGGGTAAGGTGATATTAAGTAATAAATAAACAGTAATAAAATTTAAATAAATAAAAGTAGTGGACGTTTTAAATATACAAGTTGTTTTAAATAAAATTGTTCAAAATGGCTAATGCAAAAAAATTGGATGAATTCAAAATAACAGAGTTAAAAGAAGAACTAGAAGAACGGGAACTGAGCATTAGCGGAAAGAAGTCGGAACTTAAGACACGACTTTACGAAAAGATGCTGGAGGAAGGTAAAAATCCAGATATTTATGTATTTGAGACGAACGCTTCGCTTCAAGCAAAATTATTAGCAGAAAGTTCAGGAACATTAAAAAAAGAATTAACTTTATTAGTGTTAGAAAATTCCAGGAATTTAGAAGAAAAATTATTAGAAAATTCGGGAACTTTAAAAACAGAACTAACTTCATTAGTATCTGAAAATTCTAGAATATTGGAAGCAAAATTATCAGAAAATTCCAGGAATTTAGAAACAAAATTATTGGAAAATTGTGGAGCCTTAAGATTTAAATTATTAGAAAAAGTAGCAGAAATAGAAGAAAGATTAGGTAAAATTGATAAAGTGGAGTCGGAGTTGGTTGAGCTGGAGAATAGGCTAAAGACACTAATAAACGAGAAGCCAACCAACTCAGCACTACCAACAACATCATCTGATGGTGCGCCGACTCAGGTTGTGAAAAGGGAAGAAAAATTTGAAACCGGTCTGGTCCCTAAATTACCTACTTTCGATGGTAAATCCTCGTGGGAAGATTACTTAACATTATTCGAGACTACGGCCATGATGCAAGGATGGTCTATAGAAAAGAAAGCGCAAGTATTGAGCGTTTCTTTACGTGACGATGCTATCCATGTGCTGCAGAATATTCCATTAAAAGACAGAGGAAACTATGAGGAAGTGATTGCACGGCTGGAGACTCGCTATGGTAAGAGATTGATGGAGGAAGTTTATAATTCGGAACTGGATAACAGACTCCAGAAATCGGGCGAGAATTTGCAAGAATTCGAGGCTGATATAGTCCGATTAGTTCGATTGTCATTCCCAAGGATCAGTGAAGATGTTTTTGAAACTCTTGCAGTGAAAAGCTTTGTAAGAGGACTCCGAGACTACGAGACGCGACGAACTGTAAAATTAGCGCGATGCAAGACTATTAAAGATGCTCTCAATCAAGCTCTAGAGTTCGAGGCTATCAAGAAATCTGAGCCAAAGCACGCAAGAGTACGAGTTCTGGATGAAGACGAGGAGACCAACAAATCGGAACAAATTTGTTTGAAGATATTAGAGAAAATAGAGGAGATGAGTAAAACTGATTCATAAAGGAAACAACCACAGTGTTGGAGGTGTGGCGAAGTCGGGCACACGCGTAGCCAGTGTAGGAGATCCCCACAAAAACGAGCAGCGAATCAGGAAAACTAGAGAGGGTCGATGGAAGGGGGCGTCCATCGACTGGTACCTGGAAGACCCCAGTTGCAGTAATAGCGTCCATGAGGATGCACAACACTAGTGTGTTCGTGGATGGTGTAGTTAATGACAGACTGTATTCCTTGTTACTGGACACGGGAGCTACAAGATCAATTGTGAGGCCTGATGTGGTGAAAACACCTTTGCATCTGAGGCCAACCAGATGGAAACTCCGAACAGCCACTGGCGATTCAGCTAGAGTACGCGGAGAGATAGATGTTCACCTCACCATCGGCAGCATCAGGATCAAACACCGATTTCTGGTGGCCGATATTGAAGACAAAATCATCCTTGGAATGGACTTGATGACGACACATGGATTTGATTTAAACCTGAAGAATGGGATCGTAAAGATCGGCAATGAAGAGTTGATTTTGCACCAACGCGAAAACATCGTTGCGAGAGTAACAATATAGGAGGATATTATTCTGCCTGCCCAAAGTGAAACTTTGGTTGACGCCAAATTAGGCTGTGAGGTTCCAGAAGGTCGCATCCTGGTATTGGAACAAAGAAACCATGATGGCAATACTGGAAAGGGAATCCTTATTGCAAAATCAGTAGTTAAGAGTGCCAACAGTATCCCAGTCCGAATAATGAATGTGAACAGCTATCCCTCTACATTACGAAAAGGGACCATTGTCGGACATTGCTCGCAAGCCTCCTCAATTGTGCGATTAACGAACAGCATCGTGAAGAACAACAATAAAATCTCAGAACGACTGAACACTTTAATCAAGCAAACATGCCAAGCATGGTCGTCTGCAAAGAGACAGATAGTCGAAGACCTGTTATGCCGATACCGAGATGTTTTCGAAGGTGACGACGGATCCAAGAGAAGAACCAACATAGTTCAGCACAAAATAGATACTGGTGATGCCAGACCAATCAGGCAAACGGCTAGAAGATTACCGCTGGCCAAAGGTGAAGAAGCGGATCAGATCATTCAGTCTATGGAACAGGACGACGTGATTGAGGCATCCAATAGTCCTTGGGCTTCTCCAGTAGTACTGGTGAAGAAGAAGGACGGATCGACCCGCTTCTGTGTCGACTATCGTCAACTAAACGACGTGACGAAAAAGGATAGCTATCCTTTACCCAGGATAGATGATACCTTGGATACTCTGGCTGGCTCCAAAATGTTTCTTGGAAGACCTGTTTGGTATACCTCGATGATATAATCGTGGTAGGCCAATCCTTTGAAGATCACTTGAAGAATTTGGAGGAGGTATTCAAACGGCTTCGAAGCGCAAATCTGAAGCTAAGTCCCAAGAAGTGTCACCTTTTCCAGAAGAAAGTTAATTACCTCGGCCACATAGTTTCTGGAGAAGGAGTGTCAGCTGACCCAGAAAAACTGAAAGCAGTTAAAGAATGGCCATTACCCACTGACAAACACGACATCCGAAGTTTCCTGGGATTATGCATCTATTATAGACGATTTGTTCCTGGTTTTGCCAACATCGCTAAACCACTAACAAGGTGAACTGAAGAAGGGCGCAAATTTCAGTGGGATCAAGACTGCCAGTATGCTTTCGAAGAACTTAAGCAGGCATTGATTAGCGCCCCAATATTGGATTATCCTCTTCCCAATGGCAAGTTCATTGTAGATACCGCCGCTAGTAATGTTGGAATCGGCAGCGTCCTCTCTCAGATGCAAGGCGGTCAGGAAAGAGTGATTGGATATTTTAGTAAGACTCTGTCGAAACCGGAGCGTAATTATTGCGTCACCAGGAGAGAGTTATTAGCCGTAGTGAAATCCATCGAGCACTTTTATAAATACCTGTACGGAAGAAAATTCCTGTTGAGCACCGACTACGCTGCGCTGAAATGGTTATTAGGATTTAAAAATCCTGAAGGACAGGTAGCTCGATGGATTGAGAGACTCCAGGAATACGATTTCCACACCGAACATCGAGCGGGTAAAAGCCATCAGAATGCCGACGCCTTGTCATGAAGACCTTGTCCACCCGAGTGTAAACACTGCAACCGCTTAGAGGAACATTGTACACCAACACTGAGAACCACGGTTGTTGATGATCAGTGGCAGAATGCTGAACTTCAGAGAGACCAAGAAAAGACCCAGATTTAAGAATGATTATGGACTGGAAGAAAGAAGCCCAGAAACCGTCTTGGCAAGATATAGCTCCCTGCACACAGACCGTAAAATCATATTGGGCACAATGGGATTCCATCGTTATAGATGAGGGACTTTTGAAGCGTGTCCTGGAGAATGAGAATGGTACTCAACAGAAGATGCAGCTGTTGATACCGAAAAACAGGGTATCTGAAGTTCTACGTTTGCTGCATGATGGAGTATCGGGAGGACACTTAGGAGTCAATAAGACCGTAGAAAAGGTACGTGAACGATTTTACTGGGTAAACTATAAAGAAGATGTAAAAGAGTGGTGCAGGAAATGTGTAGTCTGCGTGGGCAGCAACGGCCCGAATCGGCGAAGGAAGGCTCCAATGCGTCAATATAACGTTGGCAGCCCATTTGAGAGAATCGCGATCGACATTGCTGGTCCATTCCCTACTACCGATTTGGGGAATAAGTTCATCTTGGTGGTTTCGGACTATTTCACCAAATGGACTGAAGTGTACGCCATTCCAAATCAAGAGACAGTCACCGTCGCGGAAGTCTTGATAAGGGAATTCATAAGTCGATATGGCGTACCGCTCGAATTGCACTCTGACCAGGGTCGTAATTTTGAATCAGGGCTATTCCAGAATATCTGCGGATTACTAGGGATCCGAAAGACGAGAACAACTGCGTTACATCCGCAGTCTGACGGAATGGTGGAACGAATGAACAATACGATAGCAAAATATTTGTCAAAGTTTGTCTCTGACCATCAGCGAGACTGGGATCAATACATCCTTCTCTTCCTATTTGCATATCGTTCTGCCGTTCATGAATCAACAGGAGAATCCCCAGCTAAAGTCCTCTTCGGGCGAGAGATGCGATTGCCCTGTGATTTGAAATTTGGCTGTAAACCTGGAGAAGACCTGGCAGGAGAAGATTATGTGAGTGAACTACGAAGAAAGATGGACGAGATTCACGATCGGGTTCGTTCAAGCATTCGGGTTTCCAGCGACCAGATGAAAGACCAGTACGACGTCAAAGCGGAAAAAGGAGGCTACCAGCCGGGAGATCTGGTATGGTTGTATGATCCGAAACGACGACGAGGATTATCTCCAAAATTACAATGAAAGTGGGAAGGGCCGTATGAAGTGATCAAGAGAATAAATGATGTCGTTTACCGTATCCTGAAGACACTCAATGGCAAACCAAGAGTGGTCCATTTCAATCGCTTGGCTCCTTTTGCGGGTGCTAATGAAGACGACCCAGACCTGCAAGTAAGGCGTATCCAGGATGACGAAGACGTATTTAACCAAGTCATGGCATCGTGTGTCAAGGGCCACAAAATTCGTCACGGAGTAACTAGGGAGATACAGCGGGACCTATTTTCCGTTCCTGAACACTATGCGTTAGCGCATTGTGTGGCCCGTGATCTGAAGATGTCCCGGGAGATCGTGGTTGTTTTCCGAAAGAGGTTTGGCAAAGTGGACGAGCTGAAGCAGCAGCGTCCAACGATTGGGTCTGCTTTAAGTTAAGAGCATAATGGTCGGAAGATCTACTGTCTGGTGACCAAAGAGTTCTCACAGGAAAAACCCAAGTACCATGCTTTGTGGGAGACCCTACAAGACTTGCGGGACCAACTGCTTGAAGACGGCGTGATGTGCTTGGCCATACCGAAACTCGACTGTGGACTGGATGGGCTGGACTGGAGAGTGGTGAGAAGCATGATCGAAGAACTCTTCCAACGCTCTGGAATTGAGGTACTCGTTTCCAGCTATACTAACAAAAAAATAGGACTATCTGAAAAGACTGTCGATTGTTACTTCTACTTACATCTACCTGCAATCGAGGGTCAGACTGTAAGTATCTGCATGATCCTCGGAGGGACCCAAAGATGTTTCGGGACGAAACGTTCTTAAGAAGGGGGCAGTGTAACGGCCATGGGTCACTTGACTTGGATCATATAAGAGGCACAACTGTCAACGGAAATGACAGTTCTTAAAAAAAAATGACATTCAGTTTTTTGACAGATTTTTGACAGGTGATAAATAAATAGACAGTTATTGTTAAAATAAATTAATTAATTAAATATAAATGTAAATATAAATTAATAGAGTTTTAGTGTGAGACAATTAAAGTTGTACTAGAATTATTAATAATAAATAAGTGATAAATATAAATAATAGTTTTAATTGGCATATCACCTTACCGAAGAACTTAAAAACGTTACAATACTAATGAAATTTTGTGTTCGCGGACCACCAAGAACTGTTGGACCATAAGGTTGATGGTCAAGAATATGGTAGGAGGCAGGCAGAGCAGGCGGAAGAGATCAAGGGGCTGAAGTTAGAGTTGGAGGACACAAGAAGAAGGCTGGAAATAATGGAAAAAAATGAGAGAGGGCCAAGGTCGGGGGGACAGCAGGAGTTGGAATTAAGGCAATTGGAGAAAAGGATGGAAGAGGTAGAGATAGGACAGAAAAGGGGTGAAAGGGAAGTGAGGAGAAACAAAAGAGTAGTCAGAGGGACCGAGTTGAATAATATGGAGAATAGGGAGGTAGGAATTAGAAGAATGATAAAGGACTTAACAGAGAAAGAAACAGAACTAGGGAGAATACAGGAGATAGGAAAGGGAGAAGGGAAAATGTGGATAGTACAATATTACTTATTTCTATATTTCTTATAAATAAACTCATTTAAAAAATTGATATTAAATTTAAATTATTAAATTTGATATACTACATTTTACTATTGCCAACACTGCACGCATGCGCAATAAGGTGTGTTTGCTAAAGTAGAATTGGGAACTGACACGCTCGGATACGCAGTCTGGTGATCAAATATTGTACTACGCGACTGTAGTACTGTTTGAAATTATTACATATGTTCTAGTGTTGATTTTTTGTTAGAATGTCTTCTTCTTCTTCTGATTTGTTGGCTTTGGTGAGGTCACCATTCCGCCAGTACTTGTAGGAATCGTCCTACAAGTAGGAAGATTTAAAAAATGTCCATTAAATTGAAACATATTCAATGTTGTATTTTAACTATTGATTTTATTATTTTAACTATTTATCGATTTATTTTAGGAAAATTCCTACAAGTAGGAAGATTTAAAAAAATGTCCGTTAAATTGAAACATATTCAATGTTGTATTTTAACTATTGATTTTATTTTTTTAACTATTTATCTATTTATTTTTTTAACATTTTATTAACAATTTTTATATACTTTTTATATTTGCAAGTAAGTTTATTTTATATATATATATTTTTAAACATTGTTTCTGTAATAAAAAAAAAAAAAAATCGATGTAATAATTTTGTACTTCAATTTCTTTTAGGCTTTGAAAATGATTCAGAGAGAATCGAAACTAGTAAGCAAATAAAATATGTTTTAACTATTTGACAAGAAAAGAACGTAGTTTTATTAGACCGATACCCCAAAAAATTAATACTTAACTAATCCATTTAATATGGTCAAAGAATCTATTTATACAGTATTTAAAGTTTAATTTCAGTGTAATTTATAGTTGAGCAGGTGTTCCGGGCACGTAATTTTATGTGGTACATCTGATTGTCGGTCATCTGAATTTACAATATATGGATTTTGTTTGCAAACAAGTGCATTATGTTCATTGGCTTATGAAATAAAATTAGTTTTATTTGGATAGCAGCAGTTTAAAGTTAAATATGCAACTTGCAGGCGCAAGCATATTAGTGCCGTTCTTTTTTTTTTTCTGCGACAAATGTAATGAACAAACTCGCATAGTATCAGTTACTTCTTAACTCAAAATATATTCCCATGCCTTTCTCCTGTCCATAACTAAATCTTTTCCCAATCTGGACTTAATATTAACTTTCCCTCATCCATTTTTCTTAAGAAAAGAAAAAAACTTAGATGCCTATCTTTGTCCTGTCTTGAATGACAGCCAAAAACACTACATTTTGTTCTACTTTTATAGTTTTTCACAACTTCTATCGACATTCTAACAAAAATTCAACACTAGACAACATATGTAATAAGTTCAAACAGTACTAGAACGCTTAGTAAAATATTTGACCACCAGACTGCGTATTCGAGCGTGTCAGTTCTCAATACCTTATATTATCTTTCAAAATCATTAAATTTTCCTGATTTTGAGACTTTTTTTGGGGTAAAATAATTGATAAATAATTGACCTATGAAGAGATGGCGCCACCAGCATCAAATCAATGTTGTTTTTTGTAATTCCTAACCTTCAGATGACTACTGTAAAATTTTCAACCAGCTGCGTCATTTAGTTTGTGTTTGACAGTCATTGAAAGCGAACAACTTTTGCATTTTTACAAAATGAATTTACACAACAATTTACATAGCAGTTAATATTCTGTCACGATTTTAGAGAAATTTTATTAAATTTTCAAACACCTCTATTCACTTTAGCACATACAAACAATGGACTGAAATGAGCCACGCCCAACACTATCCTATTCCTATAGTTCCAAAAGATTCCGCTAGGCGTCACTTCAGTTATTGTCAGTTCTCAATAGGGATATAACAAGTCTCGTATGACCTTGTCACTACGTGAAGTCAACGTAGAACTCCAAACACCATTTTAAGAAACCCATAACATTGAGTGCATGCACACATTAACACGGTAGCTAGCGTACTGAGTTTGCAATGGACGTGCAATATGCTAACTCTTAGTAATAGTCTCTATTATGTATTGGTGACTCGCCAATGCACAAACGCTCAATATAAATAGTGTGTTAGTGCTGTGTTGGATTCTGAATAGGAAGCAGCCTACTAGCGTATATTACGGTAGGAATTTAAAAGAAAGAGCTAGGTGTTTTTTGTAAATGATATATTACAACGAATATTTTGCGTTGATTAATACTATGAAAAAGTAAATATTTTGTCGAAGTCTTTGATAGGAGTTGCGCAAATCTGCAACCAAACCAAAAGCCACCACTAAATTTGAGACTATTAAAAACTCGCCTGCACTAATATTGTTATTATTATTATTATTATTTTTTAATTCTAACATTTCATGAATCATATTTTTATCCTCTGATATTATAGTAACAATATTCCGTGTACAAATTCCAAAGTACCGCAATTTTTGTGAATTTCTTATTTATCACAAGAAGCAGATACAATACATTTACATTTATAATTATTGTCCACTAAGCGCTCCTAGAATTAAAAATTTGAATTGTCACTATACCAAATTTCGGGCAAAAATATCTAGCAGTTTTGCGTAAACTCGGACAGACGCGGGAAAAATTCTAATTGTCAATATTGTGTTATAAATTTTCAGGCTGTTGTTACATAACTCATTAAACATGTAACTGCTAAGTCGCATCTCGATGGCCCAAGACACTAAATCAATGAGCAGTAATAAGGAGAACTGAAAACCAGCTTCCACCCCTTAAATGGTGTAGATGAAGACGTAGGAATAATGTTTCACCTATTCGGAAAATTCAAACTAAAAATATAAACTCCAAACAGAAGCTGCAGAAAGTTGCGCTCTCTCCATAGGCGATTAATGATCATACCTACAGCTGTAAAAAACGTGATTGCTCCTTCATTACATAAAAAACTATGTCCGTAATGTTTTAGGTGAAATGTCTTTATTAAAACAAAAAATAATACAAATGCACATAATAAGTACATATTCTAAAATTGTACAGGCAGTTCCTAGAACAAAAATTGCTGCGTCCTTTTTCGTGTATTTACAAATAGGCATGTGAATATCTTGGTCTTTATTACTCAACACAATTGAGTGGTCTCTCTCCAGATTAAGTTCGTTTCTGCCGAACCAGACGTCTTACTTATGCCCTATTACAATGCAGTGAAAGGATTTACTGCAGAATGTGTTGGTTAGTGGCTAATGAGAACTGATAACTCTGAGAATGCTTCCCTATACCTATTACAAATCACATTTCAATGGTTTCTATCCAGAATGTATTCGTTTGTGAGTAATGAGATTCGATAACTGTGCAAATGCTTTATCACACTGCTTACATTTTAATGGTTTCTGTCCAGAATGTATTCGTTCGTGAGTAATTAGATTCGATATCTGTGCATATGCTTTATCACACTGCTCACATTTGAATGGTTTCTGTCCAGAATGTATTCGTTTGTGAGTAATGAGATTTGATGACTGTGCAAATACTTTATCACACTGATCACATTTAAATGGTTTCTGTCCAGAATGTATTCGTTTGTGACTAATGAGATATGGTAACTGTGCAAATACTTTATCACACTGATCACATTTGAATGGCTTTTCTCCAGAATGTAGTCGTCTATGAGTTATGAGATTTGCTGATTGTGAAAATACTTTATCACACTGATCACATTGGAATGGTTTCTCTCCAGAATGTACTCGTCTATGAGCTATGAGATTTGCTGATTGTGCAAATACTTTATCACACTGATCACATTTGAATGGTTTTTTTCCAGAATGTAATTGTTTGTGTCTAATGAGATGTGACGTTTTTGAAAATGCCTTACCACATTGATCACATTTGAATGGTTTCTCTCCAGAATGTACTCGTTTGTGTCTAATGAGAAAAGATGACTTTGCTTTTGTTGGTTTTTTACGTTTGTTAATGGCCAACGACTCCCAACTCTCATCTAATTCACTGTAAGATGTTTCACTAGCTGCAAACAAATTTGCATTGATTATTGAAACAAATATTCAATTGCTGAAATAGAGTTACTTAAAAGAAAAATCATTTGATGCATGTGGTTATACAGGGTGTTTTTGGGAAATGTTTAAGCATTGCTAACTTCTTTACTCCAAAGGAAACGAAGATAGTGAAAGATGAAGTTTTTTACATTGCAAATAAAAATGTTATATTGGGAAAACTATTGAAAATAACTTTTAATAACACAATAACTTTTTTAATATTAAGTTTATACCTATAGTGCCCTTATGATATACTAAAGAAAAATCTATTTCCTATGCGATACAGGGTGTTTCATTTAAGAGGGTAATGCAGCTAGGTTTCGCGTAACATAAACATGAATTTGTTTCGGTCATAAAATTTAGACCAGTGGTCGGTAATATTTTTTTTAAGTAGCGGGCTACATTCTATAAATTTTTAATACATATTTACCAGGGATGGGGAGTCGGAGTCGGGAGTCGAAGCTTTTTGGAGCAGTCGGGAGTCGGAAAAAGATATCGACTCACGACTCTGATTCAATTTTTATCAAGGATGAGAACAAACCGAAAACGGAATTTTTTAAATCACGGAAACAGGAACGACATTTTGTTGTCTGTTCAAGAACGAAAATTAAATTAAAAATATTCAATACCGAATTTACCCGGTTTCCTTCATGCTTTCCAGTTTAAATTTGATTAATCCTATTCGTATTAACAAATTAATGGTGGGTTTAATCAACATTTAGTATTAGTTTTAGCTTTAAACTTGTTTTAATTTTAATCTTAAAAGATAAACTATCATATCGCTACGAGCAAGTTCATACAACACATTGATTTAGTTTTAGTCTTAACGTTCTTAAAACCGACCTTGAAAGATAACTAACATTCAACTTTTCTTAGCACTAAGATTAAAACCGCACAAATGCGCGTGCGCTCACACTGACATAAAATGTGCAGGTTATATATTACGAACTATTAACAATTTTATTATTGTTTTTATTCTGGAACATCTTTATTCACAATGTTTATTTCTTGAATCTTCATCTATAAACAAAGATTTTGACTTTTGACGTTTCAAATATTAGTTATAACAAGCTTTGATCGTCAACACAGAACGAGGACGTTATGCGCGTGCGTTAAACTCGGCGTAAAGACTAAGGCTAAGTGTTGACTAAACCCACCATAATACGATGAGGCAGTAAAGATATTTTGATTTTACTCTTAACCCTTTTTTAATATATATATATATATAGTCAAAAACCTCTTCTACCATTCGGTGTAGAGGTTGTTCTTCTCAGTCTAATTCTTTTATGAAGTTGCGCCACTCTGTCTTATTGTGAGCCTTATTTTCTGCTTCTTTCCATGTCAGTCCTTTTTTATCTAGGATTTGTGACACTGTTTGGTTCCATGTTTTATGAGGTCTTCCTCTTGGTCTGCTTCCTGAAGTTCTGGCTAGCCATATATTTTTTGTCGGTCTTTCTTGCTTCATTCTTGTGATGTGTCCGTACCATCTTAATTTCTGTCTGTCTATTGTTTTTTCCACTGCTTCTATCTGTAGCTCTTCTCGTATTGTTTCACTCCTTATTCTGTCAAGTTTAGTGACACCCTTAACTCTTCTTAAAAATTTCATTTCTGCAGCTTGAACTTTGCTCTTGAGCCGATCTGAAAGTACCCATGACTCGCAACCATATGTTAATGTGGGTAGGTAAATCGTTTTGTATACTAGGAGTTTTGTGTCGTTACTTATTTCTTTCTTATTTATTAAGATATTATTGAGGGCCTGGAATACATTTGCTGAATCTTTAATTCTACTATTGATTTCTTCTTCGTATCCCCCTTTGCTCTCTAATATAACTCCTAAATACTTATAGCTGCTGACCTGTTCAATTTTCACTGCGTCCAGAGTTAAATTTATCTCAACTTCCTCTTTACCAATGACCATTACCTTGGTTTTACTGTGGTTTATTTCCATATTTCTTTGAAGTAACGCCTCCTTCCATATATTTACATTTGCTTGCAAATCTTCCTTATTTTTTGCGCATATTACTATGTCGTCTGCAAACGCACATTCGGCAATGTTCACTGGTTGTAGATTACTGTATCCAATATTAAGTTTCTTTACTCTATTTTTAATTTCTTTCATGATATCATCCATTAGAATGATGAAAAGTACTGGACTCAGGACTCCCCCCTGTCTTACACCTTCTGTTGTTATAAATTCATCGGACTGCAAATTTCCTTGCCTGATGTAATTTCTGGTGGTTGTGTAGAGGCTACGGATTGCCTGGATTAAATTTTCTTCTACTCCGAGTTTCCTTAATACCTCCCAAACCTGATCTCTTACAACTTTGTCGAACGCTTTCACCATATCAATGAAACATAAGTATGCAGTTCTATTATGTTTGTTCAACTTTTCTTGGATCTGCCTAATAGAGAAAATGTGGTCTTGGGTACTGTATCCTGTTCGAAATCCACTTTGGGAGGTTTCTAGCTTGCTTTCAGTAAGTTTATTTAACTTCGCCACCAGTATCAATTCATACAATTTCTCTGCAGCGCTCAGCAGAGATATGCCCCTATAATTTTTGCAGTCTCTGTTATCTCCCTTTTTATACATTGGTACTATTATTGCGCATTCCCAGTCATACGGAATTTTCCCAGTTTTCCAAGCTTCATTGAGTATTTTGTATAGCAAATCTACTCCATTTTCTCCCAGATACTTTAGCATTTCCGGCCTAATGTTATCATGTCCTGCTGCTTTTGCCACTTTAATCTGTTTTAGACTGCACCAAATTTCTTCTTTACTGATTCCGCCCCTTTCATTATTAATTGTTGTGGAACTACTATTAGTTTTGAGGCACATAGTATTGCACTTGCTTTGTTCATTTGCTTCTAACAGCTCTACAAAATAATTTCTCCATCTTTCCATGATCTCCCCATTATCACTTAATATATTTCCGTCTTTGCTTTTTATTTGCGGTAATTTTGTTTTTTTTTCACATCTCGCCTCCTTCAATACTTTATAAAATAGTTTCGTATTCTTTTTGCTATGCTCTTGGAGTTGAATGCCAAATCTTTCCCATGCAGACTTTTTTCCTTCTAGCACCAACTCTTTGGTTATTTTTCGCTGTTTTTTATACCGAATATAATTCTCTTCATTTCTAAGATTGAGGTAATTTTTCCATCTGTCTTTCTTTTCTTTTATGGCTGCCTTTATATCCTCATTCCACCATTTTGTCTGCTTTTTATTCGGTATAGGTCTAATTGTTCCACACACTGTCTTTGCTGATTTAAGTAAAATATTTTTAAGTGCAAGCCACATTTCTTCAAGATTGACCAGATTATCTAACTTTAGAAGGGATATTTCATAATCTACTAATGCTGTATATTCTTGTTTTACCGGTTCCTCTTTGAGTTTATATACTTTTATTCTCTCCTTGATGCCAGGTTTTCTTTCCTTAGTTTTACTATTGCTATTTATTGAGTCTTTCAGTTTAATTTTTCCTCTTACCAGAAAGTGGTCGCTACCTATTTCGTACTCTCTGAACACACGAACATCCATAACTGATTTTCTGTTTCTCTTTTCTACTAAAATATAGTCAATTATGGATCTTTCCTTTCTAGAGGGTTCTTCACGAGTATATTTATGTATGTCTTTGTGCTTAAAAATTGTGTTCGTAATTATCAAGTTATTTATCAGGCAAAAATCTATCAGTCTATTTCCGTTATTGTTTTTTACCACTTCCCCGAAAACGCCCATAATTTCCTTCTTCCCTCTAATGTCGTTTCCTACTCTTCCATTAAAGTCGCCTAATATATAAGCCATGCCTTTGCAGCTGTCCAATGTTAACTGTAGATCGCTCCAGAACTCATCTTTTGTTGACACATTATCATCTTCATTAGGGCCATAGATCGCTATAATTGTTGTCATTTCCTGTGGGTTGATTTTTAGTTCAACCGTCATTATTCTCTCCGAAATGAATGACCAGGTTTGCACTTTGCTTTTGTACTCGTTACTTATTATGCAGCCTATTCCTGCCTGTGCTCTGTTTATTAAGGGTACTCCACTATAAATTAATAAATGTCCTCCATCTAATTCTTTAGTACCTTGCCCCTTTTTCTTCGTTTCAGTTATTACCAGTATATGTAACTTAGATTTTTTAAATTCATGAGCTAGTTCGATTTCTTTATTTTTAATACTTCTAATATTCCATGTTCCAATATTCCAGTACCTATTCAATTGCCTTGTCGTTGTCTTTATATCAGTCCTACTTCCAGCATACCCTAGTTTTTTGCTTTGAATATTGATGTAGAGGCTGATCCCTTAACTTCTACCACTCCATTTTCCTCAGCGCTCCATTTAAACTCAACGTCATCAATAAACATTTTTTGGTAACCAATTTTAATTTTCCTGTTTTTAAATTCTTCCCCCTTAGCGATAGATCTTAGCGCCCACTGTATTTTTCTTTCCTCTAACGTTAAATCATTTTCAATATATATTCTTTGTGGATTTGCCTTTAATTTGTACTTATTCTTCATTACTTTCATTTTGTCCTCCCAAGACAACCATTCGATCATATACATTGATGTAGCTCTGCGATTATTTATCTTATAACTCTTTTTTACTTTTACTTCAATTTGCAATTCTTTTTTTATAAAGTTTTCAATATTTTGGTTCAAATTATTACTATCTATATCAACGCCAGTAAGTATGGAATTATTTTTCCTCTTCTCTTTTTCTTGTATGCTCAGTTTTCTCTCCAGTAGTGTTATTCTTTCATTTAATTCTTTTTTCTCTGTGGTCCACATGACTTCCTTTTTCTTCATTTCCTCTCTGATATTTCGTACCTCCTCTGTATTTTTCTTTAATTCTACCATCATTTCTCTCAGCATGTGTTTTATTTCATCCATTTCGTTTTCCGTTTGTTTTTCCTTGTTCTTATATCTGGGTGATCTTAAAATTCTTTTGCTTGGCGCAAATACCGACTTTTCTAAATCGAGTTCTTCTGAACTACCTCTTTCTCTTGACCTTTTACTAATTGGCGTTGAACAGCCCTCTGTTCCACTCATTTAAATTTAATTACAGTAGGAAAAATTAATATTCACATATATCTTTAACGTTCACTTGAGTTTACTATAATTGTTTAAATTAAGATTATTGCTTTTTAAACACCAGAAGTTAATTCACACCGACAACATACAATATGATGTCCTTTGCACTACGCCACTGCAGCTTTGAGAATACAATAATGATTCGTCACGAAACGCCACTGGCAGTAAGTTCTCTATGCTTTGACCGGCTGGAACCGTTGTCAACCTGTCCGTTCAACACCGCTCGCCACGAGACTTTGACGTTTATTACACCTAGTCTTTTAACTATGTAAAATGTACAATAAGTTTTATACACTAATGTTATTAACTGTTTTATTTATTTAGAAACAACTATTTTAGCTTATCACTAATTATTCTTCACTCGTGTACGTCAGCTGCACGATAGTTCCCGTAAATTTTGGGTATTACTATCGGTGTTTTTAGACGTACATTCAACTTGATCGCACAACTTCTACCAAAAAACGATAATTGCCCTTTTTTAATACTTTGTTTTAATAAACATAATTGTTTAAGCGGAGCCCAAAATCTAAATGTCAAAAGGAAAAAATTACATGTTATGAAAAATAAAGTACATAAAATACTTTTAAAATTATTTTTTTAAAACTAATAACATATATTTGAAAATTTGTTTTAAAAATGACACAATAAGTCAAGATGAAATGAAAATGACATTATATAAAAACAGTCTGTTTCTTTAGTTTAAGTGGAACTAAACATTGAAATATACCAACTCTTAACGATTAAATGAGGCATTTTATCATTTTGTTTAACAAAAACCCACTTCGATCGTTAAAAAGTGAACTCGTGATAACTTAAGAAAATAAAAATTCTATTTAGTTCTGCTTAAATATTTGGAATACGCTTTACGATTTAGGAGTGAAAGAAGTCGGGAGTCGAGAATCGAGAGTCGATAATTTTTCTACCAACTCGCCATCCCTGATATTTACGTCACGGGCTGCATTCAGTAATAACATTTTTTATGTAAGAAGCCTAAATCAGCGCGGAAGTAATGTGTTGTCTTCACTGGTTAAGAAAAGTAATAGTTATATTTTCTTTTTAGTGGACTGCATTAAATAGTTCGACGGGCCACATTCGTCCCACGTGTCGCTGGTTGCATATCCCTGATTTAGACGAAATATAGTCGGACCAATTTGATTTTTGTTCTTAATTTTCAATTCATTCAATAATTCATATCGTAAGGATCGGTAACTGTCGTTGTATATTTGTAGATGTTTTTCATTATCGGTTTTGGGAGCATAATGAGTACTAAATATTAATTAATTTTCACAAGCAAGGGTTTATTTTAAAGTTAAAAGTACAATCTAGTGTGTCCTTGAGTTGAAATTTGCAGTTTTTAATTATTTACTGAGTGACAGTGATGTGAATTTAGATAAAGTTTAGGTTATTGTAAAATTGAAAATTTAAAATTAAACTCACGGATCTGTCGAGGTCAATCTTTATCTTCAAATTAAAAAAAAAAAAAAAACAAATTGAACTATATTTGGCTTAAATTATAGGGCCGAAAAAAAGCAATATTACCTTCTTGAAAAAAAAAAAAATTGATGTGAAGTGTAAATTTTCACACATTTCAGGATTTCGCAGGTATATAATAAGTGAAGGCGGCATGCTGAGTGTTTAGGACAAATCTTGCTTTGTAGTAATCACGGCAAATTGAATTATATTTTTAAAATAATTTATCGTCTGTTAATCTAAGAGCTTTAAAAACAAATTTTATGTTAAAATATGATTTGTGTGTTTTTCCATCATTCAATGTCATTCTGTGATTCTCAATGTTGTATTTATATTTCAATATTTTGTGGTGTTTTCAGTTAGAATTAAATTGCTACATTATTTTGTAGTGGGTAGCGCTGCAATCTCTGTGGTTTGTGCGTACCAGATTGTAGGGATTGTAGAACTACTTATTGTCATATTGTCACAATTATGATATAATTGTGTGCTAATGTCCCAATTCCTTGAGCGGCCTTTAGGTCGTGTAGGTCGCGGTTGCTGACTTGCGGTTTTGGGAATTAAAGAATGTGCAAAGTGTTACGAGTTTGTCACCGTAAGTTTTGAACTACTTCTGATGTGTTGATAAACATTATTCAATTGTGCCGACTATGGTCTTTAATTGCTGCCAACAATTACACAAATGAATAATGTTTCCAAAACAATTGAGGTAGGACTTGACGTCATAGTGTCCTGGTTAACAGTTATAAAATGGTCTTAGGGAATAGAGTCGTCAGTCAATTATTCATTCAATCTGTTAGTGATTCATTCGACCATTTGTTGTGAGCACGCTACCCGAGGACCAGCCCAGCTGTCAAGTCACCAACCCGAGATGTGAGTGCCGTCTACAGGGCTTCTCCACGTGTCCGCTTCGTGCGGATACATGGTGTGGTTCGACCGATCCTGGAGAAGCCGGGGCAAGAACGGGACTGACATCAGCCGCTAACCGTCAACACAGCAGCCATTCTGACAATTAATTATATTGTAGTGTAATATTGTTATAATATAATAAATTTTGTAGAAAAGATGTCCGTTCTTAAATCCACCCCGTGACAATATTATTATAATGATTTATTGCTATTTGTTATTCATTTTTGGATAATTTTTATAATCCTCAGATGTGGGACTTTAATTACTACGGGGTTTTGTGAATATAAATTCATGTTTATTTATTCATCTATTCTAAAACTTTTCCTGTTTTCCTATCCTTTTGGATTGTCAATTCATGGCCGAACGTTAGTTCTACAACTACCCTATTCTCTATGATGGATGATGTTTATGATGTTAGATTAACGTAAAATTAGTAGAGGTAACATTAGTATAGGTACATAATACAGTTATATGATTTTGTTACTATAGTTATTGTTCTTTTAGCACCTGATGAACTAACTATTGGTTTAGCGAAACGTTGTGTTACTAAAATATACGTATTGTCCAACAAGCTGAGTGAATATATTTTTTCCTGTTTCTACGATATTATATTAATTGTACGTTAAGCATTGTCGCGCCCGTAAGGCCGCGTTTAATATTAAATTAAATTTATCTTAATTTAATTTAAAACATAAAAACTTTGTATGTTTCTTAAAATGTGGAGTGCCGCAACTTGCCGGATTCAACATATCACAACTCACTAATCCACTGTTACTGACCTGCTCACTGTGTACACTGGTGAAGTTATAATTTTTTGCAGTTTCTTAATTAAAATACGCGTCTATCGCGAGTTTAGTGATATTACACCTGTTGTTTTATCGTTAAATATTATTTGTGTGTGTTAACTTCACCTAGGATCTATTCCGAAGAACCCAGGAACCTGTTTTTTGAGACACCACTGCCACATCTGTAAAATTGGAATAAATATTCTACATATTTATTAAGAATACAGCTACTGTAAGTCTGTTCCAATTTTACATACATTTTAATTCATTGTTAATTTAATATATTTTTTGTAATTTAAATTCTATTTTGTTATCGCCTCTGTGCGATTTTGTATTTTCTTTGTTCACACACGCTGATCTCCTGATCACGTGTGCTGACTTATTTCAATTTAAATTTAACATTTAAGTAATTTTTGTAATATTATTAATTTGTTATTATCAGTGTATTATTTAATATTGTATTTGTGGTACTGCATTTCATTTATGTGATACGTCCACCGTGTTGAGCAACGTTTTCCGCATTGTTTGTCGCTTGGCTAGGGTTTTCAGAGACGTCGTGGGATTTCTAGGTTTGGTTCCTCCATAGCCATTACTTGTGGGCCTAGGATTTTACCCGTCTACACCCCAGCTAGGGCTACCATTACTCTTGTGTTAGTCTCCTAGAGCAGCCCCTAGGAGCAGAAGAGTTTTTTATCCCCTCTCCTTTCCTCTAGGTCGTCCGTGTCTTCCTCTGCGGCTCAACTCGGTGTGTTCGTGTCATATAACTTCCGTATTTCTTTCTATATTCCAGCCTTCTGCTGGTGGTCCTTCGAGGTGTCCGCCGCGAAGACTATTTGTGTGACTGTCTGGCCACCCTACCTTACTTAGGCGGGGAGCGGGCGCCACAAACATTTTCTAGTAGATAATAATCTTAATGAACAAATTTAAACTACCGATATACGTTGTTTAAAAAATGTTGATTAAATTGTAACTTAATTATATTGAAATGTTGTCTCTAAATAGACAAAATCAACTGAACTACTGTAACTAAGAAAAACAAAACTAAAAAATGTTTTTGAATAAAAAAAAAATTTAAACACTGAATTTAGAGTGTTTAATTTAAACACTGTTTATTTTTTGTCTCTGAATAGCCTTGTTATTGGTTAAATTAAAATAACGTATTACTATAACTAGTAAACCATTAGCCACTGTACTCCTATGCCTGTGTTTAGCAAATGGAAACTGGGAATGCCAGTATTGGAAGCTTACAACTACCAGAAGAATATTGAATTATTTACTGACCTGTATCTTGTCCAACTGCACTCTCCTCATATTCATCGCCATCTCCACATTCAGACTTGATGTCAATCTCCTCAGAGATGATGATATTGGTCTTGTAGTCATACAGGGACATGTCGTCAGTAGATGATATGATACAAGTTTTCTTAGTATCGGGAATTTTCAGTTAACAAGCGATAGGGAAACTTGAAATTAAACTAATTTTAAAATGAATCATTATGTTAAAATATTAACTTACCACAAATAATTAATAATTCTCTTATAATATTGTTTCATCATAAATTTTCAAGACCGTATATGTAATATTTATACTAAATAATAATAAATTCCCAACATTTTTATTTTCTTGCTTTCGTATTACTTGCCAAAACGTCAAAAATATTACTACCTCCGTACCAAAATAAGTGTCCGATTTTAGTTTATTTAATGGATTATTGAAATAATGAAATTAAATGTATCAGTAGTTATTTATTTAAATTAGTTCTCGATTTGGGTTTCTTTAACACCATTCAATCATTATAAAACAAAGAGTCCAGGTCCAGTATTGATGAACTCAATGCGGCCGTGCATAAAACATGGGATGAAATAACCGCGGAAAAACTAGACAGTTGTTTCATTACACTGCAGAAGTGTATGGAATTGACCATGCTTCATAGTGGAGGCAACGATTACAAGCTTCCTCACATTTAGTTTAGTGAAAATATACGTTATATATACCTTTGCATATTTTTTTTTATGAAATTGGACACTTATTTTGGAACAAATAAAATTCCTAAATCGGACACTTATTTTGGAACGGAGTGAGTATATTAGTGAAAAAAGCATATAAAACCATTGAAGTACCATCTGTGGGTATGTATTAACGTTTTTCTCGCCTCGGCGAAGCACATAAACTATGTGATTTTGCCGACCTGGACGTTTATCAGATTTTCACTTAGTGTAGTATAAAAAATATGTATTTTATTTGAGATGTTCAATAATCTATTTCCAAAGTTCTCGTAAAATATTCAGAACTGTAACAATGAAATATGATTAACAGTACTAAGTGTGGAAATTTTGTCTGGCCAATCAAAGTTTAAATCAACAGCAATAACTAGCATCAACACATGAACAAGACAAGAGTGTGTGGTAAAATTTGAACAAATTGCGTGCTGGAGTGGCAAAAGACAATGTGCCTCTACGGATGTTTTGCAGATGATTTGAAACTAGCAGCACATAATGCTCCTGATATAGCCCGTTTCTGAGTTGAAATTGTTTAATCTACACTAATATATAAATTAGTTTTGTGTGTATATATGTATGTATGTTACCTCAAAAGTAAAAAACAGTTGCACCGATTTAATATATATACATACCAGCGTGTTCACGGCATCGTTCATGGTAAAATAGGCGTGTTTTTATTACTCTTATGCCCAAAAAATGCATAACAACGCATTGCGTTGCAAAACACACATTAATTTATTAGTCAAAACCCACTTTAAGTTTCAAGACTATAAAACGAAACACTTTGGAGGGGTGGGGCATTGCCCATTTGCCCTTACATAAAAGCCGCCCTTATTACTAACCATTCTCCCATTCAGCTGTATGCTCTATTCCAGTTTCCACTTCATGTTCATCAGTAACTTCATATTCTGTTTTAATGTCAAGTTCTTTTTTAATAGTAGCAGTGCCCCTGGAATCATCAGGATGCATACCACGGCCTATCGTGTCATTCATATTCAAGCCTGGAACAATTATGTACTGTCATATAAAAGAACTAGAATTAGTCTCTTTCCGTAAATCATAAAATAAGAAATAATGAATACATATTATAAAGGTTTCAATCAGTATAACTGAGCTTAAGCGGAGTCAAATGGGAGTTTCGTTCTTTTAGGTTGTCACGAGAAAGGACCTTGCTTGGTTTATTTCATATTGGTATGTGAAAATTTAAAATTCCAAAAGCGAAACCATGGAAACAAATGACACTTTACTTACTATAAAATATAATACATCTTTACATATTGTGAAGAGAAAAAAATAATAATAAATGGAAAATTTGTATTAAGAATGTCACAAACAATCAAAATATAATGAAACTGACATTTTACAATGACAGTGAATTTAACCTAGAATTTGCAACTTGAGAATGATTTATAAAGCTTAAACAAAATGACCAAAGTTTCGATTTAATAGATAAAAATTACTAGATTTTTAGTTCCGCTTAATCGTTTGGAATAGCCTGTACAATAATAATAGAAAGACTGCACCTAGTGGGCCTTGAATTATATTATTAAAAATGTTAAGTTGGCAATTCTGTACTGTCATCTATCGTCATCATTTACTATCGTTAAGAGGGCGCACAACCGTACAGATTTTTATACAAAACTAGTAATCTGAAATAAAATTAATAATAATCTATACACTAAACTTTGCAACAAATTTTTATCTATCTAATAGAATATTTTAAACTGTAGAAAAAACACTTAAGGACTCTTATAAGAATTCTGCATCACTTCCGGTTTCAACGGAAATTGTTTCAACTTTTTATCTAGAATAGGGAATCGATACTTTATTTTTTTTTTTTCTTGAAAGTACATTAAATTAGCTTTACAAGGATATCAAAATATCATGCTTAATTTTAACCATTTCAAAATGGCGACCATTTATTTACAAAATAATAAATAATATAAAAATCGTAAAAACTAAATTATGAAAAGATATAAAATTATGTAACTAGGAAAAGCAATAAAACAAAATATGACTAAAGTTAGTAATAAACTAAGGCAAATTTACAAATGTTCAACATGACCACTGTTGCTAACCACACATTTTCCCATTCGTAATAAAAACTAATCCATTACATTTAGAACGATATACTCTTGAATTTCCCTGATGGCTGTTCTTACTCTATGTTCAAAGTCTTCTAACCTTTACCTTCAGGATACTTTTCTTGGTAAAGTTGCTGGGCCCTAACAGAATTTATTTGACATCTCCCGAATGTCATAACCATATCTGTCACTTTTTGATTTGAATAATGTATGTAAGCTATAATTACACACGACTTGATGTTATCACCTTTAATACAGTGGCGGTCGGTGAAGCATGTTTGGGTATGCAATTAGTATGATCGGACAAGCTCGTACTATATCGCTCAACAGCAGTATAGCAACGACAAAGCACGAGCGTGTGTATTCTTTATAATTGCTTACCCAAAAATGATTCACCGCCCGCCACTGCTTTAATATCAAACATGTACTAACAGGCAAGAAAATTTTTAGGTTTTATTTGGTTTTTTTATGTAACAAAATCATTTTCAAAGCTTGCTATGTTTAACTTTGTACGATTTATCTTATTTATTATTTTGTAAATAAATGGTCGCCATTTTGAAATGGTTAAAATTAAAGTATGATATTTTGATACCCTTGTAAAGCTGATTTAATGTACTTTAAAGAAAAAAGAGAAAAAAATGAAAGTACTGGTTCCTTATGCTAGATAAAAAGTTGAAACAATTTCCGTTGAAACCGGAAGTGATGTAGAATTCTTATTATAATCCTTAAGTGGGCCCTTTTGTCTAGTTAACCTTTTCTTCTGAAGAATTTTTTGTATCTCTTAAAATAAAGGGGTTAGTCGAGTGCGGCTTTTCAAACAAACATCCTGTATACCTAATAGTGTGGAACAAACAAGGTGGTACAATACCTGTGTTATCTGCATTTTCTTCATGTTCTTCTTTCACTGTGTTAGCGTTATTGGAGTACTCTTCCCATGCTTCATTTCTAGCACAGCAAATAAACAACTCTCTTTGTTTTTCTCTAAAATCCATCAAAGAAACACACAACTCACTACTAGTGTTAGAGACAAAACTCAGTTGTGATGTGTAATTTATATATATTTGAGTGTTTCGCAAACACTGCTTATGAAATTCGTATAACTCATCCAGTTTACTGCAGCATTCAGCACATATTGCTCCCTGACTGAACAACACTGTGGAGTTCTGAAAAAATTAACTTCGCTTAACTTCACATTTCTATTCTGGTCGACCCGACTGTCACTAAACCGTTCAAGCACGCACACGAAAAATTGTGCTGGGGGAGTCCATTTCAAAAAAATATCCATAAAATAATACAATAAATTTGTATTATTTTTTTATGGAGCTGGATGGACTTATATAATAGTTTTATTTTGATAATTTAATTTTTATTAATAAAAAAGGTGTTATTAATTTTAAATTGCTTAGTTTTAACTAAATAAATATATAATTTATCCATTCCTGCAGGGGGGGGTCCATATCCGAGGGCCACCCACTTGTGTGCGCGTCTAAAACAGTTCTAAAAGATACACGCGCAATTAAAATTGTGTATCAATATGTATGAATTTATAAACCAGAAACCATTGTTTTAGAACCACTGATAATCCTTGAATTATTTAGTGTCTTGAGCATGCATGACACTTACGATAGTAGTAGGAGAGGGGATAGAATTGAATGAAGTTCGAGCGGACCGTAGAGTAACATTCAACCATTTCATTTTTATTCACTTTTATACATTTTTATTATAATTTATTATTGAAAGGAAATACGTACACCAGAGATGGGCATCTACGCGTAAACTTGAATTTTTTACGTCTACGTGTAAATTTACCGTAGACAGCGTAGAGAAGTGTAGACTGTGTAGACACGTAAAATTTAGCGTAGAATAATGAAAAATGAGGTTCTGTAACGTTTAAAATAATAAAATACCGCCAGTTTTATGCAGAAGAGGTAGTAAAGAACTCAAATTTAATATTTTTGACAGCTTTCTGATTAAAACAACTACTAACTTTTAATTTTGATTTTACTTTAGTAGTTCATACGGACAGAAACCAAGTAATTCATATTGTCCATAACAACATACGATTTGTGAGATAACATTTTTGGAAACAATATATGTAATTAGAACTACATAAAATTGAAATAAACATAAACATTAAAGTAAACTATTTAAACTATTACCATTCTATTATTTCAAATATTACATTTAAATGTACTGCGCATGTACAGTTTACATTCTACATTCGACACGTAAACAAAGACATAATCTACTTGACATGTTTACGCGTAAAATCTACATTAGTCTACATCATGTATTCTACGCGCCCATCACTGACGTACACTAATAATCTACAGGCGATTCTCAACGTTTAGGAGGAACTAAATGGGAATTTCGTTCTTTTAGGTTGTCACGAAAATGGACTTTACTTGGGTTATTTCATGTTTCGCGTTTGGTATGTGAAAATTTTAAATTCCAACAGTGAAACCATGGAAACGAATGACATTTATTAAAAATTTGCATACATTTTTACATATTTAGAAGACAAAAAAATAATTAAAAAATGGGAAATTTTTATTAAGAATGACAAAAAATAAAATGCAATGAAAATGACATTTTATAATGACAATCAATTTAATCTAGAATTTGCAATGTGAGTATGATTTACCAAGCTTTAAAAAATTACCAAAAGTCCGAATTAATAGATAAAAATTACTAGATTTCAAAGCCCAGTACCGCCTATACGTTTGAAATAGCCTGTACTATATACTTCAAAATTATAATTAAATAAGGATAGGTACAATATTATTCAATGAGTAACATCAATAATAAAAAGTTGTGATTTTATATTTAATATATTTACTCTACATTAAATACTTCAGTAAAAATCATTATTTTAATTTTTCATCACGTTTATAAATTTATACATATTGCTATTTGGTTTCTCAAACATATCTTTTCCCGGTTTGAAATTTTGACAAGAACCATGTTTCTTCACATGCTGACTGGATAAAACAATGCCGTTAACTGTGTAAAATAATTAAAATAATTTTGCTACATACTCTTTCACATTGTGCATTTGAATGTGGAAGACATTTAATGCAAACAATGCAAGGTTTTGAAGGCTAGATAATTTCATTGGAATAGCTGAGATACTTGATCCAAAACTCATCTGAACTTTCTTGTCCAGTTAATTCAAGTTTTGAATGAGGCATTGCTCTTCATTCTTCATTAATGTAGTAGGTACGCAAGCAGTCATCTTGGGAATCCCCGTTAAATGAAATGCAAAACATGTACGTGGTAAGATGCAACCTACGTACCTTACTTAGTAAGGTACAAACTCTTTCCTATGAACCGTATCAGTTGCGCTGCTTTTTAGAACTACATTCCGTAGACGCAGAACAGGGCAAGTTGAGCATTTTCAAATATGTTTAATTCCAGATAAAATATTATCGTACCAATTATCGTACAGTAGTCAAAATTATCGTATTTTACGTACGATAATGAAAACTGTATCGTACATCGTACAGAGAGTCAAAATATCGTATGTGTACGATAATTATCGTACGGTTGGCAACACTGCACAGAACATTAAGATGCACTCAGTGCTTTCCAGATGAATCACTCTAAGCTGACGTCACTGGTCATGTGATTCACGTCTTGGAGGCATAACAAAGGTGATTTCATACCCTTTGTTATGTTATTTGTTATTTTTATTACCTTTTTAGTGATAGTAATTATCTTTTCTCAATAATAAAGCAAACAAGAGTATAGATATTTACGTAATTTAGTTATTTTAAATACCATTCTAATAGTTTACTATATAAACAATTATGTTTATAAGTTTCACAAATTCTTAATTACTCGATATGTTAGTTTCTTACAAACTAACAAATACAATGTTTTATCCTATTATATAGTTATTAGGGCTGAAAGCAGATACAGAACCGATTTTATTATATTCTAATTTACAGTAAGGGTCTACTGTATAATCGGTTCTATTATCTATTTAAACAAGATGTTAAATCTTAAAGTCAGAAACAGACGTTTATTTTTTTAACACCATTTTAAACGTAAATGCTCTTCGCTAAGCATATTTGTTAAAGTGATAACGCGGCGGCGTTAAAATAGCCAGTTAACGCCTTCTTCAATAAGCGCCTACTAAAACGGTGGATTTAAAAGTTAACGCTGGAGTGTAGTTTGCAAAAATGGCTGATCCAATTTAAGTTAACGTCATGTTATTAAAAATAATGAAATAAAACACAAGACGGTAGGAATATTAATTATTATAAGACAAATTTCAAACTTTCTATTATTCCTTAAAGTTAATTCTTTACAGCAGAGTTAAGAATGGCGCTTCGTAATTTTTGTGATACAAGTAACCCAGACGCAAGTTCAAGTAATTGTATAGAAAGAATAATAATAATAATAATAATAATAATAATAATAATAATAATAATAATAGTCACTCCGCATTGTGCGGGCTCTGGATCTAGCGTAATTTCCGCGGCTGCATATCGCCAGGGTTTGGGATGCAGTCGTGTGTATTTAGCTCCCCTAGTCTCTAGTATGACGCGGCTAAAAAGGTTGCTGAAGTTTGAGATTAGTGGACGCTTGTCAAGACCTGACAAACCCCAAAATAATAATAATATTTATTTCATGCTAGATATCCTAATAAATAAATAAATTCAATGAACAAAAGTAGAAAAGCATTTGAAAACATTGAAAAATGAAAATACAATATTAAATATGATAGAAAAAAGAGAAGAAAATATATATATAAAACTAACAAAGGTAGAGAAAACAAAACAAAAATACAGCTTACATGTTAGATGTAAGAACTGAAATTAATTTTGAAAAAATTGTCCGAATTGTGGAGACAATTCTCAATAAGAATTTTTTTGATTTTGGACTTAAATAATCTAATTGACAAATTTTTTAAAGAAGCTGGTAAGTAGTTGAAGAAAGTGGCTGCCATAAAAATACTATTCCTAGATTTAGACAATCTAAGTCTTGGTAGTCTGATGTTGCCAGCAGAGCGAACATTGTAAATATTTCTAGAGGATACGGTTACATATTTGTTCGGGATTTCTTTAACGTATACCAGACAAGCATAAACAAATAGACTATAAAAAGACAAAATGCTACATTTCCTAAAGAGCTCTCGGCAGTGGTGCCTGTTAGGAATATTATTCAGGATTATTACAGCACGTTTTTGGAGTAAGAAAATTCTGTTGGCAGACGAACTTAAACCCCAGTGAATTATGCCGTAAGTTAAACGCGACTGAATAGCAGCGAAATAGAACATACGCAGCATATCAAAAGATACAGACGTTTTCAGCCTGATGAACGCATAGATAACTCTTTTAAGAACTTTTGCCAAATAGTTGATGTGATCATTCCAGCTAAGTTGACTATCGATATAAATCCCAAGAAATTTGATTGGCCCTCCGAACTGAATATTAATATCAATATTGCGGTTAAGTGAAAAAATCATTTGTTGGGTTTTATTATTATTAAGGGACAGCCGTTTTGAAGTGAACCAATCTTTAACTTTCACCATTTCCTATTCTGTATTTCAGACCACATCGTTAACAGACGTATGATTTGTCAGGACGGTAGTGTCATCGGCGTAAAATATAACTTTGACACTTTCAGGAAGCATATTTGGAAGGTCATTGATATAAAGGATGAAAAAAAACGGACCCAAAATCCGCCCTGACAAACTCCAAAATTGACCTTCCTATATGAAGAATCTACGTCATTCAACGAGACGAACTGGTATCTATTAGAAAAATAAGACCTAATGAGATCATTTGCATTGCCGCGGATGCCATACTTTCTAAGTTTGTCCAATAGCAAACTGTGAGGAACGCAATCGAATGCTTTTGAAAGATCACATAAAGTGGCTTGAGGAATTATATGACCTTCAAAACAATCGGTTACGTAGTTGACGAGCTCAGTGATGGCAGTTATAGTGCTTAATTTAGGTCTGAAACCAAATTGGTTTTTATTAAGAAGGTTGTTCACTGAAAAAAAATTAAAAGCCTAGTTTTAAGGATGATCTCAAATACTTTAGCAATTACAGGTACGATGGCAATCGGTCTATAATTAGAAGCATCATTAACGTCACCATTCTTGAAAATAGGAATTATTTTGGTAATTTTTAATTTATCGGGAAAAACACCGGTTTCAAAACTAATGTTAAATATTGATGTTAATATAGGGGATATTAACGTGGCAACAGATTTAAGGATAGCACTATTTACTCCAAAAGCATCTTGAGTTTACTATTAGACAATGAAAAAATTGCATTCTCAACCTCGATATAATCAGTAGGATGTAGAAAAAGTGAGACATTACAACGGGTCACATTAGCTGAGGCATCAGTTCCATTGAGTGGAAGTTTGTCATCCAGTATTACAGCTATATCTGCAAAAAAATTATTGAAATGTTCTGAACTGATGGTTGTTGGGGGAGACTTTTTATGTTGGGAATTAGTCTCAGATTTCACAATCGCTCACATTGCCTTAGTCTTGTTTGTGCTATTTAGAACAAACAAGTTGTTGGCTGCAATTTTAGCATCCCTTATTTTTTTCTTGTAAATAATTTTCGTTTTATTAATTAATTTAGACAGCGAAATACCACCAAGAGCTTGCTTTAGTTCATGTATTATGAACAGCTTGTTCCTAATTGATTTTAATTCCTCATTGAACCATTTGATGGATTTATCTGCTTTAGTTACAACTTTCGTCTTGAAAGCGGTACTCATACATTCTGTGAGTAAAACGAAGAAGTTATCAAACATTATGTTAATATCAAAATCATTTGTTAAGGTGTTAAATTTTTTATTTATTATGTTTTGCACAAAAATCTCGATACTTCTTTGATTTATCACAGTACGCTTACAATGTTGCACCTCATTGTCTCTAACAGACTTATGAAGAAAAAATTGCAAATAAACCCCAAAATGGTCAGAGATAGCTGGGTTTTTTAACGATGGTATGGAGTCTCTGGCTGTCAACATTAGTAATGTTGTTGAGATAAGAGAGTCTTGTTATTTCAAAATGTGAGAAATGAGAGCCATAGCTTTCCACAACATCCTTGAAAACCATGCAGTTATGATCATGTGATAATAAATCAATATTACAATCACCACAAATGAAGATTTTAAAATTTTTTCGACACAGAACATCAATAATGTCGTGCAAAATTTTAATAAATATATCAAACAGGCCAGTGGGGGATCTGTACATTGTTACAATAATTAAGTTTTCACAATCTAACTTAACTCCACCATTGCCCATCTTTTCTCTACAAATATAATCGGCTAGATAAAAATGATCGAAATTGTAGAGCTCAATTTCATCAACCCGTGACCAATGCTCACAAATACAAAGAAAATCAATATTGTACTGTGTTGATATAAAAAAGTCTACTATTTGTAATTTATTGCGCAAACATTGAACATTCAATAAATACATTCCCAGAACATCTTTGAAACTGACTGAATTCACGTTATTTTAATATTCTTCGTGCGCCAGTGAAAAGAACGATTTACGTAGACACCTGCTGGCCAAATGTTTGGATCCATTCATTTATCAAACTGATCAAAGTCAATCCCAATTTTGAATGATGCGTAATCGCCTCTTGAATTAAGTTTTTTACAAACTGGATTATTTTGTCCAGGGCTTTTCTCCGGGTGTTATTGGATATAGTATCCTCTTCAATGCCCTTGGCAATATTCCACACATGAAGCCATGCTTTCCGTGGTGCTGATTTGAACATGTTGTTATCAGAGACCGCGCCTAAGCCAACAATTTTTTTAGGTCTGTTAGAATTTTCTTTATCTTTTTTTGGCAATCCCTTGGTAACTGTTGTCCAGCCGTGCTCGGTTGTTAAAGCAGTTGCATAACTCATATTCGGTTTTAGCGCCAGTTTAACGACTTCAGGTGGTTAGAACCGCTTGTACAGGCTCGCTAACTTTGGGAGTTTCGTTCTTTTTACAAATGTTTACCCATTTTAAGTTAGTATCACTCACATCTGTTCTTCCTACAACTAACAGGCCTCTCCCAGGGAGCAGATAGCTCACCAATTATCGCAAAAGGAGTAATGAAAGATCTACTAAGCAGCGTCGCCTTCACCTGTAAGTTCGACATTCCTATCCTGAAGATATATGTGGACGATACTCTTCTAGCTGTTCCAAAAGAGAAAGTACAGGTAGTTCTTAACAGCTTCAACTCATACAACCAAACCATCCAGTTTACCCTAGAAACAGAAAATGATCGAAAAGCAGTACCTTTCTTGGACACATGGGTCATCCGAGGACCGGGGAATAAGATCATGTTCGACTATTATTCAAAACCTACAAATTCAGGCAGGTATTTACATTACCATAGTTACCATCCTATTAAATACAAAATAGCACTGGCAAAAACAATGGCGAATAGAGTAAAGAAAATATCCCACCTCTCTTTCCTTCAGAATAATTTAAAAAATATAGCTGACCAATTTGTTACAAAAATGCATACCCCAGAAATCTAATCCAGAGACTGATGTTCAACACCAACACATCCTCACACATAAATAACTCTGGGGAAATTGAACAACAAAATGGCAAGTACTTCTCAATTCCTTATATTCAGGAGGTCACACCCATCTTAAAAATGTTACTTAAAGACCAAAACATCATACTTGCTGAAAAATCTGTAACAACCATCCGGCAGCTATTCTCTCCTATAAAAGATAAAGAAAAAACAAAAAACAAGCGGAACGTGGTTTATAAGATAGAATGCCAATGTACCTTACCTTACGTGGGTCAAACATCGCAGCGTTTAGGCAATAGAATAACACAGCACAAGTCGGATGTAAAATGTAAGCCTAATTACTGTGCGTTAAGTAAACACTTATCCACTACATCCCATGTACCAATATATGAGAATACGGAAATATTGGCTACTGAATCCAACACGAACAAAAGAACATTTTTGGAAATGTGTTTCATTAACCAATTTGACAAAAATCTTAATGCAAAAACAGACATCCAGGGCTTAAACGCTATTTATTAACATTTATTACACATCTCCAGAAAAAATATAGGTTAATAAATGTTTACAAATAAACCACGGACACCTGTAAAAAGTAAGGACCTGCATTATCGACTACAATATCAATAAGATCTACGGTATTGATAGCGATCTACATTAACATGTAGCGATCGCGCCTAAACTTTGAACATAAGAAAAAGAAGAGACAAGTTTGATTTTTTGACCAACCAATAAAACTGCCTAATTTTACTTTTTAAAATTTTTATTATCTGTACCAACAATTTTTTGTGATTTTATGCTGTGATATTTATTTTAATGTTTAATTTTATTTTGTTTTTTTAAAATATAATTTTATGAGTTCTACCAAATTATACATCAGAGGAGACTATTAGATTTTACTGTAAGTTGCACAATTCTGTATAACACATTGTATTAATTTAAATAAAATTTTCAGCCCTGAAAAAGGTCTGAAAGAAAAAAATTTAGACCGAAATATCGGGTATGAGTAAATATTGAGTTTACTTTTCTCCACCGCTACTCCCAATAACTTTTACTACTATATATATATATATATATATATATATATATACTTAACTTGTATATATTATACAGTATAATATAACATAAATATTAAAAAGCAAATAATACATCATTTTTTATCTAAAGGTATACCGATTGGTTACGATGGTCGCTGATTAATTGGACCAAAACTAGGGATGTAAATATCGATCGCAGATATATCAGTATCAGAAAAAAGTGTTAATATTTCGTGTGTTCGATTAATGTATTAGTAAAAAAGAATTACGAGTATATAAAATTCTTTATTAACAAGGCAAATATATTTAGACAGGCTCTAGCATAATTGAGAAAGAACAAGCATTTATTATTTTATATTTATTTGGTCAAATTAACAGAACATGAAGTCCCAATAATATGATGGCACTATTATTACAAACATCTTATCAATAAAATATTAAATTAAACTAACACAATATGATATTTTTAAATCCAACTGATGAAGTAGAAGTTTCAAACGTTGTCAAAAACATGAAAATGTCGTATTCTTCAGGTTATGTTGGAATTATCTCAAAAATAATTTAAAAAATGCATTCAATTCATTGCTAAACCACTATCACATTTAATAAACAAGTCCTTTTCTCAAGATATTTTTACCTTGTGACCTGAAAATAGCCAAAGTTGTTCCGAAATTTAAAAAAGGTGATAAAGAACAGGTAGAAAACTATCGACCGATATCATTGTTCTCTCCCATGTCTAAAATATTTGAAAAAATAATGTCAAATAGAATAGTCGAATTCATGGAGAAGAGTGCAGTTATAATACCGGAGCAACATATTTCAGAAAAGGACGTTCAACAGCCACGGCACTTTTAAAGATACTTAATTTTATATATGAAAATTTGGACAAAAACCAGCACACACTAGCAGTGTTTTTAGATTTATCAAAAGCATTTGATCGTGTCGATCACAAAATACTGCCAGGAAAACTTGAAAATCTAGGAATAAGAGGAAAAGCCTTGGATTGGCTTACATCATACCTCGAAAACAGAGCACAATATGTTCAAATTGGTGAGTCAAAATCAAATCATTTATCTGGAATCTAAGGGGTCCCACAAGGTAGTGTACTGGGGCCTCTCTTGTATATATATGTAAATGACATTGTAGAGTGTGCTCCGAGTTCGGAACTTGTAGCTTTTGCAGATGATACCACAGTAATGGGTTTTGACGCAGATTGTCCAGCTCTTGTAACAAACGTTAACAAAGATTTACATTCTTTAAGCAATTGGTTGACATCAAATGATCTACTCTTAAACTATGAGAAATGTAGTTTCATAAAGTTTTCTAAAAGTAAATTGAATTACGATAATAGCCATTTGATTAAAAATAAGAAGTCTGTTATTCAAGATGCATCTACGAAACTTCTGGGTATTCATCTGGACCAGCATCTTACTTGAGATACTCAAATTGACTTTTTGTGCAAAAGAATGTCCCAAGAATGTTGGAAACTAAAAATTATATCCTAGACATGTAGTAAAGAAGTAGTCAGAACCTATTACTTTGCAAATATATATTCTATACTATCTTATGGTATACTTTGTTGGGGTACAGGTTCAGAACTCATCAGATTGTTTCGGCTACAAAAACGTATTCTACGCAATATGGTTGGTTGCAGCCAAAGAACATCCTGTGTTAATATATTTAAAAATCTAAAGATATTGACTTTACCAAGTATGTATGTGTATCAAGCCTGTGTATATGTAGTATATGAAAGAAGGTCAGATATATATGCATACAACACGAGGCACAAAGCACATTTACAAGTACCTAAAACTAAATTTGCTATTACGTTTAACAATCCGACCATATTATCAAAGAAAATTAACAACAATATTCCGCAACATCTGAAAGATTATGGATCACTTAAAACATTTAAATGTCAGCTTGTTGACTTCTTATTAAAAACTGTTACTATAATCTTAATGAGTATCTTTTACAACGTCATTAAAACGGACTAACTCATGTATTGATTTTTATAAAAAAATTTAATTTTATTTATTTATTTTTTTTAAATTTATTTATAAACTTATTTATTATTTTATATTTGACAAAAACTGTTTTATCAGTAAATTTTTATTAAAGGACGAAATTAATAAATTGATTATTTGGTTTATTAATTAATTAAATACTAACGTCTAATGGTATTTCTATTAGTAATGTAATTAGAATGAGTAATAAGTTATAAAAACAGCTGATAGTTTTCTATGACAACTGCACTGATGCAAGATTTTGTATATACTAAAAATATTTTCTGTATTTTTTATTTGGAAGTAATCTTAAACTGTTTTGACTATAATAATAATAAAATGTATTGACATATGAAAAATAATGACTTGTCCAATATTATGTATGTATATAATCTTCTGTACCAATAAAATTATTATTACTTTGGGGTTTGTCAGGTCTTGACAAGCGTCCACTAATCTCAAACTTCAGCAACTTTTTGAGTCGCGTCATACTAGAGACTAGTGGAGCTAAATACACACGACTGCACCCCAAACCCTGGCGATATGCAGCCGCGGAAATTACGCCAGATCCAGTGCCCGCACAATGCGGAGCGACCCGAGCAGCACTGCTTTCTGCATCCTGCAGATCAAAGAGTTGGCAGCAGATCTACAGGCGGGAATGGAATCGATTTCCCTTCGATAGAAGGCTTTCATGCCACCCAAAACACCAACTATCAGGACTACAAGCTTAACTTTATACCCGGGATACAGCTTTCTCAGCTCGGACAAAAGATCCATATACTTGGACCTCTTTCCTCCTCCTTGAAAGAGATATTCTTCTCAGCTGGACTTGAGAATTCGATCACAAACATCTGTTTGATCGCGATATCCAGGAGGGTTATGTCCGGCTTAGTGGCTGTCAGTAACCTCGAGGTGGGGAAGGAGTAATTCCAATAAATACGGCACTTGGAATTTTCCACCACCGATTCTATGTCAGAAGGGACGTACGGTATAACCGGTATTTGGCCAATACCATAGGCATGTCTAAGATGATAGTAGAGCACGCGGATAGCAGCATTATGTCGAGACACGTAGCTCGACGCTGCAAGAGATGGACAAGCAGACAGAATGTGCATAATCGTTTCAGGATGGTGGTAGCACAATCTACAGAGTGTGGAATTTTCTATTTAAAATATGCGGGCTGTACGCCACAGTATTTATAACATCATCCTGACACGCAAACACAAAACCTTCTGTTTCTGATCTCAAACCAGCGGACTTAAGAAACGAGAACGTGAGTTCGGTGGACAACACTAGATTTTTAATATGTTTGAAGAACACAGAGTGCATACTTTTACTCATGTGTTCTTTTGTCAACATGTCTGTCTCGCCTCGTTTCACCGAACTGGTAACTCTGTTGTACTCCTCCCGAGAGAGTTGTTCTCCAGCGTGTTCCCTGGTAGGACTCAAGTCTGCCAGGTTAAATCTCGTTGCTGCTCTTCGCGCTGCCTGGTAAAGAAACGCCCCTTTGCCACTAAATTCGTGCTCACTAACGAATTTTAATAGTGGGTCCTGACTTCTGAGGATACTGTTAGCTGTAACCAGGACGAGTCGATCGTGCAAACACTCCAGATTAAGTAATCCCCGACCCCCATTTTGACGAGGGAGGTATATGCGCTGCACAGAAGATTTCGGGTGAAGACTTCGGTTGATGTTCATGATCTTTCTGGTTCTTCTGTCGAGATCCTTAAGATCATCAATATTCCATTTCATTACACCAAAAGTGTATGAAATTAATGGGACAGCAAGCATGATTGTGGCAGCGATCTTGTTCTTGCCAGACAGACATGATCTACATATCTGCCTCAGTCGTGCCATATACTTGCTGCGAAGGGCCTGCTTAATAAAAGTGACATCCTGGACACCCTTTCACTGATGCCTAGAAATGTGTAAGACCCTTCGGCATTAAGATGTTTTATAATGCTCCCATCAACCAATTGAACATCTTCACCGTTGTCCAACCCTTTTCCTCTGTATATATGAAAAACAGCGCATTTTTCCAACCCGAATTGCATACCTATCGCGGCAGTGTACTCAGCAACAGCATCTAAGGCGGTTATTATTATTACTATTATTATTATTATTATTATACACATTTTCAAATTATGTATATTTATAATAAGTGAAACTATATAATTGTAAAAAATTCGTATAATCAGAAACAGCCATACCATTGTCCAGCATATGGCCCGCGGGCCATATCCGGCTGTTGGAAAGGGTCTGCTAGTTTCTTTATATTATTTTAACAAAATATAAAATAAGAAAATTTACTGTTACTAACTTTTGAATTTCGTGCCAGAATCGTGAGGTTAACCGCGTGTACCGACGTCTTGAGCCGATCCACAAATTGTCTACCTGGTTGACGCACCCGGTTACTTCGATTTAATAAATAACCCGCGAGACACGTTCACTAAAGATATTTTCGAACGCAGGTGATGCACCCGGTATCTACCGGTACAATTATCGTAAACGTCATTAATTTCTTATATGATGTAAAGGTATAACATTTATTTTTATTTATTTATTTTTAAACTTTATCATAAATTTGTATTGTAGTATTATGTAGTGTTATGCGATGCAGTAAATTACCAAAATAATAATACATCGAATTGAAATTGAGACCTAATTATTTAAATTCGCATCTTTCACGTTTTCCGACGTTTTATTTGGTGCTGCTATATGTAGTAGTTAATTTTTGGCTTACAATTTCCGGTTGAAGTTAAAACTATTACAACATTACTTAATATCAAATACCATGATTCACCACTCAGATCACTGATTCACGTTACTATATAAATATTATCGATCATAATTATTACCAGTAAAAAAAGATCGATACCATTAAAAAAATGTCGATATCAGTAAAATATCGAAAAAAAAAATGTATCAAGTACTAACATACTAGTGTCGAAAGAAAAGTATCGATAGTATTGTTTCATCCCTAACCGAAACCTTCCTATTTTTTTTTAAATTACGAGGGTAACCTTTTATGTTTTTACAAACAACCACTAGATGGCAATATTGAAATATGTTATTACTATATTCGTAAAATTTGACATTTGTTATTGTGAAATCAGTGGCAGCTTATAAATAGACCGGGTTGTTTGCTGCAGTGAGAGTTTTAAAAAAAATTAGTTTGTGAAAAAATGGATATTACTCGTGACGGTTTTCGTTGGATGATTTTTTACGATTTTAGTAAAGGCCTAACTCAGCAAGAATGCATAGATTCGCTTCGTTCAACTTTTGGTAATGAAGCACCATCAGAAAAGACTGTCTACTATTGGTTTGCAGAATTTCGTCGTGTTCGTGCGTACGTCAGTGAGGAATCTCGTGAAAGACGAACAAAATCGGTTGTGATTAAAAAAAAAAACATCGAAGAAGATCGGCATATGACTTACCGTGAGATAGAGGCATCCTTTGGCATATCGCAGATTACAATACATTCGATTTTGCATGAACATTTAGCTGTGAAAAAGATCTGTTCCCGATGGATTCCGCATAATTTGACCTAAGCTCAAAAAAAGTCTCGTGTTGGTTGGTGTAAGACAGAGGTTCCCAATCTTTTTAATATGTTGTACCGGTATGTAGTAGACAATATGGTGGCATACCAGTAGGTAAATATTTTTGGAAATACGAGTCCTATAAAAAATTCTTAAGTATTCCCCTTTTTTTTTCGTCGCTTGTCTCTATAATTTTGTCGAGCAAACAATAAACGACTAGCCCTACAATAAAACTTGCCTAAATTCTTAACTGAGGTTTTAGGTCAATAGGGTTTGCCGATGTATTGTATTAAAAAACACATTATTTTTCGCAAAATATTGTTTTAATTATTATTTCATTCACTTTTCGCGTACCAATAGCTTGACATTCGCGTACCGGTACCGGTCCGCGTACCACAGATTGGAAATATCTGGTGTAAGGGAATGCTAAAAAATTCAACCTAGGCACGGCAAAATCCGTATACAACATCGTTACAGGTGACGAAACTTGGATTTATTCATATAAACCGAAAACTAAGCAACAATCCACTGTTTGGGTCTTCCAAGATGAACCGAAACCCACAAAAGTTGTTCGTTCACGAAGCACTTCCAAGAAAATGTTGTTTCTTCGGTTGTACTGGACATGTCGCAACCATTCCTTTAGAGGATCGGACAACAGTTAATGCTGAACAGTTTGCCAGAACTCATTGACAAAATCAGGAAAAACAACCAAAAACGTCGCATCAAACGTCACACAGCACGTCAAACAATTGATTATTTGAAAGAGAAAAACATTGAATTAATGTCTCATTGCTTGTATTCACCTGATTTATCCTCTAATGACTTCTTTTTGTTCCCCAATGTCCAACAAAAAATGCGTAGATAGCGATTTTCATCACCTCAAGAAGCTGTTGAATCCTTCGAAAACCATGTTTTTGAGATACCAACTTCGGAGTGGAAGAAATGTTTCGAGAATTGGTTTGAACGCATGCAAAAGTGTCTAAATCTTAAAGGCGAATATTTTTAAAAGGAACGAAACAGTTTGTTCCAAAAAAAAAAAAAATCTTTCTTAGTTTTTGTAAAAACTTAAAAGGTAGCCCTCGTATCACATATTATCCGATTATTTTGTTTGATGACAAATATATTACTTAAAAGCACTATATCGGAGGTACGGAAGTAGTGCAGCAAGAAGACTACATTTATACGCGGACGGCTTTGCACAACTCGTCTTACTTACTTGATGTAGATATGTGACCGCAGATTAGGAATGACGATTGATACTCGCTACCCGACCCTATAAGATTGTATCCGTATCCGATTTTGATTACCCACTATCGGTTATCTACCAACCCCTTAAACTATTAACGGCTAGTGGACAATTAACGAGCAGTTGTGAGGTATTTTGAATATTTCTGTTCGTCTATGAGTATTTTGATGTAAAATATTTTCCCATATTTTCTCATAATAGGAAAATTGAAGAGATGGAAACGAGGCGCAAGTGGCCCATTTGCCATCGTCTATCTTTAATTAACGGGTAACGAGTAGTGAGTAATTAACGGGTAGTGACTAATTAACGGGTAGCGGGTGATAACCGGGTAATGATCCCGGAAAAATATTTAATTCTCGTCATTTCTACCTCAGATGGGGTAAGCTGTGGGGGACTATGTAGTAAAGAAATTACATCGAAGGACAGACGGCATTTTAGGTTATCATAACACACTTAAATGTGTAAAGTATGCGTATTTAAAAAGTTAGGACAGTGGAAGCATTAGTTTACAATATGCTCTATAATGTCATCTCTCCAGAAGGTATGTGATAAATAAAATGTATCGATTATCAAAATGTGTTTGTTACGCTAATTATATTTGAATGGTTTGCCCTAGAATGTATTCGTATGTGTCTAATTTGAGATGTTCGGTCTATAAATGCTTTACTACACTGTTCACATTTGTATGGCTTCTCTCCAGAGTGTATGCGTTTGTGTCTAATAAAAGTTGCTGGGGCAGAAAATGCTTTATAACAATGTTCACATTTGAATGGCTTTTCACCAGAATGTATCCGATTGTGGATAGTAAGCTGTACTGATTGTGTAAATGCTTTACTACACTGATCACATTTGAACGGTTTATCCCCAGAATGTATTCGTTTGTGTCTAATGAGGGACGTTGGGTCTGAGAATGCTTTATTACACTCATCACATTTGTACGGCTTCTCTCCAGAATGTATTCGTTTGTGTCTAATTAGAGATGCTGGGTCTGAAAATACTTTACTACACTCCTCACACTTGAATGGTTTCTCGCCAGAATGTATTCTTTTGTGAATAACAAGTCGTGCTGATTGTGAAAATACTTTATAGCACTGATCACATTGTAATGATTTCTCCTCAACACGCGTTCCTTTGTATCTAATGAGCGATGTTGGGTCTGAAAATGCTTTATTACATTGCTCACATATTGACGACTTCTCTCCCAAATTATTTCGTTTATGTTCCACAAGGTAACTAGCACATGCAAAGTTTTTCTTACATATGTCACACTGGTTTAATGTTTGGATTTGTTTAAATTTGTTGATAGTCCTTAAATCACAAGTCTCACCATATATACTGGAAGAAGTGACAGTGTCTGCAACAATCATTGATTAATCAAACAAAAATAATTATATACAAATTAATGCAGTCTTTTAAACACTTGATCTTAATCCAATCCAACTTTCATGGAAGGAGTTACAAACACAAATACATAAAATAAAGAAATAAAATATGTCTCTAAGGAAGACTAGGCCAGAATGACACAAAATATCCTAAAACTAAATCCGACGATGCATGTTTAAAACTGGTAACTAAATCTAAAGGTGTCCCTATAAATTATTCAACTATGATGTTTGAAACGCCGCACCTCGAATAACTTCTTTATTTTAAGAGATATAAAAAATTATTCAGAAGAAAAGTTAAACTAGACAAAAGGGACTTAAGGACTACACTTAAGGACTATAGTAAGAATTCTGCATCACTTCCGGTTTCAACGAAAATTATTTCAACTTTTTATGTAGCATAGGGAATCGGTACTTCATTTTAATTTTTTTTTTTTCTTGAAAGTACATTAAATCAGCTTTAGAAGGATATCAAAAATTCATACTTTAATTTTAGCCATTTCAAAGTGGCGACCATTTAATTACAAAATAATAAATAACATAAATCGTATAAAGTTAAACATAGCAAGCTTTGAAAATGATTTTGTTACATAAAACAAAAATAAATAACACCTGCAAATTTTCTTGCCTGTTAGTACGAATTTGATATTAAAGGTGATAACATCAAATCGTTTGTAATTATGGCTTATGTACGTTATTGAAATGAGGAAATGACAGATGTGGTTCTGACATTCGGGGAATGTCAAATAAATTCTGTTCAGCAACTCTACCAAGAAAGGTATTCTGAAGGTAAAGGTTAAAAGACTTAGAACATAGGGTAAAAACGGCCACCACGGAAATTCAAGAGTATATCGTTCTAAATGTAATGGAAGAGTTTTTATTACGAATGAGAAAATGTGTGGATAACAATTAGTTAGTTAGATAAAATTTTTGGCGCACAGCAACAAAGACTATTTGCGAAAATGTGTGGATAACAACGGCGGTCATATGGAACATTTGTAAATTTTTCATAGTTTATTACTAACTTTAGTCATATTTTGTTTTATTGTTTTTCCTAGTTACATAATGCTATATCTTTTTATAATTTAGTTTCTACGATTTTTATGTCATTTATTATTTTGTAAATCAATGGTCGCTATTTTGAAATGGTTAAAATTAAAGTATGATATTTTGATATCCTTGTAAAGCTGATTGAATGTACTTCCAAGAAAAAAAAATAAGATAATAAAGATAAAACAATTTCTGCTGAAACATTATAGTCCTTAAGTGGGCCCTTTTGTCTAGTTTAACTTTTCTTCTGAAGAATTTTTTATATCTCTAAAAATAAAGGAGTTATTCGAGGTGCGGCGTTTCAAACAAACACCCTGTATATAATTTATGTAACTATGTATCCGAAATAAATGTCTAGTGACAATAAAATATTCGGAGGTATAAGTAAATGGATGTCGTATAGAAGCCTAACCTAACCTAGCCAACTCTACGATGTTCTACTCAATCACGGTGACGACCACGAGTCCCAATCCATATACGACTATTTTCGGGTAAAATAAGCTATTTCCTGAGAGCGGAGGAACACTTCACCAGGTTCCTCGACTCCCTGATGGGCAACCCCCACCAGAAGGCAGGTTCAAAGAAATCCCGGGTAGCATGGGTTGGACGGGAGACTTCTCCAGCTCCAATGAAACATTTCATCAAATATTGTTATTACATTTTATAACCATTTAAGAAACTTTGTCGTTAAAACCAGGAGATGTTTTCCGTCAAACCACCCATGTTACAATATTAAGCTTTTAATGTTTATGTATTCTGAATAAGATGTCAAGATCAAGCAAACTAGAACAACAACTAAAGTTGATTGCTGCAACGGTTTTTCATTTATTAGTATAAAACCGGTCAAAGCAACAATGGGCGCGTTTAGCGCCCTAAACAGTTTAGTACGTGCACTACGTTTACCTTCTGAACGTTACCGTTGACAGTCAACAGTTTACTGAACATCTCAACGTAAAAATTTTACGTTTAGTTATGTTGACTTGTATACCTAACCTAAATTTTTAGCGGAAAATTTATACAAGATACAAGTTAAATAGCACTGGAGCAAACAAATTGATTAATTCTGACACTTGACAGTCTAAAATGGTTTGTATCTATTAGAAAATGATCTCTAAATATGTTTTAAGGTTATGTACTCAAAATGTCAAACACTCGCGTGGAAACTAACCGGTAACCGTTCAGACATTCACCAAATTGTTTAATCAACGTACGTTTACGTTTAGATGTGGTTTAGACTCAACGGTTTAGGCGCTGAACGCGCCCATTGTCTAATATTATATCAAATAGTGAGTATTCTGATGATTTTTATTTACGGATTTTGTAATGGTGACGCTAAAGTTTCTCGAAGAGAATATCAGAATCAGTTCCCAAATTTGCAAATTTCAAATTCACGATTAGATTAGATTGTAATGGCCCTCCACGCGCGCATGATTTGTCTACACTGAAATAGCTCAAGTTCACATGAAAATTAGCTATGATAAAAGTGTAATGAATATAGGAAACTCACGATATCGGAAGATTTACGTCACAAAAATCGTAAAAAAAAGAACTTCATATATGTCTGTATTAAATATTACACTTTGTAAAATTAAATATTAAATAAAATACTAAGTAAAATTAAATATCACAGGGTAACCATTTAAGAAAAATAAAACAAAAAACAGCTCAGTGGACTGCAAGAAAAACAAGAAGAGAAGAAATCGTCTTAACAAGACTACGTATTGGCCACACGTTACTGACCCACCAGTACATATTCCACAAACTCTACTCACCCAAGTGCGAGATTTGCGATACGGAGCTAAACGTTGACCGTATCATAACAAAATATCGAACAATCGAAGAAGAAAGAAAAAAACACAAAATTCCCGCAACCATGGAAACAGCCTTGTCAAACAACATGCAAAATACCGAAAATATTTTACAATACTTGAAAGCAATAAGAATTTACGACAAAATATAACTAAAACCCCAAAAAAATATAGCAAAACCCCAAAATATATGATATATATAAAACAATGTTGTAAAATAATGTACTCAGGTACTATACTAGCTTCGGCGAATCAACGCAATTACGTCACACGACGTAACAAATTATTGAATTGTTCCAGACAATACAGTCGTTTGTTACGTCGTATAATAACTATATTGTAGATGTATCTGTTAAATACTCTTTATAAAAAAATAAATAAATATTTCTAAATATCAAATATTTTTATTAAATTAATACACGATTACTTAAAGAAAGAGACTCCAGGAGAACTAAAATACTCGGGAACTTTACGCAAGGCCGAATAACAAGAACTGAGAGATAAACGATAACAATGGATAGGACACATGATGAGGATGAAGGAAGATAAAACCGATGTGGGAAGGTAAATTGAATACCCGTCCACAGGTGAGAGGGCCTCGCAAGAAATGAAGAGATCAGTTAACCGAAGATTTAACTGGTATAGGTATACAACACATGGAAAGAGCTAACACCAAATCAATATGGAAGACTTAAGTGCCAAAAGAAGCATATATAAAATATACGTAGGATACATAATGGACAGAAAATGTCGACCAGTTCAGCAGTTATTCTAAGAAAACCATTTAAATATTCAATCATAACACAAGCATCAATTTAACTATCTTTACTAACCAGTGTTTGTGACAACTTCACTCTTCGATTCATCTTCAAATTCGCAGGTGTCCACAGGTTCAGACTTCAGGTAAATCGCCTCTATGTTGATATTATCTTGATATACGTTGTTTGTAACTTCATCTTTGATTCCTGCAATAAACACAGTCAAATATAAACTAACTCCATATAGTAGAAAACGTAAAGACAGTATTATTTAAGGTAATGATGCGCAATTCGATCCACATTTCTGCATCCCCTCTTAATCTATAAGAAATTTAAACATATTTTTATAAAATATGTAGTTAAAGTATTAAAAGTAATAAAATAAATTGATGTTGAACACAAGTTTTAATAATAACAAAACATTTACGAGATGCGATCAAAAAGTTCATGCAATTTTTTAATTTATTAAATAATATTTATTTATTCATCAATTTTTATATTTTCCCCTTCAAAATATAGGTTATTCCAAACGTTTGGGCGGAACTAGACTTTAAAATCTAGTAATTTTTATCTATTAAGTTATCATTTAAGCTTTGTAAATCATACTCAAATTGCAAATTCTAGCTTAAATTGATTATCATTATAAAATGTCCTTTTCATTGCATTTTAATTTTTTGACATTCTTAATAAAAATTTCCCATTTATTATTAATTTTTTTTTGTCTTCAAAATATGGAAAAATGTATTAAATTTTTTGACATGTCATGTGTTTCCATGGTTTCACTATTGAAATTTTAAATTTTCACATACCAAACGTGAAACACGAAATAACCCAAGCAAGATCCCTTCTCGTGACAACCTAAAAGAACGAAATTTCCATTTAGTTCCGCCTTATCGTTTGGAATAGCCTGTAGTCTCCATCATTGGAAAAAGATTGCGTGTCACTTATTTAAGATGTTCACTAATCGAACATTAATGAACTAATCAAAATAGACTTATATATGAGCAAATATGAATGACTGTTTGTAGAGTCGTTTCTACCAGTTTGTTACCCTCAATCGTACATGCGAAATTTATAGTACATTAAAATTACTCTGTGCTTGTGACTGATAGTACAAACCTTTGGAATCGAATTTACCAACAAACCTAGTATTAAGTGTGTTAATAATAAATGTGCTCGTTACTGACCAGTATTCCATTCAGCCGCGTGCTCTATTCCAGTCTTCACTTCATGTTCATCAATAACCTTAAATTCTGTCTTAATATATATCTCTTTTTTAATATAAGTGTCTCTCGTATCATTCATCCCTTCTCTTGAAATAAAATCCTTCCTTTTTTGTTTCTAAATTCCAAGTAAGTAAAATTATTCGTGATATAATCAGCTTGCTTTATTAATTTCACTATACAGCAATCCGTGCGAATTACTTTACATGCCATTGTTGTGTGATGACGAAAATGAAAACCCCCATTTATAGTTAAATTTGGTACTATTCTACTTTAGCAAACCCACCTTACTGCACGTGCGTGCAGTATTAAAATAGTAAAATGTAATACAGACGATTCCGCTTAAATGGGCCACCGCTTAATTGGGGCAGCCGCTTATTTGGACCAAATCTCAAAGAACAGAAACCAAACCAAGGAACCAATAGTAAATTTACATGTTTAATTGGGACAACATTCCGCTTAATTGGGACAGTAAATTTAAGATCACAGTACATATTGTGTTACACATATTCTCAAGAAAAAATATGTACAAAGAATTTAATATTACAGCGTTATTTTATGTAGGAAGGAAATGAAGAGAGCCCTACATCCGCACTGAATACCTGTGCCGATTTTGTAGAACTGAAATGTTACAAAAACAAACGACAGACTACACTTGACGCATTTTTGCATTGAATTAAATTGTATGTACCTATTTATTATTTTATTTTGGAATTTATTATTATTTTTTCTTAAAAGTTTATATTTTTTGGTTATATGTAATTTATAGTTTTGTCCAAGAGTTTATAAAATAAAATTATTGAAAGAAAATTTGCATTGTTTAATGTTATGTGAAATTCGCTTAATTGGGGCAGCCGCTTAATTGGGCCAAAATGCCTAAGTCCCGATGTGTCCCAATTAAGCGGAATCGACTGTATATCAATTTTAATAATTTAAATTTAGTATAAATTTATTAAATCAGTTTATTTATAAGAAATATAGAAATAAGTAATATTCATTTAATTTTTACTGTGATTATAGTTTTAATATATAACTGTAGTTTAAATTTAGTATAATATAGGGAAAAATTGCTAAGCGATGTGACATCTGGTGGGATTTTAGCAACTACAGAAATAGACATTCTATCGCGCTTTTTTTTATAAAAAATGTTTGCATAAAAATATAATTGCATAAAAACAAGTATTAATATTGTAGCAAAATTACAAAAACCACCAGTAAACATTCAAATTCACGTTGTTTATATGTAACGAATGTCTATTTTGAAGGTTCCAAGTATGCCGAAATAGCGCTGCGATCTTAAAATACTTCCCCTATTATTTATTTCCACTTTTTTCTGTAGTAGTTAACATCTATTGTATATTTTTTTTAAATTTCAGTTCAGGTGGACAATGAATTGGCACCCTACACCACCATGTTATAAACGCATGCACAATGATACACAATTTTAATTGGGCTAATGTGGGGAAAAATAAAATACTGTGCACCTAAAAACTAGGCAATTAGGTTAGGTTTAGTTAGTAAAAATCTAGGACAGCAGAAGCCGAAATGCTGAAATTATGCTTAAAAGAGTAATCAGCACGGGCTGTTACATACATATCTAGATTATAAATCCACTGATAATAAAAGAGTAATTTTTGCTTATTTATAAATTAGAAAAACATTGGAAGGGTTTTGTGTTAGGAATTAATATGAATGTTACGACAGACAGAGATGTTATAAAGAAAGAAATTGGCATTAAGACTGAATATAAAGGTACTGATGCACATGAAGTGGCGAATGAATTAAAACAATCAGCTGAAGGGGAAATTGGTCAGTAAATAGCACATTTACAACTAACTTGCAATTATTACTATTAATCAGAATTAGTTGATACAGTTTATTTAGTGAACTTCTAAAATATATATTTTTTTACAGTAAGCAATGAATTTATATTCGACTGTGATATCTTTATTGCAGGAATCGAAGATGTAGTTAGAAGTGCCGTATACAAGGATAATTCCAAGATAGAGGAGATTTACATCAAGTCTGAACTTGTGGACACCAGTGAATTTGAAGATGAATTGGGGAGTGCAACTGTTGCAAAAACTGGTCAGTAGAGTTGTAATTTTGTTGATGCGTATGTTATAATTAAATATTTAATCTGTTAAGTTAGTGCAACTGTTGAATTGGTTGACAATTACTTTGTATTATGTATCTTTACCAATAGAGACGATTTGGGAGACTACTTTGTACTGTGGGTTCAGTGCATAAATTCAGACATGGGTGTCTACGCGTTTTTTGTGTTTATCTATTTTGCATGTAAACTTCACGTAGAGAATGTAATCTACACAGTCTATTTTGACTATGTAGACAACAAGAATGGGAATGAAGAGTGGGGTTACATCGCGAAATCGTATAATTTGATTGGTTGAATTCTAACTTATTCCCTGAATAAAGTTATACTTCATCTTCAATGGCGGATCTAGATTTTTGGGAGCCTGAAGCTAATAATCATTTTGGGACCCCAGAGTTAAAGCAAAAAAACCTTTAACTTTACGAAACCTTTATGGCAAAATTTGATATAAATATATACATTGTATGTAAGGCGCTAGAAAAGTTTTGTTGTGTGCTAATATACATAAATAAACAGAAATATCTAATTCATACCAATTTAAAGATGTCTTTCATATAAACACAGCCAGGATATTTTGTATCTTCAGTATTGTTGAATAAAGTTGAAAAAATGTTGTCCATGTTGAGACAATATTGTACAGTAATTTTATATAATTTCAAAAGTTGTTTAGCAACAAATATGTGCTATGAAAAAATGTTTGGTATATTCCATGACTGTCCATTTTAACGATTATTGAGCGGTGGTATAAGAATTTTCAACATTGTGATTTTGGATAAGAAGATGATCCACATTCTAGATGACCTGAGGAAGTTCTAATTCTGGAAATTATAGCTGCTGTTGAAAACTAGTAAAAAAAATAAATAAAAAAAACGCAGAGGTAATCGTAAAGATTAATGCACCAGTTTTGCATACATGACAATTTTGCATGGTAAATTACATTTTAATAAGATTGTATGGTTTGGGTACCCCACGGCAGTTCGATTAGATAGGGAAAATTGGAAACACGAGCGATAGATATAATTTCATGACAGTTTCTCACAAGATAGCCTGTTCTGCGCAGTAGTCGTATTTTGGTTCACAAACCCATCCGATTCAGTTACGTTCTGCGACATAGCTCCGTAGCATACTATCATCTAGTGCCAATACATAAGCCAGACAGAGTAAGAAGCGATTTATTTGTATCGAGGCTTCTTCAGCCGTCGGCATTAGTTCATAATAGTTTTTATTTACGGTGTGGTTCATAACCTAAATTTGCATATGGCTTTTTGTTATAATCTCTGTGATTTTGTAAGTTAGTGGGTTTATATTAGCGTTTTATAATTTTTTGTTTAGTGTTCAATTATTGAAACGCATCAAATGGACATTACATTTAGATAAATTAACTCCGAGCTATATAGTACTTGAAAAAACAAAGAAAGATAAGATGTGGAAAAAACCGGTCTAAGAGCAATGAAGTTCGAACGATAAATTCATTAAATAACAATATAATTCTATACTATTGCTGAAAAAAAGAAAAGCACAGACAAACAATCTGGGGAAATGAAAGAAGATTAATCTATATAAGAAATTGCTACAGTGTAGAAGAAATAAACAGAAAACAGAATCGACAGATCAAGATACAGTACGATATTCAAAAGTATTTAGGTGCCATCCATCCCAAGGTATCTCAGGGAAAGTAATAAGAATAAAAAGATAATAGCACGGATTGGATGTAGGAATGAAGCGGCAACGAACCAGTACTGAATAACTGAGTAGAATAGAAATGCTGAACATGCAGAGAGCAAGCAGAATCAATGGAGCATCTAATCAGCTGTACAGAAGTACGAGAAGAAACTCCTGGATGAAACTGGATGCGGAATAGATTTGATGAAAAAGGTTTTAAGAAAGAGAAAAAATATTCAATCTACGCCCTTCCCAAACTAAAATTAATACATTTTTATCTTATTTATTTATTTTTTTATTTCTATTATTTTATTAATTGTTTTTGTATTATTTGATTCATTTTTATTTATCGATTCTTTTAATTTTGTTAAAGCATGTTTTCACAAGAAATATATGTACAAAATAGTTTTTACTCTAATATCTCTAATATTAAGGTGCCTTTCCATTTGAGATTACTCGCGAGAGTAACTCTCGATAGCTACTCTCACGTGGTTGTCCACTAGAGAGTTGATTTTGATCGGATTTACTATTGAGAGACTTGGTGAGCTTCTCGCCAAGAAAGCTCTCGCGAGAACTTTCAAGCCTGTACCCATTTGATTAGTTGTGGAGAGTAGTCAAGATGTCGCAGCAGCTGTAATAATGCTATTTCCAAAAATAGAAAAAAAAAAAAATGAATAGAAAAAGCTGCTGGACTAAGCCATGGATAGATAGAAGAAGTGTTTTGGTGCCTTCAATAATTTTTGGAAATCAAAAATGAAATGGTGCAGCACCTATTTTTAATAATAAAATTGAATTGATTAATGTTATTAAAAATGTATTTACTTTTAATAATTCTCTTTTAAAATTTATTTTAAATATTATTAATAAAATTGCAAATAAAAAAATAGTTGAAGCTATAGCTTATACTAAAAAATATTTAATTAAAGATTCAAAGGAATATGTATTTTCCTTTTTTCTTAATAAAAGAATGTAAAGTAAAAGAGAGGAAAATAAATTAATTTCTAATCCTATTTATGCCCCTAATCATGAAATTGAAGAAATAGAGATTATTGTTCCTGTAAATAAAGTTGATAAATTTTTTTATAGATATTAAAAATTAAAAACAAAATTATTACCTTTATATTTGGAGTATGAACCTGAAAGCTTAATTAGCTTATTTTTTTATTAATTACATTTTAGTAGATGATGTACAAAGTTTTTTGATACTTTAAAAAATAGTTTAATTTTATTAAATGTAATTGCTAAAATAATTTAATAAGTTTATTAATAATTATTTGGGGTAATTAATTATTAATTAAGATAAAAATTTACATAGTTTATTCTATCAAAATAATTCTTTTCATCTGGTACATCGTTTTTTAAACTTTGTTTTAATAAAAAAACATATTTTTATTTTTAAATTGAATTAAATTTAAATTAATTAATTATTTTTAATAAAATTTAAAAAATATGGTTAATAGATTGGTAATTTTCTAAATTTGGGAGTATAAAATTTCCTCCAAAACATTATGATTTTTTTTCCTGTCACGGTAATCAACACATTTCACGTTCTACAAAATTTCCCGAGAGTTCGTACAAGCCAATTAATTTGTTTATTTCCTCCGGTGACCATTGACATCTTTGTAAACAGACACCTCTGGACAGTACTCTCAGAATTCGAACATAGTTCGTATTTGGCGAGTTACTATCAGAGAGAAAAGGGAGCACGTGTCGACTAGTGAGTACGTTGAGAGAAGTTAGCTCTCAGAGAGTAACTCGCCGCTTTCCGCGAGGTACTCTCAGAGGTGTGTCCTTTGGCGAGTAACTGCTATCGAGAGGATCTCGCCACTATTTATTCTCAAGTGGACGGGCACTGTACTTCCTATTCAAAGCCGAAAGGCAAGAATAATAATAAAGTATCTATCTGTTTATCGTATTTTTTAATTACTTATTTGTTTGCAGGCAGTGAAACATCTTCCACTGAGAGTTGGGTACCAGTCTCTGTTAATAAGACCAAACAGATTAATACAACACAGACAATACAGCCATGTTATAAATGTGATGTGTGTAAGAAAACGTTTGCACAAGCTCGAGATCTTGGTGCACATAAACTAGTACATATAGGAGAGAAGCTATTCGAATGTGATCAGTGTAATAAAGATTTTTCATGTTTATCAAATCTCATTAGACACAAAAGAATGCATTCAGGAGAGAAGATATACAAATGTGAAGAATGTAATAAAGCATTTTCACGTTTATCAAATCTCATTAGACACAAACTTATACATTCTGGAGATAAGATATACAAATGTGAAGAATGTAATAAAGAATTTAGTCGAAAGATTAATCTTGTTCAGCACAAACTAGTTCATACTGGTGAGAAACCATTCATGTGTGATCAATGTGATAAAGCATTTTCACGATTAGTATATCTCATTAGTCATAAACGCATACATTCTGAAGAGAAACTATTTAAATGTGATCAGTGCAATAAAACAGTTACAAACTCATCACATCTCATTATACACAAACGAATACATTGTGAAGAAAACCTATATAAATGTGATCAGTGTAATAAAGTATTTACAAGTGCATCACAACTCATTACACACAAACGAATACATTCTGGTGAGAAATCATACAGATGTGAACAATGCAATAAAACATTTAGTCGAAAGGGTAATCTTGTTATACACAATCAGGTTCATTCTGGAGAGAAACCATTCAAATGTGATCAGTGTGATAAAGCATTTTCACAATCAACTAATCTCATTAGTCACAAACGAATACATTCTGGACAAAAACCATTTAAGTGTGATCAGTGTAATAAAGCATTTCTGCGATCATCACATCTTATTGTACACAAACGTTCACATTCTGGCGAGAAGCCATATAAATGTGAACAATGTAACAAAACATATTCACAATTGACTTCTCTTTCTCTTCACAAACTATCGCATTCTGGTGAAAAGCCATTCAAATGTGGTCAGTGTGATAAAGCATTTTTACATTCATCAACTCTCATTAAACACACAAGAATACATTCTGGATAGTAACCAGTAGGATGTGATCAGTAAAAAAGTATAATTATAGTGTATCCAAAACGTACAAAACTTTCTAAAATGTAATTTCACCAGGAAGAATTGTATGCAAAGATGGTGCATTTATTGGACAAATTATTGTCCGCTAATCTTGTGCATACATGAACAGAAGTTTTTTCAACTTTATTATACAGAATCTCAACACAGACTGAAATAAGAAAAAAAGAATCAATGGCTGTATACATATGAAAGACTCATTTAAAATTGTACAAACTTGATATCGCTGTTTATTTATATTAGCGCACGACAAAACTTGTCCTACGTATAAATATATATGTGTACTTATGAAAAAAATTACATTAAAGTTTTCGTAAAATTAAGGACTTTTGTTTAACTTATTTCATTTACATTACTTCCGGTGTCCCACAAGGGTCTTATTTAAGTCCCATTATATTTATAATTTTATAAATGATATATACTCTTGTTTCCTAAATTCAAAATGTATCTTTTACGCAGATGACTTAAAGATTAATAAATATATTCAGTGTCTGCAAAATTGTACCGATCTAAATAACGATCTGCAACATTTTTTCAAGTATTGTAATAACAATAAGCTTTTTCTTAATTTAAACAAATGTAAGATTATATCTTTTACTAGAAAACTACACCCTGTACACTTTTTATATCTTATAGATAATACTACTTTAACGTTGTCACCTAATCAAGGACTTGGGTGTATATTTTGACAAGCTTATATTTAACAAACATGTCGACAATAGGGGAAACTTTCTAAGATCGCAGCGCCATATGTGGCAAAGCTGGAACACTCGAAAGTGACATTAAACTGTTACTCGTGTATTTGTTTACAAGGTGAAAATGAACACGAGTAGTATTTTTCTTGTTTCCGAGATTTTTTTTAATTTAAAGGTAATCTACGATTTACAAGATATATAATAATATACTATTCTAAAGAAATTTCAAGGAAATTTTTAGTTTTCATTGTACGTTTAATTCTTTTTGACTGTCTGTCAATATAATAACAACAAAAATATTGTAAATATATTAGTGAAAATTAATATCTCTGCCTGAAAAAGTAGAAAGACCTTTTAATATATCAACTTATGATTTAGGCAAATTTTGGGTGGGATAAATGCCTTTTTTTCAGTCTTTTCTTGGACGTAAATAATCACTTTCCATAAAATGCAACAAGCAAACATGCATGCATGGGCTTGGATTTTTGCCCATTTTTAGTTTTTGTGTCTATAAAAACCTACGGTCCACTTTCGCTCTGCCTCCAGACGTCGTTTTATTGATATTTTTTTCGATTTAGGTAAACTATTGAAGGTTTAAGAAGGAATTTTCCTTATTCACGATTTACATTGCGGCACACAACAAAATTGATTGTTTTTTTTTTCCATGATTCACAATAATAAAACACAAACAACAGAAAAACACGTATTTCTCCATTGAACAAAACAAATCAATGTCACTTTCGTATCTTCCGCAAATTGACACCAGATGTCAGGGCGCTTAGGAAGTTTCCCCTATATTGTGAGGTCTGCATTTAAAATGCTTGGCTTCATAATGAGATCTTGTAAGGACTTTAAACAGCCTGAGAGCCTCATTACTTTATTCAAGTCATTGGTTAGCAGTCGCTTGGACTATGCAAGTGTCATTTGGAACCCGCAATATAAGACTTATATAGACGGATTTGAGTCAGTTCAAAAACGATTTGATTTGTATCTAAATTTTAATTTTTTCAAAAATTCACATTCATTAAATTACAAAAATAGTCTCCAATTATACAACTTAACTAGCCTCTCCATCCGAAGATTAAAAATTGACTGTTATCGAATTGATTAATTTTAATGTATCTCAAGTAACTTCCCGATATAAATCAACATTTTACTGCAATAAAAGAAAGACAAATTCGGGGAAAAATTCTCCCCTAAATAGATTAATGCTTTCATTCGATTCATTTTACAATTCTTGCGATGTATTTTTTGTTTGTGTTTTTCAATTTAAAGTAGAACTAAATAAAATATTGAATGAAAATATAAATTTATAAAAATCAAATTAACTTTACGTTTATCAATATATTATTGTATAATTCATTATTGTGTATTATCTTTGTACCTGAACTTTATATAAATGTATACCTATTGTATGTACCGTGCGATCATTATTTCTTGTTAGTTACATAACAGTAAACAATGAGTTTCAAAATATCAAAACTGTATTCTAATTCACAGCTGAAAATCCCAATTTAACAAAGAACCAATGAGATTACTTCGTTTGCCCGAACTCACCCGAGGAACAACGAAAATATGTGTTCCTAACTTAATACCTGTATCCACTCATTGGCGTGTAGAGAAAAATAGAGTTCATTTAATAATCAATTCGTATAAGGTAATAAAAATAGAATGTACGCCTATGTATACATATCCTTGGAAATAAGTTTGATGACTAAATGTTTCTGTCAAGTATTCCATAACGGACAAGATTTGTTGATCGCTCTGTACGTGGTGACCTACAGGAATATTTTCCGTTTTGTTGCCCTAATAATAATAATAATATTTATTTGTGTTCGGACATATATCCATACAAATGAGTTTAAATTTAATTAACATTTTTTGTTTATATATAATGGTTGGAGACAGAGGTAGACAATGTTTCATAATTTTTATTTAAAAGTAACATAAAATATATATAAATAAATGAATAAATAAATAAATAGATAAATAAGTACTTATAAATTATTATATCAATTTTATTAAAATAAAAAATTTGTTGCCCTAAAAAAATTAAAAAAAAAAAAACTCAAGGGCCCCTAAATGATTATTCCACTGTGAACATGTATGGAATATTATAGGCAGAATGTTCGGTGTATTACCTGATTTCCCGATGGATCTACAGCGGCTCCGAAATGAAATAAAGATTGCTTGGCATACCATACCACAGGAAACCATCAGTCACCTCATTCAAAGCTTATCTCACAGAGTAGGGGAATGCATTCATTTACGAGGAGCTGATACTCATGAATTTGACTGCTATAAACTTTTCTGATCATCTTATATCATATCTTTTTTTAGTGTTGAATTTTTGTTACAATGTCGACAGAAGTTGTGAAAAACTATAAAGGCAGACAAAATGTAGTGTTTTTGGCTGTCACCATTCAAGGAAAGACAAAAAAAGGGATCTTAGATTATTTTAATTTTCGTAAATTGAGAGAAAGCTATTATTAAGTCCAATTTGTGAAAAGATTTGGTTATGGACAGGAGGAAGGCGTGGGAATATATTTTTAGTTAAAGTAAAGTTAAAGTATATTAAACGAGATATGTGGAGAATGTTGTACGGGTTGCTGACATAAATGATACAACTAGATCTAGCTGACCAGTTTCGAAATATTATTTCTTCATCAGAGCTATACAAATGATAGAATATAAGAAGTAAGAATCTAAAAAAAAAACTAGTTGTATCATTTATGTCCGCAACCCGTACAACCTTCTCCACATATATTCACTTCGGACACGACTAACTTCACATCTACAACACACATTAAAAATTGATGTGAAGTGTGAATTTTCACACATTGCAGGATTTCGCAGGTATATAATAAGTGAAGGTGGCACGCAGAGTGTGTAGGACAAATTTTGCTTTGTACTAATCACGGCAAAATTAACGATCTTTTTAAAATAATTTATCGCCTGTTAATCTAAGAGCTTTAAAAACAATTTTTATGTTAAAATATTTTTATGTACCATTATTTAGGTTTCCAAATATGTTCACTATTTTTTTTTTTTTTTTTTAATATAGCAAAGTTCATTAAGATATTGAAAATTGTGCCTATGGCTTCTATTGGTTGTTTTAAATCATACGCTCCGCCCCTCTGGTTTCGTATACATGACACAGAATGAAAATATAATTCCAACAATTCCAATTGATTATTAAATTTACGATCTAATAATCAATATAATCGACAGAATAATCGATCTAATAATAAAATTAAATGCAACATTTGCCAAAATATAACTAGAATATCGACAAATAAATTTAACAAAATAAAAATGAAAAAAAAAAAAAAAAACAAAAAATAAATTGTCTCCTCTGCCCGGGACTGAACCCTAGAAATCTGGGTAGCTACCGAGCAATGTAACCATTAGACCAGGATACTCCTTACAATATAACGTGTTATATAACTATAAATTTCGCGCATCGTCAACAAAAAAAAACAATGCGTTATTTTCCGAAAATTTAATCTGACCAAAAATTCCTGTTGCACTATTCTGGTTCACACCAATTACATACATTACTCAGAATTGTTTCAGATTTTTAGTTTAAACCATTTGAGCTACATGTGTCGAGATAAATTTTTTTTGCACAATTTTGACAAAAATCACCTCAATATAATTTTGCAAAAATAAAATTTTGATCGTTAATCCACGTACTAAGGGATTTCATTTTTCGATGTTTGTTTGTCATTAACATATTTGTTTATATTTTTAGAGGGATACGTTATTGAGATGTTTCGTTCAAAGAGTTTTATAAGCATGCCAAATTTCAACTCTAGGTTTAGCCGTTTGGATACAATTTTTCCCGCACAGACATTCAGACAGACGACAAAATGACGGTATAAGAGTTTTTTGGTCATACCTACAAAACCTTAAAAACGAGATGTGAATACTCTCATCTCCAGTAAAAATGAATTGGTGAGTTTTGTTAAAATCTGGTGATTTTTATGATTGTAATTTGGGGATTTTTTGTTGCAATAAGTGTATATCGCACGGACTGTTACATAATGAATTTAATACAACGTCCTAGTTATAAATGGGAGTAACTTTGCCTATTTGGAAATTAGAACACAGTCAAACAAATCTTCAGTTATTTTTTAGCAAATATTTCTTGTATTTGCCTAAAACATCTACGAAAATTTAAAGTATTATTCCAGGCTGGTATTATTTCCAGAATTGGTAAGAATGCTTTATTTTTTTTTTTAAATTAATGTGTAAGTGAAGTGTGATGAATTTAAATCTAATTAGAATCGCGTAACAGAACTTCATCATATAGAGTTGTATAGGCTATTCCAAACATTTAAGCGGAACTAACTGGAATATTCATTTTTATAAGTTATCATGAGCTTTCCTTTTAAGGTGTGAAGTGGGGTTTTGCTAAACACAATGATCAAAAGTCTCACTAAAAAGTGAAAGTTACTAAAATTGTAAATCGAGTTCCGCTTAAACCAAAGAAACAGGCTATAATTCCATTTCCATTAATTTAATTTATAGTGATTCTGTTGAACTATTTGTCTTCCAATAACAGTGGATCAATTCAGTCTTGAACTCGTTTTCTTCATAATATAAATTTAGTGTAAAGATGTAAGGAAATATTTTAATGTTATGCATAGTTTTTAGAACTGTTTAATGACAACCCCGTTAAACCAGAATAGAAATGTTCAGTTAAGTCGTTTGGTTATAGTAGTGTTAGCATATCCAGATATTAAAAAAGAAGTGGAAAGGTTGTACGGGTATCGGACATAAATAAAAACAACTATCTACAGCTGACCAGTTTCGGAATAGTTTATTCCTTCATCAGAGCTGCTACATAAAGGAAAATCAGAATACAGTGTAAGTGTACATTGTATGTGAATAAATGAATATAATATAAGTATAAGTATAACATTGTAAACCATACCTGAGATAATAGTGATTAAGTGTAATGGTGAGATTGATAAAAACGGGTCATGATATAAAAAAACAATGTGTTGAAATATAAATAAATAAATAAATAATGTAAAACGAAGTCAGAGATTAAAAATTTCGTTTTACATTATTTATTTATTTATTCGGCGAACACAATGGCGTTCGGCGAATTTGGCTGGACGCGTTCGAGGTAATTTTGAAACTCCCGAGCCTGGACGTTTGACAGAACCTAGAGTAGATAATAAATATTAGTTAATAAATTTCTTTAATTATTTTTTTCGATGATTGGCCAAAAGTTTAGCTTTTTCAAGATTTTTTGTGTTGTATATATTATACATGTGAAGTTTTAACAAGAGTTTAATAAAAAAAGAAAGTTCAAAGGAAATTCTTAAAACATCTAGGATACAGATTTCCGAATAACAATTTTAAATTAAAATCCCTCGAAAAAAGACGAGTACTTTTTGAAATAACATTCTTATATAAATTGTTTAACAATAAAATAGATTGTCCAGAACTTTTAAATCAGTTTTATATAAGAATACCAGACAACATGATTTCTTTTGTTTGCCATTTAATAGAACAAATTCCGCGTATAATTCACTGATTAATAGAATGTCCTTAACTTATAATAACTTTTCAACTAAAGAAAATTTTCCTGATTTGCTAACTACTAATATTAAAACATTCAGAAATGGAATATTGAAAATTTTAGATTAGTAAATTTCGCTTATAAGTTAGTTATACTGTAAATTATCAGTGTTATAATTTAATTGTATTAATGACTAGCAGTATACCCGCTGCTTCGCTACCGAAAAAGTAGTCGTAGCCGGCTTAGAACCCATTTTAACCCATGGAAGAATCGGTTTAAGACTGGCTTGGTGCGAATTGTTTTTGGAAGATTCAAATATATTTATTTGTTTTAATCTACTATGTGCTTCTTACACAAATAACGTAAGTAAGGGCTTCTTTGTAAACATTGATAGTACAGTCACTTGGTAACAACACGTACAAGTGTCCCGTTGTGCTACCCTAGGAAAATGAACATTTTTGTAGCAATATTAAGCCCTAAAAGTCCTTCATATATATATTGAATATGTATATCTTTTATAGTTTCACCGCCTTAGCATTTTAATGTGATTAATCTAAAATTCTAAATTACATTTTTGTATATGTGTATGGGTAACCTCTATCAGCAAAAACCAAGTCTATATCTCTCATTGGGCCTAAGAGATATTGAGGAATCAGTGAAAAATCATTTTGCCCCCTTGGGGGTGAAAATATATATATATATATATATATATATATATATATATATAAAAAAATTAAGTTTCTAAAGATTTTAAAAAGACACTTATATGCCAAAACGGAATGTTATCTCAATAAACATAGGAAATGCGAAGCGTTGGACAATTGACCCCGAATGTAGATTTAAGGGTTGTTTAGTACAAAATCCTGAACTTCGTTCATAAATATTTGTAACCTTTATAAGGAAAAACTAAGTCGATATCTTATTGGTGCCAAGATATATTGAGGAATCCTTGAAATCATATTTCACCTCTTTTCACCCCATTAGGAGCTGAATTAAAAAAAAAAACTCTTGTTTGGGTGCTTACATCATGGAGAGAATATGCTTTCCGAATTTCATGACCATGTTCAAGGGACGTTTTATAGAATAAAAAATAGCAATTTACTCCTTTCGGGGTGCAATTAAAAAAAATATATTAAAAATATAATTTAAGGTTTTAAGTTAACAGTTTTAACCCTGAAATATCCCTTAGAAGGAGAATCTTGAGATGCTATATGGCCTTTGTTCGAATCCTGGTTTTACTCATACTAAATTTGGTTAAAATATGTCAAACTGTTTTTAAAAGATTCGTCAAAAGCAAAAATAAATAAACCAAAATAATAAAGTACATAAATATCGGCAAAAATAAAAAAATATAGTATAGATGTTTTCTCGTTCTACATAGACTAATCATAGTTTTGCTAAATAACTTTGATATAATAATAAAGATCGGTGCTGTTTACCGACAATATTTAAGCCGAACATTACCGATGCCACCCGAAGAGCCACTATCTGAATATAGTCATCCAATCAACTATTGAACGAAAATTCAGATCACATCACTGCATATTTAATAGATATTCCAATGGTCCAATATAATTAAAAACAAAATTATTAATTTCTCGTTTTTGGTGGGACATTTTTGAGATTTTCGTTATGATGAAGTCATTTCCTACCTATATGCAAAATTTCAACTCGGTAGCATATCTGGAAGTGGGTTAGAATTTCCGGACATAGCCACAAATATTCTCTTTTATATATAAAGATTAGTGTCATACTGTAATTGGGCTCTCGCCTGTTCTATGACCGAAGTAACATAAATAAATAAATAAAACTACAATGTAAAGTTTATACTGATTTAACATATCTTAACCCAGTAATGGCGGAGTATTTTTTTCTACGAAACTTTGCACGAAATGAGTTAGATTATCTATTTAGAATACCCTTTTACTGAAATTTTGGTTATATTCGCAGCATGACATACTCTCGAACTGTTCACAGAAAGTTTACAAGACGTTCGCGACACCTAGATTTCAGGCAAGCATTACGTTACACGGTACATTACAAGATCAGCTCGTTAATCTGGAACCAGCTTAACAAAGAAATTGTGTCTACTAGTTTTGTGGCTTTTACATTCAGCACACATTCAACTACGTCCTTTACGCAAGAATTGATCGGTTTTTTAGCGATAATATGGGTTTCGCCAGCTCGAGCAATTCGATCACTGACTAAGTAAGACGCCATGTGAGCATTTTCATTAACTGTTCTTGAGTGTAAGGATATAATTTTTTTGGTCTTCGCAAGTTCACTGTATTCTCTTCTGAAGAGATCAGTCGGTTCCCCTTGCATTCTGGATGGTCCCCTTTAAATTGCGGGTACAGTTTTCCTAAATATTTTTACGAAATATGTGACGCTTCACATATTTCTGCTACACATCAGGCGGGTATAGCTACTCATCTTGGAGGATCTAAATAATTTCGACTCAGTGCTTACCTATACATCAGGCATGTCAAACTCAAAACCCCAAGTGGGCCAAATAATCAAGGGTTAAATGTAAAATGGGTCGCAAAAAAGAAACTTTGTTAAAGTCGGAAGACATTCTTTTGTGTGTACTAACTTCTTAAAATTATGAATTTTCTTCCTCTGAATGAATGATTATGGATGGATAGTGTAAGAAGTATTCAGGATAGGGGTTATTTGTCCAATAACGAATTACATATGTGAATGTCATGCTGATTGAAACTTTTATAGTATTGATTATTTGCTATTTCTTGATATACAGATAGAGAGACTAATTCAATTTCTTTTATATGACAGTACATAATTGTTCCTGGAGTGAAAATGAATGATCGGACAGCCGGTAATATGCATCCTGATGATTCCAGAGACACAGATATTATTAAAAAAGAGACTGAAATTAAGACAAAATATGAACTTACTGATGAACATGATGTGAAGACTGGAATGGAGCACACAGCTGAATGGAAGATTGGTCAGTAACAGGCACATTTACAATTAACTCACACTTAATACTGACGTATTTATTTCAGGTATAACAGAAAGAATTTACATCAAGTCTGAACCTGTGGACAGCAGTGAATATGAAGAAAATATACTAGCAAGTACATCTGTCCCAAAAACTGGTCAGTAGAGCTAACTTTATTAACGACTTAACGCGCAGCCCTGTGTATAGGCACGTCCCTTATTCTTATTTTAACCACTTAGGCCCGGTATTATAGTGAAGGCTTAATATTTGGGTTAGCTAAACTTAAGCTTTAGCTTAAGCCAATTAACCGTATATTAGTGTTAAATTTTGCCAAACTCGTATTCGTCTCTTTTCTATTTATGTTGGCAATACATTTCTTGAAATTTGTGTGTTTCTACATATCACAATTTTATTTTATTTTATTCTGGTGACAATTTATATGTTTTCTTTTCTTTTATTGATTTTATGACTGTAATAATATTTTTTTATAAGAATTGTAGACCTATATTTTAAGTTACTGACGTCTCATATATCTTTGTGTTGATCAACTGAGCTAAATAAATTATTATTATATTATTATTATTATCACGGTAGATGGCAATAGTATCAAAATCGTTGTTGGTTTACGTTTTAATGCAGCTGTTTAAATATACGAGCCCCGTCTGAGTGAAGTCGCAACTATCAAAAATAGTTTTTTTAAAGAAAATATTTGTATTAGAAGAGAAATTTCTCTCTCTCTCTCTCGCTCTCTTTCTCTCATTTTCTTTCTTTCTTATTTTTCGATTCATTGCCTAACAGGGGGATTTGTTGGCGTCATGTCCGCACAATAGTTTTCATTTTCGGAGCTTGCGCTTCTCGACTTTTGACCAAATGTGTAGTTTATTGCAGATATGGTTGACTTATAGCTTCATTTGGTCGACCCAGGATTTGGGTCGACCAAATCGACCTCGATCGACGCATATATACTATCCCTTGCATGATTTACCTTTTCATGCCGTGTTCTTTTCTGTATATATGATAACTTGTAATTGAAAATATCGGAAAATATTTTAGTAAACCACTTAAAAAATATTATTGAAAATTATAGCACAACACAATAACTCATTTTAAAATAAGTGTAGCGCCCGTTGCGCTGATTTCGTTAGAGAGACGCAGGCGTCGCGGCGTCACATAGGTCTACGACTAAGATCGTAGCCACACATTCTTACATGGTGACTAATAAACGGTTCTGCAGTGATAATAGTGTGTGTGTGTGTGTGTGTGTGTGTGCGAATTTAAACTACAGCAGTATTGTAGGTAAATCGCTGAAATAAGGGCGCGTTACTTCAGAGCAGGTGTATACTTACAATCATAAAAAGGACAGGCAGGGTTCAGACGAATTTCACTCCGAGGGGTTATTCTCAAAGACTTATTACATGTGTTTTGGTTGACCCTGAGAGTAGAGGTATTCGAAAGGGCCTACACAGTGGTTCTGGAGGAGTAATAATACAATTCTGTCCTCTTGAATTCCTAACCAGCCGTTGATAAAGTAGAACTGCTCTGAGTAACACGAAAAATTATTTTGAATAATTTTTATACCAAACATAAATTAAAAGGGGAAAGAAGAATTTGGGGTTGGTTTTTGATGATATATTAAAGTTCTCTAAGCATATCAGTTTCATAGTAAGAACAGCCTACTTTAAGTTAAAGATCCTCTATGGTAACAGACAATACCTGAACTAGGCAATTAGGATAAAACTATGCGACTCCCTTGTACTGAGTCTGTTTACTTATGGTAGTGCAGTTTACGGACACTACATGCTTGCAGCTGTTATAAAAAAAATTCAGAAGGTCCAAAATTCATGTTTGCGTTTTGTCTATGGTGTACCAAGGCGCTCGCATATCTCCTCTTACCTTCACTTCTCTACATGGTTTAACATGAAACAAAGAAGACTTTCGCAATCTCTTGTATTTTATCATAAAGTGTTGATTTCCAAAACTTCCCCTTATTTGTACAACAAAATCACCTTCAGATCTGACGTGCATAATGTTAATATAAGATTTAAGGGTACTCTTTCTCCACCTTCTTACAAAACTGCAACATTTAAACATAGCTTCTCTTTTGACATTTGCGCTAAATATAATATTATTCCCGAAAACCTTAAATCTTTAAGCTTAATCTCTTTTAAAACACAAATAAAGAAGCTCATCTGGGATAAAAGTTTATAAAAGGTTATAAATGTTTATAAAATTTTTAAATAATTTATTAAAGTTTAAAAAAGTCTTAACAAAGTAATATCTTCTAATAGGTTCATCTTGCCCTTTTATTTCATGTCTTTTTCAATGTTCTTTTCAGCCTTAATTCTGCCCAAGTTACATGGGAACGTTACATATTTACATGCTTCAACGTTGGCTATAACAACTGTGGTATTGTCAATAGCAAAGAACCCTGGTTATTTATGTTAATGTGCTATATTTATATTTTTTATACCTTTTAAGGGCTCATGAAGAAGAACAGTCTTTGTATTGTCAATGACTGATCATGGGCCTTTATCCAATGTACAAACTGTTATTATTATTATTATTTATAATAAATCTAATGATTTTATTGTACCTTGGATATAAATAAACAAATTAAAAATTAAAAATAAAAATTTAAATGTAGAGTAGAATATTGTCAGTCTCTCTAGTAAATTGCAATAACGGGCTTGGTAGATAATAAATAAACATAAATTAATGGATCACCCGGTAGATGGGTGATGCAAATTTTACAAATCTAAATGTACAAATGAAGGCGCAGCACACGTTAATTTCTCAAAATATTAGTTTCTTCCCGACACAACCAAAATACATTGGGGTAAGTTAACAAATGGCAAAAAATACAATGTGTGCACGCACAGGGACTGAACTGTGCGGCGCGTCAAAAATACAATGAAAAATATGAATTAAAATTTGTACTCACGCGTTCCATGAAAATACGGAAAAATACTTAACGTGAAATACAGATACAGAAGTTAGCTTCAGTTATCCACAATCCGACCATACAATTTCCTGGTGGAATCGCTGATGTTAGTTGATTACTGGCCCAACTTCTGGAGTGGTCTGAGTTCTCCTGGTTCACGTCTAGTTTTTTGGCAATTCCAAACTTACGCTACTTGAGAACCTATTGTATAGATATTTTTGACTGAGAAAATATCAAAATATAGGACCTTCTTGAGGCGATACTTAACGAGGTTTTTTTTATCGTAAAAAACGTATATTCCCGAGCGGTGGTCAAGCAATAATTGTTGGTCTAAGGCGGAAATATACAGGATTCTAGCGGTTCAAACAAATGAACGCAAGAATTGTATATGAAAAATGAAAAAATGAATATTACCTGACGCGGTAATTTCAAATGATTTTAGCGACTCTAATGGTCGCAACAATAAGTTTAATTTGAAAATTTCCATTTTCCAAATTATATACATTGAAAACCTGGACACAACAACAGTAACTATGAGTATTTATATTTCAGAGGGTAGGGATACTCGGAAGACATATATCATATCATCTACTGACGACATATCCCGTTATAACTATAACACTAGCATCATCATCAATGAGGAGATTGACATCAAGTCTGAATGTGGAGATGAGTATGAGGAGAGCGCAGTTGGGCAATATACAGGTCAGTCAATAATTCAGTAATATAATTTCAGTTTTATACTTCAAATACTGCCCAGTTTACATTTCTTGATACCTGCGAACGGTCGTGGCTCAGTTAGTTAGTGTGTGGGCTACAGAGCGGCGGGCCAGGGTTCATTCCCCGGTACCGGAAAAACACCTTACATATTTCCGACCGTTTATCCCTCTGAAGGCATCGGTCAACCACCGAGGTAAAAGCCCTAGTCTAATTTCCCCAAAATAATTAGTGATTCGGATTCCACGACAGTAAATTGTAGGTCCCATACGGTATAAAACAACTGTATGCGGGGAAATGGCCTACGCTCGGAATTTGTTCAGTACGAACTTGTCAATTCAGAGCATCGAGTATGGCACTCCAAGAAGATACCTGCATAGGAAAACAATCCGTACTTATTTGAATCAACAGCGTACATGGGAACTCAAATAAATTGTCTGTGTACAAGAAAGTCCCAAGAGTGAGAAAATCAAATTACTACCTAAATCGTGGAGTAAAGTAGTCAAATAGTAGTCAAAAACACTAGAAAAAAAAAGATATGTTATTTTACTTACATATCCTCAGAGCTATCATATAGTTTACTATGTTGAGACACAAGTAGCGAACTTATTAGATTGTTTAGACTGCAAAACTGCATTTTTCGTAATATGGCTGGATGCAATAATAGACCATCATTTATTCCTATTTTTAAAAACTTACATCTTTTAGCATTACCATGTATCAAATGTGGATGTATGTTAGACAAATCAGATTTTGAAAGATGATTAGACGTACATGTACATATAAAATACAAGAAATAACAATATTTTAAAAATATCCTTAGTAAGATACGTCAGAACGGCTAACATTCGGACTATATTATCGAGAAGAATATACAGTTAACAACCACAACACATAAAAGATAGTAAAATAATATATGAGAAGGTAACATTCAAAACGTGATTCGTCACAGTAATGCAATTTTGAAATAATCACAAAAACATTATAATCCTGTTTGCAAGAAGTTGGGAACCAAACGTTTCAACGTACTTATTTTGAAGGTCCCAAACAATGAATTCAAACATGTCATTAAAAATTTAATGAGCAAAAATACGAAAAATAGATTATTTAAATTTAGACAATTCACGTTTTGCATGAAGTTAGTGGACAAATAATCGTTAAAATGGACAAAACAAGTATTAAATCTGATTAACATGAAGGTTTATTAACAATAATAGATTAAAATTATTTTACTTATTCTTTTTTATTTATTTATTTATTTATCATTTTTTAAATATCCTAATCACAACTTTTTTTTATTTTTTATTTTTATGGCCATTGCTGCTTCGGCAATTAGCCAGGACAATTAAATCACAACTTTCATTTTCTAAATAATGGATCTATAATCACATAAAACCTCTTATTGGGAAACATATAGATACAAGATCGTAAATCAATTCTTTGTACCATTTTATAAGTTCTTTAAAAGTTTAAAAAATAAATTAACACACTATTTCAATTTTTTTAATATTATTGCGCGTTATCAATGGTACATAACACGTTTTACACCAATCTAATGATTTTATTTTATACCTTTAACAAAGATGAAGATACTGGTACTGACAGTGTGACAAACACATTTTGAATGTTATCTCTTCATATATTAAAAAAATCAGCTGTGGCCACCACAGGACCGACCGCCATCACAAAGTACTTACCCGACAGACAGACAGACATCATGTTAAAATTAGTCAAAACGTTATGTAGGGACCTCAATTTGTGGAGATCCATCGAAATGTCAAAATCGGTATGATTACAAGACTGCCCTTATATATGTTGGCGGTCGGTAAAAAGCTGGCAGATTATCTAGTAGAAAAATGCTATTTTAATCTTAACTTAGAGAACAATCGTGAAGCGGCCATTTTGTTTAACAAAGGTAAGAAGAACAGGTGTTGAGGGGTGGAGATAAGGAATTGTTCCAGAATGTCTCCACCCCTCAACACCTGTTCTTTTTACCTTTTTTAAACAAAATGGCCGCTTCACGATTGTTTTGTTAAAAATTATAGAATGTTGTTAATTTAAAGTTTTTTATTGTGAAAATGATATGGTGCCTGATTGGTTTAGTGATTTATAACGACTTAGTTCGTTTTTTTAAAACATCTATGTGTTCCTCTTAATTATTTCAGTGAGTGAAAATTAACTGTTGTTATAATTACCTAAACTAATTGCACATTGTTGTTATAGATACCTTGAATAAAGACAACGAACAGTTGGCGAAATATAGGCCTTATGAAATTAATGTGGGTTATTCACAACACGATCTTCTTTGTCCCAACTAAATTAAGGATATTTAATTTCAACAGAAGAAAGAAATCCTCCGGGTGTATATATATATATATATATATATATTTATTATTGCAACGTTTCGATTGTTCTTACAATCATTATCAAGCTAAACTAAATAAAAACAATTGACAATGTTATTTATATACAATTTGTAACGGTAAATGAGTAAATGAGGTAATTGGGGAAAATCATGAATGGTTGCCATGCAGGTAGAGGGTCCGGGCTAATCCTGTGGATTGAAGGTTTATTTCGGGCTGGTTTTTCTTAATGATGAGTGCCTCTAGGATTTGTAGCCGATGGTAATCTGGGGATTTCTTCAGTATGGTTGTTTGATTAACTAATTCTTGTCGGGTTAAATGCATGTCATGTTCGAGTAAGAAATGTTTTTTGATGGCTCCGGTTTGTAGATGCATCGTGAGTCGTCTTGACAGGGTTGTTGTGGTTAATCCAATATAGGCTACATTACGTGGCTCACAGTCCTCGTGTTTGCATGAAAATTTGTAGATTACGTTGGTCTCCTTCAGGACAGTCTTCTTGGGGTTTAAATTATTTTTTTTTCAAAATTAATTGTGCGGTTTTTAGGCTCTTATAATATATACGCAGCTGGAGTTTTTCTTCGCTGTTTTTACATTTCACATTACTGCGTACAATTTCTTGTAACGTCCTCTCATCGGTTCTGTATGCGCTGGAAAACTGGTTTTTATAATATAGTATGTGCGTGGTGGACTGCGTATTTCCGTTCTGTGTAATTACGACAATATTGTGATCAGAAAAGCAGACAAAGCGAATGTGTTTGTGATATTGGATAGACAGGAATACAAACAAAAACTGGATTCAATTCTGAAAGATAGCCAGAAATTCAAGAAAACATCTAGAGACACGACAGCTGAGTTAAAAACAGCAGTGAACCGCCTCATCGCCGCGGCCAATAAGCAAGTGAAATCCCAAGTGTTAACACCCATCACTGGAGAATTCTCCCCAGGATATATCTACGGCAATGTGAAGACACATAAACGTGATAACCCTTTGCGTCCCATCATATCACAAATCCCAACACCAACATACAAGACTGCTAAAGAAATAAATAAAATAATCACGCCTTATCTACAAACTCGGTACCTACTATCTTCAACCGACCAGTTCTTAGACATTTTAAAGTGCACTGAAGCCAATGGTTTTGTTGCCTCCCTGGATGTGGAATCATTATTTACCAATGTTCCTGTTGAAGAAACGATCAATATCATATGCAAGACAGTCTACTCTCATCCGACGATCCCCCCTCCGGCATTTTCACAACAAATACTGGAAAAACTACTTAGAGCCTGCACGACAGAGGCCCCGTTTAAACATATAGACGGAGCTCTATACCATCAAATTGACGGAGTAGCAATGGGTTCACCCCTCGGAGTCACCTTCGCTAACTTCTACATGAGCCACATTGAGAACAAAGTGTTGGACGATATGGAAAAGAAACCTAACCTATACTGTAGGTACGTTGACGACTGTTTTATGGTAGTAAACAACAGAGAAGAAACTGAAGCTCTACGCCGACGTTTCGAAGAGTGTTCTGTGCTTAAGTTTACAATAGAAGAAAACAACAATAGAGCTATCAACTTCTTGGACGTTCACGTGGACTACAATTCAGGCAGCTATGAAACATCTGTGTTCACTAAACCTACAAACAGTGGAGGTTACATAAACGCGCTTAGTGAATGTCCAGAACGGTACAAAAATGGCACCATCACAGCCCTCATTCACCGTACATATAAGATATCATCGAATTGGGAAAACTTTCAGTCAGCTGCAGAGCAGCTTAAGCAAACTCTAATTAACAACGGTTACAGCAACACAACCTTCGACTGTTTACTGAAAAGGTACCTAGATAGGCGAATGGAAACACAGAACGGAAATACGCAGTCCACCACGCACATACTATATTATAAAAACCAGTTTTCCAGCGCATACAGAACCGATGAGAGGACGTTACAAGAAATTGTACGCAGTAATGTGAAATGTAAAAACAGCGAAGAAAAACTCCAGCTGCGTATATATTATAAGAGCCTAAAAACCGCACAATTAATTTTGAAAAATAATTTAAACCCCAAGAAGACTGTCCTGAAGGAGACCAACGTAATCTACAAATTTTCATGCAAACACGAGGACTGTGAGCCACGTAATGTAGCCTATATTGGATTAACCACAACAACCCTGTCAAGACGACTCACGATGCATCTACAAACCGGAGCCATCAAAAAACATTTCTTACTCGAACATGACATGCATTTAACCCGACAAGAATTAGTTAATCAAACAACCATACTGAAGAAATCCCCAGATTACCATCGGCTACAAATCCTAGAGGCACTCATCATTAAGAAAAACCAGCCCGAAATAAACCTTCAATCCACAGGATTAGCCCGGACCCTCTACCTGCATGGCAACCATTCATGATTTTCCCCAATTACCTCATTTACTCATTTACCGTTACAAATTGTATATAAATAACATTGTCAATTGTTTTTATTTAGTTTAGCTTGATAATGATTGTAAGAACAATCGAAACGTTGCAATATTAAATAAATATGTCTCAAAATATAGGCTTTTTTATTAATCACCTTAGTGATCCCCAAAAAAGGACGATACGAAAATTGGAAAAAGTGTCAAAAAAGTTAATAGACGCGGAATATAGTGTAGTGTTCAATCAGTGTTGCATACAAGAGAAGCTGCTTCCTAATATATATATATATATATATATATATATATATATATATATATTCTATATATATATTTCGAAATAAATCGTTTATTTGTTTTGATGTTGTTCAAATTTAATATTTTTATTTGTATACTAAAATACTCCATTTTACCACATTTAGTCATATTCGTATGTCTTACAATATAGACGTTAGAACTGCTCTCTAAGTGTTCATAAAAAAACCATGTGTAGCCACATGCAACAAAAGTATACATTAAAAAATTACTATATTTGAAGAACTATTTTTGTAACAATAATCAATGGAAATTTGTTTGCAGCTAGTGAATCTGATCGGAGTTGGGAGTCCATGACCATCAACAAGCGTAAACAAACCACAAAAACAAAGTTATTACATCATATTAAACACAGGAACATTTATTCTGGAGGGAAACCATTCAAATGTGATCAGTGTGGTAAAGCATTTTCAGTGTCATCAAATCTCGTTGTTCACAAACGAGTACATTCTGGAGAGAAACCATTCAAATGTAATCAGTGTGATAAAGCATTTTCGGTGTCTTCAAGCCTCGTTACTCACCAACGAGTACATTCTGGAGAAAAACCTTTCATATGTGATCAGTGTAATAAAGCATTTTCAGTGTCTTCAAGCCTCATTACCCACAAACGAGTACATTCTGGAGAGAAACCATTCAAATGTGATCTGTGTGATAAAACATTTTCAGTGTCTTCAAGTCTCATTACTCATAAACGAGTACACTCTGGAGAGAAACCATTCAAATGTGAACAGTGTGACAAAGCATTTTCAGGGTTATCAGATCTAATTAGACACAGGAGAATACATTCTGGAGAGAAACCATTCAAATGTGGTCAGTGTGATAAAACATTTTCAAGGTCATCGCATCTCATTATACACTCAAGAATACATTCTCGAGAAAAACAATTTAAATGTAGTCAGTGCGGTCAGGCATTTTCACAGTTAACATTTCTCATGACTCATAGACGACTACATTCTGTAGAGAAACCATTGAAATGCGATCTATGTGATAAAGCATTTGCACAGGCATCATGTCTGATTAGGCACCGGAAAAGACATTCTGGAGAGAAACCATTCAAATGTGATCAGTGCGGTAAAGCATTTTCACATTCATCCGATGTTGCTAAACACAAACGAACACATTCTGGAGAGAAACCTTTCAAGTGTGATCAGTGTGATAAAGTATTTTCAAACTCATCACATCTCATTAGACACAAGAAAACACATTCTGGAGAGAAACCATTCAAATGTGAGCAGTGTGATAAATCATTTTTGCAGTTATCGAATCTTTTTAATCACAAACGAGTACATTCTGGAGAGAAACCATTTAAATGTGATCAGTGTGATAAAGCATATTCACATTCATCAGATCTCACTATACATAAACGAATACATTCTGGGGAGAAACCATACAAATGTGATCACTGCGATAAAGCGTTTTCACAGTCATCACCTCTCATTATACACAAACGAATTCATTCTGGAGAGAAACCATTCAAATGTGATCAGTGTGATAAAGCATTTTCACAATCATCACATCTCATTAGACACATGAAAGTACATTCTAGATAAAATCCATTCAGATGGGAGCAGTGCGTGTATTTTCAAAGTCAGTAGATTTGGTTAGTCACAAACTAAATACATTTTGGAGATAATTCGTTCAAATTTAAGCAATTTGATAAAGTATTTGCACAGTCATCAAATCTAATTAATCACAAACAAATACATTCTGGAGAGAAACCATTGTAATGTTATGAGTGTCATAAAATATGCTTTCTTACATTTATTGATATTCACATTTGAATGGTTTGTCTCCTCAAGGTACCCGTTTGTTTCTATGGAATCCATAGAAACTAACAGGTACCTTGTGGAGACAAACCATTCTAATGTGATATGCGATAATTGGTAGAAAGCATATATATATTTATATATATAATTCTTTATTTCCCTAGGCCTTGCGGCGTTTATGGTTTTAGCTACTACATTAGAATAGAAATAATCATAATAATAATAATAATAATAATACAATGTATAAATTTCTTTCTTCTTCATTCTTCCTCCTGTGTCCCTCTCTTCTTATTCTCTTTTCGTCTCCGGTCTCCTTCCTTCTTGACTCCAGTCCTTCCTCCCCTCTTTCGTCTCTTTTTCGCTTCCCTTCCCTTTCTCCTTTCCTCCTCCTTTGTCTCTCTTTTCCTTCCAGTTCTCAGTTTTGCCTGACCTCTCCGCATTCCTTCCTTCTTTCCTCGAGTATTCTCGCCCATCTTCTCCCTTTCCTTCTTCACTCAATAGCTCCTATATATCTTCCTCCAATTTTATCATCTTTCCATACCTTTTTGTTAGATGTACCAAGGATTCATCCTCCCTACACATTCTGCATAGCTTATCCTCTGGTTTTGCCCAATACCTGTTGCTCCGTTTTTCATTTCCACATCTTAATCTGACAATCTTCCTAACTCCTGCCTTTCCTCTCCTCCCTTTCAAATATTTAGGTATTCCTACCGTCCTTATCTCTCTATACCTTTTCACATCCCTTGAACTATTCTTTTCTGCTCCTGTACCTCCTTGTCTCTCCCCCTCAATTCTTCTACTATGTTTCTTCCTCCATTTCTCTTTCGCTCAGCTTCCCTTATGTCCATCCCACATCTCCAATAGTACTCTTTCCTTGTTTCTCCCCATTCCGACAGTTTACTCTTTTGTTCTTCATTCATTCTTTCTTCCCAACATTCTCTTAATATCTTCCTTCTTTCGTCCTTTCTGATTTTCTCCTCATACTTCGCCCCGGCTCCCACTCTCATCTTTTCCCTCTTTATTTCCTCCCTTACTATATATCCTGGTGTCGTTCTGTCTAAACCCATGATCCATCTTATGTATCCATGTTGTACCCTTTCTACTATCTCCTATTCCTTCCATCCCTAGATCTCTACTCCATACATGAGTATGCTCTTCACTATCACGTCTAATTATTTCATCCTCCACTTAATATCGTCGTTAAACCTCCTCTCTCTTATGCTCCATAGCTTCCCTATAACCATTCTTGCTTTCTTCACTCTTTCCCTAACGTGCTGCTCTGCCCTGTTGTTCCTCGTTAGAACGTATCCGAGGTACTTCATACTTTTCACTTCTTCGATTTCTGTCCCTGCCCAGTCCCAACTTATTCTTTCTCCTTCCTCCCCCCTTTCCATACACCATCACCTTCGTCTTATCTCTGTTTACCTCCAGTTTTTTCCTTTTAAAGTACTTGTCCGCTGTGACCATCATCCTCTTTAATCCTAGCTCATTCTCTGCCATCAGAGTCAGATCATCAGCGTACCCCATTGTCCAATGCTTCTTCCTTCCCACCACCACTGCTCCGTCTTGCCCATTCCTCATTGTTTCCTCCAGGTCAGCTACGTATAGGTTGAATAGTGTTGGGCTCAGCGGGCAGCCCTGGTAGAAAGCATTTTCAGGGTTTAAAGTTCTCTTTAGTCGTAATAAGTAGAAACATGTTATATTAAACACATATCATTTCAATAGTTTCTCTCCAGAGTGTACTTGTTTGTGAGCAACGAGATTCGAGCTCGATTAATAAGATTTAATGACTGAGCAAATACTTTATCACACTGTTTACATTTAAATTTTAGTTAAAAGTTCTTATTAGTCACCAACCAACACATTCTGCAGAAAATCCTGTCGAATATGAATATTGTAATAGAGCATTTAAATCAAACAGGCATCTGGTTCAACACTGACGAATACAATCTGGAGAGGGACCATTCGATAATAGTTCGTCTCGTTGAATGACGTAGATTCTACATATAGGAAGGTCAATTTTGGTGTTTGTCAGGGCGGAATTTTGGGTCCGTTTTTCTTTATCGTTTATATCAATGACCTCCCTAATTTGCTGCCTGTAAGTGTCAAAGTTATACTTTACGCCGATGACACTACTGTCCTGACTAATCATACGTCTGTTAACGATGTGGTCAGTAATACTGAACAAGAAATGGTGATAGTTAAAGATTGGTTCACTTCAAACCGTCTTACTCTTAATAATAATAAAACCCAACAAATTATTTTTTCACTGAACCGCAATATTGATATTAATATTCAGTTCGGGGGGCCAATCAAATTTTTTGGGATTTATATCGATAGTACACTTAGCTGGCACGATCACATTAACTATTTGGCTAACGTTCTTAAAAGGGTTATCTATGCGTTCATCAGGCTGAAAACGTCTGTGTCATTCGATATGCTGTGTATGTTTTATTTTGCTGCTTTTCAGTCGCGCTTAACTTACGGCATAATTCATTGGGGTTTAAGTTGATCTGTTAACAGATTTTTTTTGCTCCCGAGAGCTCTTTAAGAAATGCAGCATTTTATCTTTCTATAGTTTATTTGTTTATGTTTGTCTGGTATACGTTAAAGAAAACCCGAACAAATTTGTAACCGTATCTTCTAGACATGTTTACAATGTTCGCTCTGCTGGCAACATCAGACTACCAAGACTTAGATTGTCTAAATCTAGGAATGGTTTTTTTTGGCAGCCACTTTCTTTAACTACCTACCAGTCTCTCTAAAAACTTTGTCAATTAGATTATTTAAGTTCAAGATTAAAAAAATTCTTATTGAGAATTGTCTCTACAATTCGGACGAATTTTTCAAAATTAATTTCAATAATTACACCTAACATGTAAGCTGTTTTTTCTACCTTTGTTAATTTTATATATACATTTTTTTTTCTCTTATCTATCATAATTATTTTCATTTTTCAATGTTTTCAAATGTTTTTGTTTAATTAAATTATCATATATGTACTGACAAATGTAAACGTCGTAAGATGTCTAGCATGAAATAAATATTATTATTATTATTATTATTATTATTATAGTTTGAATGTTTATATCGTACAATTTAGTATCAAAATAACGTTCAAATGTTCATATATACAGGTACCCGAAAAAGGACACGGCAAATTTTGTTCCAAGAACTGCCTAGAAAATATTACAGTATGTCCTTATTATGTATATTTATGATATTTGAGTTTTAATAAACTCATTTCACTTGAAAGTTTACGGATATGGTTCTTTATATAATGAAAGAGTAACCACATTTTTTACAGCTGTAGATATGCTCACTACTTCTATCTTCCTATGGAGGGAGTTCAACTTCCTCCAGTCTTTTTTGTTAAGAGGTTATATTTTTAGTTTGTATTTTTCAGTCAGATAAAGCATTATTTCTGTTTTTGTCTTCTCCATTTGCGGGGTGGATGCGGGCTTTTAGATCTCCTTATTTACTACTGCTTGTTGATTTAGTGTTTATCATATGTGCAATTATACATTTAATAAATTATGTAATAACAACTTTAGAATTTATAACAGGAATATTCACAAAACAAGCATGTATTGCTGTCGGTCTTTCAGCCCTATGCGTTGACAGATGACTATCCTTTTTCGTGTCAAAAGTTCAGAAGGCGATCGTGGCGCCGTTTCGGTAATTTTAGTCGCGAATTACCTTTCAAAACTAACATTTGAAAAATTTATCCGCATTGTTGTGCTTTCAAATTGTTTTTACAATAAACTAATGGAATTATAATATATTTCTCTAAATTTTGCTGCCAAAATACAATTAATAGTTTGTATGTGTTTTCCCCAATTTACTTCTGACGGAGAATGCGAGTTTTGAAAATGTACCCTCATTTGTCTATTATGATACTACATCCGGACACAAAGGGTTCTTTATTTTAGTTATGTCTGAACTTGTTTACAACCCTCTTACAGAAGTGTAAGAAGACAAGTGCTCCAATCAGATTTCGAGTCTTCGTCTGTCTCAGAAGTTGTAGTTCCTAGTTCCCACTCCGGCATAGACTAAGATCTGAATTCAGAGACTAACAATAGAAAATATGAACAAAAGCAAATTGAGCAAGAATAAAAATGGGCAAGTAGACTATAGTGAAGCTTGCAGGAAAAAAAAACAAACATTTCATTGGCCAAATAACAAGTGTTTTAGAGAATATTATAGCACCTCTCAATAAAATATCTGAAAAGATGTGAAAAATAAATTTATCTGGCGTAAAGAAGAAGAAGACGCAGATGTTATTAAGGGGGAAGATATTGTCAAGATGTCTGTAGCACCAGATATTGGCCGTCGCGGGAATCTTAATTTTATATTTCAATATAATATATTTTTTTAAATTTAATTTTGTGTAATAGTGTTTAAAATAATAGTTTTACTAACTACTATTGTATGTTGCACTATAAAAATTTCAATACAAATATTATTTCTTGTATTTTTAGACTTATTTTTTTAGTATGAATATTTTTTTTTTTTTTTTTTTTCTGTACTTTTTCCGGTATTTCACAAGTAAAATATAATACCCGGTAAAGTTCCCCTCGGTCAGAATGCATGGGACCAGACGAAGCTCTAAAATAATAACATTGCTAACTTCAAATATGTATATATATATATATATATATATATTGATAGAGGGCCTTAATACTTATGTCGGAGTATGAAAAAAATAAAACAATTATTAATGTTCACAAAAATATGATAATTTATACCTAAAAACTTGTAATAAAAATTGTAGTAAAATTTTATATAAACCGAAAATGTATACATGTCCAAAAGTAAAAAGGGATCATGAATAGAGAATCAAATCATATAAAATTGAACATTTTATTATACATATGTAAAATATACATAGTCTAAACATAGAACAAACAGTTTTTATATGACAAAGAAATTATTAGTAATTAATTTTGAACAATTAAACTCTAAAAACCAAGAATTATACTATAATATACAAACTGTTGAGTAGCTGATGCCAAGGATGGCATATGTAACAAATAAATTTACCCCCAATTGCAAATACAGCAATAAAATACAATAAATGGTCAGGTTAACTAAATCTAAACAATTACTAAAAAATTATCTTAACCAAGATAATTATGTAGGACGCCACTGGAGGTTACAATTTCTCCCAGTGGGTAAAATCGGCTGTTCTTAAACGATTATAACACATTAATTTGACAATAATAAATATATAGACAAGCGGTATAAATACTCAATAAATAATTATTATTTAAACAAATAATATATGTGAATTAAAATGCATTTGCAACTTCAAATGCATGAATAAGATGCCGTATAAAACGGGCAATCTGGGTGAGTGTATCAGATACACACACACTCTGATAATTTAGGGGTTGTAAGCTCCTAAATTCGTAAATGATAACTAACAATTGTTCCAAACACGTAGTTTGGGAAACAAAGGAATTAATGTAATACGTGAGAAAAAAATGTAATTTTCTGCTTGCAAGTTAATCTTATGTACAAATAAGATTAACTTGCAAGCAGAGACTACTTATGAGACAGCTGTGTGTATAGGTATGCTCTAGGGACGCTTGGGTCCTGGAAGAATCTGAATCTGGAACAAATGGACGCGGGGGTCCTGGAAGACTTCGGCAGCTGGTCCGAAGTTCTTCCGGTTCGCTGTCAGGAATTTGATAATCCCTTGGATTATTGAGAAGTCAGAGATTCGCAAATCATGTGGCTTGATTTGGCGCTAATGGCCCACAACATTCGATAGTAGAAATGCAAAAAACTCACAAAAACAAAACTTGGAAGTGTGCTCTTACAAGTTTGCTGCAATAATAATTTTTATGCGGGACAAATCGCCGCAATAGCGGTGACTGACCGGTGCAAACCTACAATTCGGACGGAAACGTTAGGTCACAACTGAAATATAAGAATAATATACCGGGTGTCTGGAAAATAGAGCACAATATTTTCCACCCAGGTAATAATATTTTTGTTTGCGCTCTACGGGCGCAATAATATTATTGATACCATCGTATTATCTTGCAACAAACACCAATATCAAAATTTAGACACAGTAATAGTTTATACACCGCAAGATGTAAAATTAATAAATTACTTCTTCTTCTTCTTCTCAATTTGTTCGGCTTAAAGCCAGTGCGCTAGCGCTTAGTAATACGAGAATACTGTGAGGATGTTAGAGGTTTAGTCTAATGGATGTTAGGAATTCAGAAATTAAGTAGAATATATTGAGGGACGGGTCAGACTGTATACTAGATACAGAGAGAGGGACAGGAGGATGTTTGGTTAATTGTTGGTATAAGTTGTTTTTCTTAATATGGTTGGGAAGGATAACAGTTTGTTGTAGATATCGGCGGGTAACCCGTAGGAACATAGGTTCGAGAGGATTTTGTTGACACGGTGAAGATGGAACGAAGCGTGGTTTTCTTCTGTCATTCTAATTCGGGACAATCTCCATTTAGAGCATTATGTGTGGTGGTCGAAGTGAATGCATTTGACTGTATTTTTACCAAGCATGGTAATAATCTAAAAATTCCTAAGCTTAGAATTAAATTAAGTAAAAATAGTACCAGCTACTGGGTTCCGAAGCTTTTTATAAAACTTACTAAAGAAATAAAGGTTTTAATTTTAAACAATTATAAAAGAGAAATAAAAGATATTGTAGTCAAAAAAGCATATTACTCTATTAATATACTCCATATTGAAGACACATTTTTGTAATTTATGTATATATAGGCTGTAGGGGTTTAGGTCTTAAACCATCCTTCGCTAAGTACTTCACTAGATAGATATGTGTATGTATTGTTTGGATTGGAAGATCTAAATGGTACTATCAGTAGCAAGGCCGGATCTTAGATGTGGCGAGCGAGACAATCGCCTCGGGAGCAGAGCTGATAAGGGCGCAAGAAAGTCCGTCTTCCTATTTTTACCGACCGCCGACATATATAAAGGAGGTATTGTGATCATACCGATTTTGACATTTCGAGATTTCGATGGATCTCCACGAATTGAGCTCCCTACATAACGTTTTGACTATTTTTAGCATGATGTCTGTCGGTCTGTCTATCCGTCCATCGGTCTATCTGTCGGTCCGTATACACGTGCAGAGCAAATTCGGCTAAAAGAATTTTTATGAAACTTCATATTTAAGCTTTTGACATCAATGGCACCAGTTGTTCAACTTTTGGTAAAAATCGGTTAGCGAGAAATGGGAGTTTACTCGTGTTGGTTTTAAGATTTTTGCGAATATTTCAAAACAGAGAAATATTTCGAAAAAAATTGTCTATCAAAAGTTGCTATAAAAGCAATAACTAACAACTTTTATTTGAGACATTTTTTGATAAAGCAGCATAAATTAAACAAGTATTTTGAGATGGCGGTCGGTCCTATGGTGGCCACAGCTTATTTTATTTATTTAAGGATGACTGCAAGACTGCTACTTTGCTTCGGGGGCAGAAATACTTTCGTCCGGCTCTGTTTAGTAGTATAGACTAAACATTACTGTTATATTTATGTATACGTAATAACTGATTTACTAGTATTTGTACATTATTATTTTTACTACTAACCTGTGTATTTAATTTTTATCTTTTTATTTATTTCCAGAATTTATACTGTAACATAATCTATCACTGTATTAGAATCCTGTGACAAGCCTGTTATAATGTACATGCATTGAAAATAAAGATATTATTATTATAATTTCTATTGTTTTCTTTTCTCGAGTTTTCTTGCGCGGCACTTGAACTTGACATCTTAAAGCAAGAATGGTATAGGTAAGTACTACTATTTTGTATGCGTATAACTTTATAAGGGTAAATAATTAATATTGTTAGACAGTCAGAGATTCAAAAATGTTCTGTGTTGCCGGTACTAAGAATAATATACTACTGAATTATTAATTATTTTTATGAGGTTTGTCAGATCTTGACAGGCATTCACTAGTCGTAAACTTCAGTAATATTTTGAACCACGTCATACTAGAGACTATTGGAGCTATTTACACACAGCTGCATCCCAAACTCTAGTGATATGCAGACGCGGAAATTAGGCCAGATCCAGTGCTCGCACAATGCAAAGTGACCCGAGCAACACTGCTTTATGTATCCTGCAGATCAAAGAGGTGGCAGAAGATCTACAGGATTATCGGAATGGATTAAATTTATCTTCTGTAGAAAGCTTTTATACCACCCAAAACACTAACTATCAGGACTACAAGCTTAACTTCATACCCTAGATACAGATTTCTTAGCTCAGATAAGATGTCCATATACTTGGACCTTTTTTCCACCTTCTTGAGGAAGAATTCAAAGAAAATGATCACCGGAATAAGTGATGAGTCCCTACTCATGATTTATAACACTGTAACTTACATACAGGGTGTTAATTTAAAAAGGTTCCAGCCTGAATTCCTCACAAATACCATGAGTTCAAAAAGTAATTACATAAGGGTTGGCTATGGAAAAATAAAATAATATCTACTGTAATCTTTATATAACAAAAAAACTTGCATAAAACAACAGTGATGACAGTTAATTAATTCTATAGCTTGCAGTAGATATTATTTCATTTTTCCATAGCCAACCCTTATGTAATTGCTTTTTGAACTCATGGTATAAAACAATATCAGAAAACATAAAAACACGTTAACTTAAGTATCTAGGGGGACACTTTTTACGATATAGTGCAATCCTATAACTGCGTCCCCTGAGCGGAGCGGCAATGACCAAATAAAGCTTAAATGGCACTACGGATAAGAATGTATCTTACTCGAAAGTCTATTAAATTCTATTTACAACAGTAGGTATTTTTTAGAAATGGCACGATTAGTTTTTGAAATATTGGGTTTCAAAAATTAGACTTAATCTTGTATTTAATAAATGATTTAGGTGATCACAACTAATCCCCCCAGAATTAAAATTGATATGTTTTTGTTTTCTTTTATATTTACTTAGATATGTTATTAGACGTATTTATTAAAATTAAATTTTTTCCTAAGGGGGTAGATGTATCACCTTAAACATATGTTAATTACATGGATTAAGTCTAAATTTTGAACCCCAATATTCCAAGAATTAATAAAGTTGACACTAATGTTGACGTATTTTTCATTTTTTTAAAATATTCTTTCATAGTTACGAGATAATATAAAGCGGAACCTTTTTAAATGAACACCCTGTATGTACATAGGTTATAACACGACAGAGATAACACTAAAAAAGTTGTTCAAATAACATATGTAATATTTTTAGTTTTTTTTTAGCTATATTTTTTCGATAAAGATTTTTGAACGAACACGCGCCTGTCCACAAATCTACAAATATTCGCAAAAAGATGCCAATTATTCTCCTAAACAAGTAGCACAACCTTTTCAGTGTAATTTGAATGGTTTCTCTCCAGAATGTGTTCGTTTGTGGGAATTAAGACGTGTTGAAATTGAAAATGCTTTATTACACTGATCACATTTGAATGGTTTCTCTCCAGTATGAAGCCGCTGGTGTATAACAAGGCTCCCTTTTTGATTAAATGCTTTATTGCATTGTTCACATTTAAATGGTTTCTCTCCAGAATGTATTCGTTTGTGTCTATTGAGAAGTGATGATCTTGAAAATGCTTTATTACACTGATCACATTTGAATGGCATATCTCCAGAATGTAGTCCTTTGTGTCTACTTAGATCTGTTAACTGTGTAAATGCTTTATCACACTGATCACATTTGAAAGGTTTTTCACCAGTATGAACCCGTGTGTGTCTAACGAGGTTTCCTGGTTCACTAAACGCTTTATTACAGTGTTCACATTTGAATGGTTTCTCACCCGAATGAATTCGTGAATGATTAAGCAATTTATCCTTTTTCTTAAATGCTTTGTTGCATTGTTCACATTTGAATAGATTCTCTTCAAAATGTGTTTGTTTGTGCTTAAATAAATTTGCCATTCGTAAAAATTTTTTCTTACACTGATCACATTTGAATGGTTTCTCACCAAGATGTATGCGTCTGTGTTTAATTAGTTCTAGTGACAATGAAAATGATTCGTTGCAATATTCACATTTGAATGGTTTTTCGCCCGGGTGATGTCGTATAATATGTGTGAGCAGGGTCTGTTTTAGTCTAAATGCTTTGTTACATTGTATACATTTGAATGGCCTTTCTCCAGAATGTATCAGTTTGTGTTTAATGAGATCTGTCTTCAGTAAAAATGCTTTATCACACTGGTCACATGTGAATGGCTTCTCACCAGCATGTACTCGTTTATGTTTAAGAAGGGAACTAGCAAAAGTTTTCTTATATGTATTACATTTGTTTGATGCTGTTTTGAGTTCTTTAAACTTGTTAGTGGCCTCTGACTCACAACTTTCATCTTGATTACTGGATATTTCACTACCTACAAAAAAATTAACAATTATTAACTAAAATCAAGAAAGTGAATTGAAGTTGATTTCTAATATTATAACACTTGTAAGTGTTTCGTCTGCATATTAGGAAGGACGAAAAAAAAATAATAATAATAATAATAAGAACTGGGATATTATATTATCAACAAAAAAATACGGTTTATAAAAGCAAGGATGGAAAATTAACAGTGGACGAAGAGGAGAGCATAGAGAGATGGAGGGAATACTTAAATGACTTACTCAACGAAAACAGTTTGATATCAGAAAATTACGAAGAAGAAATAAGGAAATGTAGAATGCCAGCAGAGGATCCCCCAAGTTTAGAAGAAGGCAGGTGATAAAGAATCTGAAATCCAACAAATGTCCTGGAAGCGACGAAGTAACAGCAGAAATTTTTAGATATGGAGGAGACGAACTAAACGAACAAGTGCATAAACTTCTAAGTGAAATTTGGAAACAAGAACAAATGCCACAGGATTGGACAGAGGCGGTTTTATACCCGATATTTAAAAAGGGAGATAAGAAGGAATGTGAGAACTATAGAGGTATAGCCCTACTAAATGTTGCTTATAAAATATTGTCAATTTGTATTAAATATAAACTAACCGAAAGGATGGAGAGAATAGTAAGAGAGTACCAATGCGGGTTTAGGAGAGGACGAGGAGTTATGGACCAAATCTTCACACTAAGAGAAATCCTGCCGGAAAGCTATGAGAAACAACAGCCAACAAATGTTTTGTTTATTGATTTTAGAAAAGCATACGATACAGTTAGAAGATCTGAAGTATTTAAGGCAATTATTAGTAAGCAATAAGCTAGTAAAAATGGCCTTACAGTACACAGAAAACAGAGTCAAATTGAACATGAAATTATCTAGTAAGTTTGAGGTGAATTTGGGGCTGAGACAAGGTGTTCCACTTTCGACAATTCTATTTAACTTTGTGGTAGAAAAGACTATAAGAGATGTCCAAATAAATAGATCAGGATTATTGTACAAATGGCATCAGTATTCGGCATTTGCTGATGATATTGTTGTTTTAACAAGAAGTGAATAAACAATGAGAAAAATAGTCCAACGATTAGAACTTACAGCAAGAAGTAAGGGTCTCCAGATGAATGAATCCAAAACAAAATATATGTGAGATTTTTTGGTAGAAGTTTAACAATACAAACTAACGAAGGAAAAATTTGCAATTTTAAGGAAGTGGATAGATTTACTTATTTGGGAACCCCATCCAGGGAGTCACCGTGCCGAGCGTTGCTTAACGCTACTCATTTCAAGCGGTCACCCATCCAGGAGGTCGCCATGCCGAGCGTTGCTTAACTCTACTGATTCCAAGCGGTTACCCATCCAGCGGGTCACCGCGCTAGAGTTGTTTAACTCTAAGGGATCCATTGGACGAGCAGTTCGCTGCTCTTATCAACGTAACGTTTGAAATGATAATCCAATACAAACTTGTCCAAATTAGCAAGTTAAAAAAATTATTTAATAAAATAATTTTTGCTAATTAATTAAACAATCACAAAATATTATGCAATAATATTTAACCTGCGATGAAGACGGTTTTTAGATTAACAATTTGATGTAACACAATTATTTAATTATTCACTTTGAACCAATAAAAAATTGGAAAATAAAGTAGCTAACAAAAACGTGCTAACAGCTGTTAACACAAACGATTTATCCCTAGTTATTAGTTTGTATAGTTTTAACTTATTAATATCACATAGGGGAAGTATTTTAAGATCGCAGCGCTATTTCGGCATACTTGGAACCTTCAAAATAGACATTCGTTACATATAAACAACGTGAATTTTAATGTTTATTGGCGGTTTTTGTAATTTTGCTACAATATTAATACTTGTTTTTATGCAATTATATCTTTATGCAAACATTTTTTATAAAAAAAGCGCGATAGAATGTCTATTTCTGTAGTTGATAAAATCCCACCAGATGTCATATCGCTCAGCAATTTTTTCCTATATGAAACAATTTTATGGTGATTTCGGTTTTCAATTAAACAATAAAATTAACGTTGTTCTTAATAGATAGGTATCTATTTTGTTTCAAATTTATATTGAAAACAGCCCAGAATAGATTATATTAGACTTAATTTACCATTATTTTGCTACAAAATAATAATATTTTAGAATAATACAAATATTTGTAATTATTTGAGTGGACGAGTACACAACAAATCTACACACGTGATAAAATAAAATAAAATTTATATTTACAAAACTGTTAAAAATTTTATTGTTTATGAGATTTATTGTGTACACATATAAATTACTATTAATTTATATATATAATTTAGCTCTGCAGGCTCAGTTGGCCCATGGCTTGGTTTACGATTTTCCTCCATCCTTTTTTATCCCTTTTCTTCTTCTTCCAGTTGCTGATGTTGCATTCATTTATGTCCTTTAAAACTTCTGCCTTCCATCTCATCCTTGGCCTACCTTGTCTCATTTTGCCTCCTATAGTACTTTCTAATATCATCCTTGGTGTTCTATTACTGTCCATTCGCATTATGTGCCCCGTCCATCTAAGTCTGATACTTTTCACTATTCCTACTATGTTCCGCTTTTTGTATAACTCTTGTAATTCTCTACTTGTTCGCCTTTCCCATCCGTTTTGAGTAATTTTTCCTCCAAATATTTTTCTAAGGATCTTCCTGTCCCACACTTTTATCCTTGTTAATTCTTCTGTACACAGGTTTTCTATCGGTCTTATTATTGTTTTATACATTCTAATTTTTAATCTTTTGGATACAGTTTTGTTAAACAAAAGTTTTCTCAAACCAAATAAGCTACGATTAGCTGACATAATCCTTCTTTGTATTTCCATCAAGCTGTCAAGTTTTCTATAGAATTCCACTCCTAGGTGTACAAAATGATCCACTTCCTCAAATGTATACTTTTTTCCTGTTATTGTTATTTCCAGGTTCTTACCCATTTCGCTTTCTGCCCATTGCATATACTTGCTTTTATTCTCATTTATTATCAATTCTATTTTCACAGCTGCTTCGCTCAGTCTCTTAAATGTATTTTGTAATTCATTCTTTGTTCTTGATAGTACAGCAATGTCGTCTGTAAACGCCAGACACTGTTTCAATACAACGTCTGACAAACTTTTATGGTACAGCAATCCTGATCTATTTATATTTGCCTTCCTTACTACGTATTCTAATGCAGCGCAAAATAATAGTGATGATAGTGGGCCCCCTGTCTTAAGCCTTCGTGTTCTAATATAATATAACTATTAATTTATAAATCAATACATTTTACGAATTTAAAATAATATTACTATGGAATTTAAATAGATTAATATGTGTCGCATTAAGTCTTCATAACCTTACTATGTCCTAACTCTGTTAACGAAGCATCAAATAGTTTATGTATAATACGCTGTATATTTCTAGTGTAACTAGATAGCAGTCATTCTAAGTGTTAATACGTTTTAATCTTATTAATTTTAAAGATTTTTTTTTAAAGTATGATTGAAACATATTTTTACCTATCTTAATTGCACTCTATTTATTACACTGGTAAGCCAACGGAGTGGTCGAGCGCATTAAGTCGTGCGGTTTTAGTCTATTAGAAACAGGTGTGACTAGCCGGCCGGTGGTTCGAGTCAGCTTCGTTGGTGATATAATTCGGGCGAGAATAATATGTTTACATTACTCTCTTTTTCACAATCATTCACCCCTCATCCAGGTGTAGGAGCTCGCCCCCTGGCATCGGCGATTAGCCTCGTTGCAGAAATAAAGGCCGATGTAAAATAAATAATATAATAATAATAATAATATTACACTGGTAATTTTCGAACATTTTTTTCCAATAAATATCTAGACCAGTGTTTCTCAACAAGTGGTCCGCGGGTCAGTTCTTGGTGGTCCGCGCACACAAAATTTCATTGGTATTAATAATGGGACTTTTGAAAAAATAATATTTTTCTTGAAGTTGGTGGTCCGCGGTTAGTGTGGAATTCTGAAAGTGGTCCGCAACTGTCGAAGGTTTGAGTAACACTGATCTAGACCAGTGTTTCTCAACTGAAAACATATCGCGGACCAGTAAAATATTTATTTTTCTACCGCGGACCAGTAAAATAATTTATTTTCTACCGCGGACCGGTAAAATATTTAATTTTCTACCGCGGACCCCTAACAATAAATGTACTATTAAACAAATTGTATATGTAAACTCTACATACATCTTAATAATAAAAAATCATTGAAAAATTAATAAAATACACAGAAAATGAACCAAAAATCTCAAAAATAATAATTTGTAAGCCTTTCGCGGACCACTAAAATTTTGCTAAGGACCACCAGTGGTCCGCGGACCACCTGTTGAGAAACACTGATCTAGACCATTATTTAAATCGGATATTATTTCATTAGCTAAATGAAAGCAATTATTACGTACAGTATTGGCCATAAAGATAGCAACTTTTGATAATTCTGTTATTTTTATTCTATTCAATATTTTTAAAATTTAAAAATGTAATTCTTACCTTTAACAATCCTCTACATAGATTATAGTAAAAAATTAAGTATTAATAGTAAATTCTATTTTTTTTTTATAGTATTTATTATTTTTACCTAGACATAAAGAGAGAAACCGCTCTTATTATTATTTTTTTTTTTATTAATTAAGAAAATAAATTATTATTAACAGATCATTTTTAATATTTTGTATAGAAACTTCTAGTATTTATAACTTCTCGACATCTTTTCGGCATCGATTATAATAATTTCGTGATCATTTCATTATCAATATTAGACCAAGCACCCTGCAAAGCTTTAAACAAATCTGCAATATTTGAATGCGTTTTGTTTATAATCTTTCTGTCGACAATCTCCCAAAGATTTTCTATTGGATTTAAATCAGGTGACTGTGACGGCAAAGTCATTACGTTAATTTTTGAATCCTCGAACCACTTTTTGACCAACTTCGAAGAATGTCTTGGTCATTATCATGCTGAAAAATATGTTTTAAAAGCATGAACTCATCAGAATGAAGTTCCATAACATTCTGAAGGATGTCTTTTTATTTAAATCGATCCATTATTCCTTCAATGTGATATAGAGCAGCGTTTCTTAACCGGGGGGTTCCGAAAAGACCTTAGGGGGTCCCGAAAAAACCTTAGGACGTCCCGAAATTTAAAAAAATATATATTAATTTTTACCAGTGTTTGCTTTTAAAATTACAATAAACTTTAATTATTAAGAACATTTAAAATATTATTTCAAATATTTTCTTGGGGAGTCCAGAAAATATTTTAGGCTAGTTGGGGGTCCCGAGTATAAAAAGGTTAAGAACCGCTGGTATAGAGGACACATATTATAGCCCAAAAACAGCCCCATACCATCACACCACCTCCGCCATGTTTAACTGTTGGCAAGGTATATTTTGGAACTAATCTTTTATTAGCAGGCCTCCTTACGTAACTTACACCATCACTTTTGAACAAATTGAACTTAGATTCATCACTAAAAATAACTTTTTTCGATTGATCCACAGTCCAGTCAATACGATTTTTAGCAAATTCTAATCGGGCCTTCACATTCTTTTTGGATAGAAGTGATTGTTTAGCAGGACAGCGACTAAAAAGTCCCTCACTAACTAATCTTCTGCGAATAGTTCTTGTTAAGATGTTTTCTTGATCCATTTGTGGCAAAAGGCCCAAAATTTTCTCTGATGACAGAAAGGGGTTATTGGTAGATAAATAAATAATTTTTTTATCAGTTCGTTTTGTAGTTTTTCGTGGCCGTTCTGGAATTTTTGAATCCTCAAACGTTCCTTCTTCTCGAAATCATTTTATAATTCGCGACACAGTTTATGAACATTTAAATTTTGTTAAATCACATTTTGCAGCATCCCGTCTTTAAAACCAGAAATTATTAAGTTTCTAATTTCACTTGAAACAGTTTTACTACGACCCATGATTGACAAATTATGTAATTAATTGTGCACAATATATTATTTACAGATAAACCTGCAAAAATGAAGAAATAATTTATTATTAATCTGTAAGTCAGATTATTTGACTATTGATTGATGTAACAGTACGGTAAACAAATATGATTAAATTATACAACTAAGAGTATTTATTTTAAAAAGTTGAAAAATGTTTAAAGTTGCAATCTTTATGGATAACACTTTATATTGTTCTAATAAGTATTTATTCGCCAAATACTTTCCTTCGTGGGTAAGTTGTACCAAGATACATGTACATGGTCTACATCCAGAATAAATTCGTTCGCGTGTAATAACATATAACTACTATGTAAATGCTTTATCACAATTCTCACTTTTGAATGGTTTTTCACCAGTATGAACTCTTTCATGTTGATCAATACCACTCTTAAACCTAAATGCTTTATTACATAGTTCACATTTGTATGGTTTCTCACCAGAATGTACTCGTTTATGAGTAATGAGTCGTACCTTCTGCGAAAATGATTTATTACACTGATCACAACTGAATGGTTTCTCACCAGAATGTATTCGTTTGTGTGTAGTAAGATTTGCTAACTGCGAATATGCTTTATTACAGTGTTCACATTTGTATGGTTTCTCGCCAGAATGTACTCTTTTGTGTATTATGAGATCTGATGACCTTTTATATGCTTTACTACATTGATCACATTTAAAAGGCTTCTCACCAGAATGTATTCGTTTGTGTCTAATCAGATCCGATGACTGTGTAAATGCTTTCTCGCACTGATCGCATTTGTATGGTTTCTCTCCAGAATGCATTCGTTTGTGTCTAATGAGATCGGATGATTGTGAATATGCTTTATTACACTGACCACATTTGAATGGTTTCTCGCCAGTATGTACTCGTTTGTGAACGATAAAAAGTGATTTTCTTGAATAAGCTTTATTACACTCCTCACATTTGAATCTCTTCTCCCCAGTATGCACTGATGTATGTGCAGCAAGATACTGGGATTTTGCAAATGTTAAGTCACATAAATCACATTTATAAAATGTATCTATTGTTTGGGTTGTATTAATCTCTTTAAACTTATTAACTGACACTGGCATCCAACTTTCATCTGGATTAGTGGAAGATGTTTCGCTATCTGCAAACAAATAAGTAATTAAAATACTTTAACTGTCGTAAAAGATATATGCATATCTATCAGAGACTTGCTTGTTTACTAGATTGAGCATTTTGTTCAGTGCTGACATAGATTCTAAAATTTTGAAAAAGTGATCATTTTTAATTCTCAATGTTACATCAGGGACTCGATTATTTAAGTTTTGAAGAAGTTCTGGGGAATCTAGTTTATTTTTAAATAATTTAAACGCGAAAAAGTATGGATGTCGCCTCTCCATTCTAATGTTTGAAATTTCTTGCTATTATTGAGAGCTAGATTTTTCAACTGGTTTGCATAAGAGGTACGAAAAAGATATGTTCCGGTTAATTTCAGGGTCAGGTTTGTTACAAAATTCCTTTGTACTTTTTCTGTCCGATTTTTGTGGGAGATTGTTTTTGGGCTCCAGATTGTATTCGCTTACTCTAATTTAGTTCGAACTAGTGCACAGTACAGTACAAATGTATGGAGCACCCATGCAGTTATTATATAACATCTAAATTTATATAGGTAGAAATAGAAAATAATTTCACTCAGCTTTTTGGACAAGAAGCGTTTATTTTAACAAAACACAACGTTTCGCCAACAACATTGTTGGCTTCTTCAGGTGCTATAACAATAACATCATAATAGAAAACAATATTGTGCAAATAATAACAAAATTTACCTATGTTAGTTAAACGTAGTCATAACAGACTGTACATCAATCATCTCCAAGAATAGTGAAATTGCAGAATACATAGATATTATGTGTACTTGAAGGTAACAACATAGGAAAAACAGGAGTGAATTTAAGTTAAATTTAGAAATATAGTGATCCTAAAATTAAAACTATTGTATGAGTTTAACAGTGCAACTGAGACAAATAAAACATATAAATGTCCAACATTAACTTATATAATAATATAATGAAAACAAGTTTCATCGCTGCGCCAATATGACAGGCCGCGACACTACCCCCCCTAACTACTTGGTACGCACAAATCGACAGAGTTGACAGTGTCCCACCCTGTACAACGTAACGCAACGATAAACCCCGCAATCATGAAATTTACACTTCTATCAACTAAGTTGAAAGAACCAGAGTGATTAGTTGAGATCTGGAGCAATCATACAGTTCGACGTACCGATCTCCCAAAACAGTGGTACGCACAAAGTAATGAGATAAAGGTACCCCAAACGGTATATCAAGACCAAACCCCAAAAAAAAACACTAAGGAGCCTTACATCCAATATTTAAGTACAATATGAAATTGCAAAAATAATAATTATAAAACCAGTGCAAACACCGGGAAACCCTAACAGTAACAGTTAGGAATCCAGGAAAAATAGAGTATTGGATCTTAATACATTCCGACGTACTCAATCCCCAAAATCGATGGTACGTACAAGGATCTTGTGGAGAGAGTACCCCAAACTGTATATTGGACCCAAGCGTTCTACTCATCCGGAGAATCCAGACCGAACTGCCTAACACATGTTAAATGATATTGTTACGTTAAATTAGCTAAAATTTTTTTTTTGATTTTGTGGAGATGGAAGGAAAGAACCACAAGGTGAAAAGGATATTGTTCAAGTTCACTCGCCAAACTCTTCAAAATTCTGAAAAAACCAGATAAGAATAAGTATAACCTCAAAATGGTACATGTGAACAAAATAACTATCGAGTAATCAACAAATAAATTACTCACCAAATGTGTACCCCATGTGGAAACAAAACAATTAAAGAATTGTGCAAATAAACTCAAAAATATCACAGATGTAAAAAGATATAAATGAGACCAATGTGACTCAGACACTTCCAAATCCACAAATGGCGAAAAAGTCAGATAGACCACAATGCAATCTGCACAAATGCGGGAAATTCAAACTACAAAATCTCATAAAATTGGACAAAAACTACTAGATGTGATTAATGATATTACTATAACAAGCAGTTAAATTCTGAGTGTCAGTTTTATAGTTAACTGTAGGGAATTTATTAATGAAAATCATTTCGCTGACACTACGTTTAAAATAATTATGTTCCGTGTCTAGGATTTTAACATTTAGTATGAAAAACAGAAATATATTTCTACTAAATTGCCGAAGAAACAAGATTACACCACCACACATACTACACAACATAAATTGTTTATACCTACTTGAAGACAGTCACAATCCGTTTAGAAACGAGATTGAAACTATCACTAAGCAATTTCAATTTTCCACTTTAAGTTTGGAAATTAAAATTACCCATTGGAAAATTACTAAATTAACTGAAAGACTTAATTTTGTTAAGGATAGACTTAAATCTGTCTTACCTACTAACATTTTGATCCAACTTAATAAGATTTTTCATAACAAGTTCGATAACAAATTTAAGACTATAAAACGCTCTCAAGTCAACAAATTCACTAAACTTTGCCAGAACAAACCATTGTTAATACCTACTACCCAAAAAAAATGGTTTACTAATCTATCAAATGTCATTATTCCTGATTCCATTATTGATACTCTCAGTTTGGGTCCCAAATTTAGTGTTCTCCAAACTACTAAAGAATTACCTATTCTTAATATCATCAAAGATGGAGAATACATTATTAATAAAACAGCCATTGATGATAATAAAGATATTTTGAGAAACAAATTTGTTAACATAGTTACTAACTTTATAAACAAATCTAATATTAATCAAAAACTATCTCACATGCAGAAAAACTATATACTTGCAAAAAATTTTGTTAAGTTGAATCAAGATTTAGTTATCATTAGGTCAGATAAGGGTAACAAAACTGTAGTGTTGGACAAGTCTGAATATATGGAAAAAATGGATACTCTTCTTTTGGATGAAGATACTTACAAACTTCTTAAATCTGACCCTACGATTAAATATCAGAATAGAGCCAATAAGTTTTTTGATTACCTATCGTTCCATAATATCATTTCGGAAGAATTTAATAAGTCCAACAAGACACATAATGCTGTTTCTCCTAAAATTTATGGTTTACCAAAAACTCATAAACAGGGTAATCCACTTAGACCAGTGATTTCATCTATAAATAGCCCTTCTTGTAAACTAGCCAAATTTATTTTGGAAATATTGAATAAGATTACTTCAACACATACTCATAATATCAAAAACACTTTCACTTTCGTTGATTATATCAAAAATATCAAAATACCTAAAGGTTACATACTTTTATCTCTAGATGTCAAAAGTTTATTTAGTAATATACCCAAGGAATTAGTAATCCATATATTGGACAACAATTGGAAATACATTAAATGTTTTACCGATATACCAAAAACGTTATTTCTATCAATTATTGCTTTTCTATTTGATTCAAGTTATCTTCAATTTGATGGTAAATTTTATAGCCAAATTTTTGGCACACCCATGGGTGGGTCAGCTTCCCCAGTTATGGCTGATGTTGTTATGAACTTTGTTATCACTGAAGCTTTAAAGAAATTTGATTTCGACATACCCTTCCTTCAAATTTATGTTGATGATATTATTACTAGTTTCCCTATTGATAAGGTGGACCTCATTTTGGATCAATTTAATAGTATCCATCCCAGGATTCAATTTACGTTGGAAAAGGAAAGCAATGGTATCCTTCCATTTTTGGATGTTAATTTACATAGATTACCTGACGGATCGGTTATCACTTCTTGGTACCGTAAACCTTCCAACTCAGATAGGTTCATAAATTTTTTATCTAACACGGAATATAAATACAGAATCAGTCCTATTATTGCTTTAAAAAAAAGGTTAGACTTTATTTGTCATCCTTCTTTTATCAAACAAGGTTACGATACTCTTACTAAAATAGGTCTGGAAAATAACGTACCAAGAAAGCTTATAAACTTAATTCTCTATAATAACTCTCGTATTCCTGAACCTGTTGATAGGGATAATATCTCTCATCTAAAATTTCCTTATGTTAAGGATTTGTCCAACACTATCCAAGTGTTGTTTAATAATGATAACTCCAAAATTGTTACGTATAATTGTAAAACCATAAACAATCTGTATTCAAAGATTAAGGACATGCCGATCTATGAATACAGATCTAGCATTGTCTACAAAATTCCTTGTTTAGATTGCAATCTTTCATATATTGGTCAGACTAAACAGTATCTTAAAGCTAGAATGTACAACCATTCTTACGATTGTAGGGAAAAAAATCGTAATAAAAGGGAATCTACTGCCCTGGCTAAACATCATTTTGATTTGAATCATAATTTTGATTTTAAAAATGTTAAAATCCTAGACACGGAACATAATTATTTTAAACGTAGTGTCAGCGAAATGATTTTCATTAATAAATTCCCTACAGTTAACTATAAAACTGACACTCAGAATTTAACTGCTTGTTATAGTAATATCATTAATCACATCTAGTAGTTTTTGTCCAATTTTATGAGATTTTGTAGTTTGAATTTCCCGCATTTGTGCAGATTGCATTGTGGTCTATCTGACTTTTTCGCCATTTGTGGATTTGGAAGTGTCTGAGTCACATTGGTCTCATTTATATCTTTTTACATCTGTGATATTTTTGAGTTTATTTGCACAATTCTTTAATTGTTTTGTTTCCACATGGGGTACACATTTGGTGAGTAATTTATTTGTTGATTACTCGATAGTTATTTTGTTCACATGTACCATTTTGAGGTTATACTTATTCTTATCTGGTTTTTTCAGAATTTTGAAGAGTTTGGCGAGTGAACTTGAACAATATCCTTTTCACCTTGTGGTTCTTTCCTTCCATCTCCACAAAATCAAAAAAAAAATTTTAGCTAATTTAACGTAACAATATCATTTAACATGTGTTAGGCAGTTCGGTCTGGATTCTCCGGATGAGTAGAACGCTTGGGTCCAATATACAGTTTGGGGTACTCTCTCCACAAGATCCTTGTACGTACCATCGATTTTGGGGATTGAGTACGTCGGAATGTATTAAGATCCAATACTCTATTTTTCCTGGATTCCTAACTGTTACTGTTAGGGTTTCCCGGTGTTTGCACTGGTTTTATAATTATTATTTTTGCAATTTCATATTGTACTTAAATATTGGATGTAAGGCTCCTTAGTGTTTTTTTTTTGGGGTTTGGTCTTGATATACCGTTTGGGGTACCTTTATCTCATTACTTTGTGCGTACCACTGTTTTGGGAGATCGGTACGTCGAACTGTATGATTGCTCCAGATCTCAACTAATCACTCTGGTTCTTTCAACTTAGTTGATAGAAGTGTAAATTTCATGATTGCGGGGTTTATCGTTGCGTTACGTTGTACAGGGTGGGACACTGTCAACTCTGTCGATTTGTGCGTACCAAGTAGTTAGGGGGGGTAGTGTCGCGGCCTGTCATATTGGCGCAGCGATGAAACTTGTTTTCATTATATTATTATATAAGTTAATGTTGGACATTTATATGTTTTATTTGTCTCAGTTGCACTGTTAAACTCATACAATAGTTTTAATTTTAGGATCACTATATTTCTAAATTTAACTTAAATTCACTCCTGTTTTTCCTATGTTGTTACCTTCAAGTACACATAATATCTATGTATTCTGCAATTTCACTATTCTTGGAGATGATTGATGTACAGTCTGTTATGACTACGTTTAACTAACATAGGTAAATTTTGTTATTATTTGCACAATATTGTTTTCTATTATGATGTTATTGTTATAGCACCTGAAGAAGCCAACAATGTTGTTGGCGAAACGTTGTGTTTTGTTAAAATAAACGCTTCTTGTCCAAAAAGCTGAGTGAAATTATTTTCTATTTCTACCTATATTCAAAATTTGGACGTTAAATTATTTCCTACTATTATCAGCATGGGGTTTTTCGAAGACATCAAAAAACAATATGGACATCAATCATCATCTTTTCTATTGGAATGGGACAAACTTACAAGAAAACTAGCAAGTATGAAAAACAGAAATATATTTCTACTAAATTGCCGAAGAAACAAGATTACACCACCACACATACTACACAACATAAATTGTTTATACCTACTTGAAGACAGTCACAATCCGTTTAGAAACGAGATTGAAACTATCACTAAGCAATTTCAATTTTCCACTTTAAGTTTGGAAATTAAAATTACCCATTGGAAAATTACTAAATTAACTGAAAGACTTAATTTTGTTAAGGATAGACTTAAATCTGTCTTACCTACTAACATTTTGATCCAACTTAATAAGATTTTTCATAACAAGTTCGATAACAAATTTAAGACTATAAAACGCTCTCAAGTCAACAAATTCACTAAACTTTGCCAGAACAAACCATTGTTAATACCTACTACCCAAAATAAATGGTTTACTAATCTATCAAATGTCATTATTCCTGATTCCATTATTGATACTCTCAGTTTGGGTCCCAAATTTAGTGTTCTCCAAACTACTAAAGAATTACCTATTCTTAATATCATCAAAGATGGAGAATACATTATTAATAAAACAGCCATTGATGATAATAAAGATATTTTGAGAAACAAATTTGTTAACATAGTTACTAACTTTATAAACAAATCTAATATTAATCAAAAACTATCTCACATGCAGAAAAACTATATACTTGCAAAAAATTTTGTTAAGTTGAATCAAGATTTAGTTATCATTAGGTCAGATAAGGGTAACAAAACTGTAGTGTTGGACAAGTCTGAATATATGGAAAAAATGGATACTCTTCTTTTGGATGAAGATACTTACAAACTTCTTAAATCTGACCCTACGATTAAATATCAGAATAGAGCCAATAAGTTTTTTGATTACCTATCGTTCCATAATATCATTTCGGAAGAATTTAATAAGTCCAACAAGACACATAATGCTGTTTCTCCTAAAATTTATGGTTTACCAAAAACTCATAAACAGGGTAATCCACTTAGACCAGTGATTTCATCTATAAATAGCCCTTCTTGTAAACTAGCCAAATTTATTTTGGAAATATTGAATAAGATTACTTCAACACATACTCATAATATCAAAAACACTTTCACTTTCGTTGATTATATCAAAAATATCAAAATACCTAAAGGTTACATACTTTTATCTCTAGATGTCAAAAGTTTATTTAGTAATATACCCAAGGAATTAGTAATCCATATATTGGACAACAATTGGAAATACATTAAATGTTTTACCGATATACCAAAAACGTTATTTCTATCAATTATTGCTTTTCTATTTGATTCAAGTTATCTTCAATTTGATGGTAAATTTTATAGCCAAATTTTTGGCACACCCATGGGTGGGTCAGCTTCCCCAGTTATGGCTGATGTTGTTATGAACTTTGTTATCACTGAAGCTTTAAAGAAATTTGATTTCGACATACCCTTCCTTCAAATTTATGTTGATGATATTATTACTAGTTTCCCTATTGATAAGGTGGACCTCATTTTGGATCAATTTAATAGTATCCATCCCAGGATTCAATTTACGTTGGAAAAGGAAAGCAATGGTATCCTTCCATTTTTGGATGTTAATTTACATAGATTACCTGACGGATCGGTTATCACTTCTTGGTACCGTAAACCTTCCAACTCAGATAGGTTCATAAATTTTTTATCTAACACGGAATATAAATACAGAATCAGTCCTATTATTGCTTTAAAAAAAAGGTTAGACTTTATTTGTCATCCTTCTTTTATCAAACAAGGTTACGATACTCTTACTAAAATAGGTCTGGAAAATAACGTACCAAGAAAGCTTATAAACTTAATTCTCTATAATAACTCTCGTATTCCTGAACCTGTTGATAGGGATAATATCTCTCATCTAAAATTTCCTTATGTTAAGGATTTGTCCAACACTATCCAAGTGTTGTTTAATAATGATAACTCCAAAATTGTTACGTATAATTGTAAAACCATAAACAATCTGTATTCAAAGATTAAGGACATGCCGATCTATGAATACAGATCTAGCATTGTCTACAAAATTCCTTGTTTAGATTGCAATCTTTCATATATTGGTCAGACTAAACAGTATCTTAAAGCTAGAATGTACAACCATTCTTACGATTGTAGGGAAAAAAATCGTAATAAAAGGGAATCTACTGCCCTGGCTAAACATCATTTTGATTTGAATCATAATTTTGATTTTAAAAATGTTAAAATCCTAGACACGGAACATAATTATTTTAAACGTAGTGTCAGCGAAATGATTTTCATTAATAAATTCCCTACAGTTAACTATAAAACTGACACTCAGAATTTAACTGCTTGTTATAGTAATATCATTAATCACATCTAGTAGTTTTTGTCCAATTTTATGAGATTTTGTAGTTTGAATTTCCCGCATTTGTGCAGATTGCATTGTGGTCTATCTGACTTTTTCGCCATTTGTGGATTTGGAAGTGTCTGAGTCACATTGGTCTCATTTATATCTTTTTACATCTGTGATATTTTTGAGTTTATTTGCACAATTCTTTAATTGTTTTGTTTCCACATGGGGTACACATTTGGTGAGTAATTTATTTGTTGATTACTCGATAGTTATTTTGTTCACATGTACCATTTTGAGGTTATACTTATTCTTATCTGGTTTTTTCAGAATTTTGAAGAGTTTGGCGAGTGAACTTGAACAATATCCTTTTCACCTTGTGGTTCTTTCCTTCCATCTCCACAAAATCAAAAAAAAAATTTTAGCTAATTTAACGTAACAATATCATTTAACATGTGTTAGGCAGTTCGGTCTGGATTCTCCGGATGAGTAGAACGCTTGGGTCCAATATACAGTTTGGGGTACTCTCTCCACAAGATCCTTGTACGTACCATCGATTTTGGGGATTGAGTACGTCGGAATGTATTAAGATCCAATACTCTATTTTTCCTGGATTCCTAACTGTTACTGTTAGGGTTTCCCGGTGTTTGCACTGGTTTTATAATTATTATTTTTGCAATTTCATATTGTACTTAAATATTGGATGTAAGGCTCCTTAGTGTTTTTTTTTTGGGGTTTGGTCTTGATATACCGTTTGGGGTACCTTTATCTCATTACTTTGTGCGTACCACTGTTTTGGGAGATCGGTACGTCGAACTGTATGATTGCTCCAGATCTCAACTAATCACTCTGGTTCTTTCAACTTAGTTGATAGAAGTGTAAATTTCATGATTGCGGGGTTTATCGTTGCGTTACGTTGTACAGGGTGGGACACTGTCAACTCTGTCGATTTGTGCGTACCAAGTAGTTAGGGGGGGTAGTGTCGCGGCCTGTCATATTGGCGCAGCGATGAAACTTGTTTTCATTATATTATTATATAAGTTAATGTTGGACATTTATATGTTTTATTTGTCTCAGTTGCACTGTTAAACTCATACAATAGTTTTAATTTTAGGATCACTATATTTCTAAATTTAACTTAAATTCACTCCTGTTTTTCCTATGTTGTTACCTTCAAGTACACATAATATCTATGTATTCTGCAATTTCACTATTCTTGGAGATGATTGATGTACAGTCTGTTATGACTACGTTTAACTAACATAGGTAAATTTTGTTATTATTTGCACAATATTGTTTTCTATTATGATGTTATTGTTATAGCACCTGAAGAAGCCAACAATGTTGTTGGCGAAACGTTGTGTTTTGTTAAAATAAACGCTTCTTGTCCAAAAAGCTGAGTGAAATTATTTTCTATTTCTACCTATATTCAAAATTTGGACGTTAAATTATTTCCTACTATTATCAGCATGGGGTTTTTCGAAGACATCAAAAAACAATATGGACATCAATCATCATCTTTTCTATTGGAATGGGACAAACTTACAAGAAAACTAGCAAGTATGAAAAACAGAAATATATTTCTACTAAATTGCCGAAGAAACAAGATTACACCACCACACATACTACACAACATAAATTGTTTATACCTACTTGAAGACAGTCACAATCCGTTTAGAAACGAGATTGAAACTATCACTAAGCAATTTCAATTTTCCACTTTAAGTTTGGAAATTAAAATTACCCATTGGAAAATTACTAAATTAACTGAAAGACTTAATTTTGTTAAGGATAGACTTAAATCTGTCTTACCTACTAACATTTTGATCCAACTTAATAAGATTTTTCATAACAAGTTCGATAACAAATTTAAGACTATAAAACGCTCTCAAGTCAACAAATTCACTAAACTTTGCCAGAACAAACCATTGTTAATACCTACTACCCAAAATAAATGGTTTACTAATCTATCAAATGTCATTATTCCTGATTCCATTATTGATACTCTCAGTTTGGGTCCCAAATTTAGTGTTCTCCAAACTACTAAAGAATTACCTATTCTTAATATCATCAAAGATGGAGAATACATTATTAATAAAACAGCCATTGATGATAATAAAGATATTTTGAGAAACAAATTTGTTAACATAGTTACTAACTTTATAAACAAATCTAATATTAATCAAAAACTATCTCACATGCAGAAAAACTATATACTTGCAAAAAATTTTGTTAAGTTGAATCAAGATTTAGTTATCATTAGGTCAGATAAGGGTAACAAAACTGTAGTGTTGGACAAGTCTGAATATATGGAAAAAATGGATACTCTTCTTTTGGATGAAGATACTTACAAACTTCTTAAATCTGACCCTACGATTAAATATCAGAATAGAGCCAATAAGTTTTTTGATTACCTATCGTTCCATAATATCATTTCGGAAGAATTTAATAAGTCCAACAAGACACATAATGCTGTTTCTCCTAAAATTTATGGTTTACCAAAAACTCATAAACAGGGTAATCCACTTAGACCAGTGATTTCATCTATAAATAGCCCTTCTTGTAAACTAGCCAAATTTATTTTGGAAATATTGAATAAGATTACTTCAACACATACTCATAATATCAAAAACACTTTCACTTTCGTTGATTATATCAAAAATATCAAAATACCTAAAGGTTACATACTTTTATCTCTAGATGTCAAAAGTTTATTTAGTAATATACCCAAGGAATTAGTAATCCATATATTGGACAACAATTGGAAATACATTAAATGTTTTACCGATATACCAAAAACGTTATTTCTATCAATTATTGCTTTTCTATTTGATTCAAGTTATCTTCAATTTGATGGTAAATTTTATAGCCAAATTTTTGGCACACCCATGGGTGGGTCAGCTTCCCCAGTTATGGCTGATGTTGTTATGAACTTTGTTATCACTGAAGCTTTAAAGAAATTTGATTTCGACATACCCTTCCTTCAAATTTATGTTGATGATATTATTACTAGTTTCCCTATTGATAAGGTGGACCTCATTTTGGATCAATTTAATAGTATCCATCCCAGGATTCAATTTACGTTGGAAAAGGAAAGCAATGGTATCCTTCCATTTTTGGATGTTAATTTACATAGATTACCTGACGGATCGGTTATCACTTCTTGGTACCGTAAACCTTCCAACTCAGATAGGTTCATAAATTTTTTATCTAACACGGAATATAAATACAGAATCAGTCCTATTATTGCTTTAAAAAAAAGGTTAGACTTTATTTGTCATCCTTCTTTTATCAAACAAGGTTACGATACTCTTACTAAAATAGGTCTGGAAAATAACGTACCAAGAAAGCTTATAAACTTAATTCTCTATAATAACTCTCGTATTCCTGAACCTGTTGATAGGGATAATATCTCTCATCTAAAATTTCCTTATGTTAAGGATTTGTCCAACACTATCCAAGTGTTGTTTAATAATGATAACTCCAAAATTGTTACGTATAATTGTAAAACCATAAACAATCTGTATTCAAAGATTAAGGACATGCCGATCTATGAATACAGATCTAGCATTGTCTACAAAATTCCTTGTTTAGATTGCAATCTTTCATATATTGGTCAGACTAAACAGTATCTTAAAGCTAGAATGTACAACCATTCTTACGATTGTAGGGAAAAAAATCGTAATAAAAGGGAATCTACTGCCCTGGCTAAACATCATTTTGATTTGAATCATAATTTTGATTTTAAAAATGTTAAAATCCTAGACACGGAACATAATTATTTTAAACGTAGTGTCAGCGAAATGATTTTCATTAATAAATTCCCTACAGTTAACTATAAAACTGACACTCAGAATTTAACTGCTTGTTATAGTAATATCATTAATCACATCTAGTAGTTTTTGTCCAATTTTATGAGATTTTGTAGTTTGAATTTCCCGCATTTGTGCAGATTGCATTGTGGTCTATCTGACTTTTTCGCCATTTGTGGATTTGGAAGTGTCTGAGTCACATTGGTCTCATTTATATCTTTTTACATCTGTGATATTTTTGAGTTTATTTGCACAATTCTTTAATTGTTTTGTTTCCACATGGGGTACACATTTGGTGAGTAATTTATTTGTTGATTACTCGATAGTTATTTTGTTCACATGTACCATTTTGAGGTTATACTTATTCTTATCTGGTTTTTTCAGAATTTTGAAGAGTTTGGCGAGTGAACTTGAACAATATCCTTTTCACCTTGTGGTTCTTTCCTTCCATCTCCACAAAATCAAAAAAAAAATTTTAGCTAATTTAACGTAACAATATCATTTAACATGTGTTAGGCAGTTCGGTCTGGATTCTCCGGATGAGTAGAACGCTTGGGTCCAATATACAGTTTGGGGTACTCTCTCCACAAGATCCTTGTACGTACCATCGATTTTGGGGATTGAGTACGTCGGAATGTATTAAGATCCAATACTCTATTTTTCCTGGATTCCTAACTGTTACTGTTAGGGTTTCCCGGTGTTTGCACTGGTTTTATAATTATTATTTTTGCAATTTCATATTGTACTTAAATATTGGATGTAAGGCTCCTTAGTGTTTTTTTTTGGGGTTTGGTCTTGATATACCGTTTGGGGTACCTTTATCTCATTACTTTGTGCGTACCACTGTTTTGGGAGATCGGTACGTCGAACTGTATGATTGCTCCAGATCTCAACTAATCACTCTGGTTCTTTCAACTTAGTTGATAGAAGTGTAAATTTCATGATTGCGGGGTTTATCGTTGCGTTACGTTGTACAGGGTGGGACACTGTCAACTCTGTCGATTTGTGCGTACCAAGTAGTTAGGGGGGGTAGTGTCGCGGCCTGTCATATTGGCGCAGCGATGAAACTTGTTTTCATTATATTATTATATAAGTTAATGTTGGACATTTATATGTTTTATTTGTCTCAGTTGCACTGTTAAACTCATACAATAGTTTTAATTTTAGGATCACTATATTTCTAAATTTAACTTAAATTCACTCCTGTTTTTCCTATGTTGTTACCTTCAAGTACACATAATATCTATGTATTCTGCAATTTCACTATTCTTGGAGATGATTGATGTACAGTCTGTTATGACTACGTTTAACTAACATAGGTAAATTTTGTTATTATTTGCACAATATTGTTTTCTATTATGATGTTATTGTTATAGCACCTGAAGAAGCCAACAATGTTGTTGGCGAAACGTTGTGTTTTGTTAAAATAAACGCTTCTTGTCCAAAAAGCTGAGTGAAATTATTTTCTATTTCTACCTATATTCAAAATTTGGACGTTAAATTATTTCCTATCTAAATTTATGTACATTGTAACTTATATATATTTGACAAAATGTTTTTAAAATATCATTGTCACATTCTAAAAGACGTAGGTCTAATCAGATAACCCAAAATGTAAACAGAGTTATGATAAATCTAAAAATACAAATAATAATAGGCTCAGATCTGCTATGTTTTGTTTATATAAAAATAAACTACTAGGGCTTGGATCATTAGTACACATGCGTTTGAAGTGAACACTGCCTTATTCATGTTTTATTGAGTTCAAGTGAATATTTTTAATTATATTATGGCTAAATAACGCGAACTCACTGTGGCAGATAGGAGTCAAATTGTATTGATCTATTCACAAGGAAAATCTCAAGCGAAAATTAAAGCACGAGGAGGTACCACAAATTATTAATAATTTTTATTCAAGTTGTCATTAAGAGCTGTATGTATTATTTTATTTATTATTTTTCCTGTAATAATCCTAAAACTCAATAAAACGTAGGGTGCTCCATACATTTTTCCAAGGCTGTATATAATTTAAGGTGTTTACTAAGCAAACATTGTTTAACTTCACCTGAAATAAATTGTTTTAATAACTGATAACTTAAGCAACAATCAAACCAGCTCTACTAACCAGTTTTCATAACAGCTGAACTCTCCAGTGCGTCTTCAAATTTACTGGTATTCACAGGTTCACACTTAATATAAATCTTCACTAGGTTGGTATTATCATGGTAAATGTCGTCTGCAACTTCATTTTTGATTCCTGAAATACACAGATCATAGTCAAATATTAGGTTGTTGCAAAAATTCATGTGTTCGCATATAGATGGCTATACGTATGCTTTAGAATGACTGTTTGAGCCGACAACTTTTTATTTTTGTATGTTAGTTATTTTGTATTTAAAACAATACATGAACAGCAATAAATGTGAGCCAAATAAAACTGCGATTCAAAATCGATACAACATTTGCCTTTGTTGATTAATCAGAAAAAAACAGTTTTTTTTTTTGTAGCGTGTTGTTACTTGCGATGAAAAATGGATTTATTACGACAGTTCTAAGAGACTAAAGCATCAAGTAGACCACTGCCAACTAACCACATCGACGCCAAGGCACAAAATCCACGGCCATATGGTTCCGCTCTGTATCTGGTGGAATCAGGGAGATGATTTTTTACGATATTAGTAAAGGCCTAACTCAACAACAATGCATAGATTCGCTTCTTTCAACTTTTGGTAATGAAGCACCATCAGAAAAGACTGTTTACAAATGGCTTGCAGAATTTCGTCGTGGCCGTGCGTCCTTCAGTGATGAATCTCGTGAAAGTCGATCAAAATCGGTTGTGATTCAAAAAAACATCGATGCTGTGCGCAAAATGATTGAAAAAGATCGGTATGTGAATTAGACGCATCCTTTGGCATATCGCAGATTGCAATACATTTGACTTTGCATGAACATTTCGCTGTGGAAAAGATCTATTTCCCGATAAGGAAATCCCCTGTAAGGGAATGTTTAAAAAAATTAACCTAAGAACTGCAAAATCCATATACAACATCGTTACAGGTGACGAAACTTGGATTTATTCATATGAACTGGAAACTAAGCAACAATCCACTGTTTGGGTCTTCCAAGATGAACCGAAACCCACAAAAGTTGTTCGTTCACGAAGCACTTTCAAGAAAATGATCGCTTGTTTCTTCGGTTGTACTGGACATGTCGCAACCATTCCTTTAGAGGATCGGACAACAGTTAATGCTGAATGGTATACAATAATTTGTTTGCCAGAAATCATCGACAAAATCAGGAAAAACAACCAAAAACGTTGCATCTTTTTTCATCATGACAATGCAAGCTACCATACAGCACGTCAAACAATTGATTAATTGAAGGAGAAAAACATCGAATTAATGTCTCATTGCCCGTATTCACCTGATTTATCCCCTAACGACTTTTTTTGGTTTCCCCAATGTCAAACAAAAAATGCGTGGACAGCGATTTTCATCACCTCAAGAAGCTTTGAAGCCTTCGAAAACCATGTTTTTGAGATACCAACTTCAGAGCGGAACAAAATGTTTCGAGAATTGGTTTGAACGCATGCAAAAGTGTTTAAATCTTAAAGGCGAATATTTTGAAAAGCAATAAAAAAGTTTGTTCAAAAAAAAATTGTTTCTTAGTTTTATAAAAACTTGAAAGGTAGCCCTCGTAACATACAACAATTAAACTAGTTCTACTGACCAGTGTTTGTGACAGCTGCACTCTCCAGTTCATCTTGAAATTCACTGTGGTTCACAGGTTCAGACTTGATGTAAATCTCCTCAATATTAGTATTATCATGGTATATGTCGTCTACAAATTCATCATTGATTTCTGCAATAAACAGATCATAGTCAAAAATAAAATAATTACTGTACAAAATATATAATTTAAGGTGTTTATTAATCTAGCATTTTTTTAAATTCGTCTGAAATAAATTGTAACGAAAAAACTTAAATCACAGTATTAATTATGAATTAGTCGTAAATAGACGTTCATAAAAATTATACTGGTAGCTACTGGTCGCATCTATTGTGTCCAAAAATACCTTCGGTGAATGTGTCTCACGAATGATTATGATACTGAAGTATCCGGGTACATCAACTGGTACTGAGTTCGGGTATTCGTTCAGAGTTCGGTGAGGCATTGGTGAAGCATAAGTGCCTGGTACAGAGTTCGCGCAGTGTAGGTATAAGGTTATAACAAGTTAGAGTCCATTTACCATAACAATGAGATGATGTCACAGTTGAAAAACTTCCCATGTTGCCACTTCGCTAATTGTCAAAAAAGTCAGGTTATTTATTTATTTATTTATACTACAGACATAAATGTCCTTTATTGTGTCCATACATATATACGTACATTCAGTTATACAAACAAATTGTCACATTATACAAAATCATTACAACATATGTATAAACGTACATTACAAAAAGCATCTTATTCATGCATACAAGTTTAAACAGCAAATTCAACAAAATTCAACAAAAACAAATTAATTCATTGACAAGACGGGAAATTCATTAACAAATTTAGTATTACACAGAATTGCATATGTAAGAACCTACACGTTAGCTTTAGATTGATACTACGGTGAGTATTAGTTATATCATGTTTAATCCTTTGCTAAGAGATCGTTGAAAAACAATGTCATTTTATTTAGTGGACTCATTCCACAATGCTCTGTGTTGGTCCTTTTACATTCAAAGAATGCGTCCCTAATTCTGAGATCACGAGATGGTACCTTTATGGATATCTTGGATAGGATATAAGAACAGTCGATCAGATCATTACATATTTTGTATAAAAATAGTAGGGATGCCAATACCCTTCTCGCAGCCAAATTCTTGACACAAAATGTTGCTAATATTTCGTTAGTAGATGTGTACTTTGGATACACCCCTGTCATTCTAAATTTTACAACACGGTAATATCGCGTTTGAACATATTCAATTTTCTTAATATATTTTGCTTGATATGGTGCCCATATATATGGGTATTTGTCCTTTTCTCGAACGCTCTAGAGTTAAACAGAGTGACTCCGAGCTTGCTTCCCGAACCCATCTAAAGAGATCGGAAAGCAATGATAAAGAATCACATTTTTTATTATTTGAATAGAAATTTTTGAAAATTTGAATTTCAGATGTTCGATACAATTTTACTTCGAATAATGAATATTCAAATATTATTGCCAGTTCGAACAGTTTATTTGCTAGCTGCAAGTGTAGATTTCACGAGTACGCTAAAATTACTTTTCGCTTGCATCTGATGATAATAAACCGTTATGATTCTATGTAACAGACCTACAGGTTAAATTTAGAAAAAAGAACGTAACAAATGTAAATAGAACATATTTTATTAATATAAGAAAAGAAGAATAATATATAAATATACAGACCAATTCTGTAACTCAGTTACTATCATCATAGGAACTAAATCTGTCACTATGAGCAAGGTCAGTTACTATCATGAATGAAAGTCTTTATACTTTTTATAATATTTTATCTTGTAGTAACGTTACTACACAGTAAATTTTTACAGTATTGATCTGATATAATAATTATTTATCGATCAAGATACAAAATGAAATATTGTTTTTGGTCAGACAAACTATAAATTACAAAACTTTTTAAAATATAGAAACAGTTAAAAGACAGTAAAAATAAAATATTTTAAAATTGCAATAGGGCACGTATTTACTTCATAGCATACCTACAGCATATTGTCCATATATTTGACTTGTGTAAAATCATCCAAAGAATATATTGGATTTGTCAGTAAATAATTCTTGATAGTTCTTTTTTAGGGTTTTGTAGGTATGACCACCAAAAAACTCTTATTACGTCATTCATGTGTCTGTCTATATGGTAGAAAACGGCTTAGCCATCCTTTGAGCGCGGCTACTAAGAGCTTTCGGTATTTTTATTACAATATTTGATTAATGTAAAATAAAGTTAAACCTTACTTAAATGTCAAACCTGACTTAAAAACGACTGAACAGTACAATCTAAACGTGACAACGTGTAAAAGCCTTACCAACATTTCGTAAAAATATGTACCAACTAAGTAATGGTCTGATGTTGGTTAAATCACATTATGACATTGGTACTTAAAATAACCAAGGTGACGTCATCTCATATTTATAGTGAATGGAGTTTGAAAGAGAGCATATACGTGACAAACTCGACCGAATCGAAACTTAAAAAATATAAAAATGATGTAAATTACAAACGATGTCATAAATGTTGGTTATGTTCATGGTTCAAACCAATGAGGTAGCATAACATAGAGACTGAACGAGGACGAGTTATTATGAAGCCAACACCTTTTTAGGCGGGGAAACGGGGGTTGCCCCGAGGAGTTGTACAGTTTGCATACATCAATGTATTGCCGATAAGAATTGAAAGTAAAAAATATATTTTTTTAATACTGTAAACTGCAAATTTTAATAAAATAAATTTCATAAATAATATAAAATTAACCTGAATTTATTAACATATATTTAAGATAATTAGTAGGTTTCTAAATTTCATACGTTTAAAATACAATATGATCGAAAAAAAAAAATAGTAGGTCCTGAATTTAAAATGTTACGTGGACAATTCTATTAATATAAAAATAAATGAATTTCATATCTATCTAGACACCTTTTTTTCTCGAATCTTATCATATAGCAATACTTCAGACACTTTCTAAATTTAAAACGGGCAGATATTATATCATTTAGTATTTAGTCCATGATAAATTAAAATTTATCTGACAAATTATAAAGATGTATATCTATAATCAATGCTGGGTAATATACTTTTCTGATGTATTTGAAGTACTGAATACAAATACTTTTTTTTATGGAAAAACTATAGGTAACATTTTAATTAAACATTACTTTTTAGTATTTAAAATACTACGTAGTTGAAATACAGTTCGCTATTCTTAAAATGCAATTTACGGCAATATTATTAAAAGTTTAAATATAATGAAAAGGTAAAATAGTAAAATAGAAAAAATAACACAACAAAATAAGCGTAATAACAATACGGCGCTGGCGTTTTTCTTAGCAATAGCTGAATAAAATAAATGTATATTAGGTAACTTGTTATACTCCTCGGGGCAAATCCCCCTTTCGTCTCCACAGGGTCTTGGCTTCATAACAAACAATGCTAATGCATAGAGCGTGCTGAGTCTATTTATATGACGTCAATGGTTCAAATCATCAAAACGCGGTAATTTGTTGCAAACTGCGCACGCCTGCACTCTATTTCGTAGCTTGCCGAGGTGGGGCTTATAGTATTAATACTATTCACTCTAAAAGCTTCATGTACCATCAAGCCGAAGTCCATTCAAAATTACTACCTGAATACCCAAACGATGAAGCAGACAAAGGGTAAAAAGCTACGAATACCCACTACGAATAACTCACTATAAGTAGAAAATTAGTGGATCAGCTCAAAATGTCGGTAAACGCGGTTTAGCACATGATTCTAGCACGAAATTTAAAAGTGTGAGACAATAAATTTACATATTTTATAATTTGTTAAATATGTCCATCGAAGACTCAACTTAAGATATTATATATTTTCCATTCTTCACTATGATGTGGAAATATGGACCTTGATCAAAGTATAGTAAAAAAAAGTTGGATTTTACCGGTGGCGGCGCTGTGATCAAAGGAAATATGACTGGCAACAGTAGTGCTTAACCGTCAATTTGCACAAAGCACATAGGTTAATTTAAGTACGTTTTTATTTTATTAAAATACGACTAAATGTGCTCATTACTAACCAGTCAGATCCAATTCAGCCTTGGGCTCTATTTCAGTGTTCACTTCACGTTCTTCAGTAACATCTGTCTTAATAATCACTTTTTTATAATCAATACTACTGCCTCTCCTATCACTCATATTCATTACTGGAACAAAACTCTTCCAAATTGTTTCCAATTTTCAAATTAGCAAAATTACAAGCGTATAACCAGATGGTTATACTATTAATTTCAGTATGTAGCAATCCGTGCAGATTACCAGTGTTGCCAACAGTTCCCACAGCAAGGTACCAAATATCCCACACACGTACTAAAATTCCCACAATGAAAAATTATGTAATTTTAAGTATAGCGCAACAAAGTGACTAACAAAAAAAAGTTGTTACAACAATTTTGAAAGTGAAGAGGCAAAAAAAAATATGGTAACGAAAAAAATGGGTACAAAACATTCTTTACTGGTATAAAGTGGGTGTCTTGTGAAAGTCTAGGTGTCGTTGTGTCACACGAAATTTTGTGCAGTTAATATCTTTAGCCTGGAAACTCGACAAAAATTAAAACTGCATTGAGATCTTCGTCGCCCATCTTATTTCTTTTCTTCGTTTTGACGTCATTTATCAATGAAAATATTACAACTAAATGTAAAGAAACAGGGTAAGTCCCAAAATATTGCATAAACAGTGTTGCCATAAGAAAACACATACACAGGGCTCTATTACAAGTTCAAAAGTTATAAGACAGAAATTTCATGTATTTTTTCTTGTATTATCATTGCTGTTATCATTATTTTTATTAATATCAGAGAAAATTCTGAAATTTTCCACGATTTTTAGATATTTTTTTTCCCTTTTTTCCACAGCACAAGAAATAGTGCCTATTTTTCCCTCGTTATGGGAAATTTCCCACGAGTTAGCAACACTGCGGATTACAGTGTTTGGAGTTCAGCTTTTGTGTAAACTAGTGATATTTGGGGACTGAGGCTTCGTCAAATCTCCAGATATACGAAGAATTTGGCGAGTTATTTATTTTAGTACAGCTACATAATGTATTCAGTGTTGCCAGCTTAGTATATTTTCTACTAAATCTGGTAGAATGAGATTGATCTAGTAACTGAAATTTGAATCTAGAGAATTTCACAAATAACTTGTTAAGCATGGAGATCTCGAGAACGGTAAGAGATACGAGGTCGTTTGAAATAGACCAAAGTTGCCGCATTAAGGGACTATTTTAACGGTGTCTTTGTTCACCGAAAAAAATACATAGGTTACTAGATATGAACGAAAATGTAAATTTTCCGGTTTTTAATTTTTGCTCATAACTTCCAAAATTAAAATATTAGGTCTTTTTGGTGTGCACTTTCTTCAAGCTATTTTTAAATGTTTTTTAAACTTATAAATACTTGTTAGTGGAATCCTTTCATTGATCGTCTGAAGCAGCAGAAATGTTTTTTTACGGATTAACGCCTATGAAAACCAAAACCAGAAATCGTTTGTGTTAAAGTGATTAGAGTGATTAAAATGATTAGAGTCATATTTCTCAGTTCAAAATTCGGGATGGGAGATCGGAGACAGGGACTTTTTTTATGAAATAATTCAAATATAATTTAAAAATTCAAATTATATATTATAAATAAACATTTATTTAAACGGATAGTCATAATTTATATTTATATTATAATTTATATAAGTAAATATTTCTTAAAACGGATAATCATAATTTACATTTATATTATAATTTATATAAGTAACATAAACATTATTCTTTTTTTAATTGAACTCAAAATTTCTTAATTAAAATGACTAGGTAGTAAACCATTTAAATTTTTCTGAACTAAGGGTTTTTTGTCAGTAAGTCTTTTCTGCTTTGAAGCATTTTATAAAAATCTACACAACTTTCTTTATAATTTACTTTACTATGTAATATTGCTTTAGTAATATTCGTTTGTATCATTTTATTGATATGAATATTATATAAGTTGAAATATAGTTAAAGTAAAGGCAGTATCGAAATTAATATTTGCAAATATTTTGATATAATATTTTCATTTAATTATTATTCTGAATTTTGGGACAAATTAATTGAATTCTGGACTAATAAACTCCATTCACAATAAATATGAGATGACGTCACACTTGGTTAATTTAAGTACCAACGTTATGATATGTTTTAATCAACATCAATCCATAACTCAGTTAGTAAATTTATTTATTTAATGTTGGTAATTTTTTCCAATGTTGTCAGTTTGTAATTGGATTGTTCAATCGTTATTTTTCAGGTTGACATTTAAGTGCTTATTTAGTGAGGTTATATATATATATTTTTTTTAATTTTACTGAAATAAAAATGTCCAAAGCTCTTAGTAGCCGTGCTCAAAGGATGGTTTTGTCTCTTATTAATTGTTTTGATTTTAGGAGAGCATGTTACTGTCGACACTATTAATATAAAATTACATGAAAGGGGTACCTTAGTAAACTACCATTTCTAACAGAGTGATTAAGACTAAAATTAAAGGGTTTTTTTAAATTCATAAAAGAGTAGTAGATATTAAATTTTAGCTTGATCGTAGCAATAGTTTTCGAGATATTGGTCGAGTTAATTTTTAAAAACTGCAATGGTACCTTAGTAAACTACCATTTCTTACAGAGCGATTCAGACCAAAATTGTAGGGTTTTTTAAGACTCATAAAAGAGTATTAGATAGCAAATTTTAGCTTGATCGAAGCAATAGTTTTCGAGATATTGGTAGAGAAATTTTTTAAAAATTGCAATGGTACCTTAGTAAACTACCATTTCTAACAGAGCGATTGAAACCAAAATTTAAGTGTTTTTTAAAACTCATAAAAGAGTTGTAGATATCAAATTTTAGCTTGATCGTAGAAACAGATTCCGAGATATTGGTACAGTAAATTTTTAAAAATTGCAATGGTACCTTAGTAAACTACCATTTCTTACAGAGCGATTCAGACCAAACTTTAAGGGTTTTTTAAAACTCATAAAAGAGTAATAGATATCAAATACGATGAGTGATATTTCTATAGCGTACTTTTATCTGTATATTGTGTTTGTATATTTTAAAAGGTTTTATAATTTGTAATGTAAGTGAACAAAAACAATATTTAATTTTGTATCTTGGTCGATAAACAAATATTATATATGATTAATAAAATATGTTCTATTTACATTTGTTACGTTCTTTTTTTTTAGAATTTTAACCTACAGGTCTGTTACGTAGAACGGTTTATTATCATCGAAAAGCATACTCATGAAATTTACACTTGCAGCTAGCGGCAATAAACTGTTTGACTGGAAATAATATTTGAATATTTATTATTCAAAACAAAATTGTATTTAACATCTAAAATTCAAAAATTTCTATTCGAATAATAAAAAATTTGACTCTTTATCATTGCTTTCTGATATCATTTAGTGAGTTCAGAAAGCAAGGTCGGAGCGTTCGAGAAAAGGTCTAAACACGTTTATTCGAGCGGTCTGGAGTTAAACAGTGTGACTCGGAACACTCCGCGTTTGCTTCCCGAACCCGCTGTGTCAATGTGACACCAGGCGAAAAATTAAAGTAAATTGTATAAAAAGTATTAAAAGAACACGACACATTTCTAAAAACAAATATTTTTGATGAATCTTATACACTGAAATTTATTTATTTTTTTTTTAAATACTACACACTTAATATAATATAAATCATAAATTTCGTGACAAATCGGTTAGAAAGAACTGCTGTGCATCATACTGTACATTAATTCCTTTCCTCCATAGGAAATATAGGTTTTCAATATAATTTTAGAAGTTGTTTGATATAACCTAACTTTTTTTGACAGTTTACGAATTGGCAACAAAGTGAGTTTTTCAACTGTGACGTCATTTCAAAGTTACGGTAAATGGACTTTATACGGAAATAAATTTAAGATCGTAGCGCCGTGGTGGTCAATTTTGAAACGTGTACTTCATGATATTGTTAAAGTGAAAGTAAAATTATAGGAATAAATTTATTTTACAATATTTTGTGAACCTGTTTTACTATTTTATCAACAAGTAAGTATAGGGAAATAAATTTAAGATCGTAGCGCCGCGGTGATCAATTTTGGAACGTGGGTAGAGGGTACTTAATGTTATTGTTACATAGCTGTGAAAGTGAAATTATAGGAATAAATATGTTTTACAATATTTTGTGAACCTGTTTTACTATTTTATCAACAAGTAAATTAATACAAATGTTTATAAAGTCATATTTTTGTATGACAAGTCTCTAAAAAAAATTAAAAACTATATTTTGTGAATGTTGTAGGTTATGGCGATGACATTTTCGTAGTGGATTATTTAAAATATCGGCAATTCCAGATTAGAGAGATTCTAAGTGGTGAACTTTTAATGACTTACTTCAAAGTAGAAGTCGTTGGCACTAGTCATACTGTTTAAGTTTGTTAATGACGATTTGTTTTTGCAAAGTCCAATAAAATGGATAAATATTATTGTTGTGTACCTATGTGCAAGTCAAGGAAAAACAGGAACCCTGAATTATCGTTCCTCAGATTTCCACCTACAATGTTAAATTAATAACAAAACTTGGAAATGAGGAAGTTGTAGATTGTCGTAAAGCTTGGATTAGAAAAGAAATATTTAGAAAAAAAGTGGGCCATTGGTTGAAAATTTGTTTACACTTCCTCTCCTTCATATACAACGCGTGAATTTTTAATACCTTCTATAAACTTAAAATAATCCGCTATAAATTTTTTTATTACCATAACCTACAGCATTGCTTCTTAAACTTTTTGATGTCGCGGCTCCCTTGCATCACAAATCGTTAGCCTACGACCTATTTTTTTTTTTTTTTTTTTTTGAACCCAGGTTGGGTAAAAAAAATATTTTTTTTTGTTTGAAATATACGACAGTAGGTCAATAAGTTCTTACAAAATCCAAGAGAACGCGCTAGTAGTGTCGGAAACAAGTTTCAAATTCACAAGTCCTGAAAAGTTCCACATGTCAATAGACTGCTCTCAAATTTCCATGTCCTTTGCGTGGTTTCATTTTTACAATCGATTGAAACAAACAACTTTTGTTATTTTGGAACAATGGAAAAAACACGTTTCGTGCAGTGATTAAACACTTTCATTTGAAAGGCGAAACACCGAAGGAAATAAAAGCCGAGTTAGATGAAGTTCATGGCAAATCTGCACCAGCGTTTAAAACTGATTACAATTGAGTGAATGAGTTTAAACATGGTCGTACATCCACAAGTGATGAGCATCGTTCGCGACGTTCACTTGAAGTGTCTACGCCAGAAATGATTGATAAAATCTACGATATCGTCTTGAGTGATCGACGAGTCAAAGTGCGCTAACTAGTTGAGGTCACAAGAATATTGCATGACTCAGTAGTTTCAATTTTGCACGAAAAATTCGGTATGAAAAAGATATCCGCAAGATGGGTGCCGTTACCCCGCGTTACTATGGCCGCGTTTACCTACAGTGGTGAATAAACGCAGTCCTGTGGTTGATGGCGAAAATGCATGAATTATGGTTTGAATTGTTTCGTATTCACCAGATTTGGCCCCCAGCCTCTTTTTCCTGTTTTCTAACATGAAGAAATGGCTCGCCGGAAAAAGATTCACGTTGAACGAAGAGGCATCATAAAAAGATGCCTATTTTAACGCCTTCCGGAATCTTACGTTTTGGATGGCTTGAAAAAGTTGGAGAAACGCTGGGCGATGTGTATTGAGCTAAAAAGGGACTTTGTTGACAAATAAAAAGGAATCAATCCAAAATAATGTGTTTTTCTGTCGTTTGTAAGGACTTTTTAACCTACCCTCGTACATATATTTTTTTACGCTCAGTCATTCAATAATCTATTTGCAATGAAGAATAATATTTATGTAGTATGAAAGTTAAAGCTACTTATCCTTTTTAAATAATAAAAAAAAATATCAAGTGTTATATTCGATGCTCTTCGCGGCCCACCACTTTAAGAAGCCCTGACCTACAGCACAAAATATAGTTTTTTTAGAGACGGGTCATGCAAAAATATAGCTTTATAAACATTTGTATTAATTTACTTGTTGATAAAATAGTAAAACAGATTCACAAAATATTGTAAAACATATTTATTCCTATAATTTCACTTCCACAGCTATGTAACAATAACATTAAGTACCCTCTACCCACGTTCCAAAATTGAACACCGCGGCGCTACGATCTTAAATTTATTTCCCTCTATACAAATGTTTATAAATCAATTTTTTTACATCTCTAAAAAAAAACTCTATTTTGTGATGTAGGTTATGGTGATTTTTTTTTAATAGTGGATTGTTTCAAGCATATAATGGAATTAAAAATTCACGCGTTGTATATGAAGGAGAGGAAATGTAAGCAAATTTTCGACTAATGGCCCATTATTTTCCAAATTTTTCTTTTCTAATCCAAGCTTTACGACAGTTCACAACTTTCTCGATTCCAAGTTTTGTTATTAATTTAACATTGAAGTAGGTGGAAATCTGTGGAACGATAATTTAGGGTTTCTCTTTTTCCTTGATTTGTACATAGGTACACAACAATAAAATCTATCCATTTTATTGGACTTTGCAGAAACAAATCGACATAAACAAACTTAAACAGCATGACTAATGCCAACGACTTCTACTTTGAAGTAAGTCATTAAAAGTTCACCACTTAGAATCTCTGTTATCTGGAAATGCCGATATTTTAAATAATCCACTACGAAAATTTTATCGCCATTGTTATGAACTAAAGTTATATAGTAAATTAGTAGGCTAGGTGACTAGGCAACGGACCAAGAATCATATATCAAGTCATATAATACAATTTGGTGCTTGTACAAAATATGGACAGTAAATTTTGGGAACAAGGTATTATAGTTAAAAAGTCAGATCAACCTCGTTCTAATTTAGTAAAAACTAATAATGGTAAAAACATAAGAAGAAATATAATTCACTTAAGGAAAACACACTTCACTACAAGGAGTGGCAGAAAAGTTAAATCACCTTTAAATATTACCCTTTAGTATCTCGAAGTTCTTATATATTTATTAAATAATAATACAATAGTATTTAAAAAAAAATAATAATAATAATAAGAAACTTGAAGAGGGAAATGTTATGAACTAAAATTATATAGTAAATTAGTAAGCTAGGTGACTAAGCAACTGACCAAGAATCATATATCAAGTCATATAATACATGTATGTCAAAACAAATTGAATTATAAAATATATATAAATAAACATATAAAAACATACTAAATACTATTGTATTATTATTTAATAAATATATAAGAACTTCGAGATACTAAAGGGTAATATTTAAAGGTGATTTAACTTTTCTGCCACTCCTTGTAGTGAAGTGTGTTTTACAAAATATTGTAAAATATATTTATACCTATAATTTTACTTTCACAGCTATGTAACATTAAGTAACCTACCTACGTTTCAAAATTGGCCACCGCGCGCTAGGATCTTAAATTTATTTCCCTATGTCTGCGAAAAAAATCAGGACAAAGCGTGAAAATTTAGGAATGTCTTTGTCGTGAAAGAAATTGTTTTTTTTTTTAAAGGAACCTAATGAGAAGATTTTAAACAAGAAATGGAAAATCAATAACAATGTGGAGAAAGGAAATTGATAGGATATAGTCCTCATAGAAGGCATAGATTAATAAAAATTTTGCATTGTATGAAATAAATACCGTGCGATCAAAATTTCTTGTGTTACATAACAGTAAACAATGAATTTAAAAATATCAAAACTGTGTTCTAATCCACAGCTGAAAATCCCAATTTAACAAAGAACCAATCAGATTACTTCGTTGGTCCGAACTCACCCGAGAATCAACGAAAATATGTGTTCCTAACTTAATACCTGTTGTCAACTCATTGGCGTGTAGAAAAAAATAGTGTTCATTTAATAATCAATTCGTATAAGGTAATAAAAATAGATTGTACGCCTATGTGTACATGTCCTTTGAAATAAGTTTGATAACTAAATGTTTCTGTCAAGTGTTGCATAAAGGACAAGATTTCTTGATCGCTCTGTATTTGTATTTTGTTCTATTTTTTTATTTCCAGAGCCTAATTAATGTTATTTAAATTTATTATGTTCTCATGAAAATTTAAAAATATGTTACTGAAAAATCCCAATCTATTACTATTTTTAGGAAAATATGTTAATGAACACTAAATCTGTTACTATTTAAAAAAATCTATTACAACAAAATTTTAACAGGTGGCAACACTGCCTTTTCCAACCCATTCGACTCCTACAGTAATCCGCACGGGTTGCTTTGTATTGATATTGGATACAACAAGTTTATTACATTAGAAGTAATTTGGTTTATTTGGAAATTAGAAATAAATTTGAAGGCTTCCGGTACAGAAATGAATATGCATAATACAAAAGACAGAAATGAGTTAAAAGAAAAGAGTGATATTAAAACAGAGTGTAAAGTTACTGACGAATGTGAAGAAGAAATTGGATCAGAGTATACGACTGAATGGGTGAATGGTCAGTTATGAGAATATTTACGTAACACACATTTAATAATGTTATTTAGGTTGAATGTTACTCTACGGTCCGCTCGAACTTCATTCAATTCTATCCCCTCTCCTACTACTATCGTAAGTGTCATGCATGCTCAAGACACTAAATAATTCAAGGATTATCAGTGGTTCTAAAACAATGGTTTCTGGTTTATAAATTCATACATAATGAAACACAATTTTAATTGCGCTAATATGGGGGAAAATAAAGTACTATGCACCTAAAAACAAGATAATTAGGTTAGTTTTAGTTGGTAAAAGTCTAAAACCGAGCGGAGCGAGTTACCCATCTTCTAGTTTAATGACAAAACACTTTCTTAGGTTAGGTTATGTTAGTAAGGGTTTGGTTAGAAGAAGCCGAGCGAAGCGAGCTACCCATCTTCTAGTTTAATGACAAAACACTATCTTAGGTTAGGTTATGTTAGTAAGGGTTTGGTTAGAAAAAGCCGAGCGAAGCGAGCTACCCATTTTCTAGTTTAATGACAAAACAAACTCACACTAAAATAACAATGCCACAGCAGCGTAGGTACTATTCCCTAGTTAAACCAAGACCGGTGAGTACGTTTTAGGACCACTGGTAAAACACGTGAGCTGTCGTTCACAGCAAGTAGGTGGAGTGGATAGAGTTATAAGAAGTTAGAGCGGACCGTACAGTAACATTTTACCATTATTACAGAAAGTATTTATTTTTTTAGCTCCGTCAAGTTAGCAATTGATCGAGCCAGCAACTAATCGGCACGGACAGGATATTACAGCGGACCAAATCAAGTAACGCTGTTGAATAAAATCGTTGTTTTTTATAGAATTAAACAATTTAGAGTTCTGAACTTTTTACCATCCATGAGGAATAGGTACAGGAATCGAATGATGGCTAAACGAAAATTTTCTCACGCGTCAGAGGCGCGCAATTAATTTTTTTCTCGAAACCACTCGCTATCAACATAAAACTAACAATATCGCTAGAATTAAACAAGTTGAAGTTCTGAACTTTTTACCAACCATGAGGAATAGGTACAGGAATCGAATGATGGCTAAACGAAAATTTTCTCATGCGTCAGAGGCGCACAATTAAGTTTTTTCTCTCGTATTTAATGTGTCGCCTTGAATTCTTTACCAAATATGTAGATATAGCATTGAAATCGAACAAAAGTCGAAACAAAAATTTCCCGATATTCAGAGGCGCGCAATTAGTTTTTTTCCCTCAAAACCACGTTCTTTCCGAAACGGATCGTGTGACCTCGGTTTTTATCGATGAAGACAGTCACCGAAGCTAGTTCAAACTGGCATTTATGTGCCTGCAGTACCTATCCGTGCCTATTTCATGTTGGGTCGTATTTGTAACATTTCACTTACTAATTATACTGATTCTAATAATAAGTGAAATGTTACAAATATGACATGAAATAAGCAAGAATAGGTAATACAGGGACGTAAATGTCAGTTATATCGTTTAGTTTAAATCAGGTTAAATATGGTAGATATGTAGTAACAACGGCTCGGCACGGATGAGTACTATTTTACGATTAACTGACATTTACGTGCCTGTACTATCTATCCGTGCCTATTCCATGTCAGGTCGTATTTGTAACATTTCACTTACTAATAATATTGATTCTAATAATAAGTGAAATGTTACAAATATGACATGAAATAAGCAGGAACAGGTAATACAGGGACGTAAATGTCAGTTATATCGTTTAGTTTAAATCAGGTTAAATATGGTAGATATGTAGTAACAACGGCTCGGCACGGAGAAGTACTATTTTCGAAAGAACGGTGAAACTGGCTTCGTCATTAATTGCGCGCCTCTGACGATTGAGAAAATTTTCGTTTAGCCATCATTCAATTCCTGTACCTATTCCTCATGGATGGTAAAAAGTTCAGAACTCCAAATTGTTTAATTCTAGCGATATTGTTAGTTTTATGTTGATAGCGAGTGGTTTCGAGAGAAAAAAATTAATTGTGCGCCTCTGACGCATGAGAAAATTTTCGTTTAGCCATCATTCGATTCCTGTACCTATTCCTCATGGTTGGTAAAAAGTTCAGAACTTCAACTTGTTTAATTCTAGCGATATTGTTAGTTTTATGTTGATAACGAGTGGTTTCGAGAGAAAAAAATTAATTGCGCGCCTCTGACGCGTGAGAAAATTTTCGTTTAGCCATCATTCGATTCCTGTACCTATTCCTCATGGTTGGTAAAAAGTTCAGAACTTCAACTTGTTTAATTCTAGCGATATTGTTAGTTTTATGTTGATAGCGAGTGGTTTCGAGAGAAAAAAATTAATTGCGCGCCTCTGACGCGTGAGAAAATTTTCGTTTAGCCATCATTCGATTCCTGTACCTATTCCTCATGGTTGGTAAAAAGTTCAGAACTTCAACTTGTTTAATTCTAGCGATATTGTTAGTTTTATGTTGACAACGAGTGGTTTCGAGAGAAAAAAATTAATTGCGCGCCTCTGACGCGTGAGAAAATTTTCGTTTAGCCATTATTCGATTCCTGTACCTATTCCTCATGGTTGGTAAAAAGTTCAGAACTTCAACTTGTTTAATTCTAGCGATATTGTTAGTTTTATGTTGATAACGAGTGGTTTCGAGAGAAAAAAATTAATCGCGCGCCTCTGACGCGTGAGAAAATTTTCGTTTAGCCATCATTCGATTCCTGTACCTATTCCTCATAGATGGTAAAAAGTTCAGAACTCTAAATTGTTTAATTCTATAAAAAACAACGATTTTATTCAACAGCGTTACTTGATTTGGTCCGCTGTAATATCCTGTCCGTGCCGATTAGTTGCTGGCTCGATCAATTGCTAACTTCACACGCATTTTTTTTTTTTATTTTAGGAATTAAAAATGAAGTTATTGACGATGTAGACCTTAACACCAACATTGAAGAGATTTACATCAAGTCTGAACCTGCGAACACCAGTGAATTTGAAGATGAATTAGAGAATGCAACTGTTGCAAACAGTGGTTAGTAACAATATTATTAAAGTAAAGGTTGTCTCGTAACTTGTAGTGGTGGGAGTAAACAGCGAAGCTACACATGCGGACTTCAGCCTTTGTTTATCATATACTATATACATGTGAAGTTTGAATTTTGTCTATAAATATAAAAATATCGTTTATTTTTTTCATTTTCTACTTGACATAATTTCTTTTTTCTTTGAAAGGAATGGTTCTTCATTCTAAATAAATTTTCTTACATTCATTTTTGATGTGAAGAGAATAATAAATGAAATATTTCAATATTTTAGTTTTAGGGTCCCCCCCGTAACTACCCTAATATTCATCAAATTGAAAAAATGCATAGAACAAATAAGATTTGTTTTCTTATAAACAACGTTTATTGTATAGTTTTTTTCTGTTAAGATAGTTCTGTTTATAAAGGAAATATTTAAATTTTTTTAGTACCAGTTTTAATCCAGAAACACCCCTTAAGAAAGAAAATTTTGAGATACCATGCCTATATTTGAATCCTGGTTCTACTCTATTTTACCAAATTTCGTTAAAATAAGTCCAGCCATTCACCTTTAATTATACACCTCGATACATATGTAGCGCTTAAAAAATTAAATATTTCGCAAAATTTACTCGCATTTTCACAAAATGAAAATGTACTGTGCTTAAATTACATTGTTCGCTATTAGCATATTGACAGCTGAGTACTAGAGACAACAGCCATATTGCCTTGGAGCACAGCGCCGCCACCGGTAATGTTACTTCTTAATAGTTTTTTCTGTTAAGATAGTTCTGTTTATAAAGGAAATATTGTAAGTTTTTTAGTACCAGTTTTAACCCAGAAACACCCCTTAAGGGGGGGGGGGTATGGTCAGAGCAGCACATTTTATACCCATTTTCAAGATTTTTTTTTTAAAAAACTGTTAATAATAACTTGATTGGGATAATACCTACAGTAAAAAACAACCTTTGAAGAGTATCCACAAAAAATTTTATTGAAAAATATCGAAAATTAAGCTCGTGACATGAATTTGAAATTTTCGTTCCGGACAAAGAGTTGATTTGCGGTGAGACACATAACTAATGACTGGATCATCTAAAACAAAAAAAAACAAAAATATTTCGTTAGTTTATGAGTTTCTTGAGGTAACGCTGTCGAGTTTTTTCAAATATCTAGATTATTTAATTTTTGGTATAAGTTTGAAGTCAAAAAAACGAAAAAAACGGATTTTTTTTTTTCGAAATTTCTGTTTTCAGTTGTAAAAAATTCCATAAAAAAAAAAGCAAGAAAAAAAAAAATATCTCGACAGCGTTACCTCAAGAAACTCATAAACTAACGAAATATTTTTGGTTTTTTTGTTTTAGATGATCCAGTCATTAGTTATGTGTCTCACCGCAAATCAACTCTTTGTCCTGAACGAAAATTTCAAATTCATGTCACGAGCTTAATTTTCGATATTTTTCAATAAAAATTTGTTTGGATACTCTTCAAAGGTTGTTCTTTACTGTAAGTATTATCCCAATTAAGTTACTATTAACAGTTTTCTAAAAAAAATTCTTGAAAATGGGTATAAAATGTGCTGCTCTGACCATACCCCCCCTTAAGAAAGAAAATTTTGTGATACCATGTCTATATTTGAATCCTGGTTCTACTCTATTGTACCAAATTTCGTTAAAATACGTCCAGTCGTTCTAAAAAACAGTTATATCCTCCAATTTTATTAATTAATATATTATTATTGCAAATTGTTTTTCTTTTTTTATTTAAATATACCTAAAATTATATTTGTATTCGATTTTATTGTTATTTATTAACTATAATACAAAGACCCATCACCTTAAATTTTATATAAATCAGTATAAAATTTCCTTAGGGATTTATTTATAATTTATGCAGTAGAACTGTCTTGAAATATCTATTATGAATATAGTCAATTAAAATATTTAAAAACATGCAACATCTATATTAGTTTTATATGCTAGTTTGAACTAAGCAGACATGTGACGTATTCCCTCTCACGCTCTGATTGGTCAGAAGTTACGAGACAACCTTTACTTTAATAATCTTGGGTTAGTACAGCTACTGAACTCAATAATGACCGATGGTAGCGCTGCGATCGCTGTAAAATAGCTGATCGAAACGAGTAATGTGAAAGTTGTCCTCATTTGTTTACATGTGAAATCTTCGATTTACAATGAATAATAAACAGCTATCCTTACTAAATCATTTTAATTTTTTAAGTGCAACACCTTCCTTTAAGTGTGTAGTTGAAGGAGAGGAGTTGTTGAAAAAAATAATGAGCAGGTCGAGATATGTAGGTTATTTTTAAAAACAAGTAGCCTAAAACCACCTCACGAAGGTACTGGAAAGTTTCATTAAGTTTTAAATATGTCTTGCACCTGTAAAGCAGAAGCTTCATGCAAACATATATCAGCTGTCTTTTTATTTTGTATCAGTTGGGTAACAAAACAAAATGAAAGCAGCCAAGATAAGGGCATTATTTAATTTTCTTTTTTTTTTGTGTGTCGTTTCTGTTGGTTTTTCATTTCGTTTCAGAAACAATATATTTTGTTTGGAAACATTAACCAGCACAGATTTAAAATACTTGTTATTTAAATGGCCTGCCTTCCAACAGTACGAACTGCAACTTTTGTTAGAAACTCCCTGCCTAAAAAAATTAATTAAAAACGATAGCAGACACTTCAGTGAAGCTGTGTCAGAATATCGACGTACACAATTTGTGACCGCATTCACTAATTCTGCGCTAAAGTCACACGGGTAGATATTTAATGATGCTCGAGAAGGATTTTTATAATTTAGTATTTCTTATTTGTTGAATTTTTTTTAAATATAACGACGACAATTACGGTTATTTATGTTTTTATATAGATTAAATTTAATTTAAATACAGTCGATTCCGCTTAATTGGGACACATCGGGACTTAGGCATTTTGGCCCAATTAAGCGTCTGCCCCAATTAAGCGAATTTCACATAAAATTAAACTAAGCATATTTTTCTTTCAATAATTTTATTTTACAAACTCTTGGACAAAACTATAAATTACATATAACCAAAAAATATAAACTTTTAAGAAAAAATAATAATAAATTCCTAAATAAAATAATAAATAGGTACATACAATTTAATTCAATGCAAAAATGTGTAGTTTGTCTTTTGTTTTTGTAACATTTCACTTCTACAAAATTAGCGCAGGTATTCAGTGCGGATGTAGGGCTCCCTTCATTTCCTTCCTGCATAAAATAACGCTGTAATATTAAATTATTTGTACATTTTCTTGAGAATATGTGTAACATAATATGTACTGTGATCTTAACTGTCCCAATTAAGCGGAATGTTAACCCAATTAAACATGTAAATTTACTGTTGGTTCCTTGGTTTGGTTTCTGTTCTTTGAGATTTGTCCCAAATAAGCGGCTGCACCAATTAAGCGGTGGCCCAATTAAGCGGAATCGTCTGTATGTCCCGATGACGAGCGTATCGAAAAAAATTATTTACATTGAAAACAAAGACTATAATACCTAATAGTAATTATGAATATATATATATTTCAGATAATTACGATACTGAGAAAACAAATATCGTATCATCTACTGACGACCTATTCCAGTATAACTACAACACTAATATTATCATCACTGAAGAGATTGACATTAAGTCTGAATTTGGAGATGACGATGAATATGAGCAGAGTACAGCTGAAAGAGATACGGGTCAGTTAGCAATATAATATTATTGTTTTAGTTATAAGCTTCCAATACTCTTATCCCAAGTTTCCATTTATTTATTACATGAAATATTTAGAATCCGTTGCCGTATCTGGATAGGAACTATTTCAAACCATATAACCATTCACATAGAGTTTCATATATCCAGATTTTTAAGATAAATCCAGAAGGGTTAATGTAAAAATTTAAAAATAGCTAATTGCTCAGTGTGTACTGATGTGAACCAGAATAATACAACAGATTGTATGTAATCGTAAAATACCAAAAAAAAAAAAATCAAAAGGTGTGAAGAAATATAAATTTAAAATTTCATATAGGGTTTTAATATAGGGTTCTAATATAACTATTCATAGGTAGAAGAAGACAAAGGTATTTATTCAAATATTGTTTATTTTGACGAGATTACAACACGATATTTTGTTTCAAACGTCATCAATCCGTACAACAAAATCACCTTCAGATCTGATTTGCATAATGTTAATATAAGATTTAAGGGTACACTTTCTCCACCTTCTTACAAAACTGCAACATTTAAACATATCTTCTCATTTGACATTTGCGCTAAATATAATATTATTCCTGAGAACCTTAAATCTTTTTGCTTTATCTCTTTTAAAAAAAACATATAAAGAAGCTCATTTGGGATAAAAGATTATAAAAATATATAAAAGTTTTAAAAAAGTCTTAACTTCTAATAGGTTCATCTTGCCCTTTTAATTTCATGTTCTTTTCAATGTGCTTTTCAGACTTAATTCTGCCCAAGTTAGGGAACGTTAATATGTGCTATATTTATATTTTCATATTTCTTGAGGGCTCATGAGGAAGAACAGTCTTTATGTTCTTACAATAACTGATCATGGTCCTTTATCTACTGTACAAATTATTATTATTATTATTATAGGGTTTGTCAGGTCTTGACAAGTGTCCACTAATCTCATACGCGTCAACTTCAGCAACCTTTTGAGCCCCGTCATACTAGAGACTAGTGGAGCTAAATACATACGACTGAAAATTTAGGCTTCACTATTGCTTATAAATATTATTTATTTATTCTGCTTTGATTAGTCAATGCTTTTTTGCAGAGAGTGAAACATCTTCCAGGAATTCAGATGAGATTTCCGAGTCTAGGATTATTAACAAGTTAAAACGAACCAAAACAACAAACAATTGTAAAATATGTAAGAAAACTTTCGCACGAGCTAGTTATCTAGTTGAACATAAACGAATACATTCTGGGGAAAATCAGTTCAAATGTGAGCAGTCGAACAAAACATTTTCAGGGTCTGAGCGTCTCACCGCTCACAAAATGATACAGTCTGGAGAAAAACCATTCAAATGTAAACTGTGTGATAAAGCATTTACGAAGTCATCAAGTCTCAGTAGACACAAAAAAACACATTCCAGCGAAAAGCCTTTTAAATGTGATCAATGTATTATGGCATTTTCCAATTCGTCAGATCTCATTCGACACAAACGAACACATTCTGGCGAAAAAAACTTCAAATGTGATCAGTGTAGTAAAGCATTTTCAAGGTCTGTACATCTCGCTAGTCACAAAATGACACATTTTGGAGAGAAACCATTCAAATGTGAGCAGTGTGACGGAGCATTTACGAAGTCATCCAGTCTCATTAGACATAAACGAACACATTCTGGAGAGAAGCCATTTAAATGTGATCAGTGTAATACAGCATTTTCGCAATCATCAAATCTCATTGATCACAAGCGAATACATTCTGGAGAGAAACCATTCATATGTGAGCAGTGTGGTAAAGCATTTTTAAGGTCATCACATCTCATTACACACAAAATGATACATTCTGGAGAGAAACCGTTCAAATGTGATCAGTGTAATAAAGCATTTTTAAAGTCATCAGATCTTATTAGACACAAGCGATCACATTCTGGGGAGAAGCATTTCAAATGTGAACAATGCAATCAATTATTTTCTCGTTCAGAAAATCTTATGAGACACAAACCAATACATTCTAGGGAGAAGCGATTCAAATGTGAGCAATGTGATGAGGCGTTTACAAAGTCATCAGATCTCATAAGACACAAACGAACACATTGTGGAGACTCATTTAAACCCATGAAACATGAAGCATTTGAACCCTTTTAAATGTGTTCAGTCTAATAAGGCATTTTTAAAACCATGCAGTGTTATTTGGCACAAAGGATTACATTCTAGAGAAACAACCATATAAAAAGGTGCAGTGTTACAGTGAATATATTCTGTAAAGAAAACAGAAGTGTTTGCAAAATGTTACTTTTATTAACATTTATTAAATCAAAACGAATTCATACTGGTTAGAAACTATTCAATTGTGATTAATGTAAAAAACATTTGTTTATCACATATTGTCACGTGGGTGGTTTGATTGAAAGGCAAATCCTGGTTCAACAATACAATTTATTAAATACAAATCACATTTACAATATTTTACTGTTGTTAATGTAATTGTATGAATCTGTTCATGGAGTTGGGGAAGTCCTCGGTCCACCCCGTGTTGGCCAGGATCGGCTTGGACCTATCTCCGAGGCGGGGGCTACCCATCAGGGAGTCGAGGAGCCTGGAGAAACCTTCTCCCACACACATGGCTTGCTTGGCTCACCAGCTGTACGAGTATATGGCGTCGGTGTCTCGGTCGTTACCGTGTGGACTGGCATTAGTAGAGGAGTTGGCTAGGTCCCTCTGCCTAGATACCGTGCGAAGTCCATGTTATTGTACTACTGGTTCACCTAGTTCCAATATTCATTCGTCATGACAAATATTTCCTTATTACGAAAATGCGGCGTATGAATTTCATAATCAGATAACATGCTGGCAAATAGTTTTTTAATCAAACAGCTGAACGTCACAATGTCTAGATGTCGCAATCCTGACCTAGGATTACCTTTGTGACACAAACCAAACTATTCCAGAGAGAAACCATTGAATTGTGATCAATGTTATAAAGCATTTGCACGATCATCACATCTCATTAGCAACAAACTAATGCATTCTGGCAAAGCTATTCAAATGTGATGACTTTATTGTTAGAGTAACACGTAATAATGTATACGATTTGAATGGCATTTAAATGCAAGTCATGTAATAAACTGTTTATAAAGATAGAACACAGACTACATAAAGACACGTACCTGCGACTAATTGAAGCGTATATTTCAGAAACACTAGATTATCCCGTTCTGAGAAAATCAAAAGAAATTAATATATTTCGCTAAGATTTTTTTTAGATGATAAAAATATATCATTAATTAATAAAAATCGGTTTTTAGACAATATTTTAGTGTTATATTTTTGGGCTGCAACATGCAAGGTGGGGGGATCTATTATAAACCATTTTACCTCATTACTTTTTTAATATTTGTTACTGGGGATATTAATACTTAGCATTTTTTTAAGGATAAACCTGGAAAATAATTGTAGCAAAAGCAGTTCTTTATTTCTAAATACATTTTTTTGCTGTTTCCAATTTTGTTATGTTATCCTTTCAATTATCTTCCTGTGAAATGTATTGTGAAATATTTGCAAAAACTGTAACCTTTATTAAGAAAAACGAAATCCTTTTATAGAGAAAAAATTTAAATGCTAGTAGCGTAATAAAGTATTTGCATAGATATCTGATATTACTACACAAAATTATTCCGTTCCAGTAATTATTTGGCTGTAAATTATTGGGAAGAAAACGGAGTGGATTGTAAAACTCAACTTTTACTAATGCCCTAATATTTCGGTCTGATATTCAGACCATCTTAAGTGGCTGGAAATATATTGTGTATGAAGCAGTGTTTACAATAAAATTACAAATGAACTTACAGAGTTAAAATTTAAGAGTTTTTCCTATGTTACACATTAAAATCAAGACTAGAATTAATATAATCACAGACATTGTATATCACAAAATTAAAAATTAAAAAATTAAAAAACTTAAAAAACCGTTACAAACTGTTATATGGCGGTAATTTCAATACTTAATATCAGCATGTAAATTCTTCTTTCTGTTACAAGTAAATTCGGGAGCATTGTGTGGAGTTGAGATCTGGAACTAACATGCGGTGTTGAGTTGGTAAATAAGGTTCCTTGTTTTATTGGAAAAATAAGTTTACAATCATTTGTAAACATTAGATTTGATTACCGTGTTATTGTGTTACCGTCGTGCATCTTTAACAATTTTTTATAAATAGCACTAAGGCCCTGGATATCAGTTTTAGCATTCACATTGTTGTTAAATTTGTTAATGTAACACATTTCTAAGAAGGTTCTCTTATGTGTATTTGGTTCCGTGGCCAGAATCTTCGTGCTGTCAAAATGAGGGTTATGTTTCGTTTTAGACATATGATTTGCTAACGCACAAAACTGGGGCTTCACTCTGGCATCTGATTTATGTTGTGTTATCCTGTTCCCTAGGCATTGAGAAGTCTTTCCAACATAAGAAGAGCTACATTCACAAGGTATCTTGTAAATGATATCCCTATATTTTTTTGCAGGTCTTTTGTCTTTGAGTTTGGAGAAGAGTTGGCTTATGGTTTTTCTGCCAGGGTTAATTCCTCCTATCGGAATATCCCTTTTGATGATGGGAGTGATTTCTTGGATGGAGAAATATTTCTTGTTTGTTGGATCGACTTCTATCTGAGTGGAATTGGCAGAAGTAGTGCAGCTGTTGTAGATAATCCTGTGCGACAAGTTCCTTGGGTATCCACATTGTGTAAACTGGGTGGCTAGGTTTTTCAGGGTTTTATGTAAAAAGTTTGGATGTGATATTTTTCCAACTCTATTTACCATGGTTTTCAGAGACGCTGTTTTGTACTTCATCGGATGGTAGCTATGGAAATGCAAATACCTGCCCGAGTTGGTTGGTTTTTCATGGTGGTCAAACATGATGTGGTTGTCAAGACCTCGGATGACCCAAGTATCTAAGAAGGGGACGGCGTTTCTCTCATTTTCCGTTTCTAGGGAGAACTGTATGGCTTGGTCATATTTATTAAAGATGTTAAGAACTTCTTGAACTTTGTCACTAGGAACTGCTAATAAAGTGTCATCAACATAAATTTTTAACAACGGTATGTCAAAATTGCAGGATAATGTTACACTGTTTAGGAGATTTTTCATAACTTCTTTAGCTATTATTGGAGAACTATCTGCTCCTTGTGTTACAACTAACGGGATTAGCCAATAAAACAAGGAACCTTATTTACCGACTCAACACCGCATGTTAGTTCAAGATCTCAACTCCACACAATGCTCCCGAATTTACTTGTAACAGAATGAAGAATGTACATGCTGATATTAAGTATTGAAATTACCGCCATATAACAGTTTGTAACGGTTTTTTAAGTTTTTTAATTTTTAATTTTATGATATACAATGTCTGTGATATATTAATTCTAGTCTTGATTTTAATGTGCAATAGGAAAAACTCTTAAATTTTAACTTTGTAAGTTTATTTGTAGTTTTATTGTAAACACTGCTTCATACACAATATATTTCCAGCCCCTGAAGATGGTCTGAATATCAGACCGAAATATTGGGCATTAGTAAAAGTTGAGTTTTACTTTCCACACCGTTTTCTTCCCAATAATTTACCGCAAAATATATGTATATATATATATATATATATATCGTTATTCCGTGTCTGTATTATATTTAGTAAAGTTATTGGGAATAGCGGTGGAGGAAAAAGTAAACTCAATATTTACATGTACCCGATATTTCGACTTGACTTTTCAAATCTTTTTCAAGGGAAGTAAAATTTAAGAGTTGCCTCTGTTGTAACACATTAAAAGAATAAATAAATTAGAGTTAAAATAGAACATTACAATTAATATCACATTGAAAAATTACACTTTAAAATTGTTATCACAGATCTGTATATTGACTAAAATCATTTTAGTCAATATACAGATCTGTGATAACAATTTTAAAGTGTAATTTTTCAATGTGATATTAATTGTAATGTTCTATTTTAACTCTAATTTATTTATTCTTTTAATGTGTTACAACAGAGGCAACTCTTAAATTTTACTTCCCTTGAAAAAGATTTGAAAAGTCAAGTCGAAATATCGGGTACATGTAAATATTGAGTTTACTTTTTCCTCCACCGCTATTCCCAATAACTTTACTAAATATATATATATATATATATATATAAAATTAAACACGCTCAAACTGGGAAAAATATAAGCAAATCCTTCTGTGATATATCGGAATGATCAAAAATTTGTCCAATACCATGCCAGTATTTGGATAATCACGCTGTACGTCATCCTATCCATTGTAAGTTTTTACTTTCTCATAAAATCGGTAAAAAACAAAATATCCAAGAAACTGCAAAATCACGAAAATGAAAATTTCCAAGAAATCCAAAACCGTACAGCCTTCCGGAGGAGCCTTCGTCCAAGGGGGAGGAATTACCTCAACAGTTCCCGCTGACTACACAGAATAGGACACCACCATTTAATACAAAATTATTCCCAAGATGTATTTGACACTTTTACTAATCAGCATTTTTTTAGAGTCTATATTAACATGTTTCGTTTATTATTCTTTAGTCTTAATTAGAATCTTGTACTGTAATCATTTAATTTTGTTAATCACGTAAATAAAACTTTTTAAAAACTGACTAAGAACATTTGGAAAGCTATTTTATATAAAAACAATGAATATTTTTTAAAACTAATATATTCAAAAAATTGCATTAAGAATGACAAAAAGTCAAGATGCAATGAAAATGACATTTTATAAAGACAGCTCATCCAACCTAAAATTGTACTGTTGTCAAAAAGTTTATTATTGCCTACTTCAGTACTATTAAGCAGACTATAAAGTAATTTATAGTACATTAGTGAATGGAGTTGAGAGTCGGAGTTTGTTTTCGACTCGGAAGTCAAGAGTCGGGAATCGTTTTTCTGTCGACTCCCCATCCCTGACACTGTGATATCGCCATATTCAATCCTGTCAAATTTGATGAAATTAACGATGCTATGACAGATAAATGTTTAAAAAATCTCTGTACTATAAAAAAATAAGTTCCACGAAATTTGAACATACAACAGATTAACATGCGACAGATGAACATAGACACATTTTAACACACGACAAATGAACACTGTGACATATTATCATAGCGACAGATGAATATAAGTCAATTGAACACACGACATTTGATCTCACATTTCATTTTTAATAATTAAATATTAAAAATGCTTAACTATATGATTATCTATTATAACAATGTTTGTAATCATTATATGTGGTGTATATGTAAACGCTTTCTTTATTTTATTGTTCCAACGTACCTATAATCACTTCACTAATAAACAAACTTATTAAAACGAAACTTCTTTTTACCTACCGACATCGAGATATTCTGAAGTATAAGATTGTTTAAAATAAACAAAAAGATCAAGATATACCAAGTTATCTCATAGATCAAAACAAAAATTTAAAAAAATCTAAAAAATTACCAAACATGATTTTTCTCATAATTATTCGATTTTGAAAATCTATATAAATAAATCTGAAAGTCTGTATTCTGTCGCTGACAAACCGCTGACCATCGCTGACTAAACGATGACTAACCGATGACCAACCGCTGAACTTAGATGCTAGGATAAATAAAAAATAAAAATGAAATGTGAGATCTAATGTCGTGTGTTCAATTGACTTATGGTCATCTGTCGCAATGATAATATGTCACAGTGTTCATTTGTCGTGTGTATGCGTCATGTGTTAAAATGTGTCTATGTTCATCTGTCGCATGTTAATCTGTCCACGTTAAAGTGTCACATGTTAATCTGTTGTATGTTCAAATGTCGGGACACCAAAAAAAATATACACTGGAAATTATCTATGTATCTAATTTGAAATATCAGTTTCAAGATTTTTTCCAAAAAATGAGAAAGTTTAAAAAACATGTTCTACACTATTATTCAATATAAATTGATAAGAATGATGTTATGGAACATATAAAGTTGCAGAAAAATTGTCTTGAATTGCATGATTTACGTCCGTAGGTTATACGAGGGTTGCCTCTTATATTTCGGGATTTTGCTAAACTAGTGCTGCCATCTGGCAACTGACGCTTCTATTGTAAAATTTGACATTTTTGACGGTATACGTACTCAGAACGTTTTGACGTACGAGCGCTATTTGTGTTGTTTAAAGTAACTTGAAAAATTAATCTCGACCATTTTCGACCGATTATTTTTTACATCTTTCGACGTGGATTAACCCAACAACAGTGCATCGATGAACTTAATTCGACTTTTGGCGATGAAGCACCATCAAGGACTACTGTTTATCGATGGTTTGGTAACTTCAATCGTGGCCGTAGTTCGCTTTAGGACGATTTTCGTGAATGTCGTCCAAAATCGGTTGTTGTTCCGGAAAACATAGATGATGTGCGTGAACTGATACTGCAAGATCATCATGTGACTTACTGTGAAATTGAGGTATCCTTGGGCATTAGTGGGACCAGCATATATGCACTATTGCATGAATATTTGGCCGTCAATATGTTCGCGTTGGATCCCACATAACTTGCTATATACTATCAGAAGGTGCCTCAATCAGAGTGGAAAAAGTGCTTCGAAAATTGGTTCAAACGCATGCAAAAATGTATTGATCTTCATGAAAAATATTTTGAAAATCAATAAAGACACTTTTGTTGATAAATAATTGTTTTTGATCTCAAATCCCGTAATATAAAAGGCAACCCTCGTAATATTATAAGGAAGTAATGGGATTCAGATTGGTTAGAAATTAAAAAAATATTTTAACATATTTTTATTTTATTTCTCTAAATTCAATGACCTTACAAATATGTTGACTTTGCATTTTAACTTTAATTTAATTTAATTTAATAACTTTAAACTAAGCTCTGATATAAAATATAAAACGAAACGTTAGCAAAGTTATAATATTGTTTTAATCCAATTACCAACCAGTCCGAATCCAATTACTTCCTCATAATAAAATAATAAAAAATGTCTTGTAAGATGGGCAAAAATAGGTAAATGGACGGTCAGTAAAATGGCAGGTTGTCTGTAAACTCGGTGAAATTAAAATTCCCATATACAGGTGATATGTTATATATTTATAAATAAGAAAAATAAATATAATAAATAAGTCATTTTTTTTATAACTTCAAAACCTTATCTAAAATACTACATTATTTACGGGAGGACCTAATAGATACACTATACAGAACACATTTTAATAATGTTCGAGTTAGTATGAACTCTTAGGACCGGTTTCTGAAAGCTTAGTTAACTATAACCAAATATTTCTATTCTTGCTATGGTTACTTATTGGGCTCAACAACGCTATGAAGTGACGCCAAGCGGACAAAAACTGAACTAGGCGAAACGAGTAATGGTTTATTGTTTACATCTGGTTTACATGTGTTTTCTCGTGTAGTTGTATTTAAAGTGTATTGCTTTTAAACGTTAGTGTTGCAATTTGTTTGTTATATTAACTTTTGATAGCAATTATTATTCTTTTTTACATTACTTTATGTTACAATGAGTTATCATAACACAAATTGCTGTGTGTTTGGCTGTCACTCTAGAAAAGGAAGTAACAAAAATATTTACTTCCACTATTTTCCAAATGAGAAACAATTTGTGAAAATAATAAATAAATTTGGTGTTGTGGAAGAGATAATAACAAACTAGTATTTATTAAACAAATTAAATAAAAAACAAACCCGTGTTAATTAAATATCTACCCGTGTAATTTTAATGCAGAATTAGGGCAAGCGATCTCAAATTCTGTATGCAGCTTTTCTAATACATTTTCACTGAACCTTCTGTGCCTGCTCTTGTTTTTAATAAAAATTTTTAGGCAAGGAGTATTTAACAGAGGTTGCGGTTCATACTGTTGTGAGACAGATTTTTTTAAAAGGAGACCACAGGCATTTTAAATCTGTGCTGGTTAATATTTCCATACACAATATATTGTTTCTGGAACAAAAAGAAAAACCAACAGAAACCACTCAAAAAAAAAAGAAAAATCAAATATTCCAATAAAATCAATCAATGCCCTGATCTTGGCTTCTTTCATTTTGGTTTGTTAACCACCTGGTACAAAATAATAGGACAGCTGAAATGTGTTTGCATGTATTTCCTGCTTTACAGGTGCAGGACATATTGAAAACTTCAACATCATTACTAAATTTTAATTTCCCAGTTACTTTGTGAGGTGGTGATCTCAAACTGCTTGTTTGTAAACATAACCCACATATGTCAACATGCTCATCATTTTTGTCCAAAATTCCGCACAACATAAGATGTCCGGCGTTTAACAAATCTTCCCCTTCAACTACACACCTAGAAGAAGGTGTTGCACTTAAAAAATTAAAATAATTTAATAAGGATAGCTGTTTACTATCCATTGCAACTCGATGATTTAACATGTAAACAAATATATATGGACAACTTTCACATTACTCGTTTCATCAGCTGTTCACAGCGATCGTAGCCCCGCATCGGGCATTGTTGTACCCAATGGGATTGTTATATTGTAACCGAGTTAAACCAAAGGATTAAACTCGGCTAGGCTTTCAGAAACTGGTCCTTAGTTATTATTTTTATTATTATTCATTTATCCAACAGCCCAAAGGCAAAATTAAATTATACATAAAAAATAAAACAAAACACATTTGTATAAAGATATCACAAGTAACAAACAATTTAAAAAGAGTTCAGGTCTGAACAATTGTGAACTCACACGTATTAGTAAACATATGTTATAAGTTATAGTAATAGATTTATGAATGAATAAGTTGTGCAGACCAGCAAGTGCGATATGTATTATCACAGCGTAGACACTGCCGAATAAACTTGTTGCGAGACATCAGTAATCTATTACGCAAACTATACACATATTTCTTAAGCACAGTCATACAAGTATTAACATCATTCATAACGAACATATCACTTGCACTGCAATATTTAGATAACTCTAAATACATTGTTGTAGCAAATAGCAAATTTCCATAAACTACATTTGGTAGTATTAACCCAAGCGCAGAGGTATAAAAACTGCAACAAAACGTTTTAAAAAGGTATTTTTGTACATAAGAACTACATCTAGAGAATCTATGGTTCAACATATTGGCTTTGACGCATACGGAGCGACACTGTCTGTCAATATCAGCCGTATCACTCAGATCATCTAAAATGATATGGCTAAGATAGCACACAGAATGGACTCTTTTTACACTTAGACCATTTAAAGAAACACTTGGTACTGTATATTTCTTCTTATTTGTTTGGAACGCAATAAATTCAGTTTTCTTAATGTTATAAACAAGACCATGTTCCAACGCATAAGATTCACACAATGCCAAGAGTTTCCTCAGTCCAGATATAGATGGTGCGAAGACAACTATGTCATCTGCATGCTGATATGGTTAACAATAGCTGAGCCAACCACACAACCAGTCCTTTCTTCGTTCAGCCGTTGGCTAAGGTCATCCATGTAGACATTGAATAAGAAGAAGATAGCAGCCCACCATGTCGTACTCCTGTATTTTGGCTAAAAGTACTGGAATTTGTTGTACCCCATCGTACTCTCTTTTGCTCTTTCGTGAGCCATTCATGCAGTATAGGATTAAGACGAGGGCAAATCTTCCTTTTATTAAGCATGTTCAGAAGTTTGTCCCTATCTACCCTTTCGAAAGCGCGGCTAAGGTCAAGTAAGCACGCGTATACGGGTGTTTCTCGATTTAAGTACTGCATGATATTTGATTTTAACGTGTATATCGCCATATCCGTGCCATGACATTTCTTGAAACCAAACTGGTTATCGGCACAATGTAGTTTCTGCATACATTTGTTTAAGATGATTTTTTCAAATAACTTGGACAGAACCGTGGCTATGGCGATAGAACGATAATTGTCTCTTGAAGTCAGTTCCTCTCTTATTCTTCGGAACCGGAACAACATCCATTTCAATAAGTTTACTAGGCAGACGACTATGCAACATCATAGATGTGAAACAAACTGCCAGAAGAATATGTAATTCAGGTGGAGCATTGATAATATGTTCTCCTTTCAGACCATCGGCGCCCACAGATTTGCCACATTTTTACGGCCTCTTGCACGCAGTTACATGTGATAAGGCAATCCACTTGAGAGACAGCTGCAGAATTGTCAACATAAAGTTTTCTGACTCCTCCAACAAAGCTGCCTAAAAGTGTCCTTCTCCAATGCTCAGCGACCTCTAAATCATCGGTAAACCCATCGATATGGTTTGGTTTAGCAGTTGGTATTTTGGTACCAATGTGTTTCCCGAAAAAAGTGAAATCGCGTGACTGGTACCTGTTTACTAGCTGATCCGCCTTGTGTTGTTCCTGGTTATTAAGTTACTGTGCATAAAAACACAATTTAAAGCGAGCTCGAGTGACAATACGTTGTTGATTAATGGCTCCATCTCGGGATCTACCAGCATCAATCCAGCTACGTAGCGCCATTTTGGCCTCTCGTTTCGCAGATATTAGTTCCCCAACCTCTCTCCAGCCACTCAGTTTCCAACCGTCAGTATGTCGTTTCTTGATTTTTTCACTAGCAGTAATAGCAGCACTAGTTATGGCCTTAACTATTTTAGCATAGAAATTGTCAATATGATGCACATGACGTTCGTTCACACAGGCCGTTTCATCACACATACTCAACTCACGCGGAATTATAACTCTTCTTAACTCAAACACTAGTACTCTGCTATAACACTCTTTCACTCTATCACACCACGATGCAGTGTTGCAGGGTAGAAGAGCCTGATGAGGTCTAGTTGACAACGATATTGGCGTCTTGATCTCCAGGTACAGCGGAATATGATCAGATATGGTAGATAGATAATCTATCTTCATGTCCACGACGTTCTTCACAAAAGATTTCGGCACTATGCAGTGGTATAGCCAGGATCTACTGCTGAAGGCATCACTAATGTACGTATAGCTGTTCTCAGGTAATATATCTAGATCAACCACCGCACTGTGGAACTCTTGACAAAATTTTAAAAGTTCGTTCGTAGATACTGTTGTAGGTTCAGAATTTAAATCGCCTGCGATCTTCACGTTAAACATATCATTATCATTAGCCAACGCTACTATCTTCCCTAGAATCTGAATAAATTCAGGAATTTTCTCTAGAGAATTAGTAGGCATGTAAACATTAATGATTAAAATGGTTCCATCTTCTGTGTTGATTTTATTCGCTGCCAATCGTGGTTCATCAGGGCAGGAACAATATTAATATATTGAGACAAGGACTTGTTCAATAGAATAGCGACGCCACCACACGGTCGTTACAGATGCACGGATGCTGCAGGATCCATCGCTGAAGTTCCAGTAGACGTATAATTCGTATGGATGCTCTCATGCAAATGTAAATCACTGTGACGCAACCAAGTCTCTTGTAGTAAGCATATGTCAACAGAATCCAGCATCTCCTTCATTTGGCTAGAGATCCGCTTTATGGACTTGCAGTTAAAATATACTATTTTCAGACTATCCATGTTAACATAAATAAATCTTCAATTTGCATTACTGCTTTGCGGCAACTCTTTTTTACATCCACACATACTCGCGAACGCCAACACCACAAGGCCAGAAAGATGGTGACAGTAACTTCTGGGCATCTGATGTCTTTACGCAGACACGAAAGTTGTTGTATTTTAAGTGTGTTTTCGATGTAACTTTGACACACTTAATATCTTCAGTGGAAATGCGCTTTCGCTCGAAAACATCCAATATATCCTTTTCTGTTGCCTCTACATTAACTCTAGAAACATAAAGCCACTTCTTCTTGTGTACACCACTGACTTTACCGACATCAGCTGAGGTACCAATAAAAATATTATTTTTTACATTCGGTTTCCATTTTTTCTTGCGTTTGACAGTGGTATACCCGACATTGGTCGTAACTTGTATGTCCTCTCTAATGTGTCCACCGTCCTTGACTGACGTCTTTGCCAACTCTCTGCCGGGATTTTGGTAGAGGCAGGCTTTTTCTTGCTTTTTGTAACTGACTCGCCTGTCTTACTGTTACTCGTTAATCCGGAACTGCATTATACCTGCGTTTTTAATTAAATTCTAGACGTCTTACTCAATACAAATGAATGAAGGAAACTGAAATCGATAGTGTGGGGTTTCCCTAACTTCCTAATATAAGAAATTCGGCCAGATCGGATGTCTGGGCGTTCACATGAGCAATGCGTGCCTTTGTGTTGATGAATATAGATCGCGTAAAACGTACTGGCTTAGTTGCTGAACTATTTGTTGTTACCTATTCGCCATTTAGTCACATACCTAGATTACTGTGTTCAACCGTGTTTTATTTTAAGTGCTACATATAAACATTTCTTATACATACACAAATTAAAATGCCACCTAAAAGAAAACATACTCCGTTGTCAGTAAAACAAAAATCTGATAGAATAGAAGGACTAGACCGTGGTGAAAGTGGAAAAGTGTTGTCAAATGAATACGGCGTAGAAACATCAACAATTTCCGATATAAAAAAAAGAGATAATATCAAAAGGTATGGTATATTTTAAAGACAATTTTGTACTATTATTATGTTTGTCCCTTCGTTTAGATTTGATGGTAAATGTGGTTCCTGTCCCGGCTCCAGAAAAACGTTGAGAAAAGCCGAACATCCAGCAATGGAAACACGTTTGTATGCATGGTTTAGTACACAACGATCCAGGCACATCCCGATTTCTTATGAAATTTTATCTGAGAAAGCAAAACAATTTTATATTGAAACTTGTGGAAATAATAACTTTAAAGCTAGCAGGGGCTGGATTTCTAATTTCAGAAAAAGGCACGGTCTGCGTTCTTTAAAAGTGTGTGATCCCTTCATAACTGCACTTGCAGAAAAGATAAAACAATTAAATCCCACACTTACTCAAATGTACAATAGTTCTCAGGAAAAGATCGCACCAAGTCGAAAAATAAGCAAAGAACGCATTACATTTCTAGCATGTTGTAATGCTGATGGTTCACCAAAACGAAGTTTTTAGTCATTAGGAAGGTAAAAAATCCAAGGGCATTTAAAAATGTGAACATACCTGTTGAATACAAGTCCTCTGACAATGTATGGATGACAACAGCTATTTTTCTACAGTGGTTTCAATTTTTATTTATTCCTCAAGTTAGAAGACATGAAAGAAGACTCAATTTGCCTGAAAGAGCCCTGATAATCGTTAATGTGCCTGAATCGTAAAAATCTTTTAGGCCATGTTTTATCTAATAACGAAGAGAACGTTAAGTTATTAAAAACCATTAATTTGAAAGACGCTGTATGCCTACTATGCAATGCATGAGTCTCATCCGAAGTCTTGTAGAAGTGCTGGCACAAATTCTTGTTCATGTAGCCAATAACGACGCAGACTGAATATGATGCTGAAGATCTGATTCCTCTGAATCAATTGCGGCGCAATATGCTCGCTTAAGTAATCCGAATTTTTGACTAATCCGGATCACCGCAGTTTTAATTAATCCGGATTCTGGAGCTCGCACTCTACTTGAAATATGTTATACCCGAAGAAAATTAATAATAGAATATAATTTGGGAATTTCCATTAGATGAGTCATAAACCAACTGCCACAACATCACATTATTTACATTTGTATGGATACTTGTTTTACATTACATGAATACTTGGATCATAATGTAGAAGTTTATGTTTCGTGAGATCTGATGAACGTGCAAATGCTTTATCACACTGATTACATTGGAATGGTTTCTCGCCTGTATGAATTCGTTTGTGTTGAACTGCGTTACTCTGGTTACTAAATGCTTTATTGCATTGATCACATTTATATGGCTTCTCACCAGAATGTATTCGTTTGTGTTTAATTATAGCTGATGAACTTATAAAATCTTTATTACACTGATCACATTTAAATGGTTTCTCCCCAGAATGTATACGCATGTGAATAGTAAGATTTGGTGAATGTGAAAATACTTTATCACACTGATCACATTTAAATGGTTTGTCTCCAGTATGTATTCGTTTGTGATAAGTGAGATTTGATGACTTTAAAAATGCTTTATCACATTGATCACATTTGAATGGTTTCTCTCCAGAATGTATTCTTCTGTGACTAATGAGATGTGTATTTCTTGAAAAGGCTTTATTACACAGCTCACATTTGAATCGCTTCTCTCTTACATGTAGTGGTTTATGCGCAACAAGATCTTGAGGTTGCCTAAATGTTTCCCCACATACATCACATTTATAAAATGGCTCTATTATTTGTGTTGTATTAATCTGTTTCAACTTAACGGGAACGGGCACTGGCACCCAACCCTCATCTGGATTAAAAGATGTTTCGGTAGCTGCAAACAAATAAGTAATTTAAATAGTAGACATGAGTTCAGGAAGGTCATGAAAAAAGAAATCTGACAGAAACAAATCTCAATTATTAGTTTGAACACGAATTTTCAATTTTTTTAGATTAACATACTAGAAACCTGAAATGAAATATTATATTTTAGCAAAAAAAAGAAATATTCAGTATTATTCGATTTAAAACAGTTTTATTCCTATATATACTATTATTTTTACTAAAGCATTGTGCCGCCAAATTTTTAAATAATCTTAAGTCTTCCACGAGATAAAAAAGGTTTTCGAAATTATTTTGCAATGGTCCAATATTAATGCGGACACCGTTATTTTGGACGTTTGCCGATAGTACTAGGCTAGAATAGTACAATATAATGAGTATTAGTATCAAAATGATACCATGAGTATCAAAAAGAAATTACATAAGGGTTGGCTGTGGAAAAATAAAAAAAATCTATTGCAAGCTTTATATAACAATTGACTAACGTTTAGGCACAGCCTTTGTGATCATTAAAATTGGATATTATTTTTTATTTTTTTAAAAATCATATTGTTTTATTGGCCATTTGTCTATACAACCATATTAGCCAGCTAAATACAGATTTATTCATTATATACAATAAATACAAATTTACACATTATATACAATATATTTTTTTATTTCACAGGTACAGAAAAATAAACATAAAAAACTAAAGAAGCTGTTCAAAATGACCACCGTTTTCCTGCAGACACAAATTTACTCGTCTTTTCATACTATTAAAAGCATTTATAAGATTTTGAGGAGTTATATTGGCACACTGTTCGGTAAATCTGTTTTGCAGTTCCTCGATATTATTAATAGGAGTCTTGTATACATTATTTTTCAGATAAGGGGATATAAAATAATCTAAAATAGTAAAGTCTGGTGATCTAGGTGGAAATTCTGGATTTGAACGTAAACTAATTATTCGATCCACAAAAACTTCACGAATGTAATTGTTGGTCTCTTGAGCGGTGTAGGCAGTCACGCCATCCTGTTATGAGTAGCCTTGCTGGAATTCATCCTCATGAAGCTGATTAAAAAATTCACGTACAATATGTCGGTATCCCTGAGCAGTAACAGTTTCGTGGAAAAATATGGGTTCGATAATACGTCTTCGAGACACAATCCAACACCAACTTTTGACGGGTGAAGGAGAGTTTCACGAAAAGTATGAGGATTTTGAGCACTCCATAACCTCATATTTTGTGATTTAATATACCCCGAAAGGGTGCACCAGACCTCGTCAGAAAAAAAAGTTAAATTTAGCAAATCATCATTATTAACTAAATTTTGTTTGAACCAGTGGCAATACACAATTCGCCTATTGTGATCTGCTGGCAGCAACTCATTTAAAGCAAGAATTTTGTATGGGAAGAGCTTTAAATCTTTTTTTACAATAGTATGGTAAGTTCCTAATGATAAACCAGTGTCTTGCGACAGTGTACGTAGTGATGTAGTGGGTTGCTTGTTCATACGTTGACGAACATCATCAACTGTATTTTGTGTACGAACTCTTGGCCTTCCAGTTCTATCTCTATGAGTAATGCTCCCTGTATCTTGGAATAAATCAACACATCTTCTAAGTGCGCTGTAAAAATCTCCTTCAAGGAAAGCAATATCTGGAAATTGTAGCCGAAATTCCTCTAAACATGACACCGCACTGTAAATCCATTCGCCGTTCACTTGAACACCATTTCGAAAATATAATTCAATCAAATTTTTTATGTTTCTATTGTAAAAACCATTAAAATTGTAGCTTAATTGAATTTTCAATAGAAACTTATGACAACAACAGTGATGACAGTTAAAGCTTGCAGTACACATTATTTTATCTTTCCACAGCCAACCCTTATGTAATTTCTTTTTTAACACATGGTATAATACTTCATAAGGTATATAATTTTTTTTAGACGTTTCGGAAACTGCTCAACGATCTGTTTCCGTCTTCAGCGATCACGAGTGTGATTCATCACTTCAAAAGAATTTTATATACCTCATGAAGTATTATATCTTTTTGATGTCAATACTCATTATATTGTACTATTCTAGCCTAGTACTATCAGCAACGGCAAACGTCCAAAATAACGGTGTCCGCTTAAAAAAGGTTGATAACCACTGATGTGAACTGACTCATGAGTGACGGCAGGCGCTGGGAAGCTGCGACATCAATTTTTAAGGGTTTTATAGGTCTATCTAAAAATGATATTTTTAATGATTCGTTATGTATAACCTGCATATTTTATATCCATGTAAGCGCACGCGCATTCATGCGGTTTTAATTTTATCCGTAAGAAAAGATAAAAGTGGGTTAATTTTCAAGGTCGGTTTTAAGATCGTTAAGACTAAAACAAAGTATTGTATGCACTTATTCGTAACAATATGATTAAATATAAACATAAAAACCTAAAAACAGTAAATAATAGCATAGGCATGAATTAAACTAGCTCTACTGACCAATGCTTCTGACAGCTGTACTCTCCAATTCATCTTTAAATTCACTGGGGTCCACAAGTTCAGACTTGATATAAATCTCCTCTATGTTGGTATTATCATGGTATATGTTATCTGTAATTTCATCTTTGCTATCTGCAATCAACAGATCATAGTAAAATATAAACGAATTACTGTACACATAATATTATTATTTAAAATGTTTTTTAATCAAACATTGTTCATCACTTTGACTGTGTTACTGATTCCCACGGTACAGTAAGCAGATTTTATTTATATGCGATACATACCTCCAGAGGCATATATGAAAACATCAAACATATTGTTCAGGGTAATCTGTATTTCGATAGGCGAAGTATTGTATAGTTTCATTAATGAAGTCTTAAGGTGGCAACAACCGTACAAATCTTTGTCAGTTGGTATCACATAACACCTTGTATACTTGCCTTTGGGGATATATAACGAGATAAACTGTTAAATTTTTCAGATATAAATTAGAACAACAAAACATCTCCTTCTATGGGTACTGTTAACCCTTACATTACGGTGTCCTTTGGTTGCGGTGTGGGGTACAAATGTACCCCATTTTTATTTTATCGTAAATAAATAATTTATTAATAATTTTTATTCAGGTTTACTATGGAATATATTAAAAATGTTTTTTAGCTGAAATTACAATATTTTCAATTGCAATTTTTTCATACGTCCAACATTCATAAAATCCTGTTTCATACACACCAACTAAATTTCTAGCAAAGCATAGTATACGCCCAACCTGATACGTCCGCCCTGTCCGACGCACAGATTTATACTGCATCGGGTGTTTAGGCGTAGCTGCTTTGCAAATATTCAGGGAATTCACCGGAGTTGACTCCGCCTTTTACTTAAAAATAATCAATAAAATTCATGAAAAATAAATTAATTAATATTACGTGTTTAAAATAAAAAATATTTACCTACATTGTTTCATAAGTAGGTAAATAAAGTATTTATGGTATTTATAAAACTCAAGAACGATTATTTTATTCAAATTTTGTGGGGTAACAAGGCCAAAACCTAACTAGGTTTTGACCTCACATAAGTCCTACATTTTGAACTCTTAATTATATGTTAAATAACGGTATTATATGAGAGTTATTTGTATAGTAGGCGCAATATTAAAAGATACCCTACGTGCTCTGTGTAAAAAACGCGTTTTGGTTTGAACCTAGTCCATTTGATAAAATAGCTTTAAATATCCGTACGTCGTGCGGGATTATGGCTAAAAAACTACAAACCATTTATTACGTTGCGTAATATTCTCGTGCGGGAATATTACGCAATATATTGCGTCAACATATATCGCGCCTATTCTAAACGTTCATACTACTGACCATTTTCCCATTGAACCATGTGTTTTATTCCAGTCTTCACTTCATGTTCATCAGTAACTTCTGTCTTAATAATCTCTTTTTTAACAATACCACTGTTTCTCGTATCATTCATATTCATTCCTTAAACAAATCGTTCAAACTTTTTTTTAAATTTTCGTATAAACAAAATAACTTACAATTACCAACTGATTTTATTAATTTTAGTATGTCACAAACCGTGCGGATTATCCACAGAAAACAGTAACCAGCGTTGCCAGATTCGAAAAAAAAAAAAAACATTTTGCTGCATTTTTCCATAAAATGTCCCTGTCACAGACTAGTGCAAGAATGCAAATACATAAAGTCTGTTCCAAACGGTTAGGCGGAACTAGATTTTGCAATCTAGTTACTTTCATCGTTTAAATCATGCTTTCCAGCCGTTTTGTTTAAGCTTTGTAAATCATACTTGCAACAAACATTTTTTGGTTAAGGTTAATATCATTTTAAATTGTCATTTTCTTTATATTTTGATTTTTTGTGTCATTCTTAATACAAATATCCCATTTATTTATTTTTTTGTCATTAAAATATGTAAGAAAAATAATTTAATTTTGACATATGTCTTTTGTTTCCATGGTTTCATTGTTGGAATTTTAAATTTTGACATTCCAACGTGAAAAATGAAATAACCCAAGCAAGGTCCCTTTTCGTGACAACCTAAAAGAACGAAATTCCCATTTAGTTCCGCCTAACCGTTTGAAACAGACTGTAAGTTGTGCAAGCGCAGAGTATTTTTGTAACGTAGAGTGTTTTTGGCAATAAATTAGATACCGGCTACCTAAACACTATCTTAAGGTTAGGATAAGATAGTTAAGTGTCAGGGTAGTAGAATCCAAGCGGAGTGAGGTAAAGTGTTCGCGGAATAGGGAAAATATTTTAAGATCGCAGCGCTGTTTCGGCATACTTGGAACTTCCGAAATAGACATTCATTACATATAATCATATGGGCAATAATGTAAATTTTAGTATTTACTGATGGTTTATGTAAATTTGCTATATATTATACGTGTTTTTATGCAAGGTAACCAGTGAAATATTATAACATCAAATATTAATGAATAAAAATAATCTTAGGCATGTTTTTACTAATTATTTAGGTTGAAATGGATCTTTTAGGTTATTTAGGTTAGAGCGTTTCATGAACTTGTATGCGACAGATAACATTTCATTTGCGTAACTAGTGCCATCTGACGAGATATTTAATCACTATTATAGGGATTTGCAGCTAAGCACCCTACCATCTGGTGAGCGTTTCATGAACTTGTGTACTACATATAACATTTCGTTTTGTGTATTGGTTTTGTATGAACTTTGTTTTTAAAGTTTTATTATAATCATTGAAAAATGTATAATACATATTGCTGTGTGACTATGTGCAATTCATTGAAAAGAAGAAACCCGGAAATATCGTTTCACTTGTTTCCACTAATATGAGACAGCGTACGGTTCTAAACAAAATTGGGAAAGCAAGAGGTTAGGAATAGACGCGATGTTTAGATAAACATTTTAAAAATTGGAAAAAAGTGAGCCCTTATATGAAAGTTTGCTCATTACATTTTAATGATAGTGACTACAAATAATATTTTCAATTTTGTATTTATTATCGCATATCTTGAAAATTCCTCTCTGTTTTTCTCAGTGACCCCACACAATATTATATGCCCAGCATTGTAAATTTCTACCCCTTCGTAAACAACACGGCAATTATTATTTAAACCCCCAATATAATTAAAATAATCGACAATTGAAAACTGTGCCTCCATAACTTAAAACCAGATTACAAAATGTAGTATTTAAGTAGTTTACAAGTAATGTCACTTAAAAAAAAAAAATAAATAAAAAAAAAAAAATAACCGCAGAGAGGAAACCGCCATCACACGCCTCCGTATAGGTCACTGTTGGTGGACCCATGGACACCTCCTTAGAGGTGAAGAGTCCCCTATCTGTGAGACGTGTAACACAGATTTATCTGTGTTACACATTTTAACTGAATGTGTTCAGTTCGAGGATGTCAGGGAGAGGTTAGGCCTATGTTATGACCTGTCAGTTGCTTTAGGTGACGACAGGGTACTCATGGACAGGCTGATACTCTTCCTGAGAGAATCGAACTTATTGTTTTATGTGTGACGTCTTGCACCTTATTTTAATGTGTTTCTAGTTATTGACTGTGATATTCGATGGTAATTGGCCCCTTTACAGCCTCTTACCATCACCCTGAGTCTGTTCATATTTTCGAACAGACTTTTTATATTATTTATTTTTGTTTGTCAGTGCAAGATTTCTTTTATTGAGTATGCGTATTTTTTAATGATTTTATCTATTTATTTATTGTCCAATATATTGTTTTTACTATTTGGTCTAGTCATTTAAATGGGCTGCGTTAGGCGCAAATAGCCTTTGTTGCTGTGCGCCAAAAAATTTAACTAACTAACTAACTAACTAACTAACTCACTTAAAAAAAATGTCCTCACAGTATGTGTGTATACTTACTTGATTATAAAATTTTAAAAGAAAATCAGAAAATCGCATACAATTATTTATTATTTGTCGTTTTTTGATACACTTTTCGCTAATATTTAGTAGTAAATGTCATGTGGTATCTGTTTAAGAATGGTTTCAAAAATATCCGCGTGGCTCTACGATCTTAAAATATTTCCCCTATAACTCAATGTAAAAAGTGCGATAAAATGTCTATTTCTGCAGTTGCTTAAAATCCCACCAGATGTCATATCGCTTAGCAATTTTTCCCTATAAGATGGACCCCACGTGATCTGCGCAAAGTAAACCTACCTGCTTTCTACTATTTTCTACCAACTTTTAAATTTAATGACAAAAACACTCTCCGAATGCGCGCTGCCCAACTTATGTCGATGTAAATTCTTGCCAGACTAGTGCAGTAATTATCAACCTGGGGGGGAGGTCTCTTGCAACTTTACACAATAATAAGATAAACAAAAAATTTAAAAATTAGCCGTTTGCGGACTGCCTGCGTCTAGTAATAAATGGGGCACAGATGAGAGAAAGTCGAAAATCACATAAAAAAAAATACTCCGAAGATGTATTCCCTCGAGGAAATGCGTTTAAGCATTTTCTTAAACGCTCTGGACTTAAACAGAGTGACTCGGAGCACTCCGAGCTTGCTTCCCGAACCCACCTTTCGTTATCCTACAAAGAATACGGACCAAAATTGTTTATGTAGTAAATTTTTGGAAGTTTCAATCCCTACCATCACATCATATCATACATCACTATCCACTCATATCTATTATTTAGTCCAGCTATAACATACTTCCAATGTTGTTCCAAGTAGGGGTACTTGATAAATAAAAACGATACATTCACAAAAATAGCTGTATTTTAGCTCAGCTTTGCAATTTTAGACTGAATATAATCAATACACTATCACTGTTAAATGCGGAGCTCTGCAATGTTCCCAGATGGAGACATTACCAAGTTCCTGCTTTGAGGTACACGTTCACAACGAAGGTAAGGCAGGACTCACGATCTAGATGCAAAACGCGAAATAAAGTGAATGGATTTTATTGGACGCATTCTCACGCGATTGTAGAATGCTGGAGATGGGATTGGATATATACAGGTTGATGGACTTACCTAGTGGTTGAAACGTCACGTAGCGTCTTCGTAATACAACAAGTCTGGAATGGAAAGTTTGGACACAGAGCCACGATCAATTTAACAAGTCCACACCGTATATTCGCGAAATATACACACGAATGTGAATGCATGCGTAAAATGCATTCACGACAACAACAAAATAAACTAATTGAAGTAGAGCAAGGCTAATTCTATCTCTGCTTAAAGAAGCACGATACTAAGAGCTCAGATGATGCGGTGACAGAAATGAGTGTAAATGAGATACATTAATACATGAGATGAATATATATGTAACATACATTCACATTACCTGAGTGGCATGGTGATTACAGCTAGATCTAACTACACAAATATTAGCACGACACAGTTGGTTCGAATGTTATAACGTAACTGAACTAGAAATAACGTTGACAGAGAATCCAATCACTTAAATATTAGTAGTTCGCACGACTGGCGCGAACAATCACAATATAGCATTATGATTCACTAGATGTTTGTAGATAACTCACAACAAACTAAACGCCTATGTTGTACGTGCTAAATAACCTGTTTGCTTGCCCTACCTTTGATTTTTGAAAAGCTACAGGTCACGTGATTAAAATGATCTATAGTGCGTTCAAAGGCGAGTTTGCAGTAGGTGTGTTCGATTTGCACATTTGCAGTTACTGTTTACTGCCGCGTTAAAAAAAATTGTTCGTTTTGTTTCGCAGTAACTGCAAATCTGTTCGATTTGTCGCAATTTACTGCCGGTTTATGACGCTACGGCGAAAAAGTTACAGCTGCTTCTCTTGCGGATTATTTGTTACGGCTGGGTTTGTTTAACTTTTTGAGTTGGTACCATTGATAAAGAATAAATGGTTGGTACAACTTCTACTTTGATTTTGAGTTTTATTGACAGGAATATGGTTAGCATATTTTTATTATATTTATACTATATTCTTTGATGGCTAATGTCTTACAAATTATTTTTCTTAATATCCTGGGACAATAGTTTCTACAAAATTTTTCAGTTTTTCTATCCTGGGGCATTTTGTAAACCTGGCAAATACAGTTCATAACGTCATCATCCGAAATCGAAAAATCTAAATCTGAATCAGATGTTTCTGGATCTGAAATATTTCAAGATCCATTAAATATATCTAATATTTTTCACCCTTTCGACATACAAGATAATCGCTGAATCAAATCGTAAAAATATTCTTAACCTAGAAAGTTATATGATATCTGTCTAACATTTAACATTTACGTCAGACGTACTTCTTATTCTTTACGTATAAACAAATCGAACAGAAAATTAAACTCGCTGTATGTTACCAGTTTTTAGCAGTAAACTGCTAACTGCAGCGTTTTACTGCTAGCGTTTAGCGGTATAACGCGAAGGTTCAAATCGAACATACCTAATATAGCTCTTATGGCAAATGAGAGCGGTGTTGCCAAATGTTCTAAAAGTGTCAAATGTGTCAATTATAATAATATGAAAAACTCGTATGATTTACAAAAATCAACTCTTATATAACTCAAAATATCACTCAACAAAAACAAATGGCCATTTGTAGAATACTGCGTCTTCAAAGATCAGCGCGTTTTAAAGCTGGCAACGTCGACAAGCAAGAAAAGGATAGCGTCATTGTGTAAACCCATTAGAGAGTATGAAAAAGAACTAATCCATATGGCCTATACTGCAAACTCACCCTTGACGAACTATATAAACAAAGCAATATAGTATGTAGCAATCCGTGCCGATTAGCCTAGTAGGTACAAAATATTGCATTATTCGCACGGACTACTAAATAATGAAATTATTAAAACAAACTTTAGAGCAGTAGTAGTTTCCAAGACCAAAATAATAAATAATAATAATAATTTAGCAGTAGTAATTTGGCTAATTTGGAAATTGGATACAAGTTTCAAAAGTTATGTTTCAGAAATGGATATAAATGATAATAGGAACGGTGATATTATTAAAAAAAGTATTACTATTAAGACAGAATATACGGTTACTGAACATGAAGGGAAGATTGGAATAGAGCACATGTCTGAATGGGAGAATGGTCAGTAATGAGCACATTAACTTTAGAAGTACCAAGATTTATTTTTAACATCTTCACCCCAATGTGATCTATTGTTCCTCTCCGTGATCTGAAGTACATTATCAACCATGGGAGATTGTTGTCTAAATAAAATTGTTTTTATTCTCATTGCTATATTTATTATGTATTTTACATGGTTACACGATCAACCACCTGAATGTCGGTAATGGTGTATTTTAGAGGCGTTTATTACGCATACTGTTCTGCGCAGGGCCTTGGTCTAACGAAATTCATACACCGTTGCCAAGTGTAATTGTTATAATCTGTCACAAAGGTTTAAGGTTAGCGTGTGTTAGTAACTGTTTATCTAACTCGTGTACGTGTATTATTGTTTATTATCTGTTTTTAAAAGAAGAAATTATTAAAATGCAGCCATAGAGGAAATCCTGCCCCTACAACAATAGTTGCAGCTAATGAAGTTTTGAATAACGAACAAATAAGAGCAGAGATTTACACTATGGCCAGTAATGTCCATTTTGTAGAAAATATTGATGCCATCAAGTGGCTTGCAAGGAGAAGCTTGCTTCGTAACTTCATGTGATGCAATCAGTGCAATTTATTGATGTCGTTTGTCCGTTATGGACAGTCAATTGATGGCTTTCCCTGGAGATGTAGTGACTGTGGAGTTGCAGGCAGTGTCCGTAGTAATTCTTACTTTATTACGTCAGGCACCTCCACCAGGAAGCACCTGCCCGTCCACCTCTCAGTGCCACTAAACACCCAATGGCCTTCAGCCCTCAGCGCTCCCCGATGATATTTCCGATGAAAAAATTTACTTTCTTCAATCTTAACAATTTTTGCTGTGAAGTCATCATTTAAGCCGCCCATGGGTTCAGAATGTAAAATGAGATTGTGTTGGCAGACCTCACGGTTAAAAGAGCACCAATCGACAATAGTTCTGTGGTTGTTCGGGTTGAGACCTGCTTCTCGGCTCAAACGTTTGAAGTAAATCTTGTGACCACAAATATATAATAGTGATCAGTTGGCGCAGTGTTAGATGGGACCCGTAAAAGTAAGAATTACTACGGACACTACTCGCAACCTCACAGTCACTACATTTTCAGCGAAAGCCGTCAATTGCTTGTCCATACCGGACAAATGACATCAATACATTGCATTGGTTGCACCGCATGAAGTTACGAAGCAAGCCTCTCCATGCAAGCCACTTGATTGCATCAATACTTTCCTCAAAATGGACATTACCAGCCATAGTGCAAGACTCTGCTCTTATTTGCTCATCATTTAAAACTTCATTAGCTGCAATTATTGTTGTAGGGGCAGGAATTCCTCTATCAGCCATTTTAATAGGTTTTTCTTTTATAACAGCCAATACATACACAAGTTAGACAGTAAGACACACTAATTTTAAACCTTTGTGACATATGTTAATAAAAGCACGTGAAAAAAAGTGATTTATTGTGATAAACTAATGGGGTGGGCCCTTTTACAGTCTGCATCCATCTCAACACTTGTACCACCTTTTTTGGATAGGCTTTTATTTTAAACTATTATTGTTTTGTTAGTTTTTAAACAGACTACACTGTTCATCTGTATATTTTAAACTTGTTTATAAGCCTGTGATATTTATTGTGTTGCATAGTCGCAAATAGCCTTTGATGCTGGGCGCTGCGAATTTTAACCAAGTATTATAGAGAGTTAATAAAGAAAATAAAAATAATAATATGTACATTATTTCGAGATTGTATTCCCTATGTGTGACGATAAAACCATTAGTCTATGAAGTTCGTTGGCAAGTTGTATATTAATAATCTAATTGTTATTAACTGACGCCTTGCATGGCAGCCAGTGATGGGCGTTTACACGTAAACTTTAATTGTTTACGTTTACGTGTAAACTTATGTAAACAATTGGTAAACTTGTCAACAATGTAAACTGTCAAATAATGAGGTTAGTTTTAGTTATTTAATACGAATAATAGAGAGTTAATGAACAAGTATATTCAGTTCGAATAATAAATTTATTAAAAAAATGTTGGGAAGAAACCGAAGGTATAGCTATGAAGAACTAGGTTTTGTTTTAATTAAAGAAAATGAACGAAAATATAGGGAAAATGCAAAATTTGCAATGGATCTTTTTGTTATTAAAAAATATAGGCTGATTTTCTTAAAGGTGAAACTAAGTGTATTTGTTATTAAAAAAAATTAGACTGAATTTTTTAAAGAAAAAAGTTTTTTATTTTTCACATTCATATTTACAAACTTGTAACACATATATAATGATGCATATTCGATTTTTATTAATGTGTATATTGGCTTGTCTTAATTTTATATACTAACTTTTTCTTTTAAAAATGTTTCATTAAAATTTTACTATTTATAAAAATGTATTGAAAATGAGGTTCTGTAATTCAAAACAAGTGCGCTTCCTAAATCATTGTTTACGTTGTTTCCATTGTTTACAAGAGTTTTTGTGTTTACTTTACATCAATTGTTTACGCGTCAACAATGAGGTAACTTACATCATGTAACTTACGCGCCCATCACTGATGGCAGCCAAGCAAAGCACACATGGGCAGCTTCTAATCACTACTTAAAAACATGTAGAATTAATATAAATTCAATGCTAATTTGAATTTTGTATTCTCGTATTCCCGCTCACGCTCTGATTGGTCAGAAGTTACGAGACCTCATTTTTGGTACAGATGACTTTTTCTATCTACAATTTGTATTTTACTGAGTTATTCTAAAAATTTCCGTTTGTTAGCATTTCCTTGAAACGTTTTTTTTAATTAAAATTTGGTCCTAACCTGTATTATTTATTTTTTACCTAATAATTTTTAATCTCAGCTCGATCGGTAATACAGATCTTCCACTGTTGGTTTTATCAACATTACACTTGGCAACGGTGTATGAATTTCGTTAGACCAAAGCCCTGCGCAGAACAGTATGCGTAATAAACGCCTCTAAAATACACCATTACCTGAATGTCTACGATCAGCTGTTTACCCACCTCTGTATAAGACTGTTATTTATATTCTGTTGTCACTAGTGTTGCAGGAATTGTTTAGTCACCATCTTAGATATTATATTTTTATTATAAGTAATAATTTTATATTTATTCTAGGAACTAAAGATACAATTACAGATGATATATACCACAATAATACCAAAATAGAGGAGATTTACATCAAGTCTGAGCCTGTGGATACCAGTGAATCTGAAGATGAATTAGAGAGTGTGGCTGTCACCAACACTGGTCGGTAAAGCAAATTTAGTTCATGCTTATAATATCATATTCATTTAAACGGCTTTTCCTGCCATAACTCCATGTTTATCCAATCAAAAAAAATGCTCTTAAAGTAAAGATTTGTCTTCTTATTCTTAACATTATTTATATTTTAAGTTTTTACTATTAAGTCAATTATAAGGGAGATATCTCAAAATTTTAATTTAAGGTTTTCCCGTTATAACTCTCCAAATATCTATCCGATCCAAAAATGCTATAAAAGAAAAGATTTGTCTTCTTATTCTAAACAATTTTTGTTATTATGTTTTTGTTGTCAGTTATAAGGGAGATATCTCTATATTTTAATTTTGGGGTTTCCCGCCATAATTTTCCAAATATTTAGCCAATCAAAAAAATGCTTTGAAAGAAAAGATTCATCTTCTTATTCTTAACAATTTTTGTCGTATAAGTTTTTGCTGTTAAGTCAGTTATAAGGAAGATATCTCAAAATTTTAATTTTACCTTTTCCCGCCATAACTCTCCAAATATTTATCCAATCAAAAATTAGTAAATGTGATAAATTAACAAAATTGGCAATATTGCAAACGGTATCCGGAAAGTTCACCGCCCACAATTCACCGCGGAAAATTTACCGTGGAATATTCACTGCTAGGAAAATTCACCGTGCACAATTCACTGCGCACAAAATTCACCGCAGAAAATTTGCCGCTCAAAATAAATGAAAGAAATTTTCTAAGCTGTTAATAGGACCGTTATCGATAACATTCGATTTTGAGAAAGCTATGATACGTGCATGTAAGAAAGAGTTTCCAAATGCAAAACTTCGAGATTGTTTCTTTCATTTTACTATCGGTCTATTGAAGCAACAATACGAAACCGACGTAAAATTTTGCGTTGCGTCTAAGAATGTTGTCAGCTCTTGCTTTTGTCCCGGTAAACAGTGTACTAGATGCTTTTGAATTATTATGCGAAAGTGAGATTTTCCCTCAGAGAGAACAAGTTCAAGAAGTCCTCAACTACTTCGAAGATACGTGGACTAGACGTTCACAAAGAAGAACGGAGTTACGACAGTAACTACTATTTCCACATGAAAAGTGGAATCTCTATGAAACCGTTTTGGATGGTTTGCCCAAAACAAACAACTCTGTGAAAGATTGCCACAAAAGCTTCGAAGAGCAAGTATAAGTTCATCATCATATATGGAAATTTATAAACTGTATTAAAAAATAATAAAGTCTGAATGAAGTGCGATTTGAACAATATATAAGTGGTCATGAATCACAGAAGCCCTAGAAAAAATATAGAGACTGTGTGGATTAGGAAAACTTGTCAATGAATACGATCCAGATAATGTCCTTCATTTTGTTAGAGGAATTGCTCATAATATTTCATATTAAGTTATTTTGGCATTGTTAAATATATCTTCATACCACAGAACTTTTATTTCCGTTATTTCATTTTAATACTTGGCTATTATTTCTATTAAATTATTTTAGTTAATATTGTCACAATTATGATATAATTGTATTCTAATATCCCAGTTCCTTGAGCGGCCTTTAGGCGGTGTAGATCACGGTTGCTGACGTACGGTTTTGGGAATTAAAGAATGTGCAGAGTGTTGCGTGTTTGTCAACATAAGTTTTGAACTACATTCTAATGTGTTGATAAACACTATTCAATTGTGCTGACAATGGTCTTTAATTGCTGCCAACAATTACACAAATGAATAATGTTTCCAAAACAATTGAGGTAGGACCTGACGTCATAGTGTCCTGGTTAACAGCTAAAAAATGGTCTTAGGGAATAGAGTCGTGGTTAGTCATTTTAAGTTAGTCATTCAAGTTAGTCTTTCTTGGTGGTCAAGCAGTAGTCATTCTTGTGAGCACGCTGCCCAAAAACCAGCCCAGCTGCTGAAGTCACCAACACGAGATGTGAGTGTCGTCTACAGGGCTTCTCCACGTGTTTGCCTCGTGCGGGTACCTGGGGTGGTTCCACCGATCCTGGAGATGCCGGGACAAGAATGGGACTTACATCAGCTTCTAATGGACAACACCAGCAGCCATTTTGAGTAACAATTATATTCTGATGTAAATTAATATTAAACCGCATAAAGGCCGCTCAAGGAATTGGGACATTAGAATACAATTATATCATAATTGTTACAATATACACTTTCAATTTTCCGAGTTGAATGTACCTAGACCCATTGCAAACGAATATTCGACTAGGAAATTCTGAAAATCAGTATAAACATAACCTGCAAACGTTATTTGTCAATGCACTGTAACTTGTTTAGTAGTTTACAAATACTACATATTATTTCAGTAATGAAAAACAGGAAAAGAATAAAACACTCGGTAGTTTCAAAGAATACAACATATTTATTTGATACGTATTTCGGCTTATGAGGCCATCTTCAGGAATACAAAGGGCTTACAGAAATACATTCGTATAAATAGAAAAATAACAAACTATGAGAGAGGAAAGGGTATTGAAACAAATGTAGCTATAATTAGGAAAACCCTACCTACAAGGTAAAATTATATGAGAGAGAGGATTAAAAGAGATTAAGAAGAGGCGACCATCTAAACTCAACTTGTTCATTCATGAGATTTCTAGACTTAGAAATCGCTTTCTTAATTTCAAATACCTCTAATAAATCCAATTTTAATCCTTTCCGCTGTACATGTAAAATTTCAATGTTGTCAAAACTAAAAGTATGTTTATGTTTAACCATATGTTTAGCTACATTTAGTCACACGCAACTCTAGCAATGTGTGACTGGCGAACATTTTAAACGGTGTTTTATTTTTTCGACAGGTAATAAGAATATAATCAACTGTGATCTCTTTATTGCAGGAAAGAGACATGGATCTACAGATGGCGTATATCTCGATAACAGCTCTCGGATAGACATCAAATCTGAACCTGAAGACACCAGTGAATGTGAAGGGAGTGAACTGAATAATGCAGCTGTCACAAACTCTGGTTAGTAGATCTAGTTCTACTGATGCCTCTTTTATTAATGATTTCTTGCCATTTTTATGTTTTTGTGTGATTCAGAGAATGTCAATAGCTGATATTTAGGCCGATAGTTGCTGAAAAATTGATGTGTCCTTTATTTAAGTCATAACGGCTATATAAATTATTTACAGTGTAAACATAAACAGAGTAATAATAACTGAAAGCATTTTATACTTCAGAGAGTCTCTATCCTTTTTGGCCATATTGTACATCATCTACTGATGACATGTCCCAACATGATTTGAACACTAGTATCAGGACTGAGGAAGTTGATGTGAAGTCTAAATTTGTAAATGGCAATGAACAAGGGGATAGTGCAGCTGGACAAGATACAGGTCAGTCAATAATCTAATATTATTATGTTAGTTATAAGCTTCCAGTACTGGTATTATAACAAAGTAGTCCCTGATTCTGTTTTGCTTAATAATAATAATAATAATAATAATAATAATAATAATTGTTTATTGACAAAATTACAATAATATTTGTTTTAAGTCAGTCAGTACAATCGTGAATGTAATATTTAATAGAATGTACAGGAAACAATATGGCAAACAATGTGTACATATACAATATGAAACATTTTGTTTGGTAGCAATTGTGTACTTAGGGAATGAAAATAAAAATAAAATAAAGAATAAGACAAAATAATTCAAAATAGCATCAACTACAATTTTAAAAGCAATAAAAATAATTCAGAATTTATGTTGTAAAAATTCATTTATAGAATAAAAAGCATGGTTGATAAGGAAAATTTTGATGGTATTTTTAAAAGAGTTAAAACTATTGGATTTGAAGGAGTCTGGCAATACGTTAATAAATTTATAAGAATAATAGTTCGTGCTATTTTTAGATTTAGTCAATCTTAAAAATGGTGGATAAATCTTATTTTTATTTCTTGTATTATAATTATGGATTTGTTCAAAAGTATCACATTCGGTTAAGTTTTTAAAAGCTAACAAGAGGCAATAATATATATATAGTGAGGGTAAAGTCATGATTTTTAATTTTGTGAAGTATGACCTGCAGTCGGCTCTATATGATAAACCAGCAATGACTCTGAGCGCTCTGCGTTGCAAGGAGAAAATTCTTTCTGCAGCGGGCGAATGGCCCCATGCTAATAGTGCATAAGCGATCTGAGACTGGAAAAGTGAGAAGTAAACTATCCGCATAACATGTTCAGATACCGAATTCGCTAAATTTCTAAATAGATATATGATACTACATAATTTATTGGAGAGATGGGTTACATGCTGATCCCATTGGAGAGTGGGATCAACATGGATACCTAAGAATTTAACGGAAAGTGGGTTATTGAAATTGTGATGTTTAAAGGTTGTTACTAGCTGCTGAGTTTTATTTTCATTTAGTAATAGTCCATTTGCATTAAACCACATTTTGGCTTGACTTAGAAGTTCGTTACTCCTAGACAGTGCTTTATCTAGGTCATTAGATCTAACAATTAATGTAGTATCATCAGCGTAGAGGATGCTTTTGCTCTTTATTGATAGGGGAAAATCATTAATAAAAATTAGAAATAATAACGGGCCTAGAACGGAACCCTGAGGAACACCGATATTTACTGGAAGAGGATCAGATTTTATATTATTAATAGCTACGTACTGTTTTCTGTTAGAGAGATACGATTTTACGAAAGCGCAACTGCCTTCATCAAAACCATATCTTTCCAACTTATTTAAAAGGATAGGGTGGGAAACACAGTCAAAGGCTTTCGATAAATCTAGGAAAGTCGAAAGACAGTATTCACCAGCCTCTAAACTTTTAGTAGCTTCGGCAATTAAGTTAAGAATTGCATCGCCTGTCGATAAGTTAGGGAGGAAACCAAACTGTGGGTAGTCTTCGGTAGTCTTCGATCTAGTACATAACACGCTGTAGCACAAAGTGGTTCATATAAAAATCTGAATAAAATTATAAGTAATAATCGTGAATTATTCGCACTGATGTAATGTGAAATTTTTGGATGTTTGAAATACAATAATATTTATTTATTTAATTGGTTTTTTGAGGGAAGCCAAAAATTTACAGAACCAAATATAAGTGAGTAAATAAAAGAAAAATTAGATGATGATTATGATATAATGCCTGTGAGGTTCATGTAGATTATTTGCTGAAAGCTATTCATACTTAGATTAACATACGACAAATAATATCCAAAATTTACTTATTTTGACGCCATTACAGTAAGTAATTTATCCCAGGCATCAACTGTTCTGTTCTTCCATTTGCTGCATTCATTTATACTAGCGTCGGCGAATCAATGCATTTACGTCACACGACGTAACAAACGACTGTATTGTCTGGAACAATGCAATTGTTTGTTACGTCGTGTGACGTAACTGCATTGATTCGCCGACGCTAGTATACTAGATATTGTCACGGGGTGAAGTCAAGAACTGAATCTTTTCCACAAAATTTATTATATATGATTAATTTACATCAGAATAAAATTGTGGGTAAAATGGCTGCTGGTGTTGTCCGTTTGGAAGCTGATGTTAGTTTCGTTCTTGCCCCGGCTTCTCCAGGATCGGTCGAACCACCCCAGGTATCCACACGAGGCGGACACGTAGAGAAGCACTGTAGCACGTGGAGGAGCACACTCACATCTCGTCTTGACGACTTCAACAGCTGGGCTCGTCCTTGGGTAGCGTGATACAGACTGATGACTGGTCACAAGAATTACAACCTTGACTCTATTCCCTAAGACCATTTTATAACTGTAAACCAGGACACTATGACGTCAGATCCTACCTCAATTGTATTGGAAATATTATGAATTTGTATAATTGTTGACAGCAATTAAAAGACCATAGTCATCACAATTGAATAATGTTTATCAACACATTAGAATGTAGTTCAACACTTATGTTGGCAAATACGCAACACCCTGCACATTCTATAATTCCCAAAACCGTACGTCAGCAACGCAGTTGACTTACACAGCCTAAAGACCGCTCAAGGAATTGGGACATTAGACTACAATTATACCGTAATTGTGACAATATATAAGAAAACCTGAATTTTGTGATAATTCGCACTTTATATTACTTGTGTATTACTTTTTATGATTAATATTTTAGTTTAATTAATCACTTGTTTACAGTGCATGAAACATCTTCGAGTAGTCCAGATGAGAGTTATGAATCAAGTATTAAAAACAAGTGTCAACCAACCAAAACATCATCAAACGAGTGTAATATATGTAAGAAAACATTCGTGCAAGCTAGGTATCTTGCTAAACATAAACGAATACATTCTGGAGAGAAACCGTTCAAATGTGATCAGTGTGATAAAGCATTTTCACAATCATCAAATCTCTTTAGTCACAAACGAATACATTCTGGAGAAAAATCTTTCATTTGTGAGCAATGTAATAAGGCATTTTCACGTTCAGGACATCTAATTAGGCACAAACGAACACATTCTGGGGAGAGACCATTCAAATGTGATCAGTGTAATAAAGCATTTTTGCGTTCATCAGATCTCGTTGGACACAAACGATTACACACTGGAGAGAAACCATTTAAATGTGAACAGTGTGATAAGGCGTTTTCACAAGCAGCACATCTTATTACTCACAAACGAGTGCATACTGGGGAGAAACCATTTAAATGCGATCTGTGTAATAAAGCATTTTCACGTTCAGAACATCTTATTAGACACAAACGAATACATTCTGGAGAGAAGCCATTTAAATGTGATCAGTGTGATAAAGAATTTGCACTGGCGCAATATCTTAATGCACATAAACGAACACATATGAGTGGGAAGTGATTCAACTGGTAGAAGTCACATGAAGTGTACTCAAAGGTAGAAATCAACTTGCAGTGCAAGAAGAAACACATAGAGCAAAACTTGGGGAGGTGACATTCAAACCGTGATGTCACACTAAATTCAAAATTGAAATTGAGATTGTTATCAGTGTCTTCCTCTTTGTTAAATGTATTAAATAAAATCATTCATAAGACGTGTTTTGTACTATCTAAAATTCAAATAAACAAAAAATAAAATAAAAATTTAATAAGTACGTTTTTTATTTTTTACTTTTTTTTAATTAACTTCTAAGATGGTACAATGAATTGACTTACGATATTCCAAGAAGTTCTATTTATAGAAATTCGTCAATAAGAGGTTTTATGAGATTATTTGGAAAATTATAGCTGTGATTTGCAAATTTAAAAAATTTATGTGAAGTGTGAATTTTCATCACATAAAATCAACAGTTTTTTGATAGTCACTTTTAGTCGGTATTTGAGTACTAACAGTTTGATTTAATTTTTTTAAACAATATTTAAATAATTTGCCAAAAATCTTACGTTCGTATTCAAGTTTTCATTAGATTAATAAGAAATATATTGATAAATGACTTCATTTTTTGATTTTCAATTTCAGAAACGTTTTTCTCACTGTTAACAATGTACCCCAAATCGATTATGTAAAATTTCCGGCATTTTACATCGCAGTATCGCTCAAAGTTGTGGAGTACCGAATACGATAACTCGCTAACTAACATTAAGAACGCGCTATATCCAGTAATGATTTTAAAAGGATCGGAAGTTAATATGGTCATCCACCAGTTGTATTCGGTTGTGTAAAATTTTATTATGTGTACAAAAATACATACGATGCTAAATTTCACACAACGCCCGTGGCACCCCTACAAGTAATGAACGGCACCCCATGGTGCCGCGGCAGCCACTTTGAGAACTATAGCTATACAGTGTGGGAATAGTGTGGTTTCATATGTGTAGAGTCTACACATGTGAACTCGGTTCCCAGCTATTAAAATTTTTTATTATATTTTTAATTTCAAAGACACAAAATCTCTTAGCCATAAATACGAAAAATCCATAATATTATTAGTCATGGACTAATTTTTCTTTTTTGCCAAATCCGAAAAACTGCAATTCCTTTCGTACGTTTCCGCCTCAGATCAATTTACAAAACCTATAATTTTTTCAGATTTTTAGTTGTACACCTTTGGGTAAAAGGGTGCGGGATAAGGACTTTTTTAGCATATTTTTGTGTAAAATCGTGTTAAAAGAAACGAATTAAAAAAACTATCTTTCCTTCCTTAATCTGCGTTTTAAGAGCTTTCTTTTGATATCACACAATTAATTTAAAAATATATATTTTTTTTATCAACAATAAAAAAATCTACACTTTTCGAAAAACTAATCTGATCAAAAATTCCTGTTGAGCTATTTCGGTTCCCATCAATGTTCATTTTGGATATTTTTTCAGATTTTTAGTTCAACCCCTCTGGGAGATAGTGTGACGGACAAAAGTTTTTTGGGGAAAACCCATAAAAAATGATTTTTCAAAAATAAAAATTTGCTTGTTGATCCAGGCATTAAGAAGTTTCATTTGATACGCCAAAATTAAAAAAATATATTTATTTTTTTATTAAATACACATTTTTTAATATTTATCTCGGGATGCGTTTTTTTTTAACTCTCAGTATTTTTCCTATATGTGGGTCAAAGAATTGTACCTATAAGCATGCCAAATTTCAATTATCTATGTTAAGCCGTTTGGCTACAATTTCTATCATACAGACAAACACATGAGCCCTAAAAATGATAAATAATAATATTAACAAAAAAAGAATTAATAAAATAATGTAATCCTATTTTTATTAAGGAGCATTCATTCAAATGAGATTTTATCCTTCTCTTGTCCATTTAAACCATCATTTATCCACTAAGTCATGCAAGATGTGACTTGTCCAAATTTAAATATTCGTATTTTTACTCTTTTAAAATTGTAAGTATACGTTTAAATTCAATGTTAGGGACCTTACAAATAAGTGGGTCGAAAAATTTGGTTCCCAACTTATTGCAAATAGGATTATTATTGGCCGGTACATCATCTAGTACCGGCCAATAATAATCCTATTTGCAATAAGTTGGGAACGAAAATTTTCGACCTACTTATTTTTAAGATTCCTAACAAAAAAAGAACTGTTTTTGATACAGTCGCCCAAAAAACTTGTTTCAGGATTTTGTTCTAATCAACCCCTAAAGGGGTAGATCTAGGGGTGAATTATACATCTCGTCGTGTTTGTTGAGTTACAACATTCCTTTCTGGCACATAGGTGTATTTTTAAAATATCTCGAAATGGTTTTGACATTTTGTTAAAATTTCACTCCAACGGGATAAATGGGTATTTTTTATTATGGGACATCCAAGTAAATACGTGTTGACAACTAATTTTCGATAACCAAGACTTTATTTTCACTAAATTTTTTTATCGAGAATCGAATTGTTTGAAAACCGAGTAGTTTTAGAACTTGAGGTCCACTGTTTTAAAAATATTTTACCTACCGGATAAGAAATGCTTATTACGAACTCTAGCATATTTCTGCTGAAGTTCGTTAAAACGTACTCTTTTAATAGCTTGTAACAATTTGTCACGTCTAATTTTTGAGTGTTCGTTCACTTCGGTACACTTCTTATTCGTAGAATATACAATTTTTGGAATACTAAAAAATTACAGTTCTGCATGCTTTGCATCATTTGATGTGCAACTAACCACACAACATTAGGACTTCATTTCGATTTACACGTAGAATAACCTAAAATGGAATATTCCTTAACCATAAAGTGTCAGATTTAAAATACAATTTCACGTTTATTTACACCTGGACCACTTATTAATTGTTATTGATATATTAAATACATGCCTTAGAAATAAAGTAAACGTGAAAACAACTTAATTAGAGGTGCCAAATTTGAATCATCCTAATTTAAAAATCATCAATTTAATACAGTTATAAATGGAGGAAAACATTAGTTATTCCTCCACGCCGAACAATGACGTCATAAGACCACGTGATTAGACTGATTATATAGCGCGTTCAAAGGTGAGTTTGCAGTATAGCTCTTATGGCAAATAGGAGCGGTGTTGCCAAATGTTGTAAAAGTGTCAAATGTGTCAATTATAATAATATGAAAAACTCGTATGATTTACAAAAATCAACTCTTATAAAACTCAAAATAACACTCAACAAAAACAAATGGCCATTTGTAGAATACTGCGTCTTCACAGATCAGCGCGGTTTAGAGCTGGCAACGTCGACAAGCAAGAAAAGGATAGAGTCATTGTGTAAACCTATTCGAGAATATGAAAAAGGACTACTCCATATGCTCTGTACTGCAAACTCACCTTTGAACGCACTATATGGGTCTATTCTGTATGAGTTTTCTACCGCTGTAAGCGCTATAACTTTGTAAAATACAGCGCTGTAAGGAAAGTGCTATTCTGTATTGACACGCGTTGCTCTGTTACGGCGTTAAATATCGCTGTAACGTTACGGCGATATTTTTCTGGCCGTAAGTCAATTACAGTACTGTATAGAAGTCAAGTTGTGTATGTTTGTATTGTTAGTGTCACCTAAAAAAAAATTAATGATCCAAACTTCGCCCAATTTCTAATGCAACTACTACAAGAGGATCGTAACAGGTAATTATGCTTAAAATATCACGTTACAACCACACATAAACTTTTTTTATGCATACATGTTTTCATTTATATATTTTTATATACAGGTTTTAGAAACACTGTATTTTTTAAGTAATAGATCCTATTAGGCTACTACAGGGGCTCACAATTTCACTTCTTTGAGACAGCCTATGGTTAGTAGATCGATAATAGAAATTTGTTATCTGATAACAACACATCTAATGCCAATTCATATAAAGTTCCCCACTACGAGGGAAGAAAACCGTGGAGTGAAAGAAGGGTAAGTTTTGCATAATATAGCAACAAAAGCAAGAATACCTAACTATGCTGAGATTGATGATGATGAGCTAGAACCTGTAAATAATGAAGATCCTGAACCTGAAAATAATGAAGATCCTGAACCTGAAAATAATGAAGATCCTGTATCAAATGGTAAAATATTTGAAAAGTATTTAAAATTTTCAAAAACTGATTTAAATCATTTTTTAACAGCTAATCAAGATATGAATTTGGGAAAGCATATTAGGAATTTATATGTTCAGCAGTGCATTGTATAATTTGATGTAAAAAATATGTTTATATGGAATAAAGATACATAAGATGCAAACAGAAACTTTTTTTTTATAAACAAATTATAACAATAGTTAATAAAAATTACAAACGTAAAAAACATGAGTATATGTGTATATACAAATATGATATACACTTATCGATCGATGTCATTGATCCAGACGTCAAATTTTGAGGTTAGAAATAAACATAGTGAAGTTAGCTACAATAGAAGCAAAGTTTAAATCGACCGAAATTACGGAATAGCTAATGCTCAATATTTACAGAGCCACCGTAACTTGGCACTTTACAGTGCTAAGCTCGCTACAGCGCTATAGGGATTTGCAGCTAAGCACTCTACCATCTGGTGAGCGTTTCATGAACTTGTGTACATCATATAACATTTCGTTTTGTATGAAGTTTGTTTTTAAAGTTTTATTATAATCATTGAAAAATGTATAATACATATTGTTGTGTGCCTATGTGCAATTCATTGAAAAGAAGAAACCCGGAAATATCGTTTCATTTGTTTCCACTAATATCAGACACCGTATGGTTCGAAACAAAATTGGGAAAGCAAGAGGTTAGGAATCGTTCGCACACAAGTTCATGAAACGCTCACCAGATGGTAGGGTGCTTAGCTGCAAATCCCTATAGTGATACAGTAGTGTAAACATGTTGTTACAGAATAGACCCAATAGTTTTTAGGGTTGTAGTGTAATCCGCACGGACTGTTACATAATGAATTTCTTGCAACTATATAGTTAAACCAAGATCATATTTTTAACTTTTAAAGTACTAGTAGAGTTTACAGGTATGTGAGCAAATATAACTTTGCTTATTTAAAAATTAGGTAATCCTGCATAATAACGCCCTGAGAATAGTTTTCATGGGTTAATGTGAATCCTAAACTGTGATTCACCTTAAAAGCATTATGTTAGGTTATTGTTGATAACCTTTCTATTTTTTTTATAAACCACCTAAAAATACAGTCTGTTCCACACGGTTGAGTGGAACTAAATGGGTATTTCTTGTCCTTAAGTTATCACGAGAATCGAGCTTGCTTGGGATATTTCACGTTTCATGTTGGTAACTTTAATGTCTATTGGCATTCAATGGAGAAATGTCAAAAGGCAAACACGTGTCGTTATTGTTAAAAAAGAAAATATTTAAAACGTATAAAACATTTTGGAAAACTAACAAATTTAAGAAATGGGAGGTGGTAAAATTAGCGTCTGCGTCGTTTGAAGTAAAAACCTATTATAAGTTTAAGATTTATGTGAACTTTAGATATGTGCCAATTTTTGATATATTTTATATGTTAATCTTTATTTAATTTTATAGGTTTCACAACAAGTGGTACAAAAGATTGTGAATGGAGGGATAGAAAGTTTAAAAGAACAAGCATGCAGTGCTGTGAAGCACAAAAATTTAGAATTTTGGAATTACATTTTTAAAAAAGATTTGGCAAATAAAATTTATATAGAACAACTGATAATTCTTCAATATTTACTATAAGTGTTATATTGCCTACAAATAATAAATATTCCCTTTACACTTTTGTATTATTATTTTTATATTTATAATTAAAATTATTATTGATAAAAATATGTGCAAATATTTTTGACTAACGGCTTCTTGGGACCAGAGCTCTCCATTGCTCGTATGATCTGTAGTTTTTTCACATACTTTTGTCTATTGGACATGTCTCAGTACAATATATGAGTCTGTATAAAGTACGAGCTGGGACGAGAATAGTAGGAATGAAATAGTTTAATGAGACATGGATACAGAAAGATGGTGTTAATTCCTGCAAAATCGAACAATTTTAATACTGTGTTGGACCCTGATTCGTCCACTCATAACTATACGAATTTAATCAAAGGTCTTGGCAGAGTCGAACTACCACAGGGCTGAACCTTAAGCCGCATTCAGAGCTCTAAAATCAATAGACTGTAGCTTATAGCTACAGTCTTAGTGAAAGGCAGTAATAATTATAAGCTTATTATATTACCTCTATATATACTAGATTTTTAGTATAAGCAGAGGTATATAAGTAATATCTATATGTCTCTACTACAGTTCTCTCTTTCACCGCTGTCTACCAGCCGAGTCCTTTCTTTCGGTTACTTTCAACACAATATTTTTTCTAATAATTAATAGTCTAGTTCTTTTATTTTATTTATTTATTTTTCTGAATAATTATATTTCATCGACATCCTAGAACCCAACATTCAAAGTATCATACAACACATCGGTCCAGTTATTTTGGGATAATTTCAATTGTATTTAATACACTTCATAATTATATATACGGAAATAAAGAGATGACTACCTAAAAAAAAAAAAAAAAACAATTTTCAGAAAAAATACAATGAATATTTGTTAAAACTAACATATTCCAAAAATTTGTATTGAAACTGACACAAAAAGAAATAAAAATGTCATTTTATAATACCTTAACCTTAAAATGGTACAATAGGTCTGATTTACAAAGCTTAAACGCTTGTTGTTAAAAAAATGTCCCGCATTTAGTTCGTAAAAAGTTGGCAGCCTTATATTATGCAGGATTACCAGAAATTTAAATAATCTGCAGTGGTAATTAACTTTTTATCAGGTAACTTATTTGTTTTATCTGCCACAAACACAGAGAATATGCGTGTCGATTTTTCAACCGTTCAACAATGCTTAATAGGGTCTTAGAAAACCATGTTATTCCAATGCTGTATTTCTGTAACAGGGACTCAGTTTAATAAACGACCCCCATTGTCAGCTTATCAATTCTTCTATTTTAATTTTAACTAAAGTTGTTTTAATGACTGTGTTCCGTGTAAGCATCATAGAAAGGTTCAGTCAAGCCAGGTTTTCATTTGAATGAATACGGAATATAACTTGCCAACTGTAATTTTATACCTGGGCTAGATCTGGCAAAACTTTCAATAATTGATAATGATAATTATTTTTACAAATATCTGGGCAATTTTTGCAAAACATGCATGGTAATATATATTTATGACAATTCAATATAACTGTTAAATTTCTCTCGTTAGTTGCTCTACTGCTGCGTTTTCCTTTATAAGTTTATTACCAATAATATAGATCATTTCTTTGGTTTAAGCGGAACTGAATGGAATTTTTATTTTTTAAGTAGTCATATACTCACTTTTTAACGATTTAATTCAGCTTTTGTTAACCAAAATAGTCACAAGCTCGATTCAATTGGTAAAAATTACTAGATTTCAACATTTAATTCCTTAACGATTGGAATAGACTACAGAATCGACTAAAAGATTTTTTGTTGAAGAAACTGAAATTATATTTTGTATGGTGCAAACGATACTAAAAAAAGTGTAAATAATCAAAGAAACTGTTTCAAAATAAAATTGTATTCCCCAACAACACAGCAGTTGTCACACACAGCACTTATTTCATCCATTTTGATTGATTATGTTAACATCACTCTCAAGTTATATGATTCAGATTCAGATTTATTCGCGCTCTAAACGCAAAATTAGCGCTCTGAGTCATCACTCAGGTGGAGTAATAATAAGCTATTATGTATGATCTGACTGATTTTCAAACGGACCCGGATCATTTAGATCGCTCGGATTAAATCTGGCTGACTGAACGTAAACGTTTAATGATTGTTCAGTGAGGCGTCTTGCTGGATCCGGTGGATCTAGATTGCGCTGGATCCAGATCCAGGAGCAATACAGTCTGGTTAATAAACCAGACTGTATTGCTCCTTCCGAATACCACTTGTTCAGGTCGATGCACACACACTTCCATTTAGTGGATAAGATCCAAATATAGCTCGATACTTAGTTATGTCCAAAGACAGAATTTTTCGGAAATGAAATTCATTAGCTGCAAATAAGTGGCTTAATGTTATCATCAGTCACTGTTTCTGACAAGATATATATCGCAAGTTATTCGCGGTAACCTTCGGACAATTACATAACTTGTTTGTAACAAGTCAAACATGTTTGTAATTTACAGAGAGAATTTCGTTTCGTTGAATTTGATTAAAAATTTGAGTCATCCCCATTATAAATGGCGCGACAGCTTGAGGTGAGCCTAGTTTCCAGGTTTCATGACCATGTTTTCAATCTATATACATTCAGGAGTAATATGGTCAGTATTACGTTCATTTTTTAGAGTACACAGAAAGGCACCTACAGTTTATAGCCGGTTGCGAATGGCTAAGCAGAACCTGTAATTTGTATATATATTTTTACAGAAATTATTTGACATAAGCAGGAACTAAACTCACGTCCGTGCCCTTGCCTAGCGGTCAAATAGCAGGTACAGACGATTTAACGTTTGCAGCTACAGGCTTGCTTTATTTGGGTTAATGATATAGATATATTATTTTGATTTAAATATTTGTTCTACTTCCTTTTAAAATAAACCTTGCATTCAGCTGAAAATTCATTCTGGATCCTTCATTTGTACACCTAATAATATGTTGATTTGACTAATATATTTTGTCACACTGATCGTGTTCCTAATAATGAACTGACTGACCCTAATGCATAAAACATAAATTTATCTATTTATTTATTACTATTTCTTTTTATTTTTTTAATAATTTTAATAAGAACAAGTTGAACAAGTAGAAAATATTGCATTTGTTATTATGATACAGGACATGCTGATTGAAATGTTTAAAATATTGCCAATTCTTATGCTATAATTTATAGTGATTATTTTTACATAGCAGTATATTTTTATTTCAGGAATGAATATGAATGATGGAACAGGCCATGACTTCCATTCTGATGATATCAGAGATAGAAATATTATTAAAAAAGAGGTTGCCATTAAGATAGAATATGGAGTTACTGCAGAAAATGAAGTGAAGGCTGAAATAGAACACACGGCAGTAATGGATAATGGTCAGTAATGAGCAAATTTACAACTAATTCAAACTTAATATTACTTTTACCCAAAATTTGTTATCAAAGTTTAGTATATTTCAGACAAACTTCAGCGAAGGTTGATTAGTAGACATCTTGAATTATATACAGTGTATAACAAGATGGAGGAAATACGATTTTTCTCCAGAGTTGTGACCAGAAAAAAAAAAAAAAAAGTTCAAATGAAATATATAGTATTTTTAGTAGCCTATATGAATCTTATCTAATGTGAAATAGTTTCAATTTTAGGGAATAATAAACTATCACCTCCTGTATATTATTATACTAAAAGATAATAAGTTGCTCTATTAAAAAAAATAATAATTAAAACTTACACGCCTATAAAATTGACTCTTTTAAATGTCAACTAAAATAAAAATACAGAGTGGCAACTGAAAAACTGAATGATATAAAACGAAAATTAATTTTACAAACACGTTTTTTTAATTTTTTATAATTTTATTTGGAAATAAAATTAATGGGTATTTTTCAGTATTATGTGTGAAAAACAACATTCGGGCTCTTTTTACAGCATTTTCCATGACCTTACGGTTTCAGGACCTAAACGTCGGATTTCCGCTCGATTGTTCTCTGTAAGTTCTTTAATTGTTCGAGGTTTATTTACATTAACCCATTCTTTCAAATAGCCCCACAAAAAGAAGTCTGGGGCCATCATATTAGGTGAACGTGGAGGTCAAACAAATTCAGCATTTATTAAGTATTCTTTCACGGAAAATTTCTCGTAGGACATATATCGTCGCCCTGGCAGTGTGCGCAGTTGCTCCATCCTGTTGGAACCATAGTTTAGAATCTTATGAAGCGATGTTCTGGCTATGCCTAGTTGACCAGAGCGACGACGGGTAGAGGAAATAGATCCTTAAGGACGCTCTGCTGTACAGCTTCCACCGCTGCGTCAGTGCGCACAGTGCGTTTATGACCTCTTCCTGGAAGATCGCCGACTGATCCAGTTCTTTCAAACCGGGCGATTAAGTTCCGAATCATGTTATTGCTAGGAGATACTCTGACATTAAAATGTTGCCGGTATTTTCTCTGAACTGAAACAGAAAAAATCAATGAATTTTTACTCGTTGCTGGTCATCATACGTAGCCATTTTAATTTCCAAGGAATGTTCTATAAACTACAAAAAAAAAAGAAAATAAAAAAAATATATAATTAAAAAGTAATGATTTTTTCAAACCCTTCAGTCTTTCATTGGCCACCCTGTGGTTTAGAATCTGTGAATACAAATTATTCATACCTTTTATAAAAACCATGTATTTTTAATCGAATATTTGAAAGACATGTCGTTATCCACTAGACAGGCTTTAATTTGCAGTAGGACGGTATATGAAGGAAAATAGTGTAATAATTATCGATTATTTAAACAAAGAATTTCCGAATTCTTGGATATGAATAGGGGTCATTTAGAGTGGCCGGCCATAACTCAAGCTCTCTCTCTTTTAGATATTTTTTTGTGGGCTGCTATTAAGGTTAGAGTGTTTGTACTATCAGTAGGTACAGTACAGAGTTAAAGATCTAATCAGGAAGACTGTTGCAGAACATTATTTTTAAATAAAACTGTTTAAAGCAATATTTAAAGCATATCAGAAAAATCTTATTTCTTCTGTCTTGTTAGAGGCTGTATGCAATATGTTTACAACAGGTGTATCGTTTATATGAATCATGTGTTTACTACAGGATTGAGAGATACAGTTACAGATGACATATACCAGGATAACAGCAACATAGAGAAGACTTACATCAAGCCTGAACCTGTGGACACCAGTGCATGTGATGGGGATGAATTGGACAGTGTAGCTGCCGCAAATATTGGTCAGTGGAGCTAGTTATATTGATGTTTATTTTATCATTGAATTCAAGATGATGTTTAAGGTGTCTGATTGGCGGACAGAAAAACTTATTTTTTTACCACTGGTCGTAAATTAGGCACTCTTCGTACGCATTACAGTATCTTAAGTTGCATTTTCCAACTCTAGTGTATAATATATATATATATTTTTTCACAAAAATATAATGTAGGCTTTATTGCACGAGGATGAAGTTTATCACTCAAGTCGTAGGCGAGGGTTGTCATCATCCGAGTGTAAAATAGCAATTATATGCGAGTCAAATATAATTTACTTTCAACTATATAGTTTTATCATTAAAAAAATAATACATTTAATTTAAATACATAGAAATTATTAGCGTCATTAGTAAATCTTCAGAACTGACGTCATTAAGATGGCTAATGAGCCATCAGATAATTGTAACCTACAAACTTTAAAATATATTTATTGATTGTTTAATTTATTCTAAAAAGAGTTATAAATAATATTTTAGTAATAAAGATGTATGGGACGCAAATAACCATCGGTGCTGAGCGACAAAAATTTTAACTAATAACTTGCCGTGCATAAAATGTTCATCATTTCCAACTGCACATGCATGCGCATGCCATTATACACATTATTTAATTGCCATAGATAAAGTTTTTCTAATCTGTATCTAATTATATTTCATTCATAACTTGTTACGACCAGAAAAATTGAATAAAGTGTAGGTCAAGTTTGAATCGCCCTCGAAAACATATGATTTGTGTGTCCTACAACGTCCATTTTTGAATGTGTGTACATCACTGGATTAAAATAGTCTGTTCCAAGACGACAGTCTCGCAGAAACGGCTAAATGTTCCAGTATTCTGCTCATGCGTGAACTAATCCTTGTTAAACATATAGTTTTATCTTTTTGGTGGTAATTTTCAAATTATACTTGTGGTTGAAAATTAATTATGTTTTATAAACGAAAAGGAAATATAATTATTTATGAAAATGGAACTTTATTTAAAATCACAATACATTTATTCTATAAAAATGAAATATTTCAACTATGTTATAATTTATTGCCTGTATTATTAACGAAATTAAAATTAATATTACTTGTTTATTAAATAATAATAATAATATTAGGCCCCGCACAAGCATTTTACACATACATTACATTTACCGTTTATTTCAGTGTCGGTCTTGCCTGATTTAACTTTGTTATAAACAGAAGACGACCTGATAACATCCAGATTTTTTAACACAGTACATATTTTCGTCACCTTTTGCTATAGTCGATCCCAACAGCTGCAGGAGTTGATGAAAGTTTGCACACCAGCGCGATTTGGTTTGCACATAGACGGTAGAAGCACACGTGGTGACCCTGTTTACATGCTATTGGTGGAATTGTTATGGGGTAACACATGAACATTTTTTCTTGATTTCATTGGGTATTTCATTGAATATTCTCAGTCTATTTTGATGGATGTATATTGTTTGAGTGTATATTGTATATCAGTTTTGGTACACGACAGAAATACCTCCTATACACACTAAGGTAACTTTGTGAATAACTATTACATTACAACTATATGTATTTGTATTTCAGAGAATCGCGATACTAAGAAGACATATATCATATCATCTACTGACGACATGTCCCAGTATAACTACAACACTAATATTATCGTCACTGAGGAGATTGACATCAAGTCTGAATATAGAGGTGACAGTGAAAATGAGAAGAATGCAGTTGGACATGATACAGGTAAGTCAATAATGTAATGTTATTGTATTAGTTATTAACTTCTAGTGCTGTTATTTTCTCGCTCGGGAGTACAGTAGTTAATACTTTCGTTATTTGTATTGTCAGTCCTTTAATTATTGTCAATCCGTTATTATAATTTATCCTTAAAGTGATTTAATTCACATATATGAAATACACTGTAAAATCAAATTACGTATTATAAAAAACACATTACAAAAATTGCAGTAACTTTGCAAGATAAAGAAATAATGAAAATTTTAAAGCTAATTCCACTGTTTCGTAGCCATAATTAAGAAATCTCTATACCGGCACTCATGTGTCTGTTTGTACGATAGAAATTGTGGCCAAACTATTGACTCTAGGGAGGCTACTTTTTTTATTTATATTGTTGGGACAGCTCTAGTCTGGACTGGACTAGTATTTAATTGCAAAATATTAAGGAAGCAGTGAAAACAATTGACAGTTGTTGGGAAAATTAAGTTACATAACATGAAATGTAGTTGACAGTGTTGACAATTGAAAATAAATTATCAATAAATAAATAGCTAAAAGGCTCTTCAGTGTTTTATTTAAATCGAATACCCTACCGTCAGGCGAAACGCACAATATATAGATCTTTGGTGCATATAGGAAAAATAGTGAGAGTTCTAGAAAAAGAGGGTTTGAAAAATATTTGCAAGCGTTCGGAGATATTGAGAATTCGGTTTCAGACCAGCACAATAAAGCGAACATACCAATAAAGCGAGTCAGACAATTTTTTTGGTTTGCCCTTACATACACTATACTATTCGCGACTATAATTACCGAAACGGCGCCACTATCGCCTTGTGAACTTTTGACACGAAAAAGGATAGTCATCTGTCAACATATGTAAACAGTATTGGTTTATAATCTATTTTTGGTCTAATTTACGTTTTCTTGCTGTATACAGTATATTTAAATTATAACCGAGTGTTAAAAAAGTGTATAAATATATGTGAATCCATTTTATGATAAAATTTGCTGCTTGTAAATGAATATTTTCAGAGGTTATATATTGTATGTTGGTGCCGGCTTATACTCAGAGAAAATAAAATGTTATACTTTGAACTTAAAACATTTATTTGAATACTTAATATCTACACATATCTCAAGAAATTTTATAGAAAGAGAACTTGTAATTTATTCTACACAAGAAAACTGTCAAATATTTGCAAACTAACACAGTTATGGAACACTCCCATGAAATAACAAGGGGTTTTAATTATATTAACAATAATTTACACAACATTAAACGATTTTCTTGCACATGTGAGACAGGGAAAATGAAAAATTCAACGTTAAAAACTTGTTTAAAATCATCTGAACAGTATAAATTCCCTTCATTAGAAACAAAATTTTAGAATCACTGATAATCTTTCAATCTAATATTCGAAGATGTTCTTCCTGTGATTGACTACCATACACACAACAAGGAGTATTTAATCTTTTTTTCTTAAATTTATCACTTTTTTCGCTGTAAAAATGGAGTGAGAATGGACAGAAACAATAAAACACATGGTGAATTATACGTAAACAATGACAGTAACCTTTTTCGAAGTGTTCGCTTTTTTGCCGCTAGAGGGATACGCGTTAAGTTGAGTCACCAATAGTCCACGTACAGAGCCCAAATATTCCAAATGGCGGAGTCAACAGTTTGTAGGTTGTGCCACCACCATCCTGAAATCATTATGCACATTCTGTCTGCTTGTCTATCTCTTGCAGCGTCGAGCTACGTGTCTCGATATAATGGTGCTCTCCGCGTGCTCTACTGCCATCTTAGATATGCCTATAGTATTGACCAATTACCGGTTATACAGTACGTCACTTCTGACATAGAATCGGTGGTGGAAAATTCGAAGTGCCGCATATATTGGAATTATTCCTACCCCACCTCGAGGTTACTGACAGCCACTAAGCCGGATATAACATTCCTGGATATTGAGACCAAACAAATGTTTGTGATCGAATTTTCGAGTTCAGCTGAGAAGAATATCTCTCTCAAGGAGGAGAAAAATAGGTCCAAATATATGGATCTCTTGTCCGACCTTAGAAAGCTGTATGCAGGATATAAAGTTAAGCTTGTAGTCTTGATAGTTGGTGTGTTGGGTGGTATGAATCCAGTCCATCCCCTCCTGCAGATCTTCTGCCACCTTTTGATCTGCAGGATACAGAAAGCAGTGTTGCTTGGGTCACGCCGTATTGTGTGGGCACTAGATCTGGCGTAACTTCCGCGTCTGCATATCGCCAGGATTTGGGGTGCAAAAAATAATAATAAATAAAATAATACAGTTTTAATACATAGCAGAAATATGTTTTTCCTGTAGGATTAACCGCAGGGAGGAAACCGCCGTGACACGCTTTCGTATAGGCCAGTGTTGATGGACCTATGGACGCCTCTTTCGAAGTGAAGAGCCTTTTATTTGCGAGACTCGTAATCACATATTTGTCGGTGATACACATTGTAACTCAGTGTGTGCAGCTCGAGGATGTCAGGGAGGGGGTAGACCGGCGCCAAAATCGCTTATTTGCTTTGGGTGATGACAGGATACTCATGGACAGGCTGATACTCTTTCTGAGAGAATTGAACTTATTGTTTTGTGTGTGAAGTCTTGTACCTTATTTTAATGTGCTGCATTATTTTCTGTGATATCCGATGGTAATTGGTCCCTCTACAGCCTCTTCCATGACCCTGTGTCTGTACAAAATTCCCAACAAACTTGTATCATACATATTTATTTGTGTTTGTACGTGCAAAGTTTCTTTTTTGTCTACGTATATTTATTTACTTATTGTTTTATTTATGCTAAGTTAAATATAATGTAGTCAAATGAACAGACGTAAATTCATTTTAACCTGATAACAGTCAAATATGTCCCCAAAAAATATTGTCACCTATTATAGTACTACGAGACACTGAAATTAATGAAAATCAGTTCTTCACATCAGTTCTGTCTGTTATTTGAAAATCCTCTTTGTGTTAGTGTTTATTTTTGGCAGCGCGGTTCTTTATAAAATTATGATATTTGTATTAAAACTGATCCGAGGTCTGTTTATATCTCACCTTTCTTTCCATTGTTCCCGGAAATAATATATATATGTTATTTTAATTTGTTGTTTGGTTGTAGCTAGTGCAACAGCTTCCACTAATCCAAATAAGATTTGGGGGCCAGTATCTATTAACAAGTTGAAGAAGATTAATAAATGTGATGTGTTTGAGAAAACATTTGCACAAGCTCGAGATCTTGTGGCACATAAACCAGTGCATATTGGAGAGAAGCGATTCAAATGTGATCAGTGTAATAAAACATTTTCAGATTCATCACAACTCGTTAGACACAAACGAATTCATTCTGGCGAGAAACCATTTAGATGTGAAGAGTGTAACAAAACATTTTCACACTCATCATCTTTTACTTATCACAAAAAAATGCATTCTGGAAAGAAACTATTCAACTGTGAGCAGTGTAATAAAGCATTTACGCAGAAGGTACAACTCGTTAGACACCAACAAATACATTCTGAAAAGAAACCATTTCAATGTGAAGAATGTAATAAGGCATTTTTGCATAAAGCACAATTGGTCAGTCACAAACGAATACATTCTGGTGAGAAGCCATACAAATGTAAACAGTGTAGCAAAACATTTTCACACTTATCTTCTCTCATTGGTCACAGACGAATACATTCTGGAGAGAAACCGTTCAAATGTGAGCAGTGTAATAAAAGTTTTTCTCGTTCAGAATATGTTGTTACACACAAACGAATACATTCTGGAGAAAAACCATTCAAATGTAAGCAGTGTAGTAGAGCATTTTCAGACGCATCATCTTTCATTAGACACAAACGAATTCATTCTGGCGAAATGCCATTCAGATGTGATCAGTGTGATAAAGTATTTGCACGTTCGTCAGATCTCATTAAACACGAACGAATACATTCTGGAGAGAAACCATTCAAATGTGAACATTGTAGTAGAGCATTTTCAGACGCATCAGCTTGTATTAGGCACAAACGAATACATTCTGACGAAATGAAATCCAGATGTGATCAGCAATTAAAAACTGACAAAAACTGAAGAGATGCCTAGCGGAATATTTTAGAACTAGTCCAAATAGGATAGTATTGGGATTTACTGTTCTCTATGGTACTGGGTGTGAGTAATTAGTTTCCATTGTTTGTATGTGTTAAAGTGAACAGAAGCGTCTAAAAAATTAATAAAATGTCTCTAAAATCGCGACAATTAACTGCAATGTGAATTGTTGTATTATGGTTGAAATGCAAAATCCGGATGGGATGCAAATATTATTTTCATCACTTACCTAAACAAAATAAATCTACAGTAATTGTGAAATTACGTACTGGAAATGAAGTTCAAATGGACAGAAGAAAAGCTTGGAAGTATGTTCTCAGAAGTATCAAATCATTTATAGACTCATTTAGAGTGTGTTCACGTTATTTTACACGAGATGATTACATTTTACCACGTAAATTCATACTATTTTTATAAACGAACTGTGTTAGGTTAATACAAACATTATATTAATATAATAATTTGAAATTTTCTAGATATTCCAAGTACAATGTAAATATTAAAGAAAAATGCAGTTCCATCAATGAACCTGTCTTGTAAGGTAAAACAGCAAGACGACAAGTCTAGAAGGTTATAGGACAGGCACACCACTAAAAACAACCGCTGCAGACATACCAAATTCTGTATTTGATCCTGCTCAGTATGAGGCTAGAGAAATTTTGTTATCGTTGGGACTGTCTGATGAACATCTCCAATTAAATCAGGACGAGCCACTAGTAAAAGATGATTCTCTTCAAATGACAAGAAGTGTTGATATGCGACAATCGTTCTATTCATAAGAGTTTTCGAAGGTGCAAAGTAAACAAGAAGCATATAAAAATGTAAAAATGTATGCAGCTCGTGTGCATATCAAGTGAAGTAATGCTCGAATTAAAACTTTTAATATTTTAAATGGCGAGGTAGCTTGGTCATTATCACCATCTTTTGATGTATTTACCTGTATTTGTGGCATTGTAAATTGATCTTCTATAATTAATGATAAAGGTTTTTAATTAGGTAATTTATGTTTTGCTGTAAATAAGTATTTATTATGTATTGCATAAAATGATGACTTTATATAATGATAATAATACAAAATATATATTACATAAATAACAATATTGATTAACAACATCATATAAATTTATTCAGTGAATAAAGGGAACAAAATGGCAACAGTTTTAAACTGTTTATAAATTAATTAACATTTCTGTTAAAGAATGATGCGATAGTGTGAACTTTATTTGTTGAATAATTTTATTCGACGTTGGTGAGATTGTACATTATTGAAACCTAGCCTACATTATTTTTACAAATTAAATACAAACTATCGGCAAATTCTGAATCTTAGAAAACTTATAATTTCAATTGAATTATCAAATGACTAGTAAATAATAAAATCGGTATATTTTTAATTTAAACGGCCATTCCCATCTGAACGTGCCCATAACATTTGTAATTTTTTTAAAAATATCCAGTATTATCTAAAGTAATGAGGTTTTTTAAAAATTTGGCACTATTGTTTTTTCCAGAATATGGATAATCAGACAAAACTGTAGGTTAGTTAATGAAATCAAGTCCAGTTCGTCGATATCGTTCCTGAAATTGAAAATAAACAAAACAGAAAAGTAGCTTCCGATTGTTAAAATTTATTATGAAAATTAAGTAACATTTTAGCAGGCCAAAAAATAAGCACATTAAATAAAAACAACTGAAACATATTAAAACAAAATTAGTCAAATGTTAATAGTTTATAAGGAATATTACAAGAAAATAGTTATGAATTAACTGTTCTCTTTTGCTTTTACCCGCTCTGCAAGTTTGTACAACTTTATCTTCAACCTCTACTTGGTCATTGCAACTTTTGAAATTATTTTTTATTTTTTGTGGTGTACCTGTAAGTGCACTTGTTTGCAAATATAGTTAATATTACGTTATTTTTCTCTAAAATTCCACATAAAATAATATGGCCAGCATTTATAACCTGTTCACATAAAATAAATCGATTAAAATGGGATAAATCCTAAGAAATATAACATATATTTATTTACCTAACTGCAATTATAATTCTAGAAGTAATTTCAGCACTCAGAAATCTAAAAATAGCTTTAGCTACCCTCATCCCTATTTTTGTGAGAACTACCTCTCTTCGCATGTTATACAAATGTCAAAAGTATCCTATTCCAATCACCATTTTGTAACCGACATCAGCGCCTCTATAGGTAGTGTTTATTCTCAATACCGAATGTTCCGAATCGTATCTATTAGGTGCTTTCCAGATAAGTGTTAACAGAGCCGCAGTAAGGAAAACTTGCGCTAGAGCCGTGTTTTGGCGCCCTTGGCAAATAAGAGGTTCTCATTTCTCAAAATTCAAGTAATGAGCAAAAAAAAGGTCCTCGGTCCTCGCTTTCGAAATGGCACCCCTTAGTCAAGCCCGTCAGCGCCCTCCAACCCCTTACTGCGGCTCTGGGTGTGAAATACTCTGAACTACTCCGAACTGTTCTACTCCAAACTACTCTGGAAATTTTTGCATGTGGAATACTTTAGTTGAGTATTTAGTGGAAAGAGGCGCTACTATCTTACGAATTAACAAATGTCAAAGAAAAACTATTCTAAATGTACAAATTATTTTAAATTTTACATATTTATGATAAGATAAATGGATTTTATTTAACCCTTTACCGCATAGTGTGCCATATATGGCACATTTCGATTTTTATTTTTTATTTTACTTTTAAAACTGAATCAGAACGTTGCTTCATGAATGTTCATATATGCCACATACACAGCAATGGATCCTGCAGTATCTCAAGTTATGGGCTGCAATAGATTTGAGGATATCAAGTGGAATTTGCACTTCAACGTTAACTCTGAATTTATTGAGAAAGGACAACTAGAAGATACGACCTTTTCTCTCAAAAATTCGAGGGCGACTGCTTTTAATCCCTAATGAAGAACAGCTAGCAATTGACGAGCAAATAAAACGGATCATTTTCTTTTGTAACATAATGTAGAATCATAATGTTACATGTATGGCACTAACCCTAAATTATTATTTTAATTATTTTTTCATAAAAATAATAATTAATATTTTAAATATATTTTTTTAATTAATTTTTCTTTAAATCAATAAGAACCAATTCCTAATGCTCATGAATTATTTCAGCCAAAAATAAAAATTCATGCATTAAAGGGTTAATATTAAAAAAATACACAGTTATAAATGCGTGATAAACTTTAACAAGTTTCAATTGCATCAGCTGTTTACCCCCACTACAAAGGAACTCCAAGTTCTAAAATATAGGCAGCTACTTCAGGGGACGGAGGAAGGATATTCTGGTGTAGTTGAGTGTGAAGTTCTTTTGCTTGGAACAACTAGCGAATTGTTCGGAGCAACTACGACCTACTCTTTGCAGTAACCTGGAAAGCGCCTATTGAGAACTGACACGCTCGGATACGCAGTCTGGTGGTCAAATATTGTACTACGCGACTGTAGTACTATTTGAAATTATTACATATGTTCTGGTGTTGATTTTTTGTTAGAACGTCGATAGATACATTTTCATAAAATAAAAATGTACTGTGCTTAAATTAACCTGTTCCCTGTTAGCATATTGACAGCTGAATACTAGACAATTCAGCCATTTTGCCATGAATTACAGCGCCGCCAACGGTAATGTCACTTCTCAATTGAATTCGTCTTTTCAGGCGAAGCAACACTGTCTTCCACTTTAAACGGCACGTAAAGTGGTTAACACGGACTGCTACATACTGTCATTAAGCTGGTTATAGCAGAAGATATATTTTTTATTCCAGAATTATTGGAAGAACCCTGTTTCATAAATGACTATGAATGATACAGAAGGCAGTGATATTATTAAAACTGAGATTTATATTAAGACCGAATATAAAGTAACTGATGAATATGAAGTGAAGACTGAAATAGAGCACAAGGCTGAATGGGAGAATGGTTAGTAACAAGCACATTACAGCTAACACCCTTTTAATACTGCTGTTCATAATTTGTTTTCATAGTTAATTTCAGGAGAATTTCAACTATGTTTTTTGTGAAAACTTGATAATAATTGTTTTATAGTAAGTAATTAGTTAATATCTAACTTCTGTTTATTGCAGGAATAAAAGATAAAGTTAGAGACGGTAATATCAAAGTAGAGGAGATTTACATCAAGTCGGAACCTGTAAACATTAGTGAAGATGAGTTGGAGAGTGTAGCTGTTGCAAATACTGGTTAGTAGCAAGATTATTAATGTATAACTTTGTCTCATAACTTCTAACCAATCAGAGCGTGAAAGGGAATACGTCACAGGTCTGCAAAGTTCAAACTAGCATACAAAATTAATACAGATGTTGTACATTTTTAAATATTTGTACTGCCCATTTTCATAATAGATATTTATTTCAAGACAGATCAAGATTTATTTATCCCATAAAACTAAAAACTTATCTGCACAGTGGTCTGGCTTTAAGCCAATGACGAAACCAAATGAATGTAATTTTCTTTCATCTATCTCAACTACTACATTTTCTCCTCCAGTCATACTGGATTCCTATTCAACAATATCCACACACATACTTCTGCAAAAAGATCGCAATTCAACCCCAGTTTTAGAACTGCCATTCAGTTTGGCCATTACATATTTCACATTCATCTCACAACACCACATGAACATGTATTATAAAATTTTAGGCATTCTCAACTTACTTGTACTGACCCAAGAACCCTTTCTTACAGATTGAATATAGTCATGAGCATTCTCGCCTCTCTTTTTGCATCTCCATACTGATTCGTCACTTACACCTTTTCTGGCCACTAATTTCATATTATATTCACACCTACGACATTTACATTCAGACACAATCAGACCCGCATTCATACACCACCTTTACACCTCTTTCATATCCTTGCTCTCCACATTACTTAAAAAATTAAAATAATTATATGCCATTTTCCGAGTTTCAAGAACTAACTATGTATAATAAGATGTGTAGACACCGTCCTCACTTGATTCTAAATTCCTCAAAAAGTTCATTAACCGAATATTAGTTTTAGATATGATCGTGAAATGAATAATATTATCTATAATATAATACGCCAACGTGTGTACCTGGAGTGCGTGCTATGACGTCAAAACAAATTTGAAGCAAGATTCAGAAATGTAACGAAATATTCCGAAGTTTACCGAAGTGTCATCAGCTATAACTTGATTAAAAACATTTTAGTATTTTTCAGCGGCTGGTATTTAACTTATCTGAATTTAATAAAACAACATATAGAAATGTCTAGGCTTTCTTTGACATAAACAAGAAACTCTAGATACTCCTATATGCTTTGACCGATATTAACAATACCATATACATAACATATTTATTCTCTATAAATCTACTAATATAATTATATATATAAATATCTAGGGTTTCGTAGGCATAAACAAGAAACTCTAGACACTCCTATATGCTTTGACCGATATGAACAATATTTTGCAGATTTGTTCTCTAAGAATCTACGAATATAATAATCTATAATATAATACGCCAACGTGTGCTCCTGGGTGGCTGGGTGCGTGCGTGCCTGTCGTCCAATGAGGTAGTATAATTATAGGACGTCAATGCTATCTTCTAATACACATATGAAGCATGATTCCGAAATGTAACGAAATATTCCAAAGCTTACCGAAGTGTATATTGACATATAACGCGCCATGTTTTTGTTTGAAAGAAACCGGAAAATAATAATAGTTGTTAATTGGTATGTTTACACAAAAATAACTTAGTAACTCGAGGAAATTAATTAGGTAATGTGAAAATTAATCGCAACACAAGAGTTTAAAAAAATACACAAACGGATTTTTAAAATACTATTTCTCTTCTGGTACAGAGTTTTAAGGAAAAAGTAACTACTGACACTGCTAGAAAATTTTCTTTGCTACCTATCAGATATTCATATTATTTTATCCAATTTTTCCAAGACGGCAACTAGAATTTTGAAACATTAACTTTTCTTAGAAATGCATTTGTTGCGATCCATATTCATAGTATATTGTATACTATTATTTGTTGCCAACGCTGTTGGCGAAGGGCTAATCTAGTAACATAATAATTAAATGTTTTTGATAATTTATTATTTTAATTTAAGAACTGTCTTTAGAATTAATTTTATTTAATAATTCTCAGTCGCGAACGACTGAAAAAATTGTTTGCATTATAATCATAAACAGAATAATAATAACTATGTGTATTTATATTTCAGAGAGCCGCGATATTCGCGAGACATATTGCATATCATCTACTGACGACATGTCCCAGTGTACCTACAACACTAATATTATCATCACAGAGGAGTTTGACATCAAGCCTGAATGTGGAGATAGCAGTGATTATGGAGAGAGTGCAGCTGAACAAGATACAGGTCAGTCAATATTTTATTATTATTATTTATGTTGTTAGCTCTCAGTACTGTTAGCCCCAAATTCAATTTATTGGGTTCATGCACTGTATTATAATAGCTTACAGTTTGTTAGTTGTAGTTAAGTCCGTAATAAATTACTATAATATATCAATCAAACGATTTATTTTACATCGGCTTTACTCAATATCTTAACCACGGACAGAAATATTAGTTTTTACTCATTATAGATAGTACTATAACAGATCAGACAAAGCAGTGATTATAACTGCCACCGCACGGGTTTCGCACGACGCGCGCTGCTGTAGTCCACAATTTTTGGCAAAAGAAATTGTATGGTAATATTAAATAATGAAGAGAATTCCTTGTGCATTCTATATCACTACTATCCGAATAAAACATCTGGCTGTCCATGCTCGTATGTCCTTTCAAAAAACATCAAAAACACTCCTTATATGCATCAAAGAAATCCTTATATGCTTAGATTCTTTTGGCTTGGTCCTTCAAGGCAACAAAGATCAACAAAGAATCAGTTGAAATAAGAGGACTATTTCCTAACTTCATGGCAAACTTATAACATAGGTGGTGCAATAAGATTTCATATTTTCTTCGAATCACCAACAGATTTTATTGGTAATGCACATAAGAAAGTAAAATATAACTAAACGAAAGCGTCGTAGGTAATTTTCAAATTGTTATGTTGTGTAGCTGTCATTATTTGAATTTTGTGTCAGCTATCATGGTTCAAGTGAAAAAATCAAACTTTACCATCATTCGATGGTAAAGTTTGTTTCATGCATGATAAATGTTTGTCTGTCTATGTATTCGATGGAAATGTGGCTAAACGGCTGGAAGAAGAAACTTGAAATTTGACAAGCATTTTTTCTACACATGCTACCAGTTCCACGAAATAATTGAACAGACTGGAAAAGTACAAATGGAAAGTAAAATATTTTTATGCTCCGAACTACAGATAGCTCAAGAGTATGGTTACGAAAGTGCTTAAATCAAAATGAAAGGCACTTTAAACACTTGCAAATAAAAATTCTTTCCAGTTGGTATAGAGAATATAATTTTTTAAAAACCATTAAAAAAAAAATTGAAATATTTAAGTTATTTCTTTTCAAACCCTCTATCCAACACGACATACGTTCCCATTTAATAAATCAAAGTTGTTATTGTCTTGAAATCCTGTACTTCCGGTTTGTCCCGAAAAATTTCAATACACCCTTTCGGGTTTTTGGGTAAACTTTGGTAATCATTTTTCCCCCAATTTGCTCTCACGTCGCATTTTCGAGAAAAATCGTGTACTCTCTATCTTGATTAATACGTCCTGTATATAGCCACAGAAGACAAATTTTATATTATACATAGATATAGTCTTTATTCGTGCGTTGCGGCTTTGAATGGAGTACAGTTCTTACATAAATAACCCATAATTAACTTATTGATATATGTTACAAAAAATAAAACAAAAATAAATATTTGGTACTATTTACAAAAAGAAAAAAATATGTACACATTTATATTATACATAAACTTATAACTAAAATATGCTCTTTTTACTTTTATATTGCTATTGCTCTCTCGTTTTCTCTTCTTTTCTCTAGCACCCTTTTCAACCATATCAACCCGGCTCCCGGCTCGTACAACAGTTCTTGATTTCTCTTTGGCTCTCTTCCTATTCTGTACAATTTTGTAGGTGTTCTATCATTTCTTCTGCTTCGCCGCATGTTCTACATAATCTCCCATTTTCTTCTTTCCAATATTTGCTTGCCTCAGTCTCATTTCCACACCTAAATCTTGCTATGTTTTTTTGGGATTTGTTGTTGTTTTGCAGATATTGTGGCAGCCATTGTGTTTGTATTCTCCCATATTCTTTAAAATACCAAGACTTGTTGATTTTATTTTGTTGGTTCTGCAGCTGCACCTCTCTATCTCTTTCTGTTGTTATTTATTCAATTGCAACTCTTTTCTCCTGCTTTCTTCTTATCTCGTCTGTGCTGTAGCGGTTTCTCTCGTAATATTTTCTTCTTTCGGTTTTCCAATTTGTTTGTGTATTATTTTCTCTTTCTTTCCATTTTATATTATAAAGTAAATTTATTTCAACAATTTCATAAATCGATACAAGTGTCTTTTTTGCAGCTAGTGGAACATCTTCCAGTGAGCGAGATGGGAGTTGCCGGTTGTTAGCCATTAACAAGTGTAAAAAACCAAAAACACCAATGTCATCACTTCTCAAATGTGGGCACGATATAATACATTCTGGAGAGAGCGCATTCAAATGTGAGCAGTGCGATAAAGCGTTTTCAAAATCATGCACTACCATTGGTCACATACGAATGCATTCCAGAGAGAATATATTCAAATGTGATCAATGTAATAAAGCGTTTTCAGTGTCATCACATCTCGCTGATCATAAACGAATACATTCTGGCGAAAGACCATACAAATGCAATCAATGTGATAAAGCATTTTCAGTGTCATCACATCTTGCTGAGCACAAACGGATACATTCCGGCCAAAAACCATTCAAATGTGATCAGTGTGATAAAACATTTTCAAAGACATCAAATCTCTTGAGACATAAACGAGTACATTCTGGAGACAAACCATTCAAATGTGATCTTTGTAATAAAACTTTTACACAGCTAGCACATCTCATTAGTCACAAACGATTACATTCTGGAGAGAAACCATTTAAATGTGAGCAGTGTGATAAATCATTTTCACAATCATCAAATCTCATTACCCACAAACGAATACATTCTGGAGAGAAACCCTTCAAATGTGATCATTGTGCTAAAACATTTTCAGACTCATCAAATCTCGTTATACACAGAAGAGCACATTTTGGAGAGAAACACTTCAAATGTGACCAGTGTGATAAAGTATTTTCACAGTCGTCGAATCTCATTACCCACAAACGAGTACATTCTGGAGAGAAACATTTCCAATGTAATCAGTGTGACAAAGCATTTTCACAGTCATCAGCCCTCTTTAGACACAAACAAATACATTCTGGAGAGAAACCTTACAAATGTAATCAGTGTGATAAAGCATTTTCAGAGTCATCAAATCTCATTACTCACAAACGAATACATTCTGGAGAGAAACCATTCAAATGTAATCAGTGTGATAAAGCATTTTCTCAAGCATCAAATCTCATTACTCACAAACGAGTACACTCTGGAGAGAAACGTTTCAAATGCGATCAGTGTGATAAAGCATTTTCACAGGTATCAGCCCTCTATAGACACAAACGAATACATTCTGGAGAGAAACCATTTAAATGTGAGCAGTGTGATAAAACATTTTCACAGTCATCAAATCTTATTACTCACAAACGATTACATTCTGGAGAGAAACCCTACAAATGTGATCAGTGTGCTAAAGCATTTTCAGAGTCATCAAGTCTCATTAAACACAAACGATTACATTCTGGAGAGAAACACTTCAAATGTAACCAGTGTGATAAAGTATTTACACAGTCATCAAATCTCATTACTCACAAACTAGCACATTCTGGAGAGAAGCACTTCAAATGTAATCAGTGTGATAAAGCATTTTCACAGTCATCAGCCCTTTGTAGACACAAACAAATACATTCTGGAGAGAAACTTTTCAAATGTAATCAGTGTGATAAAGCATTTTTACAGTCATCAAATCTTGTTACTCACAAACGAATACATTCTGGAGAGAAACCTTTCCAATGTAATCAATGTGCTAAAGCATTTTCACAGTCATCAAATCTCATTAGTCACAAACGAATACATTCTGAAGAGAAACACTTCAAATGTGATAATTGTGATAAATCATTTTTTCAGTCATCAGCCCTCTGTAAACACAAGCGGTTACATTCTAGATAGTGACCTTTCTCATGTGATAAAGCAATTTTATACCTTTATTTTATACATTTATTCATGTGTTCATAGACCCAGACGATTACATTCTGGGGGTCTATTCTGTAAGATTGTCGACAATTCTTTTTACAGTATCTTGTCGAAAGTTCCTACAGTACAGTAGGCATAAAAATGAACTTGACAATGTAAAAGTAACTGTCGACAAGTTACAGAATAAATCCCCTGGTAAGAAACCATTAAAATGTGATGTGTATTAGATTAAGAAAAAAATGTAAATGTTCGCATCAATCATTTATCAACATATTGCATAGACAAACCTTTCATATGTGAACATTGTACTAAAGCATTTAAAGAAAAGTTTAGTGCGAAACTAATGAAAGCAAATAGGAAAAGCACAATCAAATGACATGAGTTGTAAATCGTAAAGCTGCGTCTACATTAGCGAACCGATCTTGTAATGTACCGTGTAAGATAACACGCAGTGTAACGTTTTTGTTTAGTATGGACGGAATCACGCACACAAACCAAGCGTATCCAAACTCTCGACCTGATCCACGTTGTCCGGAGTACTTTTTTTTCGTAGTAAAAAATTATAACTTTGGATAAAATGCATTATATTGTGTAATTATGCTGAATACTCTTTACTACAATTTTAATTTTTGTTTATGCACATAGAATGCTAAACTCTGGTTCACATGAACATTGAATACGTTCGCGATACATAGATTTCAAGCGTGCATTACCTTTCGCGTTACATTACATGTCGATTTGCTAATAGAATAGAATTTTGATACTATCTAAAGCTGGGTTTAGATGCTTACAAACAAACCGTATATTTTGTATGTATAATGTATAATTTTGATTTTAATAAAAGCATTTGATTTAAAAGATAATTAAGTTTTTAACACCTGTAGGTATGATTACTAATGCTTTTACAACTTTCCTCAGCTTCTTTTGTTGTGAATTTCAATCACGATAATCTCAAAAAAATTTATTATTTTGAATGAGCGAAAATGGCGTGCTTTTAATTGAATTGAACAAAAAACTATGTGCGTGCGTGTGAGTGTGCATGTCTTCGTGTCTGTTGTGTGTGTATATTACTTTTACAATCTTCATTCTTGTGATACCCGTTAGTAATTTGAAATCTAAAGTAGGTGAGTTCTGGTTCTTTGGGAGGTGGCGTTATTTGTTTCAGATTGTCATTATCATAATTTTGTTATCTAAAATACGAACTATTACTCAATTACAAATAATTATGAGTTACAATATAAATCTCAATCACCGATGACAAATTGCCGTAAGTTACGGCAAACTATTAAGAAAGTGAAATTGTCACACATGGGTAAGTTACTATAGACGAAAGCATTTCATAATTTAATTAATAATAGTCCTATTGCTGCTTCATTTATACAGGATCAATTTAAAAATGCTGCTAAAAAATTACTATCAAATTCTTTAAAGGATAAAGCATTTTACCTAGTACTTTAGAAAAATAGCCCAATAGGCTAGAAATTTATTCAAAATTTTATGATTATGTCATCCAAATCCACTATTATAATCTTTACAAAATATTCCTTTTAATTGTGCCATTAATAAATGTTTTTTTTTTTTTTCATAAATTATCTACGAGATAGAAAATCTACATTAGACAGATATGGTAGCTTAATGTTTGACAATATGTCTCTTGCGGTTGGATTTAATTACGATCTCCCAACTGATCACGTTATCGGCTATGTCGGCTTAGGTTCCGTCGGTAGCCGCAATGAAGTTGCGAACCATGCTTTAGTTCAGGATTCAAATGTTACGAAAACCATCGAAATAGCCTGTAGCATATTATTTTACAAAAGATGTTGTAAAACAGTGGATTTAAAAATTCTTATTAAAAAAGTCATTTCTAAATTACAAAGCTGTGGTTTAAAGATAGTGTACATTGTATATGACCAGGCAACAACTAATTATTCAGTCACTATTCAACTTTTACAAGAGTCAAATTCCGATATATATTTCCTAGTTAATGGTCAAAAAGTTATCCCCATCTTTGCTGTACCACATCTTTTAAAAAACACTAGAAATACTCTTGTGAAATACAATATTATTTTTGCAAAATTTTAAAAAGCAAAATTTTCATAGCAGTAAATTCCCGCCACGCAGGGCAAATGTAGCTTAGTACTGCCCGACGCTACCCTGTCGCTCGCACTCGTACAGAGCGGTCATAATTTCTTGTCAGTTATGCAATAGTTGACAGAAACATTTTGTTATCAAATTTATTTCCAAGGACATGCACACATAGACGTATATTCGATTTTTATATTGGTTTATATATGTTCAATATTTCACTTACCTCTAAGAGCTAACCTCGATCAACAATCGTCTTCCAATTACAATCTTAATAACAATAATATCAACAACAACAATAATAACGAAAAAAACAATAATATATCTTAACAAAAACCACTACTTTTTCTCTACACGCCATTGAGTTAACGAACAACATGAAGTTATCAATACAATATCATTACTGATTGGTTCTTTGTTAAATTAGAATTTTTAAATAAGAGATAGAATACAGTTTTTATATTTTTAAGCTCATTGTTTACTGTTATGTAACTGACAAGGAATTATGATCACACGGTATTTTCAATTTTTAACACTCATGACTCATTGGAACAATGGACTAACAGAACACGGGACTAACACCTCTGTTCTGTATTCTGTGCTTTAAATGGTATGTATGTTAATCGGTACGGACTGATATATAATGAAATTATTAAATCAAGCTTCGTCTGAAACCGGATAAAAGTAAAATTGGTGGAAAAAGGGATTTGTTTCATAAATGAATATGAATGATACGGTAAACAGTTATATTATTGAAAAAGGGATTAAAATTAAGACAGAATATAAAGTTACTTATGAACATGAGAAGACTGTAAAAGTGCTTAGGGCTGAATGGAAGAATGGTCAGTACTGAACACATTTACACTAATACATTTAAGACCAGAGGTGGGTAGAAAATAGAAGTAGCAAGACCTACTTTTAACTTGTTCACCTCCTCGTGACCTGCTGTTCCTTGTCTTGGTATGAAATACATTTCGATTGTGGAAAATTGTCTAAATAAATACTTTTCTATAAAAACTTTGGCTCATGACAACTATAATGGCTTATGCACTGCCCATTTGCAATGTATGCTTCATAAGGCATTGATCAGCAGAAATAAAACTATGGGTTCTGATTCAAAACTATTTATTTTGAATTGCCGACTTGACAGTTTGTATTAATTAGCTAACAGGGTAAATTAATATAATTTTTTGAATGCACGGGTGAATAGAAATGGTAATTAGTGGCCTGAGAATAGTTTTCATGGATTACGTTTGAATCCTAATGGATTACGTGTGAATCCTAAACAGTGATTCACCTTAAAAGCAATGTCTAGGGATATTGTTATAAACCTTATTTTATTTTGTAAACCACCTAAAAATAAATTGTATGTTAAAGTGAATTGGAACATGGGAATACCACATTAGTAGTGCATTGTGGTATTCCAGTGTAATACTCAGGGCGCTATTGTGCAGGATTACCGAAAATTTGATTAAATGGTTAATGAATGTAGGTTTGATTGTAAATACATGTGATGATATGTAATGCATGAGAACTACTGGAATTTTAACGGCACTCTTACAAAAAATAAAATAATTTTTTCATTACTACATTTTTATGAACCACCTGAACGTTTGGGATCGATTATATCCACTTCTGGATTAAGAATGTTTTTAACAGAATTTATTTTAGGAATTAAATGTGAAGTTACAGACGATATATACCATGGTACTACCCACCTAGAGGAAGTTTATATCAAATCTGAACCTGTGAACACAAGCGAATTTAAAGATGAATTGGAGAGTGCAGCTGTCTCCAACACTGGTTAGTAGAATTTTACAATTAATGCTTCTATTATCATTGTGAAAAACAAGGAGCTGGCCACTTCTTTTACCCAAACTTAGGAGATAATAATGTTGAAACGTGAGCTTATAGGGAAAGAAAATGTAAGTGTTGAATCAAATGTGACTCTCAAATCCTTGGTATCAACAGTTTTGATTACCTACCTTATAGTTTGGTTTATAGACGAAATTTGCTAAGTTAAAGTGCCTGATACTGTTATGTGATGACTTTCTGAGAAATTTAAGAATAATTTATTGTTTTGATAGTAGACGAACAGAGGGTTTATCTTACATTATAAGCGACGGCAGTAAATTTTTATTTACTTTTTAATTATTTACAGTTTTTATTGTCATGAACATTTTTATGTCATCTGCATATGCAAGTAATATTAGAATAATAAAAACAGTATACGATATCATTAATGTATAGATTAAAGAACATTGGACTTAAGTCTTAACCTTGAGGCACGCATGAGGTGGTTTTGTAAAATTAAGATTGATGACCATTTAGCAGGACTACTTCCTTATATATTTTCAATATGTAGCAGCTATTAAAAATATATAAGCACCATGGATTCCAAGTTCAGAGAGTTATAAGAAGTAGACTGTTGTTGATTTTTCTGTAGCTAATTAGTTTTATATTTGACTGTGATCTGTTTATTACAGGAACCAGAGACGAAGCTACAGTTGGCGTATATAGGGGTAACAACTCGACAAACGTTATCATCACAGAGGAGATTTATATCAAGTCTGAACCTGAAGACACAATTAAATGTGAAGAAGATAAACTGAACAGTGCAGCTATCACAACCATTGGTCAGTAGATCGAGTTGTACTGATGTCTTTGTTAATGAATATTTGTTTGTTTTGTGTTCATTTCATTGCTAGTCAATAGCTGATAATTTAAAGAGGCTGGCATTTGTTGAAAATGTGCAGGATCGTGTCCTTTATTTAAGTCAACTGTAAAAATTCATTGGTACATTGTACCTGTACATTGAAAGTCATTCGTATTTTATACTTTAGAGAGTCTCGATCCTTTTTGGCCCTATACTACATCATCTACTGACATGTCCCAATATATCAACAATACTAGTGTCAGGATGGATGAAACTGATTTGAAGTATGAAAGTGGAGATGATTGTAAATATGAAGAGGCAGTAACTGGACAAGATACAGGTCAGTCAATAATTTAATATTATTGCATTAGTTGTAAACGCCCAATACTTGTATTATAACAAAATAGTCCCTGATACCGACTGGATGTTTGTTTGCGGTAGTCTTCAATCTAGAGGCCGTTCATTTTCGAAACAACACAATGAGTCATCAAATCTTATTTAAAAAAATGAGAAAAATGAGACAAAAATCATATTTAGATAAAATCATATTTAGCTAAAAGCGAATCTCGTCAACAGTACATTCAGATGAAAAATCTGAAATATTAATAAATGATGTTGGTGTGCCACAAGGATCTGTACTTGGGCCTGTACTATTCTTGATTTACATAAACGACTTTCCATCCAAGTAAAAAAAAAAACTCTAACGTTGTTATACGATTGTCTTCTGTTTAATAAATAAATCATTAGTGTTATCCTGTTTATCATTAGTGTCAAATTAATTACGTTATAACTTGAAAATAAAAGACAATCGCATACAACATTAGAGTGTTTTTGACTTATTTTTACATGTACAATACATTCCTGCAGTTCGGCCCATTCCTCCCCACTCACCCAGTATATATATATTTATATTGAATTATTTGTATTTGCTCATTGTACCTGACTGACTAAAAACAACATATTGTAACTTGGTCAGTAAATATTATTATTATTATTATAAATCGACGCGAACTTCTGCTGTTTTACCAGGGGCGGTCCACGCTGCTTTTACTTAACAACTTTCAAGGCTAACTTACCAAAATCTCACTCACAGAAATGTAATAGTTCTGAATAGAACTGATTATTTTAACACAGTTTTAATAAAATAACGAAAGTACAAACAAGGTACCAAACAAACAGCTGACTAATAAAATAATAAGTAATTCACCACGCCACTGCTTTGCGTGCGCGCAGACGCAGTAATCAATTCAGTCAAAAACTCGTTTCTGCGCAGTGTATTGTGTCGAAAATGTACGGTCTATAGTAGTTTTAAAAATATGAAAAAAAAAATCAAAATAATGCACACTGATGATAATAACACGTAGTCAAATTTTTTTACAAACTACATTTCTACAAATATCTAGTCTAATATTTTTAAAAAATCACGTGGAGTTTTAAATTAAAGCTATACATACTTAGATTTACAATTGACAAATAACTCAAAATTTATTTATTTTAACACGATTACAGCAAGAATTATTTTCCTAGGCATCAACCATTCGGTTCCTTCATTTTCCGCATATGAATGCGGCACGTAGAATATTGCTAGATACTTAAGAAATACTGAAATATGTAAAAATTCACACTTCACCTCTGTTTTTATTGTTAATATGTTTCATTAATCAACACTTGTTTGCAGAATGCAATACATTCTCGAGTAGTCCAGATGAAAGTTGTGAATCAAGACCTATCAAGTTTCAACAAACCAAAACATCATCAAACCAGTGTAATATATGTAAGAAGACATTCGTTCAAGCTAGTTATCTTGTTAAACATAAACGAATACATGCTGGAGAGAAGCCGTTCAAATGTGATCAGTGTAATAAAGCATTTTCTCAATCATCAAATCTCTTTAATCATCAACGAATACATTCTGGGGAGAACGTATTTAAATGTGAGCAGTGTTATAAAGAATTTTCACGGTTATCAAGTCTCACTAGACACGAACAATTACATTCTGGAGAGAAGTTATTCAAATGTGAGCAGTGTAATAAACAATTTTCACGGTTATCGAGTCTCAATAGACACAAACGATTACATTCCAGGGAGAAACCTTTTAAATGTGACCAGTGTAATAAAGCATTTTTACGTTTACCAGACCTCATTGGACACAAACGATTACATACTGGAGAGAAACCATTTAGATGTGAACAATGCAATAAGGCATTTTCACAAGTAGCACATCTTATTACTCACAAACGAGTGCATTCTGGAGAGAAGCCATTTAAATGTGATCAATGTAACAAAGGATTTGCATTGGCGAATTATCTTTCTGGACATAAACGAACACATATGAGGGGAGAGCAATTCAAATGGTAAAAAACGATTTTCTGATCGCGCTGGTGCGAAGCAGACTGTCGTCGTCAGCGCCAATGCGTCAGCGCCAATGCGTCAGCAACAGCGTCAAAATATGTATCAATGTATTCTAAGCACAACAAGCTTTTGGCTTTTGCTCTTCACTTTATTATTATTAATAATAATAAAAATAATATTAATAATAGTATATTTTCCCGATATTTTTCTAATTAACTGATATGCTGTTATATATTCTTTGTAAAATGAAGTATTAAAATTAATAGAAATATTTATTTTATAAATTAAATGTTTTATTTTGGTAAACGGTAAATTGGAAAATCAAAATATTTTTAAATGATTTGATAATGAAAAAAATGTTTCAATTAAATAATGTTTACTTTAGATGTTGAAATGTCAAACACAATTTAGCATACCGCTCATGAGCTTGAAAGATATAAAATAAAAATTATTAGTTTTAAGACAGGACATAAAATAAAACAATATTAAAATAGTAATCGTTTTTTGGATACGTAAAGAAGTATTAGGGGTACCGGAAAGTTTTTTCGTTTTTATTATTAGTGCAGTATGCGAACTAGTCACGACTTATTAGCTGAATTAAACAGACGTCTTTTGCGTTTTGATTAAACTCTGTAAACTTGAGTACCTAATTATTATTTTCGTTTCATTTTAAACCCTTGCATTTTAAAATGGCGGAAGAATTTTCATCAAAACATTTTTATGCTGTTTAATGTAGTATGAGTACCATAAAAAAAAAATCTGCAACAGTTGCTACATAAAACATTTGCACTGTTTATGGTAATAAACTAAGTGTACGCACATGTCAACAATGGTTTAAAAAATTTAAATCAGGAAATTTATGCTTGGATGAACTTCGATCTGGATGTTAAATACGTTGCAAAGTGTTAATTCTGATCTCTACTGTGAACAATTGGATCGACTGAATCTGAACTTGACCAGAAATCGGCCAGAAATTGTGAATAGAAGAGGAGTTATTCTTCAAGGCAACAATGCCTGACCACATTCATCAAAAAAAGACATGTGAAAAAAGTTCCGAGCTTGATTGGGATGTTCTAACACACCCACCCTAGTCATCAAACATTTCACCCTTCGACTATCACTTATTTCGGAAACTGGAACACTTTTTAAGAAACAAGACACTTAGAGATATGAACCATGTTACAATGAGCCTTGAAAAATTTTTTCCTTAAAAAAATTAGGAATTTTATAAATGGGGAATATTTTCTCTTCTTGATAAACGGCAGAGTGTTATAGATCACAATGGTTAGATTCACCGAGAGATTTTCTATCGATCGCGACCCGTAAATCAGCCCTAAATTAATATTTAGGATCTTTTTTATTAATAAGGATCACAACGCTTCGTCTCGCTATTTGGCAAGAACCATCACTTCGTCTCGCTGTACGGCAAGAATTCAACGCTTCGTCTCGCTATTTGGCAAGAATCATCGCCCATCTCGCTATACGGCAAGAATTCAACGCTTCGTCTCGCTATTTGGCAAGAATCATCGCCCATCTCGCTATACGGCAAGAATTCAACGCTTCGTCTCGCTATTTGGCAAGAATCATGGTCCACCTCGCTACTTGGCAAGGATCATCGCCCACCTCGCTATACGGCAAGGGACCCTCACCCACCTCGCTATACGGCAAGGCTCCGAACACTCCTACCTCTCACCACGGCTCTATACTGGCTGGACGAAGAGGGAAACCTTCCAGGCGCCGTAACCTACTGCAGATCGCCTACCTCCGTCGCTTGAGAAGAATATACATCGAGAGACCATACCACAGCGTCCCGAGGACCATCCAACATCAGCTCATCGCCAAAGGGGACCCTAGGGCTCGCCTCTTTGCACCACGGTCGCCTGCTAAACGGCCGTCACCACCCATCATCGCCGCCGCTGGCAGCAGCTGCATCGCCGTCCAGCCAACCAGGTCATCAATCATATACACCTACTGCAAGCGCTGCCACCGCTGAGACCGACTTCTGCCGCTCCTGCTGCCAGGCCCCGACCGCACTCAACTCGGCCTGTGGCCCCCATTCCAACAGCGGCCCGCACAACAGCAGCTCCGACTTCTGTCGACCCTACTGTCCGAGTCCACAGCCGCACCAAGCCACCAACCAGACATCGTGCCAGCATCCACAAGGCGGCCGTTAAACCAACTGCACTGCCGCCTTCGCCGCTGAAGACAGCCGCCCCTCGGACCAAACCTCAGATTAGGCCTTACTGCGGGCCACTCACCGGCCTAGCCACAGCCGTCGCCAAGAAGACTGCGTCGCTGCCACCCAAGTCCACACCGCCGCCGAAGTTCCGCTCAACCACCCCGAGCGTATCCAGCCTTGTGAGGGCTCGTTGTAGAGAGCTATTTGGCCTGGACACACCGCCATTCACACCAGCTACACGCCGTGTACGGTCAATCGACTCCACACCCGAATCCTCAAACATTACTCCGGCGCTACCGCCAAAAACCAACTCTCACATTCCACCATACTCCCCACTTTCATTCGGGATGAAACAATCAGGACCCGGGAACCCGGACAGCTACTCCAACCTGCAAGAAAAGGTCCTCGAACTATTCGGACCACTGAATCCGTCACCACCGGCAGCCAAACATTATTCACCGGCTGCCCAGACACCGTCACCAACTGCTTCGTGGACGCTTTCTCCCATCATCACTCCCACATTCCCCGTAACTCCCGACATCCGCACGGTCAAAAGCCCGGTTCCGAAGGCGCGCACTGGCTTATCCAGGAAACGTCTGGACTTTTGAACCAACCCCTTCATCCTATGGTATTGTTACTAATTCTGTTTAATGTTTGTACAGATTCTTTATTCATGTCATTTCACGCTCTTCAAGCGTTTGTAGAAATGTCTATTCAATTTTATTATTAAAATAAATGATAAATTCAGGATAGTTGTATCTCTTCTAAGAAACCTTGGGGTCTCACACATTCTCTTTCAGGCCTAGTAGTCGTGGCTCTTCAAGCCCAGAGTGGTAATTCACGGCCCAGCTCTCGAGCTAGTCAGGTAACATTTGTTCAGTGATAGTGGCCTGAGGACCTTTTCCGAGGGGCATTACCTCCTGCAACAAATTGCCCGAAATATGGTGGTGAGGTAGAGGAGAATCAACATAGCTGTTTTCCATGTGTAGCTACAGCGTTTTTTGTTGACGAAACGAAAACAAAACATCTTCCTAGTAGCTATTTTAGTGATTATTACGCTCAGTATTATGCTAAGTAAATTATGTACAAAATAAATAAATATTGTATATTTTAAATTATTCTCTATTTTATTCACCTCTGTACCTCTCCTGATCGGACGAGACGACTTAAAAATGTGAAATGATATATTTGTATATTTTTATGTTTTCAATAAATTCACTTGTGAAAAATATAAAAACTATGTTTTATTCAATGACCCTAATCATAAACAGAATACAAGAGAGAAGAAAAAAATAACAGCTTGTTAAAAGCAGTTCACGCGGTCTGTAAAATTTTCCCGCGTAAGACATTTTTTGAATTCCGTTTGCTCTTACATTTCTGGACGATACGATTAAGACCTTTATGAATTTTGCGCGCTCTTACACCCTCTATCATCTTTGCAACCAGCTTAACGCCATGATCGCACCACCTGTTTAGAACCTCTTAGGCAATGACATTTGACCTTCTTCAGCTGTCTCTATGGGAATGCTGTCCGTGACTTCTTCAGCACCTCCTGGGGCACTTCTTGTACCTGGTGACAATGAAAGACTCTTCCAAGGTCAAGTGGGACCCCATGACCTTGAAAGACTCTTCCAAGGTCAAGTGGAACCCCATGACCTTGAAAGACTCTTCAAAGGTCAAGTGGCACCCCATGATCTCTACATGCGGAAGACCACGGTCCAAAGTCCAATGTGTCACAGGAATAGTACAAGATACTACTCATATAGCATACATTATACAGAAACGGATCACTTTTAAAATACAAAAAAATAGTATATATATAAATATAAAACGAATTTAAAATAAAATTAGAAAGAGACGCATTCAGGACGGGAAAATGGTTGCAATCCTAGCCTTGAATACATTTATGTCTAAGAGTGAGTTCCACAGGTCGAATACTCTGTTAGAGATCAAATGTTGTCTCTGCTGCTTAGAGTATTTCTCGTGCTTCAGCTTGAGAAGGTGGCCACGAACACTTTGGTCCAAATTGAGTTGAAACAACGAGGAAATGTCAATAGAGAATTTGCCTGTGGTCATCCTATACATCTGTATAAGATCTCCGCGGCTTTTGCGATCAGCTAGTGACGGTAACTTTCGTGAAGTTTTCTAAAACGTTCTTCGTAGGGTAGAAGGCGGAGGTTACTCGGGAGACGTGTAGCTAGTCTTTGAACACCTTCCAGAAGGTGTATATCCCGCTACAAGTAAGGCGACCAGACAACAAATGCAAATTCAAGGATAAGGCTGTGATGGTACAGCCACTGGTATCCCGTTTGAGTTTTTATTTTGCATGTTATTTATTACGCATTCCAAAGTTTTAACTGAAACAGATTAACTTAAGTGTATTTCTTATACCTGGTACCAGATGTGCGGTCACAAGGGTCGGATTTCTCGAGTGCCATACACACAAAACTAGCTAGTAGGCGTCATAAACATTGACCGCAAGTGGTGACATTTTACATCTGTTCACCGATTGATATATATTATGTTGATTTTTAAATATGTCTAGAGTTTAACTTAAAATTCAAAGAAACCATTTTTTGTGAGGGTTACCAAATGTGTCAAATAGATTTAACAGGTCTGTGTCGTGAGAAATTAGTAACCATTTTATGTGTCTGGATTTTGTAAATGTTTATGTACAATTCTATGAGAACTGGAGAGAGAGAGAAGACTTCTTCGTCTAGAATTTAAGCCATATATAAGACTGAGATTCCAGCTCAAAGGGCAGGCAGAGAGAGCCCGTCACAACGCGCACTACGTACTCGTGAACTTAATAATAACTTAATTTGTGAAAGATACGAAAGCTACATTATGTTGTTTTGTTCAATGGAGAAATACGTGTTTTTTTGTTGTTTGTATTTTATTTTTGGTTATCATGGAAAAAAAAACAATCAATTTTGTTGTGTGCCGCAATGTAAATCGTGAATAATGAAGAATCCTTCTTAAACATTCCATAATTTACCTAAATCGAAAAAAATATCAATTGAAACGACGTTTGTAGGCAGAGAAAAAGTGGATCGTAGGTTTTTATGTACTCAAAAACTAAAAATGGGCAAAAATCCAAGCCCATGCATGCATGTTTGCCCGTTGCATTTTATGGAAAGTGATTTTTTACGTCCAAAAAAAGACTGAAAAAAAGCATTTATCGCACCCAAAATTTGCCTAAATCATCAGTTGATATATTAAAAGGCCCTTCTACTTTTTCAGGCAGAGATATTAATTTTTACTAATATATTTACCATATTTTAGTTGTTATTATATTGATAGACAGTCAAAAAGAATTAAAAATACAATGAAAAACTAAAAATATCCTTGAAATTTCTTTAGAATAGTATATTATTACATATCTTGTAAATCGTAGATTACCTTTAAATTAAAAAAAAGCTCGGAAAACAGGAAAAATACAACTCGTGTTCATTTTCACCATGTAAACAAATACACGAATAACAGTTTAATGTGGCTTTCGAGTGTTCCAGCTTTGCCGCATACGGCGCTGCGATCTTAAAAAGTTTCCCCTATCTCCGCCGGGTTATCTTGCAACCCTCCGTCTGGTTTTCTTCGCTGTGAGTGATCTCTACGTGGACCAGCTGTGAATAAATAGACCATTACGGGCTTGTTTCGTACGGTTATTACAATAACTTGTACCAGCAACATTCTGTTCATCTTCACTCTCTGTACTATCACTCGTCTCGTTATTGTCACTGTTCGTATTATTTTCGTCTGAACTATTGTTGTCAATCTCTTCAAAAACCAAGTCATCTCTCAAGTCTTTTTACCCAGGTACTTCTGAAATTGTCCATTTCACATGTGTTGCTATAACATCGTGATTTGGCTTTATCATTCGTTCCACTCTTCCCGCATAAAGTTATTAAATGGTTTATTAATCGACACATCCAAGGGTTGTTGACTTGTAAGGCCTCGAGAAATGACCTCTAATTCCACACTAACATCGCGCCCCAATTTTGTCGATTTTTCTGCGTAAAAAGGTGCGTCTTATGGTCCGAAAAATACGGTATATGTAAGGTTTCCATTGTTATGATAAATAATTTCTCTGTTGGAAAATATTTTAACAGAGAAATTTTTCGAAAAAATTTATTTAACAAAAGTTGCTATAAAAGCAATAACTAACAACTTTTATTTGAGACATTTTTTGATAAAACAGCATAAATTAAACAAGTACTTTGTGATGGCGGTCGGTCCTGTGGTGGCCACAGCTGATTTTTTTTCTTTTTGTCCCGCGAGCTCGTTTTTCATTTTATTTTAATAGACCGGTAAAAATATGAAAACACAAGTGATGACCTAAAAAAAGTCTTCACTTCTAAAATACAAAGTGAAATCTGGCAACCCTGATGTGTAGACTACTTTATTTATTTATTTTCTAGTTTATTTGTTCTTTTTAATATATAGTCAAGTTATTTAAATGGGTTGTGTTAGGAGCAAATTGCCATTGTTACTGTACGCCAAAAATTTTAACTAACTAACTAGTTTAAAAGTTTAATCTGAATGGTTGTTCTTTCTGAAACAAACAAAAAATTAGTAAATTTTAGTTTAAAATTTTATTTTATTGAAAATATTTCAAAAATACAAAAATTATCAAAATTTGAACGAGGATCTACATAAAAATGGGAGAAATTAAAATTTTCATGAAAAAGATTCTTATACATTTTCACATACAGGATTCTTCATAATCAGGCGTGGTAATAGATTTCTCTTCAGACTTAAAATTTTCATAGAAGTAAATATAATTTAGAAGTATAATTACTTTTTTTGGACAGTTTGATATTTTGAGTATTTAACCGAAACCAATCGAAAAGAAATGCAGTATTGTTTAAGATAAGTTCAGATTTGTATGCTTTATCTTTTTTACCCCATTGAACCCTATAGGCCGGTTTACCGGCCTGATTTGGCGAGGCATATACCCTAATGAACGATTTACCAGCCTTGAGATCTACCTTCATTTCAATACGGCCCGGAATATCGGTCTGCGAAAAAAAAAAAAAAAACCCGATACGATAGTTTTGACTCTGAGCTCAGGGATATGGTGCTAATACAATGAACGCCTTAGGGTTCAAAGGGTTAAATAATTTCCCATGTTGTGTTATTCTATAACAGCAATTCCCAAACAGTACGCCGCGGCGACGTGGCTGGGCTACAAGGGCGCCGCGAAAACATTTCATTATTCGCTCAACTGCATTAGTTAGACTAGTGGTTCCCAAACTTTTGCGGTTCCAGGCGCCCTTAATGTATTAACATTTTTCCGTGGCGCCCCAAGTCAATACATTGGTCTAACCAGAGCCGTAGCAATGAATTTGGCGCCCTTGGCAAATAAATTAATTTAAGTTAAAATAGCGCATATCATATAATTTTTCATTTTATTTTAATAGACCGGTGAAAATATGAAAACACAAGTGATGACCTAAACAAGTCTTCACTTCTAAAATACAAAGCGATGAAAAAAAAGGCCCTGGGTCTGGGTTTAATTAACGCAGTTGGAGAAATATAGGAACGTTTTCGTGGCGTACAGTTTGGGAATCGCTGAGTTAGATCAATGTTTGGACTTGGGGCACCGCGGAAAAATTCTGATATAATGATATATTATTGGCGCCGGGAACCGAAAAAGTTTGGGAACCACTGGTATAACCTATTTGTCAAAACTATGGTTGAATGAGGCTATGCTTTTTAATTTCTGCTTAGTTTACTTTAATTTATCTGGTAAATCAGACTTCATATATGTCTGATTGTCTCACTGTTGAGTGTTATAAAATACATTTAAGCTTAATTTGAATGTCTAAATGGGCCTGTAATTTGTGTGGTTCATTTGAAAGCTTTGGAAAAATACCAGTTTCCGGAAATGATAATACCAGCCAGAAATAATAGTTTAAATTTTTATATCTGTTAAAAAGCCGTTGTAATTGGTTCTCATGTTTGAGACAGATACAACAAAACACTGTAGCTACAGTTCTTTACATTTTTTAAATTTCCAAATCAGTAACACTATTGGGCTCAACAGCGCTATGAAGTGACACCAAGCGGACAGAATTTGAACTAGTGGAACGAGTAACTGTTTATTGTTTACTCGTGGTCTGTATCGCGTTTAAACTTTAATGTTGCAGTTTGTTTGTACCATTAACTTTTGATAGCAACTATTATTCTTTTTTATATTATTTTGTGTTATAATGAGTTGTCATAATCCAAACTACTGTGTATTTGGTTGTCACTCTAGGAAAAGAAGTGAGAGAAACATTCACTTCTATTTTTTCCAAAAGAAAAACAATTTGTGACAATAATAATTATATTTGGTGTTGTGGAAAAGACAAATAGGTAAAAAAGCATGGGAAAATGCTATAAATAAGGGGAAAAGAGTGAGAGTGTGCTCAAAGCATTTAAAAGCTACAGATTATATCAATATTGTTAACTTATTAATATTTAACAAAGTAGTATTTATTACCCGTGTAGCTTTAACTAGAGCATGCAGTCTTAAATATTGTATGTAGATATTCTGATACAGCTTTACTGAAGTGTTTGCATTCGTTTTTGATTATTTTTTTTTAGGCGGCGAGTTTCTAACAAAGGTTGCGGTTTACAGGTGCAGGTTAACTTGCAGTTTTAATTTTCCAGTGACTTTGTGAGATGTTGATTTTGATTGTTTGTTTGTAAACATAACCGACATATATCGACATGCTCATAATTTTTTTCAGAAATTACATATATACACGACCGGCGTTTAACAACTCCTCTCCTTCAACTACACACTTAGAAGAAGGTTAACAAATTAAAATGATTTAGTAAGGATAGATGTTAATTATCATTGTAAATCGAAGATTTAAAATGTAAACAAATGAGAACAAGTTTCACATTAGTCGTTTCGATAAGCTGTATCACAGCGCCGCCATCGGCCATTTTTGTGTCCAATTCTCTCCACAATGACGTAAAAAATTACAAATATTCTTTATTTCACAAATTATTTTATTGTCACTAGACGTACATTTCGGCTTCGAAGTAGCCATCTTCAGTAGTTGAATAAAACTTTATAAAACGCTTTATTCAACTACTGAAGATGGCTACTTCGTAGCCGAAATGTACGTCTAGTGACAATAAAATAATTTGTGAAGTAAATAATTTCTTTAAGTTTACCTTATCCTAAACTTCACGTTAACTCACCAATTAATATTTACAAATATTCGTTTGGTACCAGGTCGTGCTGATTAGTATAGGCAACTGAGTAGATTCTTTTCACCAAATAAGCGCTCTTCTCGTAAAAATAGAATATATATTCACGCTCGAATACGCTAGCTGGTGGCTAAATTGTTGTACTAAATACTGCAGTTAAGTTTGAATTTATTCCGTATATTTTAGTGTTGATTTTTTGTTAGAATTTCGACAGAAATTGTAAAAAACTATAAGCCTACAACAAATTGTAATGATTTTAGCTGTCATTAAAGAAAGGATAAAGATAGGCTTCTTAGAATTTTTACTTTTTCTAATACCCTTTTAACACTAGAACTTAAAATGAGTGAACTTTAAGTCCACCGATGTTTAACATCGGTTTGCTTTCACACTAGATATTTAAATCTCCGGTGCTGCCGTCCGCTACGGTAATTTTGTTCTTAAGTTACCGTCAGGAAATTACTAGTTTGGAACTGTCTGCGCAGACGCACAATTCATTCCATTCTACAATAAAAATATATTACACCTGTACTAACACATAAGTCGATACATTTTACCTTAATTATTGCAGCTCTGTATTGTATTAAATACGTTATTAAAATAAATAATTTTATTATAACAATAAGTTTAAATTTCTTATAACGTCGATATAATACAGTATTCTTGTTTATGATAACATAAAATGTTGACAGCACAAATTCGAACAGTATTTTTTTATATTAGAAATTATGTTGGCAATGCATTCTATCTTTAGGACGCAGATCTCCGTCTTAATGTTAGCTTGAGTTAAAGAAATGCAGGGAAAAATAATATTAGTAATAAGTCCAAATTGGGAAAAGATTTGGTTATGAACAGGAGAAAGGCGTGGGAATATTTTGAGTTATGGCAAAAAAAGTAACTGGTACTATGCGAGTCTGTGCATTACATTTTCGCGAGTGGATTCCAGAAAAAAAGGTTTAACTTTTACTTGCTCCTGACCAATTAAAACTTATTTTATTTCACGAGGCACTGAAGATAATGTATTTGTTTTGCAAACAGAATGCTTCAATAAATCTACTAAAACAAAACTTTAAATACTGTAATTTATTACCCACCAAGCTCTTACATTATAAAAATTTAATAAATTAAACATTGATATTTTTTCGAGTAAATAGATACACTGTTCACTGCATTTAATCAGTGTCTCACAATTATTACATTAAAAATTACCACCACGTACTGCACGGGGTTTATTGTGGTGTTGCTTAATTTTTTAATGCAGTTTATTTTCAATAAATATATTATAAATAAAAAATATATTAAAATATATATAACAAAATAAATTATTTTTATTATTATCATAGAAGATTTTATTTCATTTATATTATATGTACTGTTTATTTAGTTTACAGTCATTATTGATCTACATAAATCCACTTCCATAATTATGGATACAATATATGTATTTACATTTTTATTCCAGAAGTTTTGTAAATATAAATGCGTCTAACATAAAATGTTACATATCTTACGAGTAAATAAAAAAATCATTGTTGTGGAGTGTAAATTTTCAATTTTTTAGACTCGCATGTATTTAGTAAGTCAGGGGGTTTTGGAGACCAAATATTATTTGACGCTGGGTAATAACACCGAATTGAGCAAGCTGACTGAGTTAATTACACCATATAACACTAAATCATAGTCCAGAAGTAATATAAATTATGCCACAATACCAAATCGTAGACCAGAAAAATTGAGGAGGAAGCCAGGTGTGTGGAAATCCCGTGGTACAATAATGAGTATATATATATATTCACGTGAGCGTCCACACTATCATGCCAAGATCCGAATCGTAGCAGTTTATACTTATTTAATCTCAAATAAGTATTTTAGTCATAAATACAAAAAACGTATTTAAAAACTATATATTCTGATACTTAACTAAAGTCCATTGTACATTATACTTTTTTCAATAATATCCAACTCTGACGTCATTTCAACTTTTGATACTACAGAATATAGTGGGGGAAAAAAATAGGATAGAAGATATATTTTATACCTTCTATCTCTTATTACTTTTCATTGCCAACTTAAAAATTTTTAGGTTCAGATGGCAGACAACAATTTGGTTATAGTAAACCAATTTATAAATATTGTTTAATTGTGATAAGTTTATATTTAATTATATGTTCTAAATAAACTTCTTATCAACTTAATAAACTACTAAAAGTTAAATTGTAAACAAAAACTAAAAAGTTGCTGGTTGGTACGACTGATAAGTATACAACTGTCATCCAAAACTACCTCCGGTCAAATTTTTGGTTGACAGTTCTGTACTTTTTGTACAGTTCTCTCCAGATTGTAAGCGTCTGTGTAGAGAGAGAGATGTGATAACAGTGACAATGATTTATTACACTAATCACATTTGAAGAGTTTTTGTCCAGAATGTATTCATATCTGTGTAAAATTGAATAAAAATACTAAAGGAAGGAGACTATATGAATTTTTACGTACAAAATTTTCTGACGGAAATATTCAACAATCATAATGGCTGCTAATACTTTGTTGTTCTCGTATTAAAAAGTGTAATATATTAACATTTATTTTGATAATTTATAAATCATAAAGTATATTCATAATATAAATTTGCTATCTTGTCAAAATAGTTAGCTGTACTGTTTGCGGTCGAGCAAAAACGCAAAATACAAAGGCTAAAAGAAGTATTTTTCACTTGTTAGTACTGTCTATTCATATTATGTAATTGAATTAATAACATTTTGATAAATCTAAACATACACGTTACTTATGGACAATGGCGTACTGTCATAATTTTCTGCTATAAGTTCTGTATGTATTTATTTACTTGTGTGTATCATTAATTTTATAATAATAAATTCCAGATGTATAATAGTGTTTTTATACTTTGCGTTCAAAATAATATAATTGTTACACTGAAAACAGTTTAACAATAGAAGCTATTGTTAAACTGGTTATGGTGACTTTTTATTTTGAGAGATTGGCAGTACTACTCGTCTACGGCGCGTCATTGATAACCTCAAATATTTTAAAATGTTTATTTAATACAATTTGTAAGTATTTCCATGTCAGATATTTATTTTATATTATTATTAAGAAAATTCAAAAGAAAGTTTGTTGTTTTGCATCTGTCAAATTACTGTTGTGTTATCATATAAATTGTTTTATTATACATTGTTGCTATGGTGACCGCATTTCACAAAAATCCCTAGATTGTATTCCGATATTTTTTATAAATGAAATTTTAAAATTTCTATAAAATAAGTGATGAAGAGTATAAAAAAATAGTATATTGTGTTCGTTTTGTACGACATATTGTCCCATTTGTTTCTTTGGAGCACTTCTCGCTGCGCCCGTCGTACACCACACAACTCGTGTGACAATACATCGTCTTATAAAACTCTTGTCTACGGCGTGTCATTGATAACCTAAAATATTTTAAAATGTTTATTTAATGCAATGTGTAAGTATTTCCATGTCAGATAATTATTTTATAATATTATCACATTAAAGGCGGGAGTCGTAGTACTACGATTTATCTCGACTGTAGCTTAAAGGCGGGAGTCGTACTAATACGATATATCTCGACTGTACCTTGTAGTTTTAAGAGTTTAAATAAACTTTTTTAAGTCTAAATTTTTTTATGATTACACAAAATATCGCCCGCTCTAGGACGAAAAACGAGGCGGGGCGGTCGCCGCGTTACCTAGCTTACTTTCGTCAAGATCCCCCGCCTTTAATGTGTTATTATTAAGAAAATTCAAATAGAAAGTTTGTTGTTTTGCATCTGTCAAATTACTGTTGCGTTGTGTTATCATATAAATTGTTTTATTATACATTGTTGCTATGGTGACCGTATTTCACAAAAATCCCTAGATTGTATTCCGATATTTTTTATAAATGAAATTTAAAAATTTTTATAAATTAAGTGATGCAAAGTATAAAAAATAGTATAATATGCTCGTTTTATACGACATTTTGTCACACTTAATTCTTTGGTACATTCCAAACAACTCGTATAATATAATAATCTACTAATTTATTGATTGTATCTCATATCTTTAGCTTCTTTTGAAAATATCAAGATTGGTATTTTTTACTTTTGTACCGATAACAATTATTTTAATAAATGGCCCTACTCTACAGCCGGAAACTATTGTCCGCCATTTTGAAAAACCGTCTCGGTCGTTCCAAATAGCATGTAATACTCCTTCCTTTAGTCTTTTTATTCAAAGGTGTGTAACGAGCCTTGAACACTAAAAATATTTTTTTCCACGGCTATATAGATATGCGTTAATTACAGCCATGTCACTGATTAGTAAATGTAGCACGTTCCCCACTCCTTTTTACTACACACCACTGACCTGTTACGTAATAAGCTCATTGCGTAATAGGCTGAGCTCATTACATAACAGGTTCAAGCAAACACCGCCGACCGCTGCTAGGCAACGTAATAAATCGATTGAAATCATATGCCAAATAATTGTTAGTTTGTTTAAGAAAACCGGATTAAAATTAAATAATATAGTTAAAGTTGTCGAATTTTGCAAATATATTTTTTATAGAGTTTGTCTTGGTCAGTCAGTTAATCAATTGACGCAAGTATTGTTATTTTAATTGAATTGGCATTCCATATGACACGTACATAATCGTTGTTGCTAGGCAACGTAATAAGTAGGTTGAAATAAACTGTCAAATTATGGTTAGTTTTTAAAGGGAACTGAATAAAAATTAAATAAGTAATAAAGTTATAGTAGTGGAAACTTGCATTGAATAGTAATTTAACACCAGTATGAAAGTTGCCATGAGCCGCAGGCGAGTAGCGTAATTCATACGAGTGAGAAAAGACTATTTCATGCAAGATTCATACTATGCTTTTTTCACGATTATAACTTTATTACTTATTTAATTTTTAATCCTTCCATGCTCGTTGCATAATGTACTCTATCACACTGATCACATTTGAATGTTCTCTTCAGAATGTATTCGTTTGTGATTACAGAGAGTCGATGACCTTGTAAATGATCTATCACACTGCTCACATTTGAATGACTTCTCTCCAGTATGTATTCGTTTGTGCCTAACAAGACTTGATGACATTGAAAATGATTTATCACACTGGTCACATATGAATGGTTTGTCTCCAGAATGTATTCGTTTGTGTTCAATGAGTCTTGATGAAACTGCAAATGCTTTATCACAGTGCTCACATTTGAATGGTTTCAGTCCAGTATGTATTCGTTTGTGCCTAACAAGACTTGATGATATTGAAAATGATTTATCGCATTGGTCACATATGAATGGTTTCTCTCCAGAATGTATTCGTTTGTGTTCATTGAGTCTTGATGAAACTGCAAATGATTTATCACACTGCTCACATTTGAATGGCATCTCTCTAGAATGTAATCGTTTATGTTTAGAGAGATATGATAATCGTGAAAATGATTTATTACACTGATCACATATGAATGGTTTCTCTCCAGAATGTATTCGTTTGTGTTTATTGAGTCTTGATGAAACTGCAAATGCTTTATCACACTCATCACATTTGTATGGTCTCTCTACAGAATGTAATCGTTTGTGCATAGACAGATATGATAACCGTGAAAATGATTTATTACACTGATCACATCTGAATGGTTTCTCTCCAGAATGTGTTCGTTTGTGATCATTGAGACTTGATGGAAATAAAAATGCTTTATCACACTGATCACATTTGAATGGTCTCTCTCTACAATGTACTAGTTTGTGTCTAGTGAGATGTGATACCTGTGAAAATAATTTATGACACTGATCACATTTGGAGGATTTCTCTCCAGAATGTATTCGTTTGTGTATAATGAGATGTGATGACTGTGAAAATGATTTAACACACTGATCACATTTGAAGAGCTTTTGTCCAGAATGTATTCGTTTGTGTCTAATTAGATGTGATGACTGTGAAAATGCTTTATTACACTGATCACATTTGAAAGGTTTCTCTCCAGAATGTATTCGTTTGTGTTCAATGAGACTTGATGACAGTGAAAATGCTTTATCACACTCATCACATTTGAACGGTTTCTTTCCAGCATGTACTTGTTTGTGTCGAATGAGACTTGGTTGCACTGTAAACGTTTTATCACACTGTTCACATTTGAATGGTGTCTCTCCAGAATGTATTCGTTTATGTTTAATGAAATTTGAAGAGTATGAACATTCTTTATCACAGTGCTCACATTTGAATATTTTCTTTCCAAACTTTGTTTTCCTGTGACTAATGCGATGCGACGACTTGGTTCTTGCAGGTTGTTTACACTTATTTATGGCAAGTGACGCATGACTCTCATCTAGATTACTGAAAGATGTTCCTTCATCTGCAAACAAACTTGCATTGATTAACGTGTATTATTGTAGCCCCTGTACAAAATTAACCTTGTATGCAATTATTTATTTATTTATTTATTTATTTATTTATTTATTTATTTATTTATTTATTGATTTATTTATTTATTTATTTATTTATTTATTTATTTATTAAGGGACCCCACAAACAATTTGTCCTTGTTTGTGCCCATACACATATACACACATACGTCATTTGTACAATTAACATACATTTAGTTAATTATATTTATGATATTGCACTTAGATATACCATGAGTTCAAAATGTAATTACATAAGGGTTGGCTATGGAAAAATTAAATAATGTCTACTACAAGCTTTAGAATTAATTAACTGTCATCACTGTTGTTTTATGTAATAAGTTAATATTGTCATATAAAGGTTGCAGTAGACATTATTTTATTTTTCCATAGCCAACCCTTAAGTAATTACTTTTTGAAGTCATGGTACATACACAAAAAAGAAACAATTAACAAATTGGTACACTTAACCTAAACCAACATTTAAGAATATAAAATAAACATACGAATAACACTCATTATATTCATATTCATCAATACTTTTAGATTGTAATGCAGATAGTTTTAGAAAATAACGTCTCTAACAATCTGCGAAACTGTGAATAACTTTGTCCAAATATATCCAGTGATCTGTACAGTGTTCAGTGTTCGTTCTTTTAAAATAAAAAAATGTGTCCCTAATTCTATATTCCCGGGGTAGAACAAATACAAGACAGGATATCCGAACAATCGACAAGATTATTAAATAATTTATAGAGGAAGCCATGTCTGTCCTCCCGGCCAGCGTTTTCCGGTGATATGAACTTAGGATTTCAGCCGATGGTTTGAGTCTGGGATATGTTCCTGTTAATCTTAATTCAACAACACGGAAATACCTGGTTTGGATAATCTCTATGCGCTTTATATAAAGTGCGTGAAAATGAGACCAAACCACACACGCGTATTCTAGAATAGGACGTACATGAGAGTTAAACAGCGCTACATATGATTCTACTTAACGAAAGTTCTTTGTTACGTGCAAAATAAAACCCATACTTTTAAAAGCTTTATTTATTACGTATGTGACCTGTTGTTATACAGGTCTTCAAAATTTGTTAGTTTGAAAAAATATAGTTTTTGATAACGTGGAAGGCTTATGAAAATGTATGCATGTTTTTAACGAGAATCTGGGACTAAAGATTTTTAATATATTTTATAAAAAAACATTTTTCGGGAAGAATTAACCAACAAAGCTTGAAAGACAGACATTGAGGCAGACCTGAGAGACATTGCTTGAAATTATGACCATTTCTCGAACACAAAAATAAAGAGTTTGAGTATACTTTTAATTTTATATGTAACACCGTTGATTGTAGTGCTACAGTTTTAGACCAGAGAGTTGTCCAATTCTGTTTTTAGCCCTTACATTGTATAGACTGGTGTTACGTACTTGGTATTGATGAAGTATTCAATGTACTTGGTGTCATAGTTCAAGAAGGAATATGAAGTGCTGGTACAATTTTCAGTAAACTGACTTATACTGCAGCCTGTATTTTTTATTTTAGTTAATATGTAAAAAGTATTAATTTTAGAGGATGATTAGTTCGAAACCTTTTTGAAGATAAGGTAAAAGAGCTCAGTTCAGCTAGAATGGTAGTCATGTCTATCCGTAGCTTGAGAGTTTGTGAGAAGCCGACTAAATAATTTATTTGAAAAATTATAATATATTATTACTACAACTAAAAAACTATCAGCTATTGTACTTCTGTGCATGTACTTAGTAAATGGAAACGAGGAATAGCTGTATTGGCTTACAACTAATACTATAATGCTTATTTATTGACTGACCTGTATCGTTTCCAGCTGCCATATCATCATATTTATCGTCATATTCACATTCAGACTTGATGTCTATCTCCTCAGTAATGATAATATTAGTGTTGTAGTTATACTGGGAGATGTCGTCAGCAGATGATATGAAATATATCTTCCGAGTATCACAACTCTCTGAAATGCAAAGACTTATAGTTACTATCATTATGTCTGTTTTTAACGCATGTAATTCTTACAGCCCACTCACAAGAAATTTTCAAGTAAAACTTGATATATACAGAATTATTTTGTGAAAATAATAAATAAAAAATAATAAACAAAGACATAAAACAATACATTATTTTGTTATACAGCAACTTATATGATGCAAATCGTAAATTAATAAATGCGTCCTTAGGTGTTTAACACATAATGAATAAAAATGTTTTTTTCCCACTACATGCCGAGAAAGTAGATCTTCCCTCATGCAAATGAGTGAGGAAAATGCTACTTCCCTCACTAGTGAGGAAAGTAACTTGCAGTGTTGCACGATAGATGTTGCTAATATATTAATTATTTTAAAATTAAATTTTGTCAAATAATTTGTTACTTTTCTATCTTCTTTAGCCCATAAGGGTCCCACAGTAATCTCACTGAGCCTTAGTTTTCACTACCGTACTGCTACTTTTATGCTGGCCACGGGCTTTTTACTCCGAATAGCGAAGTTTTGGGTCAACAACTCCCACAGTGACCTAATCCGGGTTAGGAGCGGTGATATGTTTATGATATAGGTATTTTTTTAATATATATTTATTTGTTTATTAGTTTAAATGAGGATGAGGCAATAAGGACAAATACAAATATTCATGCCCTAACCGGGATTCGAGCCCAGGACCTTTAGCACGAGAAGCAGGGTCGCTACCTCTGCCCTACTATGGTCGGCAATTTTTTATTCAAAGAGCTATTAATTTATAATCTTGTTGATAATTATTGTTGAACGATAAAATATTATATATATTTATTTTGAATTGTTTAAAAACCAAATTTGATTTGAATTGTAGGTTATGTTTATTAAGTGTGACATTTGTGAACGTTTTCTGTGTTTCGTGACTCAAATGTTCAAAGACAATATATTATCTGACAATAAAGAAAATGAAACTACAACACCTGAAATAAGGCAGACTGCAAAATAAACTGCTAAAAATCTATTACCTGAAAAGTTAAAATTAAAATAGAAATTCAATATAAAAATTTTATGAATTGGTGTAATAAAAATAATGTAAAAATTTATTCTGAAAACGTATTTTTGTCTTATTTCACTGAGCTGTCAAAAAAACTTACAAAGTATTAAAAAAACTATTAAAAATGTGCAAAGCCAGAGGAGGAGGGTACTAACAGACAGTGGCCATTTTGTGATCAAAGTTGAAATGAAACAGGAATTACCACCATACCAAAAAATGAAAATATAAAAAAAGATTTCAACAAATTAAGACAAATAGAGTTAACGGATTCCAATAAGGACAAAATAATTAATGAAATATATTTAAAGTTGATAGAAGATATATGCAGGATTTCAAGAGAACTACTACAGAAAACCTGGCGAAAAAATTAAAACTAGTTCGATAAGGACTGCAGAAAAAATTTAAACCTTAAAAACTAGAAGAATTGCCGTATCCGAAACTTTTTCCCAGAAGTAAAAAATGGTTTCCAACCGAAAACAACTTTCATCAAAATCAAAGAGTGGAGTGAATACTTCAGTGAAATGTCATATGATGGTACAGAAGGAAATAAGATAGAACAAACAGTAAGCGAATTGATGCTGGAAGTAGAAGATAAGAACAATATGTACGAACCACCACAAAGAGAGGAAATAAATTGTATACTTAAGGAATTAAAAAATAATAAAAGCCCAGGGGAAAATGGCATTGCGGCAGAAATATATAAAATGAGAGGTGGTATGTTTTAAGAGCAACTAACAACGAAATACAAGAATGGACTATGGAGAGGATGCCAAAACGTTGGATAGAGAACTTAATTTTCCTTGAAAATTATGTCTCTGTATCATCTCAAATGGAAATATTGTTGACAGCCATTCTTTTGAGTACAGGCAGTACGGAAATAAAAATTACCTTAACCACTGCATTAAAGCTATTTTATAAATAAATTATTAACAAAAATTGCGTTAAAATATAGATATTTAAAAAAATATAATTTCCTTCAATGCCACAAATTAACAAGAAAAACAATACATTATAATATAACATCTTACATAAAATCAACATACTGAAAACTAAAAATATTCTTGTAAAGATATTTTGGATAAAAGGACATTGTGGAATTAATGGAAATAAATAAACCGATTGATTAACGTGAGAAGCTGACGAAGACGTAGAGGCTATTAACGAAAAAATCTCAGCAAAGCAAAATGACAAAACAATGGCAGCAACAATATAGTAGTATGTCAAATACTAAGGGTACCTGCAATTACAGAATTCACCCAACAATATCGAAATGGCCGTGGTTTCATAATTTAAAAATGACAAGAAAAGATATAATTAACATCAGCCGATTAAGATTCAATCATAACAGATCTCCTTCACACCTCAAGTAAATTCAAATAATTCCTGATGCAAAATGTTCATGCAATTTGGAAGAAGAATGCAGGGATGGGAAGTCGATGTCGGGAGTCGAGGAGTCGAAGCTTTTTGGAGGAGTCGGAGTCGGGAGTCGGAAAAAGTTATTGACTCCCGACTGTTTAATAAATTTTTTATCAAGGATGAGAACAAACCGAAAACAAAAGCAAAATAAAAATATTACCAGAATTTTTTAAAGCACAGAAACAAGAACGACATTTTGTTCTCTGTTCAAGAACAAAATTAAATTAATAATATTCAATACCTGTTTTACACGGTTTCCTTTATGCTTTCTACTTTAAAATTTGATTAATACTGCTCGTTACAGATTAATACGATGCAGTAAATATATTTGTTTTTACTCATATCCATTTTATTTTTAGTTTCCCAAGTTTAAAAGAGCTTCGTGATTATTTCATGTATTAAGTTGGCAGCCAAAATCTGAATGTGAAAAGGAAAAAGTGACATAATATGAAAAATAAAGTATATAAAATACAATAAAAATTTATAAAAACTAATATATTCGAAAATTTGTATTAAAAATGACACAAAAAGTCAAGATGAAATGAAAATGATTTACTTTTAACGACTGAATGCGGTTTTTTATTATTTTATTTAACAAAGTCCACTTCGTTAAAAAGTGAGCTTAAGTGATTACTTAAGAAAATAAAAAATACATTTAATCCCGCCTGGACTTTAGGATTTACGAGTGAAAAGAGTCGGGAGTCGGAGTCGGAGTTGGAGTCGAAGTCAGAGCTGGGAGTTGGATTCGGAGTCGCTAATTTTTCTGCCGACTCTCCATCCCTGGAAGAATGTTACGCAAACCACTTAATCTTATTCTGTGAAGAATTTACAGCACAACAAAATATCTCTTATAACTCTTTGTTAAAAAAAAAAAGAAAATATTCAGTTCCCTACGACAATCAAAGTTTATTAGCAAAAAAAAAAAATCTGAGATATATAACAAAATTCCACAGTACATAAAAGAAACTGGAATAATTATAATATATATTCGATCTACATTGAAAATACTTAAGGTACAATCATTATAATCATCATATTATAATGCCTCCCTTCTCTACTGTAAACCAGCCCATGGCCCACCTCCAAACATAAAAGCCCTAAGCCATGACAGACCTCACTGGTGACATCCACACCCTAGATAAATCATGTCATCTTCCTTTCATAATCATCAATTAAATTCAACAAAAATTTAAATGGCAAACTAACAAGTCTTGAGGGCCATAAAATCAGTAAAAAAAGTATACCTACAAGTGGGTCAAAAAGTTTTAAGCTCATGTCATGTTAAGCTCAACTTTCTAGGTCTAGCCGCTTGGTAATATCTACCGAACAGACAGGCAGACAAACACATGAATGACGATATAAGCGTTTCTGAGTCGTACCTACGACCCTTAAACAGATGACTGTGATTTAGGGCAGTTTTATAAAATGAACTAGATGCACTGATTATATTGTCCACAAAATTTGCGTGAAGATGTAAAATGCAAAGTAACTGTCATCTAGCAAAGCAGTTACAGTAAGAAAACACTTTAAACATTAACTCATTACTTAAGCAATGATAAAACTAGCTCTACTGACCAGTGATTGTTGCAGCTGCATTATCTGATATAGTTTCTTTACATTCATTGGTGTCCACAGGTTCAGACTTGATGCCTATCTTTTCTGTGTGGGCAATATCATAATATACAACATCAGGAGATCCATCTGTGATATCTGAAACAAACACATCAAAAATATATATAATTTTTTTACTAAAATATTAATAGCAGATAACAGTGAGGTAGTTATAAATGTGCTTGTTACTGACCATTATCCCACTCACCCGTTTTCTCTATTCCAGCCGTCGCTACATATCTATCAGTAGTTTCATATTCCTCCTTAATGTCAATCTCTTTCTTAATAATATCATTGTCCCCTAATTCATCGGGATGCATATCAACGGGTGTATCATTCATCTCTAATCCTGGAACAAAAATGTACTGTCACATAAAAGATCTAGTAACTAATCACTAGAACAAAATGAATAGGTATTTAGTTGAGGTCGCAAACCGGGATCCCGACTCTCGGAAATACCGGGATACCGGACTAAAACGGATGCTTCAAAATACTGGGATTGGATTTATGAAAATCGGGATTTTCGAAATTTTAGGAATTTCCTTCAAAACCTTCAAAAGCTTGGTCAAACAGCGGCTTCCTCGTTGGAAATGTCAATGAGAATGAACATCTTGGATCTGAGCATGACGAACCTGAAGACACACTGCCACTTAAGAGACAACTAGAAATTGAAATACAAAAGAAACTTCAGGCTCAGTATAATAATGCCAGACCAACTGATGGAGACATTGACACATTAGTAAAAATAGAGATGGCTTTATTTGAAAATGGCGGTTCAAGAGAAAAATATCTAGAAATTGCGTATGATAGCTTAAGGTCTATTCCTCCGACCAGTGTGGAGTTTGAGCGGGTGTTCGCGTCATCAGGTAACTTTTGTAACCATTTGCGTTCAAAATTAAGCCATCAAACTTTAGAAACGTTGTCATTTTTGCGATCTCATTATTTAAATTTGACCAAAGATTAAGAAAAACATAAATTATTTTAATATTTGATTAATAAAACTACTTAAATTAAAAAGTTAACAATATTATTTTTGTTCGTTTGGTTTAAGTCTGAAGACATTTGTGTTATTGATAAAAGCTTATTAAAAATTAAAACGTGATTTTTCTGAATGTTTTTATTTCATTGATAAATAGTCACATCTAATCTCGAATCTCGACGAAAGCTTCTCTAAATATCGAAAATATCGTGATTCCGGTATTCGTAAAACTTCAATATCGAAAATATCAGGATTCCGGTATTCGTAAAACTTCAATATCGAAAATACCGGTTTTGGTAAAAGGGAGCGGTATTGCGACCCATAGTATTTAGATAACAAGAGAATAAGGTAGTATTTTACTCTTGTGCTATGATTGAGGCGCAGCTAAGTGTTATTTCCATTGCTAGGGAATAATAACTACTTATCACGTGTTCTATGTCATATTTTTGTCTACAATCAATACTCAAACAAAATGTGTGAAAACTATTACTTTCACTCAACTTCACTTTTGGTATTTAGGAAAACAACTTGCAACTTTAGGTACGATAAATATGAACTGAATATGAAATAATATTTATTTTAGGTGCGTTCGGCATAAGCTAATAATCTACCCATTCAGCATAATTTACACAAGAAACGTTCGGCATACAGTTTCTGTGTGCTCTGTGCTGCACAAAGATCGTTCGGCAAATATCGTGCAATGCAGTTTGTGTTGCACAGTCGTCACAAGTTCAAATCGTCCGGCAATCTGTGCAATAGTGTTTTTCGCGGTAAAAATATAAATTATTATTTCTACAAAACAATATTAGTGAAAACAACCAAGATACCATTGTTTATGCAGAATTTGCAAAATAAATAGTACAGACATGAACCTCATGATGGAACATGTAAATACAGTCAAAAATTTCTGGATACAAGCGGAAATGTACTTTAAATTGATTTGTAGTCATGCTTGGAACAGTATTCTCTGCATACTTAAACACTTTTTCCAAATTATTTTCTGATTTGGAAAATTCTTCTGAATTGTCTTCCTCTTCAAATAAAATTTCTTTTATATTACTTAAAAGCATCCCAAAACCTTCATGCGTCATTTTTATATTATCGTACAAAATAAGTAGCACAGTATGCACAATGGTCACGTGACAAAAAACTTGCACGACACAGAGTTAACACTGCACAGTTATGCCGAACCATTGGCACAGCCAAGGGGGGGGGGGCACGGGCCTGATCCCTTTTCCCCCTGACACATCGACTAAAACATTCGCCCAGTCAAATGATAAAACTGTTTTAAACAACTAATTACTCGATTCAGATAAGATAAAGTCGAAATCTGAGTTTGGTATAACCTTCACACGAGTCTGTTCGTACGATACAAATTGTGGCCAAGCGACTGATTTAGAGAACTGAATATAAGTAAGAAAAATATTGAGACTTCAAAAATATATCCCGCGAAAAATATAAATAAATATGTATTTATCTAAGAAAAAATCAAGTGAAAGTTTTTGATACATGGATTAACAATTACATTTTTTTATCAACAAATAATGGAATTATTATTTGATATAAACATCAATATCCAACAGCAGGGGTGTCGAACTGATTTGGGTCGCAGTCTATTTTACATACAAAATGATAAGCAGTGATGGAACTTTAAATATCCCGAAGGGTTTCTTGACCTTTTTTTTATAAACAGAAAAGGGGAAGAGAGTATATTTTACATTTTTAAATATATTTTTCCCCTAAATGAAATTTGTTTCTCCAAGACCACTATAGAATTTACCAATTTTGACTACAGAAAGTTAATATTCTAACACAAGAGTTGTAATGATATTCTAAAGCACTTATCTCCTTATACATTTTGCGTGCATTTCAAACTAGAGAAAGAATAATTATTCCATGTGTGTTGTCAGATATAGTCCGTCGAAGCAAACAAAGTTCCTGGGTAGACGTGTCTTAACGCTCTATGCGTTCTCAAGTACACTAAACGGCATATTACACTCGCGCGAAATTCTATATATGTGTGAACTATTATATATACATAAATATTAATAATAGTTATAAATACAAATCAATTTTGAGTTATAAATTCAAATCAACTTGAATTATATCAAACACAAATACTAATTCATTCACATTCCTTAAGGTGGTTCCTAATTGGTCAGACGGAAACCCGCCTAAAAATTTTCAAATTAGTTCACACATTTCCCGGGGTTCTTGTTTGCTTCGTGGCACTATTGAGAAGTGACATTACCGTTGGCGGCGCTGTAATTCATGGCAAAATGGCTGAATTGTCTAGTATTCAGCTGTCAATATGCTAACAGGGAACAGGTTAATTTAAGCACAGTACATTTTTATTTTATGAAAATGTATCTATCGACGTTCTAACAAAAAATCAACACCAGAACATATGTAATAATTTCAAACAGTACTACAGTCGCGTAGTACAATATTTGACCACCAGACTGCGTATCCGAGCGTGTCAGTTCTCAATATTATTGTTCACTTTAAGGAATGCATTCCTCCGCGCTGATAAGTAGTGCGGACGGTATATTTGGCGTAGGAATATTGAAACAAATGCAACGGTCGTTTAAAAAATAAACTACCATTACTTACTAAAAAGTATTAAAATAATGGCCGATGTGATTCAAATTAAACTAAAATTAAAGAAAATATAAATAGAAAAATAAGTTTAATTAATTAATTAATTTGATATGTAACATACATTATTTGTTGAAGTAAAAAGTTAGTTTAACTAAATATTTGTTAATTTTTTTTTCTGGTCGTCGTGGAGAAAGTAGGGTCTGTGACTCGGTTGGCAGAGAAAATTCGATGTTCGTGGTTTCTCACGCTCGCCATGTTCCATTCGTATCGAATTTTCTCATTCCAATCTTGTTACACAATATACTATTCTAATCAGTATTTTATATTTTAAAATTAATTGGATTGAATGGATGGCACAAGAAAATATATGTTCTTCCGATCAACATATCATATTTATTATACTATGAAACAAGCAAGTTGTACAATACCTGTGTAATCACCCTTCATCACTGTATAACTGTCATCGCAGTACTTTTCTAATGTCTCATTTGGTAAAACACTTCTACTATTGCATTCTGTTAATGAATTATTATTGTTGTAGTTTTTTTCAGTTTCTTCGGAAGTTTTCAAGGATTTATTCTGCTCGTTTTTCAAATCCGTCAAAAATATACGCAAGTCACTACTAGTATTACAGTAGTTTATACATATTTCACTGTTTTGCCTACATTCGTCACGAAATTTGTAAATGCCATCCACTTTACTGCAGCATTCTGTACATATTGCTCCATGGTTTTGCAACACTGTGGAGATCTGAAAATAATTGTTATCATTTTATGGAGACTTGCCTAGTCTGGTCAGGGTAGAGATGGCAATAAAAAATAATTAATCGATTAACTGATCATTTAATTAATCGAAATGTTATAATCAATTTGCGAATAAATTGATAGAAAATAATCGATTAATCGATTATATAAAAAATATATACACTCGCCTACATAAAAAAAAAAATAATAATAATAATAAATAATAATGACTGAAAATGGGACTGTCTTAATGCTGTATTTTAAAGGCTTATAAAAAAATATTTAACCGTTTTATTAGGGAACTATAAGTAATGGGGGCTAATACAATCTCTGCATAAACAAATACTTTTTGTTGTTAATTAAATAGGCTGTAACAATAAATAATGCTCGTTTGAACGAAGACTATATAATATTAAGTACGTAAGTTTTAACACACATTGCAAAAAACGGTGAATAGAGTACGAATAAAAAATAATTCATCTGAAAAATTAGAGGTTAAAGAGGGAGTCAGAGGCTAAAGAGGGACCAATGTCATCAGTACTATTCAACTTCATTCTGGAAAAAATAATAAGAAATGCGAAAATTAATAGAACGGGACTACTATACCAAATGAGACACCAATGCTTGGCCTATGCTGGCGATCTAGTAGTCATAACCCGAAGTAAACGAGAAATAAAATAAGTAGTAACGAGACTAGAAGAAGAAGCAAAAAAATGAGACTACAGATAAACGAGACAAAGACGAAGTTTATGTCATGCACAGATCAGGAATTCAGAAAAGGGCAGTACTTAAACATATACACGGAAAGAAGAAAGATATATAATTTTGAAGAAGTAGAAAGTTTCACGTACCTAGGAACAGTATTTACACATAGTCCAGAGATAAGGACTGAGATACAAACAAGATTAATGGCAGGAAATAAATGTATCCACGCACTAGATAAACTACTAAGAAGTAAGAATAAGACAGATATACGACCAATAGTGATATATGAAAGCGAGGCGTGGACCCTAAACATCAGAACAAAACAGTGTTAAAATATGGGAAAGAAAAGTGTTACGTAATTTTTGGAGGAGAAATGGTGGACGGGATATGGCTACGAAGGACAAACCAGGAAGTAGAAGAAATATATGGAGAAGCTAATATCGTAGCAGTCAACATAAAATCTCAACGTCTCCGCTGGCTGGGACATGTGGAGAGAATGCCAGAAACTAAATTACCAAAGTCCGTGATGCAGAGAACAATTGGTGGCAAGACAAGGAGAGGAAGACCGAGGACGAGATGGTGGAAGGAGGTGGAGAAAGATCTAGAAGACCTGAAGATCACTAAATGGAAAGAAAGAACTTTAAATAAGAACGAGTGGAGAAGAACAATCAATCAAGCCACGGTCCTACTAGGCTCGCAGTGCTTATTTATTATTATAAGTTTTAACACAAATAACTCATTGTTAAAATAAAATTTTGCAGTTAGTTACCCATCTTAGAGATTTCTAAACTCCTACAAGTCTGATTTTGTGCAATAAATTTTAAATGTTACCGAACGATGTTGTACGAGCTGCGCCATTATATGAAGATGTCCGCAGTATTGTAACATCGCTGGTGTTTTGGATGTAGCTAAAAACTCTATAAATTACGCTATAAAAAGCCTGTTTCACCATCCACGAACCACAAGCGCTCGAAACGACTGATTTTTTACCCTAATTGTTCTGAGCGATCGTGACTGGTCCTTAACTTTTCTTGCACGTCATTTCGAGGAAGATCGAAATTTGGCAATTTCGTCACGAACTGACCAAAAACGATTGAGGAAACAAGAGTTTGTATCTAGAAGACCTGTAACTTACTAGGCTTTTCTTGCAAATTATCGAGTTGGAAAATTGCGATTCGCTCGCGAGAATTTAAACTGACTGGACGCAAACTATAGCAGTATATTGTGCAGAAATGAGTAGTGGAGTAGTGGAGTTTAAGTCTCCAGATGGGCGAGAACGAATGTTCTGAAGGCATGGTAATCTAGGAACTTTATTGAAAAGAAGAGACCAAAGTCATCTACCGACCAGTGTTTCAACAATACAACTAAGTAATTTCTTGAAAATAAAATAGTTATATATTAATAATAAATTAATCTATTATTTACTTAATTAACTGAAACAAAGTAATCAATTACTTCAATTATTCGATTAATCGTTGTCATCTCTAGGTCCAGGGTAGGAAGATACAATTGCAAATTATTAAAGTTATCACTTTCATAAAGGTTTTAAACGGCTCTTGACTTAACTGTGTTTTTTTATGCTAGTTTAACATGACGTTTGTGAGGTATTTGGTTTACAATTTATAAAATAATATTTTTTGTATTTTAAAAACCGTCTTTATTCTTGAACTCCGATATTATAATGCGTTATTACACAAGTGTGTACCAAGTTCTATGTATGAACCTGTCTGGTACAAGTGTCTTACAAACTTATGTTCATACTTATATCATACATTACACTTTCCTCCCTTTAAATTAACAATTACAATTTTATTTATTTATTTTTATATAAAATACCCATTTTCTATATAAGAGATTTATTAATTAAACTTAATCTAATTTTCTTTATAGACCTCCACTAAAACTTAATATTTAATCTATTTGGAGGCTTAGCCTTACGTTGGGATCTCCTAGGTGAGACTAAGTCAGAGTTGTTTTCCAATTCAGCCTCCTGCCTTAACGATTCAAGTTGTTTATCAAGTACTCTTTCGGAGGTGTTATTTTCCCTATCCGTATCATTAGTAACGGGGTTATGTAAATTATCTTCTGCATCAACAGAAGGTTTAAAATTACTAAAATTGCTATAACTTGGCAAACTTGGATTGTTAATTTTTGGTTGAGGCAATATTTTTTTTATTTGTTTAACATGTCTTTTCCACATTATATTTGTGATTGTGTAATTTTTACTAAATAAGTTCTAAATCCTAACTTTTTACATATTACTCCTCTCAACCAGGACGGTTTATTTTGTTGTCTAAAATCTCTGACTAATACATTTTCATTTATATCAAAATTTACTACTCTTTTACCTTTATAATATTTTCTTTGATTTTCTTGTTTATTTTTTACAACATTCCTAATTTCTACATCATCTCTAAACTCTCCCTCAGGCTTTAGCATATCGAATTGGGTGCGGAGGTTCCTTCCAAACATTAAAAAGGCAGGACTCTTTCCAGTGGTACAATGATCGTGTTGCGATAGTCAAATAGAAATCTACTTAAAATCAATTGCAAATCAACATGTTTATTATTTATTACCGCACGGCGGAGAGCGTCCTTTACAGTGTGAACCGAATTTTTTGCCGCCCCGTTCGTTGCTGGATGAAAAGGTGCTCCAGTGCAGTGCACAATACCGTTTTTTTCAAAAAAATTTGAAATTGTAATGACGTAAATTGAGCGGCATTGTCACTCACTAATTTTTTTGGTAGACCAAACCTAGAAAATATACTACGCAAAATTTGAATAGTACTTTGAGAAGTAGTTTTATTAACTATAAAAACTTCTAGCCACTTGGTATAAGCATCTGTAATAACCAAAAAGTTTTTATTCAAAAAGGGCCAATTTATTAACCGAGATTTTTCAGGTGATTTTGAATTTAATAAACACGCTTCACATGATTTACATTTATGTTCTATTTCTTTGTCCATAGCTGGCCAACAAACATATGATCGAGCTAAAGACTTGGTTTTTACAATTCATAAGTGGGACATATGCAATTCAGATAATATATTTTCACGTAAATTTTGCGGTTCTACAATTTTATAACCTAACATAATGCAACCGTTTTCTACGTGTAATTCATTTCGACGTACAAAATAGGGTTTTAATTCTTTATATTCGCAATTAATTGGCCACTTCTTTAAAATAAATTGCCGTATTTTATTTAAGTTTTCATCTTTTTCGGTTTCTAATTTTATTAAATTATTGTCAAGATGTAAGTCTTTATTACTATTTACATAATTTAAATCACCTTGGTCATTTTTTATTGAATCCGGCCGTATGAAGAGCTATCTGCTATTGATTTAATCTGTTTATCGGGATCATAATGTGCCAAAAATTGTAAGGATGTCATTACATTTTTAATTCTGTTGAAAGCTACGTCACAAATTTTTGACCAATTCCATGTAGTATTCTTTATCAATAAACAGTACAATGGATTTAATAAATCTGCTGAATTTGGAATAAATTTACCATAAAAATTTACTAAGCCCAAAAATGATTTTAATTCAGTTATATTATTTGGAATATGAGCATTTTTAATTGCATCAATTTTGCCTTGAGTTGCATGTAAGCCATTTTTGTCGATTTTGTACCTCAAATAATGTATTTCTTTCTTAAAAAATTCACATTTTTGAACAGCTAATTTTAATCCTGATTCTTCTAATCTACTTTAAACTGTTTTAAGATTTTTAATATGTTCGGTTTTATTTTTACCGGTAACTAAAATATCATCTAGGAAACAAATTACATTATCCAAGTCTGAAAGTAAAGTATCCATTATTTCTTGGAATTTACTGGGAGCAGAAGTTACCCCAAATGGTAATCGGGTATATTGTAACAGCCCTCGATGGGTGTTTATTGTGACAAGATCTCTTGACTCCAAATCTAACTCAATTTGTTGGTAGGCTGACGTTAAATCCAATTTAGAAAATTCTAGCCCCCCATTTAATTTAGCGAATAATTAGTCAATTCGCGGTAACGGATATTTATCAGTTTCAATTTCTGGATTTATTGTCACCTTAAAATCACCGCATATTCGCACGGAACCGTCTGGTTTAATCACTGGTACTACAGGTGCTGCCCAAGCGCTATCATCAACAGGAACTACAATATTTAATTTAATTAACCTGTCTAATTCTTGCTCAATTTTTTCTTTTATAGCTAAAGGTACTGGTCTAGCCTTAATACATTTTGGAGACACCGTTTTATTTTTTAAAATTATACTAATTTTAGTTTTATTATTATTTAATTATTTATTTAATCAGATGAAAATACATTTGCATAATCTTTAATTACATGTTTTACATCTAAATTTAAGTCAGCATGTTGAATTTGATCAATAATTGGTGTTACATTCAAATTATTAATTTCGGAAATTCCTAAATGTAATTTATTTATCTAATTTCTTCCCGGAAGGAGAGGACCACCATTTTTTATCATAAATATTTCTAAATTATGGTACTTTTTATTGTTCAATTCAACATTGACATTAATTTTTCCTAGAATAATATTTCCTCTGTATAACCAAACAACTGTTTATTAGTAGTTGATAATTTTACATTTTTAAAGTAATTATTATATAAAAAATCTGAAATTACTGTTAACATCGAACCTGTATCTATTTCAAAATTAATATCAACATTGTTTACTTTTACTATTTGTCATATTGGTTTGACATCCGTATTTTCATTTACTTTAAAAATGTTATAAAAATTATCATCTAGAAAATTTTGGCGTGAATGATTATTTTTTTCTTATTTTTTGCGTTTTTATTAGGGCACATGCGAGGAATATGTCCTCTCTCCCCGCATAAAAAACAATTGTAATCACGATACCTGCAATCACTGGAATTATGATTTTTGTAACCACAAACACAATACTTTTCTGTTTGGGTCGTTCCGCCGCCATTCGTACTTGAACTTCGGCTTGCTGTTGTTCGCTGAAAACCGCCGCTCGACCCGTTGGCGCTGGTGCTGGGTTTAGAGTCAGACCGCGTTTTGAAAAATTCCCGCCATGGAGTCGGTACACATCCGCCATTTCTCTTTTTATTTCCGGGCTGCGCAGATCGTAATAATGTCGCGCACTTTCTTTTTGAATCTATAATTGCACCGCATGGTCCAATGTTAATGTTTCTGTACTTTCTTCAAAAAGTCTATCAAGGATTTTTCCTTTGCCGTACCCCATGATAAATTTATCACGTAGCACAGTTTGCATTTCCGCACCAAAGTCACAAAATGCAGCTAGACTTCGGACACGTGCTAGCCATTCCGACACGGACTCATTTTTGTCTTTTGACGAATTGTAAAATTTATATCTGGCCGCAAATCCAACTGATGTTTAATCCAACGTCACAAAATGTTTATCGAAACACTTAACTAGTTCCGCGTATGTCTTTTATTCAGGCATAACCGGTACACATAAGTTGAACATAAGTTTATATGCTTCTTCGTCTAACGCGTTTAATAATAACGGTCGGCACTTGATTGGGTCTGTAACTCCGTTTGCTATATAATATTATTCCAAACGGGCTTTAAAAATTTTCCAATCACTATTTTTTGGTCCATTATTTCCGCCATTGCACTAATTTTTTCACTTTTATTTTAAAGTTACTACTGTGCACTTATTTTATATCAATTAATATTTTTATTTGTAACCTCGTCGCAACTGTGAGGTTTTAGGTTCACAATTTATCAAATAATATTTTTTGTATTTTAAAAACCGTCCTTATTCTATGAACTCCGATATTACAATGCGTTATTACACAAGTGTGTACCAAGTTCTATGTATGAACCTGTCTGGTACAAGTGTCTTACAAACTTATGCAATCATACATTACAACGTTAAACACAGATAAAATAAATTTAAAGTCAAGTAGGTGTGAAACATGTTATGTAAGTTGTAACTCTGACGCAATTGTTAAATTAAATAGTTTAATACAGTGAATATATTTTTTAATGCAACATGTACTATGTCATTACCATGGATACAGTTTTTGACAGCAATATAAATCGTGTTCATTTTCATTTGCAACATAGAAAATTAGTGTGTATACTTTTGCTCATTACTGATTTAAAAATTAATCAACATGTATATACAGATAAAGAAAAAATAATGATGGTAACTTGGTATAACTCCCAAATGAGTTTAATAAGAGAAGTTTTTGCTGTATTTAGTGCAACTTATCCAGATCGGCCAATACCAAATCCCTCTACAATTTCAAGACTAGTTAATAAATTTCATCGCGAAGGATGTCTTAAGTCAAAACATAATAAAAAAAGAACAACATGCCACGTGCTTACAGAAGAGAAGCAGTTGGAAATATTATTACAAGTGGAAGAAAACAATCAAAATACTTTAAGATCAATTGCACACACCGTTGGTGTCAGTACTGGATCTGTTTTTAACTTCTTAAAAAAAGAAAAGTTTCGATCATACAAATTTCAAAATCATCAAGAATTGTTTGAAAGGGACGCAGCAGTACGTATGGATTTTTGTTTTGAAATGTTTGAAAAAATGAATTCCGACCCAACAATGCTTCAAAGAATTTTATTTACAGACGAAGCAACGTTTACTCTAAATGGTGAAGTGCACAGACAAAATTTTAGGTACTGGAGTCGAGAAAATTTACATTTGTTTCATTCCTCCCGAACTCAAAATCCGCAAAAATTAAATGTTTGGGCAGGGATAATAGGAACCAATATTATAGGGCCTTTTTTTATTGACGGTAACCTTAATGCCACAAAATATATAGCCCTTTTGCAAAACCAAATATTACCTGCGTTGCGAAACCTGACTATTAATGGACTAGTATGGTTTCAACATGATAGCGCACAAGTCCATTATTCTAGAATAGTTAAAGAATATTTACATAGAACTTTCCCAAAAAGCTGGATTGGAAGAGGAGGGTCGATGAATTGGCCAGCGAGATCTCCGGATTTGGCACCCAATGATTTTTTTTATTGGGGATATTTAAAGGCCAAAGTATATAATGGAGAACTTAGGGATGTTGGGATAACAATATACCTCAAGAGCAATTGCTGAATGTTTTGAATCATTTTTATGATCGCTTAACATTTTGTATGCAAGCAAACGGAGAAACTTTTGAACATTTATTATAAGTTTTTATTAGTTATTTATTTATTATTATTTTTTTTTTTTTTTAATTTGTATTTTCAATAAAATATTTTGATTTTGCTAGTAAATATGGTTTTTTCTATGTTGCAAATGAAAATGAACACGATTTATATTGCTGTCAAAAACTGTATCCATGGTAATGACATAGTAAATGTTGCATAAAAGAATAAATTCACTGTATATTTTTTGTACCCCTTCCCTCTTATATACGAATTCCGTCCCGCATTGCCTTCTCAAGAAAATTGTCACCCTGTCTTAACCCAGTATTGCCGGAGTATTTTTATCTGCAAAACTTGGCATTAAATGATTATATTTTGTATTTAGAATACCCTTTGACTGAAATTTTAATATTTTGGTATGCGTGTGAAGTTAGCAATTGATCGAGCCAGCAAGTAATCGGCACGGACAGGATATTACAGCGGACCAAATCAAGTAACGCTGTTGAATAAAATCGTTGTTTTTTATAGAATTAAACAAGTTGCAGTTCTGAACTTTTTACCAACCATGAGGAATAGGTACAGGAATCGAATGATGGCTAAACGAAAATTTTCTCACGCGTCAGAGGCGCGCAATTAATTTTTTTCTCTCGAAACCACTCGCTATCAACATAAAACTAACAACATCGCTAGAATTAAACAAGTTCAAGTTCTGAACTTTTTACCAACCATGAGGAATAGGTACAGGAATCGAATGATGGCTAAACGAAAATTTTCTCACGCGTCAGAGGCGCGCAATTATTTTTTTTCTCTCGAAACCACTCGCTATCAAAATAAAACTAACAATATCGCTAGAATTAAACAAGTTCAAGTTCTGAACTTTTTACCAACCATGAGGAATAGGTACAGGAATCGAATGATGGCTAAACGAAAATTTTCTCACGCGTCAGAGGCGCGCAATTATTTTTTTTCTCTCGAAACCACTCGTTATCAACATAAAACTAACAATATCGCTAGAATTAAAGAAGTTGAAGTTCTGAACTTTTTACCAACCATGAGGAATAGGTACAGGAATCGAACGATGGCTAAACGAAAATTTTCTCACGCGTTAGAGGCGCGCAATTAATTTTTTTCTCTCGACACCACTCGCTATCAACATAAAACTAACAATACCGCTAGAATTAAACAAGTTGCAGTTCTGAACTTTTTACCATCCATGAGGAATAGGTACAGGAATCGAATGATGGCTAAACGAAAATTTTCTCATGCGTCAGAGGCGCACAATTAATTTTTTTCTCTCGAAACCACTCGCTATCAACATAAAACTAACAATATCGCTAGAATTAAACAATTTGGAGTTCTGAACTTTTTACCATCCATGAGGAATAGGTACAGGAATTGAATGATGGCTAAACGAAAATTTTCTCAATCGTCAGAGGCGCGCAATTAATGACGAAGCCAGTTCCACCGTACTTTCAAAAATAGTACTTCTCCGTGCCGAGCCGTTGTTACTACATATCTACCATATTTAACCTGATTTAAACTAAACGATATAACTGACATTTACGTCCCTGTATTACCTGTTCCTGCTTATTTCATGTCATATTTGTAACATTTCACTTATTATTAGAATCAATATTATTAGTAAGTGAAATGTTACAAATACGACCTGACATGGAATAGGCACGGATAGATAGTACAGGCACGTAAATGTCAGTTAATCGTAAAATAGTACTCATCCGTGCCGAGCCGTTGTTACTACATATCTACCATATTTAACCTGATTTAAACTAAACGATATAACTGACATTTACGTCCCTGTATTACCTATTCTTGCTTATTTCATGTCATATTTGTAACATTTCACTTATTATTAGAATCAGTATAATTAGTAAGTGAAATGTTACAAATACGACCCAACATGAAATAGGCACGGATAGGTACTACAGGCACATAAATGCCAGTTTTAACTAGCTTCGGTGACTGTCTTCATCGATAAAAACCGAGGTCACACGATCCGTTTCGGAAAGAACGTGGTTTTGAGGGAAAAAACTAATTGCGCGCCTCTGAATATCGGGAAATTTTTGTTTCGACTTTTGTTCAATTTCAATGCTATATCTACATATTTGGTAAAGAATTCAAGGCGACACATTTTATACGAGAGAAAAAACTTGTGCGCCTCTGACGCATGAGAAATTTTTCGTTTAGCCATCATTCGATATCTGTACCTATTCCTCATGGTTGGTAAAAAGTTCAGAATTTCAACTTGTTTAATTTTAGCGATATTGTTAGTTTTATGTTGATAACGAGTGGTTTCGAGAGAAAAAAATTAATTGCGCGCCTCTGACGCGTGAGAAAGTTTTCGTTTAGCCATCATTCGATTCCTGTACCTATTCCTCATGGTTGGTAAAAAGTTCAGAACTTGAACTTGTTTAATTCTAGCGATATTGTTAGTTTTATGTTGATAGCGAGTGGTTTCGAGAGAAAAAAATTAATTGCGCGCCTCTGACGCGTGAGAAGATTTTCGTTTAGCCATCATTCGATTCCTGTACCTATTCCTCATGGTTGGTAAAAAGTTCAGAACTGCAACTTGTTTAATTCTATAAAAAACAACGATTTTATTCAACAGCGTTACTTGATTTGGTCCGCTGTAATATCCTGTCCGTGCCGATTAGTTGCTGGCTCGATCAATTGCTAACTTGACGGAGCTTATTTTGGTTATGTTTGTAACATGATCTACTCTCGGACTGTTCACAAGAAGTTTGCAATACTTTCCCGACACTTAGATTTCAAACGGGCGTTACGTTACAGGTTCGGCTCGTTAATCTTGACGCGGCTTTACTGAAATAAAATAACATGAAATATGAACTACATGAATTCCATGAAAATCCTGTATGGCGTTATTACTACTTTGAATTATACATTCACAATGAAAATAAATATGTGTTTCTTACCATTTCTGGAAATAATGATACAAGCATGGAATAGTAGTTTAATTCTTCACAATTGTTGAAAAGCCCTTGTAATTGATTGTCATGTTTGAGGCAGATACAACAAATATCTGTTAAATAATACATTGTCGCTTTAGATTCCTTGCTATGTTTTTACATTTTCTAATCAGTAAATCTCATCTCTCTACACACACGTGAAAATATAATACATATATTCAGCTGATACCAGTCCGTGAGGAGCGGCTAAATGTCCAGATTCGTTCCAGTGTTCTGCGTATGCGTGACTCTATCCTTGTTAAAAATATGGAAAATTATTTTTAAATAGAGGAAACTCTATTTAGAAATAATTTTCAAGTTATGGTGGGTTTAGTCAACACTTAGCGATAGATGTTGCGTTAATTTGAATCTTACTCTTAGTTTTATTCTTGGCTTTAATCGTAATGAATGAGAACGGATTTATACAATGTTTTAACAAGTTTTAACTTTTAACAAGTAACCAATGAAACGTCGAGTTTAACGCACGCGCATAGTATCATTTTTCTACATGTCAAAAAATTATCATTTTTGGTTATTGAGAAATATATCATTGTGTAAACATGTACCGTAATAAGTCTAGAAGAGTTGCTGCTATTTATGGCCTTATGTTGGCCACGATGGGTGCTTTTGTTTATCATGGTATGATAAAGAAAAAGAAGGTAGTTCGGCGATATAACGTTCGTCCATTAAATAGAAATCGTGACAAAGAGGGATGTTTTGCAACATTGGTTAAATCTATGGAAACGGAAGAAGAGGATTTTGAACAATACTTTTTGTACACACGTATGACTCCAAACATGTTCAAATATTTATTAGAAATTGTTGGACCAAAGTTACAAAAAGATCCAAAAAAATATCATCTCTCACCTGCCCATCGATTAATGATGACATTACAGTAAGTGTGCCATATTTATTATAAACAATAAATACTAATAAATACAATTTTTTAGCTACCTGTCTTCTGGCGTTTCGATGCAAGAAATAGCATGGAGCTATCGTGTGGGCAAGGCTACTGCACATGTGATTTTAAAAGAGACTTGTGAAGCTCTATGGGAAGGATTATCTCCGCAAGTATTAGTACCACCAACCCAATCAGAGTGGAGTTCCATTGCAAATGAATTTTACAATCGATGGAATATGCCAAACTGCATCGGGGCGGTGGATGGAAAGCATATCCAAATTAAATCCCCAAAGTTCTCCGGATCAACATTTTTTAATTATAAAAAATCATTTAGTTTAGTTTTGATGGGAATGTGCGATGCCTATTATCGTTTTATCCTCGTAGATATCGGTGCAGCTGGGGGTAACCACGATAGTGCCATGTTCAGTAATTCTGGTTTTGGGCATGCCCTGCTTCAAGGAAATCTGAATATACCAGGACCAAACAATATTGACAGAACAACATTGAAAATGGACTTTTTTGTAGTGGCAAATCAAGCATTCCCATTACACAAGCATATAATGCGACCTTATCCTGGAGCACATTTAGGGGGAAAAAAAAATGTATTTAATTACCGCTTGTCAAGAGCGAGACGTATAACTGAAAATACATTTGGCATTTTAATCCAAAGATGGCAAATTCTCAAGGGTCCAATTATTGCCAGTGTGGAAATGTGTGAAAAGATTACACAAGCCGTTGTGGTGTTGCATAATTTCATACAAAGAAGTGAAGAAGATATTCCCCTGGCAGAAAGAAGATATTGCCCCACTGGCTATGCAGATTGTGAAGACAAAAATGGTACAGTACAGCCAGGAATTTGGCGGCAAGGTGGCAATAATTTAAGGCCTATTGGTCGTTTAGGATCAATTAATGCTAGCAGGTCTGTTCAATTGATGAGGGACAATCTCGCCGATTATTTTGTATCCGATGTTGGTTGTGTGCCATGGCAATGGAATTATGTTTCGAGAGGGTCAGTTCCTGACCAAAATAATTAAATATTTGTGTTATATTTGTTATTAAATTTTTTATTGTGGAACAAAAGTTTTTTTTTTAATTTCAACCTCTATCCCACCTATTTTTTACAGGGTGTATATAAATAAAAAGTCAAGTTTTTAATATTTTTATTATTTTAAAAAATATGACAGTAAAAAATTAAAAATCTACAAGATAAAATAAAAAAAAAAAACTAAATACGACTGTAATTTCTAATATAAATATATTATTTTTAATTAAGTACACATATTGAGTTCGGGAAGCAAGTTCGGAGTGTTCCGAATCACTCTGTTTAACTCCAGACCGCTTGAGGAAATGTGTTCAGTCCTTTACTCGAACGCCCTGGAATCAAGCAGAGTGACTCAGAGCACTCCGAGCTTGCTTCCCGAACCCACTTAAAATATTAGTGAATTTAATTTTTTTTTTTTTTGTATCCTCTAGATTTTTCTATCTAGAAATGTATTAAAAAAGAATTAACTTAACCTAAAAAAATATATATACAATAATCAAAAAGAATATAAAAACTAGATTAAAAAAAAAAAACTACGATACTCTAAGATACAATAAAATTAATTGCTCTCTTCTTCTGCAATAAGCTGTAAAAATTTTGCTTTTAGCAAAAGCTTCTTCTTCCTGCTTTTTATTTTAGTAAGAGATATGGCAAGACTGCGACCAAAAGCAAAATCTTCATCTGTCTCTTCCAATGCAGACTTTTCCTCTCGCACATGACTACTTAAATTTTCCAGCGCCCCTGTTAATGTGCTGGCAAAAGCACTTGCCTGGTCGCAGTCTTTCTTCTTTGACTTTGATTTCGCAGCTTCCTGCCGTAATTGGCCTAAACGATTTGGTTGTCGAGGAGATGGGGTAGCACTTGCAGTTCCCCCAGATGTCGACGGCTGTGACACCTCTGGTACAGACTCCAGAACTTCTCGTACCGACTCCAAAACAATGTCAAACTCCTCGACTATGTCTGGATCTGACAGAAGCTGTGGGTCTGAGTAGCTGGGAAACTGCTCCGTTTCCGCTAGGACGCTGGTTACCGACTCCCAAGTAAAAGTATTTGCGGATAAGGGCGTCGGAGGGGCACTCATGGATACCATTTTTTTTTTAATGTTGCCCACAGTTCTAGGACAATCACAAACACATACATTAGTTTTGTATTAATTAATATTAATTTATGTAAAGATATAACTAGTCATTTAGATGGACTGCGTTAGGCGCAAATAGCCTATGTTGCTGTGCGCCAAAAATTTTAACTAACTAACTAACTAAAGATATAACTATCCAATGTATTTTGCAAAAATGTAAAACATTCAAAACTTTATTATACTAGTTTCTGCCTTCAACAGACGGGCGTGGGAAAATGACTGAGTCTGTCTGTGGAAGCCTTTATTAGGTCTGTTCGTTTATCTGCTTAGATCACAATAGAGCAAGTCTAGCAACATTTTAGGCGTTCGTTTGTGTAAGAATAGTTGATATAATAGTGTTCGTTTGTCCAGAGCAACTTACGTTAGATCATATCGAGCAAGCTAAACTTGCTCGGTCTCAAGCGGTAGGCAGGAAATATAACCTCTAAATAAAGAAGTTTTTTGACAAATGTTGTTATAACCATACAAAATACTTATCATTAAAGGTTTTAACGCAATATTGTAAATAATTATTACATTTTAGTTGGATCTGGTTAGTGAACAAATAAAAAAATAATCAATAAATACAAAAAATATACTAGTCTTCTTTTAAGATAGTATTACCTACGAAATTGCAATAGGAAATGTTTATGTGGAGAACCACGCTAATACTAAAACATCTAAAAAACATATCCCCCTAAAAATATAAACAAAAATGTGTCCATCAAAAAAAAAATATTTTTTTTAAATTCTGAGTAGGGTATCAAATGAAAGCCCTTAGTACGTGGATTAACGATCAAAATTTTATTTTTGCAAAATAAATTATTTTGAGGCGATTTTTGCCAAAATTGTGCAAAAAATTTTTTGTCCCACACCCTGTAGCCCAGATGGTTTAAACTAAAAATCTGAAAAAATTCTAAGTAATGTACATTGGTGTGAACCGGAATAGTACAACAGGAATTTTTGATCAGATTATGTTTTCGGAAAATAACGCATTTTTTGTGTTTTTAACTAAAATATGTTAAATATTTAATTCGCTATGTAACACTTCAGATAAGAAACTCTGGTAGCTCAGATGGTTTCGTAACGCACTTTGTAAATTGCAGTGCGAACGTTGCAGAGTCGAATCCTGTTAATTTTATTTTTTTCAGTTTTTTTTTGCATTTCTATTTTGTTTAAATTATTTTGTCAAAATTCTAGTTATATTTTGATAAATGTTGCATTTATTTTTTAAAAGCGTAAATTTAATAACCAGTGGGAAGTGTTGAAATTATAATTTAATTATGTTTGACGAAATCAGAGGGCGGGACTTATGATATAAGCAACCAATGGAAGCCATAGGCGCAATTTTAAAAATCTTACTGAACCTTGCTGTATAAATAAAATACTGTACATATTTAGAAACTTAAATAATGGTATTAGGCATTCGAATTAAAATTCATAAAAAAATATTTTGACATAAAATTTGTTTTGGCATCCCAAATAATCATCATTCAGTTACTAAATACCTGCAAAACACAGAAATGTGTGAAGATTCACACTTCACATAAATTTTTTTAATTTGTCTTTGAAATCCTTGTCCGACGACAAATACAGACAAGGAAATTGTCTCACTAAGTCTATTAAGGCCCCGTCATTAAAAGCTTGATTCATTATCAACAAAATAAATAACAAAAAGATATACAAAAGAATAACAAAAATAACGCAATATATATTTCCAAACAAACGAGTGACGCAGAATGAGTGGTAAACAATAATGAGACATAATGACACGTATCCCTTTAGTTTATGTTGGAGTGCGCGCACGCGCATGGTGCGGTTTTAACGTGATTTAATCCTAGCCGTACGAAAAGTAAGAACTTTCAAGGCCAGAACCTTAGGACTAAAATTAAAGAAATGTGTTGTATGCACTTAATAAAATTAAAATATACGAGTAAAACTAAATCTAACGCTAAGTGTTGACTAAACCCACTATTATACTTAATGCGTTAAAAATTATGTTTTATGAAAAAACAAATTCTAATTTAAAAAGTTAAATATTGATTACAGTTTTATAGGAAACAGAAAAGGTTTTATAAAAATGGAGATAAAATTACAGCATATTTGTTCAATAAAAATAAAAAATTAAAGAATTTGAGATAGTAATAGAACAAAATGTTTGTAAATAACACAACCCGGTTTTTTGTTTTTTAACCTTACTTTACTTTCTAGTTTTTAATTTACAATTTAAATATCCCTCTAAATGTAATATGTTCATATAATGCGTCCTGTAAATATGATATAGAGCAATAAAATATTAGCGAGAATCTGCAACAGGTATCATAAAACATTTATGTGAAGTGTAAATTTTCACACATGTTGGATATTTTATACATGATACGAATGGTGATGGATAGATGGCGTTAGTGTGACTGTTGCGAAGCGAGCATGTAATATGAATGTTGGCCACGAGAGCGTATGTGTAGCGGATGTAAGGGAATGAGAGTGGGAGAACGAAAGAGTCTGATTTGAGAGGTCGTGGAGAGAGGTTGTGCGAGGAGACTTTAGTTGATATTTCTGATATTGTAATTATATTTAGTCAATAAACCAATAACTAATTAATAAATGTGTTAATAAATCGGCCTTATCCTACACACATTTCAAGGTTTTGTAGGTATTTAATAAGTGTAAGAAGTTAAAATAATGTCTTGGCATATTTGTTCTATAATCACATTAAAATCAACAGTTTTTTGATAATAATTATTATTCATTATCTAAGTACTAAAAGCTTCCATTTCATTCTTTTAAACATAATTTAAATAATACGTCAAAAAATACGACAAATATTACGTCTCAAGAAATTTTAAATTAAAAAATCCCAGCTTTTTTTTGCAATTTTGTATTCAAGTCTTAAATTAATAAGAAATATACCGTATTAGCCCGAATATAGCGCGATATTTTTTGACCAATTATTTTCTGTGAAAAAAATTGACGCGCTAAATTCGAAGTCTAGGTAATGAAATGTAATATAAACAATCCTTTTTATTAGTACGCCTACGCCTCCTCACCACCATAAAGGTGAAAAACGGTCTTATTGAAGTCAACTGGTTACCATTGTCCAGAATTACTGTTATGCTTGCCGTTATTGCTGATGGACAGAAGTTTCGACCTTACGATATATTGAAACGTAAAGCAATGCCCAAAGAAAAGCTGCATCCAGGAATCACTTTCGGGCCCAAGAAAGAGGCTGGATGACAGAGAAAGTGGTATGAGACTGGTTGAATGTGATATGGGGAAAACGGATAGGTTCTCTAAGAAAACCTCGCTCCTTGATGCATTTCGAGGCCACCTTACGTCAGGTGTTAAGGAAAATTGACCAGGTGGTATGATATCCCAGCTGCAAGTCTTGTATGTAATGGTCAATAAACTATTTAAAGACAACTTAAGAAAAGAATACAACCTTTGGGTATTAAAGGGAAATCACCCATTAACACCTTCAGGAAAAATATAGAAATCCTCAGTCTCACTTTTAGGAGAATGGATTGCTACCGCCTGGCAGAAGATCGAACCTAAATCGATAGTGAAAGGTTTTAAGAAATGCTGCATTTCCAATCATTTAAATGGGCCTCAAGATGATATTTTGTGGGAGACTGAAAGAGTGAAAGAGCATGCTAACGATACCGATGCGATTTTCGTTTTTTTTTTTATCTTCTAATTATCTTCATGAAAAATCGGTATCGCGTTGAATTCGGGGTCGCATTATATTCGGGTTAATACGGTATTGATAAATGGCTACATTTTTTTCAATTTCAGAAACATATTTCTTACCATCAACTATGTGTTATTTGATTTATAAGTACTTCATTAATATAAATGATTTATTTCACTTTCATACATTAAAAACAAAAAACTAAGGTAATTTAAAGAATATGTGAATTATGACGTGTATAGTAGACGAAGTCTACTAACCACAGCACACTGCACTCTACACACATGAAATTGGTTCTCAGCTGTTAAAAATGTTTTATTCAGTATTTTAGATGAAATCGTCTGGGAGGTAGGGCGTGGGACGATAGTTTTTTGACATATTTTTGGCAAAGAACATAAAAAAAATTGATTATGATAAGAAAAAATAAAAATTTGCCTTTTTATCTACTCATTAAGTGGTTTCATTTGATACCCAAAAATTTAAAATAATGTTTATTTTTTTCATTAAATAGGTACATATTTTTTTATATTTATCTCGTGATATGTTTTTTGAACTCACAGTATTTTGCATACATGTGAATCAAAAAGTTGTATAAACATGCCAAATTTTAACTATGTTCAGCCGTTTGAGCGTTTCTTTACTTGCAACGCGAAGAGCGGCAACGAGATATAACTTAGTAAACTAGTCACGGAAAACGCTGGAGTACGACTCTCCCAGGAGGAGTACAATATAGTTACCAGTTCCGTGAACCGAGGGGAGATAGACATGTGCACAAAAGAGCGCATGAGTAAAAGTATGGACTCTGTGTTCTTCCAATATATTAAAAGTTTAGAGTTATCTACCGAACTCATGTTCTCGTTTCTAAAGTCTGCCGGTTTGAGTTCAGAAAGGTAGGTTCTGTTTTTGCGTGTCAGACAGGTGTTATAAATACTTAAGCGTACAGGGCTCATAATGGCGGAGTCCATACTCTGTAGATTGTGCCACCACCATCCTGAAACTATCATGCACATTCTGTCTGCGTGTCCATAACTTGCAGCGTCGAGCTACGTGACTCGATATAATGCTGATATGCGTACGGTATTGACCCACTGCCGGTTATACCGTACGTCCCTTCTGACATAGAATCGGTGGTGGTAAATTCCAAGTGCCGCATTTATTGGAATGACTCCTTCCCTACCTCGAGCTTACTGACAGCCTCTAAACCGGATATAACCCTCCTGGATATCAAGACCAAACAAATGTTTGTGATCGAACTCGCCACAAGTCCAGCTGAGCAAAATATCTCTCTCATGGAGGAAAAGAGGTCCAAGTATATGGAAGAGATCCATATACTTGTCCGAGCTTAGAAAGCTGTATTCAGGCTAAAAAGTTAAGCTTGTAGTCCTGATAGTTGGTGTTTGTGAAGGGTTATCGAGTTCATTCCAGTTTTCAAATCATTTGTCACCTCTTTGATCTGCAAGATGCAGAAAGCAGTGTTTTTCGAGTCACCTCGCATTATATTGGCACTGAATCTGGCGTAATTTACGAGTCAGCATATTGCCACGGTTTGGGGCCAGCGTTGTGTATTTAGCTCCACTAGGACGTAGCTCAAAAGGTTACTGAAGTTTGCTGTTAATGGACTCTCGTCCAAAGATCTGACAAACCCCAAATACTAAATGTGTAGCGCCCGCCTACGGTTGGTCGTAACCGTCGGCCCCGTTTGAGCTACACAGGTCAACGATCTTTCTCGAAGAACCACTCACGGAAACGAGAAAGGGTTGGTAGCGCAGCGCGCGGTAAATGGGTTATATGAAAAGGACGTACGCGCACTGAGTTGAGCTGATCTTCTGATGACGCAGTCCGACCTTAAGGAAAGAGGGGGATTTTTTACTCTTCTGCTCGTAGAGGCTGTTCTAGGAGATTAGCACACTAGCACATTAAAATTTTTGTGTGCGACTGAGATACAAACTTTCACTTTGTGCCGCTGGAGTGCAGTGCGCTTACCGAAACCGAAATAAGCAGAGGACCGGGGAAGTCCCAGTTAAACTGAATGACGGAGCGCTGGGTTGCAATGTTATACAGATCGTTCTATGTTCCATATTCGATAAATAATTCTATATTTAATATGCCAAAGGCAAATTCACTTGTATTGATATGGATAAAGAATTATCCCGAACTAGTTCTGGACAATGACAGTTTGTTTTGTAAATACTGCAGCAAAACTGTAAGTTAATTTATTGTTTTACACATTATGATAATAACAATAATCTATATATATTTTTTTTTTAGGTATCACATGATAAAAAAATTTAAAATAATTCAGCATCTTAGCACTACTTTGCATAAAAATAATTTGGCAAAGTTTAAATCTTCAGCCCAACTCACTTTAAATTAATCATTTTCTTCAACATCGAAAAACACAGAACTAAAATCTTTCCGTCTTGACTTGTGTAATGATTTAATTGCTGCAAATATTCCGCTTTCCAAATTAGATAATCCAACGTTTAATTCGTTTTTGGAAAAGTACACTAAAATGCCAATACCCGCAAAGTTTAAGTTTCTTAAGGTGGTTCCTTAAGAAACAAATACGTTGATATAATATTTGAGGAAACAATGAGCAAAATTAAAGAAATAATTGGCAACAACAACATTTATTTTGTTGTAGATGAAACAACAGATACTTGTGGACCATATAATACCAATTTATTAATCGGTATTTTAGATGAAAATTGTGCCGGAAGATCATATTTAATTGCCACGTAAGAATTAGATAGAACAAATAATGTAACAATCTCAAAATTTGTACATGATTCTTTGACAAGGCTTTACCTACCAGAGACTGAACCAGATGAAAAATTTTTACTAATGTTGTCTGATGCGGTGGCGTATATGGTGAGGACTGCACAGAATCTAAGTTTTTTTTTACAATAATTTGATCCAAGTTACATGTTTGGCCCATGGAGTTAACAGAATAGCGGAAGAGATACGTAACGAGTTCCAAGATATTAATAGCTTGATAAATACAGTAAAAAAAAAATTTTAACAAGGCACCGCTACGAGTCCAATATTATTAAGAAAATCTACCTGGTTTACCCTTTCCACTTCAACCTATTATTAGAAGGTGAGTTACTTGGCTGAATGCGGCTATTTTTTATGCTGACAATTTCGATGCAATAAAACGAATTGTTAGTTCTTTCTCCGACGATTCAACAGCAATCAAAAGATTGCAACATAACTTTAAATATAAATACACTGACTAAAGACTTAGGTTTTATTAAAGCAAATTATGGATTAATTACTGAAGTACTAAAAAAACTAGAGACACAAGGTTTAGAACTCTCCGAATCCATAGATTTAATTGAAAATTTAAAAAACAGAATCAACAACGTTAAAGGAACAACTGCAGATCGGATAAAAACTAAATTACGGGAAATTTTAAGAAAAAATGAGAGATTCAATCAGCTTATAAAAATATGCAATATATTGCAAGGAAACCATGAAGAAAATATTCAACTGAATCCAACTATCATAAGCAAATTCAAGTTAGCCCCAGTTACATCAGTTGATGTAGAAAGAAGTTTTTCCTGTTACAAGCAAATATTATCGGATCGCAGGCAATCTTTTTTAATTGATAATTTATAAAAACACATAATTGTTATTGTTTTTAACACTGTAACAAACTAGAAATATTACTTTTACTTCTTTGTTAAAGAATTTATTGTTTTTATATAAAAATTATATATTTTTTAAATTATAATATAATCTTTGAATAAAAATTAGATATAATCTTACAAAATAGTTTAAATGTTTACATTTTTTATTAAATTTCCACTTATTTTCAAAAAATTAGAGTATGTTTTGTGCATATATTGTTATTTTGGGTGCATATAGTCAACAAAATGTATGCATATATATACGCACATTTTCGTACATTTGAGTGCATATAATTATCAGCTTTATTTATGAGACTTGATAAATGTGAAAATGCTTTCTCACAAAGATCTCATTTTGATACCATCTTAAACTTTATCACTTATCACATTTGATAAGATTCTTTACCAAATGCTTCCGTTCATGTTTTCTTAAATGTGATGTTTGACTAAATGCTTTATTACACTGATCACATTTGTACGGTTTCTCTCAAGAATGAATTCGTTTGTGCCTAACGAGATTTGATGGATATGAAAAACTTTTATCACACTGACAACATTTGAAGGGTTTATTATCCCCAGAATGTATTTGTTTGTGATTAATAAGACTTGATGAACTTATGAATGCTTTGCCACACTGATCACATTTGAATGGTTTCTCTCCAGAATGCGTTCGTTTGTGAATAACGAGATTGGATGACACTGAAAATGCTTTATCGCATTGTTCACATTTGAATAGTTTCTCTTTAGAATGAATTCGTTTGTGATTAATGAGATGTGACGATTGTAAAAATGCTTTATCACACTCATCACACTTGAATGGTTTCTCTCCAGAATGTGTTCGGCTGTGAGTAATGAGACATGACGACCTTAAGAATGCTTTATTACACTGCTCGCATTTGAATGGCTTCTGTCCAGAATGTATTCGTTTATGAGAAATTAGATATGATGATCTTTTAAATACTTTATTACATTGCTCACATTTTAATGATATCTCTCCAGAACATATTTTTTTGTGTCTAATGTGATGTGACGTTCTTGCTTTTGTGGGTTCTTTGCACTTATTAACGGTCAATAATTCATAACTCTCATCAGGTTCACTTGAAGATGTTCCAATAGCTGCAAACAAACTTGTATTGATTAACGAAACAAAAAATCAGTTGATAATTAGTTGTTATTTTACAATATAAAATTTTATTATTTTCGGAACATTAACTGATTCTAAAGTATCTGGATAGTAATTTAATTACGCATTTTGAAGCCTTGTAAATCTCCGTAATTCTCCCTTGGAAAATTTTGGGCATTAGTCACTGGCAATTTGTTACAATAACTTGCTACTTAAAAAAATTGATGTGAAGCGTGAATTTTCACACATTTTATAGACCGGGAGCTCATGACATTTTTGGTCTCCGATTTCATACAGCATGCCTTTTGGAGGAGAGAATATTTACCCTGTGACAACAAAAAAGGGATGGTACTAAACCCCTGCACTCTTTCCGGTCATAGGGAAAATTGCATTTACACTTGCACAAAATTTTTGTGTTTTTCTCTGATTTAATATTGCTTGCCCTTTTGTCAAAAGAAAGTTATAACAAACTTAAAGTCTTTTTATTTTGGCATGCTGTATGAAAACGCGGAAAATCATATTTTTTTATTACAAGATCACATGACCGTTTGAGCCCTTTGGGACCCTCCAAATCGCATGCATATATTTAAAAGACTTTAAATTTGTTATAACTTTCTTTTGAAAGGGTAAATATTCTCTCCTCCAAAAGGCATGCTGTATGAAATCGGAGACCAAAAAGTGTCATGAGCTCCCGGTCTATTAGGGTTTCGCAGGTTTTTAGTAAGTGAATGATGATTATTTGGGATGCCAAAACAAATTTTATGTTAAAATATTTTTTTGTTAATTTTAATTTGAATTCCTAATACCATTATTTAGGTTTATAAATATGTGCAGTATTTTTTTTTTATATAACCTTCTATTGGTTGTTTTAAGTATACATTGAAACGTAGAATTAAATTATAATTTCAACAATTCCAACTGGGTATTAAATTTACGCTTTTAAAAATCAAATGCAACATTTGCCAAAATATAACATATAACATATTAATATATTTTATTTAAATTATATTTCAAATAATTTTGAAAAAATAATTTAAATAAAATAAAAATGAAAAAAAAAAACAAAAAATAAAATCGTCACCACAACGGAAGCGAATCCTAGTTTACAACTTAGAAAGCGAGAAGGCTAACCATTAGACTATGAAAGCTTACTGGTTTGGTGTGTTACATACCGTATTAAATATTTTACATCGTCAACAAAAAAACACAAAAAATGCGTTATTTTCCGAAAACATAATCTGATCAAAAATTCCTGTTGTACATTTCTGGTTCATACCAATGTACATTACTATCTGGGCTACAGGGTGTGGGAAAAAATTTTTTTTTGCACAATTTTGGCTAAAATCGCGTCAAAATAATTTATTTTGAAAAAATTACATTTTGATCGTTAATCCACGTACTAGGGGCTTTCATTTGATACCCTACTCATAATTTAATATATATATATATATATATTATTTATTTATTATTATTTATTTATTTTTTTTTTTTTTCGTTGAACACATATTTGTTTATATTTTTCGGGGGATATGTTTTAGTATTTTTCCTATGTGCGGGTCAAAGAGTTGTATAAGCATGCCAAATTTCAACTCTCTAAGTTTAGCCGCTTGGCTACAATTTTTACCGAATAGACGGACAGACGACAAAATGACGGTATAAGGGTTTTTTGGTCATACCTAATAAACCCCAAAAAAAAGATGAATAGAAGTGATGACAAAAAAAGGAAGGATCAAAGTGATAACAAAAAAATCGGAAGCCGAATTAAAGTAATGACCACAAAAAAAAGGAAGACGGATCGAAGTGATTTATTTATTTAAGTTATCGGCGTTGTAAATGGCACAAACACAACACTACAACAACATAATTTACAATTAGTTACAGTAAATTACAATGACTATACATATTATTTACGAATTACAAAGCCTTGAAGAATATCTTTGTAGTATATGAAGAAAAGCAGAGCAAGTTGGACCAGTAGTAGACACGGAAAAATGCCCCAGTGTTTTTAATCATGTTGAGCTTTAGTCAAAACAAAAACGTGTGGGCGAGCGTGGTACAACAAAACCACTCCACGAGCCAGTAGTCCTCGAAGCCGAATTTGAATGGCATGCCGTAAAAGCGTGTTAAGAAAATGCCGTACATTTCGTACGTTTAGGAAACGAATTACTGAACGCAAACATGCGGTGAGATATTAAAAGATATTTTTCATGATAAAAATCGATAAAAACACAATACGTACCGAGTGTTCTGTGAAAGATCCGTCTAGTCAATAAAGTCACACTGAAGCGATATAGCGCTGTTGTTTGATCTTTACGGGATTATGTGCAAATATTCTTTGTGAACGACCCGCGTTCATAATAAAAAGTATGTATTTATCGACCAATTATTAATTTACATTAAAACAAAAATCTATAAACATTTATTAATAACAGTCATTAATAAAATTATCTTTACTGACCAGCGTTTGGGAAAGCTGCAGTCTCTAGTTCATCTTCTCCATATTTAATGGTGTCTGTAGGTTCAAACTTGATATCAGTCTCCTCTGTAATGTTTATGTTTGATTTTTTGTACTCGAGATATTTGTCCCCTCTAGCTCCATCTCTAATTTCTGCAATAAATACATTATTGTCATATCATGGATTTACTACGATCAAGTCCAATATTGACAAAGATGAGAAAATCACAACATTACAAGTTCAAGTACTTCTCAAAAATGTTAAAATAAAACAAGTTATTTGATACGTATTTCGACTTATGAGGCTATCTTCAGAAATACAAAGGGTTTACAGAAATACATTCATATAAATAGAAAAATTACAAACTATGAGAGAGGAGAGGGTGTATAAGAGAGAGGATTAAAAGGGATTAAGAAGAGGCGAACATATAAACTCAACTTGTTCATTCATGAGATTTTTAGGGATTAAATTCTTAATACATATATTAAAAATATTCGTTGGTGGTATAGATACATTGATGACATATTATGTTGTTAGACGGGTACGGACAGACAGTTATCCCTTTTCTTCCAATCTCTTAACAAAATCAATTCTAAAATACAGTTTGTATTAGAAGTAGAACAAAATAGTAAAATAAATTTTCTCGATCTCACTATAACCCGGAATAAACATAATTTTTCCTTCAATATATACAGAAAACAAACTCCGGCATCTTCTTCTTATCCTTATAATACCAATTTATCGACACTGCATAGTTACATACACAGATTAATTAGGATACCTATGTCTGAAGCTGATTATGATACGGAACTTATTATAATTTTACAAATAGCTCAATCTAATGGTTATAGCCCCACAGTTGTAAATGATATTGTTAGGAAAAAGAAAAAGAACTCCTTCTAAATAAATTTTATAACAATGATCTTTTTAAACCGGTAAAACTATATAGAAAAATTCCATTTTTTTGTCCTAGCAGTTAACTCTTAAAAATATTTTAGTCAATAATAAAATTGATCGCAAAGATAAGTTGGATAACAGCGGAGTTTACCAAATCAATTGTAATAATTGAGATTATATTTACATAGGTAAAACCGAACGTAATTTCAACATAGGAATAAGAGAGCACATTAGAGGGTGCATATTGGACCATAGTGATAAGTCTAATGTAGCTAAACATATGCTTAAACATAAATATACTTTTAGTTTTGATAACATTGAAATTTTACATGTACAGCCGAAATGATTAAAATTGTTTTTATTAGAGGTATTTGAAATTAAGAAAGCGATTTCTAGAAATCTTATGAATGAACAAGTTGAGTTTAGATGGTCGCCTCTTCTTAATCCCTTTTAATCCTCTCTTTCATATAATTTTACCTTGTAGATAGAGTTTTCCTAATTACAGCCACATTTATTTTAACACCCTCTCCTCTCTAGTTTGTTATTTTTCTTATAATATAAATAAATTTGTTTATTCTTTGAAACTACCGAGTGTTCTATTCTTTTCCAGTTATTCAATATATTTTAACGAGAGCCTACAATTGAATCTATCGACCTACACACTGCTCTTTATTAATAATAATAATAATTTATTTTCATGTTTTCAACTAATTACAAGTCATACACTCGTCAGTATAATGCATAATTACAATTTTCGTAGAATTGATAAATCTTATACATCCTTACACAAGACACTTTGACATACATAATGTTTTACTGAAGTTCTACAATATATACAATAAAATATCGAAATGCACAAAAGAAAAAAAATTACAATGTGAACGTATGTTCACAAGACTATATATCATGAAACTAATAGATCAGTAATTGTTCCAAATTATAATTTAGATACTCTTCACAACTGTTAAAAGGTATTAGTTAGAATATACTTTATTTTGTTCTTGAATTCGTTTCCTTTTAGATTTCTAATATTTAAAGAAAGTGTGTTGAAAAATTTTGGACCAAAATAATTAAAACCAGATCTACTGGAGTTTAATCTTGTATTTTCACATTGTATATTGTTACAAATTCTCGTCTTGTATACATGAAATGTGCTAGTTATTACATAATCATTCATATTATTCATGATATTGTCACAATTATGTTATAACTGTATTCTAATGTCCCAATTCTTGAGCGGCCTTTAGGCTGTGTAGATCAAAGTTGCTGACGTAAGGTTTTAGGAATTAAAGAATGTGCAGGGTGTTGCGTGTTTGCCAATATAACTATTGAACTACATTTTAATGTGTTGATAAACATTATTCAATTGTGATGAATATGGTCTTTAACTGCTGCCAACAATTACACGAATGAATAATGTTTCCAAAACAGTTGAGGTAGGACCTGACGTCATAGTGTCCTGGTTAACAGTTATAAAATGGTCCTAGGGAATAGAGTCGGTAGTTATTCTTGTGACCAGTCATCAGTCCGCATCACGCTACACAAGGACCAGCCCAGCTGTTGAGGTCGCCAAGACGAGATGTGAGTGTTGTCTACAGGGCTTCTCCACGTGTTCGCCTCGTGCGGATATCTGGGGTGATTCGACCGATTCTGGAGAAGCCGGGGCAAGAACTTAGCATCAGCTTCTAAACGGACATCACCAGCAGCCATTTTACCAACAATCATATTCTGATGTAAATTAATCTTATATAATAAATTTTGTAAAAAAATATTCTGTTCTTGACTTCACCCCGTGACAATATGAATAATATGAATGTTGAATGACGAATAATTGAATGGTGAATGACCAGCGCTTTTGCAAATACTGGTAGTCCTCTTGTATGAATATAATGTGTGATACTGTTTCAAAATCGAAGGATTTGTGATGTCTTGATATTTTTTAATAAATGAAAACTAGGAACATCATTAATTGGTTTTGGAACCATAGCAATAAGAAAATTCCATTCATAATATCTTTTTAAATCCAAATTCAATGATAACAGTGTAGATATATATTACTCTTCTAAGATATGTAACATGTATTATGGGTTTATTAAGAAAAACACAAAAGCTTTAGTTGTTTCATCTATTGAGTTAAGTTACACACTAAAATATAAACGTACAAAAACACAAGGCGTTCGCCTATTGGAATTTTTAAAACAAAAAAAATGCTTAATTGCTCTAACATAAACAAACATAAAACCCTTAGAAAATAAGGTTCAGTATAGTGCGGACAGAAGAAAACAGCGTTGATATTTTCGGCGTTACCAAATAACCTTGATTAACGTAATAATTAGTTCCATTTGAAGCAAACAATTTTAAATCACTACTTATCAGAAACTTATCTCTTTAAGCTGGAGGAATCAGAGAAATATCCGCACCCGTATCAATAAGGAAACGCATTCCACAATTCTCCTTATTCATGAAAATGCGACAAAGAGAAGTACCTATTGATTGTGTCGCCGCTAACAACAAGTGATTTAGATTTCCGACGACAAAGTCGATGGTGTTTTAACTGAACACGGGAAAGTACATCTAGTCGCTTTTACACTATATTTAAAATGATAACAACAATATGGCACATCTCTCCTTGATTGTTGGTTATTAGGATTTAAAAAATTGGTTTTTATTTTAAAGCTGCTATTTCTTGAGTGAGGTCTATTATTTTATTGTTTCTGAGTTAACATTTTGATCTAGTTGAACCAATTATACGTTATTTGGTATTTAATTAATTTTGTCTGCCATACTAGTCATTTTTGATAGATCTTCACAACCATTAATAAGTACGGCTGGGTCTGTGGCGAAATTCGTTTTAACCACAACCTCTCGAGTAAATCTTCGACAGATATCTCAGGTGTAAGTTCTCGCATCTCACGAAATAATTCAGAAGAACGTTTGTTACTTAATAAGGCATAGTATAATATCTTTTTAATTTTTACAGTATAGGAATCAGTGAACTCAGTAAATAGTTTTTCCTTTAACGTGTTGTATAAGTTACAGTTTGGTGGGTCATTTATAAACTAGCTAACTTTAACTAGTACACCCGTTTTCAGTGCTGCGACAATAAAATCATTTGGTTGCATCTCGAAATATGCTAGCAATAATAAACTGAGATTATATTTGCTTGAAACATAGATTAAAATTATTTTTCCTAAAAGGTGGGAGTTTAATTGTTTATTTGTTAACTTCTGAAACGGAATCTCAAGCATTCATATTGTATATTCGGGGTCACCAATAAAGCGGTTTAAGCTTTTAAATAATTTTACTGTTTTTATTTATACTTTTATTTCAGCTAAATAAAAATGACAATACAATAATTCATTTATTTTTAAAAAGTAAAATTATATTTGGTATTGTCGCTACAGGTCTAAATTTTTCCTATTATTGATGTGATAATTTGCATTGACTTGGTCAAAAAATCCCAAAATCGTAAAATTTTGACTTGGTTACTTTGTGCAATAAACTCACGATATAATGAATAGCATAGTCTTACTGTATAGCAGGTCAGAAAATTTTGCTTCTTTAATTAACCACAAGACAATACTTTGGACACAACCTAAACATTAATTAATAACAGGGTGCATATTCTGTAACTTTTCGTCAGTCACATGCACAGTATCCAGTATCATGTCACCTATGCACATTGAACTGTCGCTGTAGACTGTCCTCTGTGATGTTTTTTGTATTCGGCACTATCGAAAATAAATGGCGCCATTTTGAAATTTTGACATATTGCGACAGTCAGAATAGATTTCTAACAGGGGGTTATTTTAAAAAGATTGCCAAAAGTCTTACAAAATATTAATAATAATTCCGGAAATATATCGAATTCCTTCAAGAACATTGACTGAAAGATAAAATCGTCACTGGGATCAATGGAGAGGATTACAGATACCATTGGAACTATTGTGCAAAACAGCTTATTTAGATTAATTAAATTTTATTCGAAGTATCTTATATGTTGAATATAAATAATTTAAATAATACAGAAACAATAATAAAAAATAAATGATATTCTCATTAAATATACATGGAAATTATTATTTATTTATTTATTATATATAATTTTACATTATAATATTATATATATTAAAATAATATTATATATAATTAAATTATATTAAATATTAAATATATATGCTGTCTTGTCTTCTCCACTTCAACAACATCTAAAAATCTAGACCATTTTACGTAAAAAGCAACAAAAACTATATTTCCATATATAAAACACATTTGAAATACAAATATATTCGAACGTATGTTAACAACAATTACACATGTCAAAAAACAATATCACTTTTCAAAGACGACACGTTCCTAGGTCTCCTCTCAAGAGCGACACAACACTGTTAAAAGTGCACTATCTTACTACTCTTAGAAATCTGGGGTTTATTTTTAGAGCTGCCAATGAATTTACTGATCCGAAACCACTCATTATTCTTTTTAATAGTCTGGTTAGAAGCCATTTAGAATTTGCCAGCCCAATATGGAATTCTCAGTAAAATGTCTATATTGAACCAATTGAGCGAGAGCAAAAGAAATTTATAGATAGGTTAAACTTTAAATTCAATAGAAGTCATTATTACAGATCATACGAAGATAATCTTACTTTTTACAATTTAAATAGATTACGTTCCAGACGCATTATTTTAGATCTTACGTTCCTATACAAAATTTTATCTAATATGGTAGATACATATTCATTAATTCCATTCATGAATTTCAATTGTTGCTCTCATGCTTTAAGAAACCGTGTGCTGCTCTATAATAAACCATTTAAGAGTAATTTGGGACTGAATTCTCTGATAGCTAGATTTTCTAGCTATTTCAACAAAATCGACCCTGGTATGGATGTTTATGCCTGCTCATTGCAACGTTTCAAGAAATACTGCTTTGAAAATGTATGATAACTTGTATATGTTTTTATTTTTCTTTACTTTTGTTTAATTTGATATATGTACAACGTACTTAATAATTATTATTTCTGTATTGTATTTTGTTGTGTCACCATGTTATAGGAACCATTTTTACAAATGGTTCTGTTGGGTAACCTAACTAAAATAAATAAAACTATCAATGAGTTACAAAATACCAAAACGAGTTGTTGAAAATCGGAACTTTCAACAGAATACCGTAGAAACGATTGTCGAAAAGCTTACAGAATAGACCCCCAGGGCCGAGAATAAAACTAGCTCTACTGACCAGTGCTTACGACAGCTACATTCTTCAGTTCATCTTCATTACATTCACCACTGTCTCCAGGTTCAGACTTGATATCTGCGTCAGTGTAATCGTGATATATATCATCTGTAATTCCATCTCTGATTCCTGCAATAAACACATCATTGTGAAACATGAACGAATTACTTATTATAATATATATATATATATATATATATATATATATATATATATATATATATATATATATATATATATATATATATATATATATATATATATATATATATAGTTAAATTGTTGTTCTTGACGAAAAATGTAGGAGGAAATAAAAATTCTTGATTACTCGTCAAAAGTTTATTAATAAAATATTAAGAGACGTTTCGACTGGTAAATCCAGTCATCCTCAGTCTAGAGTACGTTGTCAATATTTTACGAAAGTATATTCTTATAAAAAAATATACGGAAATGAAAAACCATCCCAAACACATTCAGAGTAGACATGACAGTGTAGAACAGGACGGCTCGAGACAGGACGGCTCGAGACAGGACGTCTCGAGCCGTCCTGTTCTACACTGTCATGTCTACTCTGAATGTGTTTGGGATGGTTTTTCATTTCCGTATATTTTTTTATAAGAATATACTTTCGTAAAATATTGACAACGTACTCTAGACTGAGGATGACTGGATTTACCAGTCGAAACGTCTCTTAATATTTTATTAATAAACTTTTGACGAGTAATCAAGAATTTTTATTTCCTTATATATATATATATATATATTGTATACAATATTTATTTAAATAAATAAAAATTAATTTAATTTATGTTATTAAATATGTTATAAATGTACATAATGCCTATAAATTATCGATTAGATGAGCCTTCATACTAAGAAATCATTTTAAACAAAAACATTAATTAATCTAGCTCTACTGACCAGTCTTTGTGAAAGCTGCACCCTCCAAATCATCTTCAAATTCACTGGTGTCCACAGGTTCACACTTGATATAAATCTCCTCTATTTTGGTATTGCCATTGTTGATGTCGCCTGTAACTTCATTTTCCCTTTCTGCAATAAAAAGAATATAGTCAGATATAAACTAATTGCTTTATATAAAAAATATATCATTTACGATATTCTTTTTCTGTTATTTAGCGACGTGCACTATATTAAGAAAGAGAAAATTTTAACCATGTCCTTTATTCCAGTCTTACCTTCATATTCTTCAGTAAATTCATGTTCTACCTTAACATCAATTTCTTTGTTAATAATATGGCTGTCTTTGGTATCATCTGGATGTAAGTCACAGCCAGTTGCATCATCCATATTTATTCCATTACAAACAATCGGAACATCATGTACAAGAACTAGAATTAGTGACTTTTGTGAATAAGAAATTATTAATATTTTAAAAAAGGTTAAATGAAACTTCACTAATGTTATTTTATCTTTCAAAAGTCTATATGTTTATATATATAGTGTTCTATATTTTTAATATATAGTGGTACATCGTCTTACGAACTAAATTCGTGCCTGACCGTGATTTGTATCTTAAAAAGTATTTATCTCGAAACACAAGTTTCCATTACAGAGCAGCCAGCATTTTTTTGTTGAATACTTGTGAAATAGTGATTTTGAATATAAAAAAAGTGAATATGGTGAATTAATTCTAGAGCAAACAAAAGTGAATATAGTGAAGCAATTATATATGTTTATAAAAATATAAATTTAATGTTTTCTCTTGAAATCTAATATATTGTGCAGTTTTCAAGAGAAAACACCATAATAACCAGCACATTTTATTGAAATTAGTAGCATATACAGAGCTCATCATGGTTAGGGAAAGCACTTATGATGCTGATCTATAAGACGGGAAGGGGGGTTGCGGGTTTGTTGTCAAACTGGCGTATCGCGGGGAGGATACGGCCCACGACATGATTTTTTTGTAATACAAATTTTCAAAAACTCTTCGAATAAATTAAAATTCCATCACTGTTATTCTTTTGTATGAAAAATTATTAAAAAAAACAATAAGAATAAAACTCTCATTTATTCTTTATTGATAAAGATAGTTATGATTATTAATCAAGAGCTTTCATTTTATATCATTCAAAATATACAGTTTTTTACATAGGTATTTGTTTATTATCTGTCTCATTTTGTAATACGAAACTAACAGGGAAACTTCATTTTTTATGTTGTATATTTAAAATATCATCTTAGGGTGGTAATTCTGAAGTAACACCTTTCAAAATATTTGACAATTCATAATTGACATTAAATTACGTATATGTCAACTTACTAACACAAATTGTATAAAACACAAATTGACAAGTATTTGAAATATATTTTATACAACCAGAACAGAAAATATGAATAAGCGAAATAAGATGAAATAAATATTTGTATATAATTCAAAATATTTGACATGTCAATCACAAATTTAACATGTCAATTTGGTATCTGACATGTAGTTTTTGAGTGAATATAACCTCAGTATAATGAAACTTCACCAAAAATTTAAAAGCCAGATTTACAAGTTTACATGGTTTCAAAAAAGTCTATTTACACCACAACAGTCACCAAAGTAACCAGATCTAGTTTCGTATTACAAATTGAGACAGATTATATTTCTTGCACGATGTTTTTTTCAAGTCTCAATATTTTTTATACATGTGAGTCAAAGAGTTTTATACGCATATCAAATTTACATTCTCTGGATCCAGACGTTTTGCTACAATTTCTAACAGACAAACGGTTGTTGTATTTGGCAATAAACTAAAAATTTTGATTTTAAACTGGCGTAGTGTTAGGAAGAAAATATCACAAGTATTAAAGATTATATCAAAGTTTGCAAGGCTTCCATTGCCAGGCGATAAATTTCCCAAGTTTGAATGTCCGTTTTCTATATAAAAAGTGTATTTTGCCTGGTAATCGCTTGTGGAATATTGAAATTTAAATAATTCAATATTTCAGTACTTTCGGTCATATTGTTGACTATTTTATAGAGACTGCACATATCAAGGAACATGCGTCTGTTAGTAAGACTTGACAGATGGTAACGTTTAAGCCGGACCTCAAAAGTAGAGCAAATATTATTCTTATTAAATCTGAAATCTAGGAATTTTACAAAACGTTTTTGGATGGCCTCCACCATACCTATGTAGATTTGGTAGTGTGGGTTCCATATGAGACTTGCGTATTCTAATTTGCTGCAGACAAGTGATTTGTACAGATGAATGGCGCTTTCAAGTGTTGTAAAATCTTTAGTTGACCTAATAATAAAACCAAGGTTAAGTAGGGCTGACGAGGTGATTTTGTCAATATGAGTATCGAAAGTAAGTTTGCTATCCAGGTGCACCCCCAAGTCCTTAAACGTATTTACCGTGAATAGGGAAATACCACCCAAAGTGCACTGGAAAGTTATTAGCTGAATTTTCTGGTAAAATTTACCTGATGACATTTACCAATATTAAGGAGGAGGATGTTATCTTTAAAATAATTAAAAAAGTAATTTAATTCGTTTTCTAAAACTAGACAATCTTGTACTGAATTAATTTTGCTATATACTTTTAAATCGTCAGTATAGAGTAAAAATGTCGCTTTTTTAAAACAAATGTTTATATCCATTACGAAGATAGTAAATAAAACAGGATGAAAACAGGATATGAAAAAAGTTCATATCTTGAATAGATCGTATGGCGACAGGTTCGTAAGTCGAGGTACCACTGTACTGTGGTACAAGCAAAGTATACAAACCTATGAAATTTACATTTTCTTCTTTTTCTGTTTTCACTGTGTAACTGTTATTGTTCGTATTTGCCAATATTTCTAAGGGCTGAAAATAATTATTATCATTATCAAATAAATATATTGCATTCAATAAAAATTTTAACAAACTGTTTAGTTGCAAATTTCTCTCCTTCACGTTCGCTCACGACTCACGCACAACGTGCCCCGCGGGTCAAACGTCATATCGGTAATAATATTTGTTGTGTTGAGAACAGTGACTAAATACTTTTTACAAAACACTTATCGTAAGGAAAAGCAAGTAATTTAAAATCAAATTTAGATAAATTAAATTCAGAAAAGCACAATAATTACTTTGCTGTAACATAAAACGATATTTCGAATTGCAAATTAAAAAGTAAGATATTTTGTCTGGAGAATGACTATTAATCTGTTTCCAAATCCCAATGGTAAAAATCATTTTCTTACATTAAAAACGATTTTTAAAACAATGCGGGAGAATTTCCCTCGAATTTGACACAAAACTCAATTTATTAACTGTCTTTCTATTTATTCACAGCTGACCGGCGAGCCGATCGTCGACAACTGAGGTGAGGCGGTCGTCGTTACGCCAAAGGGACGCAAGGAACGACAGTCGACAGGGGTACATGTCCGTAACTTTAGCGTCTATAACGCAATTCCATTACCCTACAATCGACAAACACGCCCATAGAAGTGTTTTACTTAAAAAATACCCAAAATGACAATTTGTGCTTCCGGGCGAAAAGTGTTCTTAGTATTCCGTATACTACAAAAATATAAGTGTAATATTTTAGGTTTACTTTTGGAAAATTCTGCGTTTTTGTTTGGAGAACCCGAACACGTTACAATATACTTTATATGAGGTAGATAAACAAACACCTGTTAAAAATACAGTATTGAGAATAAACATTACCCACAGAAGCGCTATTGTTGCTTCCAAAATGGTAGTAGCAAATAAGATACTTTTGACATTTGCCATTTGAATAACGTGCGAAGAGAGGTGGTTAACACAAAATTTTAAGGATGAGGGTAGCTATTAACAAGATTTTTAAATTGCTGAATAAAAGTGCTGAAATTACTTCAGGTGCAAGTGCAGGTAAGTAAATAAATATACACTGTAACGTAGATTTCACCACCAGGCTGTTACTTAGCAACCCAATAATTATGTTTTTTTAGTGAAATGTCATATTAAACATATTTTGTTCTACAAAAAACCTTTCAATAGATTATTTTATACTTACAACTGTTTAATAAATTTAATAACGTGTAAATAGTGGTTTTCTTTCAGCTGCTTTCACACGTAGCGGTTACCTTGGTTTAGCCGGACATTAAGGTGAAACCGCCGGCACCTAAAATTTATATAAGGCTGGGTGCTACGACGTTACAAATTGGCAGCCCAACGTCGAGGCCTTAACACGAAAAGTATAAAAGTAAAGGAAAAAGTGTTGTCCGAGATTGTTGCAGTTTGTGAAAAGTGCAAGTATTTGTACTAATTGTTGAATATTTGTATGAGTACTTCGCAGTTTCAAGAACTGTTAGCTACAATACAGCAGCAGACTGCATTTGTTAGAACCGAACTGGAGACAGTGGCGGCGACAACAAAACTACAACCGCGAGTAGGAGACTTTTCAAAATGTAGTGCGCGTTTTAACGGCAGCAAAGATGCGTCCGTCGAAGCTTTCATAGATGCAGTAACAACTTATAAAGAGTGCGCGAATGTGAGCAAAGACAATGCGTTGAAAGGACTTTCAATGTTACTTACCGACTTCGCAGCCACCTGGTGGCAAGGGGTCAAAACGACAATCGAGACGTGGGATGACGCGATTAGCAATTTACGGGGCGCGTTCGGTCCAAAGAAACCACCATTTAGACTGTTCCGAGATCTGTTTGCTGAAGAGCAAAACGAGATCGAAGCTACTGAAATGTTTGTTTGCAAGTGTCGTGCAATATTAGCAAAACTCCCGTACAAGATAGACGAACAAATTCAACTTGATATGGTTTATGGCCTATTACACAGGCGTATACGAAAGCGTGTCGCTCGCGAGGACTTTACTACGTTTTCCGAGTTATTATCGCGTACGCGTTCGGTTGAAGAATCCCTAGAAGAGGTAAAACATCCGATCGTGAAAGAAAGAAGTCCACCACAGGAACCTAGTGTGTCAGCTGTGAACAAAGGTTCCACACAGCGCTGCAAATACTGCAAGAAGACAGGGCATACTGTAGAAGATTGCCCAAAACTTGTCAAGAATAAGTCATCACCGAAAGAGATCGGGAAGGCGGAGACAGTTATTTCGCCCAAACAGAAGTCCGACATACAGTGTTATGGATGCGGAGCTCCTGGAGTTTACAGGGTAAACTGTAATGTCTGTAAACCAAACCTTGGGTTAAAGCAAGTCACCCAGTACGCTGAATTTCACCATTTGGAGGAGAGCAAATCAGGCAAGAAACCTAAACTTTTAGTTAAAATTCTAGGTCTGAGAGGCACAGCATGTCTAGATACCGGAGCAACAAGAAGTATTGCTAGTAACAGCCTATACCAGATTATTAAGGACAAAGCACAGTTCAAGGAAGAGCTGATAACCGTGACGTTAGCCGATGGTAGCAGTAAAACGGAAATGATGCAGACCGTTGATGTTGAAATTTACCTGAAAGGTAGGTGTTTCAAAACTAATCTTTTAGTCCTACCAGGCAAACATGACAATAACACACTGCTAGGCTCTGATTTCCTTGCCAAGGCAAAAATTGTCTTAGATATAGGAAACGGGAAATGGTTCTTTGCCGACGAACCAACAAAGCAGTATTCTTTAGATGAAAACTGGTCCGACGTACAAATGAACGAGACTACTGTTGCCCAGCCCTCCGAACCTATAAAACTCGCAGAGCCTATACAGCTTCGTGAAGACGAAGGCGTCAATCTGACCAAACGCCAACGCCAACAGATGGATGATCTTCTTGAGGCTAACGCTCAAACGTTTGAGCCAGGGGGAGCGCCAACCCCTTATGCAGAACATCAGATTGTACTTAAACCTGATGTACAACCAATTTCAAGTCCGCCATACAGGATCGCAGGTCCTAAACTTGGAATCCTGAAAAAAGAACTCGACTCCATGTTGGAGACAGACATAATTGAAGAGTGCGAGTCACCATGGGGAGCACCTGTGGTCATGGTTCCAACGAAGGATGGAAGCATGCGAGTCTGTGTAGACTATCGTGGTTTGAATGCTGTCACCATCGGAGATGCGTACCCGATGCCACGAATTGATGATTTGCTACACTCAGCCAAGCAACGCCATGAAGCTGAACAAGCGCGGCACAAGCTGTACGCTGACAAGCACAGAAGACCAGCGCCGGACTACAACCCGGGAGACAAAGTATTGCTGAAGAGCCATACATTAAGTAGAGATGGACCCTACGTAATCCTGAAGGAGGTATCCCCTACCTCATTTGAGTTGGCTACCCTACAGAAGCCAACGGAGACGATTGGTAAGTACCATACGTCTGAATTAACCCCATTCATTGGAAGTTCTAGAGACCTTCATCCTGTGTTGCCGAAACATAAACGAGGGCGCCCCAGGAAAGCAGACCAAGTTGTGTACGGGTTCCTGCACGAGGGCGAACGCAGCAACCCGAGGGGGAGAGTTGTAACGTAGATTTCACCACCAGGCTGTTACTTAGCAACCCAATAATTATGTTTTTTTAGTGAAATGTCATATTAAACATATTTTGTTCTACAAAAAACCTTTCAATAGATTATTTTATACTTACAACTGTTTAATAAATTTAATAACGTGTAAATAGTGGTTTTCTTTCAGCTGCTTTCACACGTAGCGGTTACCTTGGTTTAGCCGGACATTAAGGTGAAACCGCCGGCACCTAAAATTTATATAAGGCTGGGTGCTACGACGTTACAACACGTAATATTTGTTAGGATTTATCCCGTTTTAACAGATTTATTTTAGGTGAACCGGTTATAAATTCCGACCACATTATTTTATGTGGAATTTTAGAGATTAGTAACGTAATATTAACTATATTGCTTTGTTTTTGCAAACAAGTGCACTTACAGATATACCGCATGAAATAAAAATTAATTTCAAAAGTTACAATGACCAAGTGGAGGCTGAAGATGCAGATGGTACTTGCGAAGCGGGTAAAATTAAAAGATGCAAATTTATTTCTGCAGTGTTAATCTACTCTAACAAGTTGTATAAACACATAATAGCTCAATTCATATGTATAAAATGTGGTGAAATCAAAACACCAGGGACAACTTATCAAAATGACAATCGTAAAACTCAAAATTAAGAAGACAAATACTAGTTATTTGTATTTGTGTCAGTTTTATTATTTTTTGTTTTGAGGTTGGTAAGGAAATATTAAAAGGAAGTAAATGACAATTTTGTACTATTGCCAAAATAATAATAATATTCCTTATAAACTATTAATACTTGGCTAGTTTTATTTTAATATGTTTCAGTTGTTTTTATTTAATATGTTTATTTTTTGGCCCACTGAAATGTCACTTAAATTTCATAACAAATATAAGCAATCAATAGTAATTTGTTTATTTTTAATTCCAAGAACGATATCAACGAACTAGACTTGATTTAACGACTGACGTACAATGTTGGTAAAGTATCAGTCCATACCATTTGCTGATTTCCTTTGTATACCAAAAAAAAAAAAAAAAAAACTTAATATGAAACTATAACACTGATTACTAAATTTATTAGTAAAAATATTAGTACAATAACAGAATTACTCGTGGGTTACCAAAATATGAATTTAATAGTAAAATTATGTTAAATATAAGTATATCATGAGACACATGAGAACAACTAAAAGCAATCTATCGCCAAGAACAATTCTACAATCACTGAATAACATGGGAACACTGCACTATTGTTATCAAAAACTGCAAGGTTCACTATTCAGGGTGGCCGTCACTTGCACAATTGTTACAAAACTAGATAAAAAAAATATATCCACAGTAAGTCGGAAATATAACGGAAATTTTTAAATAAAAAAAAAAATTTTTTTTTATTTAAAATACATCCCTTCCGCATCAATACACCGCTGGGCAAGGTTAACCCATGCTAGCATAGATTGTTTTTATGTCGTTTTGCGGAATCGCTCCAATGACTCTCATTGTGGCTTCTTGTACTAAAGCAACACTCTCATAAAACATTCCCTTCATGGACAGTTTGAGTTTTAGGAACAGGAAATAGTCACACGGAGATAAATCTCATGATTCGGAACAATGGCTGGGGTTTTCCCCAGATGTGATCATATTTTAAAATAATATCCCAGAAAAATTAATCGAAATTAAATGTCCATATTTACCCGAGGCAGGTTCAGTGATGGAACTGCATTTTTCTTTAAACATCGCAATTTACTTGGAATAGCTAGAAAATATAAAATAATTATATTAATATAATGATATTTGTATTAGCTTAACATAGTTCATTTATAAAATTAGTATGAATTTACCTGATGGAAGGTAATCATCCTTTGTAAAATGACGTGAACACACTCTAAAGGAGTCTTTAATTGGTTTACCACTTCTAAGAACATACTCCCAAGCTTTTCTTCTGTCCATTTTAACGTCATTTCCAGAACGTAATTTAATAGTTACTGTGGATTTGTGTATTTTAGGAACGTAATGGAAACTAACATCTCTGTCCCGTCCAACTTTTGCATTACAGCCATATACGCAACAATTCACATTACAATTAATTTTCTTTTGCGATTTTAAAGACATTTTATTTCACTTTTAAACACTTCACTAAACTTTAAAACATATAAACAATAGAAACATATGACTCAATACCTACAGTTGCCTCTAAATATCTTCTCTAGTTTCCAAATAAGCAAATTTTTTATACACTAATATCGTTGGGTTACCAGCTGATTGTATTAAATGCAACATGTAGCAGACCGTGTGGAGTGCGGATCACATTACCTTACGTCTAAACGAGGTAGTATAACATAGAGACTGAATGAGGACGAGTTGTTATGAAGCCAACACCTCCTTAGGCGGGGTAACGGGGATTGCCCCGAGGAGTTGTACAGTTTGCATACATCAATGTTTTGCCGATAAGAATTGAAAGTAAAAATATATTTTTAAAAATAGACAAAAAAAATGTGAAGATATAAAAGAAAGCTCCTCGCTTCTGAAATACAAGTAATGACCAAAAAAAAGGTCTTCACTTGTAAAATACAAGTGATGAGCAAAAAAAAAGGCCCTCATGTCTACTTTTAAAGCCATATCTATATATTTACCTAAGATCATAATGCTAAAAGATTTAAAAATTTGGTATTTCCATCCTTCACAGGGGGGGGGGCTGCGCCACTGATGGTGGGTAAAATACTTTTCTGATGTATTCGAAGTACTGAATGCAAATACTTTTTTAAAAGGAAAAACTATATGTAACATTTTAATTTAATATTACTTTTTAGTATTTAAAATACTATGCAGTTGAAATACAGTTCGCAACTCTTAAAATGCAATTTACGGCAATATTATTAAAAGTTGAAATATGATGAAAAGGTAAAATAGTAAAATAGAAAAAATAACACAACAAAACAATCATAAACACAATACGGCGCCGGCATTTTTCTTAGCAATAGCTGAATAAAATAAATGTAAATTAGGCAACTTGTTATACTCCTCCGGGCAAATCCCTTTCGTCTCCGCAGGGTCTTGGCTTCATAACAAACAATGCTAAGGCATAGAGCGTGCTGTGTCTATTTATATGACGCCAAAGCGTCTAAAGCAGAACATTGGACACAATAATAACCGATCGCTGTAAAACAGTTGATCGAAACGAGTTATAGGAAAGTTGTCTTCATTTATTTACATATTAATTCTTCGATTTACAATAAATAATAAACAGCTATCCTTACCAAATAATTTTACTTTTTTAAGTGCAGCACCTTCTTCTAAGTGTGTAGTTGAAGGGAAGGAGTTGTTAAAAACTGGACATGTTATGTTATGTGGAATTTTGGAAAAAAAATAATGAGAATGTCGACATATGTGAGTTATGTTTAAAAACAAACAGTCTGAAATCAGCACCTCAGGAAGGCATTGAAGTGTTATTAAGTTATAACATGATATGTACCTGTAAAGCAGGAGATTCATGCGAACATATTACAGCTTTCTTTATATTTTGTACCAGGTGGTTAACAAACCAAAATGTAAGAATCCAAGATAAGGGCATTGATTGATTTTATTGGAATATTTAATTTTCTTTTTTTTTGTGTGGTTTCTGTTGGTTTCTCTTTTTGTTCCGGAAATAATTTATTGTGTTTGGAAACATTAACCAGCACAGATTTAAAATGCTTGTGGTCTAATTTTAAAAAAGCCTGTCTCCCAATAATACGAACCACAACCTATGTTAGAAACTCCCTGCTTAAAAAATAATAATTTGAACGAAAGCAGGAACTTCAGTGAAGACGTATCAGAATATCTACATATAAAATTTGAGACTGCATGTCCGAATCCTGTGTTAAAGTTACACAGGTAGATATTTACTTATGTTCGAGAAGCAATTTATAATTTAGTATTTCTTATTTGTTGCTTTTTTTAATAAACACTAGTTTGTTAAATATTAATAAGTTAACAATATTGGTGTAATCTGTAGCTTCGAAATGCTTTTAGGACACCATCACTTTTTTCCCCCGTATTTATTGCATTTTCCCATAATTTTTCTTATTTATCTCTTCCACTACACCAAATACATTTATTATTTTCCCAAATTGTTTCTATCACTTCTTTTCCTAGAGTGACAACCAAATACGCAGTTTATGTAATGATAACTCATAATAACACAAAATAATATAAAAAAGAATAATAATTGTTATCAACATTTAATGTTACAAACGAACTGCAACATTAAAATTTAAACTGGACATGTTTACAACGATACCAACAACACGACGCAACCACATGTAAACAATAAACAATTACTCGTCTTACGAGTTCAGATTTTGTCCACCTGGTGTCACTTCATAGCGCTGTTGAGCTTAATAATAGATCAATCTAATCACGCGGTCCGTATGACGTCAATTCGGAGTGGCGGTATAACAAATGTTTTCCTCCATATATTACTGTGTTAATTAAACAATTTTTAAATTACGATGATTTGAATTTGGCACCTCTAATTGTGTTGTTTTTATGTCTACGTTATTTCTAAGATATGTATTTAATATATCAATTACAATTAACAAGTTATCATGGCGTAGATAAACGTAATGTGTCAAATGTGTTGATTATAATAATCTGAAAAACTCGTATGACTTAATGATATGGTAACCGAGACTTTATTTTTATTAAAAATTTGATCGAGAATCGAATTGTTTGAAAACCGAGTAGTTCGACCGAGTATTAAAAATATTTTACCTACCGGATAAGAAATGCTTACTACAAACTCTAGCATATTTCTGCTGAAGTTCATTAAAACCTACCTTTTTAATAGCTTGTAACCATTTGGCACGTCTAATTTTTACGCATTCGTTTCCTTTGGTACACTTCTTATACGTAGAATATAAAAATTTTGGAATCCTAAAGAATTATAGGTCATATACAATTTTACGTTTATTTACACCATGAAAACTTATTATTTGTAATTGATATATTAAATACATACCTTAGAAATAATCATCCTAATTAGAAATAATCAGAATGATCCTAATTTGACAATTATCTATTCAACACAGTTATAAACGGAGGAAAACATTTGTTATTCCTCCACGCCGAACAATGACGTCATACGGACCACGTGATTAGACTGATCTCTAGTTGTTCTTCTGTGAACGGCTCATGTTATGAACTGCACGGCCTGTTACATTTTGATATTAATATAACCAGCTGTTTATAGGAAAAGTAATTGTTGAAAGTGTTTTGTTTCAGGAAAGAATATGAATGATACAAGAGACCATGATATTAAAATGGAGATTGATATAAAGACAGAATGTAAAGTTACTTATGAAAATGGCGAGAAGAGTGGAGTAGGGCACACGGCTGAACGGGAGAATGGTCTGTAACTAGCATATTTAAATTATCACGGTTTGTGGGAAAAATGTAGTATAGTAAACCAATACTTCTTCTGCCCTAAACCTTTACTAACTAAACCTAACTTTATTACCTAGTTTTTGGGTAGGCTGACCAGACGTATTCTTTTTTTAGAGTATTATACTCTTTTCTATGTAATATCCTTACTTTTTATAAAAGAACTCTTAATATACTCTTTCATTATTTATTAAATGGTGACAGAAAATATTACAAACTATTTTGGAAAGTACAAATAGAGAAGTGAAACCACTGCTGCTAGAAAAGTTGGCAGCGTTTATTTTCACCCTACCTGGGACAAATGCCGAATGAGAATGAATATTCAGCATCTTGGGCCAAAATTAGACCAAAGATAAATCACATCTAAAAATTAGTACTTTGGAAAGCGCAATGAAAGTAAAAGTAAATATTGAGCTTACCTGTGACCAATTTTGGGAAATCATTTGGACAGGCAAGCAATTGCTAGAAAAAGCAAAAAGCTCCGAAAAATATCAAACTTAATAAAATTTGATTGAATTATTGTTTCTGTTATTTTTTACTATCATTCGTACAAAATAATGTTTTTATTTTCATTAATATAAATTATTGTTTATTTTCAATAATATAAAATATTGTTTGAGTTATTATTGTCATAAACAGGATGATCAGATTTCTATTAAGACAAACCCTTGGATTTAAAAAATAAAATACAGTACATTTTATTCAATTTTGCTCACCTCCAAAAAATACAAGTGATGAGCAAAAAAAAGGTCCTCACCTCCCAAACTACAAACCCGGAGATTTTATAACAAATCCCGGAGCCCTGAGATTCTGGCTGGAAAACTTGCGACTCTAGGTGAAACCCTGAGTCATAAACGTATTGTCTGTGTTTTTTTAACAACCTAAAACGTCATAAAATTTAATCTAAAGATAAGGTTCGGTCAATTCACTTTTGAAAAAAATCTGCAGGCTTCATTTGTTACTTAATTCAAATACTGGTTTAACTTTTCAGTCAAGCTTCTAAACATACTCTATTTCTGTAATAATCTGGTCAGCCTATTTTTGGGTGCACACTATTTTATTTTCCCCCAACATTAGCCCAATTAATATTGTGCAATAATAATTTATATGATCTTAATTTATTATTTCTGTTTTTGTTAAATATCCCAGACCACATCGTATTGGCCTACTTTACTATATTTTAGCCTGATTATGAACAATTTTTGCAGTAATCAACAATGAAGTTACGGATGACGTATACCACAGTTGTACTCAGATAGAGGAGATTTATATCAAGTCTGAACCTGTGGACACCAGTGAATATGAAGATGAATCAGTGGGTGCAACAGTTGATGGTTAGTAGAACTATAATTGGTGAAAATTCAGATGATCGATTACTGTTAAGAAAAACGTAGAGTTTAATTAAGGGGTTTATTAAAATGAAGCAATGTCATTCGTCCGGAGATTGAGATAGAAATATTGCTCTAGTTCAATCTCTTCCTTCAATGTGGTGGGCGTGGTACATATACAAAAATGTAAATATATTCAAATATAATAAACGAAGATAAAAACTATGGATGTATGTTGGCACTACAAAGTAGTTCAAATAGGTTATTGATAGTTTAGATAAAATTGTGTGTAATAAAGATATAATAGTTTATCGGCACTCGTCACCTTCGGGTATAAGAGTTTATAGATTATGTACATATGTATATATGTATGTTTACCGGTTCTCAGTTGATTGATCGGCCATCTGAATGCTCAATGCTATTAGTATAGTTGAAATTTTTAAGTGTATTCTAAAGTCTGGTTTAGAACACATAGCATAGAATAAGCGCAAGACATGGCCGCTTAGCACAGCTGTATTGCTGTATTAGGCATTACTGCTATGTTTATAATGAAATTATACAGAGCGGTCATAATTTCTTGTAAGTTATGCAATAGTTGACAGAAACATTTTGTTATCAAATTTATTTCCAAGGACATGCACACATAGACGTAGATTCGATTTTTATATTGGGTTATGTATGTTCAATATTTCACTTACCTCTAAGAGCTAACCTCGATCAACAATCGTCTTCCAATTACAATCTTAATAACAATAATATCAACAACAACAATAATAACGAAAAAAACAATAATATATCTTAACAAAAACCACTACTTTTTCTCTACATGCCATTGAGTTAACGAACAACATGAAGTTATCAATACAATATCGTTACTGATTGGTTCTTTGTTAAATTGGAATTTTTAGATAAGAGATAGAATACAGTTTTCATATTTTTAAGTTCATTGTTTACTGTTATGTAACTGACAAGAAATTATGATCACACGGTACAAGAACATGTGTGGTTATGTTAACCAATAACATGCCAAAATTTTTAACAGTAATGGTTAACAAGTGTTATTCGTTTCTTAGCTTCGTGCAGAACTTGATTTTGAAATCTAGTGACTTTTAGTGAGTAAATGGGATTTTGAGGCAATTGTTTTAACACTGTTAATGTGGCTTTTAGAGAAATTTAAGGCTAGATTATTTTAATATCAGGTTCCTAAAAATATTTTCTGTTATCAAGGCGTCAAGTCTGACAATTTTTATTAGGTTTGTTTAGACTTGTGTATCTGTTATAATGCAATTGCATTACAACAGATACCATTCCAATTAGAACGGTAGCGGTAAATGGTATATGGTCCATTTAATAGAAATAACCAATTATTTTTTATTACTAATTTCCTTTGGGTTTCAAATATTTCAAAGCATTTTTACAATTCCATTTATTTTACAACCTTAGTTACTACTTTTATATTTTACAAATAGTCACGTACTTTTTCTTCACTTTAGAAATTATTTTTACCCTAAAAGATGTCATAAATCTTTGGCCACTACTGGAGACTAGCTCTTTAGGTAGTTACCTACACATCTTTGAACAGTCTGCATCATATCAATTCATAATACAGAATCATTAAAAACTCTAACACTGGCATTTTATTTAAAATTCTGCAGACACAGTCCCACATTAGAGACCCCGAGGTAATCTGTAAATATTTAACATGGTGAATAATTTATTCAAAAAAAAAAAAATCTATTTATTCAGAATAAATAGATTTTTTTTTAAAATTTCATTGATAGTGTGAAATCAGTGTTATTGCCGAGTGTTTATGACAACGGATAGCAGTGGCATTAAAGATGGTTCAGTGCAAGAAACTTTAACAATCCCAAACAAAACATTTTAAAACAGTGCGTGTATTTAACATTTTTACTAACAAAACATAAGTGCAGTGCCTTCAAACATGTATCGCTTGAGTGTGAGTCGCTAAAATGAGTGCGTCACTACGACCGCAGTTAATATATGCTCTCCGTCACGAAATCCAGCTAGGGATCACTGCAGCCTTAGGACAGTTGTTATTATGATATCGACATTAATCGCATTGTGGTTCGTATACTGCCATTCTGGCTTACAGACGCAACTATAGGCGTATGTGCGACTAAACGCGGTATCGTATCAACGAGTCAGCTGTACCCAAAATCGGCACAACCGCGATCCCGCGCACTCAAGCTTTACGCAAACACGATTTCAAGTGTACTCGCGGACCCTAATTAGTTGATTTGACTGAATCATTTTCATTAACCATAACAGCCTATGTAAGTCATCCACGGTAGACTGCGTTTCCATGGTGATTTCTAACCCATCTAATAGAAATTCCCAAATTATATTTGCTACTAATTTCCTTCGGGTTTCAAAGTATTTTTACAGTTTAATTTATTTTAGAACCTTAGTTACCAGTTTTATATTTTACAAGCAGAGTAACCCAACGTTGCACGAATTTTTACAGTTTTGCCAAAGTTCCAGTATGGAGCTTTCGGATATATGTCGAGGTGCATATTATTATTACTATTGCATCGAAAAACAATTCAACTAAGTACTAACAGCGAAACTTTCTTTCAATATTGTGTTTTATTACAGTTTATAGTATAGCCCTCATCAGTAGCAAGTAACAATGCTTTTATTTTTGACGGTTTCATTGTTGCTTATACGCCCGTTCTAATGGTCACACCAAAAACAAATATGAGAATTGATAAACAAAATATCTAGTGTAATAAAAAACAATATTGAAGGAAAGTATCAGTGTTAACATTTAAACCTTCAAAAACACAATTTAATATTTACTTCAACTTGTTTACGTTGGAATATTTAGCACACATTGAATTTATGAATTATCAGTATAGGTAATCCGTGGCACCCCGTTTCCACTGAACTATACCGACTGGTCAGCGTAGCGCCTATCAATACACACATCAGATTAATTTATTTACTATAATGTTCTTTCTGTGATTACTTCTGATCTATAAACCGTAAGTACATAGGTCAAAGAACTTTCTTTTTTTCGTAAGTAAATATTCTTGCCATTAACGTAATTTCTCTTCCTAAATCTTTAGAGTTTACGACGATATTATTACATTCGTTATAATTTTCGCAAAAAATGAAAACCTGTAAATGATAATTGTGAGTTATCTGTTGATCTGGGATATATGCTTTCGTGGACATTTTTGTAGTACAATTAAACCTTAAAATTCTGTCATATATTATCAATCATCAATTTAGATAACCGTATAAACTGGCCAACATGTTCTCCCGGTGCGAAACCTATAGAGTATATGTATGTGCCATATGTTGGGTAGACTCTAAGAAGGCATGAAATAGCTTCAACATCACTACACGAACTTCAACTACTGCAAGGAAAATGGGAAAACATTTCCAAACATTACATTCGCCAGTTAATTGGAGGCATGGATCGACATATCCAGGCATAATAAAGGCAAGAGGTGGTAAGACAAAGCACTAAAAAGATTTTTTTCCAAGTTTTCTCGTTAGGAAACCTTTGAAAATAAATGTAAAAATGAAGAAATATTTAAATGCCTCGTTATGTATGATTTTCACTGATTAAATATGTTAATTTCATATCGTCAGAGCTTATTTAGTATAAACATATCTCTTAATTTATTTCAAATATTATCACAACTGTACCTCCAAAATTCAAGAAAACATAAGGTAACCCGCTTTCTTTTTGCACCTAAGTGTAAGATGTTTCACTTTAGCATTAACTAATTTTAAAATTTTCGTTGGCGTGAGTTGACTGAAAAAACTATTTTACACAGTAAATATAACGTAATAGTTACAATGAATAATTATATTTCAGAGAGTCATTCTACTCGTAAAACATATTGCTTATCATCAACTGACGACATGTCCCAGTATAACTACAACACTAAAATTATCATCACTGAGGAGATTGACATCAAGCCTGAATGTGGAGATGATGGTGAATATGCAACTGGAGAAGAAACAGGTATGTCAATGTTTTCATATTATTGTTTAAGTTATAAGCTGTTAACCTCAGTTTTCATTTATTGAGTACTTGAACCGGCCATCAGGACCAATTGTCTGTGACAATTGGAAGTCATTTAAATCCATATAAATATGCACATGAAAGAATGGCGCCTTGCGTGGTTTGCAAGTGATGTGGCAATCAATCCGCGCCATAGTTATGGCCAAGCAGACCCCGCGGTACATGCTGGGAGGGCGAGAAGTTTTAGAGCTCAAGTTATAAAAATTTATGTGTAGTTCTGTGGCGCAATAATAGTCGCCAGAAGAGTCGAAATTCGAAGCTACGTTATTGCAAACAATAAATACTTTTTTCCACGCCTATTTAATTATGATATATTGCAATTATTGCATTTGCTTTTTTCGTGAAAAATAGTACTCATAAATAACTACAGTGAATTATGGTTTCATAATTCACTGTTTACGGCCAATTACAAACCTACATATCCATAAATCACTCTCGCTGATCCAATCATATTTGACAATGGCAATGGGAGGGGCCGAAACTGCAGTGATAGCAGGCAATATGGATGACGCTATCACTTCCATAAAAATTATCAATTTCGAGTCTAATTTATTTGTTTGAGACGTTGACTACTAATCTCGTAGTTAGCGTTCTTGCCCAGGACGCCGACTACGAGATTACTTGTAGTATATTGACTTAATAATATAATATGGCTATATCAAATTGACTTCTGAGACAAGAATCCTGAATCTTGCCTTGGCAGTCAACGTGTTAATAAGTGTGGAAAAAGTATAGTATTACATTCGTGATTATGGCCATTATTCACTCAGATGATTTGCGCCACTCGCCTGCGGCTCATAGGCTCAAACGTAATCTTCGTAAATAGTGGTCGTCATAATCGCTCATATAATAATATACTATTAATAAAGTTAATGTATTCGCATGTCCGTTAGATTTGTAAAATTGTCTATTATTATATAAAAATTACCTTCTTCACATAATTTTGTCAATAATAGTATCTTATTATATGAGCCATTATGACAGCAGTAATTAAAACTGCATTGAACAGAGAGGAATAGTTTTTTGTCTCATATTCATTTTTGCTGTTAAGTAAATGATAAATTAGATAAGTATTATCCAGAAAATACATGATATGTATAAAAAACGTATAAAAAAATGCTTCTGCCGTTTTACGGTTTCGCAGTTATTATCAAGAATATATATACAGTAAAAATTATGACCAAACGGCTGGACCTACAGAGGTAAAATTTTGCATCTATATAATTTCACCGATCACCATATACGAATAATAGTGAGAGTTATAGAAAAAGATTTCTTTAAAACATATAGGGAAATATGGGTAAATGTGAAACAAGGGAAACAGTGAGATATTTTAAATATATTAGGCTCTACCCTCATTTCAGCTATGCCAATACATATGTATATTGGATACCTATAAAATTATCTGCTTGTCCTATTTTTGAATATCAGACTCGATGTACAGCTCATACAGGGTAGCATTACCCTCAAAGTAGCCTAGTTTGTCGCCACAATAGAGAAATAGGCACTCAGTGTATACAAAAACAGTTTGAAATAAACAATGAAGTTATAACAACACGTCACATTACAGTAATATGTCTATCACTTTTAAATGCACTTACCATTAATTACACTAGGCAACAAATTTGAACTTTTTTTTATAACATGAGTAAAATTAACTGTTTTAAAAGTAACAAAACCTACTATTCACGAAAATGTCAGTAAAGAGTTTGTAGCATCCTCAGATTTTTACTTATTCAACTTTGAAGAATTTACGTTATCATCAGTGTAACTGTTGCAAGGAATCATTTAAAAAAATATATATACAACTGTAATAATGAAAATAAATTTTTATTGTGTAAAAAAACAACACTGAAAAACTTTGACAAAATATAAATCATGAAAAACAAAATTAAGATAAAAAGTTATTTTTTTCTTCTATGAACGGTGTCATCTTCCCTCTGCACAAACCAGCACTAGTCTCCCATCATGGTTGAATCTCACCTTCCCTGGTAACGATATTCAATTGTACTTATATCCTAGTGAAACCTTTCACCTTGCTCGTCACTTTAAATTTAAATCTTAATCTCGCACTAAATCGTTTAGTTCAGTTTGAGTTATGAGATGTGGTTCGGCACTGCTTCGAAAGTCGTAATCCGTATCGGAAGAAGTCGATGGACCTACTATGTGCTCTTCTACAATTTCATCATATAAATTTAGAAACTGTTCCCTATCAGAAGGTGGTTTAAGAACTGGAATGTAACACTGTTTTCATAACAGAAGGAATGTCAGGATATTCAATTTTATTTTTGATTTTTCTAGGGTATCCAGAAATTTTTGTCATACAAAAGTAACAGTCTATAGAGTGATTTGTAGGTTCACGCCATATCATTGGTATGCTAAATGGCATAGTATTTTTCTTTCCCTTCAACTACTGAACTAAATTTGTTTTATGAATAAATAAAAATTGTGACCTCATAGAAAATTTTTGCGTTCAAATTTAGAATCAGGGTACTGAAGTTAAAAATCATTGTTTTCATAAATGTTAGTAAAACCCTGTTGACCTGTGTTATTATTGGAAAACAATATTAATAAAATTTTAAAAGTATTAAAGAGTAGTTATCAATATATTTATTATATACTTATTTTAGTCTTATTAATTAATGCATGTTTGTTTGCAGCTAGAGGAACATCTATCAATAATTCAGATAAGAGTCCAGATTCGTCAGTGTCAGTTCACAAGTTCAAACAACCCCCAATATCAGCTTCGAGGACTTTTGAACGAACTAGTTCCCTCCTAGAACAATACAAACAAGTACATTCTAAACAGAAGCTATTCACTTGTGACCAGTGTAACAAAACATTTACCCGGATATCACATCTTATTAATCACAAACGATTACATTCTGGAGAGAAACCATTCAAATGTGATCAATGTGGCAAAACATTCTCACACTCACAATCATTCATTAGTCACAAACGAACCCATTCTGGAGAGAAACCATTCAAATGTGAACAATGTAATAAAGCATTTCCAGAATCATCACAACTAAAAAGACACAAACGAGTTCATACTGGAGAAAAACCATTCAGATGTGATCAGTGTAATAAGGTATTTGCACAGTCATCAAATCTCACTCTTCACAGGAGAATACATTCTGGAGAAAAGCCATTCAAATGTGAAATCTGTAACAGAGCATTCACTCAATCACAATCTCTCAATAGTCACAAACGAACACATTCTATTGAGAAACAGTTTAAATGTGATCAGTGTAGCAAAACTTTTTCACACTCAAAATCTCTCATTAGTCACAAACGAACACATTCTGGAGAGAAACCATTCGTATGTGAACAATGTAACAAAACATTCTCACACTCACAATCTCTCGTTAGTCACAAACGAACGCATTCTGGAGAGAAAACATACAAATGTGATCAGTGTGATAAAGCATTTGCAGAGTCCTCAAATCTCATTAATCACAAACGAATACATTCTGGAGATAAACCATTCAAATGTGATCAGTGTGATAAAGCATTTACAGAGTCTTCAAATCTCACTAATCACAAACGAATTCATACTGGAGAGAAACCGTACAAATGTGATCAGTGTAATAAAGCATTTAGTCAAACATCAAATTTAAGAAAACATGAACGGAAGCATTTTGCAAAGAATCTAATCAAATGTGATAAGTGATCAAGTTTAAGATGGGATCAAAATTATGTTTAAATACACTAAAGCAGCTCTTCTCAAACTGTGTAATGTAGCAGACTGGAATTTTTTGTCCCAATGTGTTGCGGACCGGTATCATATTCAGTTGCAGTGAACTTTTAATGTAACTAGGTCTAGGGACTATTAGTAACATTTACGTAAAACGAACCCAATTTTTATACAATTCGTTTTGTATGAGATTATTAAATTGCGTTTTTCAAGTTAATAATAAATTAGAAAATGACAGCAAAATTAGTATTTTATTTATAAATGTCAAAACATAAATAATATTAATAACAACAAAACTTAATGGGAAAAATAAGCATGCTTATTTTGCCAGTTTTTCTATTCGCGGTTGAATTGATGACAGAGCCACGCGGAATGGATCATGAATGCTCATAATATTTCTATATTTTGGTTTAATTACACTCATTATTGAAATTCCGGTCTCACAAAGGTAAGTTGTGTAAAAAGGAAATAGTTTCTTCATGGGAATGTCTGAGAGATTAGGATATTTGGAGGGGTCTTTTCAAAATCACTCTCTGAATCCATAACCTCAAAAAAACGACACGAGAACAAAATAAGCGTAAAGTTCACGTTTAAATTCATATTCTATTGAAGTTATACCTACCAGTATTGTTGTATTACTAATTAGATCTGTAATTTGTATGTTAGATGTAAGTATTTGTGACTACAAATCACAGAACAATCTACAAATGCAAGTGTAGGTTATGGACAATCTGTAGTTACTACGTGTACGCGTAGGGTTCCAAAGCAATCTTTGTGTAGTAATTTCTATATACTTTCCGTAAGATTACAATTTTTTACTAAAACAAAAATTTAATCAAGTAAATACAATATAATTTTTGATGACAGCCACTGATGCGCACGCAGCCAGTACAGGAATGAAAATTCTCGCATGCCGCACATGCGCATTGGTGTGAATTTAGTCTTCTCGCACAGCTTGCGCGCGTATCATGGTTTAAATGTTTTAATCAACACATTTGATTTTCACATAAAAATTAAGCAACTTTTTACACAATATTTATTAAACAAACGACCCTTTTTATAAATATTAGAAAATATTTCAAATAAATTATTAAAATTTTCAGTCGGTAATGGACTTGTATACGAAGAATATTTTGTATTATCGTCGAGAGAGAAAAATAGTAAATTATTTATCTCTTCAAAGCGTCAATTTAATTCTAATACAATGTTCACAATTATATAAAATAGCATTCTATAACGTCTTAACATGTCCCTGTCTGGCAAAACAGTTACGCTCCTTTGTATGTATATGCTGTTCACTTTTGTAAAAGCAATCTAAGAGGAAATGTCGATTTCAATAGTTTTCACCTTTGAAATTATGTGTCATGATGGTAATAAAAATGTTAAAAAATGTTAATTTGACATTTCTAATAATAAATAATGATATCTTAATTATAATGATTATAACCAACAAATCTAAAATCTGATTTACAGCGCAAGAAAATTTTTTTAATGATATTTAAAGTCAGTAAAACACTATAAAAGTAACTAAAATAACCAGATCTAGTTTGTCCTTACAAAAATTAACGCAATATACCTATATCATCTAATACGTCGTCAGGGACCCGGAACGAAATGGTTTTTTCGTTTCGTTTCATTTCTGTTCCGAAAAAAATATTGTGTTTGGCTTCAAATGGTTCCTGAAAAACAAAAAATCGCTTTTTGTTCGAACGAAAACCATATAAGTTATTTTGTTATTTTTATTTTATTAAATATAATAACACAGTTGTAAAATTAAAAAAATTATAATAATATTAAATATATAAAAAATTACGTTTCGGGATTATTGGTATATTTATTGTATATCTAACCTGTTGGGCTCAACAGCGCTAGGAAGTGACACCAAGCAGACAGAATTTGCACTAGTGGAACGAGTAACTGTTTATTGTTTACTAGTTGCTACCTCGTGTTGTTTGTATCGCGTTTAAACTTTAATATTGCAGTTTGTTTGTAACATTAACTTTTTTTTTAATTTAATGGCCTTTGCTGCTTTTGCAATTAGCCAGACATTAATTTTTGATAGCAACTATTACAGTAGCGGTCGGTGAAATATGTTTGGGTATGCAATTAGTATGATCGGACAAGCTCGTACTATATCGCTCAACAGCAATATAGCAACGACAAAGCACGAGCGTGTGTATTCTTTGTAATTGCTTACCCAAAAATGATTCACCGACCGCCACTGAACTATTATTCTTTTTTATATTGTTTTGTGTTATAATGAGTTGACATAATACAAACTGCTGTGTATTTGGTTGTCACTCTAGGAAAAGAAGTGAGAGAAACAATCACTTCCATTTTTTCCAAATGAAAAACAATTTGTGAAAATAATAAATATATTTGGTGTTGTGAAAGAGATAAATAGGTAAAAAATCATGGGAAAATCCTATAAATACGGGAAAAAGAGTGAGAGTGTGCTAAAAGCATTTAAAAGCTACAGATTACATCAATATTGTTAACTTATTCATATTTAACAAATTAGTATTTATTAAAAATATGCAACAAATAAGAAATAATCAATTATAAAAATCCTTCTCGAGCATAAGTAAATATCTACCCGTGTAACTTTAATACAGGCTTAGGACATGCAGTCTCAAATATTGTTCGTGGATATTCTGATACAGCTTGACTGAAGTGTTTGCTTTCGTTTTTGACTATTTTTTTTAGGCAGAAAGTTTCTAGCAAAGGTTATGGTTTACAGATGCAGGTTATCTTGCAGTTTTAATTTTCCAGTGACTTTGTGAGGTGGTGATTTTAGACTGCTTGTTTGTAAACATAACTCACATATGTCGACATGCTAATCATTTTTTCCCTAAATTCCGTATAATATAATACGACCGGCGTTTAACAACTCCTCTCCTTCAACTACACACTTAAAAGGTGTTGCACTTAAAAATTAAAATGATTTAGTAAGGATAGCTGTTAATTGTTCATTGTAAATTGAAGATTTAACATGTAAACAAATGAGGTCAACTTTCACATTACTCGTTTCGATCCGCTATTTCACAGCGCCGCCATCGGCCATTGTTGAGTCCAATAATGTATGTATTCCAAGCATTTTTAATTTATCATAAAATTCAAATACTTTGAATATCCCTAACGTTTGCATGGAAGTTAAGTACTCAAAAAGTACTAAGTACTAATAAATGTTTTCTGTTTGCAAAGTCTGACATACAGACGAGTTTGGTTTGAAGTCGTGTGTCTATTTGAAGGTGTGTTCGTTAGTGTTGCACAACCTACACTGAACTCCACCACAGCTACACTATGGCGTTCGTTTGTGTTCCGACACCTGTACGTAAAGTGTTCGTTTGTATTTATGAACTTGTTCAGGACAGGCAAAGCCTGCACTTGCTCGGGAGTGAGTGTAGCTTCAGGCAACCTGTAAAAAGGCGGCAAACTTAATCTAACTTGGTTATAATCTGTATTTGGTCTAGCGGAAATTTTTATTTTACATCTATCTATCATATATCGATCATGAATCGAGTAATATGAACAGAAGGAAAGTACTTTTCCTACAATGCTGGTATAATAACTAACATAAATAAATTCAGAAGTTTTATAAAATCTGTCAAAACTTGAATTTTTATTATTTATTTTTATAAAATTTATTTCAGCATTGAAACTGTTCATATTATCTTATTTATTTAATATTACTTTAGTACAAATTTGTTTTACAAAGTGAGGTTATCAACTTTGTCTGGAAATGTCATTCACCTGCCTGGAAAACCGTTCGTTTGTATTCCTGTTTCGAGCAGTTCGGAAGAAGTTTTTAGTTGCACTGTGACGTCAGCTGCTCTTGTCTTGGACAAGTTTAGTGCAACACAAACGAACAAACCTTTTGTCGCTAATAAATGGTACGTAGTGTGAACGACACGGACTGCTACATATACGTATGTAATATAATCAGATAGCTATATTAAGAACAATTTTGCTTATTTGGAAATATTTAAATATTTTTGTGAAGAATCTCTTGGTATTATTATTTTTATCAAGTGTTCGCTGATCTACTTCCAACATAAAATCATTTACGACGATTTAAACAACTATTCCAGGTTGGTATTATTTACGAAATGGTAAAAACATATTTATTTTCATATTATTGATTTATTTCAAGTTAAGATGTTTAGACACAATGTTGGAGTCTAGAACAGGTTACTACCAAGTTATTAAAGGTGCGTTCGGCATAAGATAATCTACACACTGCATAATTTACACAAGAAACGTCCGGCATAAAGTTTCTGTATGCTCTGTGCTGCACGAAGATCATTGGGCAAATATCGTGCAGTGCAGTTTGTGTTGCACAGTGGTCACAAATTTAGATCGTGCGACAATCTGTGCAATAGTTTTTTTCGCGGTAAAAATACAAGTTATTATTTCTACAAAACAATATGAGTGAAAACAATCAAGATATCATTGTTTATGCCTGCAGCATTTGCAAAATAAATATTACAGACATGAACCTCATGATGGAACATCTAAATACACTCAAAATTTCCTGGATACAAGCGGAAATGTACTTTAAATTGATTTGTAGTCATGTTTTTAACAGTACACTCTGCATATTCAAACACTTCCAAAATATTTTGTAGTTTGGAAAATTCTTTTGAATTGTCTTCCTCATCAAATAAAATTTCTTTTATATTACTTAAAAGCATCCCAAAACCTTCATGCGTTATTTTTATATTATCATACAAAACAAGTAGCAGGAGACAGACTTCATGTAATCAAACAGACATAATTTATTTGTTTACAAAAAAAAAAAGATTAGAATAACAGGAATAACTGCACAATCTGAACAAAGCGTATTTGACTTTCTTGCACAGTGTGCACAGTGGTCACGTGACAAAAAACTTGCACGACACAGTACTGTCTAGTGGGAGCGACACACAAGCTGAAGAGCACTGATAGGTTTATTACAAATAACACGATATATGTATGACTAGCTGTCGTGCCCGTACTTCGAACGGTTTTTGGTATGTACAATTTTGCTATAACGTACATAAGTGAGATTTCAATTTCAAGTAGAACAGAAAATAATCGTTTCTTTATGCCAACCACTCTTTTATGTATATTTTTGATGTTAAGTACATAATAAGAGAGATATTTGAGTGAGTGAGTAAGTTTGAAGATAGCGCCCTCCATAGCTCCTGTTAGGAAGGTATTTTACGCAGTGTTTAATAATAATTATTTATTCTTTAAGACCTTACACTTTCAGTATATTATATACAGGGTTGCCAGATTATTACTTTACCAAATCGGGATTTTTACCAAATGAATATAAAAAATTCGTGATTAAGACTCAAAAAGCGGGACAACCTAATAAAATGTACAGTTCAAAATATTTATAAACAAACTCTCTCCCAAAATAGTAGTGACGAGCAAAAAAAAAAGGTCCTTACTTCCAAAATAGAACTGATGAGCAAAAAAAAGGTCATCACTCCCAAAATAGAACTGATGAGCCAAATATATTTTTTTGATTAATTCGGAATTTTAGCTGTCCCGCGCGGGACAATCTATTTTTGTTCAAAAAGCGTCCCGCGAAATTCGGAACGTCTTGCAACCCTGATTATATATGACACATGACACACAATAAAATATTACATAATAATATGCTCCTAAGCAACAACTAAGTTACAATATATTTTGACATTTGATTGACAGATGTCACAACACCCTCCCTCAATCAAAAGTGTACAATCAAAATTAATTTCTCAAGTCCAGCTTGTTAACGAATGACATATGCTTATCAAAGGTTAACCCTTTTGTGAAAATATCTGCCGTCATTTGTTCTGTCGGATAATATTCTATTTGTACTTTATTTGCTTCATATGCTTCTCTAATAAAGTGATGTCTTTTATCAATATGTTTTGTCCTTGCATGAAACGTATGATTTTTAACCAATAGACCAGCTCCAATATTGTCACAAAAAATCTTTGTTCTTTCTTCTTTTATATTGAGTTCTTTGAGAAAATTTTGCAGATATATAGCTTCTTTAGCAGCTTCAGTCAATGACATATACTCTGCCTCTGTGCTTGACAGGGCAACTGTCTTTTGTTTCTTTGCTTCCCATCTAATTGCAAATGTGAAAACATATCCCGTGTATGATCGTCTATCATTTACACAAGATCCCCAATCTGCATAACCAATTAAATTCTGTTTGTTCTTGCAAAATTTGAGACCATGGTCCATTGTACCTTGCAAATATCTCAAAATTCTTTTGGCTGCATTCCAGTGCATCTTCTGATAGCAGGTATTTAATTGAAAATTCACTGCATATGTTATATCCGGTCTTGTTCCCATAGCGAGGTACATAAGGGATCCAATTAGATTTTGATATGGATATTTTAAATCTGGAGCTTCTTCGGATTTCGTTAATTTGTAGTTTGTTTATAAAGGTGTTTTGATCGGTTTTGAATTTTCCGTTTTGAAACGTTTCAACAAATCTTTAACATAATGTTTTTGAGACATTTTTATTGTCCCCTCCTTTTCGTATTGTGAAAATTCAATACCAAGGCAATGACTAATTTTTCCCATGTCTTTAATTTCAAATTGTTTTGATAATTCCAATTTAAAATTATTTATTATTTTAGCATTACTTCCAGCTAATATAATATCGTCAACAAAAATAGCTAATAATATAATTTCATTACCTTCTTTATTGAAGTAAACGCAAGAATCAGTTGACAATGGTTTCATTTTTAATTGTTTTAGTTTCTCGTCCAATTTCTTGTTCCATTGCCTACCTGACTGTCGCAAGCCGTATAGGGACTTTTGTAATAGACATGTTTTCTTGCCACCTTGTTTAATATCATTTAACCATTTTTGAGCTCTCTTTAAAATTTCTGTTCCTTCTTCCCTTTTTCTTAGTATTTGTTCCAAAGATTTTTTCAAATATCTGGGATCTCCATGTAAATCTCCTCCTCAATGTCGCCATTGAGGTAAGCGCTTTTAACATCTAATTGATGTACTGTCAAACCTAATTGTACTGCGAGCGCCATTATCAAACGGATGGATTTTAATCTCATTACATGCGCAAAAGTTTCATTAAAATCTATACCATGAATTTGGCTATAACCTTTTGCTACCAAGTGAGCTTTTCTTTTTACAATATTTCCTTCCAAGTCAAATTTATTTGTCAAAACAAGTCTACATTTTACTTCCTTTTGCTTTTCAGGGAGGTTTACGATCTTCCATGTTTTAGTTTTTACGAGTGATAAAAATTCTTCACATATTGCTTCGTTCCACTCTTCGGCGTTTGTTCGATTTAAAACTTCTTTACACGAGATTTCAGCTGCACCAACAAATTCGTTTTCTGTTCATTTAATTTTCTTTCAATTAAATTGTATTCTTTCTTTGGTTTTCCTTTATTTCCTGTTTTGATTAATTTTGGTCGACCAGGTCCCCTTACTACTTCTTGCATTTTTTCATATTCGACATTTTCAACTTGTGTTTCTTGTAATTCTTCCTCTTGTTCTACTTCAGTAACATTTCTTTCAATATTTACTGTATTTGGTTTATTTTGTAAAGGAATTTTTAATAACTTTCTTCTGAATCATCCAGTACTTTTTCCTCAATAAATTCTTCGTACTGACCTTTTTGAAATTTGTTCGTAAATTTAACATCTCGGCTGACAATAATTTTCCTCTTTGTTGGTGACCAGATTCTATATGCCTTCGAGTTTTCTGAATACCCAACAAATATACATTGTTCTGCTCTGTTTTCAAATTTTTCTTTTCCAGGTTCTTTATTCAGTACATATACTTCACTTCCAAATTTCCTGAAATAACTAATGGTAGGAGTTCTTCCGAATCGCATTTTAAAAGGAGTTTAATTCTCAGTGCTTTTGGAAATGCATCTGTTCCTTATATAATTTACCGTTGCAACAGCTTCGGCCCAAAATGTTGAAGCAAGACCACATTGGATAAATAGACACCTTGCCAGCTCGATGAAAGTTCTATTTTTCCTTTCAGCAACACCATTTTGTTGAGGGGTGTATGGAACTGAAAGTCTTCTTTTTATTCCTTTCTGTTTCAAATACTCATCAAACTTATTACAGCAGTATTCCTTACTGTTATCTGACTGTAAGTATTTTATTTTAGTTCCTGCTTGTGTTTCAAGAAGATTCCTAATTTCTTTAAATGCGTCTAAAGCTTCACTTGTATTTTAAAAATTTCATTTCACACCACCGAGATTTGTCATCTATGAAGGTTATAAAATATTGACTGCCTTTAAGTGATCTGGTCCTCATTGGACCACAAATATCGGTGTGTACAATTTCTAATAGATTTGTAGATCTTTCTGAAGTTGAACTTACAAAAGGCTTTTGTACCATTTTTCCTTTCAAGCAAATATCGCAAGGGTCTAATTTATTTTCCATTTTATTTACTTTCATACCTTTAACTAAATTCCGTCTTGACATATCCAGTAAATTTCTTTCGTTTAAGTGGCCAAGTCGCTCGTGCCAGTCTTGTAAAGAGTTCCTTTCAGCTGTCACATTTACTTCGGCCATTACTTCCGAAATTATATACAAGTCGTTATTTTTTCACTTAACCGCAATATTGATATTAATATTCAGTTCGGGGGGCCAATCAAATTTCTTGGGATTTATATCGATAGTCAACTTAGCTGGCACGATCACATTAACTATTTGGCAAACGTTCTTAAAAGGGTTATCTATGCGTTCATCAGGCTGAAAACGTCTGTGTCATTCGATATGCTGCGTATGTTCTATTTTGCTACTTTTAAGTCGCGCTTAACTTACGGCATAATTCACTGGGATTCGTTCAAGTTCGTCTGTCAACAGAATTTTCTTACTCCAAAAACGTGCTATAAGAATCCTGAATAATGTTCCTAACAGGCACCACTGCCGAGAGCTCTTTAAGAAATGCAGTATTTTGTCTTTCTATAGTTTATTTGTTTATGTTTGTCTGGTATACGTTAAAGAACACATTGATGGCACTTATACTGAAAATTTGCTTTGCCAGTTCTATACGTATTAGATGTTTTATTCTTTTTATTAATATACTTGGCCTCTGATAAATTTTTATTTTTATCTTCCCGAGCCTCGTATTCTTCTGTAATTGTTATTTTTAAACTATCAATAAATGGCAATGTGTCACGTGATTCCATTGCACATGTGAAATTTTCAAATCTTTCTGGCAGACTGTATAGCAAAATAATGGTAAATAAATCTTCATTTATTTCCAGTTCCATGTCTTTCAATTTATCAACAATTTCCAGGAATCTGTTTAAATAATCTTTTATTTCTTCATCCTCTTGCATTTTGAAAAACAGCAATTGTTTCAGGACAGCAGCCTTCTTTGCGGGACCTTTTAAATGATAAATACTATGTAATGTCTTCCAAACATCATGAGATGTTGTGCAGCCTGTTCTTACTAACAACGATTGTACTTGAATTTTCCAAGTGTCGAAGTTGTCCTTCCCCAGAGATTCAATTTTAAAATTCATTACACTCATATTTCTACAAATCAGAAAATTATTAATTAATTTTTGAGAAGTGTTATGCTCTGGTCCCGTAACCTGTTAGGAAGGTATTTTACGCAGTGTTTAATAATAATATATTTATTCTTTAAGACCTTATACTTTTAGTATATTATATATGACACATGACATACAATAAAATATTAGTAGTACATAATAATATGCTCCTTAGCAACAACTAAGTTACAATATATTTTGACATTTGATTGACAGATGTCACAACAGCTCCCCAAATACATCTTATTAAAAACTGCACTGAACAGATAAGAATCAGTTTTTTCTTAAATTATAACCCATTGCTTTTTAAATTTTTACAACTTTAGTTATATTCACTTTTGCTGTTTACTGTTTGTTGTTACATAGATGAGATATTTCAACTTTATAGGTAACACTACCCATGGCATGCCAACTAATTTTCTTATTAAAAACTGCATTGAACGAAAAAGAAATGTTTCCTTATTTTTAACACGAATTGAAAAGGTGGACAAAACAGATTTATTTTCTTACTATAAATAATTTTTGCTATGTGCATTTTTTTGTTAAGTCAATAAGGAAGATATTTCAAAATTTTAGTTTTAGAGTTTCTCCCACGTAATCATTTTGTAATCAAACAAAAATAAAATATTTGGTTACAAAAAAAAAAAATAAGGTTACGATAGCAAGAATAACTGCACAATCTGAACAAAGCGTTCGTCTTTGACTTTCTTGCACAACACAGAGTTAACACTGCACAGTTATGCCGAACGCACCTAAGATTTCTTTGAAGAGGACAGCACATAACTATTAGGTGTACCGGAACTTTTTTCGTTTACTTGGTATTATTAAAATAGAAACAAATCAAAAGAAAAAAACAATACTTTATTGAGTAAAATAGTTACCATTGTGATCTATAACGAAAATATTTTCGATTTATAAAATTCCTGATTTTTTGAAGAAAAAAATTGTTCAAGGCTCATTTTAACATGATTCATATCTCTAAGTGTCTTATTTCTTAAAAAGTGTTCCAGTGACCGAAATAAGTGATAGTCGGAGGGTGAAATGTCTGATGAGTAGGGTGGGTGTGTTCGAACTTCCCAATCAAGTTCGGAATTTTTTTCACGTGTATTTTTTTGATGAATGAGGTCAGGCATTGTCGCATTGAAGAATAACTCCTCTTCTATTCACAATTTCTGGCCGATTTCTGGTCAAGTTCTGATTCAGTCGATCCAATTGTTCATTGTAGAGATCAGAATTAACACTTTGCCCCGGTTTTAACATCTCATAATAAATTATTCTTTTATAGGGCCTTCCAGATCGAAGTTCATCATCCAAGTATAAATTTCCTGATTTAAATTTTTTAAACCACAATTGACATGATCGTACACTTAATTTGTCACCATAAACAGTGCAAATATGTTTTATGTAGCAACTGTAGCAGATTTATGGTACTCATACAATTAAACAGCATAAAAAAAGTTTTGATGAAAATTCATCCGCCATTTTAAAATGCAAGGGTTTAAAATGAAACGAAAACAATAATTAGGTACTCAAGATTACAGAGTTTAATCAAAACGCAAAATACGTCTGTCCAATTCAGCGAATAAGTCGTGAGTAGTTTGCATTCTGCATTAATAATAAAAACGAAAAAACATTCCGGTACACCTAATTTATCACTAAATAATTCACGGATTATTAGTGGTTCTAAAACAATGGTTTCTGGTCTATAAACGCATGCATACGCAGTTTAATGACAAAACACTATCTAAGGTTAGGTTAGATTAGTAAGAGATTTGATTGGAAAAAGCCGAGCGAAGCGAGCTACCTATATTCTAGTTTAATGACAAAACGTAGTTTGAAAACACCCTCACTAATAACGCTACCTATTTAGAATGACTGTACATTGAACAAATCACGTATGTTTGACGCATGCGCAGTCGGGTAGTAACTATTCTAGACTTTTACCCACAGAGTAAAAAAAGTAATTTCAAATGCAGAGCAATCGGTGACTATCTTGAAATTGATAACAAGTAAGTATACTCTGAATCATTCCACTGATTTTATTATTGCTAGTACTTCTAACTCGTAACTAGAATAGTTTAGTTCAGCGGTTAACGTGTTTCGACTAAAATACAGAACAGGGTGCATATTTCTATCTTGATTGTCCTCTTGGAGCAATATTGAACAGAATCCATATTTGCAAGCGTCAGTATGCAGTTTTGTCCTGTTTGTAGGCGAATATATTCGTAGAACTGGCGCTGATACTAGACTGTCTTTAAGTACTTGAAAAGACGTTTCTTGCTCTTCAGCGAAAACAAATTTGTTATTCTTCTTCAAAGGGTCGTTTAACGGTCTTGCTTTTTGAGAATATTTATCTATAAATTTCCGGAAATATCCGGTATACCTAGAAGCTCTGAATTTGTTTCAGGTTGGTTGGTTTAGGGAATTTAGTTTATTTACTCTGTGCTCTTACTAGAAACGGATATTTGTGTTATACATATTTTTTAAAAGTCTAGTATATGCTGCTCACTTTTGTAAAAACAAACTAAGAGGAAATTTTCATTTCAATATTTTGCACCTTTGACATTGTATGTCATGTTGGTATTATTTTTTTTTTTTTAATTTCAATTTCTTAATAATGACATAACCAATAAATCTAAAGTCGATTTTACAGCATAAATAATATTTTTAATTGACATTTTAAGTCCGTAATATACTATAAAAGTTACCAAAATAACTAGATCTGGTTTGTCCGTACAAACGTGAACAGCATATAACAGTTACATCAAGCCATGTTAAAGTTTTCATTTGTTAAAATTTGTATTAAATGAATTATTGCAACTGTACCCTTCTTCCCTAGTTAAACATGGCAAGTTTCAGAACAAGGACAATAATTAGATTAAGATCTGCAAGTGTTGTACAATCACGGATTAATATGTACAGAATATTGCAGTTTTTTATGAATCCGTGCGGAACTGTCAAATATATATATATATAAATTACACATCACAACTGTGTTAGGACTCTGGGACTAGTGGAGAGTTGTGTATTTGACGGATTTCAAAATCGAACAGACAGAGCTCATGGAGACATTTCAAAAAACGTGCATTAATAGTTACTCAGTGAAAACAGAAAAGGATGAAAATCATGATTACTCAGGTATCGTGCCACTTTTCGTGTAGCATAGTATAAAAAATATATGTTGAACGTATGAAGTCATATTGTATTATCTTTGTGTAATTTTGAAAAAGTTAATATGTCTAGGCATATTTCAGTATCATACCAAAACTTTATTTGAAACTTTTAAAATATTTTGAACAACAATATCTGAAATATCAAATATGAGTGAAACTTGTCTAGCATTTGTTTTTTATTTGTAATTTTTAGGGTTTTGTAGGTATGACCAAAAAACCCTTATACCGTCATTTTGTCGTCGGTCTGTCTGTTCGGCAAAAAACGGTTAAACCAAGAGAGTTGAAATTTCCAAGAATTTTAAAGAATCTATTTAAGTTTACCTTATCCTAAAACACGATAACTCAACAATTAATAGTTTATATTCATTTTTTTAGGGTTTTGTAGGTATGACCAAAAAACCCTTATACCGTCATTTTGTCGTCTGTATGTCTGTCTGTCTCTGAACATTTATAACGAGAGCGATTTGTTATGAAGTCAATATCTTCTTAGGCGGGGTGACAAAGGTTGCCTCGAGGAGTTGTGCTTACATTAATGTTTTGCCCATAAGAATTGCATGTAAAAATATATTTTTTTAATTTTGTAAATTGCAAATTTTAATAAAACAAATTTCAAAAGTAATATTAAATTAACCTTAATTTATTAGTATATTTTTAAGATAATTAGTAGGTTTTGTAATTACATGCATTGTAAATACAATATGACGAAAAATTAACGTTTAGTAAGCCCAGAATTTATTTTTTTTCAATGTAAAGTGGACAATTTTTAGGCTTTTGTAGGTATGACCAAAAAACCTTTATACCGTCATTTTGTCGACTGCCTGTCTGCCTGCCTGTTTGTTCGGTAAAAATTGTAGCCAAACAGCTAGACCTACAGAGTTGAAATTTGGCATGCTTATACAACTCTTTGACCCGCACATAGAAAAAATACTAAAACATCTAAAAAGCATATCCCCCTAAAAATATAAACAAATATGTGCTCATCGAAAAATGTATTTTTTTTTAAATTCTGAGTAGGGTATGAAAATGAAAGCCTTTAGTACGTGGATTAACGATCAAAATTTTATTTTTGCAAAATAAATTATTTTGATGCGATTTTTGCCAAAGTTGTGCAAAAAAAAATAATTGTCCCACAGCCTGTAGCCCAGATTAACTCTTAGATTAAGCTCTAGATTAACAGACGATAAATTATTTAAAAAATGTCGTTCATTTTGTCGTGATTACTACAAAGCAAAATTTGTCCTTCACACTCAGCATGCCGCCTTCACTTATTATATACCTGCGAAACCCTGCAATGTGTGAAAATTCACACTTCACATAAATTTTTTAAAAATATTAATTTCGTATTTCATCATATATAAAAAGTCTCAAGTTCTAGTTTTATATGGCAGTACATTTTTGTTTAAGGAATGAATCTGGATGATGCGACTGGCTGTGATTTACATCCAGATGATGCAAAAAACAGTGATGTTACTAAAAACGAGTTTGACATTAAGATAGAACATGAATTTACTGAAGCATATGAAGTGAAGACTGGAATGAAACACGCAACTGAATGGCAGGATGGTCAGTAAAGACTACAGCTTTAGCTACCTGACTCTTAATACTATTATTTATATTTTAGTGTTCAATTTATATCTACGAATTTCAGCAATGTTTCATGAATTAACATCGTAAATTATATACAGTGAGCAAAAAAAGTATTTGAACACCCATATTTTCATTAATATTTTATTTAATAATAATCTTATTCCCATATTATTTATTTTACATATATAAACACTTAATAAGAAAGTATATGTTGTCATATTATTGTAAAACGTAAACCATTTAAGTTTTTTTAATAAAAATTAAAAATTGATGACTAAAAAAGTATTTGAACAGTACGAATGCATGTTCTAACATTGTCTATTCCCAGTGTGGCAAAAATTTTCTTCTTAACAAATAGAAAATGTTCACGTTAGTTGCTGTATGAATGTTATAGTTATGCAAGAATAAAGTGTATCACTAAACTCGTGAGAACGTAATCTTACTTAAAAATCAAGGGAAGAACTTTCGTGAAATTACAAAAGTGTTAAATTTAAATTTGTTTACATTGTTTTACGTTGTCAAAATAAGATAGGTTCAACTGAAAATAAACCTCGTACAGTACGCCTAAAGGTCCTAACTGGAAGAGATACTCGGCTTATTAAAAAAGTCAGGAAAGATCCTTTTAGTAGTGGCTCATGTTAAGCCAAATATGCTTGCTTTATCATCTAGAGTTATTGTTACACCACAAACGGTGAGAAATTATTTACACAAAAAGGGTTTCAAGGGAAGACCTCCACGTAAAAATCCATTTAAATTTGTGTGTAACGGTGAAACATGGATGAGAAAACATTATGGTTTGGGGCTATATGGCCTGGGGAGGAGTTGGAAATTTGACATTTATTGAAGATAAAATGACAGGATAAATGTATATCGATATTTTGCGCCATAATATGTGTGGAAATGCACCGAATTTAGGGCTGCAGGACACATTTCGTTTTCAACAGGAAAACGATCCAAAGTATTCGGATAAAATAACCCGAGAATGGCTCTTGTATAATACGCCAAGGCGACCTATAACTTCACCTCAGAGTCGCGACATTAACCCCATAGAGAATCTGTGGAATACTTTAAACTTAAATAGAAGAAAAACAAATATTTCAAATAAACCACAACTGAAAACAATACTCGTTGAAAAATGGCAAAAATCGATTCTGCCGTAACAAAAAATTTGGTTGTATATATGCCACGACGCCTTCAAGTGATTATAGATGCAATAGTCTTTTTGCATATTAAATATTTATATAAACTTTGAAATGAAAAGTTCAATTATAATGTAAACTTTAAGTGTTCAAATACTTTTTTGTTATTAATTTTTCATTTTTTATTAAAAACAATTAAATGGGTTATCTTTTTATATTTATATGATAACATTAAATTGCATGTTAAATGTTTATATATGTAAAATAAATAATATGCAAATATGATTATTATTAAATAAAATATTAATGAAAACATGAGTGTTCATATACTTTTTTTGCTCACTGTATATTCGCAAGTAATTCGTTTACTTTTCATAATAAGGTGTTTATTGCAGGAATTAGATATGGAGTTACAGAATGTATATATAATGATAACACTAAAAGAGAGGAGGTTTATATCAAGTCTGAACCTAGGGACGGCAGTGAATGTGAAGGACATGAACTGAATAATGCAGCTGTCGCAAACAGTGGTCAGTAGAGCTAATGTTTTTCATGCCTCTGTTATTAATTTATGTTTAGTCCGAAACAGGGTCTTGTAGTTATCTATAAAAGAGAAATCATTTGACCTGCTGTACAGTAGGGTTATATTATTCATTATATGACAATGCTGTGTTTATTTCAGAAACCAGAGATGGAGCTACAAGCGACTTGTATCGTTATTACAACAAATCCAACATAATCATTACAGAGGAGATTGACATCAAATCTGAATCTACAGACACTATTAAATGTGAAGAAGATGAACTAGAGAGTACATCTGTCACAAATACCGGTAGGTAGAGATAATTTTATTGATGACTCTGTTATTAATAAAAGTTTATAAATTTTTCTTGACATAAATGATGAACTGGTAGGTAATTACTTTTTATTACGTACTCGGTTCATCCATGTTCAATTCTACAAATTGATTTTCTAACTTTTTCTATTTTTGTTTAAAAATTCCGGTTTTGATATTTTGGTTACTCTGTAATTCATGGCTTTAATTAAATTTATGTGATATTTTATTGGGCAATATGAGTTGAAATTTAGATATCTGTTAGAGTGAGTTGTTTTTTGATACTAATCTATTTTAATCACATTTTGTTCATTTCTAATGATTTTAGTATCTAAATAAGGAACTGAATTTTGAGCATCTTCTTTTTCTATTGTAAATTGAATTTTATTATGATATGAATTAAAAGTTTCTAAAACATTTTCTTCTTGACCCAATGGTATTGACAGAATTAAATCATCCACGTATTTTTTAATAAAAACAGGTGTGAATGTAAGTTTTTCTACAGTTTTATTTAGGAGGTTGTCCATGACTCTTTGAGAAATTATAGGTGACATTTTTGAGCCTTGTGGCAAACCGTTTTTTTGCATGTAAAACTTCTTGCGTAAACTAAGTATGAATTTTTTAGAATATAGTTTAAGATTTCAATGAAAGATTCTTTATTAAGGTTTGTATGAACAAATATGGTATTCCAGTTTTCGTTTATATCTAATTCAACTAATTCTATCGGCACACTAGGGAAGAGCGAGACCATATCCAGACCTACCAGAACCTGACCTGTAGGTACCATTTTACCTCTTATTTCATCCACTAAATCGAACGTACTTTTTACAAAGTATGGGTTTTCGGTGTTATAAGAATCTGTGAGAATTCTTGTGAAGTATTGTGTCCAATTTTCAAGAGGGCCATTGTTGGAATCAACAATTAGACTAAGTGGGTTGTTTACTTTGTGAACTATCACATTGGCAAACACCCTAGGCACTGTAGAATTATATTTATTTAGTGATTCACTAAGTTGGCCATTTTTGAAATTCGAACTTGAGTACTTGTTAGCTTTGGTCTGTATGCGAGAGGTGCAATTCCTATCTACTCTAGTGTACTTTTCAGTATTTTCTAATTCTTCTAACATTTTATTATGGTAATCAGATCTGTTCATAACAACCGTGCTATTGCTTTTATCGGCCTTTAAAGTGATAAGTTCAGGATTGTCCTTTAAAAATTTTTTGCTCTTAATGAATTTACTATGTATTTCATTGGAATTGTCTTGTGATTGTAAATAATTTGTTACCAAATTAGTGATTTTACCCCTGAGAATGTCTTTATCAACCCCATTTTTACTAAGCAAGATAAATTCAATGTCAGATAAATATTTGAACAAATTTATATCAGTACCTTTTGGTTCTATTGAGAATTTTGGTCCTAGCGATATACAATTTAGAACATCAATTGGAATATCTGTATCACTAATATTATAAATCCATTTTTGTTGTGTTATTATTTCTGTTTTCAAAAGATAATTTTTTTCCTAAATAAAACTGTAGAAAAACTTACATTCACACCTGTTTTTATTAAAAAATACGTGGATGATTTAATTCTATCAATACCATTGGGTCAAGAAGAAAATGTTCTAGAAACTTTCAATTCATATCATAATAAAATTCAATTTACAATAGAAAAAGAAGATGCTCAAAATTCAGTTCCTTATTTAGATACTAAAATCATTAGAAATGAACAAAATGTGATTAAAATAGATTGGTATCAAAAAACAACTCACTCTAACAGATATCTAAATTTCAACTCATATTGCCGTATAAAATATAACATAAATTTAATTAAAGTCATGAATTACAGAGTAACCAAAATATCAGAACCGGAATTTTTAAACAAAAATAGAAAAAAGTTAGTAAATCAATTTGTAGAAAATTCATACCCTAGAAAATTTTTCAACAAAATCATATTCTCACCGGAAAATAACTTAGTCCTTTCTCCACAACCTATTAGAGAGAATCCTGATAATACTGATCAGGTAAAATATTACAGTTTGTTATTCATAAAAGAAATATCACCTCACATAAAGAAATTATTAGAAGATAATTTAATAAAAATAGCTGATAAAAGTGTATTTACTACTAAACCATTATTCTCTAATTTAAAAGAAGAAACATCAATTTTTGAAAAACACAGTGTATCAACTAAATTGTCTCACTTGCAATAAAGATTACATAGGACAATCATCTCAAATGCTTAAAAATCGCATAACAGGACATAAGTCAGACGCGAGATGTAAACCCAATGCTTGTAAACTCGCTGAACATGTACAGAAATTAAAACATGAAATTGATTATCAAAACCCTAAAATCTTAGCAATTGAAAACAATACTTTTAAACGTAATTTCATAGAAATGTGCAATATAGTCCATAACAAAAACAATTTAAATAATAAGTCAGATATTAAAAATTTGAGTATAATTTATAGTAACCTTATTAACAAACAACATATTTAAAATTTTTGAATTTAAAAGGTTTGGGCGGGATTGAAGTGTATTTCTCTCTTCTTAAATGCTTTTCTAAACTTGATTTTGCGCGTTAATTCATAAAAATTGTGGCTATGAAATAAAACGCCAAAAACTTGAAAAATCTATTTTGCGACATTTTTGATACGAAAACTTTTGTCGTTTCACTTAATAAATAACTGAGAAACGTTTGAAACCAAGTTTTTTAATTAGTGTTTAATAATTTTATAAAAAGTTTATCAAAAATAAACAACAACTTTATTTAACATCAGTCCATAGAGTGCATATCCCAATATATTTATATAAATAATATTTGATATATAAATTTGATAGATAAATAATAATACCGAAGGTAACTTATATTTTAAATTTCAACAAGTCACTCGTAACTAAAAAAAATAGTCTTTAAAAATCATAGTCTATCCCAGTGTTTCTCAAACTTTCGACAGTTGCGGACCACTTTTTGAATTCCACGTTAATCACGGACCAGCAACATCAAGAAAAAATGTTTTTTGCAAAAAGGCCCATTATTAATAATAATGAAATTTTGTAATCGCGGACCACCAAGAACTGACTCGTGGACCACCAGTGGTCCGCGGACCACATGTTGAGAAACACTAGTCTAGCCGATAGTCTGTCCTACATTACTGTCAGTGTAGGACATACTATCGGCAAGACTAAAATAATATTTTAAATGATCTTAATAATTAAAGGTTATTGTAATTTAAAAAGCAAAAACTGGTAAAAATTAATTATTTTCTTTTAATTTCGGGAACCCTCCCGGTTAAAAATCGCTGCTCTAAAGGAATGGTTGCGACATGTCCAGTACAACTGAAGAAACAAGATCATTTTCTTGGAAGTGCTTCGTGAACGAACAAATTTTGTGGGTTTCGGTTCATCTTGGAAGACCCAAACAGTGTTTAATTTCCGGTTCATATGAATAAATCCAAGTTTCGTCACCTGTAACGATGTTGTATACGAATTTTGCAGTGCCTAGGTTGAATTTTTGTAGCATTCCCTTACACCAATCAACACGATCCTCTTTTTGAGCTTCGGTCAAATTATGCGGGATCCATCGGGTTCCGCAAAGATCTAACAGATCTTTTTCACACCTAAATGTTCATGCAACATCGAATGTATTGCAGTCTGCGATATGCCAAAGGATGCCTCTATCTCACGGTAAGTCACATGCCGATCTTCTTCAACCATTTTGCGTACAGCATCGAGGTTTTTTTGAATCACAACTGATTTTAGTCGACCTTCACGAGATTCATCATTGACGGACGCACGACCACGACGATATTCTGCAAACCAATTGTAAACAGTTTTTGTTTTTTTATGGTGCTTCATCACCAAAAGTTGAACGAAGCGACTCTATGCATTGTTGTTGAGTTAGAACTTTACTAAAATCGTAAAAATTCATCCAACGAAAACCTTTACGAGTAATATCAGTTTTTTCACAAACTTGTTTTTTTAACGCTCACTGTCAACAAACTACCCTGTCAATTTATAAGCCGCCACAGATTTCACAATAACAAATGTAAAATTTTACGAATATAGTAATGACACATTTCAATATTTCCATCTAGTGGTCGTTTGTAAAAACATAAAAGATAACCCTCGTATAGGCACATGCAGGAAATATTATATTTCCTGCATGTATTATATTATAAAATAAACATATTTCAACAACAAATGTTTTGTCCCATTAATCAGTGCAATTTTATTTGCAGCTAGTGGAACATCTTCCAGTGAACCGAATGAGAGTTGCAAGTCGTTGGATATTAACAAGTGTAACAAAAAACCAGCAGAAACAAGGTCATCACATGTCGTGAGAGACAAAATGATACAATCTGGCGAGAAACTTATCAAATGTGAGCAATGTGATAAAGCATTTTCACGGCCAGCAAAGCTCATTATTCACAAACGACTCCATTCCGGGGAGAAGCCATTTAAATGTCAGCAGTGTAATAAAGCATTTGCACAGTTAACAAATCTTACTCGACACAAACGAATCCATTCTGGAGAGAAACCATTCAAATGTGATGAGTGTGATAAAACATTTTCACAGTCAGCAGATCTCATTAGACACAAAAGAAGTCATTCTGGAGAGAAACCATTCAAATGTGATGAGTGTGATAAAGCATTTTCACAGTCTACAGATCTCAATAGACACAAACGAATTCATTCTGGAGATAAACCCTTCAAATGTGATCAGTGTAATAAATCTTTTTCAATGTTACCAAATCTCATTATACACAAACGAGTACATTCTGGAGAGAAACCACACAAATGTGATCAGTGTCATAGGGCATTTTCACAGTTATCAAATCTCATTACTCATAAACGAATTCATTCTGGAAATAAACCGTTCAAATGTGATCAGTGTGATAAATCTTTTTCAATGTTATCATATCTCATTATACATAGACGAGTACATTCTGGAGAAAAACCACACAAATGTGATCAGTGTGATAGCGCATTTTCACATTTATCAAATCTCAATACTCATAAACGAATACATTCCGGTGAGAAACCTTTCAAATGTGATCAGTGTGATAAAGCATTTTCGCGGTTAGCACAGCTCATTTATCACAAACAAAAACATTCTGGGGGCCATTTAAATGTGAGCAGTGCATTAAATCATATTCACAATTAACAAATTTTACTCCACACAAACGAATACATTTTGGAGAGAAACCATTCAAATGTGATGAGTGTGACAAAGCATTTTTACAGGCATGAGATCACATTAGACACAAACGAATTCATTCTGGAGAGAAACTATTCAAATGTGATCAGTGTGATGAAAGATTTTCAGTCATCTCATAGCATTACTCACAAACGAATACATGCTGTAAATAAACCATTCATAGGTGAACAGTGCGATAAATCTTTTTCACTGTCAGCAGATCTTATTAGACACAATTGAATTCATTCTGGAGTTATACTAATGATAATAATAATTTATTATTCCTTTGACAATTACAAAATGTATAGGAAAAGTCATACAGGTGCAATACATACATTATTGTATACAATCCTCCACATAATAGTAACATTTGGATATCAGAAATTTTTTAAGCTGGTTTTTTAATTTATTTTCCATAATTAATGATTTTGAGATATTTGGCAAGGCATTATAAAGTGTAATCTGACAATAATTTGGACAATTTTTAAAAGTTGAAAGTTTATGTTTAGGGATTTCCAATATTATTGTCAGATCTAGTGCTGTAGTTTGAAAATCAGTCAATTTTTTAAACGAGTAAAAATAATAATAACGTTATTTACATTTTTACAAATATGAGTGCTATACTTAAGTTGTTGACATATGTTAACAAATGTAAATAAGGAAATATACATTGTAATACCTACTATAAATTCTTAAACACAATTTTTATAACTTTTTAGAGACAATAGACAATTTTATTTATTTATACTTTTTTTTTATCATTCTGTCCAGCATCACTAAGCTGAAGCTTGTTCCAATGCCAGGAAAAAATAATAAACAAATTAACACACTCAATGATAATAATTACTTACCTACATGTTATTATATAGTAAAACTCAATACAATGGAACACAAGGTAAATAATTTATTTATTGAAGATTTGTTATGAAGTCAATATCTTCTTAGGCGGGATGACAAAGGTTGCCCCGAGGAGTTGTGCTTACATTAATGTTTTGCCAATAAGAATTGCATGTAAAAAGATATTTTTTTAATTCTATAAATTGCAAATTTTAATAAAACAAATTTCAAAAGTAATATTAAATTAACCTTAATTTATTAGTATATTTTTAAGATAATTAGTAGGTTTTGTAATTACATGCATTGTAAATACAATATGACCAAAAAATGACGTTTAGTAAGCCCAGAATTTATTTTTTTTCAATGTAAAGTGGACAATTTTTAGGGTTTTGTAGGTATGACCAAAAAACCTTTATACCGTCATTTTGTCGTCTGCCTGCCTGTCTGTTCGGTAAAAATTGTAGCCAATCGGCTAGACCTACAGAGTGAAATTTGGCATGCTTATACAACTCTTTGACCCGCACATAGGAAATATACTAAAACATCTAAAAAACATATCCCCCTAAAAATATAAACAAATATGTGCTCATCGAAAAAAAAATTGTTTTTTTATAAACTTTGAGTATGGTATGAAATGAAAGCTCTTAGTACGTGGATTAACAATAAGAAATTTATTTTTGCAAAATAAATTATTTTGATGCGATTTTTGACAAAATTGTGCAAACTAAAAATTGTCTCACACCCTGTAGCCCAGATGGTTTAAACTAAAAGTCTGAAAAAATTCTAAGTAATATACATTGGTGTGAACCAGAATAGTACAATAGGAATTTTTGATCAGATTATGTTTTCGGAAAATAATGCATTTTTCGTGTTTTTTGGTTGACGATGTACAAAAGTTATCGTTATGTAACACACTATACTAGAAGGCGTATCCTGGTCTAATGGTTAGCTTGCTCGCTTGCTACGCAGCAAACTAGGGTTCACTCCCGGGCAGAGGAGACAATTTTATTTATTTTTTTTTCATTTTTATTTTGTTTAAATTATTTTGTCAATATTCTAATTTTATTTTGGTAAATGTTGCATTTAATTTTTAAGAACATAAATTTAATAACTAGTTGGAATTGTTGGAATTAGATTTTCATTCTATATATCATGTATACGAAACCAGAGGGGCAGAGCATATGATTTAAAACCACCAATGGAAACCATAGGCGCAATTTACAAAATCTTAATGAACCTTGCTATATATAAAAAATACTACACATATTTAGAAACCTAAATAATGGTATTAGGCACTCGAATTAAAATTAAGAAAAAAATATTTTAACATAAAATTTGGTTTTAAAGCTCTTAGATTAACAGACGATAAATTATTTTAAAAATATCGATTATTTTGCCGTGATTACTACAAAGCAAAATTTGTCCTACACACTCAGCATGCCGCCTTCACTTATTATATACCTGCGAAACCCTGCAATGTGTGAAAATTCACACTTCACATCAATATTTTTAATTTAGAAATAAATGAATTCCATATTTATCTAGACACCTTTTTCCTTGATCAATTGTATTGCATGCTTCAGATACTATCTAAATTTAAAACGGGCAGATATTATATCATTTAGTCCATCATAGATTAAAAATTATCTGACAAAATATAAAGATGTAAATTTATAATCAGTACTGGATAAAATACTTTTCTGATGTATTCGAACTACTCAGTACAAAACCTTTTTTTTTTTTCAGGAACAAACTATATATGTAATATTTTAATAAAACATTACTTTTTAGTATTTAAAATTTCACCATTTTTTAAATGCAATTCACGGCAATATTATTAAAAGTTGAAAGATGATGGAAATGTAAAATGGTTAAAATAACACAACAAAACAACGCTGACGAACAACAAAACAATCATAAACAGAATATGGCGAAGGCGTTTCTCCTAGCGATAGCTCAACAAAATAAATATAAATTAGGTAACCCGTTGTACTCCTAGTGGCAAATCGCCCTTCCATCTCCGCAGGGTCTTGGCTTCATAACAAACAATGCTAAGGCATAAAGCATACTGTGTCTATTTATATGACGTCAATGGATAAAAGATATTCAGAATTATTAAATCTCATTAAACACAAACGAGTGCATTCTGGAAAGGAACCATACAAATGTGATCAGTGTAATACCGCATTTTAGCTGCTATCAGATCTCTTTACTCATAAACGAATACATTCTGGTGAGAAACTCTTGAAATGTGATCAAACATTTTCAGTGTCATCAAATCTTATTAAATACAAACGAGTACATTCCGGTGAGGGACCCATGGTGCTGTAACTCGTATATTTGTGACTCTAATTAACGCGTATCCCTCTAGCGGCAATAAAGCGAACACTTCTGAAAAGTATACTGTCATTGTTTACGCATAGTTCACCATGTGTTTTTTTGTTTCTGTCCGTTCTCACTCCATTTTTACAACAAATAAAGTGATAAATTTAAGAAAAAAAGATTAAATACTCCTTGTTGTGTGTATGGTTGTCATACACAGGAAGAACATCTTCGAATATTAGATGAATTATATTAGAAAATTTGTAGTGTATGACAAAGTGTCTTTATTAGTTCTGCAATTTAATTTTAATACAAACGAGAAAAATGCCTTAAAAGTTAATAAATGCACCATGTATACTTATGTTTTGCTACAAGTGAAGAAGAAATATTATTAATGGTTCTATAATTTTGTTTCTATTTATTGAAGGGAATTTCTACTGTTCAGATGTTTTTAAACAAGCTTTTAACGTTGAATTTTTCATTTTCCCTGTCTCACATGTGCAAAAAAACATTTGATTAAAGTTGTGATTAAAAGCTGTATGTATTATTTACCATTTTTCCTGTAATAATCCTAAAATTCAATAAAACGTAGGGTGCTCCATACATTTATCCAAGGCTGTACTTTCAATGAATATTTAGAGTTGCTAATCCATTTAATCGAGCTTCACCAGTTGTGCTACTTAAATAACTTTTCAGTCGTTTTAAGGTAAAAAACGATTGTTCTGGAAGAGCTGTTGCTACAGACAAGGTGACAAATATTTTTAATATACACAGTTGGGCGAGGACCGCCCCCCCCCTTGGCTGCGCCACTGTTATGCCACCAGAAAGTGAAATCAAATGACCAGTGACGTCAGTGTAGACTTTTCTAAAGATAGTACGTAGTGTGATCGGCACGGTTAGTTAATTATTATTTATTGATTGTATTATAAATAACGTTTGGTTAATGCCAAGATTGTATATAAATGTTTGTTATATTATTGTTAATTTTGCTTATTTGTAAATTTCAAAATATTTTTGGAAGGCCTTTGTGGATATATTTTTAATAGGTGTTTGTTGTATCTGTCTTAAACAAAAATATTTGCGAGGACGACTTTTCAGCAAATGTGAAAAATTAATTATTTACGAAAATGGTAAAAACACATTTAGTGTTAATTTAAATGAGTCTCTGAAGGTTCGGCTTCTGTCCTAAAGTTTTCCTAACTAAACCTAACTTAATTACCTAGTATTTAGGTACACGCTACTTTATGTTTCCCCTACATTTGACCAATTAAAATTGTTTATCATTGTGCAGTAGTTTAAAATATAAATTCACTATTTAAATGTAAACATTCGCGGACCGAAGAGTAACATTCACCCTCCATACACGTAACCACTAGAGTTTATAATGAATTTACGTTATGGTCGCATGCACAATGATACATAATTTTAATTTGGCTAATAACTAGGTAATTAGGTTAGTTTTAGCTAGTAAAAGGTTAGGACAGAAGAAACCGGAACTTGATAGATGTATGTAAACAGTTACGTGTAAAGAATTTTTACCCCGTCTTTCTAAATTAGTCCCTAACTGATACCCTCTATCACTAGATCAATTTAGTTTTGACTTAATTATCTTTATAATATAAACTTAAAGTAACGATGTTATTTATGTTATGCAAATTTTTAAAATGTCTGGTGACAGTTTCGTTAAACCATTTTGGTTGTGAAGTTGACACTTGTTAAAATTTTTATTGAATACAATATTGCATCTCTATGTTTCTTCCCTAATTAAACCTGACAAGTTACTGAATAAGGACAATAATTATTTTCAGATTCACAAGTGTTATACAGTCACAGAGTAATATGTACAGAATGTTAAAGTTTTTTATGAATTACACATCACAGCTGGGTTCAGGCTCTGAGACCTGTCTCTGAACAGACAGCCAATGGAGGCATTTGAAAAGACGTGCAGTAATAGTTACACAGGGAAAACAGACAAGGATGAAATAGATGATTATGCAGGTATCATACCACTTTTCTTGTAGCACAGCAAAAAAATATATGTTGATTGTATAATTCATATATGTTATATTGTGTTATTTTTGTTTTATTTTGAAAATTTGTAATATGACAAAAGGCATATTTAAATAGTTTGCATAGAGCACTGGCTTCAACCTTTTTACTTAATCGCGACCTTTTTTAAAATTTGTAAAAATGTTCGCGCCCTCCCTTTCTCATCCGTCATATTTGATCAATAAAAAATATATATACATATATATATTTTAGAGCTTAACAAAAGTAATGATATTGTTTATTAATTAATAATGATAAATGTGATGATTGAGCTTGCATCTGCTTAACAAGTGTTATGATTCTTGGTAGAGCTTTTGTCAAGGCCAATATCATGTCATCATGAACATCAGCTTATTCCTGGCTTATGTTTTGATCTGCAGTAGAGTTAAAAATCCACTTTCGCAGAGGTAAGTAGAAGCAAATAGCACTAATATTCGAAAAGAAAGCATGGAAACTTTAGGATACGAATGATGCATAGCACGCCAAAATTGAGGTAACAATTTTTTCTGAAATATATCACGCGCAGAGGAGTATTTTCGCAGCTCCAAAAATTCATCCTGTACTTCATCAGCCATGTCGGTAACATCTAAAGATATATGAAATGGGTTTCGTACTAATGCAGCTTTTTGTTCAGAGAACTCCGGGAAATAACGCTGAATTTCAGATTCGAGGCCTTTAAGGTGGTTATTAATTTCCTCTCTTAGATTATCTACAATTCCCGTCTCCGATTCTTCAGTCTCGATGCAAAGGTGTTCAAACATAGCAAAGTTTCCAAGATTTACTTTACGGTGCCAGTTTTACAGTTTTAATACGAACGCCTGGATATTATCTCTGAAGTGAATTGTCAACTGACAATAACTGAAGCGCCTCTAGTGAGATTTTGAGAAACTGACGGTTGTAGGATGATAGTCTAGTTTGTTTACTGTTGTTTTCATAGCAAGTTTTTAAAAAAATGTCTTTAAAATTGCAAGAAAAAATTAAATGCAAAAGTAGGTCGTGATAGAGACCTAAGTTTTCATCGTGTTCCGAAACGTGGCAAAAAAAACGTGTTTCTGAATTTACGTGGTGGTGCACGTGTAGTTATGGATAAAAGACAAGCATGGGAATATGTTCTTAGAAGTGGAAAGACAGTTAAAGACCATTTTAGAGTGTGTTCCCGTCTGTTTCAATAAATATCACATGAAGATACCATTGAACCTGTCAAAAATATCCTACCAAAGTCAGCCATGATGTAAAATGCAGTAGCGCCTCTATCGGTAGTGTCAGATGTCAATAATGTGCGTTTCTTTACCCTGCAGTCTCAAATTTAGCTGGTTTAGCTTATCTAAGATATCAGATAAATAAGCTACTCTTTGGATCCAGGTCTCATTACTAAAGTGTGTCATAAACTCATGTTTTCCTTTTATGTTTAAGAACTGTTTTATTTCGTTTTTTAATTAAAAAATTCGGCCAACAACATTTCTTTTTGACAACCAACGAACAGCAGAGCAGAAAAGAAGAAGATGCTTTTACATAGTTCTTTGAACAGACGAGTATTGAGAGCACTAGATTTTATATAATTGACAATTGTCACCAAAGAGTCGAGCACTGCTTGCAAAGGCTTTGGAAGAGTTTTGGTAGCAAGGGCAAATCGGTAAATCATGAAGTGTAACTTTTAATAATAATAATACAATAAGTATGTTTTAACTTTTGACTGAAAGTCGGACTCCGATCCAAGCATGGCTGTTGCTTCATCGGTACACAATCCAAGCAAGTTTTTCCATTGTAAGTTATTAATTTCAAAGAATGAACTTATCATCTCCATGACGTCTTCACCTTTCGTAGTAGTTTTTAGTGCTCTACAAAAAGAAACTCTTCTTTGATGTCCTCCAAGTGGATATATATCACGAAAATGGGCAACCCCCCGAAAAAGCCAAACCGACCCCCGTGTGGGATCGTGACCCATCGGTTGGGAACCGCTGGTATAGAGTTTTAGTTTGACATTTGTGGAGTGTGGACGCGTTATACTCTGCACGATAGGAAGTAAGAATGTTGCTGTTAAGCAATTATATGTGTGTGAACTAATGTTCATCCAGAATAAATGAGATATTCTGGACCAAATATTGCTAGTGAAGCCGTGCGGGGATCACTACAGTGAGGCTGAAGTAGAGTCCGCTAGGGAACTGTTGACTTCTCACTGTGGTGGGATGTATACGAAAAGAAAAGGCGATGAAAAACGGAAAAAAGCCTTCTGTATTTATTTAGGTTGTTGAAATCTACTGATCCTGGTATTGTTCCAACTTATGTTGTAAAGGATCTTAGGAAGCCGCCTTCGATTACCTTTGACTACGTAGATGTCACGTCCATTATGAGAGATGTTCTTCACTTGAAAAAAGAAGTGCATTCTCTTAAAATGAATCGGGGCATACAAGAAATTCAAGATATCCAGGCTGAAGTAAGAAAATATCTGGGAGTAATTAAAAATATTTTGAGAAATGAGAATCATGAAACTTTGGATAAAACCAACAAGTTTCTCCCGTCTCCAACCTTTCCACACGCTAGAGCCAAGCGAAGTTATGCAAGTAAGGCAGGTGTGAGTCAGACAATAAACGCAAGACAAATCCCGCCACTGCAAAAACTCCGGCCGGAACTGCAGGGCAACGCGTGGCAAGGACGTCAGACAAGGTCGTAAGACATGCAGACTTTAACAAACGTGTTACTGTCCTGAACGGGTTTACCACTATTAGTTAAAGAAAGCGGAAGAAGACCAATGTAAACAAAAATATTGTTTTTGGCTCATCGACTGTTGTTGGTAATGTCAGTGGTGTGTCCAAACGAAAGTGGCTGTTTATCTTGAGAGGTAATCCCAGTGCAACTGAAACTTATGTCCTGGATGTCCTGAAGAATACCGAAATATCTACGGAAGGACTTAAGTGTGTTAAAGTATCATCAAAAACACAATTGGACTACAGTAACTTCCGGATATGTGTCAAAATCGCAGATGTTCCGACGGTCATGTCTCTATCTTGACAAAGCAGTGTGGGCATTCGCGAATACATTTGGGTTGAGAAGAAAGTTGCTACACAGCAATAGAGTAATTGGACACGAGTTCGACACACCACCAAAACCGGTATTCGTAAGTTAATGGTTTGCTAGAACAATACATTTAGAGTTATCAATAGGTTATATAAATATTGTAGTGCAAGTGAAATGTTTGTTATGAATGATGTTAATACTTGTATGGCTGTACTTAGAAAATATGTCTATAGTTTACGTAGTAGATTACATAAATCTAATAACATGTTGATTCGGGGGTGTCTACGCTTTAACAAAACGTTTCACACTTGTTGGTCAGCTCAGCTGATATATGAAATATGTACTAACTTAAACTATGAATGTATTCTTTAATGTTTGGGTTCACAATTGTTAGACTAGAACTCCAAATTAGTCTTGCTTTTTTTCCTGCTTTTGTTTTTGATTTTTTCGTAAAATGTGATTAAATGTATATTAATTTGGTCTTCAGGCTGTTTAATAAAATTATTATTATTTATTTATTTAATTATTTGTTTATTTATTTATTTATTTTATTTATTAGTACAGGTTTCTCAACAGAATACAATCCCAATTACATATAAATACACATCAATTATAAAAAATGAAAAAAGTACAGCAGCAAATCAAAACAAAAAACAGAAAGAAAAAAAGATCAAAAAATTAACATTAATATTAAATTATATTTTCAAATCATTTTTTAAATTTACATATGTCGTATTGAAATATGTCTGGAAAATTAACATTGGAATAATAATTGAAATTTCAAATAATATTAGTAAAACTTGCTGAGCATTTATCTTTTATTCATAACTTTGTTTAAATATTTATAATTTCTTATTCCATGATATATAAAAAATTACAAGTTTGTTTTTGTTTTTATATGACATAACGTATTTGTTTAAGGAATGAATATGGATGATGCGACTGGCCGTGAATTACATATCGATAATGCTAAAGGCAGTGATATTATTAAAAACGAGTTTGACATTAAGATTGAACATGAATTTACTGAAGAATATGAAGTGAAGACTGGAATGGAAGACAAGTCTGAATGGCAGAATGGTCAGTAACGAGCACAGCTTTAACTTATTTATATTTTGTTGTTCAGTTTATTTCTATGAACTTCAGCAATGTTTGATTAATCAACATCTTAAATAATATATATTTTTTACAAAAATTAATTAGTTTATATTTCACAATAAACTGTTTATTGTAGGAATCATAGGTGGAGTTACAGGCGACATGTATCATGATAATAGCAACATAGAGGAGATTTATATCAAGTCTGAACCTGCAGACACCAGCAAATGTGAAGAATACGAACAAGATAATGCCGCTGTCGCAAACACTGGTCAGTAGAGCTAGTTTTATTCATGACTCTGTCATTAATTAATGTTTAGTGTTAGTCCAAAACAGGGTCTTGTAGTTGTTACTTGCCCGACCTTAATATATAAGGGGCAAGTATTGTAATCGCGAAAATTTTCGATGTCGAGATTTTGACTTATGACCACGTTTCATGGTCCAGGGAATCCAAAAAACCTAGTTTTGAAGTGCCGTCCGTATGTGTGTGTGTGTGTCTGTGTGTCTGTGTGTATACACGATAACTCAAAAACGGTTTAACTTAAAGAGTTCGTTCTGGTACTAAAAAATTCTCCTAATGATTGGGAAGAACCCTATTGTTTTTTATTAAAATCCAAAACCGGAAACGGAAGTTATTAAACTTTAAAATTTTAAAAAAAATCGTAACTAGTAAACCAAGCCTTGGACAAAAATTTGTATAGGACATAATTTGATGTATTTTTGAAGATTTACCTAAATCTTCATTAATGAAACTGAGCGAAGTTACAGTAGGACTATACTATTCATTATAAGTAAATGTGTCAACCGTTTGCTTTTCATCTTTATTTACAACAGATAAGAGATCACCTATATTTTTGGCCTTTCTCTCTATTACAGATCTTAAACAATTTAATAATGTTCCGAATGAAAATAACTGAGTCTTGGACTTGGCTTTGTGTAATAGAGATAAGGTGCACGTTGAATCCTGTGATTCATTCGGTGGTCATACATTTTACTGTAGATCAAAAAATTAAAGTAGATAATAAAAAAATGTCAAGGCGCGATTACTCGCGATGTTATTGTACCTTGTTAAATGAAGTTATTAATTCACATAACTGGGATCTGTTATTTAAAAATCTAGATATAAATTCTGCTGTCAATAAATTTTATACCGTTTTTATGCAACTATAGTGACCAATCTTCATTTAAAAATAATTAATAGAAAAAAAATTCCAATATGGTACAAATCCTCAACTATCAAAATATTCTGTGAAAAAATTAAGTTTCACAGAAAATGGAAAACTTATAAACAAATTGTTGACTATGGTTCAATTTCAACATTACAAAAAAGGCTAACTGTTGCTATTAATAGTGACTACACAGACTGGGTTAATGCTACTGAAAGAAATTAAAAAACCAACCCGAAAGCAATCTGGAGCTACGTATCCGGTAAAAAGAAAACACCTAATGTGCCTCAAAATATGACATTAGAAAATCAATCCGCTGATAATTATCCATATATATCAACATGTTCAATGAACACTTCCAGTCTAATTTTGAACCTAGTGTTTTTGCGGGAAATCGACCTCAAAATAGTGGGGGAACAGCTTTTGCAGTAATAAACTTGTCATATATAACTAAATCCACAATTTTAGACTTATTAGTAAATGTAGATGATCTGCAGCCTATCTTTATAAAAAACTGTGCCGTTTCCTTGAGTGAGCCACTGTACATTTTATTTAATAAGTCCTTACGTGATGGAATTTTTCCTGATTTGTGGAAACAAGCATTAATAAATCCGGTTCTCAAAAAAGGTTGTAAAAATAAGCTAAGTATCTTGCCAAAATTATTTGAGAATATCGTAACTAAATATTTATCTTTCGCGTTAAAGAACGTTATAATATCCGAGTAACATGGTTTTCAAACAAAAAAATCAACTTTTACTAACCTTCTAACATTTGTTGAGTATTTACATTCTAACATTAATGGTGCTGGACAAGTAGATGTAATATGCTCAGATTTCAGAAAAGCTTTTGATAAGGTAAATTATGACTTACTAATAATAAAACTAATGTCTCTTGGATTACATGGAAACTTATTGTGCTGTCTGAAATCTTATATCACTAAGAGGATGCTGGCAGTATCAATCAATAACAGCGTATCTAATTTTGTTAAAATAACTTCTGGTTTTATTTACTATCTTCGTAAATGATATAAACATTTGTTCTAAAAACGCGAAAATTTTACTCTAGGCTGACGATTTAAATGTATATAGCAAAATTAATTCAGTACAAGACTGTCTAGATTTAAAAAACGAATAAAATTACTTTTTTAATTATTGTAAAGATAGCTTCCTCCTCCTTAATATTGGTAAATGTCATCAGATAATTTTTACCAGACAACTTCAGCCAATAACTTCGGGTAGAGGTGGTTTGGGTGGTATTTCCCTATCCAAGGTAAATACATTTAAGGACTTGGGGGTGCACCTGGATAGCAAACTTACTTTCGATACTCATATTGACAAAATCAACTCGTCAGCCCTACGTAACCTTGGTTTTATTATTAGGTCAACTAAAGATTTTACAACACTTGAAAACGCCATTCATTTGTACAAATCACTTGTCTGCAGCAAATTAGAATACGCAAGTCTCATATGGAACCCACACTACCAAATCTACATAGGTATGGTGGAGGCCATTCAAAAACGTTTTGTAAAATTCCTAGATTTCAGATTTAATAAGAATAATATTTGTTCTAGTAATGAGGACTGGCTTAAACGTTACCATCTGTCCAGTCTTACTAACAGACACATGTTCCTGGATATGTGCAGTCTCTATAAAATAGTCAACAATATGACCGAAAGTACTACAATATTGCATTATTTAAATTTCAATGTTCCATAAGCGATTACTAGACAAAAATACACTTTTTATATAGAAAACAGAAATTCAAAATTAGGAAATTTCTCGAATGTCAATGTGAAGCCTTGCAAACTTTAAAAAAATCTTTCATACTTGTGATATTTTCTTCCTAACACTACTCCAGTTTAAAAACAAAATTATGAGTTTATCGCCAAATACAACAATTGTTAAATTATTATTATTACTTTTCTTCATTTCCTACAACTATTAATATATTTTTTGTTTTACTTCTTTCTTTTCTGTAATGTTTACTATTTAGTTTAACCAATTAATTTGTATTTCTACTTTATGTATTACGTAAAAACTTTTTTAGGGATTTTTTTCCCTGTAAGTTTTCCTATTTAAATTAAAAATTAAAAAAATAAAATTATATGACATTGATGTGCCTATTGCAGCAATTAAAGATGGAGCTACCGGGGACATGTATTGCTGTTACAACAAATCCAACATAATTATTACAGAGGAGATTGACATTAAGTCTGAACCTGCAGACTCCATTAAATGTGAAAAAGATGAACTAGAGAGTGCAGATTTCAAAAACACCGGTCAGTAGAGATAATTTTATTAATGTCTTTGTTATTGTTGGACCATTTCTGTGAATTTAGCTATGTTTTAGGCCAGCTAGGGCCATCTACAAATTATTTATTGCACTTTTATGCAAATCTAATGCATTAGTTGACCGTAATTTACAGGTCGCTGATTACACATTAATTAATTAACCTGTTCGTTGTGATAACGTTTTTTTGACCGCATGGTTTTTATAACCTAAAACCAGTGTTTTTCTTCTCGGCTATTTATTCCGTGTTCATTCGGATTTATGACCCGAATTTACAGTGATTATTTAAACCGCGTTTGTCAGATTTACAACATGACAAATTATATTCGGTGCAACTTTAAAATCTTTGTGTGAAAACCAGATCAGCTGATTCATCTCCAGACGAGCTATCCGGCTAACAGGAAGAATCCAGAACAGAATCTAGCTAAGTGTCTAACGCTGTAGTTTTATTCCTTTTTATTTATATGAAAATTTATATTTATATGAAAATATCTTGTTGAATTTTGTTTATATGAGAATATTGTTTACTCTGGAGTTAGTTCATTCCGTACTTACTTCATTTCCAGATTTCATTTTGTAATTGTTGTTAAATTCTTTAGTATAGCCTTCTGCTAATATAATTTAGTAACAATAGTTTTGCAGATTATTGTTAATTTGCGAATATTAGTGTTCTAATATTCAATTAATTTTAGTTAATTTACATGCGCCTTCAGCTGATTTTTCTTTATTATTAGTGCAATTTAACCATTTGTTTGTTTCCAAATTTATTAGTAGTTCTTATTAATATTGCACTAAAGCTTGGTTTTCACCACAACACCTTTCTATTTATATCTAGTGTTTGTTATTAGGTTTTGTACTGTATATTATTATTTGTATTGTGTCCGACGAAGTACACTGGGCAGTTTACATTGCACCGTATCTTGCCAGGTGTACTTTACATCCAGTGAGTTGAGTCCACGATATTTTTGTGTTAGGTACATCGTCGGTAGGAGTCATCGAGGTAAACATCGAGTATTGGCTCCACCTTTCACCTTATTTGTGGTCCTGGACTTTAACCCTTCTCTCCCCAGCGAGGGCTACCACTCCTTTGTGTTAGTCTCCTAGATCAGCCCCTAGGAGCAGAAGAGTTAAAATCCCCCCTCTTTCCTTAAGGCGCTGCGCTACCAAAATTTAATCGGTCCTTCGAGTTTAAAAATCGTCGACCACTGTGTAACGCTGTCTTGACCTACGGTTACGACCAATCGTAGGCGGGCGCTACAGTTATTAATAAATGTTTATTGAAATTTCTTTCTATAAATGATAAACAATTTTTATTACTAAATACTATTGATACTAAATACCCACTAAACCCTGAAATGTGTGAAAATTCACTCACTTAATTTTTTTAACATATAATATGAAAATAGTCCTATAAAATTATACACTTTTTATACAATTAAAAAGTTCATTTCCGTTATTTTGATAAAGCCGAAAAACATTGTAACGCTATTCATTTTTTTTTTTTTTATATTACTGTTTGTTACTATTACTAATTATATTTAGTTTATTACTGGTTCAACAAATATTATTTGTTATTCACAGTTGTGATGGTTTTACATATACATAATTGAATTACCTAGCTATAAAGATTACATAACTTCCCTAGTAAATAATGTTTCCATTTTTATAGCATTACATACAATATAATTTAATTAATAATTAATCACTTTTATAAATATCTTGCGGTAAGAGTCTTTTAAGTCTGCTGTGTATTCTTTTTTTTGCCTATATTATTGATGAGCGCACTATCACTGTTAGCGTTTTCTAGATATCGTCGGGTCAGATGTTTAATGAATGTAGTGAGGGGTGGTACTAATAATTCACTATGCAATTGTTCATTATGGATGAACCAGGGAGCGTTCACTGCAATTCTCAATACTTTATTTTGAAATACCTTGATTTTCTGTTTGTTTGTTTTTTATGTGTTACCCCACACTTCACATGCGTATGTCACTAGGGGTCTCAGGAGTGTTTTATACAGTAGGACCGCACATGTCGCTTGGAGACTAGATTTTCGATTTAGTAAAGGATAGAACTGTTGTAGTCTTTTATATGCAAGTTGCAGTTAAGCGTTAGCATGAGCACTCCAGGTTAGTCGAGTATCTAGATTAGTGGCGGCTCGTGATATGATATCGCGGGGGTGCTGCAACTTTCGAAATGTACAAACACATCATAAATGCGTGGTTTGATAAAATAAGATAGTGTCAAAATTTAAAAATAAATTAAACATGAAAAAATATTGTTTATTATTCATAAATTTTCATTGTGGTACGAGTCCTGTCCACTATCAGTTGGCCCAGCTACGAAATTTTTATTTATTGGTGTTCAATTAACAGAATGCGAATAGCTTATGAAATCTAGGTAATATTTTATTTTCAATTAAACATTTTAGAGATTTACGATTAATTTTTACAACTATTAAAGTAAATTAATAAGAAAATAATAATATTTCCATTGGAAAGCCATTAACTTGGAAACCTATTTCAGAAGTTACCACTGGGTAACGTCACCTTTCATTTTTATAACGGCATTAATTCTTCTAGGCATAGTATATACAAGGTCTTGGCATTGTCGAGGAGTAAAATTATCCCATATTTCTTGAAGCTTTAATCTTAATTCTGGAATTGTTCTAGCCGGTGTTATACGCAATCGTTTTTTCATTTCGTGCCAAAGTGTCTCGATGGGAGATAAGTCTGGGCTACTTGAAACCCACTCTAAAAGTGGAATAGAATGATCACGGAACCATTTCAAAGATTTTTTTGACGTATGGCAAGCGGCTCCATCTTGTTGAAAAATAAAATCCTCCCCAGAGATTAATGCATGTTCCATAGTTGGCAACAGAGACTCCTCTAAAATACTTAAATATTTGGCTGTGTTAACAATGCCATCGATAAAGTGAAGTTTTCCTACACCTCTTGCAGACATTGAACCCCACACCAGGACAGATGCTGGAAATTTCACCTTCCTTTTCAAGCAATCGGGATGATATGCTTCATGTTTCTGATGAACAACTCTGCTCCGGTTGTCCCCTACACAGACTTCAAACCTAGACTCATCGCTCCATTGCCGCTGTTCCACTTTTCACAATCCATATTTTATGTTCTCTTGCCCATTTACACCTGTTTTTCTTTTGCTTAGACGTCAACAATGGTTTTTCCTTGGCATAAAAAAGTTTTATAAATTTCTGTAAATATACCGATTAAAAAAATATTTCCTTATAGGTTCCAAATCCTAATTTTTTAGCTTCCTTATGACATGTAGACCTTGAAACACGTCTTCCAACAACATCGCTCCACAGTACACTCAATTGACTGTAGTTAGCACGTCTGTTATCCTTAATAATTCTTTTCAATGCACGTTTGTCATTGTCCGTCAGTGTAGTTTTCTTCACGTACTGGGGCTTTGGGGCAACTGAACCACTTGTTTTGTACAATTTTACAATATTTCTAATACTGTATCTTGACAAACCTAATAATTTTCCGATTTCGGAATTGGTTTTTCCTGTTTTTGCTAAGTTCACAATGATTAACCGAATTTTTTTATCATTAGCTTTGCCTCTGCCCATGTTTTAAAATTATTTAGACTTAACACTTTTAATACATCACATTCAATAAACAAACTTTGTTTTCCAACGCCTACTACGGCATAGCTACCGCAAAAACCCAGTTATTTTATATACAGTTCAAGAATACATGAACTCAAAAAATACGTTTGTTTAACGAAAATTATTTTTATAATCACAAATTAAATATTACGGAATAAATTTTGACCCCTTTGCTTCTTATATGATTATATTGTCAAAAAATGTACAAAGCAGCATTTACTTTTACTTATTATTTAATAATTTCTAAAGAAACTGAAACTTTCATAGCTGGGCCAACTGAAAGTGGACAGGGCTCGTATATTCCAAAATCACTACCATTAATAAAATCCATTCTTCTCGTCTTATTTCTAGCGGAGAGGTCAATAATATTTTCTTGGATTTCCGTGCGACTGTTGAGTATTTTATACTCAGTTGAAATCATTGCAAGTGCATTTAACCTATCCTGATTCATTACTACACTACAAACTTAGCAAAGAAACTGCTTGATGCCCAGTGCCGCATTAGGTATGTCACTGTGAATGTAAATGCTTGCGCGCGCTTCAATATACGTCATATTGCTATATGATATGACACTGTGAAAAACACAGTTCAGCTAGAGTTCTTCGCTCTTCTTAGTGCTGAAACTTGCAGGGGCGGTTCGCATGCTGCTTTCAAAATGAATTTTTATTTATTTTTTTATACAAAATAAAGAGTATAAACAATTGTTGATGATGATGTTAATTATTACAAGCAAATATGAATAAATTACTATATTTATAAATTGTATTTGACTGATTTGTCTTTCGGATTCCATTTAATTTGTTGGTCGTCGTTAATTGAAATGTTTTTAGGATTTCGAATTCTCCTTAGAGTAAATATTTTGCACTCGCATTTAGCAGCGCTAAGTTTGACATTCCGTTTACTAAACCAGTTGATAATTATATTCGTAGCACTTTGGAGTTCATCAGTGCCGGTATTCAAATCAGTATTTTGGGTTATTATGGTTGTGTCGTTTGCAAACATAGCTAGTGTGGTAGTTGATGGAATGTCTCGCACAAAGATCAAGAATAGAATTGGACCTAGAATGCTTCCTTGTGGTACTCCTGCTTTTATGTTTTTCCAGTTCGATATATCTTTGTTAATTTTGACAGAGAATGTTCTGTCTTCAAGAAATGAGAATATGATGATATATATTGTGGAAAACCGAGTTGTAGTAATTTGTATTTTAATCCTTCGATCCAGACTCTGTCAAAGGCTTGCGCTATATCAACAAAAGCAATTGTAGTATATAGCTTGTTTTCAAATCCTTCTTCCATTAGTTTTGATATCCTGGATAACTGTTGAATGGTGCTGTGTCCTTTTCGAAAACCAAATTGGAAGTTTGGCAATGCTCCCAATGCGTCTAGTTCTGTTCCTAGTCTTTTATAGATTACCTTTTCAAGAAGTTTGGAAAAAATGTTTAATAAACTTATTGGTCTGTAGCTAGCAGGTTGGTGTTTGTCTTTTCCAGGTTTGTGGAACAGTAAAATATGCGCTATTTTCCACTGTTTTGGAAAATATCCGTTCATAAGGCAAGCATTAAAGAGCGATGCAATATAGGCTAAGAATTTTCGTGATAGATTTTTAAGTACAACATTGGGTATAAGGTCAGGGCCGGGTGACTTTTTTAGGGACAGCGTAAGAATAAGGTCTATTAATTCTGAAGGCGTGGTTGGTTGGATATTTTCTGAATGTGGTACGTGTGTTTCGATATAATTAAATATCCTGCTTTGATGTGCTGGGTTTGTGATATTTGCTGGTGTGAACACATTTTCCAGGTGTTCAGAGAATATTTTGCATTTGTCCTTATCAGTGAAGTATGTTTTATTATTTGTTGTTATTGGTGCTATTGAGTTTTGCTGCTTCAGAATTATTTTCGTAGTTTTCCACATCCCTGGGTCATTTGGTTGAAGTTCTTCTATGTGTCGATTATACGACTCTATTCTCAATTGGTCTAACTCTCGTTTTATACGGTGAGTAAGGTTATTTATCAGGTTTTTTAGTCTTGTATTATTTCTGTTAAGCAAGCCTGTAGCTGCAAACGTTAAATCGTCTGTACCTGCTACTTGACCGCTGAGCAAGGGCACGGACGTGAGTTCAATTCCTGCTTATGTCAAATAATTTGTGTAAAAATATTTATACAAATTACAGGTTCTTCTTAGCCGTTTGCAACCGGCTTTAAACTGTAGGTACCTTTTTGTGTACGCTAAAAAATGGACGTAATACATACTGACCATATTACTCTTGAATGTATATAGATTGAAAACATGATCACGAAACCTGGAAACAGGAGGCCTTGGCTCATTTCGGGCTGTCGCGCCAATGATGATTATGTATGTTACGTTGATATTCTCGTCTAAGGTTACTCTTAGTTGCTATTAGTTCTAATAAAAGATGGCGTTTTGTTAGGCGTGTGCTGGTATTTAGTTTTTTTACTATGTTTTGTTGCTTTTTTTTATGCTGTTTATAATATTTGTCGTGTAGCTTGTAACTTGTGCTTCGATTTCGTCTGAACTTGCAGTATTTGGGGGTTGGATTTCTGTATCTAGTGTTTTTCTAAAAATATTCCAGTCTATGGTGCCATTAATAAGGCTTTCAGGTGGTGGAACGCTATTTATGACAGTAGGTATTCAGGCTAGGTATAAATTCTTTCAGCTGTTCTCTGATTTTTCTAGCATATTTGCTCTTGTTTCTACTTGCATCATTTTTATTCCAGAATTGTCCTTCATGGCTATCCGACATTCCGCATCTTACCATTCTTCAGTATTTTCCTTATTCGCCTATTTTATCCCCCTCCCATTGTCTTAGTTATAAGCATTCAATACTGGTATAGATCAGTCTAAGATGACGTCACTGGCCATGTGATTCACGGCCTGGAGGAATAACGTAGGTGTTTTCCTTTGTTGTGTTATGTTATTTTCTCTACTTTTAATAGCGAAGGACTAAAAGAGTATATCCACTATAATTTTTTTTTATCACCATAACCTACAGCACAAAATATAGTTTATTTTGTTTTAGAGGCGTGTCATGCAAAAATATGGCTTAATAAACATTTGTATTAATTTACTTGTTGATAAAATAGTAAAACAGGTTCACAAAATATTGTAAAACATATTTATTCCTATAATTTCACTTTCACAGCTATGTAACAATAACATTCAGTACCCTCTACTTACGTTCCAAAATTGAAAAACGCGGCGCTACGATCTTAAATTTATTTCCCTATAATATAAAATTTTTGGAATACTAAAAAAAAGAGAGTTCTGTATCTTTTGATGTGCAACCAACCATACAACAATAGTCATTTCGATTTAAATATAGAATAAACTAAAATATAATATTCCTTAACCATAAAGTGTCAGATTCAAAATACAATTTTACGTTTATTTACACCATGAGCAATACAATACAATCCTTTATTTCCCTTGGACCTTTCGGTGTTTTGGGTATTACTACAATTATAATTACAAAACATATATCTCCTATCAACATCCCAACATCCTATTAAACATACATCACATTTCATTACTTTACATTATAATTTATTTTATTCCATTCTCTTCCCTTCCAACCATTTCTTCACCCCTCCTCATATCTCCTTTCCTTCCTCCCCATTTCCAGGTAACCTCAGCCCCCTTCCTTCCTTCCATTCTGCTTCCCACCGGGCCTCTTTCTTCCTTCCTTTACCCCTTCCTGTTATCGGTCCCCAATCTCAATCCTTCTTGCCTCTAATTCCCTCGCCCAGCTCTCCCCCCTTCCATCTTCGTGCAACAGGTCTAATGTGCTCCCCAACCACTCTGTCATCTCCCTACACCTCTTCGCGAGGTGCTCTACATCTTCCTCCTCCTCCCCGCACATCCTGCACATCTTATCCTCCTGTCTCCTCCAATATCTATTTCCTCTCTCTTCATTCCCGCACCTTAGCCTCGCAATCCTCCTAACTCTCCCTCCGGACCTTCCTCTTTCTCCCCTCAAGTAGCTTAGTACCCCTATAGTTCTGACCTCCTTATATCTCCCTGCGCTCCTTGAATTGTTCCACCCCATTCTCCTCCCAGTCCCTCCCCATCCCGTCTCTCCTATCCTTGCGTTAAAATCCCTCCCACTACAATCCAGTCTCCTTCCATCTCTTCTCCTAGAATTTCGTCCAATTCCCTCAGTTTCTCTTTACTTCCTCTTCTGTTGTACATTGTGACTACTCGCCACCCCTCCTTCCCTATCTTCACCCTTCTCTCAACTATCTCCTCCGCTTTCTGAGCCTCTTCTTCATCCATACACAACTCACACCTTACTCCGTGATGATACCCCCATCGCCCTTCCTTTCTTCTTTTCCTTCTTCGCCCCTTGAATTTTCCATACCCACCCTTTCGGTAATTTTTCTTCCCATACTTCCCGTTCCTTATCCATGTCTCCGTCAACCCTATTATCTCAAATTCCTTCAAAAATTCCCAAAATTCTTCATCCTTTCCTTTAATCCCTGCTACATTCCAGAAGATTGCCTTCACTTCTTTCTCGTCCTCCTTCCCACCCCTTCCCTTACCGCTATGCATCTCTTCTACCTCTTCCCCTCTTGCCGAAAATCCCGCGTTTCCTCCACCTCACCCCTTAACTCGTTCCACCTCTTCCATCTCCCATCTATTTGTATTTTCATATATCCCAGCTTCGCTTGTCTGCCTTTTTCCTTTTCTTCTCTCACCATACCCCATAGCTTTTTCTGTATCTCTCTCTCCTTCTTTGTTAGATCATCATCCACGTACAGATTCTTTCCTGTCAACCTACTTTTCTGCCTCATCAAGTCCCTCTTATCTTCCCACTTTTTCAATTTTACCAACCACATTTTCCCATCTCCTCTTCCTATCTCCTGCATTCTCCCTACTTCCATTTCTTTCCCTGTTAGCTCCTTTATCATTCTTTTAATTCCTACCTCCTTACTCTCCATATTACTCAACTCTGCCCCTCTGACTACTATATTGTTTCTCCTCACTTCCCTTTCTCGCCTTTCATGTCCTATCTCTACCTCTTCCATCCTTTTTTCCAATTGTTTTAATTCTTCGCCCTCCTGTTCCCCCGACCTCGGCTTACACTCCTTCTTTTCCATTATTTCTAGCCTTCTTCTTGTGTCCTCCAATTCTAACTTCAGCCCCTTGATCTCTTCCGCCTGCTCTGCCTGCCTCCTACCATATTCTTCACCCATCATCCTTATTTCTTCCTTTATCTCGTCTTTATCCTTTTGCATTCTCCCCAGGATCTCCTTCAACATTCCTTCAATATGGTTCTCCTTTCTTCCCTCTCCTTCCCCCCCGCATTCTTTCTCTTCACTGATCGCTCTACTCCCAACTTTCCTCTTCATCGTCACTGGCGATCTAACTACCTTCCTTGACTTTCTAAACTCTTCCTTTTTCTCCTTCTCCATCCCTTTCCTCATCCTGTCCGTTAGTGATCCTATACTGTCCGCTCGTGACCGCGCCTGACTCTCGTCCATTTTCCTTACTTCGGAGTCTTGCAGGTTGTCTACTTCCCCGTTGCTAGCCTCCGGTGTGTTTCCTGCTCCGATATCAATATCTATAGTATGTCTTTTGGTCACTAGGTGTCACCAAAGACTAAAACGTCTACTTGCTATTTTTTGACACACTTAACCTCTAAATATTTTACTTTATATTAGATAGAATTATAAAGGATACATTCGGCTTTCCTCCTGGATAGCAATTCTCCACTTTCTCCACTGCTAGTCGCTTCTTCCTATCGCCTCCTCTTTTTCTTTCACTTCACTAATCTTCCAAAATTAACTTTTTCTTCACACCTGTTTTGTCACACAACTTTCGTTACTCCAACTTTTTCTCCCTCCCCTATTTTAGCTTTGCGCAGTGGCGATATCGTAACCAATGAAGTCTATCTGAGGTGCGATTATTGCTAGTTGAAAACTTTATTTACACCATGATAACCTATTAATTGTAATTGGTGTATTAAATACATATCTTAGAAATAACGTAGATGTGAAAACAACACAATTAGAGGTGCCAAATTTAAATAATCGTAATTTAAAAATCATCTTTTTAACACAGTTGTATATGGAGGAAAACATTTGTTATTACTTCTCTCTGAAAATTGACGTCATACGGACCACGTGGTTAGACTGATCTATTCACAGGTTTCATTTACTGAATACATGCGCAGTAATACAGAGCGATCATCAAATCTTGACCGTTATGCAATACTTGACAGAAACATTTAGTTATCAAGCTTATTTCCAAGGACATGTACACATAGACGTCCATTCTATTTATTTACCTTATACGAATTGATTATTAAATGGACACTATTTTTCTCTACACGCCAATGAGTTGATAACAAATATTAAGTTAGCAACACATATTTTCGTTGTTTCACGGGTGAGTTCGGGTAAACAAAGTAATCTGATTGGTTCTTTGTTAAATTAGGATTTTCAGTTGTGAATTAGAATACAGTTTTGATATTTTTAAACTCATTGTTTACTGTTATATAACGGACAAGAAATAATGATTGCAGGGTACAATGGCAAATAGTTTGCTAGATGTAGTAATAAATTAATAATATTCATCCAATAAATGATTTATTTCACATCGATTTCTAACATCGTGACAGATTTCGGCTAGATAGGGCAAGAATTTTAGCTGAACTAAGCGACAAAGCCACAGTCTTCTGCTGTCCATGGCTATCCTAAAATCCGTATTTTGCCATTCTTCATTCCTTTGCTTACTCATTCATTTTATACCTCTCTCCCATTGTCTTAGTTATAAGATTTCAATACCTGTATTGCACGGCTAATATTTGTTTACTAGTTAATATTATTTATCTACTAATATAGATTTTTTTTTCTTTATAAAATTCGTTGCCGATTTTTATTTCCGAATATTTGCGAATTATTCAGATTCATTTAATGTTTTTTGTCGTTTCATGAATCCTCGAAAACAACACACTTACACATAATTTTATATTAGAAAATAAGTATTCCCTCCGTTCCAAAATAAGTGTCCGAATTTAGTTTTTTTAATGGATTATTGATATAATGAAATTAAATGTATCAGTAGTTATTTATTTAAATTAGTCCCCGATTTGGGTTTCTTCAACGCTATTCAATCATTACAACACAAAGAGTCCAGTATTGATGAACTCATTGCGGCCGTGCATAAAACATGGGATGAAATAACCGCGGGAAAACTAGACAATTGTTTCATTACACTGCAGAAGTGTATGGAATTGACCATGCTTCATAGAGGAGGCAACGACTCCTCACATTTAGTTTAGTTGTGAAAATATACGTTATATACCCCTTAGCTAGACTTACGATAATATTTTTTCCCAAACCGGGACAACTTTGAGATTTTGCTAAAATCAAAAAATAACGCCTTCTACGCTAGTACTTACGATTAAAAAGGATAAACGGATTGGTTAACAAAAATCAAAAGTTACGTAGTAATAATTTTTAACTACTCTTAATTGAACATAACTTATTATTAAAAAATTATTAATATTTATCACTAGCGTGAAATTTCTTTAAAAATTCGTAATTTTTAATTATAGGCTATTCCAAACTTTTATGCGGAACTAAATGGAAATTGCGTTCTTTTAGGTTGTCACAAGAAGGGACCTTGCTTGGGTTATTTCATGTTTCAGGTTTGGTATGTGAAAATGTAAAATTCCAACAGTGAAACCATGAGAACGAATGACATATGTCAAAAATTTTAATACCTTTTTCCATATTAAGACAAAAAATAAATAAATGGGAAATTTTTATTAAGATTGACAAAAAATTGAACCTACCCAGCAAACATTTTTATCCGGACCAGTACTGGTAAAGCACATACTCGCCGGCATTGAAAGTAATGGGCCAGTGCTGGCATTTCGTACTGGGCCAGTACCCCGGTGTCCCGTGGCCCTTAGCTGGTCCATTGATGTATCAGTTGCTGGCCCAGCAACGGTAAAGTGCATTGAAAGTAATGGGCCAGTGCTGGCATTTCGCACTGGGCCAGTGCTGGCATTTCGCATTGGTCCAGTGCTGGCATTTTGCACTGGGCCAGTACCCCGGTGTCCCCGTGGCCGTTAGCTGGCCCATTGATGTATCAGTTGCTGGCCCAGCAACGGTAAAGTGCAAAATAATCGCATTAGTTGCAAGATTTATTTCTGACAGACTAGTGCTTATATTATACCCACTCTCTAGTGTTTCAAATGTAATATATGTGTACTTACCCAGTATTAAAATAAATTAATGGTTAGGTGCAAAATAAATACTCATTTGGCCATTTTCACCATCGTTGAATAAATTTATTTAACAAGTAAAGTTGACAATATCGCATCGGTTTTAAACTATTAATGAAGAAATTAACATTGCTGTCAATAGAATGATGCGATATTGTTAACTTAAGTTGTTAAATAAATTTATTCAACGATGGTAAAACTAGCCGATTGTAAATTGAATTAACAGTTATAATTTATTGATTTATTTATAAATATTAAATAAATATAATTTCAGGAATAACAGGAATTAGTTTCTTTAATTTATTAATTTAATGAAGAATTTTAAGAAAATGGTTTTCTGCCATTTCGGTCAAACCAATTTCATCCTAAAGATAAGGGGTGACTAATAATTTTCGCCAATATTCGTCTTGTATTATCTACCACATCTTTTCCCCCTGACTTGAAGAGTGCCAACCTAAAGAAATCATACTTGTTAAAATAAATTCAATAAACAAATTTTATAAGCATTAATGCTATAAGCTGTTCACTTTTGTAAGAACAAACTAGATCTGGTTATTTTGGTGATTTTTATAGTGTATTACTGACTTTTAGAAACTTGGTTATATTGTAAAAAAAGCTTTACAGTTTTGGATTAAGTTTGTATTATTTTAGGTTAGTATTATATTTACAAAATATTTAAGATGTCACTATTCAAAATGAAATATGACAAATTATATTTTTTAAATGACATATTTATAATCTTGTATCAGATTTATTAATAATTGAAAATTTTATTACATGAAAAAACTATGATTGAACTAAACTAAAAATTAAACAATTTAATATGAAATAGTTTGTGTAAACTACGTCCTTAAATCTAACAAAACACACACAAATCACAATAAAAAACTGTATAATGCTCACAATCAATAACTATTCAAATACACATAAACTGTTCACCAACACGTCCCAACTTGAACTAACAGAATATCACTTGTACCGACCCTCGAAGGCCACGCCATTAGGGTGTTTTATGACTAAGAACGGTCAGACTTTTCAAATTATTACATTCAAAAAAAGTTATAAACATAAGCACTGGCCCGCTAGAAATAACCTTGGATTAATACAAATAAGGAATGCTTATAAAATGCTGGTAAAGTACTTCGTATAGGCAGAGTGCGAAATACAAATGTGAAGTACATTATTAATACTGGCGTTGCACTTACTTCTGGTGCCAGCAATGTACCAGCGTAAAAGCAGTTTGCCGGCGTTCGGCCGTTAGTTCAATGTTTGCTGGGTAACTAAATAAAGTATTTGAAATGTATACAAAGCTTAAACAAAATGATTAAAAGTCCGAATTAATAGTTGAAAATTACTAGATTTCAAAATCTAATTCCGTCTAAACGTTTGGAATAGCATATAGTTGTCTAATCGCCATTTTCCGAGGCTGCACTTTTTGTAATGCGTGTATACCAATTTTGCGCTTTTAAATTTTTACGAAATATCCGGGACAAAATGACAAACTGGCCGGGACGCCGGGACCATACCTTCATACCGGGACATACCCGGTCAAACTGGGACGTATGGTAAGCCTACCCTTAGCAATTTTTTTTATGAAATTGTACACGTATTTTGAAACAAATAAAATTCCTAAATCGGACACTTATTTTGGAACTGAGAGAGTATATTTCAACAACTAGTTTTTTGCCTCATTAATCAATGTATATTTATTTGCAGCTAGTGGAACAACAAGGCCATTACATCTCATGAGACACAAAATGATAAATTTTGACAAGAAACCATTCAAATGTGAGCAGTGTGGTAAAGAATTTTCAAAGTCATCAAGTCTCATTAAACACACAGGAACGCATTCTGGGGAGAAACATTTCAGTTGTGAGCAATGTAATAAAGCATTTTCACGGCCAGCTCAACTCGTTATTCACAAACGAAAACATTCTGGGGAAAAACCATTTAAATGTGAGCAATGTAATAAAGCATTTTCGCAGTTAACAAATCTTAATAGACACACACGAATGCATTCTGGTGAGAAACCCTTCAAATGTAATGAGTGTAACAGAACATTTTCAGATTCATCTCATCTCATTGCTCATAAACGAACACATTCTGGGGAGAAACCTTTCAAATGTGAACAGTGTGATAAAGCATTTTCACAGTCAACAGATCTCATTAGACACAAACGAATTCATTCTGGAGACAAACCCTTCAAATGTGATCAGTGTGATAAAAGATTTTCCGAATTGCCAAATCTCATTAAACACAAACGAGTACATTCTGGGGAAAAACCATATAAATGTGATCAGTGTAATAAATCATTTTCACAGTTAACAAATCTTAATAGACACAAACTAATACACTCTGGTGAGAAACCCTTCAAATGTGATCAGTGTGATAAAGCATTTTCACAGTCATCAAGTCTCAATGCTCATAAACGAATACATTCTGGGGAGAAACCTTACAAATGTGAGCAGTGTGATAAGGCATTTTCACAGTCATCAGATCTCATTAAACACAAACGAATTCATTCTGGAGACAAACCCTTCAAATGTGATCAGTGTGATAAAAGTTTTTCAGAATTATCAAATCTCATTAAACACAAACGAGTACATTCTGGAGAGAAACCATATAAATGTGAACAGTGTGATAAAGTATTTTCGCTGTTATCAAATCTAATTTGTCACAAACGAATACATTCTGGTGAGAAACCCTTCAAATGTGATCAGTGTGATAAATCATTTTCAGTGTCGTCAAATCTTATTAAACACAAACGACTACATTTTGAAGAGGCACCTTTCAAATGTGATCAGTGTGATAAAGCGTTTTTGTATTCATCAAGTCTAATTAAACACAAAAATATACATTCTCGGGAGAAACCATTCAATTGTGAGCAGTGTAATAAAGCATTTTCACAATTGGTACACCTCAATATTCATAAACGAAAACATTCCGGGGAAAAACCATTTAAATGTGAGCAGTGTAATAAAGCATTTTCGCAGTCAACAAATCTTAATAGACACAAACGAATACATTCTGGAGAGAAACCTTTCAAATGTGATCATTGTGATAAAGCATTTTCAACATCATCAAATCTAAATACTCACAAACGAATACATTCTGTATAGAAGCCATTCAAATATGTATTATAAATAATTTAGTTATTATAATAATATGTATTATAAGAAACTACAGTTTTCATAAGGCACTCACCAACATATTCTGTTGAAATATCTTTTGAAGGTGAACATTGCAATAAAACATTAAAAGCAAAAAAAGTTAATGATTAGTAATAAAACTTAAGATAGTATCAAATTAACGTTTAAATATATATTTATAGACTAGTGGCGTATGGGCCGCCAGCGGGCCGATAAACAATGTTTGGCGACTAGCGCTGCCCGAATGAAAAATATAAAAAAGGTTATTGTTTTTAAAACTATAAGGATTTAAAAAAAAAATGATGGAAAGTAAATAATAAGATATTTAATGATTTTAGTTTTAGGGTGTCCACTCATAACTACCATGCAATTGAAAAAATACATAAAACAAAAAAGAATTATTTTCTTATTTTAAATAATATTTGTTACATATGTTTTGTTGTAACTGAGGTATTTCGCAAGTTCACTTTTAGTGTGTCCCCGTTAACTCCCCAAATGTTCATCTAAATGAAACAATTCATACAACAAAAAAAATTATTTTCCATTTCTTCTTTGTTAGTTCCTTCAATATAAATTAGCGTATCATCTGCAAAAAGATGAAATTTGCAGTGAACTAAAACATTTCTAAAATCATTTATATATACAAATGGTCCCAAGATACTACCTTGCGGAACACCATACTCTATCAACTTTTCTTTTGATCTTATTTTGTCACATACGACAATTTGTTTTCTATTTTCCAAATAGTTTTTAAACCATTGAAGTGCATTTCCTCTAATCCCATACATCTGTAATTTTTTAATTCATCTGTCTCTATCTATTGTTTCGAATGCCCTTTTTAAGTCTAAAAATACTACTGCTGTACATAAGCTTTTATCTAAATTTTCTTTCCACTCGTTCAAGAGGAACTGAAAAGCCGTTTCACAATTATGATTTTTTCTAAATCCAGACTGAAATGTAGTTAATATGTCATTTTCCTCAATATAGTGTAATAATTGCTCATGTACCACTACTCCCAAAATTTTGGCATTAGTTGGAATTGTATTAAAGCGCCTGAATTCATCTACCTTCTTTGTTCCTGCTATTTTCCTTATCGGTACAATTGTTGTTATCTTAAATTTATCAGGTACTACTCCTAACTCTAACGAACTGTTTATAATTACAATTTATTATTGGATATTTTAACTCCTCTAATGATATTTTTAGAATTTCTCCTGTTACACTATCAGGGCTACCTTTATTAGGTAACTCTAGAATAATTTTTTCTACATCTTCTACATCTACTAACTTAAAGCTCTCTAATACAGAATTTTGGCAGTTTATAGGAATATCTAAATCATTATTATTTGTACTAAAGGATTGTCTTAAGTCTGCGATACTCTTTATGACATAATTATTAAAAATTTCAACAATAATTTTTGTATCTTTATATTTACTATCATTTAAATGTATTTCGTCATAGGTTTCCTTTTTATTTCCAGATACAATACCTTTTAAAGTTTTCCACATAAGTTTCGGGTCATTTTTATTATCATCAATTTTTGATTCATAATAAACAGTCTTCTTTTTCCTAATTAAATCTACAACCTTATTTCTACTAATCTTATAATTTAGCCAGTTTTTATTATTGTTAGTTTGTACATATATTTTGAATTTGTCATCTCTTCTATTCATTTCATATAAAACTTCTTTATCAAACCAATTTGAATTATTTATTTTTATAATAATAGACTTCTTGGGCATAAATTCGTTTATTATATTTAATAAATTATTTTCTAAACATTTGTACTTAATATTTATATCACTAATATTATAATAATATTGTATATTTTTCAGTCTGTATTTAAAATTCTCTATATCTACCAGTTTCTCTCTTATTACTTTTTTGTTTTTATAGTTATTCTTTTTATTAGGAACATTAATTTGAATTAAAGAATATCTATTGAAGACTGGTTTTCTTAAAATATTGCACGTAATATTTCCATAGTTTCCTAGTACTAAATCAATTTTAGATTTGGTTCCATTACTAGCTATATGGGTATATTCTTTAACATATTGTTTTAATCCACATTCATATAGATGTTTTTAAATCTGTCCGCATATGTGTCTTGTCTATCTATGTTAAGATTAAAATCTCCTACCAAAATAAAATCTTTTGATACATCCACCACATTATTACTAAAATATTGTTCCAAAAAATCTAAGAAAATTGCATCAGAGCTACTAGGTGAATGATATATCACACCCAACATTATTGGATGTTTATCTACGCATATCTTTAATACTAACAATCAGAAATTCATTTGCAATATAAACTCTCCTATAATACTAAATTTTAAATCCGATCGAATATAACATGCTACACCTCCTGTGGCTCGCGATACTGAATCAGTTCTTATCAAACTATAACCTACAATATTCACTTCAAAATCATTTATGTCTTTGGTTAAATGTGTTTCCGTTAAACACATAACAGCCAGTGCATTTACTTCTATGAAACACTTTGCCTCTTCAAAATTTGCAAACAAACTTTGTATATTCTGCACATAAATTGTTTCTTCCTTCTTTACGTCCTTTAGTGGCTATACACTATTATAAGTGTATATAAGTATGTGTACTTTGTTAATAGTTAATAATATTAAAGAAAATATCGTTATTCAATATATATATAGATGGGGCCCCGCAATCAAGTTTTGCCCCAGGCCCCGCAAATGTTAGGGGAATCCCAAATTTAAAATATCTGTGCTAAACTATTTTCTGTGATCAGCACGGACTGTTACATGTGAAATAATACATTCTGGAGATTATAACAAATAAGTATATATTTGTTGCTTAGGTAATGCATTATAATGTATTTTTTAACAGATATTTGTTGTATCTGTCTCAAACATGCAAAACATTTACGACGACTTTTCAAGAGTAGCGAAAATTTAAACTCTTATTCCAAGCTGGCATCATTATTTCCGGAAATGGTAAGTAGATATTAATTTTTAATAATGTAAAGATAATAAAAGTTGGTCTATTCGGAAGTAGTTTCAATTTAATGGCTCTGTTTAAAAACCACAAATTTGCTAAATTTGTAGACAAGATTGCGGTGATCATAGTGTACTAAATTTAAGTGGAACCACTAAATATTAACCAAATTCAATTAAACTAACAAGACTAGGGTGACCATTTTCTTAAGGCAATGCGGGACGGAGCAAAAAAAAAGGTCCTCATCTCCCAAATCCAAGTGAAGAGCAAAAAAAAAGCTCCTCATCTCCCAAAATCCAAGTGAAGAGCAAAAAAAAGGTCTTCACCTCCCAAATCCAAGTGAAGAGCAAAAAAAAGTCTTCATCTCCCAAAATCCAAGTGAAGAGCAAAAAAAAGGTTCTCACCTCCCAAATCCAAAAACCGGTACAATGCGGGACTTTTGCTGGACGCATCTTAATGCGGGACGAATGGTCACCCTAAACAAGACGCTTGTTTCTCTTTACAAGTTCTTGCTCTAATCTACAAATACCGTTCACCTACTATGAACAGGTTGCATAATTGTCAGTAGGCAACTATAAACTTACTATACTCTATCTAAAAAAGATTGATAGTAATAAAATTTATTATTTGTAAAAAGTTATTGTTTTATCACATTTCTATGTTATAAAACAAACGGCAAAGCTAAAAGCGATAAAATATGAATAGTTCGAAACGAAATATTGTTAAAAACAACCGAGTGTGCCGCACATATTGTATGGGAATACGAACTAGGGTTAGACAACAATAGAACACAATAGATCATAAAAGTTTTGACCCTAAAATTTTGAGAAAAAATATGGTCACAGGAGTGTGTTTAATGTTATGATAAATATGGTCACAGGCGTGCGTTTAATAAAATGATAAATAGTAATATAGAAATACACAAAACCAATTTAAACGTGTTTAAAATGTGCACGCCACTGGTAACTGCCTGACAAAATGAAATATTACTATCAGTCTTTCTGATATAGAGTATAATTCGTCTGTAAATTTTAAAAAGTACATACATCAAATTGGTTTAAGACTATTCAATGACATTGAAAAAAGAATGATCATTTGTTACCCAAAAACTTCATCAATAGCATGTAAACAGGGCCTGCCTGCGCATGCCTCTACCGTCCGTGTGCAATCATACATAAGACCGCAACCATTAGAATCGAACCCAAATTGTGCAGCTATGCAAACTTTCATCAACACCTGCAATATTTGGGCTCGACTGTGGTAAAGGGCACCGAATAACACGTGGCAGATCTGTCTACACACCATTAACAAAATCTTTATAAAATATCAAACATTCCAACCTCATCAAATATCGCTAGACTATTTTGATGAGTGTCTATTGCATATACGCGTGGAATTCCAACCTGTCAAATATCATCCGCGAATTAAACTGTTTTATAACTATTTTATTACTGTTCCTGCAAGCAAAAATAGAATTGTAGAGTTAAGCCAAGATAGCAATGTAGATTAATTATTGAGAAGTGACATTACCGTTGATGGCGCTGTAATTCATGACAAAATGGCTGAATTGTCTAGTATTCAGCTGTCAATATGCCAACAGGGAACAAGTTAATTTAAGCACAGTACATTTTTATTTTATGAAAATGTATCTATCGACGTTCTAACAAAAAATCAACACTAGAAAATATGTTTTTATTTCAAACAGTACTACAGTCGCGTAGTACAATATTTGACCACCAGACTGCGTATCCGAGCGTGTCAGTTCTCAATAAGGCTGTTGAATGCATTACATAACTGAAGATGCTTAACATGGGTTATTTTTAGATCTCCCCAGTGTTGTACAATCAGGGAGTAATATGTACAGAATGTTGCTCTAAAGTGAATAATTTTTATGAATTTCGTCAGCAATGTTTACGAAATAGTCAAATATATATAAATTATACATCACAAGTGAATCCAGATCCTGCACCTAGCATAGAGTGTATTTATCTGACGGAATACAAAAAAGAACAAAAAGTGTTATTAAAGAACTGTGAACAATCTGAAAAACGGTACAGCAGCACAGACTTAATACCAGGACTTAATAAGACCTACGGTGTTACAAATGATACATGGAAAAAGTACTACAATAATAGATTTAGTGTGGGAAGAGAAAAAGAAGAAATTGATGATTACGCAGGTAATATCACTTTGCTTTTACAAGGAGTATTTGATAAGTCAGTGATTTCGAAATGATTTTTTTTTTTACCAAAGCGCGACTTAATTTTTAACGTAGTCTCTTTTTAGCTTGATTCATTTTGCCCAACGGTTTCCAACTTCCTTAAGCCTTCCAAAAAGTATGATTTCTCGAACTGTGCAAAATAGGCGTGTGTTTCAGCGACGATCTCCTCGTTTGATGCGAATCATTTTTCGGTTAGTCATTTCTTCATATTTGCAGGGGGGCATATCTGAAGAATAGGGTGGATGAGGAAGCAGTTTTTTGCACAATTTGACCAATTTGACCGTTACAATTCAGAACAAGTAAGCTGATGCATTGTGATGGTGGAACAGAACTTTTTTCTTCGCCAAATGGGGCCGTTTTTTCATCAATTTAGCGTGTAATTGACCCAATAAAATGATATAATACTGATATGCCATTCTTTTTCACAGAGTCGATGAAGATTATGTCTTGCTAATCCTAGAAAATCGTGGCAATGTCCTTTTCGGCCGATGGAAGCCTCTTTTTTCCTACGGAGCATGCTCGCCAGGAGAAATCTATTGTTTCGACTGTTCTTTTATATCTGGTGCGTAATGATGGATCCATGTTACATCAATGGTTTTGAAACTCCGCAAAAACTCTTTTGGATTGCACTTGTACATGTCCAAATATTGCTTTGAAATGGTTACGTGATTCCGTTTTTGATCCAAAGTGAACAGATGCGGCATCTTGTCTATAGCTTTTTCATGCCGAAATGATCGTGCAAGATATTACACGTTCGTCTGAGATGTATATCATCTTGTCTATCTCGCGCGTCTTCAGTTGACGGACGTCCAACACAATACCATTTTATTGAACATCTCTTCAAATGTGACCTTATTATGACGTTCCGGACGATTACCGTCATTCGTGCTCGTACAACCACAACGAAATTCAATGAACCACTTGTGAACCATTCGATGCAACATAGCTGTGTCCCCGTAAAACTTTTTTAGCTTTGTTTCAGTTTTCTTAATGGTTTTTCTACACCAAACGTAGTTTTTTATCAAAACACGGCATTCACTTTTTTTCATTATAGCAAATAAACATAATCTTTTCCGCTACCGACGCTGTTGAAAATGTACTATTTCACAAATCTGCTTGAAACTTAATATGTATTGTATGTCTACAAAGAATGGCAAATGTCAAACAATTAGAAATAATATCAAACTTGCTTATCAAACATCCCTCGCATTACAATCTAAGAAAAATTACATGTTGATCTGGCGAATTTATATTTTGTCATACTGTCTACATCATTAGCCTTATTTATTTGTTTATTTTTAACTCGTCATGTAATTTCACATCATGGAGGTATAACACAAATGTTTTCGTATGCTTCGTTATGTTATTTTCGCTAATTGTGCAGTGAATTTACGTGCTTATAGATGTTATTTAAAAATTTTTTCGTACTAGTAATTATCTCTTCTCTATAAAAAAGAACTACAAGAGTTAAGATTTTATAGAACATTAAACTGTGTGCGACAAATAGTGCTTTATTATGTACTGTTTTTATAGGTTAAGTGTATTATTTTGTTGGTATCTACCTATATAAATTTTAGTGATATTTACGGCACTTATGCCCGGTTGCATAAAAGTCTTAAAACTAGATGTAAACTGAAACTCAATAAAAACTCATTAAAACGCATTGCGTTGCTAGGCTATTTTATGTCTTACATCGAGTTTTAGCTTACATCTCGCGGTATATAACGACATAGAGACCACGTTATTAGACAGATCTATTGATTAATTTATATTTCATGATTTATAGATATTTACTACTTCTAGTTCTTTTACATGGCAGTAGATTTTTGTTTCAGAAATGAATAGGAATGATGGGACAGGCGGTGACTTGCATCCAAATGATACCAGAGACAGTGATATTATAAAAAAAGAGTTTGCAGTACAGACAGAATGTGAAGTTACTGAAGAATACGAGATGAAGTCTTGGATAAACCATCCAGCTGAATGTGGGAATGGTCAGTAACAAGCCCTTTTACAACTACATCACTGTTAATACTCTTATTCATATTTTATTGTCACAGTTCAGTTCATGGGCCCCGGCAAAATTGTTTTCAATGCGGAATAAATTATGACGGCGTATTTTTGAAAATAATCGGTCTACAAGGCAGCCCTCATCAGCAGAAATAGGGCTGCCTTGTAGACCGAAATGTTACATCCAGTATTAATATAAATACAATATTTGAAGGGAAGTTTCAGTGTCATTATTTAGTATTTGAATAAAATGTTTAATAATTTGTTCATATAGATTTTTTATAATAACTTATTTATTCTTAATAATGGCTTTATTATAATTATCATTATGTTGTAACAGTGAACAGTATCTTTTGATTTTAGCTAAATACAAACAATCAATAACTATACTATAAATATTGTTTATACAATACTAATTAATTAATACTAATAAATTAAACTGAAAAACATTGGAGAAATATATATAATTCACAGTTAAATGAAAAATTTGGGACTTAAAGGCTGGGCTTAAATAATATTATTTTATTTCTGTAACAAATCCAATTCTCTATCCCAAATATTCATCTTTTAATTTTTCTTTTTTCATGTTCTTCCAGAAACTTCAATTTTCTTACGTTTTTAAAAAATTTATGCTTCGATTCTTGCTCGATATTATAATGGAATTATATAATTCAAGAAAGAATACAAGTAAATAATTTCTTTGGTTAAATTTTGACAGTTTTGTGAATTTCATCAGTTTTAAATTATTGTGTATCTCACTTTACTATACAGGTTTCTGTATAAGTATGTCTTAGTCTAGTATTGCCAAACTATGCATAATTCTATATTTCTTTATAATGTGCCTAATAGCTATTATAGTTCGTTCAAATATTAGAATGCAGTATTGCTCTTGTAGCTAATGGGAGCGGTGTTACCAAATGTTGTAAAAGTGTCCAAATTTATGTTCTTTTGTAGTTAACTCTTTGAAACTAAATAGAAAAAGTATCGAAGACTCTTAGAACTTACAAAAATCAAGTAACACGGTACAAATATGAGTAACCATTTGTAGAATACTGTGTCTTCGCAGATCTGCACGTTTTCCAGCCGACAATGTCGTCAGAAAATGAATGGACAGTCATTAGAAGAACCCATAAGAGAGTATGAAAAAAAACTACTCCATTTGTTCTGTACTGCATTTTAACGTTTCAACGGACGTTTTAACGTTTAAACTATAGGAAGATATTTTAGACATAATCTGAAGAAATAAATTATTTGTCTAACAATTATTAGTAAGTTTATAAGGTGGTGGATATCTCGGCCCTAAATAATTTTTCATAAATACATTTTTTAAATAGAAATTGAAGGCGATCATTGGAAAACTGATGACTTTCTATAAAATCTCCTCTATTATTAGAATTTTTCCCTGTGCACACTTAACATATTCAATTCATATAAACGATCATCCGTCATAATTGACACAATAATAATTGAAATAATAGTGTTTATAGATCCAGACCAGATCCGATTTGACTGCACACTTTGTTTATGTAGTTAGCTTTCATCAGTATTTGGGCTCCTTTGTGGCGTTTCTATTGGTTCCGCGTGGAAAATGAGTATGTCACGTAAACATATCTTATATATTATATTACATCAAAAATACAATTTCAAAGTTCAATTTCGATCTACTCACAGTTTTTTTATCGGTCATCGGGCCCGTAATTATCGTTTTCTGGAAGGTGGGGCTGAATTATTGTCTTCTGATGTCTGGAATTATTGTTTTACTGGGGCCCAGGTCTTCTCTAGATGCCCCTGCATACCCTTTCCGAGGCCCGAGGTGCTCCAGTGTTGTGAGGTCCCTTAATGCAAACTTCGAGTAAATGAACATAAACTAAATTTGTTTAACATATGATTAGACGTAATAAAAATGGTTATAAAATAGACGAACTAAAAAAAAATAAATAAATTTGAGAACATAAAAGTCTAAGGGATTGGAATAACACACTTAAGAGTAAAGATTCCAGAGAGGGCAAGTGTCCTCCCTTGCTCCTTACTGTTGGCGCCCATAGTTCAGTTTATTTCAGATGTGTGATTAGTGAATAACTTAGATATTCTATTTTTTATATTAACAATCTGTAATAATAAAATTAGTAACAGTCTACACATCAAAATTTTCAGCGAATTTTCATCTATCTAATAGGATATTATATTAATTTAAAATTCTAGAAAAATTGTAAAAATGTTATCGCTCAATAACTTAATAATAAATATCGGACAACAATTCTCTATAATTTTTAAAATATTTTTGTGGGTTTCAAATAACATATATTTATATTGTTACACAAAATATTGTTACAAAATCAATTTACAAAATCAATGAATCGAATAAGTTAAGAATCAATGAATGGTTATAATAGTCAATAATGGTTAATTAACAGTTCTTGAGGAGCGAACCCTTCCATCCGTTATTTCGGCGGCGCCATTACTGTCGTATCCGAGTAGCCAGTGGCGGGGTGCCAACTTTTAGTAACAATATAGTTTTGTGCAGAAATGTTAAAATAATACGTCAGTATTTTTTTCAACATGATCGTTTATAGTTTAGAACCTCCGTCGAAACATTTTATTCTTGATGATAATGTTATGCCATTTAGTTAGTACACATATTCTTTACGAAAATTAAATCATTTTTACCCACAGCACTTATATTGAGAACCGTGGTGGGTTCAAGATATAAATATACTACCAAGCATAATAACTATGAGTAATTTTTACAGCAGAACAAAATATATACACACATATTTTCAAAATCTCTTTATTTACAAATTGGAGACGTACAATTAATAGATAATACAATGAGAAAGGAAATGAATAAGTAAATACATAAATTACATATTCGTTAATTAGAGACTAGCCCTGATATACCATTATAACCAAATGAATTATACAAATAAGAGCGAAACACCGCTTATACCTAAGTTGGTATGTGTGTAGTACCTGTTTATATTCACTGACATCATTAAAAGTTAAAAGAATACAAATGGTGATTTTTCAAAATCTTACAAATAATTGGTAACAATTATATTAGGTTGTCAAGGATGAAATTTGTAGAAAAATAGGCAAAGTTGGTTGATAACTTACAAATATAAGGAATTATTTTATTCATTAAAGTATGCACCCATATTGTCTATACACTTTTGCCATTTAAGCAGCAGGTTGTTCAGTCCGGTGGTATAAAACCCTGACGGACGAGAGTCAATGACTTCCTGGAAGGCCAGTTTTACAGCATTGTTTGAATTAAACTGTTTTCCTACTAAAAAGTTGTCCAAATTGCGGAAGATGTGGTAATCAGTGGGGGCTAGGTCTGGTGAGTATGGACGATGATGAAGAAGTTCCAACTCCAATTTCTGGTGTTTTGCCACAGCCATTTGTGAAGTCTAGCGTTATCATGCAATAAGATAGGAGTCGATCTGTTGACAAATCTAGGCTGTTTTTCTTTAAGTTTTTGCATCATTTTGTCCAGTTGGTTGCAGTATATTTCTGCTGTGATCGATGAGCCAGGTTTTTTTTTGTTTGGTTTTTAAGTTACCTGTACAAAATTTGGCGAACCAATTTGTACGCTATTAATGTTTCGCGCGGTCTGCGATGCGGTAGTTCCACGTAAGAACTCATACTTCATAATAGTGCGAATTTCCGACCGTTCCATTTTCAACAAAATTAATTTTAAAAAAAGTTTTTTATATTTTTTAGAGCATAAAATGATTTCTTTAAACAAGCGAGATGTGTAACTCTCCAACATAAAAAAAAAAACAGAATGGTAAAATATTACGCTAATGTCACATAATAAGCTGTTAAAGTTGACAATATTATTAACTACAAATTTCATCCTTGACGACCTTATATAAATAATTTAGTTTTACATTATTTTAACGACTTTTATTACATAACAATAGTTTTTTCAAATAGATAAATATTCGCTGCAAATTTTGATGTAAATATTGTTATTGTTACTAATTTTATTTCAGATTGTATTTCAAATTCATTTTGTATAAGAAACTATAGTCCGTTCAAACGTTATAATGCAATACAGGGCAGCTGTAAACCGAGCTGATCTGTGAATACGCCGTGTTGTACAAATGATTATTAATTTTTGTTTTGTGTCATCTTAGCCTCAGATACCTTTTCAATTTAGTTTCAATGATTAAACTGTTCACTGACATATTTGATACTTTTACAACATTTGTCAACACCGCTTCCATTTACAATAAGAGCAATACTGCATTCTAAGATTTGAACGAACTATAGTGAGATCTATACCATTGTGCTTCTCCTTAAGTAATTCGATTACATTTCACAACAGTGTGTTTTTTGCAGGAATCAGAGATGGAGACGACGTATACCATGATAACACCAATACAGAGAAAACTGAAATTAAGGCTGAACCTGAAGACAGCAGTGAATGCGATGGAGATGAACTGGAGAGTGCAGCTATCACAGACACTGGTTAGGAATGCTAGTTTTAGTAATGCTAGTACTAGATTATATAGACTATCAGCTCTAGTGATCTTTCATAAAACAAGGTTGTAGATCACTTGATCACTAAAGATAATATTTGTTTTACATGGGATACAGTTGTTTAATCAAGTCAGTATAACCTCCTTCGTATGTCTTATAGTAAAAAAGATTTAAACAGTTTCCAAAAACATCCTGTATGTGTATTCACTCGTCATTAGAAGGAAGTATCATATTACTTTGTCTTTATAGTTTAAAATAAATAATAGTAGATTTCAAACGCCTAGATAGGCATATAAGGGGAAGGGGAGGTAAGTTCTCCGTTTCTAGACCGGCAGCCATAGTTATGAAAGCTACATGGTCAGAGTGACATTTCAAGCAGTCGTATTCTGTTTAGCATGTGGACGAGTGAGGTTAAGCTTACGTTTTATTTTGAATTGTATTAAATATTGTTATAATAAACATGCTGAAAGCTAATATTAAAAATAAAAAAAAATAATACATTAATATGAAAATTATCTACATTAAATTACCTTTATATTTTACATAAAATTTTATTTTATATATTTTTATAAGGAAATAATTTTGATCAAGAGCTTTTATTTATAAAATAATGAATGTAAACTATTTCTCGGTTTTGGTGAACTTTTTCCAGATTTGTTCTTTATTTTATCTAAAAAAGTTTGGTTACCTATATTATATACATATTATTTTAGTATAATTTGAACCATAAATTTCCCGAAACACCAGTTGAAAAGTACTGCTCTATATCATAATTCGCATTAACCGGAAATGTAGGTTTTCGGTATCTTTTTAAAAGTGGTTGAATATAATTTAATTTGTTTGACATTTGTAAACAAATAATAACTGGCAACACAGCACATTTCCTAACAGTGCCGTCATTTCATAGTTATTGTGGCGCCCGCTCCCAGCCTAAGTAAGGTAGGGTGACCAGACAGTCACACAAATGGTCTTCGCGGTGGAGCACTCGAAGGCAGAAGGCTGGAATATAGAAAGAAAAAGCGGTTATGTGAAACGAACGAGAACGGTCGTGGCTCAGTTAGTTAGTGTGTGGACTACTGAGCGGCGGACCAGGGTTCATTCCCCGGTACCGGAGGATTGTATTTAACCACCGAGGTAAAAGCCCTAGTAAAATTTCCCCAAAATAATTAGTGGTTCGGATTCCACGATAATAAATTGTAGGTCCCATACGATTGTGTTATATGCAGGCAACACTCACAACACAACTGTGTGCGGGGAAATAGCTTACGCTCGGAATATGTTCAGTACGAACTTGTCAGTTCAGAGCATCGAACATGTTCAGTACGAACTTGTCAGTTCAGAGCATCGAGCATGGCACTCTAAGAAGAAGTGAAACGAACGCACCGAGTTGAGCCGCTGAGGAAGACACAGACGACCTAGAGGAAAGGGAACGGAATATAAACTCTTCTGCTCCTAGGGGCTGCTCTAGGAGACTAACACAAGGGAAATGGTAGCCCTAGCTGGGGTGTAGACGGGTAAAATCCTAGGCCCACAAGTAATGGCTATGAAGGAACCAAACCTAGAAATCCCACGACGTCTCTGAAAACTCTAGCCAAGCGACAAACAATGCGGAAACCTGGCTCAACACGATGGGCGTAACACATAAAAAAAAATTGCAGTACCACAAATACAATATTAAATAATAACTGATAAAATAACAAAATTAATAATATTAAATACAAAATTACAGATGTTAAATTTAAATTAAAAATAAATCAGCACACGTGATCAGGAGATCAGCGTGTGTGAACAAAAAAAATACAAAATCGAGCAGAGGCGATAACAAAATAGAATTATATTACAAAAAAAAAATTATATATGTAAACAAATAAGGGATCTATTGTTTAAATAAAACTCAACTTGTTCACAGACTATTTTATTCTAAGTATTCACTCTTACAACGTAAGAGAACATCTGATCTCTCTATCAAATTCTACGTGTGTTTTATAAAAACCAATTAGTGTAATGAGCAGTCATCATTATCGTTAATGAGTCGGTATCATTAGTGGGTCCAGATGACGGATTGCATCTTGATAACATTTTATGGTGACGTAACAGGGCTTCGTGGAAGGCTAGATGCTAACACGGCCGTCCTGTTACTGGCGTGTCCTCACGTCTTTTCTGTAGACGAATATCTGGTAAATGATGATGTGGTAGATGTCATCAGGGGATGATCATGTAGGCAGGCCTTAGAATAGTCTGAAACAGTCTTCAAAAAGGTTTAAGGAAAAAGAAAAGATTTAAGGTCCAATATCATTGACCTTTTAAGGTCCCTGACCATTTAAGATCCCTGATCATTTAAGATCCACACCATTGACCATTTAAGATCCACACCATTGACCATTTAAGATCCACACCATTGACCATTTAAGATCCACACCACATTCGAGGGTTCAACTGGCAGAGATGATCCCTGACCATTCAACTGCTCTCAACTGGCAGGTTGGTCCCTGATCGTTCAACTGCCCTCAACACGACCAGTGTGTCTTGCGGTACTAGACAAGCTATCAATTCTCAACTCAACTATCCATTAGTTTATTTCATTACAGATTGTCTACAGTACCCAACAAGCTCAGTGACTGTCGCTTCTTCATACTCAGTGCATTCACAAAGCAAAAACGACCAGTGTGTCTTGCGGTACTCAACAAGCTCAGTGACTGTCGCTGCTACATAATCAAACTAATAAAACTTCTCTTACCATTTCACTCATGTTCTAACCATTACCTTCATATAATTTGTCCATAAACAGAATACCGCTCGTCCCTTCTGACAATTTTTTTGTATTTCTGCTTCATTAGTGGAACCATTTTATTCATCATCTTAAGATTTTCCTGCATGCAAGTTGTCTGTCCCTCAATCTGTTTTAAATCGCTGAACAATTATAGCCTGCAAAACTGTTTCATCTGAAAACGTCCGAGAACGTTTTGCAATGCTTCGTTTTCCTTCCACCATAATCACTTATTATTTGCAATAATTGAAACGTATCACTTGCGTTTTTCACTTTCAAACTACTATCTTAGACAAACATTATTTTCATACCCATTTGTTCCATTTTTCCCATTCACAACCAGAAACGTTTTCGAACGTTCGCCTTCGCAAATTGATTAAATAAGTTCTTCATGAACAAAATTGCATAATTAATTTTTGTAACTGTTCAAGCACACAAACTTAAATTCAATAATATCTGAAACAACGCAGACAGGTTATAATTTGTCACATCACTATTTGTCACTTTCATCAAATTCATAATTTAAACAAAACACTGTAAAAATGCAACAAAGCAAGATCCCCAATAAAATAACAAAATATTATTAAGACGTGCATGAATCCCATTTACAAGCAGAAACGTTGACTCGATCCCACTTCTGATGTAAACAAATAAGGGATCTATTGTTTAAATAAAACTCAACTTGTTCACAGACTATTTTATTCTAAGTATTCACTCTTACAACGTAAGAGAACATCTGATCTCTCTATCAAATTCTACGTGTGTTTTATAAAAACCAATTAGTGTAATGAGCAGTCATCATTATCGTTAATGAGTCGGTATCATTAGTGGGTCCAGATGATGGAATGCATCTTGATAACATTTTATGGTGACGTAACAGGGCTTCGTGGAAGGCTAGATGCTAACATATATTAATAAACAATGAATTAAAATGTATGTAAAATCGGAACAGACTTGCAGTAGATGTATTCTTAATAAATATGTAGAATATTTATTCCAATTTTACATATGTGGCACTGGTGTCCCAAAAAACAGGTTCCTGGGTCCTCGGATTGATCCTTGGATGTGGTGGATACACACAAATAATTTAAATTATCAAACAACAGGTGTAAAATCACTTAACCCGCATTAGAGACGCGAATTTTAAATTAAGAAAACTTGTAATATATTTTAACTAGCGAAGTGTACACGCTAAACAGGTCAGTTGGAGTGGATTAGATTGGTTAATAAATTTTAAAACTCGCAAATTTATAAAAAGCGGCTCTCAACATTTATAAAAACATCAAAAGATTTTATGTTTAAATTAAATTAAGAAAAATTTAATTTAACAATTAAAGCGTCCATACGGGCGCGACAGTTATCTTGAACAGAACTTTATTATACTTAATAATCTGGACTACCTAGGAGTTATATTTTCCTTTATTTATATATATTTTTTATCTCATTACCTTTTTACTCAAAAAATTATTATATTTATTTTTTTATAAAGATGTGTAAATACAATTATAACTAACTAATAATATCAAAAACCATAAATAATCTTATAAGAAGAATATTGATTTTACGCATGCACGTGAAAAAATAGTAACAAAAAATTAACTATTTTTGATAAACAATTCTTTTAATATATAATTAATATTTATTGGTTATTGGTTTTTAGGTTGTATTTAGGTAGTATTTATAGGTAGTATATAATTAATATTAATAGTTATTGGTTTTGTCGGCCTTGGTCGCGTAGAGGTAGCGCTCCTGCTTCACGAGCCAAAGGTCCCGGGTTCGAATCCCGGTCAGGGCATGGATGTTTGTAAGACACAGTGTAATTGGGACATTTAGTCCTGTTCTGTGTTTAAAAAAAAAAAAATTAAATTTATTTAGGAAAAACCTGCCTGTACTGAAAGTCCAGAAAAAGTTCTTTCCATTGAAAACATACAATAATAGTAACTCCGAGTATATATGTTTCAGAGCACTGCGATGTTTGGGGGACATATTGCAGATCATCTACTGACGATATGGCTCACTATACTGACAACACTAAAATTATCATCACTGAAGAACTCGACATCAAGTCTGAATGTGGAGACGACGGTGAATATGAGGAGAGTTTGACTGGACAAGATATCAATAGAGGTCAGTCAATAATTTAATATTATTGTTGTAAGATTTTAATACTGTTATATCTAGTTTTAATTTGCTGAGTAAATGCACATGCGTACAAATAGAGTAATGTGCGAACATGCATCTTCACAATCCGTTGCCGTCTCTCTATAGGAAGTCATTTCAACCTGTATACGTATGTGCACAGAATACTTTCATATGCCCGAGAACATACAACTTGTTCTGATTTAAAATTGTTTTATTTCATTACTTTGGTCATAATTACAACTATTACATACAAGTTATTTTTTCCGTGTATGCAGCAAGTATAATTCAGGAAATACATGCATATATTAACAAATATTCCAAATCTAATTCGGCATTTTTAGAGTTTTGTAAGTATAATCAAAAAGCTGTTATACTGTGACTCATGTGTCTGCACTAGTGATGGGTGCGTGTCGCTAAATTTCCGTGCCACTTCGTGACCCGGCCGTTCACGGTAAAATCGTGAGTGAACGTGATTAATATTTTTCTTTAGTGCGTTTTTATGCGTGATTGAAAATTTATCGTGACACGTCGTGCGTGCAATCACTGCGTTTTATATTTAAAAAGGTTGCGGATGTGAATCCTGAATATGCGGATGCGGATACAAAAAAACGTATTCGCGCAAATCGCTACTTATAGTCTAGTGCAGCGATCGCCAACCATTCGAACCTCACGGACCAATAAACTTACAATTTTGAATCCCGTGGACCACTATAATGTATAAAATTAATGTTCATAAAAGTTCCATTTTATTAATATGAAATGCTAATTACACTTGTTTAATTATAACACAATTATTAGTGCGCTATTTGGTGTTGTTTGTTTGAAATAAGTTTATGGATTCTTGACTGCAATGACCTCACTGTATCCCGGAGACCGTTTGTATTTCAATCCGACAGCGGTACTTGTTTTTGATTACTGTAACAAATTTTCATATAAATATATTGTTTCAAATGGAATCAAAATTTTGATGGCCTTTTCATTCAGCACTGGGTACTCACTTTTTATGGAGAGCCAAAAGTGAGATCTTGATGAGGACGAGTGGAATTTAGATTTGTTGACTGTCGTCGCTAATAAGACCAAAATATGCAGCGGTCCTGTGTCGGCGAAACGAATACGAATCACAATATAATGAAACAGATTAATAAACATGAAAATTGCTAATAATGTCCAAATTTTTCCGCAGACCATCAACATTTTCTCACGGAACATCAACATATTCTCGCGAACCATTAGTGGTCCAGGTTGCTGACCGTTGATTTAGTGCCTACGATCCATATTTTACGTTTAGTAGTTTAGAATCACAAGAATCACAAAATTCTTCTTTATTTTTTTATAATTCCATTGAAAATTTAAATGAAATTTAATAGGTGAAATAAACATGTGATTGTATTGATAAAGTTTTTCTTTGTTTTTTTTTTATGTTTTCATTTAGGACTGTGGCGTTCATTCTGCTGATATGCTAATTATCGAGTATTTCATAAATGTTTCCGTACAGTATATCTATGTGTCATATTTTTATTATCTGTCTTAGGCCCGGTCTTTCCACCTTCAGATAAAGTTCCAGGTAACTATCTGACAGATAAGGTTATTTATAACTTCATCTGCTGAATAAATGTCAATACCAGTCAGTGAATCCAATACGTCAGTCTCATTATCCGTTACATAACTATCCGATAGATACATTTGTATAAAAAGAAGGGATGACATTTATTCAGCAGATGAAGTTATAAATAACCTTATCTGTCAGATAGTTACCTGGAACTTTATCTGAAGGTGGAAAGACCGGGCCTTAATAAAATATCAAGCTATTGTTACCTAAAGTTTTAACAAGCTATATATTTTTTTTAGAATCAATATTTCAGGCCCTAAATTTATAAAAGCTGGTACCGCCCTAAATATATTTGGTGACTCAGGACGAATCAGCTCTTATTTTCAAATTTTATTTTAAAATAAAAAGAGAAATATAATTCTTTTATATACCTACATAACACTCGTTATTTATTAACAATTTTTTGGGACGGGCGTGGGTTGGTCCTTCTTACGTGAAAAAATTCACGCGTGACACGATTCACGCGTGATTCATCAAACACGCGTGCCCGTGAAGGACGCGTGCTTGACCGTGAAATTTTAAAATTATGATTTCGTGTGTGTGCGTTTAATTTTGAATCTGACTTCGTGAGCGTGCGTGATTGTGACAAAATTTTATTCACACGCCCATCACTAGTCTGCACAGGAGTACAATGGCTAATAGTTTTTAAATAATTAGAATTTATCCATTAAACGATGTAATTTACTGCAGTCTATCATCAAATTAGAAATTAAGAACGGAACATCAAACATCCCTGCATTTTTACACATTATGGATAGTGCTGCAATAAGCCAGATGAAACAGCAATTGCAACCTTACAATTTCTAAATTACGTTCCTCATTGATGGAACCGTACATTACCGCCAGTGCCATTGTCGATAATCAGAATTTAGAATAACGCCAATAAACCGTAACTAAGTCATTAGAACAGTAACTAAGAGGATAAAATTATAAAATAGAAAAAAATTATATGCGAGGGTTGCTACTTAAATTTTGCGGATAACAAGCAAAGCAACAAAATTTGTTTATTCAAATATTTTTATTGTTTTTTTAAATATTAATCTTCATGTTCAATGCACTTTTCCATTTGGTGAACCAATCCTGAAAGCACTGGGACTGTCGTTCAGGTTTCACTTCAGAAACGAGATTTTCGTAGGCTTCGATGTCCGCATCAGAGCTAGTAAATTTTAATCCGTGTATTTTATTCTTTATAATAGAGAAGACGCTAAGTCGGAACTATAATGTGGATGAATCATTTCTTCTACTCTTGAATCGGTCATGAACTCGGTAGTCCTAGCTGCCGTATGTGGCCGTGCATTTTCATTATGAAGATGAATTCTCCTTTTTGGTCGTTTTCCGCGTATTTTTTGGAACACATTCGGCAAACCAATTTTGGTATACAATTCAGCAGTGACTGTACGATAATTTTCCAGTGGAGCAGTGGCAATATGTTCCGTACGTCCGAAGAATGAAGCAAACATTTTCTTGCTAGTGCTCCGTGTACGTTTTATTTTGACTGGTTTGTCTTCATTTGGGAAGATCCATTGAGCCAGCTGCCGTTTATTTTCTGATTCGTAGCAGTGAATTCGGAACGGTCGTGGCACAGTTAGTTAGTGTGTGGACTACTGAGCGGCAGGCCAGGGTTCATTCCCCGGTACCGGCAAAAACACCTTACATTTTTCCGACTGTTTCTCTCTCGGAAGGCATCGGGCAACCACCGTGGTAAAAGCCCTAGTAATATTTCCCAAAAATAATTAGTGGTTCGGATTCCACGATAATAAATTGTAGATCTCATACGATTGTGTTACACATGTAACATACACAAAACAAATGTATGCGGGGAAATGGCCAACGCTCGGAATATGCTCAAAACGAACGTGTCAGTTCAGAGCATCGAGCATGGCACTCCAAGACGAAGCAGTAAATTCATGTTTCGTCCGTTGTTACAATGTCGTAGACAGCATTTGACTTGCCTCTGTTAAATTTAATGAGCATTTTCTTGCTCCACTCCACACTCGTCTTCTTTTAAACATCAGTCAACCGGTGTAGCATTCACCGAGTACAGAAGTTCCTGACGGCAAGATGTTCATATAGGATTGTATTAATTCGTGTCATGGATATGCCCAAAGATGCCTCAATATTCCTGTAAGTGCGTAGGTTATCCACCTCCAACATATTCTGGACAGCATCGATAATTTTTGGCGTGACAAAACTAACAGGTCGACCTTTACGATTTTAGTCTCTGATAGAAATCCTCTCATGCCGGAATTCGTTGAACCATCGCTCTACATTAACCGACTGTTCTACATTGCCAAAAAATCGCTTTAATTTTTGCGAACATTGTTACAAAGTTAGGCAATATTTATTATCATAAAAAATAATGGCTCGAAAATGTTGGCGTATTAGTTTAATTTTTAATAGAAATGGTTTTATTTAAATACGTGCTAAAATCGTACACAACTTAATTCTATGACTTTTCACGAAATACGAATTCACAACTTATCGAATTCAACATATATCAAACAATAGATTAACAGCAAAACTTTAGTAAAACCCTCGTATTAGGAAAATTACAGTGCATATCTACAACACCATCAGATACATACGTGTATAACAGTTTTACCGATGTACCTTCTTCACCTCGCTACAATTTCAATATATTTCAAAGGAATTATAAGTAGGACTCATTTATCTCTCTGAAAACAGTTAAAACATATGAATATATTTATTTATATCTTAGAGATACATCGCAAGTTGCACAGATGAAACGAGTTTGGCTGCGACACTGCATACAACGTTTTCATTCTTCAGTCTTATTAAAAAACCATAGTAGCTGCAGGTAGAAGAGCTATGCATTATTGATAAGAGCGGCGAACTGCTTATCTAATGGATCCCCTAGAGTTAAGCAACTCTAGCGCGGTGAAACGCTCGTCGGCGTGGATAGGTGACAGTGAGGAAAATGAGGATGGGTGGTGACGGTGATAGGGAACGGTGTGCGAATGTAAAATTCTAGTGTAGTTCTGAAAAGAACTGATTTTCCTGGTGGGCCAGGCCAACATACAAGGGACGCCGAGAGGGCCCTTGCAGGAGTATTGGCTGTACTCCGGAATCGTTGATCGGGCTAGTAACCAGAGCTTACTATGGGTCAGGGCTCTGGCACGATACCGCTCGTAGAGAGTTCGAAGTAGTGCTCGTTGTACGGGCTGTTGTGATCTGAAGACTTTTTCTCTTATAATACAAAATACCGACATGATTTCTGTAATAAACATACTGTACCGCAGCATTTACGAAGGTAGCGTAGCAACGAAGGAGAGTAGAGCTGTCAGAAAAATATAAACGTCAGATTATGAAATGTGTCATTTTAGATGAATTAAATGTATGAATTATTACTATTTAGTTAATAAATAGTTTTGAAATAAATTAGCCCTGAATTCCGTTACAATACTATAAGAAATAACAAATCTCCGAACAATTTGCCATTTGACAAAAACAAATTGACGCAGGCGCATTGAATTAACAATATAACGCAAGCGCAATAGATGGAATATATGGCAGGATTTAACGTCTTCTCTGTTACTGTATACCACTGCGTCATGTGTATACATACACTGTTAAATTTAATATTATATCTATTATATTGAAATTAATCGAAGTTTCTGAAAATATATGATTCCATCTATTAAATTTATATTCGATGTTAAAAAAAAAAAAAAAATCAGCGATAAACTAGATAGGCGAACTCATGTGATTTTAGGCTGGTATAGTCACATGCAAAGAAAGTTTAGATAATAATTTAACTTTATTTATATAATTTGTTTTTTTGTGTCATTAATTAAGTTATGTTTGTTTACAGCTATTGAAACATCTTCAAGTAATCTAGAAGAGAGTCTAGATGCGTCTTTGTCAGTTCACAAGTTTAAACAACCCGCAACATCAATTTCGACGAGAATTGAACAAACTCGTTCCCTCCTTGAACATGAAGATGTACATTCTAAACAGAAACCATTTACATGTGAACAGTGTAACAAAACCTTTACACGGATATCTTATCTTATTAAACACGGACGAAAACATTCTGGAGATACACCATTCAAATGTCATCAGTGTAATAAAGCATTTATACGTTCATCACATCTCACTGCTCACAAGTTAATACATTCTGGAGAGAAGCCATTCAAATGTGATCAGTGTAATAAAGCATTTACACAGACATCAAATCTCATTAGACACAAACGAGTTCATTCTGGAGAAAAACCATTCAAATGTGATCAGTGTGATAAAGCATTTGTAGAAGCATCAGATCTCTCTAAACACGAACGAATACATTCTGGAGAGAAGCCATTCAAATGTGGTCAGTGTAATAAAGCATTTACACAGTCAACAAATCTCATTAGGCACACGCGAATTCATTCTGGGGAGAAACCATTCAAATGTGATCAATGTTATAAAGCATTTACACAGTCAGCAAATCTTATTAGACACAAACGATCGCATTCTGGAAAGACACCACTTGAATGTGTTTTGTAAGACTATAGCCGAATTCTGTCAAGCGCGCCGAATACAGCGCTCATAATCGTCCTGTTGGACAGCTCTGCACTTGAGCTATATGGTACAGTTCAATGCGTTTGGTCTATATGAGGCTTAAAATGGTATCATAATATCGTTTTTCTAGAAACAGAATTAAAATTAACATTCATAGCATTTTTTACGAGATTAAAGTAATATACACACATCGGAAAAGTCTAGGAATATTGAAAAAAAATTATGTGAAGTGTGAATCTTCACACATTTCTGGGTTTTGCAGGTATTTAGTAACTGAATGATGATTATTTGGGATGCCAAAACAAATTTTATGTCAAAATATTTATTTTATGAATTTTAATTCGAATGCCTAATACCATTATTTAAGTTTCTAAATATGTGCAGTATTTCATATATATAGCAAGGTTCAGTAAGATTTTTAAAATTGCGGCTATCGCTTCAATTGGTTGCTTAAATCATAAGCCCCGCCCTCTGATTTCGTCAAACAGAATTAAATTATAATTTCAACACTTCCCACTTGTTATTAAATTTACGCTTTTAAAAAATAAATGCAACATTTACCAATATATAACTAGAATTTTGACAAAATAATTTAAACAAAATAAAAATGCAAAAAAAAAAACAAAAAAATAAAATTAACAGGATTCGAATTCTGCAACGTTCGAACTGCAAATTACAAAGTGAATGACAAAACCAACAGCACTATTAGAGCTACTGATCTGGTGTGTTACATAGCGAATTAAATATTTAACATATTTTAGTTAAAAACACAAAAAATGCGTTATTTTCCGAAAACATAATCTGATCAAAAATTCCTGTTGTACTATTCCGGTTCACACCAATGTACATTACTTAGAATTTTTTCAGATTTTTAGTTTAAACCATCTGGGGCTACAGGGTGTGGGACAAAATTTTTTTTGCACAATTTTGGCAAAAATCGCAGCACATATTTGTTTATATTTTTAGGGGGGATATGTTTTAGTATTTTTCCTATGTGCGGGTCAAAGAGTTGTATAAGCATGCCAAATTTCAACTCTCTAGGTTCAGCCGTTTGGCTACAATTTTTACTGAACAGACAGATAGACAGACAGACGACAAAATGACGGTATAAGGCTTTTTTGGTCATACCTACAAAACCCTAAAAATATGAAAATATATTGCTTATTGTACATTTAATGTTGTATTTCAATTAAAGTAGGCAATTATGAGTAGTTGCTTATGGAACACAAGTAAAAATAATAACCAACAAGACAAAACAAATACAAATTTGACAAATTTTATTCAGTTTTTTTGAGTAGTGGCATTATTTTTTAATAATAGAGCGACATCAGTCGGCTAGAGATATTACAGAGAAACAGGGAGTCCGGCCGAACAACATCCGGGACGTGGTCGCTGTACAACAGCAGGTCAAAACAGGTTTTTTTGTCTTAAATGCTAGAATACTACCTACTGTTACAGCACCCGAATTGGTAAGGGAGTTACAGAAAGCGCATAACTTAACCGTTAGTCGTGATACTGTAAGAAATCGTCTCCACGAAGCTAATATTCTATCTCGACGACCAATCAGATGTCAGCCCCTCTCAAGAGGCAATCGCAGAGCAAGATTAGACTGCTGTCATAATTTTCAATATTGGTATGATAATGATTGGGCTACCGTTTTGTTTACTGATGTGTCTAGATTTGGAATTCATCCAGATTCTCGTCGAACAAGGGTATGGAGAAGATCCGGTAATTTGGAACATTGGAGGCACGTCCAGGAAGTTCACAGTTACAGAGGTGGTATTGTTGTGTCATGGGGTGGGATAATCATTGGTGGTAGAACTGATCTCGTTTTTTCCAATGGATTTTTAACAGCACAACAATATTTGGATAATATTCCTTAACCTATTGTGCGTGCATTTCGTGGTGCTGTTGGTGATCAGTTTCATCTTGCCCAGGATAATATTCGGCCACATGTTGCGCGAATTGTAACGAACTGGCTGGATAACGAAGGTATTGATGCAATACCATGTCCAGCACAGTCACCGGATCTAAATCCGATTGAACATGTGTGTTTAGATTCAGGGAGCGTTTTAGAGTAGAATGGGCACAGTTACCTCAAGAAGACATCGATAATGTTATTTTGTCCATGAATCGCAGACGTAGGGCTGTGATCAACCAACGTGGAGGTCATACTCTCTACTAGCATTTGATTTTTTTTGTTTTTTAATTTTTTACAAATCTGTACATTAAAAATTGTTTTTTTTTTTCTTTCAAATATTGATTATTTTTATAAATAACATTTAGCTTATTTTGTTGTAAACTTTTTTTTATTGAGTATTTGAATTGATAGTATACAATAAACATGCAAAAGAAACCATTCGCTATTTATTTTCATATATATTTTTTATATCCCTAGAATTTTGCGATGTATGCATTAATCTCTATTTTCTTCATTTTTTTAGAAATCATAGTTAAATAATTATGGACATGGTTTTGTAGTAAATGATGCAATTATTTCATAATTGATCCAATATTTCGTTTATTATTCATAAACTTTGTTCAAGGGCATCTAAAAACCAAGAGCACGTAAAATTAGAAACACCATTCCAACCTCAAAATATTTCAACACAAACGAAACATCAAGGCAAGTCGCTAAGATGTAATAAAATACTTTTGAAGTTGTAATTACAAGGCCCCATTTCACAAATTGTAGAAAAGTTATAATTTAAAGTTGAAAAATTTTAGAAAACATTAAAATTGTTTTTGGGTACAACGGTTAACAAGCTAACTACCAGTAACCCCCGGAAAAAGTTTAAAAAAAATTTTCTAATACAACAAAAAAAAATAATAATAACAAAATAAACAACGTAAGGTGTAATTTATGTGAAAACCGTGAACCGGAATGTTATATATAGCCATAGAAAATATACTAAAACATCTGAAGGTTGTGAATTTTTGAAGATAATAATTAAAACTTACATTACAAAATTCAAAAAACTGTTCAAAAATAGTGTATATTTTTTGGGATTAACCCTACAATCTAATTTGTGCTGGATAAGACGATTCCTAAGCTTTTATATAGAACTACCAATATACACCTGCTCGCAAGAACAGTTTAACAAATAAATAGTATTCCTGGAAATACAAGATTTCTGATACGACGACTAGGGAGCTTCAAGAACATAATGCGCTACCTCCTAGAGTGTTTGCTAACATAAAGGTACATAAACAAGATTTACCATTAATACTCATCATGGATGGTTCTGACGGTCCATTTAAAAAATAACTTCATTTATTGCAACGTTCTTAAAACATCATGATACTGAAAACCATTACTACGTCAACAATTCGTTTGACTTAGTGTCGGAACTCAGGTAGGGCTCTCAGACATCCCGGAAAAGCGGGATTATCCCGGTTTTGAGGTCTATGTCAGCGGTGTCCCGTGACAGTCTCTCGGGACGCCTATTTGTCCCGGTTTTGTGTATTTTCTCGCTGATAGAAATTCAGTGGACCGACGAGCGTAATTCGCTATCATGTGATACTGTAGAGCAGGGGCGCTCAAACAGTCGATCGCGAGAGGTTTTTAAGTCGATCGCGTACATATTTGTAAAAAGTATTTTAAATATTTTTTTACAGTTATTGTAATTTAATAGTTATTAATTTAGTAACGAACATTAAATGTTAAACTATCTGATAGAATAATAGATGATAATTTAAGATTTAACATTTAATAGATATTATTTGGAATGAGGTAGATCTCATTCCAGTCTTGAAAATTATGTCGGATATACATCTCAAAGCCAGAGCAACAGATAACAAGTTTTGGGCTTGTTTATCTAAAGAAAAATATCCATGTTTGAAACAAATAGCCCTTCAGTTAACAGCATTATTTGGGTCAACTTATTTGTGCGAGTCTGCGTTTTCCGAAATGAAAATAATTAAATCTAAATATCGTAATCGGCTCAGTGACGAACATCTTAATTCATGCTTGCGTTTGGCACTTTGTAATTATGTGCCGTTTTATGAAAAGTATGCAGATGACATGCAGTGCCATTCATCAACATCAAAATAACATTAGTTGTTGTATCTTAGCATTAATAAATATAACCATTTATGAACTTTGTATTTTATTTTTACATAGTCGATCGCTTGCTGCCTAATGCTTTTATGGTCGATCACCGATGGTTTAAGTCTGAGCGCCCCTGCTGTAGAGGCTATTCTACAGTGCGTGGTAAATTTTGATTTCAGTTGTAATGAAATGTATGAATACGTTTAAAAAACAAAAAAATTGTTAAAAACAGCTAAATTCAACCAAAAGTATTTATACAATTCGTATGGATTTTATTTGGAAATAATTTATTGCAGTGCTTTTTTGTCCTATTTTCGACGGGTATTTAAAAGTATTAAAATTAATTTGAAAATTATTTTATGAACTATTGAACAAGAATTGGCTATGAACTTGTAACCTAAATATTTTAAATTTCATATAAGTTAAGATCTGGATATCATTTTTTTAAATAAAAAGCACTGATTAATTGTAATAATTTATTAATTATTTATTGTAATTTTTGTGTTATTAATAAAACAATAATAATTGTAATATAAAATCTAAATAATCCCTCCCGATTAGTTAAAATTTTTGGCGTACAGCATCAAACTCCCTCTCACCCCGTCAAGGTTTGCTTTACCGACAATCTGAGAGCCCTAAACTGAGGGGAACTATTATCCCGGAGAACTACGGATTTATTAGCCTTGGTGTAGATTCTTTATTTCCCAACATTACCTGGGACCTCATTCTTAATGAAATCAAACAGATGGAAATTTATTTCCGAAGTTACCAAAATTAGCAAAAAAATGTTCATTGGAATCTTAAATACTCTCTACCATTCCTACTATTTTACGTATGAGAATAAATTTTATGTGTAAAGTATAGGCTGCCCAATGGGCTCCTCTTTATCACCAATCCACCCCAGCTCATTATGGCCCCTTCTGCAAAAAATAACGGAGAAATTGAATTTTGAAATACTCTTTCTAAAGAAGTATGTTGACGACCTACTCTTGACCATCCCGTTAGATTATGTGGAACACGTGTTATGTGGTTTTCAACCGATACCACCCTTCCATCAAATTTACGGTAGAAAAAGAGGATGATATCAAAAAAGAGGTTTCGTTCTTAGATACGTTTGCTTTTAGGGACAGTAACAATCTTCTTAGGTTCGATTGGTATACGAAGTGAACCTTTTCGGGTAGAGATATTAATTTTCACTCATTTCATCCTTTGAAATATAAAATAGCCTTAATTAAGACTATGAAGGATAGGGTTACCAGAATTTCTGATGAATAATTGCTCAGGCACAACCTGTTAAAATTATCCAAAATTTTCATTCATTATTCATATCCAAAATATCATATACAAAATTTTGTTTAATATGGATACTACATCGACAAGTTTACGGTTGGTAGAAGAGGTGGGGTCCAGGACTAGCACTGATGAGGTAGAACCTAAAAAATATAGAGCTCTTATATGGGGCATCTGTCGAATAATAATAATAATAATAACTTTATTTACATTTTTTACATTGACATATGTTAACAAATGTAAATAAGAACATATACATTCTAATACCTACTATAATTTCTTAGACATAATTTTAATAATAGCATTAAAAAAATTGGTCATTGCGGACAAACCTATAAAAAAAGGTTTCTTCTTTAAATACTAAATTAAAACAAAATTTACATTTTATCTTCCAAGAATACTATTTATTTGTTAAACTGTTCAAAAAATGTTCACTAGCTACTCATGTTGCTGCTACTAAGTACACGGTTGATTTTACGAATCCTAAGGTATTTGAAAGATTTACTAATGAATATAAAAGATTTTTTTTTTATTTAACCTGTATGTCAACGATCTTCCTAGATGTTTAGCCAACCTCCCATTTGAAGTAGAATTGATGTCATATGCGGACAACAACAATTTCTTAATTAGAATAAAGAAAACCGACAATCCTAACTGGCATATATAATTGCTGTACAAAACCCTTCTCGAGTGGGCTGAGAAAAATAATCTAGTAGTCAATAATTCAAAATCAGCATCAGTAATTTTCAAAACATGATCGAATATGAACTTTCAGCCCATAGAAATTTTACCAGAAGTCAGCACGACTAAAATTTTAGGCCTACACATTAATTCCAATATTACTTGGACTGAACATATTAATGAATTATGCAAAAAGCTAAACAGGGCTCTGTATTAAATGAGAATAATGTCTTCCAAGAGCAGCAAATTGGTTCTGAAAGACATTAATTTTGCTAATTTTCATTCGATTCTTAAATACGGCATAATGCACTGGGGAAAATCATCCGGGCTCCAGAGAGTTTTTGTGATTCAAAAACGGGCAATGCGAATTTTAGCTAACCTAAGATGTAGAGACTCATGTCGAGCTGCATTTAAAAGTCTCGAAATTCTGACTGCTCCTAGTGTTTACATCTTTGAAATATTAATTTTCACTTTCAGAAATATGCATTTATTTAACGTTAACATCCCACAATATCAATATAATACTCGACACAAAAATGAACTGAACACTAACAAGTACAATTTAACACTATTTGAAAAAAGTATTCGGTATAATGCTTGTAAATTTTATAGTTATTTGTCTACAACTTTAAAGGGAATAAACAATATAAAATCCTTCAAGAAAGAAGTAAAGTCAATTTTAATCAATAGTAACATATATACTCTATTGAGGATTCTTTAACAACGGTTAGTTAAACATGAGTGGCTATTTCGCTTAGACTCGATTCAAATAGAGAAGGATCCACGACCGTTACAAAATTGCGCAAACAAGATAACGCCAGTGGCGGAGACAAATAAAATATTTTTAAACAAAATGGGACAATTAAATAATATTTTTTATTGAATTAGTTAAGGAACGATTTAAAAGCTGTATATTAAAATATAAATAAAATGCTGTTTAATATAAATATGTCAGTCATAAATGACAGAAGGCAAATTAATTATGAATAGAAAAATAAATATGCCGACCAGACGGGGAAAAATATATATTGCAGTAAAATTAATTTTATTATTAAATTTACAAAATAATAATATATTATAATAATAATCATTTATTTATTTAGTTTATACTGCTATAATCCGTCTCAATTTGTAATACGAAACTAGATCTGGTTAGTTTGGTGACTGTTGCGGCGTAAACAGACTTTCACGTATCCATGTGAACCACTACTATGATAATATTATAAATGTATTGTCAATATACAACATAAAAAATGAACTTTCCCTTTTAGTTACGTATTACAAAATGAGACAGATAATATAAAGTTCAATACATTCATATAAAATATGTCAAAAAGGAATACAAATTTTATAATATAAAACAAAATCTTAAATTAGTTTAACAACTGTCAGTCGCTATCCAAACAGTCGACCCCACTGACATTTCCATCAATCTCGTATGACCCATCTGTGTCCGAATCACCAGTGTTCACTGTAAATATAAATTCATCAAGTGCGTTATCCATTAGATGTTCCCTCTCTATAATTTGTTGCTCATCTTTTTCAACATGGTTGCAAACGTTCTTCCACTGCTCTACAGACACAGATGCAAATTTCTCCCTTGTCAACTTTTCCACATCAGCTAAGTTGAAGCTCACAGTATGGGCGGCAACATAATTTTTAACAAGGGTCCAAATCTTCTTAATAGGATTTAGTTCCGGATGATATGGAGGCAAGCGTAGAACTTTGTGTCCATGTTGTTCCAAAATGTCATCTAAAATATATTTTACCTTCCCGGCTCTGTTCTCTTTAACAAGTTTATACAGCTCGGGCTTAGTTAAACGGTTGTCATGGCTTATATTATGTTTTTATAACCAAGCAATAATTTCATGCTTTAAGCTATTTGAGCTTGGGATTTTTTCAGCATGCACATTGTGGTATAACGCATTGTCCACAACAACTACTGAATTTGGCTGCAGGTTGGGGATTAAAATGGTTTCCATCCAATTTTTATAATTAACAAAATTCATATCATCATGGTAGTCTCCACTTTTCTGACCTGATTTAAAAATTAAAAGGCCATTAGGTACAAATCCACCTTCTCCTCCAGCATGTACGATAATCAATCTTTTGCCTTTGGCTATCGGAACTTTCAGTCCTTTCTCGCTACCATCTGACCAGCTTTTATTTTGGCAGTGAGAACTATGAATGTAAGTCTCATCAGTATAGATGATCGGTTGACCATTCTGTCTGTATGTCATTAACTTTCGCATATACTCTATCCGTTTCAAACGAATGTCATAATTCTCTATTAAAATTTTTCTCTTGTCTTCACTCTTCCTCCATCTGCAAATTTTATATATTATACATCAAACATTATTAAGTGTAAATATAAGAATAAAGGTGGGTTAAATTAAATTTTTATTTATTAATTCTCACCTAAAACCCAACTTTAGAAGCAACGTTCTTAGAGAAATATACCCTCCTTCGAAACTAACACCAGATTCTTGAATTTTGTTCCAAAGTGCCTTCAAGGTGGGCGTTCTTTTTTCAATAATGTGAAAATCATGTACCATAGTGCGAACTGTTTGTTCTTCACCCTTGCGTACACTACTTCTTCAACTAACACGAGCTCTTTTTTTGTGTGGTGTGGCGAAAGAGGAAGAGTGGCCTAAAAGAAAATTTCAGATTAAAAAAACAGAATAAAAAAAAACAATTATTAAATATTCACCTTCTTCTACACATTTTGCCTCTCTTGAAATTCGGGCATATGTACTCTTAGAGATGCCAGTTGCAGCAACCACTCGTTCTCGGAAATTTGTTACAGGAATTTTGAAGTTTTTCAGATTAGCTTCCTCCTTCATGAACTGCATAACATTATTAATAATTTCGCGGCTCTGGCTATGAAGCACTTGTCCTTTATGTCCCACTAATTGCTTCTGCATTTTGTAAAACACTGTTTTTAAAATCAAAACGAAAATTAATTTCATAACCTCAACTTATCCTACTGTTCTATTACCAAATATGTATTTTCTACTTACGTCGTCTTTCACTAACAAATAATTCGTATTAAAAAATACGGTTTTAGATTGTAGATGTATTTTAATAATATAGATATTTTATATAAACACGTTGAAAGCTCCTAACTCACACAAGACTTCTACGGCTATGATGAAATATACCTAACACCCCTATTATAAGTAAATTAGACCCGTCCAGACGAAAAATCATTTCTGCACAGTTTTATTGATGAACTCAACTCTATTTGAATTCACTCTAACTCTGCTTGCAAGGTGGGTAATATTTACTCCCATGCGCAGAATGCGTACGCATGTAATGTAAGTTTTGACATATCGAAATTAACAGATATTAATGATGGAAAACAGGAATTATGGAAAAAAATTAACAGAAATTCAAGATTCTGAAATAAAAAGAAAATATTTTACTTAATTATAAATTGGTATTTATGATACAATAGTTTGTAAATATTTATTAAAATTACCGTTAATAGATATACGTTGTCGAACAGTTGTTGACTCAAATCAGCAGCAATAATACATACTTCCCTCATCTTTTTATGCATCACTATTTAAAGATATTAATAATTATTTAAAATAATATGTCGTGTTGACAATATTTTAGCGAGAATTTTCATATAAGCACTCCTAACCTTAACATCGCCGTTCCAAAACCTGATCACATGACCACATTATCTTTGAGTAAACTCGAACTCCAAGATTTAAGTTTTGGAACGTACCCTTGTCTCACAATCGTGAACAGGGGGGTTTCACTCTAATAGCAGAAAAAATACAATATGGCGTCTTGCTCATAGTTCTAAGTACGAACACGAGCTGCACCACCATACAGCGCAACAACGAAGCTCCTCCCACGCTAGAACTTGTTCCAACTTGTTGCTTCGTGTTACAACCATGCCCGGGTAACTCCTATTCGCGACTATAATTACCGAAACGGCGCCACTATCGCCTTGTGAACTTTTGACACGAAAAAGGATAGTCATCTGTCAACGTATGTAAACAGTATTGGTTTATAATCAATTTTTGGTCTAATTTACGTTTTCTTGCTGTATACAGTATATTTAAATTATAACCGAGTATTAAAAAAGTGTATAAATATATGTGAATCCATTTTATGATAAAATTTGCTGCTTGTAAATGAATATTTTCAGAGGTTATATATTGTATGTTGGTGCCGGTTTATACTCACAGAGAAAATAAAATGTTATACTTTGAACTTAAAACATTTATTTGAATACTTAATATCTACACATATCTCAAGAAATTTTATAGAAAGAGAACTTGTAATTTATTCTACACAAGAAAACTGTCAAATATTTGCAAACTAACACAGTTATGGAACACTCCCATGAAATAACAAGGGGTTTTAATTATGTTAACAATAATTTACACAACATTAAACGATTTTCTTGCACATGTGAGACAGGGAAAATGAAAAATTCAACGTTAAAAACTTGTTTAAAATCATCTGAACAATATAAATTCCCTTCAATAGAAACAAAATTGTAGAATCACTGATAATCTTTCAATCTAATATTCGAAGATGTTCTTCCTGTGATTGACTACCCTACACACAACAAGGAGTATTTAATCTTTTTTTCTTAAATTTATCACTTTATTCGCTGTAAAAATGGAGTGAGAATGGACAGAAACAATAAAACACATGGTGAATTATACGTCAACAATGACAGGAACCTTTTTCGAAGTGTTCGCTTTTTTGCCGCTAGAGGGATACGCGTTAAGTTGAGTCGCCAATAGCCCGTTTGAACATACGGTTTTAGTTTGTGATTCGTTCACATGGCGCTGCCGTAGTGACTTGGTCGGATGGGGAAGAATACGTTATTACCGACTGCAACATCGTACGCCTACCGCCATTACAGAATTTTAGAGTTCAAAATAATCTGAAAATATTAGTCTACTATTTGTGTATTCGTGGAATTTAATTAATAATAAGTAACTTTATTGAAAATACAAATTTTAAAGATAAATATACGATCTTTATATTTATTATTATTTACAAATCATCGTGTTCGTTTTCTAATTACCCAATATGGAGCCTATTGTACCATTTCCAAGGAATATTAAAAAATATTGTGTTCCGGGATGTTATGATATTACATCAACTAGACATCGTTCTCCTTTATTTGAAGCCGATGTTTTTAACGTGTGGGTGAATCGCATTAAGCATCCAAAATTTGAATGATATATTCAAAAAGTAAGCAAAATATATATAAGAAAAGTGATTTAAAATGATAAAGGTTCTACTGTATAATATACTTTTTAATAAGATGAATATTGGGCGCTACCTATACATAACAGTTTATTATATTATATATATATATATATAATATAATATATCCCCGGGTTCGATTCCCGGGGAGGTTGTATTTTTGATATCAATTTTCATTCTTAAAATAACTTTATACTGTTAATTCAAAATAATTTCATTATTCTTAAATATTTGGGTGGTGTACGCACTGACTGAGACATTAGTGTTAAATTGTGTTTTTCGTTAGAAAAATCAGCTTCTCTTTCGTACATAAAATTATGTTAATTGAAGTCACGACTTGTCCACTGATATCAAATGCAATTCTCTCATGCCTCCATGGCTCTGTGGCAGGGGACTGAGACGCGTAATCTCTAGGATGCGGGTTCGATTCCCGGGGAGGTTGTATTTTTGATATCAATTTTCATTCTTAAAATAACTTTATACTGTTAATTCAAAATAATTTCATTATTCTTAAATATTTGGGTGGTGTACGCACTGACTGAGACATTAGTGTTAAATTGTGTTTTTCGTTAGAAAAATCAGCTTCTCTTTCGTACATAAAATTATGTTAATTGAAGTCACGACTTGTACACTGATATCAAATGCAATTCTCTCATGCCTCCATGGCTCTGTGGCAGGGGACTGAGACGCGTAATCTCTAGGATGCGGGTTCGATTCCCGGGGAGGTTGTATTTTTGATATCAATTTTCATTCTTAAAATAACTTTATACTGTTAATTCAAAATAATTTCATTATTCTTAAATATTTGGGTGGTGTACGCACTGACTGAGACATTAATGTTAAATTGTGTTTTTCGTTAGAAAAATCAGCTTCTCTTTCGTACATAAAATTATGTTAATTGAAGTCACGACTTGTCCACTGATATCAAATGCAATTCTCTCATGCCTCCATGGCTCTGTGGCAGGGGACTGAGACGCGTAATCTCTAGGATGCGGGTTCGATTCCCGGGGAGGTTGTATTTTTGATATCAATTTTCATTCTTAAAATAACTTTATACTGTTAATTCAAAATAATTTCATTATTCTTATATATATATATATATATATATACGATCCTGGAACTACAGGATCATTAGCGAGGGTACAAAGTATAAAAACTCGGTAATGCTTCTATATGACAACATTTGCCTTTGATCTTTGTATGAACGTTTTGCGCTGTGCTTTTGAAGTTAAACATTTTTTTTCATCATTATTATTTAGTGTGCTAATTAATAATGCCAAAAACACGTGAATTGAGTGAAGTGGAGAGAAGCCATATTGTGATTTTGAAGAAGCAAGGACTTTCAATTCATGAAATTGCCAGACAATTACAATTTTCTCGTTGTGCTGTGCGAACTACCATTCGACGATTGGAGGAGACTAGATGCTACAAAAGTAAGCCCAGAAGCCGAAGAAAAAAAATTACAACAGTCAAAGAGGATAGAATTTTGCAACGCATGTCCTTCCGTAATCGCCGGTTATCATCGAAAGATCTCTCCAGTCAACTGAATGAACATTATAACTTAAAAATTTCTCCTAGTACCGTGAGACAACGCCTCTCTGATGTAGGACTAAGAGGATGGAAGGCAAGACACAAACCATATCTGACCCCAGCCCATAAAAAGCGACGGCTATTGTGGGCCAGAAAATACCAGGATTGGAAAAGTGAATATTGGGCCAAAGTAATGTGGACAGACGAATCAAACATAGAGGTGAGTATTGAAACACATGTAAATTACTTGCTCAAAGTTTCTAATTTTGAAAAATCACAGAATATTAAATTCATTTTATTTTTTTTTTCTATTGCAGCATTTTGGTTAACCTGGTGCACAGTTTGTTCGTCGCCGGCCTGGGGAGGCTTATAAGTCGGAATGTATAATACCTACGGTGAAGTTCGGAGGGGGCAGCATAATGGTTTGGGGCAGTATGGCTGCAACTGGAGTCGGAGAAATCTCCATAGGTGAAGGAAGAATGAACAGCGAACGCTACATCGAAATGCTGGAAGAGACTCTGGAGCCTTCATATTTAAAACTATGCGGCGTAATGACACCTAATTACTATTTCCAACAAGATAACGCGCCCTGCCATAAATCCCGACGTGTTTTACAGTGGTTTAGTGAATGTGAGATTAAAGTTATGGATTGGCCCGCTCAATCCCCTGATTTATCCCCGATTGAGCAGTTATGGACCGTTTTAAAAAGAAATGTTTCCCAAAATAAGTGTTCCTCGAAAGAGACATTAAAGGAAAGGATTATAGCTGAGTGGAATCAATTATCTATAGAAATATACCAGAAATTAGTGGCGAGTATGCCCAGACGAATCAAAAGTGTTATTCAAGCAAAAGGGGGATTTACGAAATATTGACGTATATATTTATAAATATATATATTTTTTTAATAACAATGTTCTGTTTTAATACTTTGAACCTTATACTATAACTAACAACTAGATAATTAAAATTGCCTGTAATATAGACCTGATAATAAATGAAAACTTAATTTTCCTTAGGGGGTCTAATACTTTCTGGCAAGGCTGTATGTAAAAATATATAAATATAGACTTAATATTTTAATTGTTTGTATTTTTGTGTATCTTATTTTGTATAACATATTTATACTACATTGATGTTAACAATCTTAAAAATGTATTTGAATTCTTCAATGTTATTTTAATAGAATTTGGAAAGAATTTAAGAATTAAATACATTTTTAAGATAGATAATATCAATTGTTAATTTAATTTTAAATAAAAGAAAATAGTGTAAATATTTAAATTTGCCACTCAAATTTTTTAATTTGTGGATCCCTCACTTGGCGCTTTTACTGCTGCCCCTGATCTCCGTTATCAGTTTTACTGAACGAACTCTTTGACAATTATTAGTAAGCGAGTTACTCATCTAAAAAGAACTTTTTTCTATGGTTACAGATCCCGTGTGGGATAGTTACAGTTTATTTAGTGCTAATTATATTCTCAATTAATTTAGAGTTTTGATTTATGTTCACTTTGTACAAATCCTACTACGAAAGTCAATCTCTGTTTAGGAGCGTAGGTCGCTCAGCAACGCCCCTCTTTTCTTTCAGGATACGAAGCCGAAAGGTAGGTGCCCGATTTATTGTATTTTTGTGTAGCCGCAGACGAAAACAGTTTCGTAGTGTTGTTAGGCGCCGTGTTCACTCCAAGGGCTGGGGACAGAACACGTAGATATGTTCTGCTCCAGGTATTGATAAATATCAGGGGATATTTACTGGCGCTCTAGATAAATCTTTACCCCCCCCCCTACTCTCCGACGCTGAGCTAGTTAGCGGTTGAGTTTCCTTGGAGCGAACAGTTATAACGTTTCCCTACTTTGGCTACATACAGGTAATTAGTCATAAGATATTCTCTTATACTAGCGTCGGCGAATCAACGCAGTTACGTCACAATACGTAACAAACGACTGTATTGTTTGGAACAATGCAATTGTTTGTTACGTCGTGTGACGTAACTGCGTTGATTAGCCGAGACTAGTATACAAACTTATTAATAAAAATATTTGTTTTATTAGTACTTGTTTACAATGCCATGTTTTATAAGAATACATATGATTTTTCCCGATATTATTTTTCACGACAACGATCAATATTACTAAAAATCAGTTAATTAAACTCATTAATTCTTACTGTTTTAATTATATACTATAGTAAAATAATATTATAATTTACTACTTGCACTACAAAGAAACGATTAATTCCCTCCACTTAACTCTCGTCTTATAGTAATTGTTCTGAAATTCCCGCCTTTTGTAGTTTACATTAGATTTGAAGTTTGTAGTGGGAGGAAATAACCACACTAACCGCGATATTTCTACGGTTAGTTTGGTTACAAAAAAGTAACCAAAATTTTCAGTAACCTTGTTCCGAAACCTAATTTCGGAACGGGAAACTTCAACCGCGGTTACTTTTGTCGAGTAATGGAACATTGTATAAATTATCTTAAAGCAGTGTTAAAACTATATTACCACACACAGTTTGTAACGCCGAGAAAAAACGGCAGAACCCAGCCCGTTGTTACGATTATTGGATGTTACAATAAAATATGCTTAAAACGTTTGTGTTTGTACTTTTTATACTTTATGCTACCTTTTGTCCCATTCCCTAATTCGAATATTAAACTATTTTCAGTTATGGTACAATTGTTATTATTATTATTTATTTATTTTTTTTTTAACAGAGTAACTGAACAATTTTTTAATATCTTTTACGCTTTACGAAAAATTGTATTCTCTACAACGACTTGAATGTAAAGTATTTTTATTTACAAGTGTTCAAAGTGCCTTTTATTTTGATTTAAAAACTTTCACTTTCCTTACTCGTGAGCTCTCTGTAGTTCGGAGCATAATAAAAATTAAAAAAATTAATAAGATTTCAGTTTTAAGTCGTACGTCTTGAAATTGAAATATTTTTGATTATTTTTTTGTTACGTTCCAAGATATTGATATCTTTGAGTAAAGTTGTTTAAATCTAAAAATAATTTGTAATAACACCATTCGATTTTTAGGTAAACTTTGGTGATCATTTTTTTCCTCAACTTGTCCACACATCGCGTTTTCGAGAATAAACGTGTACCTTCTATCTTGATACACCCTATATAGGGATAAAAATTCTTAGTTTTAACAAAGGTTTTATAAGGTTCAGATGACGTCAAGGATTAAGGGAGAATTAGTTGTAAAAACTACACTACCTACAGAAAAAGACGGTTGTGAAGTAATCCTTATGAACTGAAAATAAAACTGAAAACTAAATTGTAAGTTTATTCTGAATGTAACAATATACATAAATTCTAATTATTACATCAGTAAGTTTGATATTATTTTATTTCACCATTTGGATGTTAAAATCTTACAATATATTCTTCAATAAGAGATAATTTAAATTATTACAAATTAACTCCTGGGAAGATTACATTTATACGCGTAGAAAATTACGTAAAATATAAGCGTTAAGTATAAAGTACATAACAAAACCAAAATATAAATTGTTTTTATACTGACCATAAAAAATATTATGATTTATATGGTAATTTTTGATCACAAATGACAGTAAAAAATTGATAAAAATGCATAAAAATATTTAATATGTGTCGCGCGCGTAAGCCCTTATTATTATTAAATAAAAATTATTGAATTTAATTTACAAACACGAACCCTTTTGGTATTTTTATAAAATGTTGAGAGCCGCTACTTGCGGGTTTTTACATTAATTTTCATCTACATCATTCATATGCTGACCTGATCAGTGAATACTTCGCCTTCCAAATTATTATTTAACAGTTTCTTATAAATTCACGCGTCTCTATCGAGAGTTGGTGATAAATCAACCTCTTGGTTATCATTTAATTTTTTGTGCATCAACACCTGCCAAGAAACCATCCGAGGACCCAAGAACCTGTTTTTTGGGACACCAGTGCCACAGATGTAAAGTTGAAAATAAATATTCTACATATTTATGAGGAAAACATCTATTGTAAGTCCATTCCAATTTTAAATCAGTTCAAATTCATTGTTTATTAATATTTTTTGTAACGTATATTTTTATTGTGCAAATTATCGCATCAACGCCGTAATTTGTACATTTTGGTTCGCACACACTGGTTTATTTATCACGTGTATTATTCTGTTTTATTTTAATATAAATTTAACATCTGTATTTTTTGTATTTAATATTAATAATTTTTGTTAAATTATCAGTGTTATATAAAAGTGTATTTTGTGGTACTGCACATTATTTATATGACACACACATCGTGTTGAGCAACGTTTTCCGCATTGTTTGTCGCTTGGCTAGGGTTTTCAGAGACATCGTGGTATTTTCTAAACTTGGTTCCTCCATAGCCATTACTTGTTGGCATAGGATTTTACCCGTCTATACTCCAGCTAGGGCTACCATTTCCCTTGTTTTAGTCTCCTAGAACAGCCCCTAGGATCAGAAGAGTTTATATTTCCTTCCATTTCCTCTAGGTCGTCCGTGTCTTCCCCAAGTGCTCAACTCGGTGCGTCTCTATGTCACATCACCGGTTTTCAGTTCTATATTCCAGCCTTCTGCTAGTGGTCCTTCGTAGTCGCCGCCGCAAAGACCATTTGTGTGACTGTCTGGCAACCCTACCTTACTTAGACAGGAGCAGGCGCCACAATATGATTTTCTTAAATAGTTTTTAATGGAAAAACAGAAAAATTTTGGTGAATTAAAATAAAAAGGGCTGGAAAATACTTCACATTTTAATAGTTTCTCTCCATAATGTACTCGTTTGTGTCTAGCGAGACAGGATGACGTTGAAAATGCTTTATCACACTGATCTCATTTCAATAGTTTTTCTGCAGAATGTATTCTTTTGTGTCTAGGGAGAGAGGATGACGTTGAAAATGATTTATCACACTGATCACATTTGAATGGTTTTCTCCAGAATGTATTCGTTTGTGTTTAATAAGATCTGATGAATTTGTAAATGCTTTATCACATTGATCACATTTGAATGGTTTTTCTCCAGAATGTATTCGTTTGTGTTTAATGAGGTCTGATGAACTTGTAAATGCTTTATTACAGTCATCACATTTGAACGGTTTCTCCCCAGTATGTATTCGTCTGTGAATATTAAGAGTTGCTTTTTGTGTAAATGCTTTATTACACTGATCACATATGAATGGTTTCTCCCCTGAATGAATTCTTTTGTGTTTAATGAGATCTGAAGAATTTGCAAATGCTTTATTACACTGTACACATTTGAATATTTTTTCTCCAGAATGTATTATTTTATGCCTAATGCGGTCTGATGAACTTGCAAATGCTTTACTACAATGTTCACATTCGAATGGTTTCTCTCCAGAATGTGTTCGTTTGTGCATAATAAGATTTGCCTTTTGTGTAAATGCTTTATTACATTGATCACATTTGAACGGTTTCTCTTCAGAATGTATTCGTTTGTGTCCAATTAGGTTTGCTGAAAGTGAAAATGCTTTATTACACTGATCACACATGAATGGTTTCTCTCCTGTATGTACTCGTTTATGTCTATTGAGATATGTTGAGGACGAAAATGCTTTATTACACTGTTCACATTTGAACAGCTTCTCCCCGGAATTGATCCGTTGGTCATCAATAAGTAATGATGATTTTGAAAACGCTTTGTTACACTTGGTTATATTAATCTGTTTAAACTTGTTAACGGACACCGGAATCCAATTCTCACCCGGATTACCCGAAGATGTTTCGCTACCTGCAAAAAATAAATAAACAACTATTACTATTTCCTATTTCCCGAAATATTTTAGATCTCGAGATGCTCAAGAATGAAAAAAAAAAAAATCAACTAAACAGTTATTTATAAGAAGTATATTATAATCTTATATGACGATAGAAGCACAATATAAATGTTTTATTGTGCAATTTTATTATAATTTATGTTATAATCAGAACTAGTTTTGGTCGTCCCTTGTAATATGTAATGATAGCAACTATAATTTGATGACAAATATGCGACAGATTGTACATAGACGTTGTAATAAATGCTCGTTTGTGCTTGATTCTGTGTGTTTTAATTGATATTATTACAAGCACTATAAAGCGGTTACATGTATAGTGCAATAACAAAATTAAATAACAAAACAAAAATTAAATATACATATTAGAAAAAATGCTCTATTTTAAATATTATTGTTATAAATTATTAATAATTATTTGTTATTATTTTTTAGTATTTAAAGATTGACGTTGAATCTATGTTTGTAAATACAACAGGAGTTTTTTAATTTTTGTCTAAAATGTAAATCTAAAATTTAATATTTAAAAAGGATCGTTAAAAATATAGTAGTACTACTATATGAATGATCAATAGAATAATATTAAATGTGTTACAAGAGCATTATATTGAAAATTTAAACAAAAATTAAAATATAATCAATGTTTTTAGCGACAAAAAAACTTGTAGACTTGGAAATTCGAAATTTTTTCTTGTTCTCAGTGTTCCCAACATATAAAAAATAATTTGGTCATAGATCTGACTCATTCTCGCAAGATCAACTAATGTCTTCATGTCAACACAAAATTTATTAGGGAGACATTTTAAAATTTTTGTTTCACAGCAATGTCACATCAAAGTTCAATTAAATTAACTATTTTTAGTTCATTTCACGTTAACACTTCTTCAGTTTCAATTTTGGCACTGAATGGATCTCTATCCACATTTTTATGTCTTATCATAAGTTGATTTCGGAATTATTTTCTAAAAATTTAGATAATTTCTTTCTAGAATCCGTTGTTTCAATAAAGTAAATTTTTTACTGGAGTAAAGAATAGGCGACTACACAACTGCACGTACGTCAAACAAACATGATTTATTCAATGTACAGTGATTCTAAACAGGTGGCATTATTAGTGTGGGTGTCATCAAACCAGGTTTTGTCATTAAACTAGAAGTAAGGTAGCTCGCTTCGCTCGGCTTCTTCTAAACAAATTCTTACTAATCCAACCTAATCTAAGATAGTGTTTTGTCCTTAAACTAGAAGATAGGTTAGCTTTCTCCGCTCGGTTTTAGACTCTTATTAACTAAACCTAACCTAATTACCTTGTTTTTAGGTGCATAGTACTTTATTTTCCCCCATATTAGCCCAATTAAAAATGTATATCATTGTGCATTTGTTTCTAGACTAAAAACCATTGTTTTAAAGCCACTGATAATGCTTGAATTATTTAGTGAAGTTGTTATGTGCTGCCCTCTGTAAAGAAATTTGTAACTTTGTAGTCACTTATTCTTTACTCCAGCCATATTTTTTAATTGTTGCTTCCGCTTTCTCATGAACTTTGAAAATGTATGTTCGTGTTCTGCAAATTTAAATTTAATTCGTTTAGGTCACAAAATATGTTTTATAAGTATACCACAGTTTGGTAACTATCTTCTTTAAATTCTGATGTGTCTTAGTACTCAGGTTGACTAAATAAACCCCAATTTCGTCCACATGTTTTTTGTTATTTACACAATAACAACTACAAGATTTTTGGTATTATTTCGCGTATTTCTTTTGGTGTTTCATGGGTTGATTATTCTAATATTTTCTGATGACAGATATTCTTTTTTTTCCTGGGAATCAGCACCAGGCTGCGAACAATAGTTTAGAAAACACAGGTCTAACATATTATTACGCCCAGAATACTTGGCGCTTACGTCGTTTGCATGTACTGAGTAAATGGAAACTGGGGATAACAGTATTGGGAGACTACAAATTTGATTGATTTACTGACTGACCTGTGTCGCGTCCATCTGCACTCTTCTCATATTTACCATCATCTCTACATTCAGACTTGATGTTAATCTCCTCAGTGATGATAATATTACTATTGTAGTTATATTGGGACATGTCGTCAGTAGATGATATGCAATATGTCTTCCGAATATCGGAGTTCCCTGAAATATAAATACTCATACAGTGGTACCTCGGTTTTCGTCGATAATCCGTCTGAAAACAATCGTTGAAATCCGAAACCGATGAAAACCGAGGCAATAATTTCTAACAATAGACTCTCAATAAAAAAAAGCACAAAAACACTAAAACTGGAAAGAAATGGAATTGTTTGGCTAGACGGGCGGGCTAGATGCTCACACATCGAAAAACAACGCAACACTGCGTAGCGAGGCAACTGACGAAAACCGACGATAACATTTTTTACGAAAAAACGACAAAAACCGAAACCGACAATAGCCAAAGTCAACGAAAACCGAGGTACCACTGTATTTACTATTACTTTATCTATGTTTTCAACGTAAAATGGTTAATTTAATACATTCGCGACCATGGAAATAAGGAAAAAACACAATAAGGATGTATTTAATACATCCTTATTTTAAATATAATATATACTAAAAACAAGCATCGCATAAAAAGTATAGTTTACAAAAATCATTAATTTTTTGTTAGAACAAAATATAATATCAATTCTCACGATTATTTCTGAAACCATTATTTTAATTAGTTTAAAATTTTGCGCACAGCTAATAGCGTGCATCACAGATTTTTTCCTTATCTAGGTGAAAATAAAAAATAAATGAATACATGCATGAAAGAACACAAATAAATTATATAAAAATCTGTTCCGAAAAGACTAGATTGCGATATTTCTGGAAAATTACAAATCAATTGATAACGTGTTACATCTGGACCAGAAGACCTATGTCAATGTTTAACATGGCATTACTTAGATTTTCACGAAAAAAAAGTTTTATTATAAGAATATTATTATTAAGAGTAGGACGTATTTAGTCTCTGAACTAAATTTAATATGTCTTCATAGGCATAGTTTTAAAATATGATATCTGACTTCTTTTAAATTAGTTTTTATGATTTAATTTTAAAAAATAAACAACGATAACAATCGCCAACGATAATGGTTAAAATACTGATGCGAAATAAATTAACTTATCTCATTAAAATTTTTCTCTACATAGATTCAACCAATTAGTAAAGCTTTTTACTTTGATTTGTAGACACCAGAGATTCTAGGGAGATAATAACTATCATATGACATCAGCATAACACATCAAGCGCCATTTTTATATGCGGAAATTTGAGTATTTTTTCGTGTTTTTTTTTTACAAATTATGCAGTCTAAATAAGTAGGAAATCATTAAATGTATGAAAATTCACACTGTTGATTTATTTAATTTTTTTCAATTCCTTCCAACTAGTTTGCCCTCTCCATGTAATAATGTAGTAGCAGTTAACGGTGTTCCGTAAACTGTTACTACATAATAACAGAAAAGGCCTTAAGCTTAATTGACAAGATGCCCATGAAAATAAAAAACAGATGTCCTAAACCAATATACTGAACTAAATTACCGACCTACACTCATAGGATTAACACTAAAAATTCAAACACAATTTATCTTTCAATCTCTTATGCATGAGAATATATTTGCCACTTGTTATGGATGCTTTTAAGATATTTCGTAAAGACTTATTTTGACCTTTCACTAATTATTTCACGTTTAGCCAAATTTAAACTTAAAATAAATACACCAATTAAACAAAAACACTACAGATTGTTAAATTTAATTAATTATATTTCTTAGCAACGAATATAGTGGAAATTAAGTAAATATTTAAACTCGTGGCAGTACACTTGAGTGAAAAGCATAAATTATTTATATTAAAACCTTCCGCCATTTAAAAATATCAGCTATTGACTGTTTGTGATATGAATCCACAAACAATGATTTGCACTGTGAAGCTCTCAATTTATTTGGCCAACTATAGGACATTCTTTTTCACAACGACCTAATATTGCAAAATGAAGGTCTACAAAACCATTTATACCATAGAGATAATAGACAGAATAACATAGCCATGACCTCGTATCCAAAACACTTTGAATTTCATTCCTCTGTTTCACCGCTCGTTATATTATTCTTGGTCAAAACATTGTGTGTTCACTATATGATTCTTATGCATCGTCTACATCCGACACAAATTTTGAGTGCTTTTTTTATTCAACACCTTTTTGTTATGTATAAACAATTATATTTTGTTTGTTAATATAGTGGGTATTATTTGGATTCTTTATTTTCATAGTTTGGTACCTATTTTAAAATCTATTATAGTTTTCATAATTTAAGATTAAGTACAGTTTTTTAGTTTTTATTTTAGAGATGGTTTTTACTATTTAGATACAATACAAATTAGTTAAAATGGTTGTTCATTGGTTAGTTAGTTAAAAATTTTGGTGAACAGCAACAAAGGCTATTTGCGCCTAACGCAGCTCTCCTAAATGACTACACTACATATTAAAAACAATAAATTAGACAGTCAATAAATAAATAGAATCATTAAAAATACGCATACTCAATAAAGGAAATCTTGCACGGACAAATACCAATAAATAATATAAAAAGTCTGTTCGAAAAAATGAACAGACGCAGGGTGATGGTAAGATGATGTAAAGGGGCCAATTACCATCGAATATCGCAGTCAATAACTAGGAACACATTAAAATAAGGTGCAAGACTTCATACATAAAACAATAAGTTCGATTCTCTCAGGAAGAGTATCAGCCTGTCCATGAGTACCCTGTCGTCACCTAAAGCAACTGACAGGTCATAGCACAGGCCTGATCTCTCCCTGACATCCTAGAACTGTAAACACTGAGTTAAAATGTGTAACACAGACAAATCTGTGTTACACGTCTCACAGATAGGGGACTCTTCACCTCGAAGGAGGTGTCCATGGGTCCACCAATATTGATCTATACGGAGGCGTGTGATGGCGGTTTCCTCCCTGCGGTTAATCCTGCAGCAAGAACCCCATGGTTTAACGTCTCCCTTAATCTGTCGCAACTTGACGTTCTGTGTGCGGATCCACTCATGTTGCCACATGTCTAAAACCAGGTGTTTCAGATGACTCTTTGCGTCATCTGGAAAAATGAAACTCACATCAATCATAGGTCTGTGGGAGGTGACTTTTGCAGCTGCATCTGCCACTTGCTGCCTTTAATACCAACATGTCCCGGTATCCAAAACAGCTCTACCCTCACATTCTGAGCATTCAGATTGTGGAGTAGCAACCGGATCTTTAGTACAAGAGGATGCACTGGATCTGGATCTTGGATACTGTTCAGAGCGCTCAGCGAGTCCGTCAAGATAACACTTCACCGACTTTGCTCTGACGAAACAAAACACAGGGAAAATAGCGTACAGCTCAGCAGTGTACACACTCGTTATGGAGTGCAGACGGTACTGAAACTGTTGACGTGGGTTCAGGACAACGAACACACACCCAACCATAGTTACGGATTTTGATCCGTCAGTAAAAATGACAGTATCCTCGAACCTAGGGACCAGTGTTCTTTGTAACTCATGTTGGTATTCGATAGGCAACGTAGTATCTTTATCAAACCTAGTTAATGGGAGATTCACAAGCGGACGCGGCAGCGTTCATGGTAGAACAGCACACAAAACTAAACTTGCCATTTCGGGCATATTAAAATCAATATCGCCCAAAATGTCAAAAGTCCTCAAACCAAAAGGCTTATTAGCTCTTTTCTGTCATAGGTCTCTGTATGCCTATTTTGTAAAATAGGATCATACGCAGGATGATTTGGCTTGGCGCTGAGTGCAGCCATATATCGCAAAGATAGAATTTTACGACGAATGTACAGTGATGGTTCGCCTGCTTCACACAGCAGGTTGTTCATTGGTGTACAAATAGTTATGTTAAAAGCAAAAATCAGCTCGCAGGAGAAGAAATGAGGTCACCTGTATCATTTCATGAATAAGTTTGTTATATTACTGAATTTGTAATTCAATAAAGTTTATTAAAACTTGTTTTTTTTTTTTTTTTGTTATAATCTAAAATATACAACAAAGTCTATTTACAGTATACACGTAAATTAAATACATATACCTATGTGTTAATATAAATGTGTTGTTAAATTTGTTTGTAGTGTTCTATTATATTTTTAGTTTTTGTTAATGAACAACATTATTATAAGATTAATAAATAAAACACTCGGCAAGTTTCACAAATATCAGTTTAATATACTCTATACGTATTTCGGCAGTGACGCCATCTACAGGAGTTCCAATTACAAACTAAACTTATTTTTTAACAAACCTTTCCGTTAATGACTTCAAAATCCTACACATACACAATAAAAGCCTTAAACTGAACCTTTTAGAATACCGAGAAATTCACAAAAATATTAACTCTGGAATTCCCTTAATGAATGACCATATTGACGTTTACAACTCACCCCTAATAAATCGGTAAATAACTTTTTTCCCTTATCTGCTAATATGGTTTTACACTTGTACTCCCTACCATAATATTTGTTCCCACTGAATGTATTTGTTAAAAAATAAGTTTATTTTGTAATTGGAACTCCTGTAGATGGCGTCACTGCCGAAATACGTATAGAGTATATTAAACTGATATTTGTGAAACTTACCGAATGTTTTATTTATTAATCTTATTTTAAATATGTTTCACCGAGAATACACGGACTCCTCTGTCAATTATAACAACATTATTTCAAAGCTATTAATCTCCTAGTTCAAAAAAATAAGAACAAAAACAAAAACTTTGAAGACACACAAATAGCACACAATAGCTCTACTGACCAGTGTTTGTGACAGTTGCACTCTTAAATTCATGTTTACATTCTTTGGTGTCCACAAATTCACACTTGATGTAAATCTCCTCTAAATTAGAATTACCGTGGTACATGTTGCCTGTAACTTCATTTTTTATATCTACAATGAACAGATCATAGTCAGTCTCATCCTCTATTTTCATTATTGAAATAAAACCCTTCCAACAATATGTTCTAATTTCCAAATAAGCAAAATTACTCTTCGTAGTTCAGTTGGTTTTATTATATCAGTATGTAACTATCCGTGTGAATCAAACTACATGTTGTCACCATCTAGTGCAGTGGTCTCAAACTTTTTGCTCGCGACCCAATGTACAAAAACAAAATGATGTAAGGTGTGAATTTTTGTGAACACATTTCAGTTTTATTTTACGTATTTAATAAGTGTATGGAGTCAACATAATACTGGATGTCTAGGAATATTTGTTTTATAATCACATCAAAATCAACAAATCTTTGATAATCACTTATTTATTAATCCTATATTCGGTATTTGAATACTAAGAGCTACCATTTAAATTTTTTAAACAAAATTTGAATAACTTGCCAAATATCCCAGCCCCTTTTTTTCTGCATTTGCTTCGTAATCAAGTCTTCATTAAATTAATAAAAAATATATTTATAACTGGCTTCATTTTTTTCAATTTCAGACACGTATTTCTCGCTATTAACAATGTGTTATTTCATTTATAAGCATTTCATTACTATAAATGATTTACGGCCGTTTGCACCGGTCTTAATTAACTTTTATCTAAAAATTAAATTTCATTGCACCACATTCTTAATTCAGGCTTATGCTGCGTTCAGAACCTCTCAATTATAAATTAGAATTAACGTAAAATTAGTACTTAACATAAAATTAAGAATTAGAAATTAAGTTGCATTCACAATATAAATTAAGAAATTAAGATTAAGACAGCCGACCGGCGTAGCGTAGTGGTAACATATGTGCTCTGCGTTGCAAAGGTCTCGGGTTCGAATCCCGTTCAGGCATGGAAATTTTCTCAAATAAAAAATTGTCCTGGCTAATTGCCACAGCATCAAAGGCCATAAAAATAAAAAAAAAAAAAAAAGATTAAGACACTGACATCTAGTATTTTAGCTACATACTTTTATCGATTTCTACTTTACCGATCGATCTGTTAATATTTGTAATAAGGTTTTGTGTGTTTAGAAGTATTTTAGAAGTCTGTGTGATAGGTCTGCGTCATTATTGTGTTATTTCCAATTCAATTCCAATACAATTTAGACGTTTACTTTAATAATAATATTTTTGGTTAGACAGATTGACAGCTGCTTACTGCGCACGCATCAATTAGAAATTAACGTAGGAGTTTGGCGTCCGCTAACTTCTAATTTTAATTTATAAGTATAATTTTGAAGGTTGTGAACGATAACGTACAGTTACGTATAACAAACATTTACGTTAATTCTAAGTACTAATTCTAATTCCTAATTGAGAGGTTCTGAACGCAGCATTAAGCTGTTGACTTAATAAAATTTAATCACTACCATGGGTAGGATTAAGTAGTTATTGGGAATTTGACTTTTATTGTTTGACATTTGACTATGATTGATTAGTACAATTTTATTATAAATATGACTGAAGAATAGACCTAGATATACGTTTTTTTAGATTTGATGTTGCTAAAAAAAATCTTAAAGAGCAAATTATTATGATACTATGAACAAAATAGCATTTATCAAAAATAGGTATTGATTTTGTTTATCCAAAAATACATTTTTGTTTTAAAACTCAACAGTAATATGTAACAAATTACAATTATGGTCAATGTCTAACCAGAGTTAAAATTTTAATTCGAGTTATGATGTTTTTGCGGAAAAATTAGGTAATAATAATAATAATAATAACAATAATAATATTTATTTCATGCTAGACCTCTTACGACGTTTACATTCGTTAGTACATATATGTTAAATTCATTGAACAAAAGTTGAAAAACATTTATTTGATAAGATATATATATATATATATATATATATATATAAAATTAACAAAGGTAGAAAAAAAAACAGCTTACATGTTCGGTGTAATTACTGAAATAATTATTGAAAAATTCGTCCGAATTGTAGAGACAATTCTCAATAAGATTTTTTTTGAGCTTGAACATAAATAATCTAATTGACAATTTTTTTAAAGAAACTGATGGGTAGTTAAAGAAGGTGGCTGCCAAAAAAATACCACTCCTAGATTTAGACAATCTAAATCTTGGTAGTCTGATGTTGCCACCAGAGTGAACATTGTAAATATATCTAGAGGATACGGTTACATACTTGTTCGGGTTTTCTTTAACGTATACCAGACAAACATAAACAAATAAACTATAAAAAGACAAAATACTGCATTTCCTAAAGAGCTCTCGGTAGTGGTGCCTGTTAGGAGTATTATTCAGGATTCTTACAGCACGTTTTTCGAGTAAGAAAATTCTGTTGATAGACGAACTTAAACCCCAGTGAATTATGCCTTAAGTTAAACGCGACTGAAAAGCAGCTAAATAGAACATACGCAGCATATCAACAGACACAGACGTTTTCAGCCTGATGAACGCATAGATAACCCTTTTAAGAACGTTTGCCAAATAGTTAATGTGATCATGCCAGCTAAGTTGACTATAGATATAAATCCCAAGAAATTTGACTGCCCCTCCAAACTGACTATTAATATCAATATTACGGTTGAGTGAAAAAATAATTTGTTGGGTTTTATTATTATTAAGGGAAAGTCGGTTTGAAGTGAACTAATCTTTAACTTTCACCATTTCCTGTTCTGTATTTCTGACCACATCGTTAACAGCCGTATGATTTGTCAAGACAGTAGTGTCATCGGTGTAAAGTATAACTTTGACACTATCAGGAAGCAAATTTGGAAGGTCATTGATATAAAGGGTCCAAAATTCCGCCCTGACAAACTCCAAAATTGACCTTCTTATATGAAGAATCTACGTCATGCAACGAGACGAACTGGTATCTATTAGAAAAATAAGATCTAATGAGATCATTTGCATTGCCACGGATGCCATATTTTTCAAGCTTGTCCAATAGCAAATTGTGAGGAACACAATCGATTGCATTTGAAAGATCACATAAAGTGGCTTGATGAATTATTGAGGAATTATATGAGACTATAACTCAAGTTTCGGGTTAAATCATTTAATTCGTTATTTAACATTCAGTCCTTAGTAAAAGTATTACACATAATTATTTTTTATTTTTATTCATCTTTGGGTTAGAGGGGCCCAAGTTAGACACTAGCCACAGGCGCTTCATGCCCACGTCACGGTTCCGTACGTCACATCTCAAAATAAGAATTTTTTGACCATAAAAATGATTATGATTTATGTGATACTTTTTTTTATCACAAATGACAATAAAAAATTCATAAAAATACATAAAAATATATAACAAATAAGAAAGATACATAAAAAGGCATTGTTAGCAATGAGAGAAATATAGGGAATTGGAGAAATGTATATATATATATATATATATATATATATAATTTCAAGATAAGAATAATGATTTTTGATAGTATAATCAAGGCGATAGCGATGTATGGAGCGGAAATATGGGGATGGATAGAACAAGATAGAATAGAAAAACTCCATCTAAAGTACCTCAGATGGATATTAGGATTGGCTCAACACACTCCCAACTATTTAATGTTAGAAGAAACGAAGAGGTGTCAAATAAAAACGCACGCAGGGAAGTTGGCGATGAGATACGAGGGTAAGGATAATGCTGGAAGAGTCAATATTACACCAATGCTGGAGAAAATTAAGGGAATTAACAAACAGAATAAAAAACGGCACCTTTTCCTGCATATATAGTCAAATAAGAACCATCAACATGCCAAGCTATTTGACAGAAAATAAAAATATACAGCTGATAGCACGATTTCGATGCGGGAATGTGACTCAGGGAAACATACCGTGGTTAAATACAGAAGAGAGCAAATGCAGACTGTGTAGGAGGAGAGAGGAGACGCTGTGGTAGCTTGACAGAAATATTAGAAGAATAGGAGTATCCATAATGAAAAAAATATTGAAAGAGAGAAGAAACACAAACAGACACGGAGACCCCTACGCAAAAACGAAGAAAACAGAAATAAGGCGAAGATAAACTAGAACATTTCAAAGAAATCGAAAAAAGAAGAGATTTGTAATTAACACAATTATTATTAGCAATAGATACAATGTATTTCAAAGCCCAAGGGCATGAATAAATATTATATTATTATATTATATACATAAAAATATTTGATACGATTTTCTTAAAATAATTTTTAATGGAAAAACAAACAAAAAATTATTTTGGTGAATTAAAATAAAAAGGGCTGGAAATGCTTTATCACATTTGAATAGTTACTCGCCAGAATGTACTGAATGTTTGTGTCTAGTGAGACAGGATGACGTTGCAAATCTTTTATCACACTGATCACATTTGAATGGTTTTTCTCCAGAATGTATTCGTTTGTGTCTAGTGAGACAGGCTGATGTTGAAAATGCTTTATCACATTGATCACATTTGTATGGTTTCTCGCCAGAATGTATTCGTTTGTGTATAGGGAGAGAAGATGAAGTTGAAAATGCTTTGTCACACTGATCACATTTAAATGGTTTTTCTCCAGAATGTATTCGTTTGTGTTTAATGAGGTCTGATGAATTTACAAAAATTTTATCACACTGATCACATTTGAATGGTCTTTCTCCCGAATGTATTCGTTTGTGTTTATTGAGGTCTGATGACCGTGTAAATGCTTTATTACAATCATCACATTTGAATGGTTTCTCCCCAGTATGTATTCGCCTGTGAATAATAAGAGTTGCTTTCTGTGTAAATGCCTTATCACACTGATCACATATGAATGGTTTCTCTCCTGAATGAATTCGTTTGTGATCAACGAGAGATGCTGATTTTGAAAACGCTTTATCACACTGATCACACTTAAATACTTTTTCTCCAGAATGTATTAGTTTGTGTTTAATGAGGTCTGATGAATTTGCAAATACTTTATTACACTGATCACATTGGAATATTTCTCCTCCAGAATGTATTAGTTTATGTTTAATGTGGTTTGATGAAGTAGCAAATACTTTAGGACATTGTTCACATTTGAATGGTTTTTCTCCAGAATGTGTTCGACTGTGAATAATAAGACTTGCCTTTTGAGTAAATGCTTTATTACACTGATCACATTTGAACGGTTTCTCTCCAGAATGTATTCGTTTGTGTACAACGAGGTTTGTTGATAATGAAAATGCTTTATCACACTGATCACATATGAATTGTTTCCCTGCTGAATGTACTCGATTGTGTCTATTGAGAGATCTTAAGGACGAAAATGCTTTATTACACTGTTCACTTTTGAACAGCTTCTCTCCGGAATTGATCGGTTGGTCATCAATAAGTAATGATGATTTTGCTTTATTACACCTGGCTGTATTAGTCTGTTTGACCTTGTGAACGGACACTGGAACACAACTCTCTGTATTACCCGAAGATGTTTCGCTACCTGCAAAAAAATAAATAAACAACTATTACTATTTCCTACTTCTCGAAATATTTTAGATCTCGAGATTCTTAATGATTCCCGAGAACGAAAAAAAATAATTTTTAACTAAACAGTTATTTATAAGAACGATATTATGACGATAACACAATATAATTGTTTTATTATGCAATTCTATTATAATGTATAATGCAAAAACAAAACATATTATTATTATAAATTATTAATAATTATTTGTTATTATTTTTAAGTATTTAAAGGTTCATACGTTGAATCTGTGTATGTAAACACAAAAGCAGTTCTTCATTTTTTGTCTAAAATGTAGATCTAAAATTTAATATTTAAAAAGGTTCGTTAAAAATATAGTAGTACTACTGTATGAATGATCAATAGAATAATATTAAATGTGTTACAAGAGTGTTTATTACATTAGAAATTTATGAAACAAAAATTAAAATAAAGTCAATGTTTTCAGCGTCAAAATAAAATCTTGTAAGACTGGGAAATTCGACACATTTTTTCTTCTTGTTTTCACATATAAAAATTAATTTTGTCAGAGATCTGACTCATTCTCGCTAGATCAATTTATGTCTAAAAATTAATTTTGTCAGAGATCTGACTCATCTGACACAAAATTAATTAGGGAGACATTCTAAAATTTTTGTTTCAAAGCAATGTCGCATGAAAGTTTAATTAGGAGTAGAAAATTTAGTTAAAATTATCTACTTCTGCTTCATTTCACTCTAACACTTCTTCATTTTCAATTTTAGCACTAAATGGATCTCTAATCCACATTTTGTTGGCATGAATTGAACCATATGAGCTGTTCTTGCATTGATGCAAAAAGTGTGTCTTATTATAATTATTCGGAATTATTTTTTAAAAATTTAGATAATTCCTTATAGAACCTGTTGTTTCCACAAAGTTTTTTTTTTTTTTTTGTTTCCACTTTCTCATGTACTTTGAAACCATGTACATATGTTCGTGTCCTGCAAATTTAAATTTGATTCATTTAGGACACAAAATATGTCTCATAAGTAAGCCGCACATACTAACGAATCAAATTAATGAAATCTATTTTTAAATTCTCGGCACTCAGGCTGACTGAATAAATTCCAATTTCGTACACATATTTTTTGTTATTTATATAATTACATATACAAGATTTACGGTATTTTTCGTGTATTTTTTTGCGTTTCATAGGATGATTATTTTAATATTTTCTGAAGACAGATATTTTTTTTTTTTCCTGGGAACCAGCACCAGACTGCGGACGATAGTTTAGAAAATACTGGTCTAACAAATTATTACGCCAAGAATAGTTGGCGTTTTCGTCGTTAGCATGTACTCAGTAAATGGAAACTGGGGATAACAGTATTGAGAGACTACAACTTTGATTGATTTACTGACTGACCTGTGTCGCGTCCATCTGCACTCTCCTCATATTCACCATCATCTCTACATTCAGACTTGATGTTAATCTCCTCAGTGATGATAATATTACTATTATAGTTATATTGGGACATGTCGTCAGTAGATGATATGCAATATATTTTTCGAATATCGGAATTCCCTGAAATATAAATACTCATGTTTACTATTACTTTATCTATGTTTTCAATGTAAAATGAATTATTTAATACATTCGCGACAGGGAAGCTTTAAAATATAATATATTCTAGAAACAAGCATCGCATAAAAAGTATAGTTTACAAGAAACATTAATTTTTTGTTACAACAACAATAATAATAATAATAATAATAATAATAATAATATATTTATTCATGAACTATACAGAGATAGTAGAATTTGTCATGTACATACATAGTAAAATAATAATACTTAAATATATATAATAAGATAAAATAAATAATATAACAAGAGAAATGATAAACATAATTTTGGATATTTTTTTTAAGGGGAACAATAGACCAAATATAATGTGTCAGAAAGTCTTGAACAGAGTAATACGCTTTCTGTAATAGGAAAGATTTCACTTGTTTTAAAAAAATGTGAATTGATGATACATCCTTCAATTCTTGCGGCAGTTTGTTATATAGGTCACAAGACATATAAAATGGACTTCTTCATATTGGCTCATTAATGTGTAATAATTGACGCATATTTTATCTTATTTAGTGTGAAACTTTAATTTTACTCATATTTTTCATACAAATCACAAGCTGGACGCCTATTTAGAAGACCCACGACATTATGCGGTGGGGGAAACGCTGCACTCAGCGAGAATTACCTCGCTGATTGAGCTAATGGTGTCTCCCTGTCAACTCCTTGGTATATACCTTTCAAGACAGTTACCTGTTTGGACAATTGTTTCACAAGCCTATTCACAATTTTAAGGAAGCAATATACACATAATATTTAATTAAATACATTATGATATATTTGCCACTTGATATGAATGTTTTTAACATATTTCTTAGACTTATTTTGACCGTTCACTAATTATTTATAACTCTATCTCATTTATCTAAATCTTGTACATTTAGCCAGTTTTAAACATCTGGTCTGGTGGGGGAAATGGTAGAAGTAAACAAGACACACGGCAGAGGGATAATATAGAGATAAGCTTCGGTGTGTATAGACATTCGTTGCACGTTAAGATTAACTGCATAACAAGACAAATTAATGTATTCAGTTAATGTAATTGTAATTATAATATGTATCACTTTAATAAAATATTACAATACTATAGATTGTTAACCTTAATTTTATTTCTTAGAAACCAATATAGTGGAAATTAAGTAATTCTGCACTCGTGACAAATTTATATGAAACTATCTGTTAGAGTATTATATAAAGTACACTTGAGTGAACAGCACAAATTAAACAACTTCCGCCCATTAAATAATCAGATATTGACTGTTTGTGATATAAACCCACAATGATTTGCACTGTGAAGCTTTTACTTTGTCTGGCCAACTATAGGACACTCCTTTACACAACGACCTAATACTTCAAAATGAAAGTCTACAAAACCGTTTAGGTATAAGTAAATTTTCGCTGCCTATAATACGCATACTGTTCTGCGCAACGCCTTGGTTTCACAATATTCATACACCGTTGCCAAGTGTAATTAGGTGTGTTCGTTTGTGCTGCCCAACCTACACTGAACTACACCACAGCTACGCTATGGCGTTCGTTTGTGTTCCGACACCTGTACGTAAACTGTTCCTTTGTATTTATGAACTTGTTCAGGACAGGATATAAGGAGTTTTTGTTTTTAACATTTTCAGCATATTTTTGTTATTTTACTTAATATTAACAAACAATTATTTTGTTAATAAAACATACCTTTTGCTCCCTTCTTACTGACAGTATATATTAACAGGAAAATTAGGATGTTTTGCAGCTTCTAATCACTACTTAAAAACGTGCAAAATCAATATAAATTCAATGCTAATTTGAATTCTGTATAGTCGTGACGTATTCCCGCTCACGCTCTGATTAGTCAGAAGTTACGAGACCTCAATTTGGGTACAGATGATTTTTTCTATCTATAATTCGTATTTTGTCGAGTTATTCTAAAAACTTCCGTTAGTTAGTTTTTCCTTGAAACGTTTTTTTATTAAAATTTGGTCCTAACCTGTATTATTTATTTTTTACCAAATATTTTTTAATATAAGCTCGATCGGTAATACAGATGTTCCACTGTTGGTTTTATCAAAATTACACTTGGCAACGGTGTATTAATATCGTTAGACCAAGGCCCTGCGCAGAACAGTATGCGTATTATAGGCAGCAAAAATTTACTTATACCACCGTTTATATATATAAAATACATAATAATTGTTTACCAGTTACATTAAAAGAAAACTTCGAAAGTTTAATGATAACCACTAATTAAAATAGCTCTACTGACCAGTGTTTGCGACAGCTGCACTCTCACATTCATTGATGTCCACAGGTTCACACTTGATGTAAATCTCCTCTATATTAGTATTACCATGATACATGTTGTCTGTAACTTCATTTTTGATTCCTGCAATGAATATCGCTTACTGTAAAAATATAACATTTAAGATGTTTGTTAATCGAACATTGGTGAAATTCAATTGGAAATAAATTAAGACAACAAAATGTAAGCAACAGTATCAAGTGCGAGTTGAGTGTAAATGTTGACAATACTGACCATTCTCCCATTCATCCGTGTTCTCTAGTCCAGTCTTTGCTTCATATTCTGTCTTAATATCAACCTCTTTCTTAATAATACCACTGTCTCTAGTACGATCCGGATGAAAATCATATCCTGTCTCATCATTCTTATTCATTGTTGAAACAACACCCTTCCAACAATATTTTCTAGTTTCCAAAATAGTAAAATTACTCTTCGTAGATTCAGATAGTTTACTTGTATCAGTAAGTAACTATCCGTGTGAATCAGACTATGTGTCGTAATCACAGCGCAGTGGTCTCAAAATTTTAATGGAAACCTAACTAGCAAAGAAGGATTTCAAGTGGAAACCAACGAGAAAAAAAAAAAAATTATTTTAAGAGAAACCTAATGGGCTAAAAAATAATTTCGAGAGAAAACTAAGAATAAAAAAAAAGGAAGAAATTCCAGAGTAATCTAATGAGCAAAAAAGGATTTTCAGAAAAACGTAACAAGTAAAAAAGGGATTTCAAAAGAAAGCTAACAAGCAAAAAAAAGATATTTTGAAAAAAAAAATTAAGGAGTGAAAAATATGATTTTGAGAGAATCCTAACGAGCAAACAAAAAGGTTTTTGAGACATCTGATGGATTATCCACAGTGTGTCATGATCTCTGGGATAGACATTAGGTTTGTGAAAATTTTCTACACGATCTTCAACGATCTTGAATCGCAAGTCTCTAAATACTGAAATCTGGCCAGTGTTTTATATAGTGTTAGATATTTAATAATAAAACACAAAAACAATGTTCAATAAGTATAACTTTATTTATTCATCCAATTTATAGCACAAATACTAGTGGCAGATGTTGACAGGCGTACGGTAAAAGAATCAATGTTTTTTTATCGCACGACAGCTAGTGACTAGTTCTTACTACCTATTACCTTATGTCTCTCACTCGCTCGGTCGCTCGAGTGAGTTCAATCCCTAATACGGGCAAAAGATTTTTCAAAAAAATCTTGGCAACTAGTCTTATCTTAAATAAGTGCCTGTATCTTTGAATTAATATTCGGAAATATGAGGCGTGCTTCAGAGGGTTCGTAAGGCCGGAGGTCTCAGCTACCGTAAAAAGTATTCGTTAAGGTGCTCGTCCACTTGAGAGTAAATAGTGGCGAGATCCTCTCGATAGCAGTTACTCGCCAATGGACACACCTCTGAGAGTACCTCGCGGAAAGCAATGAGTTACTCTCAGCAAGGTAACTACTCTCAACGTGCTGGCTATTCGACACGTGCTCCCTACCCTCTCAGATAGTAGCTCGCCAAATACGAACTGTGTTCAAATTCTGAGAGAGCTATCGGGAGCTGTCTGTTTACAAGATGTCAAACAATTAGTCACCGGAGGAAATAAATAAATTAATCTGCTTGTACGGGCTTCGGAATTTTGTGGAAAGGAAAATGTGTTGATTACCGTGACAGAATGAAAAAACGTAATGTATTGGAGGAAATTTTATACCCCCAAATTTATAAAATTACCAACCTATTAACCATATTTTTTTTAAATTTTATTAAAAATAATTAATTTAAATTTAATACAATTTAAAAATAAAAATTTGTTTTTTTTTTATTAAAATAAAGTTTAAAAAATGATGTACTTGAGAAGGACAGCTAAGATGGCTGGGACATATACACAGAATGAGTGAAAACAAAATAGTAAAAAGAGTTTATGAAGCAAGAACAGTGAAGAAATTTAGACCAGGAAGACCGAGAACAACCTGGCACCAAGAAACATAAGAAGCTGCAACGAAGAGAGGAGTAAAGTGGGAGGAGATAAGAAAATATACAAAGGACAGAACACGATGGAAAGAAGTATGGAGAACAACACCAGAAAATAAGTAACTCGACTATAGCCTTACACCGCAAGGTAGTGTGACGGTTGGAGGATTTATGTACTGGCCATTTTATTCGTCTTGCCCTACGTTGTGTTTATTAGGATTATTAAGTCGATTCGTTCTTGGAGCGGGAAGCTATGTCTACAAAGAAACGCTGGGACACATTCAAATCAAATAGTTTATTAATGATGTTTGACGAACGGGTCTGTTACCCGTCATTACAGTTTTGTTAGGTCTGTCAACCCTTTGATGTGGTTTTGGTTTTCTACGGTTGTGAATCGTAGAGAACCGGTCAAGCTTCGCGGGGGTACCTCTACGGTTGTGAGGCGTACGGACCCGAGTAATATTGCGGGAAGGGTGATCATTATCACCCGACACCGCGGTGAACGAATTTATGAGTAATTTCCACGTGACGTGCAAAACAAGCCCGTAATGGTCGTTGTATTCACAGCGGCTACACGCAGAGATTACTCGGGCGCAGTTAACCCGACTTAGATTCACGAGGAAACGCGGAACGCGAGTAATTTCCACGTGACGTGCGAAAAAAGCCCGTAATGGTCGTTGTATTCACAGCGGGTACACGCAGAGATTACTCGGGCGCAGTTAACCCGACGGTGGTTCACGAGGAAACGCGGAACGCGAGTAATTTCCACGTGACGTGCGAAACAAGCCCGTAATGGTCGTTGTATTCACAGCGGCTACACGCAGAGATTACTCGGGCACAGTTAACCCGACGGAGGTTCACGACGAAACGCGGAAAGCGAGTAATTTCCACGTGACGTGCGAAACAAGTCCGTAATGGTCGTTGTATTCACAGCGGCTACACGCAGAGATTACTCAGGCGCAGTTAACCCGACGGTGGTCCACGAGGAAACGCGGAACGCGAGTAATTTCCACGTGACATGCGAAACAAGCCCGTAATGGTCGTTGTATTCACAGCGGCTACACGCAGAGATTACTCGGGCGCAGTTAACCCGACGGTGGCTCACGAGGAAACGCGGAACGCGAGTAATTTCCACGTGACGTGCGAAACAAGCCTGTAATGGTCGTTGTAATCACAGCGGCTACACGTAGAGATTACTCCGGCGAAGTTAACACGGCAGAGGTTAAGTTCACGAGTACGTAGTGCGCGTTCTGACAGGTTCTCTCTGCCTGCCTCCTGAGCTCGAATCTCAGTCTTATATATAGCTTAAATTCTAGACGAAGAAGTCTTCTCTCTCTCTCTCTCTCTCTCTCTCTCTCTCTCTCTCTCTCCAGCTCTCATAGAATTGTACATAAACATTTACAAAATCCAGACACATTAAATAGTTATTAATTTCTCACGACATAGACCTGTTAACTCTATTTGACACATTTGGGTTGTAACCCTTACAAAAAATGTTTTATTAGAATTTTAAGTTAAACACTAGACATATTTAAAAATAACCAATATATCAATCGGTGAACAGATGTAAAATGTCAACACTTGCGGTCTATGTTTTATGACGTCTACTGATGTAGTTTTTGTGTGTATCCCTTTTGAGAAATCTGACACCTCTCTGACCGAACATCTGGTGTGCCAGGTATAAGAATCTTAAGTTAATCTGTTTCAGTTAAAACTTTGGAATGCGTAATAAATGATAAAAATGAAAAATAAAAAATTAAATGGGGTACCAGTGACCGTACCATCACAGTAGAAAGGCTTCAGGATTAAATTTATAAAATTACCAACCTATTAACCATATTTTTTTTTTAATTTTATTAAAAATAATTAATTAATTTAAATTTAATACGATTTAAAAATAAAAATTTGTTTTTTTTTTTATTAAAATAAAGTTTAAAAAATGATCTGCTTGATTAAAGAATTATTTTGTTAGAATAAATTATGTAAATATTTACCTGTATTAATAATTAATTACCCCAAATAATTCATTAGAGCCTAAAATAAACCTATTAAATTATTTTAGTAATTACATTTAATAGAATTAAACTATTTACCAAAATGTAATTAATAAAAAAATAAGCTAATTAAGCTTTTAGGTTCATACCCCAAATATAAAGGTAATTTTTTTAATTTTAAATATCCATACATTTTATTTATCCAGTTTATTTATAGGAACAATAATATCTACTTCTTCAATATCATGATGAGGGGCATGGATAGGATCAGAAATTAATTTACTTTACATACCTTTATAAAGAAGAAAAAAAATCGTATTCCTTTGAATCTTCTATTAAATAATTTTTAGTAAAAACTACAGCTCAACTATTTTTTTATTTGCAATTTTATTAATAATTTTTAAAATAAATTTAAGAGAATTATTAAAAGTAAATACATTTTTAATAATATTAATCAATTCAACTTTCTTATTAAAAATAGGTGCTCCTCCATTTCATTTTTGATTTCCAGAAACTATTGAAGGCACCAAAAACACTTCTTCTATTAATCCATGGCTTAATCCAGCAGCTTTTTTTATTCAACTTTTTCTTTTTTTAGATATAGTTAGAATTATTACAGTTGCTGCGATCTTTCTATAGTGCGACGCCATCTTGACTACTCTCCACAACTAATCAATTGGATACAGGTTTGAGAGTTCTCGCGAGAGCGTTCTTGGCGAGAAGCTCGCCGGGTGCTCTCGATAATAAATCCGATCGAAATCAACTCTCTAGTGGACGACTCCGTGACAGTAGCTATCGAGAGTTACTCTCGCGAATAGTCTCAAATGTAGGGTGACCATTTGTCCCGCATTTTGCCGGACAATCCTGCATTTTGATTCAATGTCCCGCCCCATTACTTCTCCCGCAAAATGTCCTGCATTTTTAATTCTAGTTTACTTTACATCTATTTTCTATTATATGTAGTTATCAGTGTACTTTATTTTTTGTGATATTTTTTATTCAACTGTTATTTTGTACCATATGCACGTTTTTTTTGTACCATATTAGCCGCAATTGTTAAATTAAATCGTTTAATATATTTTTGTTATGTTTTGTACCTATTCCCTTTTGTATACAAAATCCGTCACGCATTGCCTTCTCAAGAAAATGGTCACCCTACTCAAATGGAAAAGCACCTTTAAGTTATGCCAGAGAGCGCAGCTCGCGACCTGAAAATCGTTGATACCTAGGCATTATGCCTTAGGAAATAATAAAATAGTACTAATTAACAAAACCAATTAGTTGACGATTACATCAGCATTTTAAAGAGAAATGTCCAGCATGTGAAAAAACAACTTCAAATACAATTTCAATATTTTTATGGCACCCTCTACAAAACTTATTTGCGTATCAATTTTATTGACCGCTCTCATTTCCTTGTTATATTCAAGCATGTAATCAGGCTTCATGATTTCTTCTCCTGTTTTTGAATTAATTTTTCCTGAATTCATCAAAGTAGCTTTAAATGTTGTTTTTAGCATATAAACAAATCTTTTGCCGTAGCTTTTTACAGCTAACATATTATCGATATATGCTGTTTCATATCTTCCTATATCCAGTTTTTGTTGGAGCTCAGGCATTCCTTTTCTATATGATTTTCACTTATGCATGCACCAGTATTTTTTTATTATATAAAAAATTAAAGAGAAGTGGGCTGCTATACCAATAATTATCAGCAGAGTAATAATTTTCCAATTTTTCCTGGATCATTACTGTTTGCACCCAGTTCTATTGTCGATCCGGTGAAGGTAATGAAATTCAATCTGTAACCTCTTTCACAATCATAGATTTCGAATAATTTAATTCCAACCTGCTTTGACAAGGAATAAATTACTTAATGGACAATCTGCTTTTCCACAACAATAAACTTTTATCTGTGCACAAGTCCTGAAAACAGTTCGCTGAATTTTACTATCATTTTTTCTACACAAGCTCGAATTTTACTGAGAATCATTGTCATTTAGTCCTTCATTATCTACAAAGTGTAAATTAGACATTACATTTATAAATCTATCTCTGGGGAATATTTTTAGAAAAAATTGAATTTCAGTTGTTTATCTTGTAGATTAAGTGTATTTCATTGCTTTTTTTTCCTACAAGTCCCATCAAAATGTTAATTCAAAAAATCTATACATTTCGTTTATACTTTATTTCATGCGTATTAGTTTCCGTTTTTAGGGTTTTGTAGGTATGACCAAAAAACCCTTATACCGTCATTTTGTCGTCTGTCTGTCTGTCTGTCTGTTCGGTTAAAATTGTAGCCAAACGGCTAAACCTAGATAGTTGAAATTTGGCATGCTTATACAACTCTTTAACCCGCACATAGGAAAAATACTAAAACATCTAAAAAACATACCCCCCTAAAAATATAAACAAATATGTGCTCATCGAAAACAAAAATATTTTTTTTTAATTCTGAGTACGGTTTCAAATGAAAGCCCTTAGTACGTGGATTAACGATCAAATTTTTATTTTTGCAAAATAAATTATTTTGAAGCGATTTTTGCCAAAATTGTGCAAAAAAATTTTTGTCCCACACCCTGTAGCCCAGATGGTTTAAACTAAAAATCTAAAAAAATTCCAAGTAATGTATATTGGTGTGAACCGAAATAGTACAACAGGAATTTTTGATCAGATTATGTTTTCGGAAAATAACGCATTTTTTGTGGTTTTTGGTTCACAAAGTACAAAAGTTATATAATGTAAGACACTCATATGCTAAGCGTCCGATGGCGCAACGCGTTAGAGCGCTGGTGTCGGAAGCTAAAATTCTCTGGAAAACGAAGGGTTTCGAGTTCGAGTACGAACGGAGTGAGTTTTATTTTTTCTGTTTTTTTTTTGCATTTTTATTATGTTGAAATTATTTTGTCAAAATTCTAGTTATATTTTGACAAATGTTGTATTTAATTTTTAAGAGCGTAAATTTAATAACCAGTCTTATTATATGATTAGCAGACGATAAATTATTTTAAAAATATCGTTCATTTTGCCGTGATTACTATAAAGTAAAATTTGTCCTACACACTCAGCATACCGTCTTCACTTATTATATACCTGCGAAACCCTGAAATGTGTGAATATTCACACTTCACATCAATTTTTATAATATTTAAGTAGTTCAGGGTAGGTACCGTGACACTCGATAACTGTGTTCAGTCGAAGCGACCACACTTGAGGGGGCTATCACTTCACCTAGAATTCTCAAGGTCATTGTTGAAGAAGTAGTGAGAGAAGTTACAAGGTCTTCTTCATTGGATTTAAAGCGGGGTAGCCTAAATTTTAGGCACAACTCCAAAGAAGAGCATAAAATTCTGTAAGTAAAATTGTAAGAAAAATAGGAAGTAGAACATATTTACTAAATGTTGAAAATACTGAATTAGTATGGAAAAGACACATTAATCAGATTAAGGACGATTTGAAAAAAATAATTGAACAAAATATATTTAATCCTTTTATTTTTGATTCATTATTACAAAAATTTACTTTTGAGAGAGCGAGCAGACTATAATAAATACGCGTTGGGCCTCAAATTGTTACAAAATTTAGTTTTGGCAAACAAAAATGAAATGACTGTAAATGAATAAAAGACACGATGACTGTGTTACCAAATAAAAAATTCAACCAAAATTATCAACGTTATCGAATACCATGTCTGTGCGATTCTGGAAATAAACAAATTGGCTAGCTGGTAGATATGAGATTTAATCTCTAAGGGCTTTGATGCATCTGAGAAATACACAGCCAAAAAGGGAATATAATAGGGCGCCACAGGATTTATAGGTAACACCGACTTCAGTAGAAATCCTGAACAATTTTCCAGAAAGTCGCAGAGATATCGAATCGCATACAGATCCCAGAAACAAAAGTTGACTCATATAATATTCAATAAAACACATCAATTGTATAATTAATTAATTTAAAATAAACATAACAGAAAATCTTCATACGAAGAGTAACAAAAATTGACTCCAAAGAAACATGTACAAATATTATATTTTCTAACATAAAAGCTAAGTTACAGAGAACGATCATATACTAAAATAAACTACACACAATATGAACTAATAATATCTATGATTATCTACTTAAACATAGCGTGTTTGGGCACAGCGTGAACAACAGGTTCAACAATATAGGGGAAAGCCCTCGCATTAAAAAAAAATAAGAAGAAAAAGAATAGGCCTCTACCCGACTGTGGGTGGTCTTAACTGAACAACGAGGTTAATGTCCAAGTTAAATTAAAATTCTATACCTCTCTCCGCTCGGATATTTCAACTGGACAACGAGGTATTGCCCAAGTGAAACTAGACTTCGCAAAAGTCATTCAAATGGAGGAATACTCAGCGTACCCTCATCAAAGTATAAACCATGGGGAAAAAATCCCGAAATATCATTCATCGCGATCTGCGAATAGGCAATCTAGACTTCAAAAGTCGTTCAACAATAAATATCACTAATCGTAATCTGCGAATAGGCAATCTAGACTTCAAAAGTAGTTCAACAATGAACTGCGATAACTACGCAATCATGTAAGGTATATTGTCGCGTGACTAAGTCGATGCCAAACCATATTGAACAAAAAAAAAGATCGTAAAAAAAAAAATCACTACACCCGTGTGCGTACGTTAACAAAACAAAATGCATACTCATCTGACAGTCCCCCTTACGATATACAATACACATCCATAAAAACAAATGTCTTCCTACCTCGAGCTATTCTGAACAGACACCCAGCTTGGCATGGAAATTAAATTCTCTCGATTATTTCTACAGAAAACTGGTACAGAAAGGTTCTTGAGAGCAGACGCCGAGGGTATTCGTGTGATAAGTTCATAAATTCATATCTCCAGTAGACAAATTAGGTTAGGATCAACCAATTTTCACGAAATCTTCAAACAACCGTGTATATCCGATGGGTCATTATCAACAATAATGAGGTTCCATAATAAAGCTCTATTTAAACGTTTCCATAACAAGGAAGCTCAAAGATATTATACAAAATTTAAAACGTGCAAAAATGAAGAAAAATCTTTTACACTCACATCCTCGTTTGAGGATTGAAAATAATGTATTAGGGCTCTATACAACGGCTTTATACATCAATAGACGTGTAACATAGATAATGAAAAAGTGTCCAAAAATAAATCTGTTGTTAACGATAAAGAAAATAAAGTTAATATATATGAAAATATTAATGTGACAGAATCTATAGTGTAAATGGTCCCGTTGAAAATAATAGTTTTTCAGAAAATACACCATACTATACCGAATAGTAGAATAGTATACCGAAAAGAAGTACTAAACAACCCGACTGTTTATACTACGATCGTAAATAGGTAAAATTAGGTCAGATAATTTTGTATTTTTTTTTTTTTTTGTTTCATTTGTTTATTTTAGAAGGGAGGAGTGTTATTATGATATATAATTTAAGTTAAAACCTGCCAAATGCGAACCGAACATTGTTACAATCGGTAATTAGTGTTTTGTATGTTGTAACGGGTGTTTGTTTTAGTGGTATAGAACTTTAAGTTGGCATTACTGTTCAAGATGGCGACCGATTTAACAGCTGTCAAGTGATTTATTCTCAGTTTGGTTTGGCAATTCATCATGAATAGACTCACGCCTGAACAACGCTTGCAAATAGTGCAATTTTATTTCGAAAATAATGGTTCTGTGCGGAATACGTATCGCGCACTACGTCCATTTTATCGTCGACAAAATCGTCCATCAGAGCAGTTAATTCGATTAACCATGGAACGTTTTCGCACCACGTTTACTCTTATTGATAACTCGCATCCCCAGAGACGCCGTACGGTGCGTACAGAAGAAGCTATTGGTACTGTAGAGCGTAGCATTGAGGAAGACCCGAATGAGTCCATCCGTCAATGGTGATCGGTATAGAGCCATGATTACTAACTTTTTCATTCCTGAATTGAACAGCCATGATGCCCAGGAGCTGTGGTTCCAACAAGACGGCGCAACATGTCACACAGCTCGTGCCACAATCGATTTATTGAAAGACACGTTTGGTGACCGCCTAATTTCACGTTTTGGACCTGTGAATTGGCCTCCAAGATCTTGTGATTTAACACCGCTGGACTACTTTCTGTGGGGCTATGTAAAGTCATTGGTCTATGCGGATAAGCCACAAACGCTTGACCATTTGGAAGACAACATTCGCCGTGTTATTGCCGATATACGGCCACAAATGTTGGAAAAAGTCATCGAAAATTGGACGTCCAGATTGGACTACATCCGAGCCAGCCGTGGCGGTCATATGCCAGAAATCATATTTAAAATGTAATGCCACAAGATTATCTTTCGAATAAAAAAAAAATTCATGTCAATCGAATAATCCATCGTTGTTTTATTGCAATTTAAAGTTCTATACCTCTAAAAAAAACACCCTTTACAAATAAAAAATGTTGTATGTCGTGGAGGGTAGTAAGCAATGATGGGATTCACCCGGTTCGCTCGAACCGTTTGTTAAGAAATTTTAAGTTCGGCGAACCGCTTGTCAAAATACTTAACATACAGGAAATGATGTTTTGACAAAAGTATATCTCGCCGATACTGAAAGAACAATACTGATAATGTCCGGCAAGACTGGTTCTAATTAATGGTTCTAATTCTAATATAATGGTTATTAATTTGAATGGTTTGCCTTTAATAGATTGGGATCCAGTACCGATAGTGCTAAATTGGTTAAGAAGCAACCACAGTTCGAATGATCCTCGTGTAAAAACAAAAACGGAAGAAGAAGTGACTGAAAACCAGAGGGCTATTTGGCAATATTTAAAATAATTACATATCGCTGGTGACCTGGCAATACCTCCTATCTACAATTTTTTGCGAAAATAAGTTCTTGGTTTGCATTGTAACCCACGTATTTGGTTTGTATTATAACGGCTGATATAAAGCAGTTTTTTACCTCTCCTTTAAATTTCTATTTGTGCAGCTAGGAGGTATTGCCAGGTCACCCGCGATATCTTAATGTTTAAGTTAAATAAATATACCATTTTGAATTGTGTGAAAATTTTGTGTTTTTAAACAAATACCCCTGTGAACCGGTTGTTGAGCAAAAAAAAAATGAATCCCATCACTGGTAGTAAGGGTGTTAATAAATAGTTAATAGTGATTATCTCTCTATTTTTAATTATAACATATTGCCCTGGACGTTACAATACGTATGGACCATAGCAACTGCAGAAAACAGAAAACTGGAAGCTTTCGAGACCTGATGTTATCGACGCATGTTAAAAGTGAAATAGGTCGACAAAATCTCGAACAAAGAGGTGTTTCAAAGAGCTGAAGCAAGAAGATTACTACTTTAAAATATAAATAAAAGGCGAGCTACCCAGATGGGGCATATTTTGCAACATGAGAGTTTGCTGAAAATAATCGTGGAAGATATGGTCAAAGGAACAAATCCTAAAGGAAGACTCCGCTTAAACTATATGAGTCAGTTGAAGGAGCAACTTAACTGTCAGAAAAGGTACCTTAAAACTAACTGTCAACAATTAGAATTTTTAATTCATTCCCTAAAAAATAACCGGCAGTGGTTAAAGCCAATGGCTAAGAAAATCGAAATAATTTTATGAAATTTTGATCGGATAATCTGAATAGATGAGATCTATCTCGAAGCATTCACCATTGTAACATATTTCTTTGTTTGAAAAATAATACATATCGTATAATACATGTAAATTATCATTATTATTATTATTATTATTAAAATGTTAAATAATATATTTACTTATTTTCCTCATTTTGTATCAGATGTAAACAACTCCAACTGAAATAACAGACCTGTCATTTTTTTAGAATAGTAACTTATTTATGCATAGCAATCGCAATTTAGTGGTTGCTATAGACAAGAACTACAAGAGACATTCAATAACTAAAGAGACATATTGATGTAGAAAGAAAAAACGGTTTGTAAGAGGAGTTTGGTACTTTCATGACTTTAGGTTGGCATCACTGGGATGAGTTGAGAACACCTAACGGATAAAAATTTGTTTATAACCTCAAAATTGCATTTAGCGATGGCGTATCCGCTTAAAGTTTCCACATTAATTGAACAACGTTCAGTGATTCGGTTTTTGCTTTCTGAATGTGAAAAACCGGCTAAAATCTATTCTCGATTGTTTTTACAGTATGGTGAAAGTTGTATGAATCGCAGAAATTTTTATAAGTGGGTAGAACAGTTAAAAATGATCGAACCTCAGTGACTGACCAGCAACGTCCTGCCCGGCCAGTTGAAGTGTCAACTCCTTCGCTTGAAACCCGCATTGACGACATTTTTCGTGAAGACCGACATATTACTGTTGAAGATATAACAAAAAAAGTTGCAGACAAGCAGACAAGCTCAAGTACAGTAAAACAAGTGCAAGGTGGGTCCCGAAACAGTGAGCGCAATAACACAAGGAAACAAGACTCAAAGTGTGTACAGACTTGAAAGAACGTTATGAAAGGGAAATTGACCCTTTTTTAAACAAGATTTTAACGTGTGATGAAACTTGGGTTACCATTTTGAAGCAGAATTCAAAAGACAAAGCATGGAATTTATGCACACCAGCTCAACTGTCTGAAAAAAATTCAGAATGCAAGCATCAACGGGAAAAGTCATGTTGACCGTCTTTTGAGATGCCCGAGGTGTCGTCTTTTGTGATTATTTGGAAGATCAGCGTACAATAAACAATGGCTACTAGTTAGCTGGTGAACAAAGTAAAGCCAGAAATGAGAGAAAAACGTCGCGGATCTCAAAGAAAAGGCGTAATATTGCTTCACGACAATGATCACCATTAAAAAAAATTGTTGGGAAATACTACCTCATCTTCCCTACAGTCCAGATTTGGCTCCCTCTGATTTTCATTTGTTTGCTCCACTCAAGGAGGCATTACGTGGAAAAAAGTTCAGCGACAACGAGGAAGTCAAAGAATTTGTGGGAAACTGTCTCAAACAACGAGATAAAGATTTCTTTGCATCATGTATAAAAAAACTAGTTCATCGTTGGGACAAGTGTATTAATATTCGTGGGGATTAAGTTGAGAAGTAGCAAAAGTCTAATTTTGTAAAACACGGTTTTGTATACACAGTTTTTTCTACATCAATGTGTCTCTTTAATTATTGAATGTCCCTCGTATTATAGTAACAACTGACTATTTATTTAGTAACTTATTACAGAATACGAATATCTCCAAAGTTACTATAATAGTTGCTATCCTGGTACATAGCAACTGTTTAGTTATTTTGAGCATCGGTTCCTATGGTACAGCCTTGGGCTGATTATCTCTTGTAACTATAGCAGTAACAATACTGTATTACTGATTACAGTCGACTGGTTTCTCTCCAAAATGTGTTTGCTTGTGCTTCTTGAGGATTGATAACCCTGAAAAATCTTCATCACATTGATCACATTTGAATGATTTCTCTCCAGAATGTGTTCGTTTGTGTTTAACAAGACTTGCCATTTGTGTATACGCTTTGTTACACTGATCACATTTGAATAGTTGCTCTTCAGAATGTATTCGTTGATGACTAATGAGATGTTTTTTATGCAAAAATGACTTATCACACTGTTCACAATCAAATGGTATCTCTCCAGAATGTAAACGTTTGTGATAAATAAGGCCTGCCACTTGCGGAAATGCTTTATTACACTGATCACATTTGAACGGTTTCTCTCCGGAATGTATTCGTTTGTGTACAGTAAGAACTGACGAACGTGTAAATGATTTATTACACTGATCACACTTGTATGGCTTCTCTCCAGAATGCATTCGTTTGTGTTTAATGAGAGTAGCCATCTGTGAAAATGCTTTATCACACTGATCACATTTGAATGGTTTCTCTCCAGAATGTATTCGTGCGTGTTTAACGAGATCTGATGAACTTACAAATGCTTTATTACATTGAAAACATTTGGATGGTTTCTCTCCAGAATGTCTGCGTTTATGAGCAAGGAAACTTGATGACGATGAAAATGATTTATCACACTGATCACATTTGAATGGTTTCTCTCCACTATGGACACGTTTGTGTTGAACAAGACTATATTTTCGACTAAATGCTGTATTGCATAGTTCACAGTTGAATGGCTTTTCGCCAGAATGTATCCTTGTATGATTCTTAAGATGTGCTTTCTGTGAAAATGCTTTATTACACTGATCACATTTAAACCGTTTTTGTCCAGAATGTTTACGTTTGCGATTAATGGGGCTCGATGCCTTTGAACTCTCATCTGAATTACCAGAACATATTGCGCCAGCTGCAAACAAATAACTAGATAAATATTATGTAAACTCCATTCACAATAAATATGAGATGACGTCACACTTGGTTAATTTAAGTACCAATGTCATGATTTGATTTTACCAACATCAATCCATAACTCATTAGTACATTTATTTATTTAATGTTGGTAAGTTGGTTTTTACGCGTTGCCAGCTTGAGATTGTATTGTTCAGTCGTTTTTAGTCAGGTTTGACATTTACGTGTTACGTTAATTTTGTGAGTTTAAAATTTATTTTTCATTAAATAAAATATTATTGTAATAAAAATGTCGAAAGCTCTTAGTAGCCGTGCTCAAAGGATGGTTTTGTTACGTACTTTTATCTTATTCTGTATATTGTGTTTGCATATTTTAAAAGGTTTTATAATTTGTAATGTGACTGACCAAAAATAATATTTCATTTTGTATCTTGGTCGATAAATAAATATATTATGATGAGGAAGTAATGGGATTCGGACTGGTCAGAAATTAAAATTTAAACAATATTTTAACTTCGCTAACGTTTCGATTTAATATGAAATCTTCATCAGAGCTAGAATAAAAATGTAGCTATAATTTATGATACAGTTTGTTTAAAGTTAATGAAATTAATTTTACAACATTTGATCAATAATCAAACTACAACTAAATGTGAAAGATATGGTAATTTAAAAAATGAAAATAAATAAATAAAATAATAATACAATAAACCACAAATTAAGATTTTTACATACCTAGGTTAAAAAGTCACAAAACAAAATAAATTAGTCAGATAAATAAAATTTAACGTCCACATAATGTGAGAGGTCATTGAACTTAGAGAAAAAATAATCCGTGAACTAATCAAGTTTGAATAGGAAAAGTGATACGATAAAATCAAACAACTAGTGCAATCTGTTAGAATAAAAGAAAAAATTGGTTAGAATTGTTTAAAAATATGGCAATAGATAGCGCTCATGTTGTCGCAATCAGTTTTAAAATTAACCACTTTATTATTCCTTTGTATATTAATACTTTCGCTAATAAGCCTCTTACTCAAATTATTGACTGTCTCTAAAATTCTAGTTTCTTCAAAATTAAATTTATGTTCTGTTTGGAATGAATGGCTGACAGCTATTTTTGTGTTGATATAAGCGTTGTTTAAGATATTGTTTGGTTTGCCATATGTAACCCAAATCACACCCCTTACAAGGGATGTAATATGCTACTGACGACATTTTTAACTTATCGGTAGGATCTTTAAGTCTGGAGAGAAGCTCATTAACAGTCTTAAGATTATATAATGCTAATTGTATGTTAAATGATCTAAAAAGTTTAGCAATTTTAAGTATGAGAAGTTACTGTTGTTGTTAGAAAGAGTGTTGTTAAGTGTGGCGTTACTAGGATTATTATAAAAGATTCTATTGATGATACTTCTGGGAAAATTATTAGTGAGTAACATGTTAGTAGCTTTTTTAAAATTTTCTTTATAGAATTTAAGGTCGCTTAAATATAATATTTTGTGTTTAAATGATTTGACTAGTGCAATTTTATTTTTAAATGGATGTTCCGATAGAAAATTTATAATGCGGCCTGAACTAGTGAGTTTGGAGTACCAATTAGTGGATAATGTACCATCTGTGTTACGTATTAATAAAATGTCAAGGAATGGAATGGTGTTATTAATTTCAGTTTCTATTGTAAATTGTAAATTGTTATTAAAGGAATTAAAAATGTCTAGAACAGTGTCTATTTGATCAGATGTTATAGCTAATATAGTACCATCAACGTAATATTTAATAAAAAGTATATTAAAAGGTAATTTTTAACAACAGTATCTATGAGTTCGTTTACCACTAAGTTGGCTAAGACTGGAGATGATGGGGCAACCATAGCAGTACAAAATAACTGTTGGTAATATTTATTATTGTACACAAAATAGCCACTGTCAAACAGAAAATTTATAATAGTGATAAACGAATCCACAGATAGGGCAGTGTAGGCTGAAATGGTGTCCCATTCCTTATATATGATAGAAGTAACTAGTTGTTGAGGGATATTAGTGAATAGTGATATTATATCTAAAGATATGAGTATGTAGTCATTAGGAAGGGTGATATTTTTAATAAAATTGACAAAATCGAAGGAATTTTTTATGCTATATTGAAAGGTAGTTGTTAATTTATCTAATATATTATTAATAAAAGTACTTAATTTATATGACGGTGCCATTATGCAAGACACGATAGGCCTTAGGGGATGATTTGTCTTGTGAGTAAACGAACTCATAGACACTGTTGTTAAAAAATTACCTTTTAATATACCTTTTATTAAATATTACGTTGATAACTACATAGACATCATCCACAATAAAGCGGAAATCAGTAAATATCAGGCGAACTATCTTAAGACCCATAACGCTCTACCTCCCAAAATTTATGGTAAAATCAAACTTCACAAGACAAATCATCCCCTAAGGCCTAACGTGTCTAAAGACCTATGTTATTAATAAAAGTACTTAATTTATATGACGGTGCCATTATGCAAGCCACTCACAGCTAGCGGTAATAAATTGTTCGGCTGGAAATAATAATTGAATATTCATTATTCGAAGTAAAATTGTGTGGAACATCTGAAATTCAAATATTCAAAACTTTCTCTTCAAATAATAAAAAATTTGACTCTTTATCATTGCTTTCCGATATCTTTAGGTGAGTTCGAGAAGCAAGCTCAGAGCGTTCCAGAAAAGGTCTAAACGCGTTTATTCAAGCGGTCTGGAATTTAACAGAGTGTCAATGTGACACCAGGCGAAAAATTAAAGTAAATTGTATAAAAAGTATGAAAAGAACACGACACAATTCTAAAATAATTATTTCTGAAGATTCTTATACACTTTAAATCAGGCTTGTACAACCCGCGGCCCAAGATGGCTATGAATGCGGCCCAACGAAAAATTGTAAACTTACAAACTTTATAACACTGCGATTACAAATACCATTAATAACATTACAAGTACAATTTCAACTTGCTATTAATTTATAAGCGATGTGTTTTATAATTTAATGCGTTCTTTCGAGTGAATCATAAAATCATTCTCAAACGATATGATATATTATTTAGTATTAGTATTATTTTATGCGGCCCAAAACAACTTGTTTTCTTATAATATGGCCCAGGGAAGCTAAAAGGTTGGACACCCCTGCTTTAAATTTTCATGTTTTTATTTAGTACTACATTACACACTTAATATAATTTAAACCATAAATTTCGCGACAAATCGGTTGGAAAGAACTGCTGTACATCATAATTTACATTAATTCCTTTCCTCCATAGGAAATATAGGTTTCCAATATCTTTTTAGAAGTAGTTCGATATAACCTAACTTTTTTACAATTTGCGAAGGAAAGTTTTTCAACTGTGACGTCAGCTCATAGTTATGGTAAATGGACTCTATATATTGTTTCTGGGAGTCATGAAAGGCTTTTAGTTTTACATGAATACTGCGACTATTAGTTCTAACACGAATTTCTACATTTTATACGAGGATGATCCGAAATATATTGTTCACTATACTCCCTACCATACAGACAGATAGACACTTGAGTGATGGTATGTATCTTGGTCATACATGCGAAACTCTAAAATGGCAGAATTACCTTTGAACCATTTATTAACATGTGTAAAATAAGTATTTCCTGAATGACAATTGCTAAATATATTTTTATAAACGATGTACTCTCAGTTATAAAACACTCCAATATACTCTTGTTTGCCGACGATATAAAATTCTATAAGAAAATTGAGAGTTTATCTGATTCTCAATTGTTACAAGAAGATCTTAATAACTTTCAAACTTTTTGTGATATAAATAAATTATATTTAAATTATGATAAATGCCAGATTATAACCTTTACTAGAAATAGAACTAGAATAACATATAATTATAACCTAAACGACAAAATTATCTAAACATCCAACTGTGTTAGAGATCTTGGGGTACTTCTAGATTCAAAACTCTTATTTGACCGTCATATTGACTTGATCTGTTGTAAGGCCTTGAAAATGTTGGGATTTATAATACGTTCTACTAAAAAAATTCAGTCTATTGCTCTCTTTAAGTCACTGTATTTTTCCTTTGTATTTAGTCATTTAAACTTTGCATCTGTTGTATGGAATCCTAATTATCTTCAGTACATCAGTCAATTGGAAAGAATTAAAAAAAAAGCTCTTAAATATTTTTGCTATAAATCCTCTACAGAATATGTAAACTATGATGCGGCATGTCTTTCCTTTAATATTTTACATTTGAGCGATCGTCGCTCGCTTACAGACATGCTGACCTTATACAAGGTGTCTCAAAAGAAATTTTATATTTAGTTGATCGATTAAAAAAAAAGTAAGCCGTATATAGAAAAAATGTTTATTAATTATTAAAATTAATATTTATTTCTTAAAAATAATATCGTCTAAATGTAGACCCTCGCGTTCTCGGCACTCATTTAATCGAACAGTAAAATTACTTATGACGTCTCGGCAGGTGGACTCAGGGATGGCTGCCATTTCGTGACGGATATTTTCTTTCAAATGCGCCAGTGAAGTTGGTTTATTGGCGTAAACTTTAGATTTAAGATAACCCCATAGGAAAAAGTCCATAGGGGTTAAATCTGGACTGCGTGGAGGCCAATTTATGTCACCTCTCCGGGAGATCAATTTGCCTGAGAAAATTTCACGAACACGTGGCAGAGACATATTGGACGTGTGTGAAGTTGCTCCGTCGTGTTGGAACCATGTTCTTTGGTTATAGCCATGAAAGTTTAGCAGTTCAGTTACCAAGAAGTTGTCTAACATCTCCACATAACGCTCTGAATTCACTGTAACTGCAGGCCCCCTTTCGTCTTCAAAAAAGTAAGGGACGATAATTCCTCGCGCCGACATCGCAGCCCATACGGTCACTTTAGGCGAATGTAGGGGTTTCTGATGTTTGCGTTTCGGATTCGTTGCACTCCAGTAGCGGCAGTTCTGCTTATTTGCGTGGCCATTAAGATGAAAATGAGCTTCATCCGAAAACAAAATGTTGGTAAACGTTGAAAATCGCTCAGTCACCTGATTTACGAAATTAAGCCTCTGACTGGCATCTTTAGGTCTTTGTGCATAATGCGATGTAATGATGATCTATGCACATTTAAAGCACTTGCGCTCTTCCGAATTGAAAGGTTCGGGTCGTCACGAACAGACTGATTAACATTCTCCACGTTTTCTACCGTTCTTGATGACCTAGGTCGCCCGGATTTTGATTTATCCAGCGTTGTACCAGTCTCTTCAAACTTTTTAACCCAATGTCGAATGAGAGGAATGCTTGGCGCATCATTAAAGTGGCGAAAACCTCGAATACTGCAGAATTTTCTACGCACTACAGTCGCCGAATCACCGTTTTTGTAAAACTCTCGCACGCATAACGCGCGGTCTGCTCCCGAGAAACGCTCCATAGCGATTGAATTCCCAAGAGCCAGGCTACCGATTGACATAACCCCCGCGCCCATCGGATACGTTGCGTTCACGCAGTAAGCTAAATAAATATAAAATTTCTTTTGAGACACCTTGTATAAAGTTGTAACTAATAATATTTCGTCTAATGAATTATTATCATTAATAACATTTCGAATTCCGGGATGCAATACCCGTGGTACGGTACTTTTTCATCAACCCTTGTCAAACACCAAATCATTCGATAATTCAGTAATAAATAGACTTTGCACCTCTTATAATAAAATTTTTTCAGATATTGACCTTTTTAACGTAAACCTAATTCAATTTAAACGCCTTTGTATTAACAAATTAAAGCACATACGTTCTGGCTGATATTATATCTTTTCCATTTTATCCGTTCTATACTTCTATACTTTAATATTTCTTTCATTATTCCATTGTATATTTACACATTAATATGTTACAATTTGTTATCACCTTTTATGTAAACGTGTAAAAAATTTGATAGCGAACACTTCACTGGGTTTGTCCTGTTTGTGTTCCAAACAATGTAAAATAAATGTAAAAAATGTAAATATACGGAAGTCTTATTTGGCTGTAACAGTTGATATTAAGTGCAAAGTAGTGAAATAAAACAATTATAAGTCAGAAAAAGTTCTATGTTTCCGGACATATGAATGTACTATATGCCTGTGTGTATATGAGTTGATATAACTCCTATCCAGGGGCAGCAATAGATTATGAAATCCGGATGCACGTATGCACAATACGAATTGTTCTCCTGTGTATGTACTCAGTAAATGGAAACTGGGAAGAACATTATTGGAAGTTTGGAATTTACACAATAATATTAAATTATTGCCTGACCTGTATCTTGTCCAATTGCACTCTCCTCATATTCATCGTCATCTATACATTCAGACTTGATGTCGATAATATTAGTATTGTAGTTATGCTGGGATATGTTGTCAGTAGATGATACGCAATATGTGTCCTGACTATCGAGGTCATCTGAAATTTAAATAATGTTTGTTACTACTCCATCTATATTTTCAAAGTAAAATATCTTGAAAAGTCCACTCACAACAGGAAATTTTTCATATTAGAACAATGATTGATGAAAAACATTAATTATCTTGTTATAGTATTATATATGATCAATTTTCACGACCATATATAAAACAATATTATTATAAAATTATTTGTTTCTAATTACTAAATAATTTCATTTATTCTAATATATTTTGGCAAATTTAAACATAAAATAAAAACATTAAACCTGGTTTTTATTAACTTCAAGTAATGAGAGTTTTTTGCCCTTATTTCATAACTGTAGCACTTTCATGTCTGTTAATTATTGTGGAGGGGTGTGGCCAGTGTCGAGTAAATGTTTACTAAAGTTGTAGTCTTCTTTTCCGGATCGAAATAATTTTAGATGTTCTTCAAATCTAGTAGCAAAACATCTTCCTATCCAGCCAATGTACGCACTATCACACTTCTAAACAATCTAGTTTATACACTCCGTAATTATTATAAATATATCTGATTTATCTTTGGCATTGAATGAGGTTTTACCAAGGTTTTTATTGGGTTTATATGTAACCCAACGGGTTATGCAACGTTAATATTATATTTTCTCAGACTATTATCTGCATTTTCTGATGTTTGACCATAATACAGTAAAACATGAAAACAATAATTGGGTTTTATTCCTTTAGGGTATATGCTGTTAAGAGCTATTAAATGTTTCTTTCTGTTTATGATATTGTTAATTATAACTGTGGAAAATCCGTTATTTGCTGCAATGATATTTATTTCTTGAATTCTATCCTTTTCGGACATGTGGATAACTAGGGCTCTATGAATAACGAGGACGTAACGACCTACACCATCGACTATATTAATTGTTTACATTGTTGACAAATTTACGGGTAAACGTAAACAATTAAAGTTTACATGTAAAACCTACTACTGGCCGACCTACATACTTGTACTCCTATGGGTCGCATTGTTCCAATCGTCTGATATACGAAATCAGGCAAAAAACATCACTTTTGTGCATTATAAATTAATCTTTGAACAATAGAACAGAAACCTGTGTTACAGATAAATGATAAATAATTTATGTTTAAATAGTTACAGTTACAGATAAATGATAAATGTTTAAATAATATAACGCGTTACTTCTTGCAATTGGGACAATAATACGTCACACGTTCTTAACACAATAATTTGGTGCATTTAAGATAGGTCATAATAGCATTCTTGTCGCATTTATGACCAGTTGCTAAAAAACGAGTTTGAGTCGAAAAAAGTGGTTTGAGTCGAGTTATGCGTAACTCAAGTCGAAATAACATATGAAATCATACCGTTTTTACTTGAGGCATAACTCGGGTTATAACATTTAAGTCGTTCTTTAACAACCGGTCAATAGAAAAGCAGAATTTTGAACGTTTATCAGGTATGTATTTGCATTTTTTTTTTTTCTTTTGGTCATGTTGACTAGAGGAATATTTGTGTCACTATTAATTAATAAATAAATTAAGATTATAATATCTGGCAGATACATTGCGCCCGAACTCATTGATTTTACTATTACGCTTGACGTTATACCTTTAACGATAAACATAAAACATAAGCATCAATTAAACTAGCTCTACTGACCAGTGTTTGTGACAGCAGCACTCTCCAATTCCTCTTCAAATTTGCAGGTGTCCACAGGTTCAGACTTGATATAAATCTCTTCGATATTGGTTTTGTTGTGGTATACATCATCTGTAACTTCATCTCTGATTCCTATAATTAACAAATCATAGTCAAATATACACTAATAACCCGTATTCATAAACGTTTACTACCATATAACGCTTCATTGTATCAAAACGGATCGTTAAAATCACAATTTCCTATACAAAATTATTGTTAAAATGGTCTTACCTTTATGAAATATATATTCTATTAGTATCCGAGCTCGAAGGTCGAATGTTAAAATAGGATGGTAAATATATAAATAAAATATAATAAAAAATATAAATTAAAAAAAATATAATAATATTTGGAACAATTATCGTAGAAACGGATTGTAATCACAATTGTTTAAAGTTTAAACATAAAAAAGGTTTTGAATAAAAAAAAAAACACTAAAACTGTCTCTGAAGTTCTGTATGTACACGCTACATACAGATCACTTGTAATGTTTTGATCAAGAACAAGATACTACCCAGTGTAACAGGGTACACGCACACACGCACGCAAGCAACAAAGTACATATTGTAACTTATAATGTTCAAAACTAGTTTTTTAGTTAATTAAAATGTTTGGCGCACAGCAAGAATGGCTATTTGCGCTTTTAAAACAATAAACAAATAAAATCTGATACACGTACTCAATAAACGAAATTTCGAATGGACAAACATAAATAAATTAGAATAAAAGTCTGTGTTCGAATAACTGGACAAACGCAGGGTGAGAATAAGAGGCTGTAAGGGATCAGTTACCATTAGATATCACAGCTCAAAATAAATAAATAATACATTAAAATAAAAAATATACTCGTATATATAATTTTATAAATATCCTAATGATGTTTTGTTTGGAGGCTATTCACTAGTGAAATTTAAAATAAAATTATTTAGTTTCTAAATTGTTAAGATTTATATGATTACGTTGGATAATAATTTACTCTTACGCGAATGGTATTATATACATATATATTGTAAGAGTCCAAATTGTAGTCGGCCTAGGCGAGGTTCTCGAGGGGAGTCACAGGTTAGCGCAGGCGTATGAGAATAGAAGAAAGATAGTACGCGACCGGCCGTAAATGTGTCAAGACGTGACCAGAGACGACGCGAGGAAGCCATTTTGAGACCCTAGAACAGCGTTTCTCAACCGTGGGGTCATGAAAGCATTGTCGAGGGGTCGCGAAGTCATATAAGATCGAAGCATGAAATTATAATAGAAAAACGATCAATTTTGCAAGATATATTCATAAATATAAGACATTTATATTCATTAAAATATACCTTTTAAACATCAATAAAATAAATTATACTTATTTTGACAACTAATTAAAACGGTTCGCGCTGGAGGTACTTCAAGTACTTTCAAGTAGGTACAACTTGAACGTGCAATATTTTTTGTTATGCTCCGAGCTACTGTTAAAGTTTTATCAAAAAAGTTTATTTTCAAAAGCTTTATCCATATATACGCCATACATTCCTATATAAAAAATCGAAGTTGTCCTTGATATCCTGTACTTCCGGTTTATTCCGGAAAATTTAAATACTACCATCCAATTATTCCAATTTTTTCCCCAACTAGCTCACACATACTCTTTTAGAGAAAAATCGTGTTTCCTCTATCTTGATACACCTTGTGATCCCTTCCTTTCTCTCTCTCTCTCTCTCTCTCTCTCTCTCTCTCTCTATATATATATATATATATATATATAGAGGCCGCAGACAGTATTTACGTTATTTTGAGGGGCCCCATGCCAGAAAAGGTTGAGAAACACTGCCGTAGAATATAGAGGTAGGCGTTCAAGGTGTAGTATATAACATTTTTGTTTTTGGAGAAGAAATATATAAACTAAACAATATGAAATTTTTGTTATTGAGAAATGACATTACCGTTGGCGGCGCTGTACTCCTAGGCAATAAGACTGTCGTGTCTAGTATTCAGCTGTCGATATGCTAACAGCGAACAGGTTAATTTAAGCACAGTACATTATTATTTTATAAAAATGCGAGTAAATATTTGCGAAATTTTTTAATTTTTACGCGCTACACATGTGTTGAGGTGTATAACAGAAGGTGGGCATTAAATTATAGTATTTAAAGTTTAATTTCAGTAGATTTATTGAAGTGTAATTTGTAGTTGAGCAGGTGTTAAATGCCTGGCATTTAATTTTATGTGGTATATCTGAGTGTCGGTCATCTGAATTTACAATATATGGATTATGTTTGTAAACAAGTGCATTATGTACATTGCCTCATGAAATAAAATTAGTTTTAGTTGGACAGAAGCAGCTAAAATTATTAATATATTAGTGCAGTTTAGTTTTTCTGCGACAAATGTAATGAACAAACTCGCATAGTATCAGTTACTTTTTAACTCAAAATATATTCCCATGCCTTCCTCCTGTCAATAACCAAATCTTTTCCAATCTGGACTCAATATTAACTTTCCCTCCATTTTTCTTAAGAAAAAAAAAAAAATTTATATATGATACCTATCTTTGTCCTGTCTTGAATGACAGCAAAAAACACTACAATTTGTTTTTCTTTTACAATTTTTCACAACTTCTATGGACATTCTAACAAAAAATCAACACTAGAACATATGTTATAAGTTCAAACAGTACTACAGGCGCCTAGTACAATATTTGACCACCAGACTTCGTATCCGAGCGTGTCAGTTCTCAATATACTATTTCAAAAAATACTGTGTTTCTATAAATATATACACAGGTTGTATCAAAATAGAGGGAGTACGATTCTTCTCGAAATCGCGACGACCAATTATTTGACTATCAAAGTTTACCCAAAGGATCGAATGGTAGCATTGGTTGGGCTTGGATGAAGATCACTGAAAACTCTATACAGATGGCAGCACATAACGACTACACTAATGTCGGGTTGCTAACGTAAGAGTTTTCTCTAACTCAAGTTAAAATCATTTGTTTTTATATGTTCCAACATACAAAAACAAATGATTTTAACTGGAGTTAGGAATAATTCTTACTTTAGCAACAGGCCATTAATAATTCAAGAATTATCAGTGGCTCTAAAACAATGGCGTCTGTTTATATATCACATTAAAATATCATTTACCTTTGTTTTTTTTTTTTTTTTAAATGGAAAACTTTTTATAAGCACCAGGTATATATGTATAATGATTGAAAGGAAGGCAGTGTTAATAATGACTGGCCTAAGACAGCTAATTAGGTTAGGTTAGTAAAAATATAGGACAGACATTTGGGTAAAGATGCCGAAAAGTTCGAAGTAAGGTTAATGCAAAAGTGTTTAAATCAAAAGGAAGGCACTTTGAATACTTGTAAATAAAAATTCTTTACTTTCCAGTGGAGTATAACAAAGTTTTAAACAGGAATAAACGTTTATGAATATAAGCAGAACTGTTTCAAAATATATGTTTTATGAACTTAACTCGAAATAAACAGTGGAATAAACAAAATATGAATAACAGTTTTAAGTGTTAGTTGTAAATGTGTATATTACTAACCGGTCTTCCATTCAGCCATGTGTTCTATTCCAGTCTCGACTTCAATCTCATCGTTAACTTTACATTCTGCCTTAATATTAATCTCTTTTTTAACAATATCACTATCTCTCGTATTATTCATATTCATTATTATTTGTGAAACCAAACTCTTTCAATAATTCTTTTAATTTACAAATAAACAAAATTAATCTTGTTTATTAAGCAGCTAGTGAAATTAAGTAGCTCGTTTAAATAAGGACATTAAGTAGCAATCCGTGCGGAGTACTGCATAATGGCTCTGTACTGTACTCTGTGCCATTATGGCTCTTTCATAGTCATGGCAAGATTGAATATTAAAATCTACACATTCCTCTAGAAATTTTATAACAACACAACTCGTAATTTAATACACACAAGAAAATTGCAAAATATTTGCAAACAAGTACGCTTCCGGAACATCTATATGCACGTGGCGTATCCAGGACTCATAGTTATGGGGCACTGATGATTAAGGTGACCAGATTTTGAAAATCATAAACCGGGACAAATAAAAAAAAATCGTTTTATCAAATTATTTATTCATAAGCCACAGATAAAAAAATTAATAATTACAAACAATATTTAAGAAAGAAATTTTACTTATACGAATACTTTTTAGATTTGTGATTTTTTTCCAGCAAAACTTTATTCTTGGATATTTCATCGTAGAAATCCAAACAACTCGAATTTACTTTTATTGAGATGACTGCTTTTAATGTATTGACATGCATCCTACTTTTTTCTTCTGTCTAAAAAGAATTTACAAGACTGAATACTCTTTCAATTGGACTATTGGTTGCTGGAACACTGAAAGCAAATTCGATGATTAGCTTTGTATACTGACAAAGGATAGAATTCTCAACAAAATGACTGAAAACTTTTTTCCACTTATTAGTTGCGCTGTCAGTTTTAAATTCATCTTCATTTGATTTTTCTTCCAAAAATTTCTTTATCCTCGATGTTTCCGTAAATAGCAATTCTTCATTAATTGCGGAGAATTTATGCGCTGAAATAATAATAATTGGTTTTATTTCACTATAAATAGAATACATTATATCGAAACATTATTTGTATACAATATTTTGCATTATTCTACAATGAATAAAATTAAAACCTAAAAATAAGTACCACTGTAGGCTGATATCAGCCTGTGCGTGGTTTTATATTTTAATTTATATTATGTCATATCAAGTGATGAAGTTAAGAAAAATATTTTGAAAAATTGTTAAAAATTAGATGAGTTTATTAGTAAAATACTCTTGTACTGTATTTGTATTCTATAAATTTTTTGAAAAACATTTAAAAAAAGAGAATATGACACAAATCAAAACTATTACTTAAAATTCATTAAATATTTGTTGAATCTCCGAATTATTTAAATTTCTGCAAAATGTTTTAGCCCATTTTAAGTAATTGTTATCGAATATATTTACTGCGTTGGAATTAATAAATGTTGTAAAACTGGTATGAATTTTTTTGGTATGGTATAAAAAGCAGCGTTTTCCCATTGTTTTGTAAACTTTTATCCCAGCTGCTTGGTTTTTAAATCTCGTAAGATAATGATGATTTAAGGTGCGAACAGTATTGGGATGCTTTTTAATATATTTTAATATTGCATATATATACAATTTTGATGTATCCATCGCATGACTATCTACAAAAATTTCGTCTGATGGGTAATTTTTGCTTTTTCTGTGAATAATTTTTAATACAGATTTTTGACAGATTTTTATTTTCTGTAAATAGCATTCTGCTGCTCCACCCCACGACAACATACCAAAGGATAAAATTGATTCAACTAAGGAAAAGTAGAATATATATATTGTATTAATTGACATTATTTCTCTTAATTTTCTGAATATATAAAATGTTTTACGGACGTTCTTGTTTAAATTTTCTAGGTGTTTATCCCAGCGTAAGTGAATATCTAGAATAACACCCAGATATTTTATTGTATGTGTCTTTTTTATTGTGTTGTGGCAGCAGCAGTTAATACTACTAATTGGACAGTCATGTTTATGAACTACTATGTACTCAAAGGATGGTTGTGTGGTTTTGTTTATTGAAAATGGCATAAACTGCGTTTTCTCGACATTCAATGTTAGGAGATTAACATCCAGCCAGCTTTTTATTATTTGGAAGTCATGCTCTGCAAGTTTTCGTGTCTCGTCCCAAGAAGAGGCCTCAGTGAAAAGTACAGTGTCATCAGCGTACGAAATAAGTTTACTATTTATTTCTTTTATGTTTAGTAAGTCATTAATATAAATGAGGAATAAAACGGGACCTAGTACAGTTCCCTAAGGCACTCCACAGGTCACATGTTCATTTTCACTCTTCTCCCCTTCGATCACTACTCTTTGTATTCTATTTTCGAGATAACTAGAGAATAATTTTAAAGGTAATCCCCTTACACCATATATCTCCAGTTTTGACAGCAATAAAGAGTGATCGACAGTGTCGAAGGCTTTGGCAAGATCTAAAAAGATTGCACTGCATGACAGTGACTTATCTAAACTTGAATATATGTATTCAGTTAACTTTGCTATGCCATCCTCTACGCTCTTATTTTTTGTAAAACCAAACTGTTTTTCTGAAATCACATTCATTTTAGTGAAAAAATGTATGCATCTTCTCTTAATTACTTTTTCGAAAAGTTTAGCAAAATTAGTAATTAAAGATATAGGTCTATAATTGCCCATTATGTCGTGTGCCCCAGTTTTAAAAATTGGTTTTACTGTAGCAATTTTAAAAGATTTTTGAAACAGACCCTTAGATAGACAAATATTAAATATTTCTTCTAATGGACATACAATGGAATCAATAATTTGTTTTAAGGTTTCTGCCGAAATGCCATCATGTCCAGCAGATTTTTTATTTTTCATTTCGCGCACAAGTTCCTTTATTTCGTCAGTATCAGTTGGGGGAAGAAAAAGTGAATAATTATTACGTTTAATTGACTTTAGCATTGCAGATTGCCTAGCACTATTTTTCTTTATTCGATTTGACAAACTTTGTCCAACGTTAGCGAAATATTTGTTAAAATGATTAACTATAGTTTTTTTACAATTTATGACTGTACCATTAATGTTAATACTTTTAACATTACTATATTTTTTAGTTTTTTTATTTAAAGATTCATTCGCTAGTTGCCATATTTTTTTTGAATTTTTTGAATTTGAATCAATTTTTTGACGGTAATAATTATTTTTTGCTTTTTTAACTAGTGCTGTGATCTTATCTTTATATAGCATATAACATTGTTTAATGGAACAATTGTTTGGAGATAAAAGATGTTCCTTATACAGTTTATCCCTTATTTGCATTGATTTTATGATGCCTTGGAAAATCCAAGGTTTTCTTTTCTTTTTTAGCTTACTAGGCAATTTGCATATGCAGGAGTTAATATTGGAGTTAATTATATCTGTAAAATTGTCAATAATTCCGTCTAAATCACTTTGCAATACCTGCTTCCAGTTTATGTTTTGTAGGTTCTTATTTAGTTTTACATAATTGATTTGAGGTGCATTAGGGTACATGTTATTTGAAAGAGTATAACTGTCTTTTAAAATTTCATTATTTAAGTTAATTTGTAGGAAAGTAGGGCTATGGTCTGTTATTTTTGAATTTAATATTATGGGAAATAATTTATCATTAGTTATTTTACTTTTCAGAAATATGTGATCGAGACAAGCTTTCATTCTTGTAGGCTTATTAATACAAGAATTAAAACCGAAGCTATTTAATAAGTTTAAGTACTCATTGACGTGAGTATCTGTATTATTTAAAATATCAATATTAATGTCACCTACAAACATTTCATTTGGCAGTTTAGTGAGACTCTTCAGGTATGAACCAATGTTATTGACAAAAACACATATACTGATAGGAGGTGGTTTATATATTGCTGTAATACCAATTTTATTATTTTTTAAAGTAATTTCAGCCCTACTAATGTTAAAATTTTTAAGTATATTAATGTGTGTAACAGAGTGAGGGTATATATTTTGTAAGGTTCGCGACCTGTTGGAAGTAATGTCCCAAAAAACAGTGGCGTAACGGCGAAGCGGGGGCCTACTTGTAGTAGGACGCCCTATTATATGCATGCCCTAATGATAATTGCATAATTATAATGAGCAGCCACTGACTACGATATAAGCTGATGTCATCTATATGTTGAATGACATGTGGTGGGGAAAAGCTCTTAAAAGGAGATGAAGGGACATGAGGAGGATGGTCATTGCAAATGCCCCATCGGAGGATGGTCGCTGCAACCGCCCCATCGGGGGATGGTCGTACCTAAAAGCCTCAATGGGCTAGTGAGATCCGTGTTCGGGATTTTTGAACTTTACGATCCATCCTAGAATATTCAGAAGTGAAGTGCTTTTCTGTTCTGTTAAGAAATTGAGTGACTAAATTGTGTGTTTTGTGATACATATTTGGATTAGCTGTGTCACCTCAGAAATGATGTATGTATGTTCTATGTATTTTATTTAATAGGGCATGTAAAATATTCAAATTATAAGTTTAATTTACTAAATTGACGTCAAAACGGACCTCCAAACTATTCTTTGATCATAATGTTTTTTGATTAAATTTCATAGACCACACGTAGACTTAAGTTTTGTATATCTTTAGCTTAATAAACCTAGTTATAAGTTAAACTTATAACTGTTGCTTAATTTCAAACAACCCCCACATTCTCCTGTCCGGGTCGAACCCATAATTTCCAGGTTCCATGAGGGAGCTGTAAGCCAACCCAGCTTAATTGGGGCCTGAGAGGTAAGTGCCCACCGCTCGGGGTCTTACATTTGGTGTCAGTGTGGGGTAGTTTCAAGAAAATCCCTTGAAACGCAAGAATCGCCCGACAGGACTAAAATTTGTGTGGGAGTATTGTACTCTAAATTAATAATCCAAAAAAAAATTAAACCTTCTAAATTACGTTCAGAGACGAGATGAACGCAAGTACCTCAGCAACAGATAGCATGTTACCATCAATAGGAGCACATATCTCGGTCGAGGCAATCCCGACCTACGATGGGACCGGGAATGTGAAAAACTTCATTTCTATTCTAGAAGATACAGCCCTTCTTGCGGGATGGGCAGACCCTCAAAAGGTACTAATCGCGAAGTTGCGATTAAGGGGTACCGCAAAAAGTATTATTCAGTCAGAAGAAGCGCCCGGTGGATGGCCTCAAATGAAGGACCGGTTGTTAGCCCGGTTTGGGTCAAAAAAGCTACCGGGGCAACGCCTAGCCGACATAACGAGGTGTCGGCAGTATAAGGACGAATCGGTGCGAGCATATGCTGCTCGTTTGCGAGTATTATGCACTGAAAACGCAGCCGAAATTAAGACTGAAAATGTTGAAGTTTTAGCGGCTTTGAGGGAAAGAGAGAAAGCAGATGCCCTCAGCCAGTTTTTACTGGGGTTGCAAAACTCAATACAGCGGAGGGTCATGTCCGCCAACCCGCTCACATTTGAGGCGGCTATTGAATTAGCCGAGAGGGAAGAGTTGATTGAAAAGTTAACTAGTAAAACCGATAAATTAAATGTTAGGACTGTACGTGATGCGGATTATAAGAAGAGACCATCAGAACATCGTAATCCATCTGGAAATACGTCTGAATCCGGGCCTAGTCGTGATCGACACTATGGAAGTTACCGCGAGAATCGCGAGGGATACCGGCAAGCGCCGCTTAGGTTTCCGCCAAGACGGACGGAGCACCGCCCGAATAATTATGCTGGCTACAATGAAGCTGGAGAACGGCTATGTTTTAAATGTGGAAAGCCCGGTCATTTTCAGAAGGACTGTAGAGATAAAAACAAACCCCGGACATATCAGGGAAAGGATACTGATTTAAACGAGGGGGCAGCCGGTGCGAAGCCCCGAACCCCGGCTGCAGATTCAGCTCAAAAATTTTAAATTGTAAACTAGGGGCCCGGATCCGACATAATGACGTGGAATATGTAGATTCTGGATGTAATACTGTGCGTATTAAAATGGGGGACCGTGTTATTCGCGCGGTTTTGGATTCCGGAGCGGCAGTTTCCCTAGTTCAAGAACGAGATTTAACGGGGCATTTTAGTAGTAGCGCTATAGAAATAAAGATGTACAGGGAAACACGATACCTGTAGTAGGGCAAGTAAATTTACAGTTAGAGTCACCGCGAATCAAAATTTTAATGCATGATTTTTATGTTGTGAAAAATGTGTTATTTGAACCTGAATTACTATTGGGATTGGACTTTATGACCAAATTTAATGTTTTAATAGACTGGAGTAAACAAAGGGCCAGAATAGCAGGAAACTGGTTGCCGATGGAACCAGAGCATTTAACGGGGTATTTGGGCGAAAGTGGGAAAATTAATTTGGCTGAAGTTGAGCCGTGTAAAAGCCGTGTACACCCGTTAGAAGAAAAATTGGGGCCAACTAATAATTTGAAAATATTGGAGGGGCATATTGAAAACTCTAGTGATAATGCGGTGATTGTCCATTGCGTGTCTTTAGATTTAAAAATGGGACAAGGGATAGCAAAAACCCTGAAGGAAAAATATGAAATGTACAATTTGAATTCCGAAGGAAAACAGGTAGGCGATATTATTGTTTTTAACGCTAGTTCAGGGCGGATGATAATTAATTTGATTACTAAGTCACGTTATTATCATAAGCCGACATACGGTGCTATTAGGAGAGCACTGATAAAATTAAAGTTGTTTTGTCTAGAAAATGGACATACTGAACTCGCGATGCCAAAGATCGCTTGCGGACTGGATGGTAAAAAGTGGAAAATTGTTAAGAATATTGTAAAACAAGTGTTTAAGGGGACAAATATAATTGTAACGGTTTATAAATTAGTAGGTCTCCTGGCCACTAGTAAGAAAAATGTTGAACCAGGGCCGCCCCTAGCATTTGCGGGACCTGGGACAAAACTGGAATTGCAGGGCCCCAAAACTGGATTTGCGGGGCCCCATCTATATATATATATATATATATATATATATATATATATATATATATATATATATTGAATAACGTTATTTTCTTTAATACTATTAACAAACTACACATACTTATATTCAATGAAAATATAATTTTTTTCCAACTATTTATGAAACTTGGAATAATATTTTTAATGTATTTTATTATTTTATTACTGGACGGTCGAAGCGCGGGGCCCTTAAAGGCGCGGGGCCTGGGGCAGGTGCCCCACTTGCCCCCGCCTAGGGGCGGCCCTGTGTTGAACGTTCGGAGTTTGCAAACTCCACAAAATTTAGTAGGAGCAAGGAAGACGTGGGCAAATCTCGTGAAATTTTGAAGAAAGGAAATGATGATATGAAATTACGACCACATGCAACAGGTCTTGGGGAGACTGAACACCTCTCTGTTCACCTCTTGCACGATGTTGTTATACCAGCCAGATCAGAGGTGGTATGCCCTGGAAAAGTGAAGGTAGTGCACGCCCTACATTTTTCTGAAATTCTCCTTGAGCCTACAGAAATGTTAACTGCAGGAACTTTAGCTGCGCGGGTGCTATGTAAAAGCGCCAAAATTGTTCCGGTGAGATTGATGAATGTCTCTGAGACCGAGGTAACAGTGACAAAAGGCTCCCGGGTCGCGCAGGCAGTCGCTGCTGAAGAAGTACGTGAGAATACTGAACGTGAAGTCCCGAATACTGTTCAAAACCAGTCCAAAGTTAAGAAATCTGTGAAAAGAATCAGCACAGAACAGCGAGAAATTATTGAAAGTATGGAATTGAGTCATTTAGCCCCACTGTGTAAACAAAAAATGGAAAATTTGTTATATGAATACATTGATGTATTTAAGGCCCCTAATCAAAAATTGTCGTGTGCTAAAAATGTAGAGCATAAAATTATAACGCAAAATGTAAATCCCATAGTATCAAGGCCTTATCGTGTGCCGTATAAACATAAACATTTGTTGGATAAACAAATAGATGAAATGCTTACAGATCAAATTATAACGCACTCCGATTCCCCCTGGAGCGCCCCTGTAGTTCTTGTTGAAAAGAAAGCAAACACTTTTGATGACCCGCAACTACGCATTTGTATTGATTACAGGAAGTTAAACGACGTCACAAAAACAGATTATTTTCCTCTACCTAATCTTAAAGAAACAATCGACCAATTGTCCGGTGCGAAGTTGTTTACCACCATTGACTTAGTAAGCGGTTATTATCAAATTTCATTAGATGCCGACTCGCAACAATGTAGCGCGTTTAGTACGCCTACTGGACATTACGAATTTTTAAGAATGCCACAAGGATTAAAAAATGCACCTGCCACCTGGATGCGACTAATGATGACAGTACTTGCAGGATTACAAGGACAAATTTGTTTATGTTACCTAGACGACATAATAATTTTCAGTTCTGACGATATTGACGAACATTTACAAAGGTTAAGGGCGGTATTAGAAAAATTACGCGAATACAATCTCAAAATTAAGCCATCAAAATGTAACTTTTTGAAAACAGAAGCAAAATTTTTAGGCCATATAATTTCAAAAGACGGTTGTAAAACAGACCCGGCTAAATTAGAAGTTGTAAAAAATTTCCCAGCACCTAAAAATGTAAAAGAAATTAGGTCATTTTTGGGATTATGTAATTTTTATCGTCGCTTTGTGAAAGATTTCGCAAAGATTGTACAGCCTTTGACAGAATTGACTAAAAAGGACATACCCTTTTCTTGGACTAAAAGACAAGTTGACGCTTTTGATCTGTTAAAAACCGCTTTATGCACACCACCTGTATTAAAATTTCCGGATTTTTCAAGACAATTTCGGGTTACTACGGACGCCTCTAAGCAAGCCGTAGGAGCCATTTGATCGCAGATTTATGATGGTCAAGAACACCCTGTGTGCTATATTAGTCGTAATTTAAATAAAGCAGAAAGAAATTATTCAGTTACAGAGCAAGAGTGTTTAGCCGTAGTTTGGGCTGTTAAACAATTTAGGATATATTTGGCAGGGACGAAATTCACTTTGATAACGGACCATCGACCTCTAAAGTATTTATTTATTTTATTTATTTATTTATTTATTTATTTAATACATCTGTCCCAACAGCATAGCCAAAATTGGACAGGAACATAATTAACAATATAAAGACTTAAAAATTAAAAACTATTAAACATAAAAAATCATAATACACAAAAATGAATAAATTTATAGAACTTTATATGAAAATTATTAGAATTATTAGAACAGTTCAATTTTTGTATTCTGCTCGTAATATGAACACATCCTGTTCAATGGGGATTTGAGGAATAGATTGGTATGTGCCTGGGGAAGATAAAAAAGTGAGGAATGCCTTGTACGGAAAGATGGGATGTGGAAATTTAATTGTTGAAAGGAAAGTGGATCGTCAATTAGATTTGATGCTAATTTTTTAAGATAGTTTGTGGAGCTTAATTCACGACGCTCACTTAAAGATTTGGTGGAAAAAATATGAAGAAGGGTACTATACGAGAGATCGAAAGGGGGGTAGGATCCCATAACTTTAAAGTAGATGAACTTTAAAAATTTATGTTGCACTTTTTCAATGGCATTCTTTTGAATCTCATAAATGGGATCCCATACTATTGAACAATATTCAATTTTAGAGCGAATGAATGCATAGTAAAGTGTGAAGATAACGTTTATGTTTGAAAAAGTGCGTGAATTCCTGATAATAAATCCTAGCATTTTATAGGACGAAGAACAAATCGTATCTATATGCGAGTTGAAAGTAAGTCTACTATCAAACTCGATGCCCAGATCCCGGGTACTTTCGCAACGAGTAAGCAACTGATTGAGTATCGAATAGGAGAAAATAGTGGGGTTACATTTTCGTGTAAATGTCAGAATTTTGCATTTAGAAAGATTGAGGTTAAGTTTGTTTAAGGTGCACCAATTAGAGATATTTTCCAGGTCGTTTTGAAGAATGTGGCAATCATTATTTGAAGAGATAGTGCGGAAAATTTTGAGATCATCGGCAAAAACTAATCTTTCACTGACTATTACATTATTAATGTCATCAATAAATATTAAAAAAAAAAGAGGGCCTAAATTTGATCCTTGTGGGACTCCGGAAGTGACTTTAAAAGGTGAGGTTGTATGACCACAATAGGAAACAGATAGATTGCGATCTAGAAGATACGACGACAATAACGCTACCAGTGATGGTGACAGTCCAAAAATTTTAAGTTTTTCAATGATAATTTGGGGATCAATTGTATCAAAAGCTTTGGCAAAATCGGTATATACAACGTCTACCTGATTATTTCTATCCAGAGCAGACGAAACGTAATGCGTGAAATAACAAAGGTTGGTCGATGTGGATCTGTGTTGCATAAAGCCATGTTGTGAAAAGGATAGTTTATTTTTTATATTGAAGTAGATATTTTTATATATAATGGATTCGAAGATTTTACTAAAATTTGGGAGAACGGTCACAGGTCTATAGTTTTTTATAAGACTTTTATCACCAGATTTGTGTATAGGAGTGACACGTCCCAGTTTCCATTTAGAAGGAAAAGTACTGGTTTTTATAGATAAATTAAAAATGTGGAAGAGTGCTTCTGAAAAAGGTGTGGCACAGTCTCTGATTATTAAATTTGGGATAAGGTCTGGACCGCATGATAAGTTATTTTTCATGGTTTTTTTAATAGCGTTTTCTATATCATCAGTAGAAATATATGATAGAGAGACTAAAGTATTAGAGACATTCTTAAGAAGAGTATTGCTATTAGAATACGTAGAGGAAGGTGATGAACAGACGGAGGAAAAGACACTTTGAAAGAAATTTACAAATCCATTTGCTATACTCGGAATAGTAGAAAAGTTTTCATTATTAAAAGACATAATGCTGGGGTTTGATGAATTTGATTTTTTAGAATTGACAAACGTCCAAAATTTTTTTGGGTCTGATATGATTGAAGATTCACAGGATTTAATATAGTTATTATATGAAATTTTTATATCTGTTTTAAGCTTGGAACGAAATTGTTTGTATTTTTGTAAGAAAAATGTATTGTTTTGATATTTTTTATGCATTTTGTAAAAATGATTTTTCTTACTTAAATCTAACCTGATTTGACGAGTGAACTAAGGGGGAAAGGTCGTGTTATAACTAGGTTTAGGAGGGATACATTTATCAAAAATGTTGTATAAAGCCGAGTACAAAAATTCAACTGCAATATCAACATTGTCGAATGATTTAAGCTGACTCCAATCATAATTACTAATTAAATTATAAAGTTCTATAAAATTAGCTTTTTTAAAGTTAAACATACGGGAAGTAACACAACGTTTAGTATTAGTTTTTTCATGTTTTTCATTTAATCTGGTATTCATTAGAATGTTGAGAGTGGGATGAGAATTATATTCTCTACTGAATATTAACAATGTTTCGCGTGAGACTAAACAATCAACATTTGATAATACCAAATCAAGAACATGGTTATCTTTATTAATAACATTATTATATTGCGTCAAACTAAAAAACGTTATAAAGTTACGAAATAGCTTTGAATTTCTTGAATTTTGATTTGAAATTAACTCGGGTATATTAAAGTCACCAATAATAATAAAATTATTATCGTTTAAAAAGGGCAAAGATTCAAAAAATCCAAAAATATTTTCGAATTGGTTAGGCCGCATGGCTGGTGGAATATAAATACAAAATACAAAATAAAATACAGAGTTTATAGATATTTTGGCACAAGTAACATCAACATTTATAGGTAGCAAATTACTGTAAGTATCAAGAGGCACATTAAAAGAACTTATTTGGCTAGACACTAGAAGGAGAACACCGCCCCCACGTGAAACTCTGCACTCCAGAAAGTTGCGATCTTTCCGATATATATTGTAAGATCCGTTGCTAATCTCTGCATTAAAAACACTGTCACTTAACCAGGTTTCGGATAAAGCTATAATATCGAAGTCGAGCGATGGTAAAGATGATGAGAGTTGATCTAGTTTCATGTTTAATCCTTGAACATTTTGGTAATACATTGAAATAGTGTTTCCATTTAAAGTTTTTCTAAAAAATAATCCTGCGACTTAATAATATGTGCGGCAAGTTTTTTACAAAGAAATTTCTTTGTGGAAATTTTTAGGTGAATACCATCCCTGGTGTAACTTCGTTCTTCGATGTAAAAATTTGTGTCAAACAAATAGCAATGCGCTTTGCACTCAGTCATATCATACAGAGTACAGTTCATATTAAAAATATCCTTATTAATTTCAAATGGTCCATTATTTGAGTAGGGTACAGCAAAAATGACAACGTTGGTGTTTTTAGTTTGTGATATTATTTTGGTGTATGTATCACTAAGATTTTTAAAATTATTGGGATAGTTGTTGGTTCCACCTAGTACAATCACGTGATCTTTCTTCGTGAAATTGGCTGTTAAATGAGGAAGCCTTTCAACTACGCTACTGAGATGCGCATTAGGTTTTACATATGAATCTACTGTAAAATCATCACTTAAGTATTCCCTTAAAAAGTTACTGAGATAACGACCATGACTGTCACTTAGTATTAATACTCTTTTCTTTGATTTGTTATTATTTAATTTATGTTTATCATTATCTGGTCTATTAATTGATTTTAGATTTTCTACTTTATTTGCGTCGTGAGGGTTAGCAGGAGTATTTCTAATTTTATTAGGTATGGTGTTAGATTGATCATCATTAGGCACGGATGGTTTAGATAAAAGCTTGTTTAATTTGTTATTAAGCTTACGGTTATCTTCAATAATTTTCTTATTAGTATTATATAAGCTTTTAAGTGACAGTTCTAATTTATTAATTTTTGATTTTAAGATATTTATTTGGGAACATTTAGTTTTGCGGCGTTTTTTAATACTATTATCAGAAAATGAGGTGTTATGTGACAAACTATTATCAGTTGTTTGAATTTCGGCATTATCCAGCATAATATTACTAGAACTTTCACCATAGTTCTCGGAGCTATCAACTGTAGAAATAAAAGATGAAGACAAATTATTTTTCAGTCTCGTTACAAGCTCTTGTTTTTTGCCTTGACTAGTTAGCCCTAAGATTTTTAGTTCGTTTTTCAGTGTCGGTAATTTTAAAGAGTCAATACGTACTTTAGGCATTGTTGATAGCTGATATAAACTAAAATATGATAAAAATATCAAGGTATAAATAAAAAATTATAAAATTTAATTGTAATAAATAAATAAAACGAATAAAATAAAAAATTATTTAAAAAAATTAAAAAACAGTAATTAATAATAAAATTGAATAATAAAAAAATAATAATAAAAAATAAATAAAATATAAAGAATAAAATATAATGAAGTCCGGGTGCAGTTAAAATTTATAAAATTTAATTATAATAAATAAGTAAATAGAAAAAATTAAAAATTAATTTAAAAAAATTAATAACAAACAATTAATAATAAAAATAAATAACAAAAAAATATTAATAAAAAATAAAATAAAAAGTCCGGGTGTGCGAGATTTGAACCACGAACCTTTGAATTATAAGACAAGAGTGCTATCAACTAGACTAATTAGTTATTGTTACAGAATTATTTAGAGACAGGGACACATTCTTCTGCCCCAAGGGGTCTGTCAAGGGGTCATTTACTGACTTTGAAGGACCCATCGTCAAGGTTGTGTAGGTGGGCATTACAATTACAAGAATACAACTTCACGGTTGAACATCGGGCCGGAAAATTAAATACTAATGCGGATTGTTTATCCAGAATACCAGAAAATAGTATCAAATCTATGAATAAGGCAAAGAAAGATGAAACATCAGATGTAGAAATTGAGGAAATAGAAATTCAACCAGAAATTGAATTAATCTGGGATAGGGAAAAAATAAAATTTGAACAGCAAAAAGACGAAGAAATTAAACGCATAATAACGCAAATGAAAAACTCTGACATGGACTGTACCACTTCATTTGGAATTATAAATAATAAACAAACATACTTCTTAAGTGCTGATGGGTTAGTTTATAGATTACGTAGTGGCGATGAACGTTATGACCAACTGATAGCGCCAAGAGGAATGCGATATAAAATTATGCAAACTCATCATAATTCACCGATTTCTTGTCACGTAGGATATAAAAAGACTTTGGAATTAATAAAACAAAATTTTTATTGGCCAGGGATGACAGCTGATGTTAAGAAATATTGTGAACAGTGTCATTCATGCGCTATACACAAAATCAGGATATAAAAATATAGCACCTTTGCAGAAATTACCGGTACCTGCCGCCGTTTTCGGTAGAATTAGCCTTGATATAGTAGGTCCATTGAATAAAACAAGGAATGGAAATAAATACATACTAACTTGCGTGGATTATTTAACTCGGTACCCTGAGTGCGTACCATTAATGGACATACAAGCCAGGACCGTAGCTAAAGCATTTTGTACAACTATTATTGCTAAGTATGGTGTTCCTGATACAATTTTAACAGACTGTGGTACTCAATTTTTATCAAAATTATTTAGGGAAGTGTGCAAATTACTTCGGATAAAGCAATTGCAAACAACTGCATATAGGCCACAATGTAATGGTGCGGTAGAAAGAATGCACGGTACCTTAAAGACAATGTTATCCCATTATATGACAGAATATGAAGATTTATGGGATGAATATTTGCCTTTCGCCCTAATGGCGTATAGAAACACTGTCCATCAATCAACCAAGGAAACTCCATTCTTTTTAATGTTTGGACGAGATATGACATTACCGTGGGATGATGTACTTCGGAACCAACCACTTAAATATGACATTGACGAAAATTATGCATCAGAACTAATGTATCGGCTTAGTCAAGCGCATCGTAAGGCCGTAGAGAATTTAGAGGATGCGGCCGAATGTCAATGTGAAAGATCAAAACGAAGCGCTAGGCCTCAAAGTTTTCGGTTAGGTGATAAAGTGTTGTTAAACAATCCTATAATAAGTTCAAAATTACCGCGTAAATTCCAACCCAAATTTACAGGTCCATATCGTATTATAGAAATTCGTGGTCCGGAGACATACAAAATTAAAGAAATTTATGGTAAAAGACAATTTGTTGTACATAGCGACAGACTCAAAAAGTATAAAGGACAGTGTATACATAGGCAAAACGTTGATAAAGACCGTGACCCTGAGGATGAATCAGATGTCGAAGATTCTCAATTATTCATACCTATTAACGCAGAGACGGCTCCAGCCCAAATAAGAAATGAAAGACATCTTGGAGAAATTGAAGAATTGCATGATCTCGAACCACCATATGAAGAGGAAGAACGTTTTGAAGACATTGAACAGCAACCAGCGTACCAGCAAGAGAATGAAGAATTAGATCAAGAACATTTGCAGGCTGTTGAGATGCAACAACCAGAAGAAGTAGCCGCAGAACAACCAAGTGGCCATCACACGCGCAGTCATGGGCCAGCACCGGAATACCCTTGGGTGCTTCCTAGACATATTTAATGGGAGAGGGTGATGTGATTAGAAAAAAAAAAATACATGATAAAATAGATTGATAATAATAAATTGAGATAGTTTTAATCGATCGAAAAGATATATTAACTGTGTTTTTGTTTCAATGTTTCAAATTATGATTTCAATGTTTTAGGCTCAATCGTTTTCTGCTGATATTGTTGTTGTGGTGCCTCCCAGGAGGACGAGCGCTCATCGCGTATGATTGTCGGAGTTCACAAACTAACGTGACTGTAGTGTCACTCAAGGATGTGGCTGGTTGCCCTGACCCTTATGTGGTGTTTAAATTTGACAAAATTTATAATTGAAACCGTCATGAACGGTTTCGCAATTCTTTATGTTACAGGTGGCTGCGGCCTCGCTCTCTTAGCAGCAGTATGGGCTACCCTGACCCTATGGGTAATACGCCGTGGGAAAATGAATCAAACCGACGACGCACCTCCAAAAACTTCAGAACGTATTGAAAGAAGCAGCCAGACCTTGGTCACAAGTCAATCCACCACTATCGCACTCGAGACCAATACGAATACCCAACCTATACACAATTCGACGCCCTCAGATTTGAACCCTACTAGAGATGGACCTTACACATTTCTACAGAAACAAGTAGACACGTCTTGGGAAGTATAAATACGAAAAAAAAATACCCACAAATTTTGTTAAGATTTATTTTTGATCATTTGAAATCTGTTTGTCATTGTCTTACGTGATTAGCACTCAATGTTAGAGGGGCTTATCACCAAAATCCTATACCAATTTTGTAATGCATGAAACCACTGGAGAAAACGGAAACAATAATACATTTTGTAATAAATTTAGAGGATTCCATTGTTGGATTATTATGGTTGATTAATTTGTTCTGAGTTTTCATATTTTTTTTTTACATTTTTTTTCCCTAAAATATGCATATTTAGCTATGCACATTTTAGTTATTGAAACAGTTTCCCTTTTTCTCCTGGTTTAAATAAAAAATAATAATTTTCTTGATTGGGGTAGGAGGTAACAGAGATTTGACCTCCTAATCCCCACACTCCGATTTAAGCAGGATCCTTCCGTTTTGTTTTCTAGCTTACGCCAAGGCGGGTGATCTGAGACCGTATACTTTTAGGCCGTTTTTTCAAAATTTGGTGTCACCACCCGTTAGGAAGGATGCCTAGGGAAGCCCTTAAGGGGAATTAAGGACTTTGAGCTCACCCGTTTGCAGACATTGTGGCCAACTACGCTGTAAAGCCTAGTTCGCTACATTGTTTCCAAATAGAGCAGCCCCCTTTTCACGTGTAGAAAAAGGCACACGTTAAACTTCTGTGGGATTTAATCGCTCAGTTTCAATTAGTGTAATGAAGGTGGCTGTGCCCACTTATGAATTTCACTGCGAATGAGCAGTAATTGTTAGGATTAGTTTTTGTTTTCTTACAAAAGGGAAAACCTCTATTTTAAATAATGTAATATATTACATGTAATACAATGTAATGTAATACAATATGTAATTAATTTAACATGCGTAAATGTTAAACACGCATTCTTATGGGAAACTGATATTTAATATGTCTCTGGAAATATTTTGGTTGGTTACAGAACTTTAATTGTTATTTTTACTTAATTCCAAAATTTTGTAAAATATATTATCGTAATATATAACTTATGAAATGCCCAAAATGAAAAATTAAAAAAAAAAAAAAAAACTACCATCAAGCGAACTTACATACATCTTCAATTGGTTAATAGTAATTATTTGGATAAAATAGGAGTAAATTTACCAGATAGTAAGTTGATGAAAAAGTAATCCATAAGCATAGAAATGATTCCTTTTTCTGTAAGGATGGGTCAGATGTAAGGTTCGCGACCTGTTGGAAGTAATGTCCCAAAAAACAGTGGCGTAACGGCGAAGCGGGGGCCTACTTGTAGTAGGACGCCCTATTATATGCATGCCCTAATGATAATTGCATAATTATAATGAGCAGCCACTGACTACGATATAAGCTGATGTCATCTTTATGTTGAAGGAGATGAAGGGACATGAGGAGGATGGTCATTGCAAATGCCCCATCGGAGGATGGTCGCTGCAACCGCCCCATCGGGGGATGGTCGTACCTAAAAGCCTCAATGGGCTAGTGAGATCCGTGTTCGGGATTTTTGAACTTAACGATCCATCCTAGAATATTCAGAAGTGAAGTGCTTTTCTGTTCTGTTAAGAAATTGAGTGACTAAATTGTGTGTTTTGTGATACATATTTGGATTAGCTGTGTCACCTCAGAAATGATGTATGTATGTTCTATGTATTTTATTTAATAGGGCATGTAAAATATTCAAATTATAAGTTTAATTTACTAAATTGACGTCAAAACGGACCTCCAAACTATTCTTTGATCATAATGTTTTTTGATTAAATTTCATAGACCACACGTAGACTTAAGTTTTGTATATCTTTAGCTTAATAAACCTAGTTATAAGTTAAACTTATAACTGTTGCTTAATTTCAAACAACCCCCACATTCTCCTGTCCGGGTCGAACCCATAATTTCCAGGTTCCATGAGGGAGCTGTAAGCCAACCCAGCTTAATTGGGGCCTGAGAGGTAAGTGCCCACCGCTCGGGGTCTTACAATTTCTTATAAACAAAACCACTCCATCATTTTGATTGTACATACCACAATTATAATAAACACTGTAGCCATCTAAAGAAAACAAATCGATGTTATCAATGATCTATATATCCAGATATTTATTCACCAAGCCTCTTGATTTTGTAACATCATTCCATGTTGGTATTGCTTTCAGTAAAACCCATTGAAATATGGATCCAAATTGGAAACAGTTTGTCCATTCTTCTAAATAATTTAAATATGTGCCAAAGAATTCATCAGCTGTCTGATAGAATGTGTTTGAATCTAGTAAACCCTTCTCAACAAGATGATCGATCATATCCGATAATTTAAAACCGATAAATTTCACTTCTTGATATTTAAATATCTTTGTTTTTATATAAAAATTCGTTTATCTAGCTTGTAAAATATTTGATAGACATATTTGTAAATAAAGTAATATTTTGAGGGCTTGCGGGATAATAGAAAAAATTGGGTTCGTGAAGTTTATTTTTTTGGAATTCTAAACCGGGACACAAAGAGTGCCTTTCGGGACGCCGGGACAAATTATGCAAAACCGGGACTGTCCCGGCCAAACCGGGACGTCTGGTCACCTTACTTATGATGCTTAAAATTTTGTCGTGGTCCTTGTATCAAGCTGATTTTTTTTAAATTAGAAAAAACCATATTCTAATCATAAATACGTACGCGAATATAATAAACGAAATACAATTTAATGACATAGAACAGTGTTTCTAAATATTTTTGGCATTATGAATCTCCTGTAATGTTTTTTGAAGTTGGCGGACCCCTATCGAGGCGGTCCATATATACATTCAAGTATAATATATACACTTGACTTATCGAATTTCATTGGTACACTTATCCGCATCATATAGTCCCGATCTTGCGCCAAGTGATTATCATTTATGCTCCCACCTCAAGAGGTTTGGGTGATAGACGACGAAATGAAAACAACAGTGAGAAACTGGCTCATTTTTGTGACAAACTTATCCAAAAAATCTGTCACAACTGTTTCAATATTCTAAATGGTGACTATGAAAAATCATAAGTAATAAGATACCTCTTCATTTAAGTATTCCATACTTTGTGGAAGAATGGGAATTCCGGGGGCTCTCCTCCGGAAGAAAATTTTTGGAAAATGCATTAAAATAATTGCATTTTTTGCATATTTATGTCTTCGCTGCTGGCTTTTTCAGTGACCGCCTTCATGCGTGTACACGTGTAGTACGAAGAAATATTAGTTTTAATTTGTAGTTTACTATGCCTCCTTATAAGGAGGTAATTTATTTTTCTGCTTGGTTTTAGAGGAAAAAAAAAACAAGTAGCCCTTCGGGATATTTGTAATTTCGTCCCTTTGTATTATTCTTTTGTATGAAAAATGACCCTCGACCCAAATGAGATTGATACCTGCTGTAGGATATTGATGTAAATATCAAAAAGAAAAAATATATATATATGCTAATTTCACCCTTTACTAATAAAAAAAGTGATTGTTAAGTCATATATCAAGAGCTTTCATTTGGTAACCCTCAAAATTTTACAAACATACATAAATATTTTTCGATAAACACATTTTTGTTAAGTCAAATTTCAATTCTCTATATCCAGCAATTTTGCCACAAGTTATAACGAACAGATAGATAGACTCATGAGTAGCAGTATAAGATTTTCTTTATGAAACCTACGACAAGAAAAAATCACATAGAACATAGGAATATTCATTTTATATTAATTTCCATACTGATTCTAATAAAAAATAGACTATGTTGTACAACGTCGTGATTATACAGTACGATTATTTTAAATTTTTAAAATATTCATTTCATTTGCCTTTATACCCCCTCACCTTGAATACGCCAGTGTCTATATGAAATATTAGGGTGTTAATAAAGCCAATAAAGTTATCTTAACACACTTCTACGAACTCTGCGCTTGCATCTGACTATAATAAACTGTTAGAAGTGGCTTGACGAACAGACCTATTAACAAAAATTTAGTCAACATTAAACGTTTTTCATACACATTTGAAGCAGGGACAAGTGAAAAATTCAACATTATCAAAGTGTTAAAAAACCTCTGAAAAGCAAAAATACCATTAAAAAAATAAAAGTTAAATTTTAGAAGTATAAATAGACATTTTCTTATTCACTTTTAATAAAACGTAAGTATAAATAGTTCGTTTATTAATTATTTAACACATATTTCATGTTGGTTCTAAAATTAAATTGCAGAACTACAAACTGGTAAGGAAACCATCCAATATTGGATGATGTTTTTCTTTAAAATGACCACCATATACTTAACAAGAAGTATTTAGACATCATTTCTTAATTTTTTCACTTTACTTATTGTAAAAATGAAGCGAGAATCGATAGAAACAAAAAGTAATTCCTGAACCAGGCGTAAACTAAGACACTATCATTTTATCAATTTTTCGCCTTACTGCAGTTAGAGCGATACGCCTTAATTTGAGTCACCAATAGAACCATGGGATATCTTCAGATCACGCAATTTTATTAAGTTTATTAAATACTTTACTTTAATCTTTTTAGAGCACTGTTGAAGTTTAATTAAGAACACAGGGCTGCGAAGGTTGGCCGCATTAAGCAGACCTACGGAGACAGTGTTTTGTCAAGGACCAAGGTTTTTTGGTGGTTTAAGGCATTTTCAGAAGGAAGACAATTGATTGAAGATGAATCACGAAGCGAAAGGCTTTCATCTTCAAAAACCGATGAAAATGTCTGAAGTTTTGCAAAAGTTTCCGTTACACTGTGCCCAAGTCTGAAGCAAAACCTGATAGCATACCGTTGTTCGAAATGAATGTCACTCATTTTTAGAACGCACTAGAAAAAACTGTTTCACGAAAAAAATTGCTACGGACAACAAAACTACTCTAGCGACTTCAAACTCGTACTGAAGTCGTAACACATGTTCACCAGCCACCCCTCCAAGTCCCGCGTCCCAAATGTTGCCAGATCAAACTCTGTTGCCAGTCCGGTTATTTAATTTACACATCTCGTACATGATTATACGTGTGCAGAACACAGTAATAAAAATAAACGCATTGATAAAGAAGTTTCAGAATCAAATAAGTTTTGTATTTATTTAAGTACACCAGTTATTTTTACAGAATAATTTGTGTAATTATAATATAAATTATTTATTCAGTAAATAGATCAGTGCAGGGTGACTTTAACTTTTGTAAGAACAGTTTTGAAAGAATAAGTTTAGGTTATGTTAATGTTATGATATTGTAAGGTTCGTGACCTGTTGGAAGTAATGTACCCAAAAAAACAGTGGCTTAACGCCGAAGCGGGGGCCTACTTGTAGTAGGACGCCCTATTATGTGCATGCCCTAATGATAATTGCATAATTATAATGAGCAGCCACTGACTACGATATAAGCTGATGTTATCTATATGTTGAATGACATGTGGTGAGGAAAAGCTTTTAAAAGGAGATGAAGGGACATGAGGAGGATGGTCGTTGCAAACGCCCCATCGGGGGATGGTCGTACCAAAAAGCCTCAATGGGCTAGTAAGATTCGTGTTCGGGATTTTGAACTTTACGATCCATCCTAGAATATCCAGAAGTGAAGTGTTTTTCTGTTCTGTTAAGAAATTGAGTGACTAAATTGTGTGTTTTGTGATACATATTTGGATTAGCTGTGTCACCTCAGTAATGATGTATGTATGTTCTATGTACTTTCTTTAATTGGGCATGAAAAATATTCAAATTATAAGTTTAATTTACTAAATTGACCTCAAAACGGACCTCCAAACTATTCTTTGATCATAATGTTCTTTGATTAAATTTCATAGACCACACGTAGACTTAAGTTTTGTATATCTTTAGCTTAATAAACCTAGTTATAAGTTAAACTTATAACTGTTGCTTAATTTCAAACAACCCCCACATTCTCCTGTCCGGGTCGAACCCATAATTTCCAGGTTCCATGAGGGAGCTGTAAGCCAACCCAGCTTAATTGGGGCCTGAGAGGTAAGTGCCCACCGCTCGGGGTCTTACAATATGATCTTTATATATTGCTTATTTTCCCCCGAATAATAACTACTAACTTTCACTGAATATTATTCTCTATACATCTAATATTTTAAATAAAAGTCTTTACGTCCGATGATATGATTAATAATTGTTTTATTTTATTCATTATTAAAGCATACATATAAATTTCTTATATATCTAATATATGTTTATGTAATACAATTATACAATAATGCATCAATAATAAATACAGTGCCTATATAGGCTGGCCCACAAAGAACAAATTAATGTTCAGCGCGTGGTGAAAACATAAGATACGTTATACTTAAATTTATTTATTATACCAATATAATAGTATTATACTATAAGTATCAAACAAAAAACAAAGAATAGAAAGTAACTTACATATAAGAAATAAAAATCAATGTATAAATTTAAATTAAGAAACAAATAATATAAAATAATAATAATAATAGAGTTGTAAAAAAAAACAAAACTTTTTTACAAAAAAAAACATTTTTTAATTAATTTTTTACTATTCATAATAGTCAGGATAATGTTATTGTTTCTTAAGAAGTTGTAAAATAGATTATGTAATCGGCTAGAAAAATAAATATAATAACATTCTAATTTACGTTTTTTATGTTTAAATGGAGTTGCTAATTGATTATCTTTTGATCTAGTCGAATAATTATGTTCTGCATAATTTATAATGTTTGGATTTTTAATAATATGAGTAAGAATAGCAATAATATATAGTTGATTTATACTGAATATTTGAGCGTCGGAGAACAGCAACGTCGACAGAAACAATTTAGACTTGAATGTTATTATTACTAAACTTTATCACAGCAGTGAGAGCTTTATTCAAATCACGTTACTTCTAAATCTGTTACTTTAAATCCTTGTTATACCACTACCAGTGTTACTTCAATGAGCGCTCTAGTTTAAAGTAACACTTTACTCTATACTTCTTGATTAAATATTCATTCATGTATTTGTATCGATAGAAATCGGACGTAAATAAACAAGTGTGAAGTATCTTGGTGTTTTAATTAACAAATGTTATGTGTGTAGTACAACCCTTAATCATTATTTAAGCTGATTGCTAACATAAATATAGCTGCAAAATCATTATTTACAAAACTTTGGCAACTAAAAATGTATTAATTGAAGCATTGGAAAAAAAAGTTTATGTGTAGAACGTAACGTTGTTTTAAACATAATTACCCTGAAGTTCCATACATTTTTGTGGTAGTCCACTAGTTCCTTAATTCAATCACGGAAGCAAGTTTTCGGATGTTCTTAAAACCAACGATGTACCACCTTTTTTACCTCGTCATTACAACTAAACTGCCCTTGTAATACGTCTTTCTTCGAACCAATGACATGATAATCGCTAGGCGCAAGATCTGGACTATAGGGTGGAGTAGAAGAATCTTAAATTTAAAGTTTTGAAATGTCTTTACTGTTTCAGCCGTTGAGGTGGGTCTAGCGTTATCATGACGCAAGTAACTTTGACATTAATCCTCCTCGTCTGTTACGAATAGCTGGTTTCAGATTTTCTTTTGGCATGGTTGAAAATCTTTCAATTTAACAGCTTGTGCAAGCATTCTACGTTTTCCCCTTTCTACTCAAAGAATGCGTATTACGGAATATTGCTTTTCAGCGGTACGTTTTGACATAAACGATTCCATACTTGTACTTAACTGCACGAGCTAGACACGTTCAGAACACGTTTAAACATGATTTCGTGAGTTAACGTCCGTCATGTGCGATACCGGTTGTTCAACAATTGCCAAATATGCTCTACTACCCTACATGTAAAAATACTGTATTACTGATCACATTCCAATGTTTTTTCTCAAACTGTATTTGTTTGTTCCTTTTGAGAATTGATAATCCCGAAAAAGCTTAATCACATTGAACATTTTTGATTTTTTTCTCTCCAGAATGTATTCGTTTATGTTTAATGAGATTTGATGAAGTTGCAAATGCTTTATTACACTCACATTTGAATGGTCTCTCTCCAGAATGAATTCGTTTGTGTTCAATGAGATCTGATGAACTTGCAAATGCTTTATTACACTGAGCACATTTGAATGGCTTATCTCCAGAATGTATTCGTTTATGTTTAATTAGATCTGATGAACGTGTACATGTTTTACTACACTGATCACATTTGTATGGCTTCTCTCCAGTATGAATTTGTTTGTGTCGAACAAGACTACTCTTTCGACTAAATATTCCATTACATTGTTCACATTTAAACGAATTTTCGCCTGAATGTATTCTTGTGTGTCTAATAAGATGTACTTTCTGCCAAAAAGCTTTATTACACTGATCACATTTAAATTGTTTCTTACTGGTAGATGTTGCGCTAGCTATAAACAAATATTTAGTTAAAATAGTATGTATATATTGTTTCTGGGGGCCCTGAAAGGCTGGGTTTAAAAAAAATGGGTCTCAATTATTAGTTTTAACACAAATTTGTATATTTTATTTGAGGATCATCCGAAAATTAAGGTTACCTGTATTTTCCTCATATTCATCGTCATCTCCGCATTCAGACTTGATGTCAATCTCCTCAGTGATGATATTAGTGTTGTAGTTATACTGGGACATGTCATCTGTAGATGATATGCAAATTGTCTTCCGACTATCACGACTTTCTACAATATAAATATTCATAGTTACTATTTGATGAAGTAGCAAAAATGCACTTTAAATATATTAGGTGGGTACTAGCATTAAAAAGCAAGGTCATTGAAGTTCAGGGACTTTATAGATATGTGGATGTTACATTTTAAATGTCATTTTAATTTTATTTTAGCTAATGTACTATAAAATTAAGTTCTGATGAAGATTTAAAATATAAATCGAAACGTTAGCGAAGTTAAAATATTGTTTTAATTTTAGACCTATCTAAATTCCATTACTTCCATATAATATTGTTAGTTTTGTACGAGAAATTTGTGACCTAGGTTTATAAACAAAATTCCAAGGGGGTTATACCTACAGTTAATTCCGAAACAAGTACAGGACCCTTAGCTGCTTGAAATTAAATAAACAAAATTCCAAAAATTGAGAAAATATTCTCGTAACAAAATAATATAAAACTTTCTCTCAACACAGTATATAAACTGCACATATTAACCAACTTCCGCTCTTTTAAAAACATCAGCTATTGACTGTTTCTAATATGAATCCACACAATGATCTGAACTCAGAAGCTCTCCCTTTTCTGGGACAACTATAGGACTGTTTTATGCAAAGAACTTAAATCGCATAGTGATAGTCTAGAAAATCAGCTATATGTGAAGCTACACAATCAAAGTAATTTTCACCCAGCTCAGCAATTACACTAAGAAAACACTACATATTAATTAAACCAGTTCTACTGACCAGTTTTTGTGACAGCTGCACTCTCCAAATCAACTCCAGATTCACTGGTATCCACAGGTTCAGACTTGATGTAAATCGTTTGGAACTTCATCTTTGATTCCTGTAATAAACAGATAATAGTAAAATATAAACTAATTGCCTACTGTAAAAAAATATCATTCAAGATGTTCATTGATAAAAAACTGCTGAAATTCGCCTGAAAAAATAAAATAAATAACAAAATAGCAGTTACAGTCTAGAGTAAAGTTAGTTTTACACAGTTCAATTAATTGATTAACAAATTGATCAAGTTTTTTGTCAATTAATTGAAAAATTTATTGGTAACCTTGGAAACAAAAACATCACCTTACACAAATCAATTTATTTAGCAATTTTTTTGAAAATTCTTACATTACCAACTGTAAAACATGTTGACATATTTATCAAAATGAAAATATTAAAAACTCTTCACAAAATTACGAGCTGTGAACAAAAACAAAAGAAATAACCTAGATGATGATAAATTAGAACGTTTGAGGTTATGTCAAATTTGAAACCCAAACACAAATAGAGCACTCCAGAATGCTGTCACTTTAAAATCCAATATGGCGGCTGAGGGGTAAACAAAGATTTTACCTATGTGTTTACATTCGAAAGCCTAGAGCAAAAACAAAACTAAATGAAAAAAAAAAAAAAAAAACATAAAATGCCATTATTTCGTGATGTAGCGGAGTGTGGTAGTTGTGGTGGATGTGACAAAGTGACATATTTATAACCTGTCGGAAGTTTTAAAGTGTAAATTTAAAACTGCACTACGTAACTTATCAGGAGTCAGACGACAATTATAAAAGGACTTAGAAAGGCGAATTAAACTGGAAATAAATAAAATAATAAAATAAATAAACAATATTATTTAGCAATTTAAACAAAAATTCCACAAAATACATTACGATAACAGAACATACAATCATATATATCAAACATGGTTTGAATTTGTAGTCATTTGAGGAATATTATCAACTCGTAGGAAAGACCACTTGTTAATAAAGTTTGAATATGTTTTACAGCCCAGTACATTAGAAAAGTCTTATCGCTAAGTAGAAAACACTACATAAGCTCGTTGGATGTCGCCCACAGTCTTTATTACAAACTATGAACATATTTCTATATTAAAGCCATACATCAGTTTACAGCATTTGTTATGAACACTTCACATTTCACTAGCACAACAATAATTTTTTAAACCAAAGTTTACTCGAAATGCATTGTTGTGAAACATTATAAGTTTACAAAAATGTTCTTTTGTATGATAAATCCAGAATGCCGATGTATTCATAGTACCACAAAATGTATTAAGTAAATATTTACGCATGTATCAGGACTACATTTCGAGATTCTACGATTCAGCATATTAGCTTTCACACAAACAACGGAATTGCCTGTCGATGTCAGCTGTGTCACTAAGATCATCACTAATAAAGTTACCAACACACAGAAGAGACTTTTTAACACTTTCACTATTGAGGCACACACTTGTAACAGCATGTTTTTTTTTTTTTTCTTTCGAATGGAACACATTATATTAGGTTTTACTCCTTGTCTCACTGATATTTTGCTATAGAACATGAGAGCATGTTCTTGCTTTTTTTTTGTGTAGAAAATGTGGGTTAACACGAAATAGCCAGTGATGTGCATGACTGTAACTGCTGGAAATATATCTGGACTATATGAGAGATCCTTTTCACTTAATCGGTAGGTCCATATTGTTAATTTTCTTCTCGGTAAAATCTTTGTTTACCCCTCAGCCGCCATATTGGATTTTAAAGTGACAGCATTCTGGAGTGCTCTATAATATGTTTCGAGGTTATGCTACAAGTTAACAGTTGGCAATATCAGATAAAAATATACCTAGAATTCCCTAAAAAATTTATGAAAAATTGACGAAGAATAGAACTTGTTCTATTTTCAAAATAAATTGATCAATTTTTTTGTCAATTAATTGACGAAATTTTTACGCTTTACACACATCAGTTAATTGAATGTCAACTTTTTCAATTAATTAATCAATTAATTGAATCGTGTAATACCCACTTTAGTTGTAAATGTGCTCGTTACTGACCATTCTCCCATTCAGCCCTGTGCCTTTTTCCAGTCTTCACTTCATGTTCATCAGTAATTTTATAAGCTCCGTCAAGTTAGCAATTGGGTACAACAATGCCCGATGGCGGCGCTACGAGCGCTGTGATCAGCTGATTGAAACGAGTAATGTGAAAGTTGTCCATATTTGTTTACATGTTAAATCATCGATTTGCAATGGATAATAAACAGCTATCTTTATTAAATTATTTTAATTTTTTAAGTGCAACACCTTCTTCTAGGTGTGTAGTTGAAGGAGAAGAGTTGTTAAACGCCGGAAATCTTATGTTGTGCGGAATTTTGGACAAAAATGATGAGCATGTCTACATATGTGGGTTATGTTTACAAACAAGCAGTTTGAGAACACCACCTCACGAAGTCACTGGGAAATTAAAATTTAGTAATGATGTTGAAGTTTTAAATATGTCCTGCACATGTAAAGCAGGAACTACATGCAAACACATTTCAGCTATCCTATTATTTTGTGCCAGGTGGTTAACAAACCAAAATGAAAGAAGCCAAGATCAGGGCATTGATTGATTGTGAAATATTTGATTTATCTTTTTTTTGTGTGGTTTCTGTTGGTTTTACTTTTTGTTCCAGAAATAATATATTGAGTATGGAAATATTAACCAGCACAGATTTAAAATGCCTGTGGTCTACTTTTAAGAAACCTGTCTTACAACAGTATGAACCGAAACCTCTGTTAGAAACTCCTTGCCTAAATAAATTGATTAAAAACAAAAGCAGGCACTGAAAGTTCAGTGAACATGTATTAGAAAAGCTGCGTACAGAATTTGAGACCGCTTGCCCTAATTCTGCATTAAAATTACCCGGGTAGATATTTAATTATGTTCGAGAAGGATTTTTATAATTTAGTGTTTGTTTTTTATTTAATTTGTTTAATAAATACTAGTTTGTTATTATCACTTCCACAGCACCAAATTTATTAACAGTTCACAAATTGTTTCTCATTTGGAAAATAGTGGAAGTAAATATTTTTGTTACTTCCTTTTCTAGAGTGACAGCCAAACACACACCAATTTGTGTTATAATAACTCATTATAACATAAAGTAATATAAAAAAGAATAATAATTGATATCAAAAGTTAATATAACAAAAAACTGCAACACTAACTTTTAAAAGCAATACAAACTACACGAGAAAACACATGTAAACCAGATGTAAACAATAAACTATTACTCGTTTCGCTTAGTTCAGTTATAGTCCGCTTGGCGTCCTTCATAGCGCTGTTGAGCCCAATTGAACGAGCCAGCAACTAATCGGCACGGACAGGATATTACAGCGGACCAAATCAAGTAACGCTGTTGAATAAAATCGTTGTTTTTTATAGACTTAAACAATTTAGAGTTCTGAACTTTTTACCATCCATGAGGAATAGGTACAGGAATCGAATGATGGCTAAACGAAAATTTTCTCATGCGTCAGAGGCGCGCAATTAATTTTTTCTCGAAACCACTCGCTATCAACATAAAACTAACAATATCGCCCGAATTAAACAAGTTGAAGTTCTGAACTTTTTACCAACCATGAGTAATAGGTACAGGAATCGAATGATGGCTAAACGAAAATTTTCTCACGCGTCAGAGGCGCGCAATTAATTTTTTTTTCTCGAAACCACTCGCTATCAACATAAAACGAACAATATCGCTAGAATTAAACAAGTTGAAGTTCTGAACTTTTTACCAACCTTGAGGAATAGGTACAGGAATCGAATGATGGCTAAACGAAAATTTTCTCACGCGTCAGAGGCGCGCAATTAATTTTTTTCTCTCGAAACCACTCGTTATCAACATAAAACTAACAATATCGCTAGAATTAAACAAGTTGAAGTTCTGAACTTTTTACCAACCATGAGGAATAGGTACAGAAATCGAATGATGGCTAAACGAAAATTTTCTCACGCGTCAGAGGCGCGCAATTAATTTTTTTCTCTCGAAACCACTCGCTATCAACATAAAACGAACAATATCGCTAGAATTAAACAAGTTGAAGTTCTGAACTTTTTACCAACCATGAGGAATAGGTACAGAAATCGAATGATGGCTAAACGAAAATTTTCTCACGCGTCAGAGGCGCGCAATTAATTTTTTTCTCTCGAAACCACTCGCTATCAACATAAAACGAACAATATCGCTAGAATTAAACAAGTTGAAGTTCTGAACTTTTTACCAACCTTGAGGAATAGGTACAGGAATCGAATGATGGCTAAACGAAAATTTTCTCACGCGTCAGAGGCGCGCAATTAATTTTTTTCTCTCGAAACCACTCGTTATCAACATAAAACTAACAATATCGCTAGAATTAAACAAGTTGAAGTTCTGAACTTTTTACCAACCATGAGGAATAGGTACAGGAATCTAATGATGGCTAAACGAAAATTTTCTCACGCGTCAGAGGCGCGCAATTAATTTTTTCTCTCGAAACCACTCGCTATCAACATAAAACTAACAATATCGCTAGAATTAAACAAGTTGAAGTTCTGAACTTTTTACCAACCACGAGGAATAGGTACAGGAATCGAATGATGGCTAAACGAAAATTTTCTCACGCGTCAGAGGAGCGCAATTAATTTTTTTCTCTCGAAACCACTCGCTATCAACATAAAACTAACAATATCGCTAGAATTGATATTATTTACCTTAGAAGTTTGTAGCAGGCCGTGCGGATCAATGTAGACATTGTTGAGTCCAATCTGGACTCAACAATAGCCAATTGGGTACAACAATGCCCGATGGCGGCGCTACAAGCGCTGTGAACAGCTGATTGAAACGAGTAATGTGAAAGTTATCCATATTTGTTTACATGTTAAATTATCGATTTGCAATGGATTATAAACAGCTATCCTTATTAAATTATTTTAATTTTTTAAGTGCAACAACTTCTTCTAGGTGTGTAGTTGAAGGAGAAGAGTTGTTAAACGCCGGACATCTTATGTTGTGCGGAATTTTGGACCAAAATGATGAGCATGTCGACATATGTGGGTTATGTTTACAAACAAGCAGTTTGAGATCACCACCTCACGAAGTCACTGGGAAATTAAAATTTAATAATGATGTTGAAGTTTTAAATATGTCCTGCACCTGTAAAGCAGGAACTACATGCAAACACATTTCAGCTGTCCTATTATTTTGTACCAGGCGGTTAACAAACCAAAATGAAAGAAGCCAAGATCAGGGCATTGATTGATTTTATTGGAATATTTGATTTTTCTTTTTTTTTTTTGTGTGGTTTTTGTTGGTTTTTCTTTTTGTTCCAGAAACAATATATTGTGTATGGAAACATTAACCAGCACAGATTTAAAATGCCTGTGGTCTACTTTTAAGAAACCTGTCTTACAACAGTATGAACCGAAACCTCTGTTAGAAACTCCTTGCCTAAATAAATTGATTAAAAACAAAAGCAGGCACTGAAAGTTCAGTGAAAATGTATTAGAAAAGCTGCGTACAGAATTTGAGACCGCTTGCCCTAATTCTGCATTAAAATTACCCGGGTAGATATTTAATTATGTTCGAGAAGGATTTTTATAATTTAGTGTTTGTTTTTTATTTAATTTGTTTAATAAATACTAGTTTGTTAAATATTAATAAGTTAGTAAATTCCTCTCGAACACAATAAATTATAATTAGAAATTTTGTTTTATTATTTTTTTCTAAAATAGGATCGGAAGGCAAACATCAATATTACCAGCCCCACAGATCAATCGAAAGGAAACAGAATTGATTGAATATTTTATAAAAAATTCTGCTACAGATTTGTTAGAACAAATAAAAAATATATCAATAAATTTTAAAGGGCAGTGCTGCGCTGAAACTTTTAACGACATATCAAATATAGATGTACTTAAAATATGCCTAAACACTAAAGAAAATAAAAAAGAATGGTTACGGCAACGCCAGTTTAGAATAACTGGTTCTCGTTGCTATGGGCTGTATACATACAGTAAAGAGGATTGGGAAAGTAAATCCGTAAAGTATTTTTGGCCTAAATCCTTTCAAAATAGGTTCACTTTACATGGGGTAGAAAGTGAAAAATTAGCCAGAAATACTTATGCAAAGAGATTAGGATGCACGGTACAGGAAATTGGTATTTTTATTTGCCCCTCTAATCCTTGGCTGAGTTATTCAGCGGATGGCATAGTATGCCAAGATGGAATACCAACAAAATTATTGGAAATTAAATGTCCATATGAAGGTTAATTTTAAAATATTGTTTATTTCTAAATTTATTTTATTTATTTAAAAATTTTCAGGTAGAGAAACAACTGCTGTGGAATTAATAAAAAACCTTAATTATATTATATTTCGTAATGAAAAATTAATATTAAATCCCAATCATCATATTATGGTCAGGTCCAGTTTGGGATGGCGATATTAAACCTGCCAGTATGCGATTTTATTATATTCTCAACATTTGATAATACTTTTTTAAATATCAGGACTGATTTTGATGAGGATTTTGCTATAAAGCTATTGACTAAATTAAAAAATATATATTTTGAAAATATGCTACATGCTATTTGTACAAACAAAACAGCTCTTTAGGTAGAATAAAACAGGTTATTAAAATATGAATATAAACATTTATTTTTTACAATCTTTTATTTAAAAATATAATTACTATACATATACATAGAGACAATTTTATTATTAACTAGCTGGCGTACCCGTACTTCTGTCCGGTTTTTGTTATGTAAGTTTTTGCTGTTAACATAAATCGTAAGTAACATTTCAATTTCAAGTAGAACAGAAAATAATCGTTTCTTTGTTCTAAACTACTCTTACATATATTTTTGATGTTAGATAAATAATAAGTGATGTTCTTAAAAGCTACTTTGAACAGAAAAGAAACGTTTCTTTATTCTAAACAAATTTTCTTATGTACAAAAAAAAAAAAGGTGAATAGGTATAACTTCCAATTTTATTAATATAGATTAAAATTGATCAATGGCCATCAAATAGGTGGAATAATTGTACCTTTACCGTACCATGGTAAACCAATCTGAGCTAAAAATAATTAAAATTTATCATGACTCATGATTGGAGATTGCAAATTTGCCATTGCACAGCAAATAATAATTATATCGTCAATATAGCGTACAAGTGTCCATGGAAGAGTGTTATTTAAAATGTCAAACACACGAATACGCTGGTTCATTCTCTCTACGTGAACTCTAGCACGTGCAATTCTTATGTTTATTTTAGCTTCAGCTGGGCTTAGTTGATTTTTTTTTCTTAAAAACGGAGGTCGAATTTCAGATATACAATGCTGCTCGCATATCTTATCAATAAAAAATCCTTTATCGACCATTACACCATCTATATGTGGTTCTAACTTTTCTATTATTTTGCTCTGCTCAAATATGGCCTTATCCGAAGTACGTCCACCATAACATTTTGAAACAAATGTTAACAGTCCTCCTGGACTTACACCTGTCATAATTTTGATTGTGTTTTTTCCTTTGTACTGAGAGTATGTTCGTATCCGACAACATAAACATTTTGGTTTTTGTACCGGAACTTCTGTACAATCTACAATCACCCTTACGTTTGAAAAATCCGTGAAACATTTTGGCATATTATTCTTTATTTCTTCCAAAGAAGGCCATTTTATGCACGACTGTAAAATTTCTGATAAATATGTGACATATTCTGCAAATATGCTACTGCAGAGCGATGGTGAAATTTTGAAGAAAAAAAGATAGGACTTTAAATGTTAATGCCAGCTTTAATTTCATAAAAACCAGTAAAATTCTGTCTTTAACAGTAATTGACAAAATGCTTTTTTGGGGAAAGTGTTCCTTCACCATATTTGTTAACTGATTTAATAGTTCTAAAGTTATTATACCACTTAAAGAATTCAGAGATGAATCATCTTTTATAGTATTTGAAAAACTCAAAACAAAATCACCACTGGTCACTTGCACACTTTTATCGTCATGTTGTAAATCCAGCGGAGGTAAATTCACTAGGTCTAATAACCCACTTACAGCTACTTTTTCCTTTTCCGAAAGATCTCTCGATAATATATTCTCCTCCGATAAATTGTTTATCAATTGATGATCATGAAGAGTATCGTATGAAACTGGATCATCAAAAAATTTCCCATGTTTTTCCCTTAACAATTTTCTTCTTTCGAATCTTTCTTGACGATTTTTATCACACAAACTTTCCTTCTTATTAAAAGATTTCATTGGTAAATTTAAAGATGGAACTGAAGTATTTTTAAGGCGGGGACTTGTATTTTGCAAAAATCCTACAAAACAGAGTTATAAATATTTATGTTTAGTAAAATAAAATGCGTTTTATACCTGACATATTGATGTAATCTGTAGCTTTGAAATGCTTTGAGCACACCCTCATACTTTTTGTCACCCTTTTTCCCGTATTTATAGCATTTTCCCATGCTTTTTTCCTATTTATCTCTTCCACAACACCAAATTTATTTATTATTTTCACAAATTGTTTCTCATTTGGAAAATAGTGGAAGTGAATAATAATAATAAATTAATAATAAATTTTTATTTATTTGTTTACCTATACATTTTTTTTTTCATACATTGATAATTTTTGTGTTGCCAGGTTAATAAACAAATAAAAAAAAGAATAAATGATGTACCAGGATCCACAGAGAACGAGGTTCTGTGTGTGGATATAACTTAAATTATAAACAAATAATCGGAGTTGGTTAAGGCAACCTAAATATATGTTACAATTATAACAGTGTTAAATATACAAAAGTAAATAAACAAAAATAAAACAATAAAGCAAAACAAAACAAATTAATCAGTTATCAAGCAATTTTGATATTTCAAATAATGAAAGTGATAGTAACCATTTCTTGATGACCTTTTTATGATTCATCTGGGTAATATTTATAGTATTATTGAGAACAAAATTGCCAAATATGTTATAACATTTCCCTACAAAAAAAGTGTAGTAATATTTGCTTTTGGATTTATTTATTTTCTTTGTCATTGCATAATTAGTAGACATGCTTCTAGTATAGTAGCTGTGAGTAAGAAAATCGACTATGGATGGGTTTCTATAAATATGTATTAATATTTCTGCCACATATTGTTTATCTATAGACAGCAGCTGAGATTCAAGGAATAATAATTCAGAAGGATATCTACTCGGTTTATTATAGATTATTTTAATTATCCTTTTTTGTAAAACGGATAATACATTCTTAAAACTTTTGGCTGCTCCCCCCCAATTTAATATAGAATACTGGATTGTAGACTGTACTAATCCGAAATAAAATAACCGTAATATACTACTGGTCATAATTTTAGCCAATCTTTTAAAAATGTACACCATTCTACGTAAACCAGTAGCAATTTTTTCAATTTGATAATTCCATTTCAAATGCTGGTCTATGATAACTCCAAGATATTTTGTTTTATTAGTTTTATTTATCACTTGCGAACAGGTACAGACAGAGTGATTATTGTTGCATGTATGCAGTCTAAGGGTATTAAATTCTGGCTGGTTACGAGCAGTGCTGGTAAACGTAATAAAATTAGATTTTTTTACATTTAGTAATAGTTTGTTAAGATCCAACCAAGCTTTTACAGTTCGAAGATCCTTCTCAATATACCTCTCAATTTCAGACCAGGAGGGCTGTTTTAAAAAGAGAACAGTGTCGTCGGCATATGATATGAGTTCAGAGTGAATTTTTAAGTTCATTAAGTCGTTAATATAAATTATGAACAATAATGGACCCAGTACGGTTCCTTGGGGAATTCCACAATTAACAATTTTCGGTTCACTCAGCACCCCATTTATAAATACTTGCTGCTCTCTGTCTTCTAGGTAGTTAGTGAGTAGATCAAGAGCGATACCTCTTATACCATAAATTTCCAACTTTTTGATTAATATTTTGTGGTTTACGGTGTCAAAGGCCTTGGCTAAATCTAGAAAAACTGCAATAGATGGGCAAGAATCATCAATGGCAATATTAATATTATTAGTTAATTTTTCTATTGCTTGATTAGTAGATTTGAATGTTTTTGTTACTTCCTTTTCTAGAGTGGCAGCCAAACACACAGCAATTTGTGTTATGATAACTCATTATAACATAAAGTTATATAAAAAAGAATAATAATTGCTATCAAATGTTAATATAACAAACAAACTGCAACACTAACGTTTAAAAGCGATACAAACTACACGAGAAAGCACATGTACACCAGATGTAAACAATAAAACATTACTCGTTTCGCCTAGTTCAGTTTTTGCCCGCTTGGCGTCTCTTCATAGCGCTGTTGAGCCCAATGGCGGCGCTGTGATCGCTGTGAAACAGCTGACGAAAAGAGTAATGTGAAAGTTGTCCTTATTTGTTTACATGTTAAATATTCGATCTACAATAAATAATTAACAGCTACCTTCTTTTAAGCGTGTAGTTGGAGGAGAGGAGTTGTTAAACGCCGGTCGTGTTATTTATACGGAATTTCGGAAAAAATGATGAGCATGTCGGCATATGTGGGTTATGTTTACAAACAAGCAATCTAAAATCACCACCTCACAAAGTCACTGAAAAATTAAAACTGCAAGATAACCTGTACCTGTATACCATAACCTTTGTTAGAAACTCTCTGTTTAAAAAAAAATAATCAAAAACGAAAGCAAACACTTCAGTGAAGCTGTATTAGAATATCTACGTACAATATTTGAGACCGCATGCCCTAATCTTGAATCCTGTATTAAAGTTACTGTATTAAATTATTAAAGATTTTTATTTATGCTCGAGAAGGATTCTTATAATTGAGTATTTCTTATTTGTTGAATATTTTTAATAAATACTAGTTTGTTAGATATTCATAACTTAACAATATTGATGTTATATGTAGCTTTTAAATGCTTTTAGCACACTCTCACTCTTTTTCCCGTATTTATAGCATCGTCCCATGCTTTTTTACCTATTTATCTCTTCCACAACACCAAATATATTTATTATTTTCACAAATTGTTTTACATTTGGAAAAAATGGAAGTGAATGTTTCTCTCACTTCTTTTCCTAGAGTTACAACCAAATACACAGCAGTTTGTATTATGACAACTCATAATAACTCAAAATAATATAAAAAAGAATAATAGTTGGTATCAAAAGTTAATGTTACAAACAAACTGCAACATTAAAGTTTAAACGCAATACGAACAACACGAGGTAGTGACTAATAAACAATAAACGATTACTCGTTCCACTTGTTCAAATTTTGTCCGCCTGGTGTCACGTCATAGCGCTGTTGAGCCCAATATAATTAATCACCCCAGATTTAAATTACAAAAGATTAAACTTTTACTAACTATAGTTGGTTTCTTTGGTTTAAGTAGAATTAGATTTTCAAATCTAGTAAATTTTAACGATTGCATGAAGCTTTTAATAATAGATCAGTTTAATCACGTGGTCCGTATGACGTCATTGTTCGGCGTGGAGGAATAACAATTGTTTTCCTCCATTTATAACTGTGTCAAATAAATGATTTTCAAATTAAGATGATTCGAATTTGGCACCTCTAATTGTGTTGGTTTTATTGTTACGTTATTTCTAAGGTATGTATTTAATATATTAATTACGAATAATAAGTTGTCATGGGGTAAATAAACATAAAATTGTATTTTAAATCTAACACTTTATGGTTAAGGAATATTACATTTTAGGTTATATATATATATATATATACCATAAACCAATACGGAGAATTTTTGATCTTCTGTTGAGACACACAATAATGAGAATTATTTGGGATAAAGAAGAATGCGAAGGAATTATGCAACTATTTCATAATCGATCCAATATTTCGTTTATTCTTCATAAACTTTGTTCAAGGATGTCTAAAACCAATATAACATTGTAAGCCCAATATTGCAAAATCAAACAAAAATAGCTTACCAAAATATTTAAGCATATCGCAAAGATGAAAAAACAGTTTGATGTTGCAAACTGATGGTACTTTCACAATTGTATTTAGTAAAATATGAATTTATATAATAAATTTAAGTAAAACACATTAAAAGTTGATAAAACTGTAATTAAGTCAAAACGGCCATTTTGTAACTAAGTAGAGCAGACGGTACTATTCTACTTTAGCAAACCCATCTTACTGCGCATGCGTGCAGTGTTGGCAATAGTAAAATGTAATATATCAATTTTAATAATTTAAATTTAATATCAATTTATTAAATGAGTTTATTTATAAAAATATAGAAATAAGTAATATTCCCTTAATTTCTACTGTGATTAGAGTTTTAATATATAAATGTAGTTTAAATTTAATTTAATATTATTTATTTTCACTTTTTTGTGTTGTAGTGATTTATTATGCATTGTATCGATATTTCAAAAAAAAATTAATTCAGGTGGACAATGAACTAGCCCTCTGCACCACCATGTTATAAACGTATGCACAATGATACACAATTTTAATTAGGCTAATGTCAAAGAAAGACTCAAAGTAACCTTAAAGGAGTTCGTGTGAAAATATATATATATATATAAAGAATGTATACACTTTACAAAATATAACAACAACAAGATAAAGGTATAACTACTGAATTACATCCTACACCGCACAAACGTTTTTTACACAAACTTTTTAAGCTTACTTTGAGCTTATCGACTTCTGCTGTCCTAGACTTTTACTAACTAAACCTAACCTAATCACCCAGTTTTTCGGTGCACTAAATTATGTTCCCCCTTTTTTAATCTGCTGTGAATGTAATATTATTACTTATTCTTATTATAAAATACCGGAATATTAATTTAATTAGATTTATTTAACTGAAACTTAAGCATTATTATACAAATAATTTTAATTCTATTTTAATTTTAGTTTAAATTTACGTGTTTTAATTTTACTATTGTTGGCAACATTGTCTAGTGGGTTTGCTAAAGTAGAATAGTGCCGAGCAGACGCCACGCAATGCAATATGAGTGGTAGGTAAGAAGGAACCTGTAAACCTGTTCGCATTGCGAGTTCTATGCAGAAACTTAGGAATCGCATAATTCAACAACATAAATCGGACTGCAGAATTAATCCGCAGAAGTGCGCGTTAGCAACTCATGTAGCTTCTTTTAAGCACGAGGTGGTGTGTGTGTGTGTGTGCGTGCGTGCGTGCGTGTGTGTGTGCGTGCGTGCGTGTGTGTGTGTGTGTGTGTGTTTCTTCTTCAATCGTCGATTTTTTTTACACATTGTTTAAAATTGAATTACATTATTATTGCATAAATATATATGTATATAGAGTGCCGTGAAAAAACAATGGTAGTTAAAAAAACAATATGACATAAGTGTATATATTTACCTGTTTGTATTTAACAAATTAATAAATAATTTAATATATCACATCAAGAGATAAGTTTACTTAAAAATACAGTCCACTAATCCGAAATATTGGTCCAGTCGAGCCTGATGTGATATAAGTCGTCGAATTATATAACAATATATATCTACGAAGTCGATCATTCTACGAAGTGAAGAATCATTCTGCAGCAGTAATTCTACAATCTACGAAGAATAAATAAGAAATACGATTGCAAGTTCAGGTCAGTTTAGTCAGGAATCAACGTTGACAGGTATCTGTTTTTTGACAGGTGTATTGACAGGTTAGTTATTTTATTTCTTTTCAATTTTCAACCTAACTATTGTCATAATGGAAGCAAGTAAGCGTCAGTTATTAATAAAAGAGAGAGGTTTAGCCAAGGCAAGCATAACCAGGATAAATACCTATGTACAAAATTTCAATCAATTTTCATCTGTTGATGATATTAATAATATTGTAATACGACAGAAAGATTTGCCATCAATAAAGGACAAATATAATGAGTTTCAATATCAACTTGAAATAGAAGATTCTGATGAACATGTTGGACCACGATAAGGACAGAGAAGCCTTTGAAGAGTTTTACTACAGTATACAAGCTAAAATGATAACAACTATTGAAGAATCTGTGCGGAAACAATTGCACCCAACCTTAACTGCGATTCAAGGTATCAATTCATCTAGTCAAGGTAATATTAATACTATTAAATTACCAAAAATAAATTTACCACTCTTCAATGGTAACTATACTACGTGGCTGAAATTTAGAGATATTTTTATCAGTCTAGTTATAAATAATGTTAATTTGTCATCTGTACAAAAACATCATTATTTAGTTAGCTGTCTAGAGGGCGAACCAATGGATTTAATTAAAAGTTTAACCATAAGCGAGGCAAATTTTCAAGTAGCATGGGATCTAATTTATAATCGTTACAATCATTTGAAGATCATAACAGCAAAACATGCCAAAGCATTATTATCATTGTGTGCTGTTAAAACGGGTACTGTGTCAGAATACCGACAGTTACTAAATGAAGTTAGAAGTAATCTTACTGCAATCAAAGCCTTAAAACCTAAAATATCATTGCACGAAATTCTAGTTTCACAATTAATATTATCTAAAGTTGAAGCTACAATACGAAAATAATGGAAAGTAGAGTCTTTAGATGATCTATGTCTTTTATTGAAATCAGATCCCAAGCTCTAGAAAGTATAGACACCGACACTGAAATTAAGCCTACTTATCATAAAACAAATATCTCATGCCCAAAATGTAAGGATGCACATTTCATTTATAAATGCCCAAATTTTGAAAAACTCAGCATTACTGACAGGCATGCTTTCGTCAAACAAAATAAATTATGTTACAATTGTCTTTCGTCTTCACATAACATATCACAATGTAATTCTAAAGGTTGTTTTACTTGTGGTTGGAAACACCATACCTTATTGCATCGTAATAATAAGGAGAATGCATCGAGAAATAATCCATCCGAGCAGCACAACGACAGAGAAGAGCCATGGACTAGTTCGGTATCGTATTGCTCATTCAAGGCACAACAACACAACCAAATTTTGTTACCAACTGCAATTGTTAACATGCAAGACAATAATGGAAATCTTCATAAATGCAGAGCTTTACTAGATTCATGTTCTCAAACTCATTTTATCACGGAAGACTTAGCACAACGCCTGCATCTAACAAAACTACGTAACGAAGTTCTATTCTAGGAATCAGCAACATTGTATCGAATTCTAAATATAATGTTTCAATAAAGGTAAGATCAAATGTAACTGATTATGAAACTAAGATCACTTGTTCTGTATTACCAAGAATAACTGCAGAACTGCCTACTTCATACATTGATACTAAAGAATGGAATATTCCATCAAACATTACATTGGCTGATCCAGAATTTAATATACCTTCGAAAATAGATATTTTGATTGGCGCTGAACTATTTCTTCATATACTACGTCGAGGCCACAAACAACGTGAAGGTTCGTATCCTATACTACAAAATACCGCTCTGGGTTGGATTTTGGCTGGATCTGTTCCCCAGTCAACTACAAATCAACCACATTTGACCACACAACGCTCATTTCTTCTTAGAAAAGATGTTCCTGTAGATGAACGACTACAAGAATTTTGGAATATTGAAAACGTCAACTGCACTAATAATAAATCTACTGAACACTCAGAATGCAAGAAACATTTTACAAATAAAACTACGAGGAAAGAGGATGACAGATTCACAGTACGTCTACTACTTCGACAAAACAGTACTAGCTTAGGCGATCCACTTAAGAGTGCAACGTCTAGATTCCAACACTTACAACATAAATTAGAACGCGACTCTAAACTTCGACGAGATTTTAATAAATTTATGCTTGAGTACGAACAGTTGGGACATATGGAGAAGATTGAACCTGAACCATTCAAACGACGAAATGACTTATTATTTCCCACACCAGGTTGTTCTGAAAAATACCAGCACTGCGACTAAACTAAGAGTTGTATTTGATCGTTCTGCTAAGACTACAACAGGAATATCACTCAATGGCAGATCCTACGATTCAACAAGAATTATGCTCTATTATCCTACGATTTAGAATGCAACAAGTAGCATTTACTGCGGACATAAACAAAATGTATTGTCAGATAGCAATACATCCTGATGACATGGCTTTACAAAGAATCATATGGCGAGATTCTCTTGCGAAATCTCTACAATATTATGAACTACTGCTGCGCCGTATCTAGCAACAAAAACTCTTCATCAACTTGCTGACAAAGAACAAGCAAGTTTCCTGAAGCTACAGAGGTACTACGACGAAATTTTTATATAGACGACGTTCTCAGCGGTCACGACGACATAGAATCTGCTCTGAAATTACAATCCGACGAATTATTCAGCATTAAAGAAACTATTAAAAATCGTTGCCTACTGCAAGGGATTAGTAAACAGTTTTCGTTTTCCAGACAAAAAACTTATAGGTTTTCTGTCAACCGTCAAATTAAATGATGCACTTATAATTTGTAGCAAAATATCACAAAACATCATTTACGCAGAACAGTTGATACAACCTCTTTTACCTTCGAATAACTGGCAACCGTTCTTTGTCAAATTGAAGCCTGCTTAAATTCGAGACCTCTGACGCACCTAACCCATGATCCTTTTGATACATCCTATTTATCTCCTGGTCATTTTCTAATCAGCGAATTTCTTCCCTGTCTTCCTGAACCAAACCTGTCTGACATACCTGTTAATAAATTAGATCAATGGCAACGTTTACAGAAAATTGTCCAAACCATTTGGAAAATGTGGTCTTCAGACTATCTGAATACCTTACAACAGCGAAATAAATGGACATCACCTCAGACAAATATCCAACTTGAACAACTGGTATTAGTCATCAGAGAAACACATCCTGGCGCCGACGGAAGAGTGCGTGTAGCTACGATCAAGACCTTCAAGGGCTTAACGAAACGAGCCACACATGAACTGATTCCACTTCCAACATCCAGAGAAAAATAGTGTTGTGCTAGTGTATGTGTGTGTGTGCTTCATTTTTTGGCTTGTCAAGCCAAGGGGGGGAGTATGTTTAAAATTGAATTATATTATTATTGTATAAATATATATGTATATAGAGTGCCGTGAAAAAACAATGGTAGTTAAAAAAACAATATGACATAAGCGTATATATTTTACCTGTGTGTATTTAACAAATTAATAAATAATTTAATATATCACATCAAGAGATAAGTTTACTAAAAAATATATGCCCACTAATCCGAAATACACATGGCATTCAGTCTTTTGTTATACATGGGAAATTTTTTATAAGCACCATTATACTGGTAGTGTCAAATTATCCTGAGGGCATACCGACTAAACACCATGTTTTGGCATCTTAGTATCTAACGGGGAACCGCCTCTCGGAAATATTTCATCCTGTTAGCAGGCCGGCTTCGACTATTTTCAATCAGACGTAATTGTTGCCGATTGGCTCCTTCTCTCTTCTATCTCCTTATCTTTCATTATTTTTGTTGAAGCAGAGCTAGAAATCACTTCTCGTGGTATTGTGAGAAAGGATTCAGAGAGAAGGTATCAACAAAAATCACATCTGTTGATGGTACAAGGCGTTTTTATTTAATTTTTGCACACCAGAAACAATTACACCTCACACCCGCTCACATACATGTTCATTACTCGTTTCATACAGGAAGTATACAACACTCTTCCTATTCATGTTGCGCGCGCACCATCATGACTAGTTTAAATGGTGACACGCCTAGTTATTCTAAGGGACGCAACAACCTATCTTCAACAATTTAATTTATCATGCCATAGATAATATCTCATTTTGATCTGGACTCTAACATGATACCGACAAGAGTGTGGGGCGTCAGGTCATCTCCTATTTCCAATAGCGCTTTCGTCCGAGACTTTAATTTCCGATTTAGCTTACTTGCTACCATTTGACACGTAGCGTTCACGTCACTCTTCCATCAGTAGATGTATTAGGATGACACCAACTATCACTTGCAGGGCGATCGTAGAAGTCGTTCTGTATGCAGACGCAATCCCTAAAAGCAAACTTCGCTGTACATTTTCCAGTTTCATTCGGTGTTTCAGAATCTTTACCACACTATGCCATTTTGGAGCTCCATACAGTAAGATGGAATGCACTGCACCAGAAAGCATCAATATTTTCTTGCTTATCGATCCTCTTACATTTGGCATCAGTCTTTTCAGTTTTTCAGTTTTCTCTTCGGCTTTTTGGCAGGCTGCTATTATATGGTCGCTGAATATGACTTTGAAGTCGAAGTACAGCCCTAGGTATGTAACACTTCTTTTAGGAATTATCCTTTCGTTATCTATCTGAAATCTAATGTCAGATTTATTTCACTTAGCGCAGGATAGCCGCCTCTGTTTTTTCTTGAGCTAGTTGTAAGTGGTGCTGATCCATCTAATAGTTTATCCGATTGAGGTAAGCATTCACGCCTCATATTAGCTCTTCTTTGTCGTCCACCATTACCACCATGGCGAGGTCGTCACTGAAGTAAATTGTTTTCGTGCCTCATGTGGTCTTGATGTGAAGCACTCCGTCATACAAAAGGTTCCACAGCGTGGGCCAAGTACTGAACCCTCGGTACCCCAGCGTTGATTTTCAGCTAAATACTGAAATATATTTGTCAGACAAATAGTCACTAAAGATGTTAATCAAATAGCTTGAGATGGGGAACTCTTCCATCTGTTTAATTATAAGTTTCCAGTTGGCTGTGTTGAACGCATTTTAAACATCAATAGGTGTGTTCGTTTTGCACATTTGCAGTTACTGTTTACTGCCGCGTTAAAAAAAATCTGTTCGTTTTGTTTCGAAGTAACTGCAAATCTGTTAGATTTGTCGTAATTTACTGCCAGTTTATGACGCTACTGCGAAAAAGTTACAGCTGCTTCTCTTGGGGATTATTTGTTACGGCCACAGAACACATTAACAGAAGTGCCATCTCTGTGTCAAAATTTTGTTCAGCGTAACTAACGCTAACTAGAGATCCACCACGTACTAAATTGAATGAAACCGCGAAATTTGAATGTACTCATATTTATTATTCCAAAAAAATTACAATTGATAAAACATGAATACATTTTCGTTTTACATAAAATTTTAATACAATTCGAAATTGTAATAAAATTTTATATAAAACGAAAATGTATCCATGTTTAATATTAAAAAGGGGTTATAGAGAAACACATAATATAAAATTGAGCTTTTTATTGTCACTCGTACATATATAATAATAATAATAATCTCACATACATAATCATATAATAGGTACATAAATAGCATAGTTCAGATGTCGGCAACCTTTATAAAGAAAAAAGTATTTGCCAATATTTGCAATAAATCGAACATTTCAAATATCAAACATCACCAACAAAAGTAAAATATACTATACATATAAGTCTGATTTCAGCTGATGGGCCAATATTTGCAACAAATATAATAAATATATTATTGATATCGAACATTTCAAATATTGAATATCAAATATCGAACATGACAAAAAAAAAAGTAAAATATACGATACATATAAGTCTGATTTCAGCTGAGCCAATTTTTCCTAATTAATATGATATTGATATCAAATATTTCAAATATCGAACATATCAAAAAAAAGTAAAATATACAATACATATAAGTTTGATTTCAGCTGATGGGCCAATATTTCCTAATTAATATATTTTTGATCACTTAAAATTCTTTGCACCACAGAACATTAAACACGCCACGTGCAAGTCACATTCAGAATAACTGCCATATTTAAATAGATAAGATTTAAAATTCCAGTTTGTGGAGTATTCAGGGGTGGTGGGTGGCGAGGGGGTGTCCAACACAACTGCCTCCTGGTGGAAATTGTGTGCTACACTCATCAGATAACCGCCACATGGTTTTGGCGGGGTTCGAAATTTTTGTATACCGATGACACAGGCGTGGTTACGGCTGAGTTTGTTTACCTTTTTGAGTTGGTACCATAGATAAAGAATAAATGGTTGGTACTTTGTTTTTGAATTTTTGACGGGAATATGGCTAGCATAATTGTTTTGATATTTATACTATATTCTTTGATGGATAATGTCTTACAAATTCTTTTTTTTTTAATATCCTGGGACAATAGTTTCTACAAAATTTTTCAGTTTTTCTATCCTGGGGCATTTTGTAAACCTCGCAAATACAGTTCATAACTTCATCATCCGAACTCGAAATATCTAAATCTGAATCAGATGATTCTGGATTTGATAATATTTCAAGATCCATTAAATATATCTAATATTTTTCACCCTTTCGACACTAGGCTGACCAGATTTTTTTCACAGAAAAAGAGTATACTAAAAAAAAGGTTACACTCCCAAAATAGAAGTGATGAGCAATAAAAAAGTCCTCACTTCAAAACTAGAAGTAATAAAAACAAGTGACCATCAAAAAGAGTATATTCAGGGCTTTTTATAAAAAGTAAGAGTATAGAAAATATTACTCAAAAAAGAGTATAATACTCTTAAAAAGAGTACGTCTGGTCACCTTATTCGACACACAAGATAATCTCCGAACCAAATCGTAAAAAGATTCTTAACCTGGAAAGTTATCTGACATCTGTCTGACATTTAACATTTACGTCAGACGTACTTCTTATTCTTTACGTATAAACAAATCGAACAGAAAATTAAACTCGCTGTATGTTACTAGTTTTTAGTAGTAAACTGCTAACTGCAGCGTTTTACTGCTAGCGTTTAGCAATATAACGCGAAGGTGCAAATCGAACATACCTAATAGTGATTAGGACTGCCCAGGCTTTCTGGCATGTTTCCGCTAGCTCTTTCACGACCTCCATTGCCTGCACTGTTAAACGGCAACTTCTTAAGCCAAATTGTTGGTTAGACATTCCTCATTTTATTTCAATTTTCTCCGTAAGCCTATTCTTAAACCTAGCAAAGAAATTGACCTGTATGAATTTGGTAGGTTCGGATCTAAGTAACTTTCGGTATAAGCAATGTAGTGGATGTCTTCTATTCCTGTGGGAAAGTCTGTACAGTTCAGTTATCTAAAGAAGTCCAGTCAAGGTCATATTAGAATGTTTTGAACTAAGATTTTCGCCACGCCTATCAAAATTGGGTCATTGGCGTAGCATAAATTTTGTATCTTGAGGGCTTTTAATTCAGATTCATTTAACATTCTTCATTTTAATTATTGGTTTCCATGATGTGATTCGTTAAAAAATATGAAATAACTATACAAAATATTTACATTTAGAAAGTTATTTCAAAGCTTATGACGAAATTGAAATTATAGAAGGTACTGTAAATATGAGAAAGTAATCGGGTATTTGGTTGTAGTTAATGATTTTTGTTGGTAGTTGATTATTTAAGGGGTATATTGTTCAAATGACAATTCTTTTTAGGAACATAACCTAAATATTATGTGGCGTTCTAGATATTCCAAATGTATTTAACGATATTCTTTTAACTGATTCATCATCGGTTTTATAAAAGTGGAAGACGTAGGGAAAGACTGTATCGACGCCAAGAACAAAATGCACCATTTAATTTTGCTACTACTGTATCTTTTGGTGGAGGTTCAATTATGATGTAGTGTGGAATATGTTTGGGAGCTCGCACAGAGTTAGTGGTGATTAATGGCGGAGCGGTAACTGCAGATAGGTACATCAGAGATATTCTTCAAGACCACGTTGTACCTTCTGCCCAATATATCGGAGAAAATTTCATCCTAATGTAGGATAATGCGGGCACACTGTGTAACAGAGTTTTTAAATCAAGTGGGTATAACAACAATGGGTTGCCCAGCGTGGTCTCCTGACCTCAACCCGATTGAACATTATTCCAAAAAAAACATCGTACGGGAAGATTACCTGAGAGATATCAACAATATGTACACTACAGGGAAAATAATTAGATTTTTATGTCTGTTCCTTTTAATTTACCGGTGTGTGTATTTAAAAATTAATTGTATATAACATAGTTCATTATGTAAATTCGTTTACTTTTTAATAAATATCTGAGAAAAGATACATCAATATAAAGAAATACAAAAATATACATAATATTGCAAATAATTATCTTTTATAATATTGCACTTAATATTTGCACATATTAATTACACTTCTGAATTACATTAGACAAACTAATAATTCATTAATATTTAACAAAATAAACCAAATCATATAATTTCAAAAATAAAGTTTCATAAAATTGCATACATAAAATGGTAACGTGTTAAATTTTAGAAAAAAATTCTGAAGAATAATTTAAATTACTTTATTTTCTGGCATGTTTTATTGCGAAGTTATTAATAATGTCGTCCATTCTTTTTTTTTTTTTGCCGATTCAGATAAGATTAATAAAATTGCCAATGAAGAAAATAGTTCTTGACTTATTAGTATTATTATTAACAGCCTATATTAAACCAGGAAAAGTAGGCATCATCAGTTTAAAACGTATCTGCATTGTAATAACATATTAACATAATAACATATTACAAACAAAACCTCCAATAATCCAAATTAACAGTTAATGGCAAAATTCTTACTTACACTGCAACAATTTACCATTTTTATTTATATTTCAAAAAATAAATAATTTAAAAATATACATTTACATTTATTAAAGTTATATAAACATAAATACTGTAATTATTTACAAAAGTTTGATAGTTTAATGTTTATTAATTGAAACACTGGGCAGAAGAAAAAAAAAAAACGGTATAGGCATAACCATTTTTAGGATTTTGTAGGTATGACCAAAAAACCCTTATACCGTCATTTTGTCGTCTGTCTGTCTGTTCGCTAAAAATTGTAGCCAAACGGCTAAACCTAGAGTTGAAATTTGGCATGTTTATACAACTCTTTGACCCGCACATAGAAAAAATACTAAAACATCTAAAAAACATATCCCCCTAAAAATATAAACAAATATGTGCTCATGTGAAAAAAAAAAAAAAATTAAATCTGAGTAGGGTATCAAATGAAAGCCTTTAGTACGTGAATTAACGATCAAAATTTTATTTTTGCAAAATAAATTATTTTGACGCGATTTTTGCCAAAATTGTACTAATAATTGTCCCACACCCTGTAGCCCAGATGGTTTAAAAATCTGAAAAAATTCTAAGTAATGTACATTGGTGTGAACCGGAACAGTACAACAGGAATTTTTGATCAGATTATGTTTTGCGGAAAATAACGCATTTTTTGTGTTTTTTAGTTGACAACGTAAATTTGATATGTAACACAGTAAACTATAGTGCGTTCAAAGGTGAGTTTGCAGTACAGGGCATATGGAGTAGTTCTTTTTCATACTCTCTAATGGGTTTACACAATAACACTATCCTTTTCTTGCTTGTCGACGTTGCCAGCTCTAAAACGCGCTGATCTGTGAATACGCAGTATTCTACAAATGGCCATTTGTTTTTGTTGACTGTTATTTTGAGTTTTATAAGAGTTGATTTTTGTAAATCATACGAGTTTTTCATATTATTATAATTGACACATTTGACACTTTTACAACATTTGGCAACACCGCTCCCATTTTCCATAAGAGCTATACTGCAAACTCACCTTCGAACGCACTATAGTATGCTTTCATGGTGTAGTGGTTAGACATCTCGCTTTCTAAATTGCAAACTAGGGTTCGCTTCCCTTCTGGAGACAATTTTATTGTTTTTTTGTTTTTTTTTGCAGTTTTATTTTAAGTTATTTTTTTCAAAATTCTAGTTATATTTTGGCAAATGTTGCATGTAATTTTTAAAAGCGTAAATTTAATAACCAGTGGCAATTGTTGAAATTATAATTTAATTCTATGTTTCAATGTATAGAAAATCAGAGGAGCGGAGCTTATGACTTAAAAAAACCAATGGAAGCCATAGGCGCAATTTTCAAAATCTTAATGAACCTTGCTATATAAAAAAAATACGAATTGAAATTTCAAATTAAAATTAACAAAATATATTTTAACATAAAATTTGTTTTGTCATCCCAAATAATTATCATTCACTTATTAAATACCTGCGAAACCCTGAAATGTGTGAAAATTCACACTTCACATCAATTTTGTGATAACATTGCAGTTCTTATATTATTGACTAAATTAATTATATTTTAATTCATGGCTAAATTATGGCTAATAGTGTTATGGAATTTTAGCATTTATGGCTAAGGTAGTGTATGTTTTCTTTTGAAATTAAAAATGTAATAAAAAAGTTAACAGCTGAGAATCGAGCTCATATATGTAAGCTTCGTCTACTATTATACGTCATGAGTCAACCTGACATTTAAATTATTTTTTGTTTTTTGTTTTTAAAGTATCAAAGAGGAATAAATCATTTATAGTGGTGAAATACTTATGTATCAAATAACACATTGTTAATAGTGAAAAATACGTTTCTGAAATTGGAAAATAAAATTCATTTATCAATATATTTCTTATTAATTTAATAATAATTGTAATAATAATAATAATAAATTTTATTATAGTTGAAAGTACAAAAAAATACAAAAAACAAGTCAAAAAAAATCATGGAAAATAAAAAATCTATGCTAGGAAGGTTAAATCATCACCTAGATATTCAGAGATGCTATAATAAGCCTTTTCTAGCAAGAAGTTTTTGATACAATATTTAAAATTTGCATTATTCAAAGTTCTAATTCTAATCGGTAATTTGTTGAACACAATTGCTCCGACATAAGTAGGCAATTTTTTTGACATATTGTATTTGATTCTGGGTAGTCTGATGTCAGACCTAACTCGGGAATTATAGTTATGTACAGTAACATTTGTGTGCAACAAATTACCATTTTCTTTAATATATAAAACTAAATGTAATAAATACAGACAAGGTACCGTAAGTCTTTTTAATTTTGGGAAAATTTCCCTGCAGCTAGCTCTTCTGTTGACCCTACCAAGGATTCGGACTGATCTTTTTTGAAGTTTAAAAAGACGAAGCCAGTCAGTTGAGTTTCCCCAAAGTACCGTAAGTAAGGCTAGCCTGAACATAAGAGAAATAGATAACTTTGGCTGACTCTAGCGAAACATGATTTATTATTTTATAGAGCATGTAATTGTATTTGTTTATTAAGATAATTGTATTGCAGTTTCATCAATGTGTTTTTTTTTCAGTTTAATTTTGAATTTAAAAAGAAACCTAAAAATGTGACTGTGTCCGTCTTATAAAGTTTATTTGCACGGTCCTATTTAAACTAAAAACCATGTTGTGAGTATTTTCCAAGTTGAGCTTCAGTTTGTTTTATGCGACAGGTTGGTTCGCTTCAACTGTGGTAGTGTTGATACTCTCATGAATGTCGTTGTGATGTACCCCAGTGTTCACAAATGTTGTATCATCTGCATAGATAATTGTAGACGCATTGCCATTTTTTGGAAGTATTATAGGGGTAGTAAAAAGGGTAATTCTCACATTTTTTTTTTTTTTTTGAAAAGTTGTTAATTATCTTCGTAGCACTATACAGCTTTCTACAACATTTTATTTAATCCGGATCTTTCACATAACAAAATAAAACCCTCGCAGCGTTGGGGTTACCCTGCTCGTTAAGACAACTGTAGTGTAAAGTGGTAGAATCTCTATCTTAAAGCCTTGGAGTGTCTTTAATGTTGCGCCGCTGTGCGAGGTCTAGCGTTATCGTGAAGCATAATATTTGTCTAGCAATAATCCTTTTCGTCTATTACAAATAGCTGGATTCAGCTTTTCCTTAACCATGGTTGAATATCTTTCACTTTTAACAGTTTGTGCAAGTACCCTTTTCTGAATTTTAGTGTTTTGTCCCTTCTATCCAAAGAATGCGTATAATGGAATATTGCTCCTCAGCGGTGTATTTTGACAGTTTCGATTCCATATTTGCACCATAACTGCATGAGCTATATGGAGACTGGGCGCTCCACTCAAACAGGTGCAGATATGTTCAGGACACGTTTAAATATGATTTCGTTAGTTAACGTCTGCCGTGTGCTATATTGTTTTATTATTATTATTAAATCTGACATAATAGCTGAAGCCTAGGGCTTATAGAGCTCTGTGGAACATAAAAAAGTACATGATTTCATGTTACATATTAAATTGCTTATAAGTAATACAGGAAAAGAACAAAAAACAAATAAATAAATAAATAATATGATAATTACAAAAATGATAAACTAAAGAAATTATAACTAATAATTATGTATCAAAGAAACAAAAAACAAAATAAGAACTAAAAATGATTCCCAAAATATACATCTAAATTATTCTTAAAATTATTGAGGGACGTTGAGGACATAACTACATTTATTCCAAACATTGAAGACACGGTTACACAAGAAATTATATCAAGATTATTACAACATTTTATATCTGTGTCCACGCAGCCGACTGTTATAATTAAAATTAAAAAGTCTAGAAAGATCACATTTAAAATCACCACGAGTTATCCTAAACATTGTAATTAAATTACCTCGCAGCCTACGGTGTTCTAGAGTAGTTAGTTTTAATTTCGACAGTCTTTCGTCATAAGTGAGGTATCTAAAACTTGGACAGAGTTTCGTAGCACGACGTTGGACACTTTCCATGAGTAAGATATCTTTGCGGAGATAAGGAGACCAGACTGAGGTGGAGAATTCCAAATGTTGTCTTATGTATGTTACATATAACTTTTTCACAATATCTGGAGATGGCTGGCGAAATGATTTAGATATTAAAAATACCATATAGTTATTTCTCTTGACTGCTATTAACATTTGATTTGACCATTTTAGGTCAGAATTAATAGTTATACCTAGGTCAATCTGCTTATCCACTTGCTTCAGTTTAGAACCATTGATGTAATAATGACTCTTCGGATTGTTTTTTCCAAGGAGCAGAACAGTTGTTTTGTCACAATTTAATGGTATTAGCAAAGTATTTTCCCAATTGTTTTAATTTCCTTTACTTTTTAATTTACCCTCCAACATGTAAAAATACAGCATTACTAGCCACATTCGAATGGTTTCTGTCTAAAATGTGTTTGTTTGTGCCTTTTGAGAACTGACAACCATGAAAAAGCATCATCGCATTGATCACATTTGAATAGTTTCTCTCCATGTATTCGTTGATGACTAAGGAGATGTGTTTTCTGTGAAAATGCCTCATTACATTCTTCACATTTAAATGGTTTCTCTCCGTAATGTAATTGTATTTGTTTATTAAGATAATTGTATTGCAGTTTCATCAATGTGTTTTTTTTTTTTCAGTTTAATTTTGAATTTAAAAAGAAACCTAAAAATGTAAACGTCTGTGATATATAAGATTTGCGATCTGCGGAAATGCTTTATTACACTGTTCACATTTGTATGGTTTCTCTCCAGAATGTATTCGTTTGTGTATAGTGAGAACTGATGAACGTGTAAATGATTTATTACACACATCACATTTGAATGGTTTTTCTCCAGAATGTATTCGTTTGTGTATAGTGAGAACTGATGAACGTATAAATGATTTATCACACTCAACACATTTGTATGGCTTCTCTCCAGAATGTATTCGTTTGTGAGTAATGAGACTTGATGACACTGAAAATGCTTTATCACACTGAAGACATTTGAATGGTTTTTCTCCAGTATGAACTCGTTTGTGTTGAACAAGACCACCCTTTCGACCAAATGTTTTATTACATAGATCACATTTGAATGGCTTTTCGCCCGAATGTATTCTTCTTATGTGACTAGTAAGGTGTACTTTCTGCGAAAATGATTTGTTACACTGATCACATTTAAATTTTTTCTCTCCAGAATGTATAAGTTTGTGATTAATGAGATTTGATGCATTTGAACTCTCATCTAGATTACCGGAAGACGTTTCGCTAGCTGCAAACAAATAAGTAGTTAAAATAGTATGTATGTATATATCCTGGGGCAATGAAGTGTCACATTTAACAGAAGAGGATCTCGATTATTAGTTTTAAAATGAATTTCAATATTTTAGATGAAGATGATCTAAAAATAAGGTTCACTATCGGGTCCATTCTGTATTTTTTGTGGTTAAAAAGATTAGGTTAAAAATGATGGTTAAAAAGTAACATTTTAACTAGGCGTTAAAATTTTAACCTTGTTTCTTATTCTGTATCTCAGGTTATAACCCTAGCGTTAAGTTCTAACTTTTTAACCTTATGGTTAAAATTGTGTTGTGAAATTATCTACAAAGGAAGGTATTTGGCTTGTGTAAGTGTGGATTTAATGTAAACATGTGTTATGGTTGAATCGTGAATCAACAACGATCAAATATAATAAATCTATATTGCGCAAATGTACAATATTTGCGCGGTGTTATTTTATTTTTTTATAGTAAATAATTATGGGTGCAGAAAGTAAATAATATAATATTACCAAAACATGCAAATGTATCAATATTTTTTATATCTTTTCTTTCTTCTGTATTAAGATACTTTTATTTTCAGGTTATGATTACCTTATTTTTATTTTTAAACTAATAGATAAATCAAAATTTACAAATGTATCACAATTTTAAAGTTTTAAACATTTACTTGCAATATATTGGGAAATCTTGTGGTTCTTCTCGGATTTTCAAACAACATTTGTAAAACGAGATATTCCGTACAAGTTTTAGACAAATGAAAATATTTTAAAATGTTTTTTCAGGTAAATTAAAAGGGTCACTCGTATCACGCAGTTGCATTTGTTTAATTCGATCTGATCTCCTAAAAAGCATTTTTATATTTTTTTCATTCACTTATATTAATTTTTTACTTATTAACCTCTTGATGTTCATTTTGTTCTAGTAATAATTGGTTTAAAATAAACAGACTTGCCATGATTAATTCTAAAAATGCATTTTTTTCTGGCTATTTGACGTTTAGAGGTTAATATTACAGCTGGTTAAAACTTAACGCCATGTATTTGGCTGGCGTTAAAATTCCGATTATAACCTACTGAATTAACCACATCGAGGTTAAAATTTAAACGTCATAGAGTTACAGAATAACAAAATATTGTAAAACGTGGTTAAAATTTTTTAACTTCGACCTTGAAGTTAATTTTTAACTTTTTAAGATACAGAATATACCCGTATATTATCTACCGTACACAGAGATAGACACGTGTTTTTTTTTTTTGTTGCATCAACTTGAAACTCTAGAGAGGCAGAATTAGCTTTGAAACATTAGTAGGCATGTGTAATTTATGTATATCCTGAACGACACTTGCTGAATATATTATAAAATTATCTGGCATGAGACACTTGTAATTATCGGCAAACTATTGAAATAACACAGTTTTAAGTCCGAAAAAGTTGTATGTTTCCAGGCATATAAATGTACGCTATGCATGTTTTTATATGGGTTGAAATGACTTCTTATCCCGAGACAGCAATAGAATATCAAGTCCGGTTGCATGTACGTACCGTACGTATTGTTCTGTGCATCTACTTAGTAATGGAAACCGGAAGTAACAGTATTAGAAGCTTGTAACTTAAACAATAATATTAAATTATTGCCTGACCTGTATCTTGTCCAACTGCACTCTCCTCATATTCTCCGTCATCTCCAAATTCAGACTTGATGTCGATGATATTAGTATCGTAGTTATACTGGGATATGTTGTCAGTAGATGATATGCAATAAGTGTCCTCAGTATCGAGGCTACCTGAAATTTACATAATTATTGTTACTATCATTCCGTCTATATTTTGAAAGTAAAATAATAATAATCATTAAAATAAACAGTCCACTCGCAAAAGGGAAATTTTTAAATTTATTTTATTCAAAAATAAAATATCGTTATATTTTGTACAAATAATAAAATTATTTGAATATAATATTAATTCAAAATCATATTAAATCAAACTGCTATACTTTATCTAAAATTTAAAAAAAGAGAACTTAAAAAAAAACATGTCTTCTGATTGCGAACGTGAAGCAACCGCATAATATATGAACCGTGGGTTTAACCTTACATGATAACATAAGTATAAACTAAACTAGTTCTACTGACCAGTGTTTGCGACAGCTGCACTATCTACTTCATCTTCAAATTTACAGATGTTCACAGGTTCAGACTTGATGTAAATCTCCTCTATGTTGATATTATTGTGGTATACATCATCTGTAACTTCATCTTTGATTCCTGTAAATAACAGATCATAGTCTAATACAAGCTAATTGATTAAAAATATAGTTTTAAGAACATTGTTGAAATTTGCTCCAATTAAACTATAACAACAAAGTATGAAGAACAGTATTAATTGTCAGGGGCTTCGAGAAACGGGGGAAGCCGGTACAAATTACCGGGACCCGAGACTGGATTCTTTTGTTTTACGTATCATTATCCGATTTTACTATTTGTGATTTTGTTGCATAATTTCTTTGTCAGTAATTGCAGTTATACTTAACATAACCGTGTTAGGGTATAGGTCTGTGGCCCAGACACCACTTGACTGCACACTTCGTTGTATTGTTGCTGTCATCTGCTATCAGTATTTTGGGTCCATTTGTGGTTTTTCTCACGGTATCTTATATTACAGAAAAAATATAGAACGATTTCTATCTACGTAAAGTTTTTACGCCGAAGTCTGTATCAGATATGCCACTTGATGATAATGATACTGATTTTCATATGCATATATGCAGAAGACTCTTATTCATTGTAGGTGGGTATAAGTCAGAAGACAATGTTTACTTATTTGCATCTATTTATATTTATGTGTACATATATTTTTTTCTCTCCGCTTGTTTTTTTTTTCTTTTCTCGGTTTTTTGTCTGAGCTATCAATAATATGGATAATCTTCCTAATGTACTTTTACATTTGCAAAAATTCTCTGAATAAGTGCATTATGCTCCATCATTCCTTTGTCTTCCTCACCGGTAAATTATTTCTTTTTAAGAGTAGTAATAATATTGTTATTTTGGTTTTGAAAAGAAGTGGTTGGGTCTTTATCTAAAATAGAATAAAATCCGTCTTCTTCCAAAACTTAATTCATTTTTTGACCATATTCCTCCCTCTCCATCAATACACTAATGTAGCCCTTGTCCGCTTTAAGTAATATGACATTCTCTCTTACATATACTAAGTAATATGACTTTTAAAGTAATTGGTAAGAATATGGGTTATATACGAGCCCCGTCTCAGTGAAGTTGGCCCAACTACTTAAATCATGAAAATTGTGAATTTGTGTTAAAATAAAGTATATATAAATTAAGATAAATGGTTTTTATTATAACAGTACTTTGTTCAAAGTATTTCTGACATTTTCAATTATAAGTTATGTATTTAGTTTAATATTATAATTTCAGCAAATATATGATTACAACTGTTATAATAAGCAAAATCGAGTCTGCTTTGTTTACTTACAAATAGTACTATTTCACGTTTTAACAATTCGCAATAAGTCGCTAACAGTGTCATTTCCAACGTTTTAACAAGTCTAACACATCATTTGAGCATTTATTGCCAGTAACAAGTAAAAATATCTCGAGGCAAAGCTGTTTCGGAAGAAATTAGAAAAATAATTATTAACTTGCATTTAAAAGGAAAATCTATTACGCAAATCGCAAATGATGTTGAATTATCGAAATATACAGTGTGAAACATAATTAAACTTTACAAAACCGCTGGTTCTGTGGTAAAAAAAAAAAAAAAACAGATATGGAAGTAAGCCCGTTATTCAGCCACGAACTTAAGAGCTTTGAAGAAGATTATAAGACAAGATCCTAGAGCTAATTATGGGGAGCTAAGTGTTTTATGGAGTGACGCAACGGGAAAACAGTTTTCAATAGCAATTTGCCACAGGGCTGCTCAAAAACTGGGGTTTAAAACGTTTAAAGTGAGATCGAACATTTTACGTTTATTATCCATTTTTAAGTTTTGAATTTTCAGGCAAAGGAGAATCCTTTACTACCAAAAGCACAAAAGATAAATACGCTTCTTTGGACAAAAAAAAAAAAAAAAAAATCGTGGTCTCAAGCTCAATGGAACACAATTGTATGGAGCGATGAGGCAAGATTTGAGGTTTGCATTGGTGATAGTCGAAGTCGCGTCATAAGAACCGAACAGGAATGACTTTACATAATGACTGCCTGAAGAAAAATGTTCAATTTCCTGCTTCTGCGATGATCTGGGGAAGTATGCCAGTCTGTGGAGTAGGTAAATTATACTTTGTAGAAGGGATAATAAACGCCAAAAAATATATCGACGTTCTTAATAATAATTTAAAACCACAAATCGAAGAAATGAGGCTGAACAATATTCAATGTATTTTCCAACAAGATGGTGTTGCTTGTCATACGGCTTAAAATAGTGAAAGATTGGAAGTTTCAAAATAATATTTCACTCTTGGAATAGACATCAAGCAGTCCAGATCTATCGCCAATCGAAAGTTTGTGGCACATCATGAAGAAAAAGGTACGTTCGGAGCCTGCAAGAACTATTCCTGAATTACATGCTCGCCTTCAACAAATTTGGAATAATTTTACAACCGAAGAATGCTAAATATTTGTCAATATAATGTCAAGACGAATCAAGGCGGTAATAAGCTGAAAAGACGATGTAACTCAATGGTAATTTTATTGTTAATAGTTGTTAATTTTTATTTTTGTGATAATAATAGCTATAATTTGTGTTTCTTATGTTAAGATTTAATTTTTTTGTAAATTATTAATAAACAGTTCTCACATCGTTATATAATTGAATTGATACCCATAAATTTCCTTTCTAATGTAAATATTTTCTTTGAAAACACTATTTTTGAGAGTTAGGCCAACTTCACTGAGAAGGGGAATATTTATCACTGAGAAGGGTCGCATATACTTTTCCAGACACGTTAATTATATTGTCACAAAAGTAATCATAGGTCAGGATTGCGATACCTAGACATTGTGATGTTTAGCTGTTTGATTAAAAAACTATTTGTCAGCGTTTAGCATATGTTACCTGATGCATACGCTGCATTCTCGTAATAAGGTAATATTTGACATGACGAATGAATATCGGAACTAGGTCAATCAGAAGTATAAGTACCTAGATAGATGTCGTACGGAATCCGGACAGAGAAACCTAGTCAACTGCTCTAGAAGTTCCAGTCAATATATCGACGCCATATACCAGGGGTAAATTACCTCAAAGAGGGTAAAAACGAAATTCTTGGGGGTAATGAGATATTAATAGATATAAATGATATAAATACAAAAAAATCATAAAAAGTGCGTTTCTAAATACGATAGAAAATTGACGTCTATTTCGTGAGTTATGTAAAGATGGAGAGACTGATGTACTCAACCGATTGTGGGCTCTTAAAAATGAAATCAAAAGTTTTTTAATCGACCAAAATCATGTTCTGTCACTAAAAGTTCACAACTTCTTCATGGCTTGCATGCTCGTTTATTTAGTAGACATGTAACATACAGTAAGCATGTCAACATACTTAATAAAAAATTACAAGGGAAGAAAATCACGATAATATCTGCCAATGAAAAATTGTCAGCGTTTGGTTCGAAGATTTCCTACTGGAAACAAAAAGCTAATCAAAACAAGATAGCTGTTTTCCAAAATTAGCTTTGTTTTTAGAAGATTCGAATGATACTCGTTTTGAGGACATCAAGGTCACAATCAACAAACATCTTGGCAACCTAAAAGACCGGGTTATAGATCCTTTTAAATGCCAAATGTCTGACGTGCCAGAAGAGCCACAAGGGTTGCCTGAGTCACTTTTGGAACTGAGATCAAATAATGAAGCACTTATAGAATTTGAAAACAAAACCGATCTGTTACATTTTTTGATATCAAGGGCTGTAAAGTCTTTTAAAATTGTTCATGAGGAGGCAATTAAAAAGTTGTTGCCGTTTGCAACAACGTATCTCTGTGAACAAGGATTTTCCATTCTAACGAACTGTAAAAGATTGTATCCAAATCGCACTAACATCAAAAACTCCCGATTTTGATGTTATTATATCAAAAATTAAACAACATAATTTCTCCAAATAAAGTATTTTTTGTTATAAAAAAATATATAATTTTATAGCATTATTTTATATATTTTATGTTAATTAATATGTAAATTCTAAAGAATTCAATAAATCCTTCAATGTAAATAATCTATGATTTTTTTTACAAACCAAGGGGGTAACGTCGGTGTAAAGAAATATATTTCTGGGTAATGGGTAAAAATGTTCCCCGACCCCTGCCATATACCCATACACATCTGGAGTTGCATTTATTTATTTATTTTTCAAGTATTTATTTAAATGGGGAATAAACAGAAACGTGAGTCTCCTTAGAAATTCCCACAGGTTCCAAATGATATAATGTATACATATTTACAACAAAATAAAAAAATTTAAATAAACCTTAAATGCTAAATTACAATTTGTTTTACTTCTGATTTAAACTGAGCAAAGGTAATGAAGAAAATAGCACAGCCGTTAAAGTACTGATCAAATAACGACATGATTTTGTTGAGGGGTGAATTTATTCTTGCATTTGTTGTTCTATTATTGATATAGAATGTATGGTTTTGCCTAGTACTCTTTTGGGGTATATTGAAGTTGATCAACTGCAGAATCAATCGATAGTCTGATAGACTATTTTATAGACACAGTACATATTGATTTGCACACGCCGTTTTGTCAAATCTCACTAAATCATAGCGGGCAAGACGAGCATCATATGTAAGTGACATATTGTTTCTAAAATATTTGAAATCCAAATATTTAGTAAATCGTCTCTGGACTGATTCTAGTCTGTCAATGTAAATACGATATTGAGGACAACATATTGTAATCGCATATTCCAAACGCGGAATGACGAGAGTTTTGACGAGTTGAATGAGGCTAGCGGGTTGGCGAAATTCTTTGCAAGATCGGAATATGAAACCAAGGGTTTTAAATGCAGATTTCGTCGTTTTATCTACATGAACGTTAAATTTTAACTTATTATCAAACTCAACACCAAGATCTTTAACAACTTGCAGCTGATTAAGATTTGCTCCTTCAGTGGAGTAGTTATATTTAATGGCATTAAATTTTCTGGTGCATTTCCATCGAACCACCCACGTGACAATTTTATTTTGTTATTGGCACAAAGTATTTAAGTAATTGGCATAGGAAAATAAATGTAAAAACTACGGCTGTTTGTGATATTTTATTTGTTATTTGCATTACAAAAAATACATTTGAACATGGGATTAATAAATAATTCATTCGAAATACATTGTAAATGATGCGTTCTTCTACAAGTGCAACATTTAACTCCAATATGAATTTGTGGTTATGTTTACTAAACAAGTAAAACACATTATTCCTTTATAAACTGTAGGATTTAGAAACGTATTTTTTACAATGCAGTTGTTCAAATTGACTTTATTATCAACAATATATTGGTTATTACTGGCCGAATAAAATAAATTTCTTACAGGTAATTTCTATCCGGTGTTAAGATTAGGATATTAGATACTATTTCTATTTGATTACGGTCTTTTTGCTTCACTTTTTGATATTTTTTTACCGCTTTGCCCATATCTTTATTTTTCTGTATTTTCAGTTCCCTTTTCACAATTCTTTTATTTTCTCTGGTGTTAATTTTTTTACTTTTTATCTTATCCGTCTCAGTGTTTTCAATTTCTATGAAATTGGTTTCAATTTCATGGTCCATCGGTACAGGTTCAGTAATAAAAATAGTTTCGATAGGAATATTCTTTTTAACTATTAAGTCTTCCTGTACTAAATCATATGTCTTGGTTTCTTCCTTTATAGATACAATATTATTACCCTTTAATATTAATAATGAATTATCAGCAGATAGCGAATTATCGACTTCAAGAGCATTTTCTTCGATAGTGAAGATAGGTTCATCAACATCATTGTTTTCCTTTTTATTTTGTCCCGTAATAAAATCTGTAGAACCTTCAAAACTGCACCAAATTTGATATAAAATCAAAAAATCTTCATTTCTGTTTTCCATACTGATTTGAAATTTTTTAAAGTCCTTGATTTTTTCTTCGCCTAATATTGTTAAAAACTTCTCATAAGTCAATACATTCATCTTGTTTTGGTCATGTATAATCAACCCTATATTGTGCTTCTTTGATTTTTTCCCATATTTACTATTGTTTGTTGCATCCGGATCCCAAGGAAAAAGCCCACATTCTCTGAATCCGTTTATTATACATTGAAGATTTACTATATTTTTTAAAGCACAGTTTAAATTTGGCGCAAACGTTTCTTTGCTAATTTCCTTTTCTGGATTTTTCTTTTTCCACTCTAATAAAACTTTCTTCCAGCAAGTTCTTAGGGGGTTTAAGGCAACAATATCAGCTGCGTTAGGATAGAGGGCAATTAGAACTATTTTGAGTTTACAACAAAGTTCAGTAATTTTCATATCTAGATGTGTTGTATGCCCATCTACAAATAAAATCACTCGGAAGTGAATATTGTTCCTTTTTAGGCTGGAATAAAATACATTTACAATATATTCGTAGAATAATTCTTTTTTCATCCAGCTGGAATCACTTTGACCTATCCCCCATTCAGAAGGAACAGAGTCAATTATTTCCCTAGGCATTCTTTTATACGGATAAATAATAAACGGTGGTGTAGTTACATCTGAAGCACTAAAGGTAAACATAACTGTCACAGTGGTCTTTGATTGCGCATTTATTTCACTAACATTTGTTATTCCTTTTGGTTCTAAAACATTTTTATTTTGTGGACATAATTGAAAATTTGTTTCGTCACTGTTGTAAATTCTATTAGGTTGTGTAAGAATATCCTGAACGCCTTTATCCTCTAAGTATTTATATATTTGTTCAAACCACTTCCGTATGCCATTCTCGGATGCACATGCTGCAGAAAATGTTAAATCTTCTGTAGTTCTCGTTGTAAGTTCAGGGTGTCGCTTCATGAACAACTTGTACCACCCAATACCAGGTGTATTGTTTTTAAATGTGTTTTCTCTAGGAACTGTGCTTAAATAATCTCTAACGCAGTTTTTTATATCTTCAAAACGCCGCGGAAAACCTTTAGCTTGACAATCAAGAATCCAATCTACCAAAAGCTGTTCTTCTTTTGATGTCAAAATGGCGGGAGGACCATGTTTGATTTTTTTAAATTTGCTTGACAATCGAAATTGTAAAGTTGCTCTGGGTATTTTATATAATTTGGACGCTTGTTTTTTTGACATACCGTTTTATATTGCATCCAGAGCATGCTTTATGTCATCTTCGGAATAATTTTTGTTATTAGATTGAACTGACTTTATTATCTTTGGCATTTCTGCAAATAAAAATGCGTTCCATGTAACAGAAAAATTATGCAGTATTAAAAATAAACAAATGTATACAACAAATAAGTATACTAAAATTGCAAAACTGGTAAATAATTTGTTATAGCATTATAGATGATATAGGCCAGCGGTTCTTAAGCTTGGGTCCGCGTATCCATTACCGGGGTTCCGCGAAACAATTTTGACATAAACTTTACATCCCCCAACTTTTCGCTTTTATTCAATAACTCATTTAATAAAAATCCTACATGGTCAAGACTTTTTGTATTTGTTTTTTTCTAACTAGTTATTGATATAACAATAATTAGTAAAAATGTAATTATTTTTATTCAACTGCAAATTATTTACAGAAAACATATTATAATAAGATCTATTTTGACCAATATTTGACAAAGAAATGTTTGTATGAGTTTAACGTATTATAATTTGTAACTTTATTAATTCTGTTTACTACTATTTTTATTCATTTTGTTTTTATTCTATATGCTAATAAAAATGTTCATCTCTATAAATGCGCAAGAAAATTTATTAAAATAACCAGCGATACATTTTTACCAATATTTATTATAACGTAGTGCCTATGAGATTATTGAGCCAGAAATCAAGTATCAAGAACGACGTAAAATGTCTAGGGTTGGAATGGGGTCCGCAAAAAAAAAGTTGTTCAAGAGGAGGTCCTCGGACTACATAAGTTTAAGAACCCCTGATATAGGCAAAAGAGAGTTTTTGAAAACGCTATAAATAACTAATGTATAACGACAAACATTACGTCAAATCAAAATCATAGTACAGTCAGCGCTCACTTAACGTACTTAATGCGTTCCCAATGTGTTGTACGTTAAGCGATTTATACGTTAACCGGATGGTGTATTTCCATATAAATGTACATGATTACGATTTTTTTGTACTCACATTGCTTCTCCATGTCCGTACGAACATACACTTGTCCGCATGAACGTACACTTTGTCCGCACGAACGTACACTTTGTCCGCACAAACGCACAATCGCCGGTTTGTAAATGAGCGTTCGCTGGGAATTTTTGAATTATTAGAGAAATAGAGGTTGAAAATATTGTAGAATTAATAAATAATTTGGACTCTAATTTGGAAAGAAGAAACGATGTAATTCGCAATATTCGCAGTAGTACCGCTTGTTACAATGTTATGTATCAGGAAAAGAAGAAGGCTTCAGTTTAATTAACTGTGGACACATTTTTGACAAAAAATACCAACAATGGATAATTTCTGTATGTAATGCATGTATTTGTTTATTTACTATTCATTAAATTGTTAGGTTAGGTTAGGAGTAGCGATCACTTTTTGGTAGAACTCATTACAAAAGTACCAAAAATTACCGTTCCCAAGAACAGCATCCAATCCAAACCAGAATCTAAAATCAAAAACCACCTACTAAGGACCCCGCAAATTCAACAAAAATACCGAGAAGAGTTAGAAGTGGAAATAAGAAAAATTCCAATAAAAATTGGCCTAGAAGAAAAGTGGCGTACATTCAAGCAAGTAATTATACAGGCAGCCGAAAAGACTTGCGGAATCACAAAAACAAGAAAAAATAGGAAAAGCACAGTATGGTGGACAGAAGACGTACGAAAAAGTGTTCAAGAAAAGAAGCGGGCGTGAAAGAAGTACCTTGATGACCGAACATCTGAAAACTATCAACAATACAAAGAAAAAAGAGAAGATACTAAGAAAGTAGTGAAGGCAGAAAAAGAACGAGCATGGACGAACTTTGGGGAAAGACTAGAAAACAACTTTCATGACAGCAGAAAACTTTTCTTTCGAACAATAAAAAATCTGAGAGCATCCAAAGCAGAACCCCTAAAATTTATTAAAGACGGTCAAATAATTTACTAACAGACCAGAAAAAAATAATCAAGAGATGGAAAGAACATTTTAAAGAACTACTTGAAGGCCAAGATTCCAGTGAAGAAAAACAAATAATAAAGCAAAAAGACAATTTTACAGAAATAACGGAATTAGAACTGAAGGTAGCATTAAAGAAAATAAAACTAGGAAAAGCGGCGGGCTGTGACAATATTACAGGAGAAATGATCAAATTCATGCCACCAGAAGGTCAAAAAGTTTTACTAGACATATACAACGAAACGATACAAACAGGTGCAGTACCCGTGGATTGGACCAAAGCTATTATAGTACCCAGTTACAAAAAAGGAGACAGCAAAAATTGTAAAAACTATCGCGGAATCTCTCTACTAAGCACGCCAGGAAAAATATACGCCAGAATACTAGAATACCGACTACGTCAACAATTAGAAAGTACCATTGAAGAATCTCAACACGGCTTTATGAAAGGAAAGAGCACAGTAGACTCCATATTTGCTCTCAGACAAATTAGCGAAAAACTAACATTATATGGGAAATCACTACATATATGCCTAATTGACCTAGAAAAGGCATTTGACAGAATTGAAAGAGAGAAATTATGGGAAATACTGGAAAAAAGAAAGGTTAGGAAAGAAATAATAGAAGCCATAAAAAGCCTATACATGAGGTGCAGTAACGTAGTAAAAACGGGACAAATGTCATCTGAAGAATTTATAACATCACGAGGATTAAAACAAGGATGTATACTCAGCCCAACTCAGCCTGTCTAATCTAAATCTAGACGAAGCTATAAAAGAAACTAAAAGAAAAGCGAAACACTTCAGGCTAGGTAAATGGAATCTGGAAAATATTGAATTCCTGGAATTCTTGTTCGCAGACGACCGTTATAGGAGGTACAGAAAAAGATCTACAACATAATCTTAATATAATTACCGAAGAAATGGGAAAGATCGGAATGAAAATAAATATAACAAAAACAAAGACCATGGTAATAGGTAAAGACAACTCATCTCACGGTATATATATACAGAATGAAAAACTTGAGCAAGTCAACAGCTACAAGTATTTAGGTAGTTACTTATCTAAAAATGGAATATGTGAAAAAGAGATCAAAGAGAGAACAAATACTGCTGCGAAAATATTTAATGCACTGAAGACATCCTTTCTCAGCAAAAAAGAGATCCCGAAAGATACAAAAGTAGCGGTCTATAAATCAGTCTATGTTCCAGCGCTAACCTATTCTTGCGAATCTTGGACCATAAACAAGATACAACATAGCAACTTACAAGCCATGGAAATGAGATTTCTTCGTAAAATTGTAGGCAAAACGCGACTAGACAAGATAAGAAACAGTGAAATTAGGAAAGAACTGAAAATCAAACCCCTAATTGAAAACATCTACAAACAACAACTGAGATGGTACGGACATGTTCTAAGACAGCCTAAAGAAAAACTTGCAAAGAAATCCTTTGAGGCAAGAATGAGCGGAAAAAGACCAAGAGGAAGACCTAGGAAAACATGGCTGGAGGGTATCAAGGAAGCAGCTACATATAAAGGAATAAATACTCAAAATATGAAGCAATTAACGCATAACAGAACAGAATGGAAAAAGTTATGTAAGACACCGGCCGACCAAGAAATTTTGTTTTAAGTATATTAAATGTAAACTGGACACCTTCGGGTATAAGAGTCTTAGATTATGTATGTATGTATATTGTTAGCATTTTTTGTAAATGAAAAAGTACACAAAATTTTATAATCTATTCAGACATACGCCCATTTGGTGTGTCCGTCAAAATTTGCGTGTTACGGAAATCTACACGCATTTTCGCCGACGGGTCCAATTGAAGTGTACGTTCCAGAGAATATTTGTACGTTCGTGCGGACATATTGACAAAATATATCTGTAGTACGTAACATCGAACGTACATTAAGCGGCCGTATGTTAAGTGAGCGTTGACTGTATATTTATCGTTGCACGGAAAAACTGTTTTTGCATAACGTCACTTAGTTTTCATATTTAGCCCTTCCCTTAATACAAAATAAGTATATATTTAAAACAAAAATGTTACTCCCTTCGTCCGAAAATATGGTATACATTTTGATTTTTTCTTTTGTTTTTTTTTTTGTCCGAAAATATAATATACATTTACAATTTTAATTAATTAGAATAATTTTATTTATGAAATAGTTATAAATATTTAGTAAAACAAAGAGTAATACAAATAATTAAATATAACAAGGACGTGGCTATCTCCACAACTTGTATAGAACATGATAATGCTCTTTGTAATCGTCCCTTACGATGAAGTTTGTCTTACTAGTGGGCGGAATCTTATAGGAATTTCCTCCTTTTGCTAACATGGTTGTTTCTAGACAAGTTTGCAATGTTAGAAAAATATTATCATAGGTTTGTATGTTTAATGCATTAAATGCATTTTGTACACATTCAATCAGTTAGTCAATTGTATTCGGTGAAGATTTATGTTATAAGGATTGTATAGAATTGAAAAAGCTAGGATACAATACATTAAAATCTGGACTATTTGGCGGTTGTGATTTAAGTTGTGACGTAAGTCGATTTGGAATTTCTTCCTTGCAATTCAACACAAATTTGATCAAAATTCACCATTGTTAGAACAGCGGGTGTCACTTTAATTTGTCTAAAATACGCATTTTTTTTTTCTGTGAATTAATTTTGAGATATACAAAAGTATTTGCGTGCTATTTGTTTATTAATTGCCTAATAACCACTTATTTAGAAATAAAAACAAAAAGATCAAGATAATATTACTTTCGTTAATCCCAAATTTTTTAAGTAATGTATGTCATATTTTCGGACGAAGGTATTTTATATACTACAATATACAGGTCTATTATATAGGTCAGTTACAAAGAACAGTAAAAGAAACCAGTATTAATTTACATTCTAACACGTAAATATTATATTTATTAGTTAGGTCTGCAAACTATCACAGTCGGATATCAAAACTGGCAAAATGCAGTTTCCTGCATTATGTGATAATTGCACTAGACCAGTAATCTTCAACCTTCTTACATCTGCCGAACCCTACAGTTTAAATGCTTTTTATTTGGAACGCCAAGGCAAAAAAGCCACAATAGGCTGTATTTTTAATTTTGAGGTCAAACGTTTTAAAATAATAATTTAGATGTATACTATTGAATTTGGTCTTGTTCAAAATTGATATATTATAGCTACCTATATTTCTATATTTTTTAAATGTACCCAGCAAACATTGAACTAACGGCCGAACGCCGGCAAACTGCTTTTACGCTGGTACATTGCTGGCACCAGAAGTAAGTGCAACGCCAGTATTAATAATGTACTTCACATTTGTATTTCGCACTCTGCCTATACGAAGTACTTTACCAGCATTTTATAAGCATTCCTTATTTGTATTAATCCAAGGTTATTTCTAGCGGGCCAGTGCTTATGTTTATAACTTTTTTTTAATGTAATAATTTGAAAAGTCTGACCGTTCTTAGTCATAAAACACCCTAATGGCGTGGCCTTCGAGGGTCGGTACAAGTGATATTCTGTTAGTATAAGTTCGGACGTGTTGGTGAATAGTTTTTAAAGATGTGTATTTGAATAGTTATTGATTGTGACCATTATACAGTTTTTTATTGTGATTTGTGTGTGTTTTGTTAGATTTAAGGACGTAGTTTACACAAACTATTTCATATTAAATTGTTTAATTTTTAGTTTAGTTCAATCATAGTTTTTTCATGTAATAAAATTTTCAATTATTAATAAATCTGATACAAGATTATAAATATGTCATTTAAAAAATATAATTTGTCATATTTCATTTTGAATAGTGACATCTTAAATATTTTGTAAATATAATACTAACCTAAAATAATACAAACTTAATCCAAAACTGTAAAGCTTTTTTTACAATATAACCAAGTTTCTAAAAGTCAGTAATACACTATAAAAATCACCAAAATAACCAGATCTAGTTTGTTCTTACAAAAGTGAACAGCTTATAGCATTAATGCTTATAAAATTTGTTTATTGAATTTATTTTAACAAGTATGATTTCTTTAGGTTGGCACTCTTCAAGTCAGGGGGAAAAGATGTGGTAGATAATACAAGACGAATATTGGCGAAAATTATTAGTCACCCCTTATCTTTAGGATGAAATTGGTTTGACCGAAATGGCAGAAAACCATTTTCTTAAAATTCTTCATTAAATTAATAAATTAAAGAAACTAATTCCTGTTATTCCTGAAATTATATTTATTTAATATTTATAAATAAATCAATAAATTATAACTGTTAATTCAATTTACAATCGGCTAGTTTTACCATCGTTGAATAAATTTATTTAACAACTTAAGTTAACAATATCGCATCATTCTATTGACAGCAATGTTAATTTCTTCATTAATAGTTTAAAACCGATGCGATATTGTCAACTTTACTTGTTAAATAAATTTATTCAACGATGGTGAAAATGGCCAAATGAGTATTTATTTTGCACCTAACCATTAATTTATTTTAATACTGGGTAAGTACACATATATTACATTTGAAACACTAGAGAGTGGGTATAATATAAGCACTAGTCTGTCAGAAATAAATCTTGCAACTAATGCGATTATTTTGCACTTTACCGTTGCTGGGCCAGCTAACGGCCACGGGGACACCGGGGTACTGGCCCAGTGCAAAATGCCAGCACTGGACCAATGCGAAATGCCAGCACTGGCCCAGTGCGAAATGCCAGCACTGGCCCATTACTTTCAATGCACTTTACCGTTGCTGGGCCAGCAACTGATACATCAATGGACCAGCTAAGGGCCACGGGACACCGGGGTACTGGCCCAGTACGAAATGCCAGCACTGGCCCATTACTTTCAATGCCGGCGAGTATGTGCTTTACCAGTACTGGTCCGGATAAAAATGTTTGCTGGGTAGGTATAATATACTATTTTACTTTTTAAATAATGCTATTCCTACCTAATATAATATTAATGCAAATTATAAATACAAATTGAATCGAATAATTAGCTATATGCTGTATTGAATCTTACTTATTTATTTATTATAAATATTTGTCAGCAATCATTATAAACATAAAATCCAATAACACAGTACTAAGTACATATTTAAATGGTGGGTGATATAAAAAGTAAATAATAATCACTACTCAACAAATTTGCACTTTTTGTCTATAAGTAAAATTTGCTGTTTTGGAATAAACATGATTTACTGATGACGAAAATGGTGATTAAAACTTTTGTAGCACCCTCAGATTTAAAGTTATTCAATTTTTAAAAAATTCCAAAACCATTGTATCCAAGCAATATAAAAACAGAATAAAACCATTTAATTAAAGTTGCGGAACCCCTGAAAACGTTCCACGGAATCCCTGGGTTCCGCAGGTTGAATACCACTGCGCTAGACGATCATTATGACTACTTGTATAGGCCAGAGAACCGCTGTCTCGCTCTCAAGTGTCTTTTTCCAAACTCATGCTATTTCCAGTGGTACATATTATAAACAATAACAACGCCACACATACTACGTAATAATACAGTGAAGTACTCGCACCAAATAAATAAACAATAGTATGTGTTTATGCACTGGACTGTATATTTGTGTCTGAGGAAGAATGTAATTCGTCATCGCTTAGAATACCCACACCTTGTCACGCCATATATGTTGAACTGGATGAACTAAACTTAAGAGGATTCTATTATCAATCAAAAATAAGTCACTTATCTTAAGGCACTTAACAGCATAAACTGTTTTTAAATGCTCCTTTTCGCTCGTGTGTATATGTCACAAACAATTAAATACGCGTGCAATACGTCTCGAAATTCGAGTTGCGTAATTGACGAGCTTCACAAAATGTTTGTGGACACTGTTTTCTATCACTTTATACGCGCACTTTAAACTTGTTAAATCACATCAGCTGTTGTCGATCAAAAGTATGAAACTTATAACACAGTTTTTACACACTAAACTCAGTTGTTCACCTTTTAACTCTATAAAACTTAAAATACCTTGTTTAAATAAACACTGTTAAAAACTCTGAAGTACCATTCATAGCTCCAATTCAGTGCATAAGCGTAAGAAACTATTTAACGCATAATGTTAAAAGTTTGTATACTTCAAACTTCTAACATTAACATTAACATTAAAACACTGACAACTAAATGAAGGAATATATTATACTAGCTGAGTACCCTCAGCTTCGCTACGGTATATTGACGGTTTTTCATTGCTTTTCCATTGGTTAATTGCACAAATTATTATGTGGTTAAGTCATGGTTCTTTATAGATCACATTGCTGACTCTCTCCTCAGGTGTAGATTCACCCCGTTAGAGGCTCATTAGTGTAAAATTCGTAGTTTGTTTCTAAACATGTGCACGGGTAACTTTTATAAGCAAAAACCTAGTCGATATCTCATCTGTCCTAAGAGATATTGAGGAATCCGTGAAAAAACATTTGACTCCTTTTCACCCCATAGGGGTCGAAAAATCCTTTCTTAGTGGCTTGTTACGTTATATCGAGAAATGTACTCTTGGAATTTCTTATTTTTAATAAAAAATTCTTTAGGAATGAAATTTAAAAAACTATCAGAACACTATCGAAAGATTTTAAAAAGTCAACTATATGCCAGAAAGCAATGTTATAACTCAAGAAGCACAGGAGATATAAAGGGTTCGATGCTTACGTTATGGAAGGAATATGTTCCCGGAATTCTATGTATCTAATCAAAAATATACCTATTTACCCCTTTATAGATAAAAAGAAGTTTAAAAGACTTTCTAAAGATTAGAAAAAAAAAAAAATAAATAAATAAATAAATATATATATATACCATATACGGGTAACCATAGCAAGTAAAAAGCAAGTCGTTATTTCATCAAGAGATATTAAGAAATCCGTTTTCACCCCCTAGGGGTCGAATTTCGAGAATTCTCTTCTTAGTGGTTGCTCACGTCATGGAAGAAATATAGTCCCCGAATTTCAATTGTCTACTAAAAAATACCAATGTACCAATGAAATTTAGGGAAATATAAAAAATGCAATTTAGGGGTTTAATATAAAAAAAAGATCAAAATGAAATGATCTTGGAACTAATGATATTAAAATGACACCTAAATGCGAAAAAGTACAACATAGTTATAGTACAACAAAGACAGAAGTTACAGAGGTTCAAAGGGTTCTATAATTCACCCCGAATCTAGAATTGCCCCTTTAGGGATTGATGATTAGAGCAAAATCCTGAATTTAATTTTTAAACATATGTATATACGGATAGCATTGTAAGCAAAATCAATATACCATTGGACCTAAGAGATAATGAAGAATCCGAGGAAAAACATTTTATCACTTTTCATCCCCTAGGGGTCGAGTTTCGAAAAATTCCATATAAGCGGGTGCTTGCGACATGGAGGTAATATATTTTGTGAATTTCATATCTCTATGTCAAGGGACGTTTTTTCGAATAAAAAATACCAATTTACCCCTTAAGGGATGAAATTTAAAAAACTTTCAAAACGCTTTCTAAATATCATAAATAGAAAATTATGTACCAAAATGGAATGTTATAACTCAGGAAATACAAAGGTTTTTATAATTCACCCCAAATGTAGATTCACCACTTTAGGGGTTGATTAGGGCAAAATCCTGAATTACTGTCTCAAAAATTTGTATGGGTAACCTTTGTAATCAAAAACCAAGTCAATATCTCATTGGTCCTAAGGTAGGGTGACCATTCGTCCCCCATTTTGCGGGACTGTCCCGCATTTTAACATTTTGTCCCGCATTAAGATGCGTCCCGCAAAAGTCCCGCATTTTAACATTTTGGAGGTGAGGACCTTTATTTTTTTTGCTCTTCACTTGGATTAGGGAGGTGAAGACCTTTTTTTTGCTCTTCACTTGGATTTTGGGAGATGAGGACCTTTTTTTTGCTCTTCACTTGGATTTGGGAGATGAGGATCTTTTTTTTGCTCCGGCCCGCATTGCCTTCTTAAGAAAATGGTCACCCTATCCTAAGGTATATTGAGGAATCCTACAAATCACATTTCACCCCTTAGGGTTCGAATTTCGAAAAATCTCTTCTTAGTGGGTGCTTACATCACGGAAGGAATATACTTCCCGAATTTCATGTCTCTGTATCCAAGGGAAGTTCTATCGAATATAAATACCCATTTAACCCCCCCCCCTCATTTACATTTAGAGGTGAAATTTTAAAAGACTGTCCAAACTATCTCGAGATATTTGAAAAAGACACCGGTGTGCCAAAAATTAATATTATAACTTATTAAACACAGAAAATACGACGGGTTGTATAATACACCCCGATTATAGATTATAGGTTAGTTAGGAAAGAAACCAGAAATAAAATTTTCGGCATTTGTATGGTTAATCTTTATAAGCAAAAGCCAAATCGATATCTTATTGGTACTAAGAGATATTAAGGAATCCTTGATATCACATTTCAGCCCTTAGGGGTTACATTTTGAAAAATACCGTCTAAGTGGGTACTTACGTCATACAGGGAATATATTTCACGAATTTCCTGTATATTGTCCAAAGGACGTTCTGTCGAGTAAAAAATACCCATTTACCTCTTTAGGGGTGAAATTTTTAAAAACTGTCAAAACCATTTCGAGATATTTAAAAAAGACATCGATATGCCAAAAAGGAATGTTGAAATACGGAAACACAGGAAATACGAAGGGTTGTATGATTTACTTCGATTGTAGACCCCTATAGGGGTTGATTCGGACAAAATCCTGAAATAATTTTTTCGGCATTTGTATGGGTAATCTTTGTAAGCAAAATCCAAGACGATATCTTATTGGTTCTAAGACGTATTGAGAAATCTTTGAAATCACATTTCACCCCTTTTCACTTCTTGGGTGGAATTTCGAAAAATCCCGTCTTAGTGGGTGCTTACGTCATGGAGGGAATATACTTCACGAATTTTATTTATCTATGTCCAAGGGATCTATGTCCAATTATTATTTATCTACTATGTCCAATTTTATTTATCTATGTCCAATCGAATACAAAATTCCCATTTACCCCTTAAAGATGAAATTTTAAAAACTGTCAATACCCTTTCGAGATATTTTGAAGACACCTATATGCCAAAAGGAATTTTATAACTCAACAAATACAGGGAATATGATGGGTTGTGTAATTAACCCTGTTCGGATATTCACCACTTTAGGGGTTGATTAGAACAAAATCTTGAAATAAGTTTTTCAACATTTATATGGGCAATCTTTGTAAGCAAAAACCAAGACGATATCTTATTGGTCCGTAGAGATATTTAGGAATCCTTGAAATTACATTTCACCCCTTAGGGGTTGAATTTCGAAAAATCCCGTCTTAGTGTCTGCTTACCTCATGGAGGGAATAGACTTTGCGAATATCATGTATCTATGTCCAAGGGATGTTCTATCAAATAAAAAATATCCTAGGGGTGAAATTTTGAAAAACTGTCAAAACCATTTCGAGATATATTAAAAAGACATCTATATGCCAAATAGGAATTTAATAACTCAACAAACACAGGAAATACGTCGGGTTCTATAATTCTCCCTGATTGTAGATTCACCCTTTTAGGGGATGAATAGGACAAAATCCTGAAATAAGTTTTTCAACATTTATATGGATAATATTTATAAGCAAAAATGAAGGCAATATATTATTGAACCTGTGAGATATTGAGGAATCCGTGAAAACACATTTTACCCCAATTCACCCCTTATGGGTTGAATTTCCAAAAATAATTTCTTAGGGGGTTGTTAAGTCATAAAAGGGATATACTCCCCGAATTTTATGTTTCTCTGTCTAGACGACATTCTATCGAATATAAAATACCTAGTTACCCCTTTAGGGGTGAAATTTAAAAAAACAGTCAAAACACTTTCTAAATATTTTAAAAAGACACCTATATGCCTAAAATAATGTTATAACACAACAAACACAGAAGATGCGCAGGGTTCTATAATTCACCCTGATTGTAAATTCACCCCTTTAGGGGTTGATTAGTACAAAATCCTGAAAAATAAGTTTTTCAACATTTATGTGGGTAGTCTTTGTAAGCAAAAGCAAGGCGATATATTCTTGACCTAAAAGATACTGAGGAATCCGTGAAAACACATTTCACCCCTTTTCACACCTGACAGGTCGAATTTCGAAAAATCGTTTCTTAGGGGGTCCTTAAGTCATAAAAGGGATATACTGCCCGAATTTTGTTTCTTTGTCTAGACGACATCCTATCAAATAAAAAATGCCAATTTACCCCTTTAGGGGTGAAATTTATAAAAACGGTCAAAATACTTTCTAAATATTTTAAGAAGACATCTATATGCCAAAAATGAATGTTATAACATAATAAACACAGAATTTTAGATTTTAGATTTAAGATTCACCCCTTTAGGGGTTGATTAGGACAAAATCCTGAAATAAGTTTTTTTACATTTCCATGCGTAATCTTTGTAAGCAAATACCAAGTCGATATCTTATTGGACCTAAGAGATATTAAGGAAACCGTGAAGCCACATTTTACCCCTTTTAACCCCCTTTTCACCCACTTAGAGGACGAATTTCGAAAAATCCGTCCTTAGTGTGTGCTTACGTCATGGAGGGAATATACTCGCCGAATTTCATTATTATAGGTCCAGTGATTTGGGCTGGGCGTTGATTATGAGTAGGTAGCTTAGTTACGATTTTATATATATAGATTTGAAATTCGAATAAGACTTTTGGATGCAGCTTGTATAATTATTAGTAAAAATGTTGAAACTAATATTGAAAAACAAATGTGAAGTGAGAATTTTTACACATTCTAGGGTTTCGCAGGTGATAAATTTCAAAATAGATGAATATGTATACAGGAATTTCTAAAAAGACTTGTAGCTGCAGTTTATAATGTACTAATTAGTAAATGTGTTGAAACTAATAAAAAATTGATGTGACGTGTGAATTTTCACATATTTCAGTGTTTCTCACGTATCTAGTACCAAAGTTAAAGCTGCATGAACTAAGAGCTTTTATTTAAAATACTACATGAACTTTTAAAATAAAATATGTATTTTTTCAACAATAAAAAAATTAATCTGACAAAAATTCCTTGTGAACTATTTTGGTTTCCATCAATATACATTATTGATATTGTTTTTCAGATTTTTAACACTTATCGGAAATAGGGTGGAAACAAAAGTTAATACTTTTTTTGTGAAATCAAAAAGTTAGGTTAAGGCGAATAGCTTCAAGAACATTATAGCTATTTTATTTAATAATTAACTAAATCTATTAAAACATTAGCTATGAATGAGGCTTTACATTGCAAAATGTAGAACACCGTACAACAGTAAAAATGTATTCACAAAAAAAAAAAATACAAAAATAAATTTATTTATGGAATAAGTATAATGAAACAGGTTAAAAACAAATGTGGGGTTCCTGGGAAAATATTGGAAAATGTGAAAATCATTCTGGCATGTTTCCTGATATACTCGAAACCCTTTTCTCGTTATAATTTTGCATAACATTGTGAGCATTTACAGAATATTGTTTTTTTTTTTTACCATTAATTAAGATCAGTTCTTTTCAATAACAGGTGACTGGAAGTCGATTGTGGTTTTGAAACTGATAGAACTAACTTTTCATCCTTATAACTTGGTATTTCTGAAGCAATTTTTTCGCGAAATGTACAGTTGATATATGAGTACTACGAGAGCTTAAATTGCAGTTTTACAGTTTAAATAATACGATAAAAAGGAAACATTATATATATGATAAAATGCCTATTTATGTAGCCATAAACTTTAAAAAAAAAATGTAAAATACTGCTGGATTTGTCTCATTATGACTAAGTTGTTAAGTTTTAGTCTTTTTTTTTTTTGTAAATATAAAAATATTGCATAATAATATAGGCGAGTTTTTTTAATCCGGCGATATCCATCCGAGTTGTACATCTATGCAGAGAGTCCTTCTTTTATTCCTTTTTCTTTCACACGCAGGTGCAAACAAATGTTTTTATATTATATCTGATCACCAGATATAGCTACAACTGCTCAGCATATATACAACTCTTTTGAAAGTGACTACCTTGACTGCATGTATTCGTACTGCTCGTTTCAGATTGGCGATGCCATTTAATAAATGCCTTGATTTTGACATACGTAAAAGAACTTTTTATTTAATTGCAAAAATTACACATTACTTAGTAAACATTGAGGAAAATAAGTTATTGTTACGAAATTACACTTTATATACTTTGTTAGGTTATAAATGTTTGCAGCCAGCAGTAAAACCGATTTTTTTTTCAAGCAGCTCTGCGATGCATCACAGTTTTTGTTGAATAAAAAAAAAAAATGACCTATCTTCCAGATACGTTGCGTTCATTTTACTACTGCGCCAGACGTAGGGTAAAACAGTCAATGATTACATAAGCATTAATTAAACTAGCTCTACTGACCAGTTTTTGCGACAGTTGCACTCTCCAATTCATCTACAAATTCAATGGTGTCCACAGGTTCAGACTTGATGAAAATCTCCTCTACGTTGATATTATTGTGATTTATGCCGTCTGTAACTTCATCTTTAATTCCTGCAATTAACAGACCACAGTCAAATATACACTAATTGTTTAAAAATATATATAATTGTCGAAATTTGCTCAAAATACACTATGACTACAAAATAACAGTATTAAATGATACTTGTAAATTTGTTCATTACTGATCATTCTCCGATTAAGCCGTGTGCTTTATTTCACAGAACCTTTAATAAAAATCGACATTTCCATGTTCATAGTTTCGACAGTATTAACTGCACTCTATGAACTCGCCTAAAACTAAAACCGTGGAATCGCGAGATCTGAATGCCTCCTCATGTACTTTTATTACACTGATAAACACACTATTTGTGATATGGCAATTTTTAGGTATTACTGATGTATTTTGATACGCTGAAAACAAATCTGGAAACAGAATTATTCAATTACCCATAGATTTTCTCTAACATGCAAATTAATATTTCGCAACATTTTTATATTGTGTCAAGTCACGACATGTATCTGCGGTGACGAATACAACTGGTTAAGATCAGATTAAATATTCATACATAAACATAACACCATAATACATAAACGTAAACCTAACGCTATATTCTAGACTGGGCCAAACCTATTTAACATTATTGATCCATCAATTTTTTAAATATAATAACTAAATTTACAAGTATGATTATTCACCTTAATTAGTCACCTTAACAATAAAAATAAATAAATAATAAAAAAAAAAACAGAAGAATTCTACCCCTAAAATTTGATTGACAAATTGAATAACATAAAAACAGAAGGAAATGAAAATACATTACCATGTAATGGTGTTGATGCATTTTTGCTTGCATATACTTTGGTTGTATGTATAGCTGTTGTTGTACTAGTAGAAGATTGTACATTATCCTCCGTCTCATGCCTCTGACATATATTTGGACCAAAAATAACTGGTACAACTCTTCTATTTAATTTTTTTCTTTCTGGTGTCTGAAACTGAGCCTCCTCAAAATGAAGGTGGCAAACACGATAGTGAAGAAGAGCTGTATATGACAACTCTCTCACGTTCACATGTGGAAAAGCCAGATGTATATCAGGAATAGCGTCAATCCATTTATTTCTTATATCATCTGATTTTGGGAATGCAAAAAGCGGCCTACATTCATTGGTGCAGGTAGGAACTACACAGAACTCCTCTGTTCGTTTAGTCATGTTCTGAAATAAAATAATGGTTAAACTAGGGCAGTGGTGCGCAAACCGTGGGTCGGGACCCCCAGAGGGATCGCAAGAAAATTTTTCGGGGTCGCCAAATTGAAAGACATTTATATGACAATAAAAAATATAAGGCTTTTCTTTAAAAAGTATAAGGTACCTGTAAAATAGTGAAATGAAATTTTATTCTTTATAAAAATAGAACTATATATTTTCACGAAAACAATTGTCTGTATTAATACCTAATCAGAGCATACTAATACTAGTCTTTACTAACACCAGCGCGTAGATGCGATTCATTAACTGAATTTTTATGGTGTTACAACTTTTATAGCATATTTATGATGGTTTATAAGTTTAGTGAGCTATTTTAAAAAGGCGGCATTTTAATCAATGACGTCACCGGCACTTTTTTAAAAACACCCTGTAAGTGCAAATCCCAGAAAGAATTTTACTTTAACAACGTTGACGATTAAAAAAACGTCTATTATCTATCCAGGGGTCGCGACAAAATTGTAGACAAAATGGGGGGTCGGAAATGAAATTAGTTTGCGCACCACTGAACTAGGGAATAGGTAAAACAACTTAGTAATTACCAGGAAGAGCTGTAATAATAAATTTACTCTCAAGAGAAAAAGGGGTAAATGGTGTATTTTAGAGGCGTTTATTACGCATACTGTTCTGCGCAGGGCCTTGGTCTAACGAAATTCATACACCGTTGCCAAGTGTAATTGTTATAATCTGTCACAAAGGTTTAAGGTTAGCGTGTGTTAGTAACTGTTTATCTAACTCGTGTACGTGTATTATTGTTTATTATCTGTTTTTAAAAGAAGAAATTATTAAAATGGCTAGTAGAGGAAATCCTGCCCCTACAACAATAGTTGCAGCTAATGAAGTTTTGAATAACGAACAAATAAGAACAGAGATTTACACTATGGCCAGTAATGTCCATTTTGTAGAAAATATTGATGCCATCAAGTGGCTTGCAAGGAGAAGCTTGCTTCGTAACTTCATGTGATGCAATCAGTGCAATTTATTGATGTCGTTTGTCCGTTATGGACGGTCAATTGATGGCTTTCGCTGGAGATGTAGTGACTGTGGAGTTGCAGGCAGTGTCCGTAGTAATTCTTACTTTATTACGTCAGGCACCTCCACCAGGAAGCACCTGCCCGTCCTGACGTAATAAAGTAAGAATTACTACGGACACTGCCTGCAACTCCACAGTCACTACATCTCCAGCGAAAGCCATCAATTGACTGTCCATAACGGACAAACGACATCAATAAATTGCACTGATTGCATCACATGAAGTTACGAAGCAAGCTTCTCCTTGCAAGCCACTTGATGGCATCAATATTTTCTACAAAATGGACATTACTGGCCATAGTGTAAATCTCTGTTCTTATTTGTTCGTTATTCAAAACTTCATTAGCTGCAACTATTGTTGTAGGGGCAGGATTTCCTCTACTAGCCATTTTAATAATTTCTTCTTTTAAAAACAGATAATAAACAATAATACACGTACACGAGTTAGATAAACAGTTACTAACACACGCTAACCTTAAACCTTTGTGACAGATTATAACAATTACACTTGGCAACGGTGTATGAATTTCGTTAGACCAAGGCCCTGCGCAGAACAGTATGCGTAATAAACGCCTCTAAAATACACCATTACCCAGAAATACAATCAGAGAAAATGCAATATCAATAAATACTTATATTATGAGCTGTTTATGTAAAAAACTGTTAAAAGGATCAATATTGCTAAAAATATAATATAAATACCTTACTCAAAACCTTTTCAACATTTTATTTTCAAATTTCCAAATTAACGAAATTACATTTGTTAGAACTAGCTAATTTAATAAAAATCAGTATGTAACAGTCCGTGCGGAAGAACGCATGAGTCCGGTACTTGTCGAGGGGTAAGGGGAGATTTTATTTTGAAAAGAACCCCAATATATAAAATGTATATATGTATGTAAAAATTTAGTTTAGAAAATATATATTTTATTTTTAATAAATTACTATATTTATAAAATCATAAAATAACATCAAAATAAATTTTTAATTCTAAATAAACAAATTTAGTCTGAATATTCCTAGATCGTCCTGACAATTTAATTTTGCGTCTACTTATAGCTGTAAGTTGCCCAGGAATTCGGCCTCTCCTATTTCGACGAGAGGTTCCTGAAAAATAATGTTAAAACATAAATTACACATTGTATCGTTGAGAAGCAACATGCCTAATGCATATCTGTTACATGCTGAAGATGTTTTGATGTTTTTTAATCGAAACTTAAATTTTGATATACATTCACTTACATCTAACGGAGAATTTGTTAAAAAAAAAAAAAAAATTGAACTATGAAGATATATCTTTTATATCAGAGGGACCTTCTCTTAAAATTTCTTCAATTTCTTTCTCCTGATTTTTACTCATATCTTCAGCATTTGCCTGGACATTCATACTCATTGTCTTGTTTTCAGAATAATTTTTATTCATTTGCTCAACGTTTTTACACCCATACAAAGGTGCTAAAAAATCATTTAAGTCATTTTTTCCGGTCGCAACGAAATATTTTGAGACTGTCCGCTGTATAGTACGGACGTGTTTTTTTGTGTATGTATGCTGTGTACTCTGTTAAGTGAAAATGTGTAATATAAATGTGCAATTGATTGTATGTGAGCTCTTAATGTTCATCCAGAATAAACTTAATATCCTGGATGAAGTTATGGTGCTAAGGCTGTGTCAGGAGCATTTTAGTGAGAGTGATGTGGAGACCGCAAAGATCCTACTCGCCTCACACTGTGGATCTAAGGCGGTCAAAACGCGGAGAACAGGAGAGGATAAAAAGAAAAAGAATCTTCAGGACATAATACAGATGCTGAGGGTCACTGATCCGGATAAGGTCCCTATATATGTGGCTAGAGACCTCCATAAACTTCCGGCAGTGACATTTGACTACGTAGATGTCACGACTATACTTAAGGATGTAGTTCTCTTGAAAAAGGAACTGCACAACCTGAAAGTGGAACGTGGCATTGACAAGACCAGAGATGAGGAGCTGCGGAATGAATTTAAAGAACTGAAATTCATTAAATAGTGTTCAGATAGGGAAGAAGGTAGCTAAAACACCAGTTAACATCGCTTCCCTGCCCCCGCTCCCACCGAGCCCAAGCCCTAGCTACTCAACTGCTGCTAGCAAGTCTATACCACAAAGCAAGAAGCAGCAAGCTAGTGCGAAGACCTTCGCTGTGGCTGCTAAAAACAGCGGGGACAAGGGAAAGAAATGTAGTGACGTAACACGGATCGGTGATAACGAACATGCTGCAACCGCTGACGGTTTTACGACAGTCACCCGTAGAAAGAGAAAACCGAACATAAACAAAACATTAATTTTGGGAACATCGGAGAATATCGGAGCTATGAGTGGCGTGCAAAAACGGAAATGGTTGTACGTGTCCAGGAGTAAACCCGGAGGCTACGGAAGAGGATGTCAAGGGTGTTCTTTTGCGTAACCAGGTGCCCACTGATGGAGTCAAAGTTGTCAAGATGGACTGCAAATCCAAGTTTTACTCCAACTTTAGAATATGTGTCAGAGTAGCAGATGTGCATAAGCTCTTATCGCCAGCGTGCTGGCCTTATGGAGTTGCAATACGTGAATACGTGTGGAAGGAGAAGAGAGATGTAGTGAAGAACAGTGCAACCGATGAAAATTCCAAAATAAATGGCTAATTTGAAATTTGTCACGTTCAACTGCAAATCACTCAAACGTATTGTGAGTGAACTGCACGAAATTTGTGAATCTGTTGACATATGTTTACTGCAAGAAACCTGGCTGCGCCACAGTGATTTACCGCTGCTAGAGAACATCCACGATAGTTTTTTGTCTACGGGAACTACTTCTTTGGATCCTTCAGCATCTGTACACTTGGGGCGTCCATATGGCGGGGTGGCTATCCTATGGAGGAAGTCTCTCTCCCATCATATCAGTGTAGTGCTCGTTCCTGAGGAGCCGAGACTTGCTGCGATTAAGATAAGAACAGGAGAAGACTGTCTACTTGTCATAAATGTATACATGCCTACTAATTCACTTGAGAATGTGCCTGATTATCTAGACATCTTGGGGAAAATAGAAGCTGTCGCATCTGACAGTGACGTCACAAATGTTTTAATCGCTGGCGACTTTAATTCTGATCCAGATTCTATATTCGTGAATGAACTGTTAGAATATTGCCATGAGTTCGACTACGCAGTGGCGGACTTGGAAATGTTGCCGCCCGACAGTTATACGTATGTTAGCGACGCATTTCATACAACATCTTGGCTGGATCACTGCGTGGTTTCAAGATCTTTTGCGAATAGCATCTCGAACGTGAAGATTGATTATCTGTGTCCCTACTCAGATCATCTACCCTTATACTTCGAGGTGGATGCTTCGGTACGAGAATCTGCGAATCATCATCATGCCTCGACAGACTGCAATAAGGTGCCGTGGAGTGATAGTAAGAGTGAGTGTTATAGCAGAGTAATTGTGAACGAGTTAGAGAAAATTAAGATTCCGCGTGAACTAGTTATGTGTGACAGAACAAACTGTGTGAATGTGCGCCATCTAACATTAATTGATGACTTTTACGGTCGAATAGTCAGTACCATCACTAGTGCTGCTACGTCGGTGTGTAGAAGAAACAAGAAACGTGTTGGACAGCGCAGAATAAGAGGATGGAATGAGAACGGAGAATTATTATCAGTAAAAAGAGCGGCCAAGTTAGCATTACGTAACTGGTTTGACGCCGGTAGACCGAGGGAAGGTAGTATCAACCAGGAGAGAATTGTCACTCGTGCCCGCTTTAAGCTAAGTCTCAAAAATCATCTGCGATCCCAAGAACAAGTCAAGGCTGATGAGCTTGCCTATAGGTATCAGTCAAGAGATTTTTCAAAATTTTGGCAACATACCAATACGAAAATTAGGGCTGGGAAGCCAGCTCATATTGATGGGATTACAGAAGATCAAGAGATCGTTGAACATTGGAGACAGAAATTTCTAAATGGCTCGGTAGGGGGTGTCAGCAATGCCTTTGCTGATGACTCCGACCTAGTTCCTACGGAAGATTGTCTTATCACATGTGTGAACGTGCAGGAAGCTGTGAATATGCTGAAACATGGTAAATCCGCGGGTCCAGACGGTTTGAAGGGGGAACACATCATACATGCCCCTCCTCAGTTACACATTCTACTCGCGGTTTGCTTCACATTCATGATGGTTCATCGTCATCTACCGCCAAAACTGATCGAGACGGATGTTGTTCCAGTTCCGAAGGGCAAAAGCGGCACAGTGACATCAAGTGCGAATTACCGCCCCGTAGCCATTGCCACAGTACTGTCAAAAATCTTAGAACAAATTTTAATGTCAAAATGTGCTCATAGATTAAACTGTGCTGATAATCAGTATGGCTTTAAAAAGGCACATGGTACTGATATGGCAATATTCACTCTGAAGTCAACCATTAGTCAGTATATTAGGAAAGAGACGCCTGTATATGCATGCTTGCTCGACCTTAGCCGTGCTTTTGAAAGAGTAGATCGTGGAAGGCTGTTAAATATACTGGAAAGAAGAGAAGTCAAGCCTCGAATTATCTCAGTACTATCCGAATGGTTTGACAAAGAACAAAAAAGAGTGCGCTGGGGGTCGGTGAAATCCAGTACGTATATGCAGGACACTGGACTAAGGCAGGGTGGGCTTCTATCTCCACTTTTGTTCAACGTATACATGGATGATCTTAGTACATACACTGCTGAACAAAGAACGCGTCGGCTGTGTGGTTGGATCTACACTTATAAATCACATAAGCTACGCGGACGACATGGTAGTTCTTGCCCCATCAGTATCCGGTTTGAGAAAACTATTGGGAATCTGTGAATCCTATGCTATGGAACATGGTATGGTGTACAACGTCAAAAAAAACCGAGTACATCGTATTCCAGCCCAGATCTAAGAGACATGAAGTGCCTGGTATTAAGCTCAACCGTGAAAATGTGAAAAAAGTGTCCCATGTGTGTTACCTTGGTCATGTAATTAGTGATAATCTCTCTGATTGTTTAGATGTCGATCGACAATGTCGCTCTTTGTGTGTCAGAGCAAATATGTTAAACCGGCGATTCTCTAAATGCAGTAAAGATATACGTAGATACTTGTTTAATACATTTTGCGGAAGTTTTTATACGTCTGCACTATGGATTAATACAACCGGATCTAGCGTACGTAAATTAACAACATGTTACAATAATGCATTTAGACTTATCAATGGGTTACATAAATATTGTAGCGCTAGTGAAATGTTTGTAATGAATGATGTATGTACTTGTATGACTGTCCTCAGGAAATACGTTTTTAACCTGCGTGACAGATTAATGAAGTCTGTGAACAAGCTTGTTCATAACTGCTTTACTTGTGATAACACTTTTAACCTGAAATGGTCAGCTGTTCATAGACAAATTTAGTCTGTCACAACATTATTTTACTATAATGTATTAAAACGTTATTTCTTATAATGTAATAATTGTATAATAGTATTATTGAGGACAATTTCAAACTTTATATGTTCTTTATTTTTGTTCATTATTTATTTATTCTTTTTTTTTTGTATAGTTTATCTTGTTTGTTTAATTTGTATGTATTTGTCTTTTTATTGGCCGCAAGGCTGTTAATAAATATATATTATTATATAATTTGTTTTTCATAATTTTGCTGTCTATTCTTTTAAAAAATTCCTGTGATTTAACGACACAACAAACTGCATATATTACCTGTTCGGCCAAAATCACATGTGCAACTTAATATTTTACAATTAACAATGTATACTAACACTGAAATGGATTCACTTGGAACAGTATGAATAGAATTAGATAGTGACTGAATTTTTGTCATTATTTCCGGAGGAGGGACTGATTATCCCACCAAATATATTTTTTCTTGACCTGTTATTTGCAGCAACCAACAGTCTTTTTTCATAGTATGTTACAAATTTATTAAATAAAAGTCGATCATTTGTACTAGATTAAAAGCTTTAATTCTATCAAATTTTCCAGATCTGAAATCGCTGTTAGGGTGCTCTGGATTTGGATAATTTTCCATTGACTCTCGGTCGTCTTTGAATGAACTAAATCACTCAAGAATTTGTGAGAGATAAATAGTAATCGCCATAAACATTTCTCACCACTTCAAACGTTTCCGTTGCTGTTTTGTTTTTTTTTCGACAAAAATTGATATTCGTTCTTTACTTTGTGATTTTTTCGTGTCAACATACATCAACAGACGGTCATATTTATCTACATAACTAATAACAGACACAATGATAAAATTTGACATAAAAATTGGGCTGAAGTTAGCTGATACATGTAGCTTCTCAGGGATTTTCAGCAGCCCAGTAACGAAAATTCTGCTTGTTTACTGTCCCAGAAAGATGGAAATGCGCTTCGTCGCTAGTCCACACCATACCGTTGGGAGGCTAAGCTGTAAGGATCGCATTACAGCAATCTCTACGTCTTCCCCAATTTGCTGGTTTCAATTCTTGAGCAATCATAATCTTGGAAGGGTGTAATTTAAGGTAGCTTCCACGCCAATGCCTTCACTAATCGACTGGTCGGAATTCGGTTCTTACCAGTCTACAAGTTGCTAGTAAGTACATTTTTACACAGTAATATTAAAACTTTTTTGTAATATTAAAACCGCTCTATTCCTTAGTGGAGTTAGTGGACACTAGGTCTCCAGCACGACATCTATACTCGGCTCTCTTACGATCCAGCACTAAAAGATAAGTATTAAGTTATATTCCTATATATTCTAACTACTCATCTTTTTAATCGTTTTCTTTATCCAAGTGGTATCACGTAAGCGCTACCACGAGTAACCATAAGGTAGCTGAGTGCTACATTTAGCAATCATCATCATCATCTCTATACAAAGGCAATACAGTTAGCGCTTGCTGAACGTACGTCCTTTTAACGTACGTTTGACGATACGTACATTATTAATTTTGATCCTATGTTCATACGAACGTTCACGTTATCCGCACGAACGTATATCGCGTCACACGAAAACGTCGCTTTCATGTTTTCGCGTCGGGCAGGGCGGCAACTCAAATTGAGGCGTTATTAATCTTTTTCTAAAAGTTTTTAAGGCAATATATAATTGCCTAAATACGCGGACATAACAATTATTTGACATGACGACTTTACTGGCAGAAAAAAAAAATGAATAGACAAGAAATGGCACACAATGTATAGTGTAACAGTAAATATGTACTACTTACGCATAAATATGTGTTAGATAAATAAAAATAAAACATACAGAATCATACGAAATATACATATTAGAAAAATAAGTACAAAAAATTAATGTAATTATTGTTTGTTGTGACTTTTGAACATAGGGATGAAACGTATGTACCAAATAATCAAATTTACAGTACGTTCGATTACCGTACGAAAATTTGTGCACGCTTTGTGTATGTTAAGCGAGCGCTGCTTGAACTGTGTTTTGCATTTTTTTTTTTTTTTTTTTTGGAGTTCCAAATACAACGGGTCAGATACTACCACCGCGCCTTGCCGCTTTGCATCCGCATGGGCTAATTATGCATCACGTTACTACACGCTTGACTTGGATCCCAACATATGCTTGCATGGTATCTGCTTCATATAATAGTTGCACCACAGTGTGTAGGATTGACCCGTACAACACCGATGTACATGGGGACATCCAGTTGCAATTCTGGTAAGATAGCGTGCTGTAGCGGGCCCCTGGTACGAATCTTTTGTATCGAATATACAAAAGATTATACCATTTGTATAAAATATGTAAAGAGCCATGATAGAAAGTAAACATATCGAAATGCTTACTGTTTTAAGTTTTATAGTTATGATGGTTTAACGTCTAAGCCAACGTCCGATAGGGCATAATCCACATAAACGTCAGCCTTCGTGCTAGACAAAAGGGGCCATTAGACCGGAAGTCAGTGTCCGAAGACAATTTTATATCAAAAGCCAAATAAAAATGGTGAATATATGAATTTCAATCTCAAACTAAAGTGAGATTCCTAACTAAGTAGTTCGGGTACCAGGCGTGAGTTTTATCCAGAGTTCAATATTATAACATGTGAATTAAATGATAAATTTTGGTACTTACTAACCGACGGATCGGGCATCTCGTAGTTAGTCTAGATCTTAACTGTGAGAACTTAAGTATTTAGAGGTGAATAGTTACACACGTTAGATAAGACAATACGATTTTTCGTATTAAGTTTAAAATTTTATTACAATATAAGATTTACAATTAGTTTAAATGTTAAGTATGTATTTATGAAAATAATAATAATATGAAACAAAGCGAATTGGGTAGTCCACCAGAATGCCGACACAGTACCTCTAAGAATTCAACAACTTAGATGTTTAAGTTAACCGGACCGAATACGTTCTGACCTCCTCTTCAGGAGTTTATATAAGCAGTCTAGTCGCATTTCTAGGAAAAAGCGTTTAAGCATTGTTCAAGAAGATGCTAGTGTTCAAAGTTACTAAGCAATAACTCTGAACAAAGGTCTTTTTGAACAATAAACCATTTAAAAAATATATTTCTAAAGATACGTGCTGTAACATAAGGTTTCAAATTTTATTTTACTATCTGAATTCTTAAAAAAAAAAAAATATTTTAAAATACCCCTTGTAAAATCATGAAAAAAAAACGATGGTAATCCCTCTTTAAATAAATTCTCGCGACGGGTGATTTGTGAAAGTTTGGTTCATTATTCCGGCGGACTGACCGATTCGTTGCAGTGCTTATTTACTTAGCCAGCAGTTAGCCACTAAGCCTTTTGCTTTCCTTGTACGCTGCGGTCCAGGCATCCTATTCATTAGGGACTTCACTTTCACTGAACGCTGGTAACCCCACATTGCCCCCCCCCTAACGATTTTTCCAAGTAATGCTTCAAATATAAACGAGCTGCTTCCTGTAATAAAGTATATTATTTAAGGTGTTTACAAATAAAAAATTTTTGAAGAGTGATATATCTGAAAATGTGTAATGTGTAAATGTGATGATTGGGATGGAGCACACGGCTGAATGTGCTCATTACTGATCATTGTCGCATTCAGTCGTGTGCCCCATTCCACTCGTCACTGAATGTTCATCAGTAACTTCATATTCTGTCTTAAGATGATCTCTTCTTTAATACTATCGATGTCTCGGGTATCATTAGGATGCATATCACGGGCTGCCTCATCAATCATATACATTCCTGGAACAAAAATGTACTGCCATACAAAAGAACTATAAAACATATTATTATTTTTTTATTATTTATTTAATACATTTTACATTTATTATTTAATACATTTTGTACATATTATTTTACATAAAATCGAATTAAACTATTTTGTTTTTTTACACAAAGTTAAAATGCCTGTAAAACTGCTTTGTACAATCTCAAAATTATACACTGATAAACTAAGCTCAAAATTGAGCTTGTACTATATCAGTTTTATAAACATAGATATCACTAGTCTTTTTTTTTTTTTGATGTGGGGGTTTATTTCCGATTGGTTTAAAAATTAATTGAGAAAACTATTGCGAAAATAATAATTAGATATGTGAAAATACAAAATAGGAAAATACAGTGTATTTGTATATGTGTGTGTGTGATTCGCGTATGTTTATGTTTGTTCGAAAATTGTTATATACCTCTAATTCTGTATAAAAAATAAAAATAAATAAATAAAAAAACTAAACAAAACACAATGTAAAATACGTATTCAAAACTAGTTTTAGCAAAGTGTTGAATTTTAGTAGTGTTAAATCATTTATGAAACTCACTCTAAATTTGTTACATAATGATTTGTTTTAATTCTGTTTTATTATCAACTAAAAACTTGAGTACTTGTTTCTTAGATAATTTGAAATGAGTTGTATTTCTAATTTCAGTAGGTAGTCTATTATAAAGCTTATAACCTGTACGTGAAACATTTCTGACCTGTTACTGAATTGAATTTATTTAAATGTAGTAATTTATTTTCTTTTTGCCTGGTTCCTTTATTATGATTAGTTATAATATTGGTCTTATTTATTTTATGTACTAATGTAATTGTTTTTAAAATACATAATGTTCTTATATCACGTACATTTAAATTTTGGTATAGCTGTTCTGTAGAAAATGTATTTGTTTTAAAGCTTATTATTTTCAGTAATATATTTCGCTGTGTTTGTAACATTTTTAACTGATTTTTTTGTTAAATTTCCCCAGATGTTGATTCTGTAGTTTACTATTGACACTACAAGTGCTTTATTTGTATTAAGATGCGTTGGTTAAAAATATTTCTAATTGAGAAATATTTATAAAAGATATTTTTTTTTTTTTTTTTTTCTTAGTATATTTCTATGTATATCCCATCTGAGTTGTTGATCTATTTGTAAGCCAAGGTATTTTATGCTTTGATTTTTTTGGATTGTTCCAGCTATTTGGTTTATCTTTAATGTTTCATGTACCGGTTGCCCAGCCATTGAGTTTGAGAAAGTTAGAAACTTCGTTTTATCAACGTTCATTGTTAAGAGATTTGCGTCTAGCCATTTTTTAATCACATCCATGCCGTCCTCTGCCTTTTTGTGGGTATGATCCCATGTATCACTGTTAAACAGAACTGCAGTGTCATCTGCGTAAGAAAATATATTTCCGCTTATGTTTATGTTGCAAAGTTCATTAACATAGATTAGAAACATGATTGGCGCTAATATGATTCCTTGTGGGAGCCCCATCTTGATGATTTATGGGTTACTAACAGTTTCATCTATTTTATCTGTTGCTTTCTATTTTGGAAGATAATTTTTGAAAAGTTCTAACACTGTGTCGCATATGCCTATATTTTCCAATTTATCTATTAATTTTTTGTGTGGAATAGTGTCAAAAGCTTTTGCCTTATCAATAAATATTGCTAGGCTTTTTCATTTTTAATCTAGATTGCTTTTTATTAAGTCAGTGAAATTTAGGATAGCTTTTTCAGTGTTAGAACCCTCAATAAAGCCAAACTGGTTTTTTGTCAGTATATTAAAATTGGTCAAGTAAGCCATGATACGTTGTTTTAGAGCCTGTTCAAATATTTTTGTTAAACTATTTACTTGACTGATTGGTCTATAATTATTCACATCCTACACCCAGATTTATATACAGGGGTTACTATTCGCGACTGCAAATAACAGTGAGACATCTGGTGTTGACTGGCTAAATTAAACAGAAGCGTATATTTGGATAATATTTGTAGCGTGTTGTGCTGCAGTTTATGTGAATTAAGAAGTATTTTAAAATATAGTGACTTAAATACAGTGCTTTTTTGCCGAAATATTGTTTGAACAGATAAATAAAAAAACAGATTAATAAAAAAATTTCTGACATATACGCTTCTCGGCCGCCATCAGCTGTTGTATGCAGCGCCGCCAACGTTAGTTTCAATCGCGAATTGAGATTTTAAACTGTGATGGGACCTTACCTAAAGTAAATATGAGATTATATTATATTTATAATTATATGCACTAGGGGTTTAACAATATATATATGGGTATTTTTTACATTTGTGGAGGTGATTTTGTCCGGACCTGGTGTTGTGTAATTTTTTAGGTTTTTTATATAATTTATAACAACATTTTCAGTAACGGGGTTTAAGTACATAGAATAAGGTGTCGGTGGTTGCGTATTGAAGCTACCCAGCAAACATTCAACCATCGGCCGAATGCCGTCAAACTGCTTTTCTATTGGTAAATTGCTGGCACCAAAAGTTTGTGCAACGCCAGTAATAATAATATACTTCACATTTGTATTTCGCACTCCTCCTATACGAAGTACTTTACCAGCATTTTAGGAGCACTCCTTATTTTTGTTAATGTTACATTTTACTTTTGTTTTAAAATTTTTTTATGTACCTTTTCTATTCTCTTTTATTCTAAAAAAGTCTTAGAAATTATTATTTTACACAGCTATCGTCTCTTTTTCACTCATACTGTTTACTTAAAACAAAACTTTTTTAAATGTTTTATTTAAATAACGTGCCAAGTGTAGTTCATATGATTCATGTGATTTGTGTGGTGTTGCCGCGTTTATTTATGTTAATGGTTTGTGAAGAATATAAAATCAAAAGAATTATAAGTGTTTTAGAACGTAATATGGAATATAAAAGGTAAGGGCAGATTGATAAATTCTTTAACTTACGTGCTTCATGTTTTAACTTTTAACAAAACAATCCATAAATGATTTAACCTCAAAATTCTTGTGAGGTTAAGACAATTCTTTAAAAACGAAAGTAATGTAATGTAAATATGTATACATATGAGCATTAATGCTTAAATACCTTACATAAAATTTGGTTATTGAATTTATTTTAACAAGTATGATTTCTTTAGGTTGGCACTCTTCAAGGCAGGGGGAAAAGATGTGGTAGACAATACAAGATGAATATTGGATCTTTAAGATGCAATAGAGCACTCCAGAATGCTGTCACTTTAAGATCCAATATGGCGGCTGGGGGGTAAACAAAGATTTTACCTATGTGTTTACATTCAAAAGCCTAGAGTAAAAACAAAACTGTATGAAAAAAAAACATAAAATACCATTATTTCGTGATGCAGTGGAATGTGGTAGTTGTGGTGGATGTGACAAAGTTAATTTTTACAACCTGTCAGAAGTTTTAAAGTATAAATTTAAAACTGCACTACATAATTTATCAGGAGTCGGACGACAATTATAAATCCACTTAGAAAGGCAAATTTAACCGAAATGAATTAAATAATAAAATAAATAAACAAATTTATTTAGGATCATGAAACAATACAAAAATTTACAAAATACATAACGAAAACAACATACATACATATATATGAAGCATGGTTTGAATTTGTAGTCATTTGAGAAATATAGTCACAACTCGTAGGAAAGATCACTTGTTAATAAAGCGTTAGTGAATATGTTTTACAGCCTAGTACATAAGAAAAGTCTTATCGCTAAGTAGAAAACACTAAAAAAGCTCGTTGCTTTTCATCCAGTCTTTATCACAAACTATGAACATATTTCTTTAATACAGCCAAACATGAATTTACTGCATTCGTTATGAACATTTCACTAGCACAACAATAATTTTTCAAACCAAAAATTACTCGAAATGCACTGTTGTAACACATAATAAGTTGTCGAACAAGATCTTCTGCGGAATTGCCTGTCGATGTCAGCTGTGTCACTGAGATCATCACTAATAAAGTGACTGACACACAGAAGAGACTTTTTAACACTTTCACTATTGAGGCACAGACTTGGCGTAGCATGTTTTTTCTTTCGACTGGAACACATTATATTAGGTTTTCCTCCTTGTCTCACTCCGATATTTTGCTATAGAACATGAGAGCATGTTCTTTCATTTTCTCTATGCTGTAGAAACTGTAGGTTAACACGAAATAGATAGTGATGTCCAAGGCTGTAACTTTTGGAAATATATCTGGACTATATGAGAGATCCTTTTCACTTAATGTATAGGTCCACATTGTTATTAATTGAAATTTTCTTCGCATACCCTACACAACGTCTTTGTGCTCAATTTCTTCAGAGAGCTACTCTTATTGGTTTTGTTAACTGAAAATTATTTAGTAAAATTATTTAAGAAAAATCATTTCCAAAATAGTTGTATAAAAAATAACCTCCAAACACAAACTTACCTTTTTTAAGTGAAAGCATCAAAAATTTAATACAAAACTAAAAGTAGGCTTGTGTGTTTTATTAAAATCAACTCGCTTTTATAACAAAATTGCAATATATTTCAATATAAATGATATATAAGGTTTTGAAAGTACTACTCCACATACTACACAAATTGCGAATCTAACTTTGTTTACCCTCCACGGACTAACAGCGATCAGCTGTTTTGGAGTGCTCTATTGGTCTGGCCGAAAGGGCAGAAAACCATTTTCTTAAAATTCTTCATTAAATTAATAAATTAAATAAACTAATTTCTGATATTATATTTATTTAATGTTTATAAATAAATCAATAAATTATAACTGTTAATACAAATTACAATCGGTCAGTTTCACCATCCTTGAATAAATTTATTCAACGAATAAAGTTGACAATAACGCATCATTCTATTGACAGCATGTTAATTTCTTCATTAATAGTTTAAAACCGATGCGATATTGTCAACTTTATTTGTTAAATATATTTATTCAACGATGGTTAAAATGGCCAAATGAGTATTTATTTTACACCTAACCATTAATTTATTTTAATACTGGGTAAGTACACATATGTTACATTTGAAATACTAGAGAGTGATTATACCCACTGGTTTTAAGCACTGGTCCGTCAGAAATAAATCTTGCAACTAACGCGATTATTTTGCATTTTACCGCTACTGGGCCGGCAATTGTTATACCAATGGGCCAGCTAACGGCCACGGGGCCCAGTGCGATATAACAGCACTGGCCCATTACTTTCAATGCCGGGGAGTATGTGCTTCAAGAGTACTGGCCCGTATAAAAATGTTTGCTAGGTATGTTTTTTGAATTTGTTTTTGTAATTTTCCACCTATGTTAATAAAATGGTTGCTAAACATATGCGCTACTTCCGATTAATTTATTTCCAGGCCAGTGTCTGTCTTTATATTTGAGAAGGAAGATTTATTGCAATTCGATTCATTTGCTGCATCTTTTATTAAAACGTATTTATGTAGTTTATAGTTCTTTTGTTCCTTTATTAAAAATAAATAAATAAATAAATAATATATATGGTATGTACATACTGTATGTATAATAATAAATACGTAGATACACTTCAGCAATTTTTAAATTCGACTTACGTAAAATTCGAGTCACGTTAAAAGTAACGTTACTCTTCCTTTAATCAGATAATAAAATTCAATATTAGCAGGCCGTGTCGATTCATACCGTTAAACCGTACAGTTGCGACAGGACGAACCGTCAAAACTAAGCCAGCGGGTTGCCTACGTTCCATCATATATGTTCTGAAATGTCAGTGACATACAGTGACGCACCCAGGAATTTTTGTTGGGGGGGGGGAGACAAAATTATTTCAATTATGAATAAGGTTCACACTTCTAAATTTCAAGTGATGATCTAAAAAAAAGGTTCTCGCTTCGGAAATTCAAAGTGATGACCTAAAACAAAAAACGTTCTCACTTCTAAAATACAAGTGACGACCTAAAAAAAGGTCCTCGCTTCGAAAATACAAAGTGATGACTTAAAAAAAAAAATCCTCACTTCTAAAATACAACTGACGACCTAAAAAAAAATCCTCATCTCTATTTTTAAAATTTTTCTAGTGTGTTTGTGTGTTTTTATTTTTATTTCCTGCCTTTCTAGGGGGGGCCCGGGCCCGTCCCCTGGGTGCACCACTGGTGACAAATACCATGTGTTCGTAACTTAAGGATCGCAATCAAAACGAATAACGCGAAAAAATTTGCGCAAAAGCGATTGAATTTAAAATAGATAAAAGTATTTGTATAAACGGTTATCAGATACTCTTCAATAAATCACTTAAAACGGTATTTTAATAAGCAAAATATTTTTAAAAAAAACATTCGAATTAAATTGTTCCATCATCACGGGCAAACTGCCGAAGTGATTTTGTATTTATCTGCTGTATACATAGGCGCCCGCAGAAATTATTCTCGGGGGGCCAAGACCAAAACATAGATATAGATGTCATATTCGAACAATGCTTTCCACGTGGCGGGTCTGGGAACGATCCCCGCTGAGGATAAACATTTATCTTCTAGTTAAAAATGTGTTCTCTATAGTTAAAAATCATCGATTTAGTAAATAAGAACTATTGAGAAGTGACATTACCGTTGGCGGCGCTGTTTTTCAAGGCAATATGGCCGAATTGTCTAGTATTCAGCTGTCAATATACTAACAGCGAACAGGTTAATTTAAGCACAGTACATTTTTATTTTATGAAAATGTATCTATCGACATTCTAACAAAAAATCAACACAAGAACATATGAAATAATTTCAAACAGTACTACAGTCGCGTAGTACAATGTTTGACCACCAGACTGCGTATCCGAGCGTATCAATTCTCAATCCTGGCTAATAGCCAAAGTTGCTAAAGCAAAAATATAATAATAAACAATAGTTTTTTTTTATGAATTTTATATTTAAATAATATATTTTTTTTTCTAAGATACGAATTGGTAATTGGTTCCGAAATCCAGGGGGGGGGGGACTGACCCATCTTGCCCCCCCTTGCGGGCACCTATGTAACAACTCAACTCAGTATCGAATTTCATGATTTGTAAAATCTTTGGGGCACAATCTAGCACATAATGTGAAATAGTCTTTTTTTTCATATCCTTCTTTTCAGTTTTCAAAATATGAAATTAACACTGCAGGTTACAAACACGCTCTTCTTTACTTTACAGTAAATAAAAACTTATCCTTATGGGAATCAAATTTCAAGGTAGGGCATTCTAATTTAGTTCTATGAACTTGTGTAACATAATGCCTCAATTTTACGAAATTAATAAACTGTACGTCACAGCTAGGATATTTAATTTTAATTTTCTCTTTTAAATTTGTTTTATTAAAATACCGTGCACATTTGCAATGTGCCTTTACAACGAAGATTTATTACAAAGTATTTTATTACAATATAAACTAATATCTTTATTAGTTTCTATTTTATTCATTTTGTTTTATACACGCGATATTACTGAAATTTTACCGAACATACGCGATGGAATGTAGGCAACCAGCTAAACATAAGTTTGAAGGTTTCGTCCCGTCACGAGACTCTCGTTTGTTATCACTTTGGTTATCGGTACGGATAGCATAGATACTGTACTCTGTGGCATAGAGTGAATTTATTTTATAAAAGGGTAGTACATGGAAAATTAATACTTATTTGAAACACACAAAATATTTTCAAATTAATCTGCAGTTAACAGCATTTTTTAACAAATCTATGTTGTATCTGCCTCGAACATGGAAATGTTTTAAGGCGACTTTCAAACAAGTGTGAAAATGTAAACTATTATTCTAGACTATTCTAGTAATATTATTTCCGGAAATGGTAAGAAAATATTTTATTTAATATGCATAAGGTATTAAAATCTAAGTCATTACCAATTCTGTTTTCTTGTTATTGAGGTTGGTTACAAAAACGTTACTATAACCCATAACTGGATCGTGTGAATAGCCGTTACAGCGTCTCAGTTTAACAACTGGTCCCTTATCAACATCTATAGGCTGTTTTACATTATACTTTTTACTACACTTTTAACGTCACACACACTTGTAAACTTTCGGGAAACTGGTAGTTTAGTGGGCCATTACGATGTGGTGGGGGATATTTAAGAAATAATGGGCGTGGTCATCAAAAAATTACATAAAAACCAGCGCTTCTCAAACAATCACTTATAATTTACGTAACAGCAAAATGTACATTACAAAAACAGTATGAAGTGCGAGTACTCCAGCCTCCAGCTAATAAAGAATAAAACCATAAATTTATTACGACGTATATGCATGTGTGCGTGTAAAATTCTTATTATTCATGAAAATTTGTGGTCCTGAAAAGGGCCGATTTTTTTAACCATTCTTCCTACAACAGAGACAAGATAGAGGACAGGTGAGTGAGGTCAAATGTCAACCCGACTGACAGTGCCGAAGCAGAAGACATTATTATATATAAATAAAAATTCAATGTAGAAATTTCGGTTCGGTTTCAGGTTCAAGTTCAATAACAGACTTTTTTTTTTTAGGTTCAAGAACCTAATTTTTTTCAGGTTCGGCTTCAATCTAAATTTTAAATAATATTATAAGTAAAGTTTGTTCCAAACGGTTAGGCGGAACTAGATTATGCAATCTAGTTACTTTCATCGTTTAAATCGTGCTTTTCGGCCGTTTTGTTTAAGCTTTGTAAATCATATTTACAATAAACATGTTTTTGGTTAAGGTTAATATCATTTTAAAATGTCATTTTCTTTATATTTTGATTTTTTGTGTCATTCTTAATACAAATTTCCCATTTATTTATTTTTTTTGTCATTAAAATATGTAAAAAAAATAATTTAATTTTGACATGTCATTCGTTTCCATGGTTTCATTATTGGAATTTTAAAATTTGATATTCCTACGTAAAAAATGAAATAACCCAAGCAAAGTCCCTTGTCGTGACAACCTAAAAGAACGAAATTCCCATTTAGTTCCGCCTAAGCGTTTGGAATAGCCTGTATACTCTATTTCACTTTGTAATACATAACTAAGAAGGAAACTTCATTTTTAGGGTTTTGTAGGTATGACCAAAAAACCCTTATACCGTCATTTTGTCTGTCTGTCTGTCTGTCTGTCTGTCTGTCTGTCTGTCTGTCTGTCTGTCTGTCTGTCTGTCTGTCTGTCTGTCTGTCTGTCTGTCTGCCTGCCTGCCTGTCTGTCTGTCTGTCTGTCTGTCTGTCTGTCTGTCTGTCTGTCTGTCTGTCTGTCTGTCTGTCTGTCTGTCTGTCTGTCTGTCTGTCTGTCTGTCTGTCTGTCTGTCTGTCTGTCTGTTTGGTAAAAATTGGCTACACCTAGAGAGTTGAAATTTGGCATGCTTATACAACTCTTTGACCCGCACATAGGAAAAATACTAAAACATCTAAAAAACATATCCCCCTAAAAATATAAACAAATATATGCTCATCGAAAAAAAAATATTTTTTTACAATTCTGTGTAGGGTATCAAATGAAAGCCCTTGGTACGTGGATTAACGATCAAAATTTAATTTTTGCAAAATAAATTATTATGAGGCGATTTTTGCCAAAATTATGCAAAAAAAAATTTGTCCCACACCCTGTAGCCCAGATGGTTTAAACTAAAAATCTGAAATAATTCTCAGTAATGTACATTGGTGTGAACCGGAATAGTACAACAGGAATTTTTGATCAGATTATGTTTTCGGAAAATAACGCATTTTTTGTGTTTTTAAGTAAAATATGTAATATATTTACTCCGCTATTTAACATAGTAAACGAGTGATCCTGTATAGCACAGTGGTAGCGTTGACGCTTAGTGAGTTGAAACTACTGTAAGAAACTGTGTTCGAATCCCGTCAATTTTTATTTTTTCAGTTTTTTTTTGAATTTTTATTTTGTTTAAATTATTTTGTCAAAATTCTAGTTATATTTTGGTAAATGTTGCATTTAATTTTTAAAAGCGTAAATTTAATAACCAGTGGGAAGTGTTGAAATTATAATTTAATTCTATATTTGAAGGTATCAGAGGGCGAGGCTTATGATTTAAGCAACCAATGGAAACCATAGGCGCAATTTTCAAAATCTTAATGAACCTTGCTATATAAAAAAAAATACTGCACATATTTAGAAACTTAAATAATGTATTAGGCATTCGAATTAAAATTTATAAAAAAATATTTTGACATAAAATTTGTTTTGGCATCCCAAATAACCATCACACAGTTAATAAATACCTGCGAAACCCTGAAATGTGTGAAAATTCACACTTCACATCAATTTTTTATGCTGTATATTTATATCATCTTAGGGTGGTAATTCTGAGATGACACCTTTCAAAATATTTGACAATTAATTGACATTAATGACAATCTTTCATTTGTAATTTTTGAGTGAATATAACCTAAGAAAAATCAAAGCCATATTTACAAGTTGACATTATTTCTAAAGTCCATTTACAAAACAATTACCAAAGTCGCCAGATTTTGTAACGTATTTCAAAATAAAATATACTATAAGCTGTTCACTTTTGTAAAGACAAACCAGATTTAAGGTGCGTTCGGCATAAGCTAATAATCTACACATTCTGCATAATTTACACACGAAATGTTCGCCATAAAGTTTCAATGTGTGCTCTGTGCTGCACGAAGATCGTTCGGCAAATATCGTGCAGTGCAGTTTGTGTTACACAGTCGTTACAAGTTCAGATCGTGCGGCAATCTGTGCAATAGTGTTTTTCGCGGTAAAATTAAAAGTTATTATTTCTACAAAACAATATGAGTGAAAACAAACAAGATATCATTGTTTATACCTGCAGCATTTGCAAAATAAATATTACGGGATAGTAGTGAAATTAGTAAATTCATACCTGTGTTATTTTTCCAAATAGTTAAGGTGGTAAGTCTATCTTCCATCACTCAAATTCATTTATAAATATTTCCATTTTTCATATATCATTACAGTTTTTTTTTTTTTTGACACTATAAATAATTTAACCTAAATTAATCACATGTGTTCAACCACATAAACAAATCAAAACTAAACAAATCACTGGCTTACCGATAAAGCGATAACGTGTAAGAAAAACCAACAGGTGGCGGTCAGAGGTTTAAAACTCTGACCCCACAGTGCATCACAGCACAATGAGTGTGACACCTAGTGACATGTCTCAAACTAATCCGATTAACTTTGCAAACGCGGTAAAACAAATAAAATATGACTTTCCAACGGATGAACAAGCGATAGTAATACAGTCAGTTGATGGAACTTTACTGGAAGACTACGCATATTCTGTCGCACAATTAACAAACCCTGAAAATATTGAATTCGCTGCTAAATTATCCAATAATAGAGTTTGTATACACCTAAAAAATAAAGATATTGCAGAACAAATAACTAAAAATAATAAAAACATCACTGTGTGCGGCAGAGAAACAACACTGAGATTATATAGAAATCCATCAAAAAGAATCATTATCTCAAATATCAGCCCACCTATACCTCATGAATGTATCGGAAATAAATTAAAAGAACTAGGACTACAAACAACGTCTAGTATGAATTTCATGCGCGCGGGATTCAAAAAACCGGGCCTCGAACATGTAAAATCACCCCGCAGATACGTTTATATAATAAATAACTTCGAAAAATTACCGGAAACAACTGAAATAATATATAAAGACGTAACACACCGAATATTCATCTCAGATGATTCAGAATTTTGCACGTACTGTAAAAAACACGGCCACGTAATCACAGCCTGCAGGTTCAGATTGAGGGACGAAAACGCAAATCAACAGGAACAACAACAATCATCACAGCAGCCGCAACAACAGCAGCAACAACAACAAGCGCCAAAACTGCTGCAACAAGAGCAGCAGCAGCAGCAACAATAACAAACACATGTACAACAACAAGAGCAGCAACAACAAGAAAAACAACAACAACCGCAACAACAACCGCAAAAACATCTGCCGCAACAACAACAGCTTCAACAACAGCCGAAACAAAATCAGCTGCAACAACAACAGTCGAAACAACAGCCGCAACAACAGCTGCAACAACAACAGCCGCAACAACAGCTGCAACAGCAACAGCCGCAACAACAGCAGCTGAAACAACAACCGAAACAACAACTGCAAAAACAACAATTGCAACAACAACTGGAACAACTGCTGAAACAACAACAACAACAACAGCCGAAACAACAACAACCGCAACAACAGCCGCCACAACAACAACCGCAACAACAACAACCGCAACAACAACAACCGCAACAACAACAACCGCAACAACAAAAACCGCAACTACAACAACCGCAACAACAACAACCGCCATATCAAAACCAACAAGAAGAACAACACCAGCAACAACAACAACAACAACAACAACAACAACAACAAAAACAACAACAAGAACAACATCTACAGCAACCGATAAAAAAACAAACTAGAGTTGACATAACTGAAAACATGAACACAACGGCTTTGAAAAGAAGTCTAAGTACGGCAAATAGCTCTGAATCTCTTGATGAAAATAACATAGAAAATTCTCAGGGCGTCACAGACCCACAAACAATTTCAAACATCAGGAAACCCCAAAAAAATCGCAAAAGAGAAAGATCAACAAGTCCAAGCACAACCGAAGAATGGTTGAACCCTCTAAAAAACATTTTTGAAAACTCTTAAAAACACTATCTCTGTCAAAAAATTACACGGAGGAACCTACAGAACTAATAAACATAATGGAAAAACTGCATTCAGCTCTATTCAGACGTGGCCCCAAACAACGCTTAGCCCGAATAACAAATAAATTGAAACACCAAATTAAACAAAACGATGGCCAACACTAATATAGTACAATGGAACTGTAACGGTTTCTTTTGTCACCTTCCAGAATTACAACTAATTATTGCACAACACCAGCCAAACTACATCTGTTTACAAGAAACAAATTTTAAACCTGACAAAAATGCAATATTACACAACTACTCATTCTACAGGAAAGACAGAGAGGAAAGGACCAAAGCAAGTGGTGGCACTGCAATACTAGTCAGAGACACAAATTATGCAGAACAACTCCTATTGAATACAGACCTGGAAGCCGTTGCAGTCAAAAAGTATATCCCCGAAGAAATAACAGTATGTAGCATTTACTTTCCCCCTGATCAACCAATCAGAACAAACGAAGTAGAGTTTCTCCTGAACCAACTATCACAGCTCTATATTATTTGCGGAGATTTCAACGCTCATAACTTAATCTGGGGATCAAATGACACAAACAAAAAAGGTAGAATCATTGAAAAGCTGTTCAACAAGGATATTCTGTTGAATGACGGATCAACGACACACTTTTGTCAGAGTTCAGGCAAATTCTCTGCCATTGACCTAACCTATTGCGACCCCAGAATCGCCACAAAATTCAACTGGGAAACACTGCCAGATCTCCATGGCAGTGATCATTTTCCTATAAAAGTAGAATTTAATACTAATACCTATGAAAATACGGAAACAGAATTAAAAAAATGGAACCTAGAACAAGCCAACTGGGAATCCTACAGAGAAAAAACTAAAATGAAATCCGAAAACTTCCTCATCACAGACAAGGATAATGCAACTTCGTTAATCAATAGATTTACGAAACTTGTAACAGAATCCGCCAAGGAAACAATCGGACATAAGAAAATCAGACACAAAAAAACTGTTCCATGGTGGAATACAGAGTGTCATAAAGCCATCAAGAAAGCAAAAAAAGCTCTCAACAAATATAAAAGACATAACAACCTGGACAACCTAATAGAACATAAAAGAACAAAAGCCAAAGCTAGAAGAATAATCAGAATAAGCAAAAAGGAAACAAGGGAAAAATACGTAAGTTCTCTAACCGCGGACGCACCAATCAGAGAAGTATGGCAGAAAATCAAAAGAATAAGTGGCAATAAACAAATGCACAAAATTCCCTTGTTAAAAAAAGGAACACAAAGAATCACAGAGCCCAAAGAAATTGCCAACGAACTAGCCGAAACTTTCTGCGAACAATCGAGTGACGCCAACTACAATCCACAATTCCACGAAGTCAAAAGAAAAATGGAAGAAATCCCATATACAATAGAGGATGATTCCGAACCCATCAACACTTCAATCACCATCACCGAAATAGTAGATTCATTAAAAATGTTAAAAAACAACAAAAGTCCTGGCCCAGATAAAATTACCTTCGAACTCCTCAAAAACCTTCCAATAGAAGCAATTAATATCCTCCACAGAATATATAACCACATATGGCTCCGCAACGACTTCCCAGATTCCTGGCAACAAATAGAGATTATTCCAGTACCTAAACCGAACAAATTAAAAACAGATCCTATAAATTACCGACCTATAGCATTGTCCAACACAACATGCAAACTCTTCGAAAAAATCATCAACAAGAGATTAGTCTGGCATCTAGAAAAATGTAACGAATCGAGTAGTCCATCAGAAACTTTCACAAACACCCGTCGGGAGAATTCCTTTGAACGGTATTTCTTGGGCTTTTTAAAAAGGGTATACTTTTGAGAATTCATATAATAAAATTTTAGAAATTTTATGTATCTTTAGAAATATATTTTTTAAATGGTTCTTTGTTCAGGGAGAAATGTAGTCAGAGTTATTGCTTAATAACTCTGAACACTAGCGTCCCCTTGAACAAAGCTAAACCCCTTTTCCACGAAATACCTAGTAACTTCTCATAAAAATACACGACTCTCTGAAGAGGAGATCAGATAGTATTCGGGCTTGTTAGTAGTAACATCTAAGGTGGTAGCATTCGTAGAGGCACTGCGTCGATATTTTCTGGTGGTCTACTCAATTCTGTTTGTTTTATTTTATTAATTCCTTTAAATACATATTAAACTTTTAATCACTTAATCTATTTGTAAATATTACTGTTAATAAATTCAATTCATTAATTTTAAACCGTGTTAACGAGTGTAAACCCTTCACCTTAAGAACTTTAGTGAACAGCTTTGATCCAAACTTAAATACAAGATGCCTGTTCAGTCGGTTGGTAAGTACAAATACATATCATTTAATTCACATATCGTAATGATGAACCCTGGATAACACTCACGCCTACTACCCGAACTCCTTTAGTCAGATATCTCATTTCAGTTTGAGATTAGACATAATATAATACCACAGGCTCGCTACCTAGTGGACAATAAATGGTACGTTATAAAGTAACGTTACCGGTTAGCTACAAATTTGTTGGCAGCGGTGCGATTTGTGCGATTTACAAGATTTATAAGACGCGTACAGGGACCACATTACATAATTTGGTACCCTACAGTGGGTTTTACTTAATTTTTTGACAAAATTTTGGGCATGGGATAGATTATTCTACTTGTTGACAAAATATGACATTTTGTAATGATTTCTTATATTGCGATATTTTTTATGGCCGTAATATAAATTATTAAAGTTTCCAAGGTTTAGCTTTGGATGGTGGCAGCGAAATTTAATTCAATTTTCTATGGATATTGAAATGATAAAGGAAAGAATATTTGGTTTTTGGAAGTATAGTTATCTTAGAGAATAAAGATACTTGTGAGAATATTATTTAAATGCGTATATTGAGGGAAATGACAATTGCGATTTTGTCACGTGGTTTATGTTACTGTGTTTCAAGAGTGATTAGCGAGAAAAGAAAAAGAAAAGAAATAGATGAAGTTAAAATATGTGGTTTTAAAATGAATTCGAGTGACATACGATTTAAATAATTAAGTTAGTTGAGAATGATATTAATAAGTGATGAATTCGAAATATTCAAATGGTAGAAAAATTATTCTTTCCTTACGTTTCTAATTTTCCAACTTGTTTTCGTAATTTAACTCATTGAACTGAGGTTTTAAAATGATTTATCCAAACATCCCATTCTTTATTATTCCTTTGACGAAATACACTTGACAAAAAATATTTACTAAAAAAACAGGTAACTTTTGTGGTTTATTTGTAAAAACTTAGTAGAACCAAGTCTGTGAACAAAATTTATGGTAGTTATTTATGAATAAGGGACAACTTATACCTGACTTGCATAAAAGGATAAGTTTAAGATAGTTAAAAGCGAAAGTAGATGTAATTTTTTAAAGTAAATATTAAATAAAAATACATCAGTAATCAAGTTAAATTGACTAATTTGTAATTAGCAAAAATGTTCTTATATATTTTGGAAAAGGAGCAAGGCATCATTACACATGTATTTTAACTTATAAAATTTTAATTATACTTATATAACAGTTTAGTTTCTTTACTGCTGGTGCAACATCGATTTGAACCATGAACACTTATATTAAGCATTAATTTGCAACATTAAAATGTTGATTGTTGATAGAAATGTATGAAATAATACATAATTTCGTATATTTAGTATCTAATATTTCTAAGTGACATCTTAGAGAATCGACTAAAATTATTATTTTGAAGATTGGCTCTATCGCATTTATATTTATTTATTCACTTCACTCAATGCTCTTTGAATTTTGATTTTAAAAATTTGAACAAATATTAATGAAGTAGTAACATTTGTATAGCCCGTAAATTAATATGATTATTGACGCCTTTCCGAAGGGTCCGTTTACCTAAAAAAAGGTTTTACAGCAACCTGTAACGCATGGAACGAGGCAAGTTTAGACCAACCCAGGTAGCAATAGAAAGTACTTACCATATTTACGAAAATAATTATACCGTTTGTTAAACCATTTTAACCTTTGAGAAAATAATCAAATTGTATATAAAGCGATATTTGTAACAAATAATTTGTAATTGTTAATTTTATTAATTGAAAATGGGAGTTTTGAAATAATATTTGACACTTACACTTCACTCATTAGAAGTAGTACTACTTAGTAATATAAATAATTATTGTTTTTATTTTAGACTTATTTAATTTTCAACTAAAAATGTATGTAATCGCTACCACGTTTGTTTTAGAAAATTATCATGTTTTACACAAATAATAGTTTGAAGCTAATAGATTTATGCCCGTTAATATTAAACGTTTTTTTTTTAAATATCTTATTAATTTCTCCGGATTTTGTACACATTAGGTACTCTTTGAACAAGAATATAAATAATGAATACTTTGAAAATTATGTTAAAGATTTTAATACATATCATGCATTATAGTTTTTTATTTCGTTAGTAATGTTTCCGTCAAAAATAAATGCTGTTTACGTTTATGATTACATTAAAGATTTTTACGAAACCGCCACTGGTATTTTCCTCATTAAGTAAAGCTCGTTTTATTGAAACTAAATAGAATAATTCTTACGATTGGAAAAAGTTTTAGACAAGTTTTTAAATGTATTTTAATACTATATCCGTAATATTATATGATTTTTGAATTTATTTGAAGTTAATTTTAAACGTTAGTATGATATATGTAAACTATTATATTAGCATGTGTTCACCCAGCAGAAAACAAAAGTTGAAAAAAATGAGAAGTATATGAAAGTTACCTACATGGAAAATACTAAATTTATTTCTATTTTATTAGCAAAAATAAAATCCAGTTTTTTTTATCTATTTAAATTGTTTTATGGATACTGAGTTTGATAGTGAGTGTTTTATTAGTTTTTTTGAAATTTTAAATGGTGTCACATCATACAGCGTGCTATGAATAAGCAAGATGCATTGTCAGTTTTGTGATGAGAAATTTTATAATTATTAAATTTGTCTCAAGACAGTACTTATTTAAAAACGTAGATTCAAAGCTTACTTCGACTACAATTTAATTATTTTAAAAAATTGCATTAATCTCGATGATTTTAAATAAAAGTTTAGTTTTATTTACTTTTTAACATAATGCTACACTAACGACTAGCATTTCGCTAGCGGTTGTTTGAAGATAAGCCATTGTTGTAAAAGGTGATACAGACTTTAGTAAATTTTACTTAAACTTTTGGACTCAGTCCTAAGTTTAATTTTTTGCATAAGTACAAGTTTAGACAGAGAAAATAACGTGTAACTGACTCAGTGATCAGAAGTGATCATAAGAATAAAAGCAACCTAGAAGCTTTCCTTATCTATACGCCACCTAGGCGATATGAATCTAATGTATTGTAGGATATGAAATTATTATTATTTTATTTGAGATAATAATTGAAACGCAGAGAAATGATAGTGCGTAGAATTTTTAATTAATTTGTTCTTTTGTTCAATACGAAACATAGAAGTAAACTACAAACGTTAATTGATTTATTTGAGATTTGATTTATTGGATTTAATTGGATTCAACGTACAAAATGTGTATAAGTTTATGAATGGAAAAGCTCAAGTGTATTTCTAGTTCCTAAATTTGTTTTGACTTTTACGGCATCCAGGGAGTATCAGCTGCTTTAGCATCACTGATACAAAAATTGCATTATGATATGTGTATTTTATGTATTGTTACCACCGACGATATTTCATGTCGAGTTTACCACCGGGTGTCGACCAGAGCCTCTCAAGAATGCTACCGTTTACTTCCGTCGCGTACCTCGGTACGTCATAATAGTTATTTCCGTCAACAACCGCATAGAAGTCCTTATCAGTGGAACTGACTTGCAAAAGATCGACGTACGACAATCAAGATGATGTATCCCGAAGAAAGAAGGCTCGAACAACAGACCACTCAAGACCCGTGAAGAAGATGTTATGAAGACCCCAGCGTAGCAATCTCTCAGAAGCTTACAACGGCAATCAAAGGCGAAATCGACGTCAATCAGTTGCCGATTTCGTGGCAAGATTGATTATCGAAGAAGAGACATACTTTATACGTCCATACATGTGAAGCAGAAGAAGGCAGAAGAGTTGTGATTTCGGGGTTGGAAGTCAAAGCAGTATTTAACGAGAAAATGATGCCGCAAGAAGCGAGCAATGAGAAATGGATCCACGAATAATCCACATTATGTGTTGAATTTATGTTTTGTTATAGATAGACATGTTGTCTAAGCGCCTAGCTAGGAAGATTAACCGCACATCAATTTACAATGGCCACCCTGATGACAGCGCCCTCGTCCGGCCTTAAGACGAGCCCGCCCGAGCAAGCAGTTAGGCCCTGTTTCGCTCAAATTCAATTGACGATTACCATTCCTCTCAAGAATGAGGCCCACATGTATTGCAGGCCAGACAAAAGGATAGAAGAAGAAATTTGTCTACGTAGAGCCTCAAACAAAAAGGGTTGCCCTATGCATATTCGTCCGTTGAAATGAAAAATCGTCAGGAGTTGTAGATTATTGTCGCTTAATCCAAGAGAAAAATCGTAGCGACTGTCAAACCGGTCTGCGGAGACGATTAAAGTGAGAAATCGTGGCGACTGTACAATGAGTCTGCGTGCACGATACTAGTAAAATTTGTGGTGGTTCAGCCCGTAGCGCGAACCACAAATATTTGTTTCGCCCGTTCACGTTATTACTAGGGCGTGGAGCGATAGTTGAGACTGCACACGTTACAAAACAACAGCTGAAACTATCTACGTGTGGCCAAACAGAGGTGTTGCTTTGCCACCCCCGAAACGAAAACGAAATCACGAAAGAAAATGAAATCGAGAAACGAAAATGAAACGAAAGCGAAAAACGAAGAAAGGATAAAGAAGAATAATTTGAGAAAAGATGTTGTATATAAAGTATGGTCTGAAGAACAATATGATAGAGAATTTCTACACCGAGAAATTTAATTTAAAAGTAAGCCGTTGCGAGCCATGAGACATTATACGGAGAAGAGCTGCAAGTTTGCCATCTTCCACGAAGACATCGAGCCAGTCACGAAGAAAGAAATTTTCCTACTTCCGTGGTCCGAAGAGATGTTCAAGATGGATGCCTACCAACCAGCAAGAGACAATTTTCAATCCAAACAGGTACCCACCTATTGGTACCAGCACCAGGTTTACATCTGAGATCCTTCCACAACCATCAGCGAGGTCAACTTCCACCAGGTCAAGAGGGATGAACCGGTCCGCCATGACTTCCCCTCTGCAGGTCTTTCCATTGGTATCCCCGCCCCCTAAGGTTAAGTATTTACTCCTCTTTGGATCCCTCTCCGGTTTGAAGGTTTAGCCAAACCTGCGAAGGACCCTTGAGAAAAGGTGTCCATCCATATAAATGGATAGACACTTTTTAAAAGGAGGGAGTAATGTAACGAATCGAGTAGTCCATCAGAAACTTTCACAAACACCCGTCGGGAGAATTCCTTTGAACGGTATTTCTTGGGCTTTTTAAAAAGGGTATACTTTTGAGAATTCAAATAATAAAATTTTAGAAATTTTATGTATCTTTAGAAATATATTTTTTAAATGGTTCTTTGTTCAGGGAGAAATGTAGTCAGAGTTATTGCTTAATAACTCTGAACACTAGCGTCCCCTTGAACAAAGCTAAACCCCTTTTCCACGAAATACCTAGTAACTTCTCATAAAAATACACGACTCTCTGAAGAGGAGATCAGATAGTATTCGGGCTTGTTAGTAGTAACATCTAAGGTGGTAGCATTCGTAGAGGCACTGCGTCGATATTTTCTGGTGGTCTACTCAATTCTGTTTGTTTTATTTTATTAATTCCTTTAAATACATATTAAACTTTTAATCACTTAATCTATTTGTAAATATTACTGTTAATAAATTCAATTCATTAATTTTAAACCGTGTTAACGAGTGTAAACCCTTCACCTTAAGAACTTTAGTGAACAGCTTTGATCCAAACTTAAATACAAGATGCCTGTTCAGTCGGTTGGTAAGTACAAATACATATCATTTAATTCACATATCGTAATGATGAACCCTGGATAACACTCACGCCTACTACCCGAACTCCTTTAGTCAGATATCTCATTTCAGTTTGAGATTAGACATAATATAATACCACAGGCTCGCTACCTAGTGGACAATAAATGGTACGTTATAAAGTAACGTTACCGGTTAGCTACAAAAACACAAATACCTGAACAAGAACCAAGCAGGCTTTAGACAGGATCATTCCACCATGGACCAAATACTTGTACTAGTTTACGAAATACAAGAATCTCTCCGAAGCAAACAATAGTTGGCTGCCATTTTTTTTGACATAAAGAGTGCCTATCCAACAGCCTGGCGACGACTTATTCTAAACGAACTTAAAAGCTATGGTTTAAATGGTAATATCGCCCACTTTATTAAGAACTTCCTTGCGAATAAAACATTTAAGGTCAGAGCTAACGGCACATTTTCCGATGAGAAAATCCAAGAAAACGGAGTTCCCCAGGGCTCAGTTCTAAGCGTCACCTTATTTCTACTCTGCATGAACAGAATTAATGAGAAGATAAAAAAACCGGTTCAGTTTTTATTGTATGCCGATGATCTGGTCATTTTTTGCAAAGGGGTCAACTCAGGAAACCTCAGGCGTCTCCTACAGGGCGCTATCACGGAATTAGAAAAATGGGCAGAAAAGACAGGGTTCCAATTTTCCCTAGAAAAAACTAAAGCTATCAACTTCACCAAACAACGCAAACAACAAAACCCTGGCTTAACACTTTATAACACTCCTATAGAATACACCAACGATATCAAATTTCTAGGGATTACAATAGACAAGAAACTGTCATGGAAATCCCACATAAACAAAATCAAAGCTGAATGCAACATCAGGATAAACATAATAAAAACTTTGGGAAACCAAACATGGGGAGCAGACAAGAATACGTTGCTAAAAATATACAAAACGCTAACATTAGCGAAAATTGACTACGGCTGCATTGCATACGCCACTGCCAGCAAAACAACGCTAAAACTCCTAGACGCAGTCCACCACACAGCTATTAGAATAGCAACAGGCGCATTTAGATCCAGTCCTTCGATCAGCATATTGAACGAAGCTGGCGAACCAACGCTACAGGAGAGACGTGAAAAACTGACCATGATGTATGTAACGAACCTAGCAGCTAAACCAGATCATGGAACACATAGTCATATATTTCTAAAATCAAACAACGAAAATATACTGAATACAGGCAAAAAAACTGATTTAATGCAATACATCAACACCATCCTACAATCCAACAATATTCTTATTCCCACAATCCAGTCCATTACCTTCCATCATACTCCACCCTGGCTCTTTGGGAAAGTAATCATAAACACAGGTCTAACTAAATACAAAAAAACAGAACCGACTGTTCTACAAACAAAATTTGCTGAACTACAGCTGCATCTGTTCGAGTACCAGTTTTACTTCACGGATGCATCAAAAACAGAGAACAGCTGTACTATAGCTACTGTTCACAACGATGAAAGTAAAACATACCAATTACCGACAACCAGTAGTGTGTTCGAAGCAGAAGCGGTAGCAATCCTGAAGGCGATCTAAATGGCATCTCATACCATCCACAGACACATAGCCGTATGCACCGATTCTTTGAGCGTACTACAGGCTCTCAACAACAACTACTCAAAGGAAACTGTTATTCAGCAAAGACAAGACCAACTATACCAGACGACAAAAGAACAAAACAAAATAGTGCACCTCATCTGGGTTCCCGCCCATATTGGAATAGAAGGCAACGAACGTGCAAACACAGCCGCCCGAGAGTCCACCAATCACGAAGAAACCCTCCATTTACCTCCCAACAAAACTTACGTCAAACAGAATATTAAGAAGAAACTCAGTATAACCAGACTGACCAAATGGCGTGACACCTCTAACAACAAACTGCGAACCATCAAGGACGACATACAGAACTGGAACTCAGGCACCAACAGACGAGAACAAATAATAATGACAAGACTTAGAATCGGACACACCAGACACACACACGAACACCTCATGGCAAGACTAGATACCAAAATATGTGAGACATGTAACGAACAATTTACCGTTAACCATATACTAACAGACTGTCAACTCTACACTAACCTACGTATAAACTACAACTTACCACAAAACCTTAAAGACATCTTAAGACTAGATTCAACAATGACTAACAACGTACTTAATTTCTTACAGGCAACCAACATACATAACCTAATATAAGTATTATATACAAAACAAACAAAATGTAACAATAATGTAACCTTATTAGACACTAATAGCCAAGTAGCTGATGTGTCTTTAAATAAATAATATAAAAAAATATATATTACGGACATGAACCTCATGATGGAACATGTAAATAAAAAAAATATCAATTAATTATCGTTTCAGACTTTATTATAATACGTTAGATTCAGTTGAAACAATTAAAGATTTAGGTGTAACAATAGATGCCAAACTTAACTTTAAAATACACATTGACAATATTCTCAAAAAAGCTTCTAAATTAAGTGGTTTTGTCATTAGAAATTGCAAGGATTATCACAACATCAACTGTGTAATACTATTTTACAACGCATTAATTCGCAGTAACCTCGAATACTGCAGTATAATTTTGTCTCCCTATCACCAAGGTAGTTTAAAAAGAATTGAAACCATACAGAAAAGATTTGTCAACTTTATCTTTTTTAAATTAGGAATTAATAAAGGTAATTATCAGTACCACGAGAGATTACATATGTTAGGATTTCAATCACTTGAGAAGAGAAGAAAAATGGCTGAAAGTATTTTCGCATATAAAGTTTTGACGCACCGGGCATACTAAAGTTGTTTAACATACGCGTTCTTGCCTACCCTTCTAGAACAACCAGTTTACTTTCAATCTCTCACAGTTCCACAGAGTACGGTAAACATTAAGTTATTAACAGACTGTCTGCAAGCTTTAATAACAACTACAGAAATTAAATGTATTCTCACTCCCAAATTCTAGCACAAGTGCTATGATGAAACGAATCAAAAGTAATAAGTAGACAATTTTGTAAACCACATTTATTTGTGAACAAATTTTAATTTATGAAAAGTTATTTTATATTATTATGTACCACTTTGTTTTATTGGTCATTGTACCTATGTGCCTTTATTTTATGTATTGTATTGTATGTATTATTTTAATTACACTATTAATTTATGTTTAGGTTTAAGTATTTATGTAAGAATTGGGCATTGCCTGCCTGTAAAAAAATATTCAATAAAAATAATCAATAAATACACTCAAAAAGACTCCAAATTTTCTGGATACAAGCGGAAATGTACTTTAAATTGATTTGTGAGCATATTTGGAACATTACTCTCTGCATATTCAAACACTTTTCCAAAATATTTTCTGGTTTGGAAAATTCTTCTGAATTGTCTTGCTCATCAAATAAAATTTCTTTTATATTACTTAAAAGCATCCCAAAACCTTCATGCGTCATTTTTATATTATCGTACAAAACAAGTAGCAGGAGACAGATTTCATGTAATCAAACACACATAATTTATTTATTTACAAAAAAAAGGTGAGAATAATAAGAATAACTTCACAATCTTAACAAAGCGTTCGTCTTTGACTTTCTTGCACAGTGTGCATAGTGGTCACCTGACAAAAAACTTGCACGACACAGAGTTAACACTGCACAGTTATGCCGAACGAACCTCTAGTTATTTTGGTTACTTTTATAGTCTAATACGGACTTTAAATGTCAATTAAAAATATTCCTTACGCTGTAAAATCGATTTTAGATTTATTGGTTCTGATAATTATTAAGAAAGTGACATTTTTTATAATTGTTTAATTCCAACATGACATACAGTTTCAAAAGTGCAAACTATTGAAAACAAAATTTCCTCTTAGTTTGTTCTTACAAAAGTGAACAGCTTATAAACTGTTAAGTTAATTTCCAACCATTATTTTTTTATTGCAATATATTTTTATATGAAATGATAATTTTAAAATGTAAAGTATGCAATAATTATCATAATAAATAATAAATAAACAATAATTTCCTGGACCTGTTAAAAATACATGGTTACCGGTTGATCATAAAAGGGTCGTGTTCAGGTTTTGGTTCACTGACCTTGAAATATAATGGTTCGGTTCAGGTTCAGGTTCACGAAAAATATAGGTTTTTTCGGGTTTTCGGTTTGGGTTCAGATTCAGCTTCAGGTCCCTGAACCTAATAAACACAGACGTCTCATTTCTGAAATTCTGCACATTCAGCACACTAAAAACAAAAACGTGAAAAAAAGGACTGGCACAAACGAACTAAACAACATTTACTTTTCCTTATTTATTTATTATTTAATTTATTTTACATCGGCCTATTTCTGCAACGAGGCTAATCGCCGATGCCAGGGGGCGAGCTCCTACACCTGGATAAGGGGCGAATGATTGTGAAAATGGGAGTAATGTAAACTTATTATTCTCGCCCAAAATAATATCACCAACGGGGAATTGAACTAGCAACCTCACGATTCAAACTGTTAACCAGTCAAAACTGCACGATTTAACGAGCTCGGCCACTCCGTTGGCTAATGGTGACTATGTATGTAGAAAATAAGTATTTACTTAAAGACTAGCCTTTCTGCGAGTGCAGTTGCTCTTCGCTCTCTATAATTTTCTGAATTTCGTTCTCAAATTATTTTCTTTTATTTATTTTACTTACTCATTTATTTATTTATTTATTTAATTACATATTTATTTATTAATTTATTTACATAATTTATTTATTGATGTATTTGTTAACCCCATTCCCGAACTTTCGCTCTTTAGCAATCTTTCTTTTTTTTCCGTCTCTTTAATATATAAACTATTAAATAATTTAATATATAAATATTTAATATTTTTTAATAATACATAATATATAAAAATTATAATTCTCGATAAAATAAAAAGATATCAATGCATTTTGCAAGTCTTACAGAATCAGATTACATATTTACAGGGCCGAATTTAGGGTTAGGGGGGCCTGAAAAAATTATATCAGTTGGTTAGAAGTGGGCCCCTCAGGCTTGAATGGGCCAGAAGCGGCCACTTGTCCCGCTTACGCTAGAATCCGGGCCTGCATAATTAGAAAGGTTGGTCAATGAACTTTGAACCATTCAAATATATTTTATTAGTAGTCTGTACAGACATGACACTACTTATCATTTTATCTAATTGATAAATAAGAATTTGTTGACATTTTATTTTAAATACTGACATGTTAATACCGATTTTACTTATCTCTCAAATATCGTATTTACAAAGAATTGGTAGATACATGACCTTCCATAACATAATCATCGTCTATGATAACTGCATATCACAGGTTAGTTTCTGGTTTCTCAATTAATGCACGTGTTTTATTCATTTATTGTTTGATACTGTTTTTGAGTTATTCCATAGTTTAAAAGTTCTTGTTACGTTTATAGTTGTAAGAAAAATTTATGTGAAATGTGAATTTTCAAACATTTCACACAGGATTTTGTATCTATTTAATAAGTGTAAGATGCCAACAGAATGCTTGATGTCTAGGAATATGTTTTCTATAATCACATCAATGTCAACAGTTTTTTAATAATATTTTTAGGGTTTTGCAGGTATGACCACCAAAAAACCTTATAATGTCACTCATGTGTCTGTCTGTACGGTAGAAATTGTAGTCAAACGGCTTAACATAGAAAGTTGAAATTTGGTATGCTTATACAATTCTTTGACCCACATATAGGAAAAATACTGCGAGTTCAAAAAACACATCCCGAGATAAATTTAAACAATTATGTATTTAAAAAAATATATATATTTTTTTTAAATTTTGAGTGGCATACCAAATAAAACCTCTTAATGCGTGGATCAACATGCAAATTTTTATTTTTGAAAAATCAATTATATTTATGGGATTTTTGCCAAAAATGTGCTAAAAAAGTTCTTGTACCGCCCCCCTCTACCAAGAGGGGTTAAACAAAAAATCTGAAAAAATTATAGGTATTCTACATGGATCTGAGTCGGAAACGTACGACAGGAATTTTAGATTCGATTACGTTTTTGAAAAATATTGCAGTTTTTGTGATTTTGACAAAATTAATTATTTTTTTAATTCATGACTATATTAAGATAGTGTGTGCCTTTTTATGAAATAAAAAATATAATTAAAAAATATAACAGCTGAGGACCGAATTTTGAACATCGCACCTACACATTGTTAATAGAACAAATATTCGTAGACATCCTACAAAACCCTGAAATGTGTGAAAATTCACACTTTACATCAATTTTTTTTATTCGATATTTGATTATTATGAGCTTCCATTTAATTTTTTGAAACAAAATTGAAGTAATTTGGGAAAATTTCGTCAAAATAAAATTTAAATTAAAAAATCTCAGCTATTTTTTCTGCATTTGTTTCGTATTCAAGTCTACATTAAATTAATAAGAAATATATTGATAAATGGCTTTATTTTATCAATTTCAGAAACGTATTTCTGACTATTAATAATGTGATATTTAATTTATGAGTAATTCACTACTATAAATGATTTATTCCTCTTCGATACCTTAAAAACAAAAAACTCAAGTAATTAAAACAATAAGTTGAATTATGACTTATAATAGTAGGCGGGGTCTACTGAACACTACACACATGAACTTCTCAGCTGTTAAATTTTTTTTTATTATATTTTTATTTAAAAAAAGACGCACTCTACTTTAGCCATAAATACAAAAAATCCGTAACATTATTAGTTATATTCTAGCTATGAATTAAAAGAATAATTAATTTTGTTACTGTTAACACAAAAATTGCAATATTTTTCAAAAATTAAATCTGATTAAAAATGCCTCCCGTACGTTTCTGGTGTATATACATGTGCATTATTTATATTTTTTATATATTTGCCACTATTAACCACTTTGCGTAAAGAGTGCGGGACAGAATTGTTTTTGATCGTGTTAAAAGTACAAAAATCCTAAAAAACTAACTCTACAATCTACGTCTTAGCTTAGAGCTTTCTTTTGATACTGCTCAATAAATTTAAAAAAAGTAATTTTTTTTCAGCGACCCAAAAATTCTATATTTTTCGAAAAACTAACCTGATCAAATTCATTTTTGGTTAACAGGGTAGGAGACAAAAGTTTTTTTGACATATTTATTGCGTAAACAAAAAACTATGTTAACAATGTAAGCAGTGATTTGCACATGCGCAATAATTTGAATTACAGAACTCCATTATCAATACATTTTTAGAAATGATAGAATTTGAATAATAAAACAATTTAAAATGAAAAATTATCTAAAATTAGAACAAGCATTGATATACTAATTCTAATAAAATCGAATATATTTCATTATTTAGATGTCACGAGTTAGTAACAAAACCTAATTCTTCGTAAATATTTTTTGTTTAAATTTAGTATTTAGAACTACTTGCTCATTAACATCTCCATTGGTACTAAATCATATCTAAAACTAACCTCACTTTTTGGGAGTTTACATAGTTTACATTGTTGACATGTTTACTTATTGTTGACACAAAGTTATACGTGTCTTAAACTATAACATAAACAATTAAAGTTTACATGTAAACGCCCATCACTGTTGTTTATCCACTTATTGAGAGATTCCGTTTCATAGCCTACACAAAATTTTAAAAAATATATATATATATTTATTTTTTCATTAAATACATTTACCTCGTTTTCTGTTTTTTGAACTCTATATTTTTCCTATATGTGGGTCAAAGAGTATTATAAGCATGTCAAATTTCAACTTTCTGTGTTCAGCCGTTTTGCTACTATTTTTACCGTCTTTACGGTAGAAATTAACAAATGAGTGACGTTATGAGGGTTTTTATTGATCATACCATAAGATACAAGGTTTACCTTTTATGTTTTTACAAACGACCACTAGATGGCAATATTGAATTATGTCATTACTATATTCGTAAAACTTAACATTTGTTATTATGAAATCAGTGGAATATTATAAATTGACCGAGTAGTTTGTGGACAGTGAGCGTTAAAAAAAACAAGTTGGATGATTTTTTACGATTTTAGTAAAGATCTAACTCAACAATAATACATAGATTCGCTTCGTTCAACTTTTGGTAATGAAGCACCATCAGAAAAGACTGCTTACAATTGGTTTGCAGAATTTCGTCGTGGTCGTGCGGCCGTCAGTGATCAATTTTGTGAAGGTTGACTAAAATCGGTTCTTATTCAAAAAAACATCGATACTGTGCGCAAAATGATTGAAAAGGATTGGCATATGACTTACCGTGAGATAGATGCATCCTTTGGTATATTGCAAACTGCAATACATTCGATTTTGCATGAACATTTAGCTGTGAAAAAGATCTGTTCCCGATGGATTTCGCATAATTTGACCGAAGCTCAAAAAAAGGCTCGTGTTGATTGGTGTAAGGGAATGCTAAAAGAATTCAACCTAGGCACTGCAAAATCCGTATACAACATCGTTACAGGTGACGAAACTTGGATTTATTTATATGAACCGGAAACTAAGCAACAATCTACTGTTTGGGTCTTCCAAGATGAACCGAAACCCACAAAAGTTGTTCGTTGCGCGAAGCATTTCCAAGAAAATGATCGATTGTTTCTTCGGTTGTACTGGACATGTCGCAACCATTTCTTTAGAGGATCAGATAACAGTTAATGCTGAATGGTATACAACAATTTGTTTGCCAGAAGTCATCGACAAAGTCAGGAAAAACAACAAACGTCGCATCATTCTTCATCATGACAATGCAAACTCCCACACAGAACGTCAAACAATTGATTATTTGAAGGAAAAAAACATCGAATTAATGTCTCATTGCCCGTATTCACCTGATTTATCCTCTAACGACTTTCTTTGGTTCACCAATGTCAAAAAAAAAAAAAAAATGGGTGGACAACGATTTTCATCACCTCAACAACTGTTGAAGCCTTCGAAAACGATGTTTTTGAGATACCAACTTCAGAGTGGAAAAAATGTTTCGAGAATTGGTTTGAACGCATGCAAAAGTGTATAAATCTTAAAGTCGAATATTTTGAAAAGCAATAAAACAGTTTGTTCCAAAAAATTTTTTCTTAGTTTTTGTAAAAACTTAAAAGGTAGCCGTATGATTATAGGGGAAAGCCATAACGCTTTATGCGCGCGTGATGTTTTGTTTAATGTTATAATTGTACTTGTAAGATTATTGGACAGTAGTCCAATTCATGAACATTTCAGATACATCATGCACATAGAGTGATAAACTTTTTTTACGTGCATGTTAATATTCAAAATAAATTATACCTACATATTGAATTGTAAACAAATTAAAATTTTAATTCAGTTTAATTCATTGTTTCTATGACAAAGGACTAAAAAAACAGCCATTAAATTTTAAAAATTAAAAATAAACAAATAACCTTTTTATTTTTCAGTAGATTTCAATATAAAACTAGTAGACGCAACTGCTGATGCAAAAAGAACTGCATCTATAGGAATCGACGATAAATTTAGAAATGGATTCCATCATGCATATACATATGGATCATGTATTAGAAAAATTCTGAAATGACCTTCAAATTAAATGTTTTACAAAAAGAAACATGAATCCAGGTAGGCAATTAGCTTTATTTGTAGATTTTTAAGAAATATTTACATTAATTAACGTGTTGTAGAGACCACATATATAGTATGGCCATCCAATGAACATCTTTTGGCCAAATTGAGGCATCTGCAGGAAATTACTAGGAGGGATTTAATCCTGATTCCTATTTCCTTATCAGCGTTCCTGTTGGATATCGGTAGCGGCTGGTATGTGGCCTACAACTTTTTCCGAGAGGGCCAGCTCGTATATAGCTTACTTACACTGATGGTGGTTTCTTTCTCAGTTATTTACAACACAATATGGAAGATAATATATAGACAAAATTTTACATGGTATGTTTGGTTCAGTATAATTAAATTTAATCCAAATAAATAATTTTAAATCGAATTAATAGTCTAGATCAGAGTTTCCCAAACTGTGCTCCGCGGACCGTCAACTAGAGCTCCGCGAGCAGATTAGACAGAAAAGTAAATAAAATAAATGTGATCAGATGTGAAAACAGTGTTTGTGTTTTTTGAAAACAAAAGTTTCACTCAGAAATGATACGCTACTGAAGATAACAAAAGCCAATTCAATAATATTTTACTGCCCCCAATTAATGTAAATAAAGGCGCTCGAATCTCAATGGTTCAACTGAATGGTGTCATTGAAAAAGTTTTAACCTATATGAATTTCAAATATACACCTGACTGTTCTATTACAGGGCTGATATATTATAGGAGCGGCATATATAAATGCAGTACAAATTCCTTAAAAATTGCAAAATAATATATTATAGATGTTGTGACGTTTTATGTAATAGGAATATGAATTATATTCTTTAGATCTCTTATAATTCAGACCGTAAGTCATAGTAGTGAAGTGTTATTAATTTCTTTTTGCTGCGATTATTTTTCGATGGATTGCTTGCTAAAGTACGGATCGTTAAAATAAAGCTGCCACAGTCTCCGTCCCAGAACGTCCAGTAGACAACAAGTATGTTCAAATATTATAGATATTATTTCAATAGTTTTTTATCCGTATTTTCTATTTTGTATTTTGAAAAGCCCCAGCCCAGTTCCCCAGTGCTCCAGTACCCCAGTTCTAGTTATGTTTTTACCGACCGCCACATACATATACATATAAGGGAGGTATTGTTATCAAACCGATTTTGACTTTTATAAATTTCGATGGGTGTCCACCAGAGTTGGGCATTATTTAACTAAACTTTCAATCAACTAAAAATTTGAATGAAAATGTAATCAAACTAAATTAATCATTCTTTATTTAATCAATAATGGATGTAATCATAAATCCTTAACTAAATGATAATCATTAGTGTCAAATCATTAGTTTTCAATCATATTGTGATATGTTGTCAGAAAAATTTGAATCGCTTGGATAAATTTATATATTATATATATAATATCCCTATACCAAAATTCTCAATAATTTTCGGTCTTCTTGCAGCTTTCGAAAGATCATTACATTTTGCCACTCTACCGACCTTAGAGGAATAACATATTTGGTAATGTCTTCTTCAAATTTTTGTTGTGACAATATTCCGGCTCTAATAGTTTTTGATTTTTGAGAAACAACTGTTTGTCTACCTTTAGAATCAATGTTTTTTTAAATGCATCGTTTCCGTGTCGTTTTTTAAGATGAGATAAAATTCGATAAACAATTTTTTTCTACTTTGCGTTCATAAGACGCTCATTTCCACATTCATTTGAGTGCTATTAAAAGGTCCATTTCAACACCCGAATTTTAGTTATTGGAGCTTGGTCACACTGAATGAAATGTCAAATTCTGATGCTGTCAAGTTAACATAACATATTCGTGGACTTTTTGTAAAATTTTTTGCAAAGTTTTTCTTGAAATGACTGAAAAGTTTTAGTTTTTTGCGTCTAGCGCCTCAGGGTTTCAGAATTTGGAATTTTTAACGTATTTTTTTATCCCCCTTTATAAAAACCCCTCCAATTCAAGAGTCCGCATATTTTGCGGTGTGTAACCCCCGCCCAACTCATATTTATGATTTTTTTTTAACTTTCTCTCTTGCGGAAATTCCTTCTGAAATTGGGTAGATCCTTCAACGCCAGGAGGACGTCCCTTCTTTTCCTTTTTTGGTATATGAGGTAAATTCCCCTCCCCCCAATATTATAGTGGTGTTCAATGAACCTTCCCCAAATAACTTCTATTCTCTGTCGTATGCCTCTTTTGACTTCCGGGGAAGTAAATTTTGCAAGGTATTTACTGCAATATGGTGGGGTACTGACATCTAACAGTACATTTCAAAACAACAAATCAGTGATACCAACATATAACAAATATTGCATAAAATGATACTGTTTGCTATTAATACAAATTTATCAAATTAAAGAATAAATGGCAAAGTAGAAAAAATAGTGAAAAAAACTCGTTTCTTAAGGCCTTTTGCAGCACTTGTCTATTAGCCTTATCCTTATCATGCCTAATCATGCCTTATGAAACTTGTGTTTTAATATACTATTGTATCCTTTAATTTCAACTTTAGATTGGCATTTTTTTCGGCTAAATATTGAAATATGTTGAATATTGAAAAAACGTATCATCTACCGTTTTCGATTTAAATAAAACATTTATTCTCTTACCATAATTGGCTTACTGAGAGAGTTTGAAGCTATGAGTTACCTGATGCTTCAGATATTAAAAGAGTCGATGAACCAAAATTTTCACGAGTATCATTGTCACTTATGTTGGCGAAAAAATACAAATATATAATTGTAAAATACCTCACTCAAATTTTTCACAAATTAAATCTGCGTCAGACGTCTACAATGTACAAATACTAAATTCCAATGAACAGTGAGAGTGAAAAAATCAGATCTCAATCCTGAATTTAGTTTCAATCATAACTAAAAATTTAATCATAATAATGAGTAAATATTTAATTTAGTTACCAGTGTGAATAACTGCATTATGAGTGATGTACCTTACTCATTAATCAAGTCTTGAAATTAAATTTTTAATCTCAATCGTCAATCTTTAGTTTGATTGCAATTTGCCCAACTCTGGTATTGCCCCCCATTTAACGTTGTGAATATATCATCTGGTAACGGAAGGGGATGTGCGTGAAGTTCAAGCGAATTATTTAAACCTGTAGAATAATCAGCGCATATGCGTATTGAACCGTTTGATTTTTGAATTGATTGAACAACAACTGTTGGCGCAGCCCACTCTGAATAGTTTGTTTTTGTGATGACACCTAGGTTTTCTAGCCTATCTAATTCTTTTTCAACGGTATCTAGTACTGAGTAAGGAACTGGGCGTTTAGGGCAAAATACCGGTTTCGATTTCTCATTGAGTTGTAAGGAAGCTTTCATGAATGTACATTTTCCTAAACCAAGCGTATTATTACAAGCATGCGGAAATTTTTGGCGTAGTTCTTTTAGAAAATCATTTTCGTTGAACTGAATATTCTTTGTATTCCTATCAAAAATTTTACTGGAAACTATATTATTGCATATATTGTTTATTGGGATGTTCCATAAACCAAGCTCTTCTATCCAATCTATACCCAAAAGATCTGTACCAGGTCTGTTTACTAAATAACAAGTGCCTTGTTTTGTTATGTTATTGAATGAATATTTGCAATTTAACTCTCCGATTAAATTTAAAGGCTCACCGGATGCATTTTTAGCCAAATGTTCAGTTTTCTTATAGATGGGTTTCCCAATTTGATTCCATAAGTTTCTAGAGATAATGGTGATATCTGAGGCTGTATCGATTTGTAATTGACAAGGGTGATTGTTTATTTTAATGTTAATATATTTTCTTTTGTCTTGCAATTTTATATTTGAAACTGAAAATATTATGTTTGATTGAGTGGGGTTATTACGCATGTAATTACTTCGCTTGTAATTATCTCGAGAGCTGCAATAACTTTCCTTGTGTCCTGTCTTATGGCACAATTTACATGTGTGATTGTTGAAGCTGCAGTGACTTACGAAATGCATTGCGCCACATTTCCAACAAGGATAGGGCGGCATGTTAGATGTGTAATCGGGTGACTTTTGTTTATAATATTGATTGCCTCGTTTGTTGTCAAATTTAATTTTATTAACGCATGTTTGATCCTTTTGTTCTATGAGGGAATTATCTTGTTTTATCCTAGAGAATTTTCGACATTCTTTTGATATTTCTTTAAGAGTAATTTTAGGATCTTTTTCCATTTTTAAAAGGATATGAGTTCTAATCTCATCATCGGACAGGTCAGATAAGCTGGACACAAAAATTAGACATTTGAATTGATCCTCCGTAATTGACCTCAACTTAAATTTCTCACATTCACGGTTGACTCTTCCAGCGAACGTAGTGTGATCCTCAGTGGAATCTTTTATTAATTTTAAGCAGTTATATCTCTGGTTAAAAATTGAAAACTTTGAGCAAAATAAATCCTTAAGTTGTTCCACTGTTTCCAGAAAGGTCAAATCCCGGGGATGTTTAGGTAATATAAAGTTAACAACCTCACTTTAGAAGAGTCATCCAGATCACGACCATCCACCTCGAATACATCTTCATATTTGGAATACCATATCTGGAAATTTAAGTCTGCCTCTGGATCATAAATGAAATCTGTTATGCTATGACTAAGCCGTTCCATAAGCCGTGTTGGTGACTTTGCTCTAGCATTTCCTGTTAGGGCTTCGATCAGTTTAGTCTGCGTCACTTCGAATTGTTCTTGTTGCTTTTTTAATATGCTCGCTAGTTGATCTGGATCAACTGCCATCCTCGTCGCCAATTTGTTATATCGTGTAATATATAAAACACAAGTATTGAATTATTAAATAGTTTTTTTAATAATTAACATGACAAGTACAAAACGAAACAGGAAAACAAAAAAACAGTAATGTCATCGATGTCTCGTACCATGGTGATAATATGACTGTGTCATCTTCATGTCATTACCATAGTGATGAGTCCATGCAACAGGTAGTGTATGTTTTCTTTTGAAAAAAAAATGTAATAGAAAAGTTAACAGCTGAGAATCGAGCTCATATGTGTAAGCTCCGTCTGCTATTATACGTCATGAGTCAACCTTACATTTAAATTATATTGAGTTTTTTGTTTTTAAAGTATCAAAGAGGAATAAATCATTTATAGTGGTGAAATACTTATATATCAAATAACGCATTGTTAATAGTGAAAAATAAGTTTCTGAAATTGAAAAATAAAATCCATTTATCAATATATTTCTTATTAATTTAATAATAATAATAAATTTTATTATAGTTGAAAGTACAAAAAAATACAAAAATCAAGTCAAAAAAATCATGGAAAATAGAAAATCTATGCTAGGAAGGTTAAATCAACACCTAGATATTCAGAGATGCTATAATAAGCCTTTTCTAGCAAGAAGTTTTTGATACAATATTTAAAATTTGCATTATTCAAAGTTCTAATTCTAATCGGTAATTTGTTGAACACAATTGCTCCAACATAAGTAGGCAAATTTTTTGACATATTGTATTTGATTCTGGGTAGTCTGATGTCAGACCTAACTCGGGAATAATAGTTATGTACAGTAACATTTGTGTGCAACAAATTACCATTTTCTTTAATATATAAAAGTAAATGTAATAAATACAGACAAGGTACCGTAAGTATTTTTAATTTTGGGAAAATTTCCCTGCAGCTAGCTCTTCTGTTGACCCTACCAAGGATTCGGACTGATCTTTTTTGAAGTTTAAAAAGATGAAGCCAGTCAGTTGAGTTTCCCCAAAGTACTATACCGTAAGTAAGGCTAGCCTGAACATAAGAGAAATAGACAACTTTGGCTGACTCTAGCGACACATGATTTATTATTTTATAGAGCATGTAATTGTATTTGTTTATTAAGATAATTGGATTGCAGTTTCATCAATGTGTTTTTTTCAGTTTAATTTTGAATCTAAAAAGAAACCTAAAAATTTGACTGTGTCCGTCTCATAAAGTTCATTATTATGCACGGTCCTATTTAAACTAAAAACCATGTTGTGAGTTTTTTCCAAGTTGAGCTTTAGTTTGTTTTATGCGATACGTTGGTTCGCTTCAATTGTGGTAGTGTTGATACTCTCATGAATGTCGTTGTGATGTACCCCAGTGTTCACAAATGTTGTATCATCTGCATAGATGATCGTAGGCGCATTGACATTTTTTGGAAGGTCATTAATGAATAATATAAACAGCAACGGTCCAATAATTGTACCTTGTCCCAACCATACTTTAAGGTCGCAAATTTTCGAAAGTATATTGTTGTGATAAACTGCTTTTCTTTTTTCCAAAAAACTGCGAAACAAACTATGTGCATTACCGCGAATTCCATAAAGCGCAAGTTTATCACATAGCAAGTCATGTGTCACGGAATCGAAAGCCTTGGAAAGGTCGCAGAAAGTAGTTGCAACATATAACCCCATTTTCAATCTATCCACCACTTCAGTAAAAAGAGCAGTGGCAGCCTTTGTGGTGGACAGATTGGACCTAAAACCATACTATCTGTTAATATTTTATTTTTATTTAAAAAAATATTTATTCTATTTTTCAGATCCGCTCCATATATTTTAGAAAAAATTGGTGTTATGGCAATCGGCCTAAAATTTGATAGGTCATGTCGTGTCATTTAATCAAGACTTAGATACGAAACAAATACAGAAAAATTGCTAGGATTTTTTTATTTAAATTTTATTGGGACGAGTAAATGAAAGTTCTTAGTACTCGAATAATCAATAATAATGATTATAGTTTGTCTCAACTTACAAGAGAATGACTGAATTTGACCTTCATAGCGGGTGGGATTTAAAGAGGATTATAGGGGTAGTAAAAAGGGTAATACTCACATTTTTTTTGAAAAGTTGTAAATTATCTTAGAAGCACTACACAGCTTTCTACAAAATTTTATTTAATCCGGATCTTTCACATAACAAAATAAAACCCTCGCAGCGTTGGGGTTACCCTGCTCGTTAAGACAACTGTAGTGTAAAGTGGTAAAATCTCTATCTTAAAGCCTTGGAGTGTCTTTAATGTTGCAGCCGCTGTACGAGGTCTAGCGTTATCGTGAAGCAAAATATTTATCTAGCAATAATCCTCTTCGTCTATTACAAATAGCTGGATTCAGTTTTTCCTTAAGCATGGTTGAATATCTTTCACTTTTAACAGTTTGTGCAAGTACCCTTTTCTGAATTTTAGAGTGTTTTGCCCCTTCTACCCAAAGAATGCGTATAATGCGTATAATATTGCTCCCCAGCGGTGTATTTTGACAGTGTTGATTCCATATTTGCACCATAACTGCATGAGTTATATGGAGACTGGGCACTCCACTCAAACAGGTGCAGATATGTTCAGGACACGTTTAAATATGATTTCGTTAGTTAACGTCTGCCGTGTGCTATATCGTTTTATTATTATTATTATTAAATCTGACATAATAGCTGAAGCCTAGGGCTTATAGAGCTCTGTTGAACATAAAAAAGTACATGATTTCATGTTACATATTAAATTGCTTATAAGTAATACAGGAAAAGAACAAAAAACAAATAAATAAATAAATAATAATATGATAATTACAAAAATGATAAACTAAAGAAATTAGAACTAATAATTATGTATCAAAGAAACAAGAAACAAAATAAGAACTAAAAATTATTCCCAAAATATACATCTAAATTATTCTTAAAATTATTGAGGGACGTTGAGGACATAACTACATTAGACAGTTTATTCCAAACATTGAAGACACGGTTACACCAGAAATTATATCAAGATTATTGCAACATTTTATATCTGTGTCCACGCGGCCGACAAAAAGTCTAGAAAGATCACATTTAAAATCACCACGAGTTATCCTAAACATTATAATTTAATCACCTCGCATCCTACGGTGTTCCAGAGTAGTTAGTTTTAATTTCGACAGTCTTTCGTCATAAGGGAGGTATCTAAAACTTGGACAGAGTTTCGTAGCACGACGTTGGATACTTTCCATGAGTAAGATATCTTTGCGGAGATAAAGAGACCAGACTGAGGTGGAGAATTCCAAAAGTTGTCTTATGTATGTTATATATAACTTTTTCACAATATCTGGAGATAGCTGCCGAAATGATTTAGATATTAAAAATACCATATAGTTAGCTCTCTTGACTGCTTTTAACACTTGATCTGACCATTTTAGGTCAGAATTAATAGTTATACCTAGGTCAATCTGCTTATCCACTTGCTTCAGTTTAGAACCATTGATGTAATAACGACGCTTCGGATTGTTTTTTCCAAGGAGCAGGACGGCTGTTTTGTCACAATTTAAAGGTATTAGCCAAGTATTTGCCCAATTGTTTTAATTTCCTTTACTTTTTAATTTACCCTCCAACATGTAAAAATACAGCATTACTAGCCACATTCCAATGGTTTCTGTCTAAAATGTGTTTGTTTGTGCCTTTTGAGAACTGACAACCATGAAAAAGCATCATCGCATTGATCACATTTGAATAGTTTCTCTCCATGTATTCGTTGATGACTAAGGAGATGTGTTTTCTGTGAAAATGCCTTATTACATTCTTCACATTTAAATGGTTTCTCTCCGGAATGTAAACGTTTGTGATATATAAGACTTGCCATCTGCGGAAATGCTTTATTACACTGTTCACATTTGAATGGTTTCTCTCCAGAATGTATTCGTTTGTGTATAGTGAGAACTGATGAACGTGTAAATGATTTATTACACACATCACATTTAAATGGTTTTTCTCCAGAATGTGTTCGTTTGTGTTTAATGAGGCTAGCGATCTGTGTAAATGCTATATCACACTCAACACATTTGAAAGGTTTCTCTCCAGAATGTATTCGTTTGTGTTTAATGAGGTCTGATGAACTTGTAAATGCTTTATTACACTGATTACATTTGTATGGCTTCTCTCCAGAATGTATTCGTTTGTGAGTAATGAGACTTGATGACACTGAAAATGCTTTATCACACTGAAGACCTTTGAATGGTTTTTCTCCAGTATGAACTCGTTTGTGTTGAACAAGACTACCCTTTCGACCAAATGTTTTATTACATAGATCACATTTGAATGGCTTTTCGCCCGAATGTATTCTTATGTGACTAGTAAGGTGTACTTTCTGCGAAAATGATTTGTTACACTGATCACATTTAAATTTTTTCTCTCCAGAATGTATAAATTTGTGATTAATGAGATTTGATGCATTTGAACTCTCATCTAGATTACCGGAAGACGTTTCGCTAGCTGCAAACAAATAAGTAGTTAAAATAGTATGTATGTATATGTCCTGGGGCAATGAAGTGTCACATTTAACAGAAGAGGATTTCGATTATTAGTTTTAAAATGAATTTCAATATTTTAGATGAAGACGATCTAAAAATAAGGTTCACTATATTATCTACCGTACACAGAGATAGACCTTTTTTTTTGTTGCATCAACTTGAAACTCTAGAGAGGCAGAATTAGCTTTGAAACATTAGTAGGCATGTGTAATTTATGTATATCCTGAACGACACTTGCTGATTATATTATAAAATTATCTGGCCTGAGACACTTGTAATTATGGGCAATCTATTGAAATAACACAGTTTTAAGTCAGAAAAAGTTGTATGTTTCCAGGCATATAAATGTACGCTATGCATGTTTTTATACGGGTTGTAATGACTTCTTATCCCGAGACAGCAATAGAATATCAAGTCCGGTTGCATGTACGTACAGTACGTATTGTTCTGTGCATCTACTTAGCAATGGAAACCGGAAGTAACAGTATTAGAAGCTTGGTACTTAAACAATAATATTAAATTATTGCCTGACCTGTATCTTGTCCAACTGCACTCTCCTCATATTCTCCGTCATCTCCAAATTCAGACTTGATGTCGATGATATTAGTGTTGTAGTTGTACTGGGATATGTTGTCGGTAGTTGATGTGCAATAAGTGTCCTGAGTGTCGAGGCTACCTGAAATTTAAATAATTATTATTACTATCATTCCGTCTATATTTTGAAAGTAAAATAATAATAATAATTAAAATAAACAGTCCACTCGCAAAAAGGAAATTTTTAAATTTATTTTATTCAAAAATAAAATATCGTTATATTTTGTACAAATAATAATTTTTTTTGAATATAATATTTATTCAAAATCATATCAAATTAATCTGCTATACTTTATCTAAAATTTAAAAAAAGAGAACTTAAAAAAAAACAAGTCTTCTGATTGCGAACGTGAGGCAACCGCATAATATATGAACCGTGGGTTTAACCTTGCATGATAACATAAGTATAAACTAAACTAGTTCTACTGACCAGTGTTTGCGACAACTGCACTATCTACTTCATCTTCAAATTTACAGATGTCCACTGGTTCAGATTTGATGTAAATCTCCTCTATGTTGATATTATTGTGGTATACATCATCTGTAACTTCATCTTTGATTCCTGTAATTAACAGATCATAGTATAATACACGCTAATTGATTAAAAATATAGTTTTAAGAACATTGTTGAAATTTGCTTCAATTAAACTATAACAACAAAGTATGAAGAACAGTATTAATTGTCAGGAGCTTCGAAAAACGGGGAAAGCCGGTACAAATTACTGGAAACCGAGACTGGATTCTTTTTTTTACGTATCATTATCCGATTTTATTATTTGTGATTTTGTTGCATAATTTATTTGTCAGTAATTGTACTGCGCAGTTATACTTGACATAACCGTGTTAGGGTATAGGTCTGGGGCCCAGACATCACTTGACTGCACACCTTGTTGTATTGTTGCTGTCATCTGTTATCAGTATTTTGGGCCCATTTGTGGTTTTTCTTACGGTATCTTATATTACAGAAAAAAGATAGAAGGAATTCTATCCACGTAAAGTTTTTATCTGTCATCGGGCCCGTGATTATCTTTTTCCGGCGGGTGGTGCGGAATTATTGTTTTCCTAAGACCCAGACACGTGCCCAAAATTATTGTTTTAGGGGCCCGGGCCCACTATCGGCGCCCCTGTTAATTGTTAGTTGCAAATGTGCTCATTACTGACTATTCTCCCATTTAGCTGTGCGCTTTATTCCATTTTTCACTTCATGGTATTCTGCCTTAATATCCATCTCTTTTTATTTGCCCGACCCTAATATATAAGGGGCAAGTATTGTAATCGCGAAAATTTTCGATGTCGAGATTTTGACTGATGACCACGTTTCATGGTCCAGGGAATCCAAAAAACCTATTTTGGAAGTGCCGTCCGTATGTGTGTGTGTCTGTGTGTATACACGATAACTCAAAAACGGTTTAACTTAAAGAGTTCGTTCTGGTACTAAAAAATTCTCCTAATAATTGGGAAGAACCCTATTGTTTTTTATTAAAATCCGAAACCGGAAACGGAAGTTATTAAACATAAAAATTTAAAAAAATTCGTAACTAGTAAACCAAGACTTGGACAAAAAATTGTATTGGACATAATTTGATGTATTTTTGAAGATTTACCTAAATCTTTTGTTAAATTAAAAAAAAAAAATAATAATTATGTATTTTTTTATGGGAGGGCAAGTCTAGCGGAGGTCTTCCTTCGCCACTGGTTTAATAATACCACTGTCTTTCCTGTCATTCATATTAATTTCTGTAATATAATACAAAGAATAAAAAGTTACAAATACCTTGGGAGCATTATACCAGATAATGGAAGAGTAGATGCGATCATAAGAGCAAGGATAGGGTTAGCTAAAAGTGACCTCAAAATTAAGACCAGTACTCACAAACAGAAACATTTTTTTTTTTTTTTAATTTTTAATGGCCTTTGCTACTGTGGCAATTAGCCAGGACAATTTTTGTTTGAGAAAATTTCCATGCCATAACCGGGATTTGAACCCGAGCCCCCATGGTTGGTAGTCAAATGAGCTGACCACTACGCCATAGCGACCGGCAAAAACAGAAACATTAATGTGATAACTAAAAATAAAATAATAAACAATTATTTGTGGAGTATACTGACATTCGGTTGGATTTTGAATAAAAATAATATTAACAAAATAAAAGCTTGTGAAATGTGGGTGTACCGAAAGTGGCTAAAGATTCCATGGACCACAAAAATAACAAAGAGTGAAGTGTTGGCAAAAATGAAAACTAAAAGACAAGTGGTCAGCAAAATTTAAAAATTGCAATTAACATTTTTCGGTCATATTACGAGACAGAAAAACATTGAGTGGGATATGTGTAGTGCGCAGTGTGACAAAACGAGAGAACGGGGTAGGAGAATAATTATTTTAATTGACAATATCATTAGTGACACTGACACAAAAAACTTAAAAAATTTAGTCAATATTCTGCAGAATAGAGACAATTGGCGTTCCATGAAAGCCGAAATCTGTATCAGATATGCCACTTGAAGATAATGATACTGATTTTCATATGCATATACTCTTATTCATTGTAGGTGTGTATAAGTCAGAAGACAATGTTTACTTATTTGCATCTATTTATATTTATGTGTACATATATTTTTTCTCTCCTTTTTTAGGGTTTTGTAGGTATGACCAAAAAACCCTTATACCGTCATTTTGTCGTCTGTCTGTCTGTCTGTTCGGTAAAAATTGTAGCCAAACGGCTAAACCTAGAGAGTTGAAATTTGGCATGCTTATACAACTCTTTGACCCGCACATAGGAAAAATACTAAAACATCTAAAAAACATACCCCCCTAAAAATATAAACAAATATGTGCTCATCTAAAACAAAAATATTTTTTTTAAATTCAGAATAGTGTATCAAATGAAAGCCCTTAGTGCGTGGATTAACGATCAAATTTTTATTTTGGCAAAATAAATTATTTAGATGCGATTTTTGCCAAAAATGTGCAAAAAAATTTTTGTCCCACACCCTGTAGCCCAGATGGTTTAAACTAAAAATCTAAAAAAATTCTAAGTAATGTATATTGGTGTGAACCGAAATAGTACAACAGGAATTTTTGATCAGATTATGTTTTTGGAAAATAACGCATTTTTTGTGGTTTTTGGTTCACAAAGTACAAAAGTTATATCAATGTAAGACACTCACATGCATGGCGTGCGATGGCGACATGCGTTAGGGCACTCTTAAACTGGCTGGAAAACGAAGGGTTTCGAGTTCGAGTACGGAGTGAATTTTATTTTTTCTGTTTTTTTTTTTTGCATTTTTATTATGTTGAAATTATTTTGTCAAAATTCTAGTTATATTTTGACAAATGTTGTATTTAATTTTTAAGGGCGTAAATTTAATAACCAGTCTTATTATATGATTAACAGACGATAAATTATTTTAAAAATATCGTTCATTTTGCCGTGATTACTACAAAGTAAAATTTGTCCTACACACTCAACATACCGCCTTCACTTATTATATACCTGCGAAACCCTGAAATGTGTGAATATTCACACTTCACATCATTTTTTTTTTTTCTTTTCTCGGTTTTTTTGTCTGAGCTATCAATAATATGGATAATCTTCCGTATGTACTTTTACATTTGCAAAAATTCTCTGAATAAGTGCATTATGCTCCATCATTCCTTTGTCTTCCTCACTGGTAAAATATTTCTTTTTAAGAGTAGTAATAATATTGTTATTTTGGTTTTGAAAAGAAGTGGTTGGGTCTTTATCTAAAATAGAATAAGATCCTCCTTCTTCCAAAACTAAATTCATTTTTTGACCATATTCCTCCCTCTCCATCAATACACTAATGTAGCCCTTGTCCGCTTTAAGTAATATGACATTCTCTCTTACATATATTAAGTAATATGACTTTTAAAGTAATTGGTAAGAATATGGGTTATATACGAGCCCCGTCTCAGTGAAGTTGGCCCAACTACTTAAATCATGAAAATTGTGAATTTGTGTTAAAATAAAGTATATATAAATTAAGATAAATGGTTTTTATTATAACAGTACTTTGTTCAAAGTATTTCTGACATTTTCAATTATAAGTTATGTATTTAGTTTAATATTATAATTTCAGCAAATATATGATTACAACTGTTATAATAAGCAAAATCGAGTCTGCTTTGTTTACTTACAAATAGTACTATTTCACGTTTTAACAATTCGCAATAAGTCGCTAACAGTGTCATTTCCAACGTTTTAACAAGTCTAACACATCATTTGAGCATTTATTGCCAGTAACAAGTAAAAATATCTCGAGGCAAAGCTGTTTCGGAAGAAATTAGAAAAATAATTATTAACTTGCATTTAAAAGGAAAATCTATTACGCAAATCGCAAATGATGTTGAATTATCGAAATATACAGTGTGAAACATAATTAAACTTTACAAAACCGCTGGTTCTGTGGTAAAAAAAAAAAAAAATAGATATGGAAGTAAGCCTCGTTATTCAGCCACGAACTTAAGAGCTTTGAAGACGATTATAAGACAAGATCCTAGAGCTAATTATGGAGAGCTAAGTGTTTTATGGAGTGACGCAACGGGAAAACAGTTTTCAATAGCAATTTGCCACAGGGCTGCTCAAAAACTGGGGTTTAAAACATTTAAAGTGAGATCGAACATTTTACGTTTATTATCCATTTTTAAGTTTTGAATTTTCAGGCAAAGGAGAAGCCTTTACTCACAAAAACACAAAAGAGAAATAGGCTTCTTTGGACAAAAAAACACAAATCATGGTCTCAAGCTCAATGGAACACAATTGTATGGAGCGATGAGGCAAGATTTGAGGTTTGCGTTGGTGATAGTCGAAGTCGGGTCATAAGAACCAAACAGGAATGACTGTACATAATTACTGCCTGAAGAAAAAGGTTCAATTTCCTGCTTCTGTGATGATCTGGGGAAGTATGCCAGCCTGTGGAGTAGGTAAATTATACTTTGTAGAAGGGATAATAAACCCCAAAAAATATAACGACGTTCTTAATAATTATTTAAAACCACAAATCGAAGGAATGAGGCTGAACAATATTCAATGTATTTTCCAACAAGATGGTGTTGCTTGTCATACGGCTAAAATAGTGAAAGATTGGAAGTTTCAAAATAATATTTCACTCTTGGAATAGACATCAAGCAGTCCAGATCTATCGCCAATCGAAAGTTTGTGGCACATCATGAAGAAAAAGGTACGTTCGGAGCCTGCAAGAACTATTCCTGAATTACATGCTCGCCTTCAACAAATTTGGAATAATTTTACAACCGAAGAATGCTAAATATTTGTCAATATAATGTCAAGACGAATCAAGGCGGTAATAAGCTGAAAAGACGATGTAACTCAATGGTAATTTTATTGTTAATAGTTGTTAATTTTTATTTTTGTGATAATAATAGCTATAATTTGTGTTTCTTATGTTAAGATTTAATTTTTTTGTAAATTATTAATAAACAGTTCTCACATCGTTATATAATTGAATTGATACCCATAAATTTCCTTTCTAATGTAAATATTTTCTTTGAAAACACTATTTTTGAGAGTTGGGCCAACTTCACTGAGAAGGGGAATATTTATCACTGAGAAGGGTCGCATATACTTTTCCAGACACGTTAATTATATTGTCACAAAAGTAATCCTAGGTCAGGATTGCGATACTTAGACATTGTGATGTTTAGCTGTTTGATTAAAAAACTATTTGCCAGCGTTTAGCATATGTTACCTGATGCATACGCTGCATTCTCGTAATAAGATAATATTTGACATGACGAATGAATATCGGAACTAGGTCAATCAGAAGTATAAGTACCTAGATAGATGTCGTACGGAATCCGGACAGAGAAACCTAGCCAACTGCTCTAGAAGTTCCAGTCAACACGGTGACGACCAAGATATCGACGCCATATACCCATACACATCTGGAGTTCAATTTATTTATTTATTTTTCATGTATTTTTCAATGAACCTTAATATAAAAAACAATTCTACTAGGATCTCTCATATAATGGGGACAAACAATGAAAAATTTCAAATAAAAAAAATATTGCCAATAATTGTAATAATTACTTTGCCAATATTGCCTCTGAAATGGCAGCCAAAAAAAAACTTCTAATAATAGAAATTTTACCCTAAATACCATATCTCAAACTTTTTTTTGTAGACCAGTTTCAGGAAGTGATATATCAGATGCAATTGATGCATTCAAAAATAATAATTCAGCTGGATTCGACGGTATTTCTAGCAAAATCCTTAAATCCATAAAGATTGCAATTTGCGACCCATTAGCATTTATATTTAATAGATGCATTTCAAAAGGTTATTATCCTAAAAAACTTAAAATAGGGGTAATAAAATTATTACATAAAGATGGACCTAAAGATATTATATCTAATTACAGACGAATTTCACTAGTTTCAAATAATTCAAGAATTTTTGAAAAAATCATTAAATTACAAATGTATAATTTTCTTGATAAACATTCTATTTTATCAAATAAACAATTTGGTTTTCGTAAAAATTTTTCTACCGAAAATGCAATTGCAACCCTAACAGCTGCCATCCATAAAACCTTTAATGATGATAAAATTGCCGCAGCTATTTTCATCGACCTAGCCAAGGCATTTGATACAGTAAATCATGAGAGATTATTGGCAAAATTAGAATGTTATGGTTTTCGGGGGATTTGTCTACAGGTAGTAAGGAGTTATGTGAGCTTCAGAGAACAACGTACATCTGTTAATGGTGTTCTGAGTGATCCCGCAGTTGTGTCATGTGGCATATCTCAGGGGACAGTTTTGGGGCCACTCTTTTTTATTATATATTTAAATGATCTATTGACATTAAATATTAGCGACATGCTATTGTCATATGCGGATGATACCGTGTTGTATGTGGCGGGTGATAACTGGTCGGATATTTTCTATGAAGTTTCAGTTAATTTTAACATTATTAAATCTTGGTTAGATGCCAATTTACTTTCTTTGAATCTAAGCAAAACTTATTTAGTTCCATTTAGCTGTCGAAAAAATAAATTACCTCCTGATAAATCAATTATTTTACATACTGAATTTTGCGATCTTAATGCTTGTAAATGTAATAACACAATAATAATAAAAAATACTGTTAAATATTTAGGAATTGTATTAGATTCAAATTTGAATTTCAAATTTCACATTGAATATTTAAATAACAAATTACGGAAGTCAATATATTTATTTAAAAATCTTAAATATATTTTAGACATTAACTCTTTAAAAATAATATATTACGGTTTAGCACAAGCTCACCTTAAATACGGTATCATAGCATAGGGTAGTGCAGCTAAATCAGTTATTAACAAGGTTAAGGTCACACAAAAAATTATTTTACAGATAATATTTAAAAAACCGTTTAGATTCTCTTCTGAACAATTATTTTCAGAAACAAAAATTTTTGATGTTGCGAAACTTCAAAACCTCAATTTATGAGCCAGGGTACAAATAAAACAGATCTACAATTTTCAGATCATCATTACGGTACGAGAAGTAAGACACAAAAAAAATGTAATTCAATTAGAATAAAAAAAAGTACTTCAGCGAGATGCTACTACGTAATAATTCCAAAATTATTTAACTTGTTTCCAACTTCACTTAAATCTTCTTTCTTACAGTCATCCAAACTAATATTTTTAAAAAACTTTAAATTCTGGTTGCTTAATATTTCTTTTACTAATTTAAGCAGTTTATTTAACTCTGTTTAACCCTTTTAAGGTATATATATGAATATGTTTGTATATAGTAATTACATGTACTTATTTTTCATTTTTATTTAAAAATGTAGTACATATTAATATTTAACCTCTTCAGACCGTAGGTCTAGCATACTGGACAACATTTAATAAATTATTTTATCCAATTCAGTTTATTTTCAATTTAGTACTGAAGGTATGAAATAAGCTACAGAATTTTTTCGTGGTAAATTTTTTATGTTAGATGTTGGTAACCGTGACTGTCAGTGCACCAAAAATTTAGAGATGGAATCTCGCACTAAATGTGATATAATCTGTCTCAATTTGTAATACTAAACTAAATCTGGTTACTTTGGTGACTGTTGTGGTGTAAATAGACTTTTTTGAAACCATGTAAACTTGTAAATCTGGCTTTTACATTTTTAGTGAAGTTGCATTATACTGAGGTTATATTCACTCAAAAACTACATGTCAGATATCAAATTGACCTGTCAAATTTGTGTTTGACATGTCAAATATTTTGAATTGTATACAAATATTTATTTCATCTTAATTCGCTTATTCATATTTTCTGTTCTGGTTGCATAAAATATATTTCAAATGCTTGTCAATTTGTGTTTTATACAATTTGTGTTAGTAAGTTGACATATACGTAATTTAATGTCAATTATGAATTGTCAAATATTTTGAAAGGTGTTACCACCCTAAGGTGATATTTTAAATATACAACATAAAAAATGAAGTTCCCCTGTTAGTTTCGTATTACAAAATGAGACAGATAATAAGTACAATTGCTTACTTCGCATTATTATTTTTTAAATACTGTTTTTTTTTTTTTTAAATACTGATAGATATGTTTATATTTATAATATAAAAAAAATTGACATTCAAATAAAATATAATTTATCTATAAAACTTATTGTAAATATTTAGTCCCAAGTCCCCTAGTCTATTATACTGGATAGCATTTTTTTGGCTGAGTTAGACGAATTTAATTTTTTTGTTTGTTTATATATCTTAATTTACATTAAAACAATCTAAAAATAATGAATTTTGTTTTTTATGAAAATTTTTTTTTTTCTGGGACTGAAGAGGTTAATTGAATATTTATCTGAAAATTTGTCACCACAAGATACTTCCGTATCTTCTGTGACTTATACCTAACTTTATTATTTTTTGTGTAATATGTAATTAAACTGTAAAATATAAGTATTACAATAAAGTTATTATTATTATTATTATTATTATTATTATATTTATTTAAATGGGGAATAAACAGAGACGTGAGTCTCCTTAGAAATTCCCACAGGTTACAAATGATATAATGTATACATATTATCAACAAAATAAAAACATTAAAATAAACCTTAAATGCTAAATTACAATTTGTTTTACTTCTGACTTAAACTGAGCAAAGGTAATGAAAAAAATATCACAGCCGTTAAAGTACTGATCAAATAACGACATGATTTTGTTGAGGGGTGAATTTATTCTTGCATTTGTTGTTCTCTTATTGATATAGAATGTATGGTTTTGCCTAGTACTCTTTTGGGGTATATTGAAGTTGATCAACTGCAGAATCAATTGATAATCTGATAGACTATTTTATAGACACAGTACATATCGATTTGCACACGCCGTTTTGTCAAACTCACTAAATCATAGCGGGCAAGACGAGCATCATATGTAAGTGACATATTGTTTCTAAAATATTTGAAATCCAAATATTTAGTAAATCGTCTCTGCACTGATTCTAGTCTGTCAATGTAAATACGATATTGAGGACACCATATTGTACTCGCATATTCCAAACGGGGAATGACGAGAGTTCAACTCTTCAAGTTGAATGAGGCTAGCGGGTTGGCGAATATTTTTGCAAGATCGGAATATGAAACCAAGGGTTTTAAATGCAGATTTCGTTGTTTTATCTACATGAACGTTAAATTTTAACTTAGTTTGATACTAAGTTAACACCAAGATTTTTAACAACTTGCAGCTGATTAAGATTTGCTCCTCCAGTGTAGTAGTTATATTTAATGGCATTAAATTTTCTGATGCATTTCCATAAAACCACTCACGTGACAATTTTATTTTGTTATTGGCACAAAGTGTTTAAGCAATTGGCATAGGAAAATAAATGTAAATACTACGGCTGTTTGTGATATTTTATTTGTTATTTTCTTACAAAAAATACATTTGAACATGGGATTAATAAATAGTTCATTCGAAATACATTGTAAATGATGCGTTCTTCTACAAGTGCAACATTTAACTCCAATATGAATTGTGGTTATATTTACTAAACAAGTAAAACACATTCCTTTATAAACTGTAGGATTTAGAAACGTATTTTTTACAATGCAGTTGTTCAAATTGACTTTATTATCAACAATATATTGGTTATTACTGGCCGAAGAAAATAATTTCTTACAGGTAATTTCTATCCGGTGTTAAGATTAGGATATTAGATACTATTTCTATTTGATTACGGTCTTTTTGCTTCACTTTTTGATATTTTTTTACCGCTTTGCCCATATCTTTATTTTTCTGTATTTTCAGTTCCCTTTTCACAATTCTTTTATTTTCTCTGGTGTTAATTTTTTTACTTTTTATCTTATCCATCTCAGTGTTTTCAATTTCTATAAAATTGGTTTCAATTTCATGGTCCATCGGTACAGGTTCAGTAATAAAAATAGTTTCGTTAGGAATATTCTTTTCAACTATTAAGTCTTCCTGTACTAAAGCATATGTCTTGGTTTCTTCCTTTATAGATACAATATTATTACCGTTTAATATTAATAATGAATTATCATCACATAGCGAATTATCGACTTCAAGAGCATTTTCTTCGATAGTGAAGATAGGTTCATCAACATCATCGTTTTCCTTTTTATTTTGTCCCGTAATAAAATCTGTAGAACCTTCAAAACTGCACCAAATTTTATATAAAATCAAAAAATCTTCATTTCTGTTTTCCATACTGTTTTGAAATTTTTTAAAGTCCTTGATTTTTTCTTCGCCTAATATTGTTAAAAACTTCTCATAAGTCAATACATTTATCTTGTTTTGGTCATGTTTAATCAACTCTATATTGTGCTTCTTTGAATTTTTCCCATATTTACTATTGTTTGCTGCATTCGGATCCCAAGGAAAAAGCCCACATTCTCTGAATCCGTTTATTATACATTGAAGATTTACTGTATTTTTTAAAACACAGTCTAAAATTGGCGCAAACGTTTCTTTGGTGATTTCCTTTCCTGGATTTTTCTTTTTCCACTCTAATAAAACTTTCTTCCAGCAAGTTTTTAGGGGGTTTAAGGCAACAATATCAGCTGCGTTAGGATAGAGAGCAATTAGAACTATTTTGAATTTACAACAAAGTTCAGTAATTTTCATATCTAGATGGGTTGTATGCCCATCTACAAATAAAATCACTGGGAAGTCAATATTGTTCCTTTTTAGGCTGGGATAAAATACATTTACAATATATTCGTAGAAAAATTCTTTTTTCATCCAGCCGAATCACTTTGACTTATCCCCCATTCAGAAGGAACAAAGTCAATTATTTCCCTAGGCATTCTTTTATACGGATAAATAATAAACGGTGGTATAGTTACACCTGAAGCACTAAAGGTAAACATAACTGTCACAGTGGTCTTTGATTGCGCATTTATTTCACAAACATTTGTTATTCCTTTTGGTTCTAAAACATTTTTATTTTGTGGACATAATTGAAAATTCGTTTCGTCACTGTTGTAAATTCTATTAGGTTGTGTAAGAATATCCTGAACGCCTTTATCCTCTAAGTATTTATATATTTGTTCAAACCACTTCCGTATGCCATTCTCGGATGCACATGCTGCAGAAAATGTTAAATCTTCTGTAGTTCTCGTTGTAAGTTCAGGGTGTCGCTTCATGAACAACTTGTACCACCCAATACCAGGTGTATTGTTTTTAAATGTGTTTTCTCTAGGAACTGTGCTTAAAAAATCTCTAACGCAGTTTTTTATATCTTCAAAACGCCGCGGAAAACCTTTAGCTTGACAATCAAGAATCCAATCTACCAAAAGCTGTTCTTCTTTTGATGTCAAAATGGCGTGAGGACCATGTTTGATTTTTTTAAATTTGCTGGACAATCGAAATTGTAAAGTTGCTCTGGGTATTTTATGTAATTTGGACGCTTGTTTTTTTGACATACCGTTTTTTATTGCATCCAGAGCATGCTTTATGTCATCTTCGGAATAATTTTTGTTATTAGATTGAACTGACTTTATCATCTTTGGCATTTCTGCAAATAAAAATGCGTTCCATGTAACAGTAAAATTATGCAGTATTAAAAATAAACAAATGTATATAACAAATAAGTATACTAAAATTGCAAAACTGGTAAATAATTTGTTATAGCATTATAGATGATATAGGCCAGCGGTTCTTAAGCTGGGATCCGCGAAACATTTGACATTAACTTTACATCCCCCAACTTTTCGCTTTTATTCAAATAACTCATTTAATAAAAATCCTACATGGTCAAGACTTTTTGCATTTGTTGTTATCTAACTAGTTATTGATATAACAATAATTTGCAAGTAAAAATTTAATTATTTTTATTCAACTGCAAATTATTTACAGAAAACATATTATAATAAGATCTATTTTGACTAATATTTGACCAAGAAATGAGTTTAACGTATTATAATTTGTAACTTAATTCTGTTTACTACTATTTTTATTCATTTTGTTTTTATTCTATATGCTAATAAAAATGTTCATCTCTATAAATGCGCAAGAACATTTATTAAAATAACCAGCGATACATTTTTACCAATATTTATTATAACGTAGTGCCTATGAGATTATTGAGCCAGAAATCAAGTCTCAAGAACGACGTAAAATGTCTAGGGTTAGAATGGGGTCCGCAAAAAAAAAGTTGTTCAAGAGGAGGTCCTCGGACTACATAAGTTTAAGAACCCCTGATATAGGCAAAAGAGAGTTTTTGAAAACGGTATAAATAACTAATGTATAACGACAAACATTACGTCAAATCAAAATCATAGTACAGTCAGCGCTCACTTAACGTACTTAATGCGTTCCCAATGTGTTGTACGTTAAGCGATTTGTACGTTAACCGGACGGTGTATTTCCATATAAATGTACATGATTACGATTTTTTTGTACTCACATTGCTTCTCCATGTCCGTACGAACATACACTTGTCCGCATGAACGTACACTTTGTCCGCACGAACGTACACTTTGTCCGCACAAACGTACAATCGCCGGTTTGTAAATGAGCGTTCGCTGGGGATTTTTGAATTATTAGAGAAATAGAGGTTGAAAATATTGTAGAATTAATACATAATTTGGACTCTAATTTGGAAAGAAGAAACGATGTAATTCGCAATATTCGCAGTAGTACCGCTTGTTACAAAGTTATGTATCAGGAAAAGAAGAAGGCTTCAGTTTAATTAACTGTGGACACATTTTTGACAAAAAATACCAACAATGGATAATTTCTGTATGTAATGCATGTATTTGTTTATTTACTATTCATTAAATTGTTAGGTTAGGTTAGGAGTAGCGATCACTTTTTGGTAGAACTCATTGCAAAAGTACCAAAAATTACCGTTCCCAAGAACAGCATCCAATCCAAACCAGAATCTAAAATCAAAAACCACCTACTAAAGACCCCGCAAATTCAACAAAAATACCGAGAAGAGTTAGAAGTGGAAATAAGAAAAATTCCAATAAAAATTGGCCTAGAAGAAAAGTGGCGTACATTCAAGCAAGTAATTATACAGGCAGCCGAAAAGACTTGCGGAATCACAAAAACAAGAAAAAATAGGAAAAGCACAGTATGGTGGACAGAAGACGTACGAAAAAGTGTTCAAGAAAAGAAGCGGGCGTGAAAGAAGTACCTTGATGACCGAACATCTGAAAACTATCAACAATACAAAGAAAAAAGAGAAGATACTAAGAAAGTAGTGAAGGCAGAAAAAGAACGAGCATGGACGAACTTTGGGGAAAGACTAGAAAACAACTTTCATGACAGCAGAAAACTTTTCTTTCGAACAATAAAAAATCTGAGAGCATCCAAAGCAGAACCCCTAAAATTTATTAAAGACGGTCAAATAATTTACTAACAGACCAGAAAAAAATAATCAAGAGATGGAAAGAACATTTTAAAGAACTACTTGAAGGCCAAGATTCCAGTGAAGAAAAACAAATAATAAAGCAAAAAGACAATTTTACAGAAATAACGGAATTAGAACTGAAGGTAGCATTAAAGAAAATAAAACTAGGAAAAGCGGCGGGCTGTGACAATATTACAGGAGAAATGATCAAATTCATGCCACCAGAAGGTCAAAAAGTTTTACTAGACATATACAACGAAACGATACAAACAGGTGCAGTACCCGTGGATTGGACCAAAGCTATTATAGTACCCAGTTACAAAAAAGGAGACAGCAAAAATTGTAAAAACTATCGCGGAATCTCTCTACTAAGCACGCCAGGAAAAATATACGCCAGAATACTAGAATACCGACTACGTCAACAATTAGAAAGTACCATTGAAGAATCTCAACACGGCTTTATGAAAGGAAAGAGCACAGTAGACTCCATATTTGCTCTCAGACAAATTAGCGAAAAACTAACATTATATGGGAAATCACTACATATATGCCTAATTGACCTAGAAAAGGCATTTGACAGAATTGAAAGAGAGAAATTATGGGAAATACTGGAAAAAAGAAAGGTTAGGAAAGAAATAATAGAAGCCATAAAAAGCCTATACATGAGGTGCAGTAACGTAGTAAAAACGGGACAAATGTCATCTGAAGAATTTATAACATTACGAGGATTAAAACAAGGATGTATACTCAGCCCAACTCAGCCTGTCTAATCTAAATCTAGACGAAGCTATAAAAGAAACTAAAAGAAAAGCGAAACACTTCAGGCTAGGTAAATGGAATCTGGAAAATATTGAATTCCTGGAATTCTTGTTCGCAGACGACAGTTATAGGAGGTACAGAAAAATATCTAAAACATAATCTTAATATAATTACCGAAGAAATGGGAAAGATCGGAATGAAAATAAATATAACAAAAACAAAGACCATGGTAATAGGTAAAGACAACTCATCTCACGGTATATATATACAGAATGAAAAACTTGAGCAAGTCAACAGCTACAAGTATTTAGGTAGTTACTTATCTAAAAATGGAATATGTGAAAAAGAGATCAAAGAGAGAACAAATACTGCTGCGAAAATATTTAATGCACTGAAGACATCCTTTCTCAGCAAAAAAGAGATCCCGAAAGATACAAAAGTAGCGGTCTATAAATCAGTCTATGTTCCAGCGCTAACCTATTCTTGCGAATCTTGGACCATAAACAAGATACAACATAGCAACTTACAAGCCATGGAAATGAGATTTCTTCGTAAAATTGTAGGCAAAACGCGACTAGACAAGATAAGAAACAGTGAAATTAGGAAAGAATTGAAAATCAAACCCCTAATTGAAAACATCTACAAACAACAACTGAGGTGGTACGGACATGTTCTAAGACAGCCTAAAGAAAAACTTGCAAAGAAATCCTTTGAGGCAAGAATGAGCGGAAAAAGACCAAGAGGAAGACCTAGGAAAACGTGGCTTGAGGGTATCAAGGAAGCAGCTACATATAAAGGAATAGATACTCAAAATATGAAGCAATTAACGCATAACAGAACAGAATGGAAAAAGTTATGTAAGACACCGGCCGACCAAGAAATTTTGTTTTAAGTATATTAAATGTAAACTGGACACCTTCGGGTATAAGAGTCTTAGATTATGTATGTATGTATATTGTTAGCATTTTTTGTAAATGAAAAAGTACACAAAATTTTATAATCTATTCAGACATACGCCCATTTGGTGTGTCCGTCAAAATTTGCGTGTTACGGAAATCTACACGCATTTTCGCCGACGGGTCCAATTGAAGTGTACGTTCCAGAGAATATTTGTACGTTCGTGCGGACATATTGACAAAATATATCTGTAGTACGTAACATCGAACGTACATTAAGCGGCCGTATGTTAAGTGAGCGTTGACTGTATATTTATCGTTGCACGGAAAAACTATTTTTGCATAACGTCACTTAGTTTTCATATTTAGCCCTTCCCTTAATACATAATAAGTATATATTTAAAACAAAAATGTTACTCCCTTCGTCCGAAAATATGGTATACATTTTGATTTTTTCTTTTTTTTTTTTTTTTTTTTCTTGACCGAAAATATAATATACATTTACAATTTTAATTAATTAGAATAATTTTATTTATGAAATAGTTATAAATATTTAGTAAAACAAAGAGTAATACAAATAATTAAATTTAACAAGGACGTGGCTATCTCCACAACTTGTATAGAACATGATAATGCTCTTTGTAATCGTCCCTTACGATGAAGTTTGTCTTACTAGTGGGCGGAATCTTATAGGAATTTCCTCCTTTTGCTAACATGGTTGTTTCTAGACAAGTTTGCAATGTTAGAAAAATATTATCATAGGTTTGTATGTTTAATGCATTAAATGCATTTTGTACACATTCAATCAGTTAGTCAATTGTATTCGGTGAAGATGTATGTTATAAGGATTGTATAGAATTGAAAAAGCTAGGATACAATACATTAAAATCTGGACTATTTGGCGGTTGTGATTTAAGTTGTGACGTAAGTCGATTTGGAATTTCTTCCTTGCAATTCAACACAAATTTGATCAAAATTCACCATTGTTAGAACAGCGGGTGTCACTTTAATTTGTCTAAAATACGCATTTTTGAAAAAAGTTACTAGATAGTGGCACACGTGACATCGGCTAGTGATCAAACTTAAAATATTGTATTAATTTCAAAATTCTTACCTTTAACCCTATCAATCCTTACACAACTATCAATCCTTCCTACTCCTATGTAAAAAGAAATAACCACCAAAACCACATATCCACCTAATTTATATCTAAAATATACGTGGATTACAAACAGTGAGGTAACCTCTAGGTGAGTGCATACACTAGACATAAATTTTATTATGCAAGTTAGCACGGCATCTACCGGATTCGGCCCGCATATCTGATTACAATGACGGACAATCAACAACCAACGACATCTACAAGAATGAACCAAACTTATGCAAGTCAACTAAAAAAGAAATCTCCACAGACAAATATCTACCCGAATAAACAACAGGCAATCATAATAGATGGAGCTGAACATATTCAACCAGATATATGCTTGTTTGCAATTGGCGATATAATTGGACCGCACAACATTGAGCATGCTCAAAAACTTTTCAAAAACAGAATATGCCTATTTTTAAAATCCAAGGAACTCGTTGACAAACTAGTGACAGAAAATAACACAATCAAAATCGAAAATACAACGATAAAAATTAGACGAATGACCAATCCGAATCCAAGATTGATCATATCCAATATTTGTCCATCCATCCCGAATGACGTCATCAAAAATTTACTAAACAACCACAACATAAAATGAATATCAGACCTGCACTTCATGCGATTGGGAATCAAGAGACCCGGATATGAGCATATCTGTGGTTTCAAAAGAAGTGCATACATCGAACCCAATAATTCACTACCAGAAACTATATTATTCGAATATGAAAACCTTTCATACAGAATATTCCTGAAAATAGACACAATATGTGCAAACTGCAAAAAATGGGAACACTCTGAAGAAAAATGCAATAGTCAGGAACATACTAATAACGTCATCACATCACAAAATGTAACTACAGAACAAACGGGGCCACAACTGCAACAAATAATAAATGGAATAATTAATCCCTCCGACCATCAAACTGCACCAGAAAAAGAAAAACAACCAGAACAACAGATTCAAATACAAAAACAGCATAATAAGAAACAGGAAGATGAACATCAAACACAATCTCAACAGCAAGAAGAACATCAAAATTTCCAACTAGAGCAGCAACAAAACCAATCAGAACAGGGAAAATCAGAGGATTCCACAAAAAACAGTAAAACAGAACAATCGAATGAAAAAGCATCTGAGAGTAACGATACAGTTTCCACAGAAGAGGCAACGAGAATCTACGAAGAAATTTCTTCCGGCAGCGGCCAAAAGAGACCATTACAAGAAGCCAGCAGCAATGATTCACTAAATAAAGTAAACACAAATAGTGAACAAAAGGAAACACACGAATCAATGAAAAATAAAAAACCTAAATCGGTGACACCACGCTCGCTAAGCCCAAAACTCACACCTGAACAAAGCGAAGAAATCTTAAAAGCCAATAAAACAATTATTCAAAGATAATAAATACAAAATAACGTATGACGCACTAAAAAGTATCTTAGAAAATGTACAAGGTAGCAACGATCCTCTTTCGGTAGTAAGAGAACATATAGATGATGCTGATGATCTTCTGACGATACTGAATGACTTAAAATTAGAGCTCCAAGAAAGAGTCAAAAGCAGAATAACCAGACTCCAAACAAAAATCATGCAACAAATGGACGAAGAAGATGATTAAAAACTTTATATGGCTATTTTACAGTGGAACCCTAACGGATTTTATAAACACCTACCTGAGCTACAACAATTAATAGCACAAACAAAAGCGCAGTATATCTGCATACAAGAAACCCGTCTGCAACCACAACAATCAGTTAACTTACGCAACTTTACAGCCTTTAGAAAAGATCGACAAAATACCAACATAGCCTGCGGAGGTGTTGCTATTCTTAAAATCATTGTACGCCGAAGAAATAAAAATAAACACAGATTTAGAAGCCATAGCCATATCGACAATAGTATCAAGTTCTCACAGAATCACCCTATGTAACATATACTTACCTCCAAACGTCAATTTTACTCAAAACCAGTTACACCATCTAATACAACAACTTCCCTCACCAATATTGATCTTAGGGGATTTCAACAGCTACAATAGTTTGTGGGGTTCTGCACACACTGACGCCAGAGGACGCAGTGTCGAAACACTTATTGATGATCATCGAGTATTGTTAAATGATAAATCGCACACACATTTCTGCTCACGCACAGGCAATTTTTCAAATATAGATCTGTCTATATGCGATGCAACTTTGGCCCCTAGCCTAACATGGGAAGTATTACCTCTATTGTGGGGAGATGGCCACTTGCCTATCTTAATAAATTTACCTACAAGCTCCGAGTCTCCACGACGCATTAACAAATGGAACCTTAAACAGGCCAACTGGGACATGTTTCGAACTCTGGCTAACCCCACAATACTAAATATTGCAGATACAGAAATAAATATAACAGTCCAAAATTTCACAGATCACATTAAAAACGCCGCCATACAAGCAATCGGATATAAAAAAGAACCTAACTGTAAAAAAAGCACTCCATGGTGGAAGAAGGACTGCAAAAAGGCCAACCAACAACTTAAACGAGCCCTTAACAAATACAGAAGAACCAGAGACCTGGAAGATCTGATAAATCTGAAAAAACAACGTGCTATAGCGAGAAGAACTATAGTAAAATGTAAAAAAGAAACATGGGAAAACTACGTCTCGACCATAAACCACAACACACCCCCATCCCAGGTGTGGGAAAAAATCAAAAAAATAAAAGGCATTAAAACACACGGTACTACAAAAACTATAATTAAAAATAACATGTTCATTACATCGCCGAAAGAAATTGTGGAAGAATTAGCCATAACGTTTGAAAATAATTCAAGCACAGATAATTACAGCCGGAATTTTATAACACATAAAGATAGTATTGAGAACTTAAACTTTACAACAGAAGACAACGAGGAAGACATTAACCAACCTTTCAGTAGAGCAGAACTAATATCAGCAATTGAAAAATTAAAAAATAACAAATGTCCAGGGCCAGATAATATTCCTTCAGAAATAATAAAAAATTTACCTAATGATGCAATAGATCAACTGCTCCAAATCTATAACCATATATGGCGAACTAAACAATATCCTGATTTATGGCGACAAGTCACCACTTTCCCAATATTAAAATCGAACAAAACTAGAACTAATCCAGATAATTACCGTCCAATAGCAGCCTCAAACAACCTCAGCAAGATTTTACAAATTATGGTTAATGGAAGATTAATGTGGTTCTTAGAATCAAAAAATATCTTAATTCCAACGCAAGCTGGTTTCCGCCGAGGGTACTCCACGACAGACAATATTACCTGCCTATCCAATGACATATACAAAGCTTTCAAGCACCGAAATGACGTCATAGCTGTCTTCTTTGACATCACAAAAGCATACGACATGGCATGGCATCGTCATATACTGAATTCCCTAAAAGAACAAGGTCTCAATGGAAATATCTTGCATTACACAAAAAATTTTATGCAGAACAGAAAATTCCAAGTATACGTAAATGGTTATACCTCACAGATTAAAAATCAAGAAAATGGCGTGCCTCAAGGGGAGATCCTCAGTGTGACGCTATTTCTTGTAGCCATTAATAGTATTACAGCATCTCTACCGCAATCTGTAAAATCATATCTATATGCCGACGATTTGGTGATACTCTGCAGTGGAAAGCAGCTGAAAACTATTAAACACAATCTGCAAGAAGCCATCAACAACCTAGAGCAATGGTCATACAAAACAGGATTTCAGTTCTCCCCTACCAAAACCCAGGCGATTAGATTCTCGAAGAAACAATTTAATTTTATAAATCCCAAATTATCCCTGTATAATAGTAATATAAAATATGTCAACCAAATAAAATTTCTCGGGATAATTTTCGATAAAAAATTAACCTGGAAGGAACATATCATATATCTAAAACAAAACTGTAGTAAAAGATTAGATATATTAAAATGTTTAGGGCACTGTAAATGGGGAGCTCATCGCGATATTCTAATAAGAATATATCAAGCACTTATTAGATCAAAATTAGATTATGGATGCATAACTCTAATAAATGCGAAACACAGGTTCACCAAATTACTGGAACCAATACAAAATGCAGCAATCCGGATTGCAACAGGGGCTATGAGAACCAGCCGCATAAGCAGCTTGCAATGTGAAGCCAACCAGCCATCACTCGAACACCGAAGAACTCAACTTTCATTAAATTATCTGGCAAATCTAGCAAGCAAACCCACTTCTTTTGCATTCCACAATATCTTTAAACAGGACCATACTGGAAAATTATCAATAAGAAAATCTTCATCATTGACCGAAAAACTTGACGAACACCTACAAGAAATTGGAATACAATTTCCCATGATATGGGAAGACAAAATAATAAAATATCCTCCTTGGCTTCTTAAGAAACCAATACTTAATCTCTCTCTTACAAAATATAACAAATCAAACACCAATTCTATCCTTTACCGTAATTCTTATAAATCAATAGTCCAAAAATATTCACCCTTTCATGCCATATATACCGACGGATCCAAAGTAGAAAACAAGATTGGCGCGGGCCTTCTCTTTGATAATCAAAAGTTAAAATTTCACTTAGCCGATGTAACCAGTGTATTCTCTGCCGAAGCTTTCTGTCTCCTGAAGGCAGTTGAAGAAGTAAAAATCAACACAGAAGATCCCCGTACATACGTCATACACTGTGACTCACTGAGTGTAATACAAGCAGTTCAGAAATCGCGCACCACCAATCCTGTCGCCACGAAGATTCAAGAATCCATCCATGAAGCCATTAGTGGAGGCAAGAAAATTATTCTTATGTGGGTACCTTCGCACACAGGGATAGAAGGCAACGAAGAAGCTGACCAACTAGCTAAAGAAGCCGTAAACGGCGAACTAGTAGATATGCATATACCTAGCTATGACTGGAAGAATTATATTCGAAGAAAAATGGAAGAAAAATGGAAAATGGCATGGCAAAATACAACAGACACCAATCACCTCCACAGAATAAAAGATACTGTAAAACAGTGGCATTCTCGCACAAACAGAAGAGAACAAGTCATTCTGACAAGATTGAGACTTGGCCATACTATGTACACCCATAAGTACATCTTTGAGAGAACTGATCCACCAATATGCAGTACATGCAATACCAAACTAACCGTGGAACACTTCCTCCTAGAGTGTGACCAGTACCAAAGGCAAAGAGACTCAAACTCCTTACCAACTACAATTAAGGACCTACTAGCCAACAACACGGACACAGAATCTCGGGTTATCCAATTCTTAAAGGACATAAAAATAGCCTCAAAAATATAAATATCCAATTTAATGAAAACACTACCTATGTAATATATTGTTAAAACTATATGTATAATGACACACAAATGTATATATGCAATATTAACATAAGTAACATATGTATCTGGTGGCCAATAGCCTGAGAAGCTGAGGCAACCATTAATTAGTTAAATAAAAAAAAAAAAATAAATAAGCATTTTTTTTTTTCTGTGAATTAATTTTGAGATTTACAAAAGTATTTGCGTGCTATTTGTTTATTAATTGCCTAATAACCACTTATTTAGAAATAAAAACAAAAAGATCAAGATAATATTACTTTCGTTAATCCCAAATTTTTTAAGTACTGTATGTCATATTTTCGGACGAAGGTATTTTATATATTACAATATACAGGTCTATTATATAGGTCAGTTACAAAGAACATTAAAAGAAACCAGTATTAATTTACATTCTAACACGTAAATATTATATTTATTAGTTAGGTCTGCAAACTATCACAGTCGGATATCAAAACTGGCAAAATGCAGTTACCTGCATTATGTGAGAATTGCACTAGACCAGTAATCTTCAACCTTCTTACATCTGCCGAACCCTACAGTTTAAATGCTTTTTCTTTGGAACCCCAAGGCAAAAAAGCCACAATAGGCTGTATTTTTAATTTTGAGGTCAAACGTTTTAAAATAATAATTTAGATGTATACTATTGAATTTGGTCTTGTTCAAAATTGATATATTATAGCTACCTATATTTCTATATTTTTTAAATGTAGGTAGGATTTTAAATAATGCTATTCCTACCTAATATAATATTAATGCAAATTATAAATACAAATTGAATCGAATAATTAGCTATATGCTGTATTGAATCTTACTTATTTATTTATTATAAATATTTGTCAGCAATCATTATAAACATAAAATCCAATAACACAGAACTAAGTACATATTTAAATGGTGGGTGATATAAAAAGTAAATAATAATCACTACTCAACAAATTTGAACTTTTTGTCTATAAGTAAAATTTGCTGTTTTGGAATAAATATGATTTACTGATGACGAAAATGGTGATTAAAACTTTTGTAGCACCCTCAGATTTAAAGTTATTCAATTTTTAAAAAATTCCAAAACCATTGTATCCAAGCAATATAAAAACAGAATAAAACCATTTAATTAAAGTTGCGGAACCCCTGGGTTCCGCAGGTTGAATACCACTGCGCTAGACGATCATTATGACTACTTTTATAGGCCAGAGAACCGCTGTCTCGCTCTCAAGTGTCTTTTTCCAAACTCATGCTATTTCCAGTAGTACATATTATAAACAATAACAACGCCACACATACTACGTAATAATACAGTGAAGTACTCGCACCAAATAAATAAACAATAGTATGTGTTTATGCACTGGACTGTATATTTGTGTCTGAGGAAGAATGTAATTCGTCATCGCTTAGAATACCCACACCTTGTCACGCCATATATGTTGAACTGGATGAACTAAACTTAAGAGGATTCTATTATCAATCAAAAATAAGTCACTTATCTTAAGGCACTTAACAGCATAAACTGTTTTTAAATGCTCCTTTTCGCTCGTGTGTATATGTCACAAACAATTAAATACGCGTGCAGTACGTCTCGAAATTCGAGTTGCGTAATTGACGAGCTTCACAAAATGTTTGTGGACACTGTTTTCTATTACTTTATACGCACACTTTAAACTTGTTAAATCACATCAGCTGTTGTCGATCAAAAGTATGAAACTTATAACACAGTTTTTACACACTAAACTCAGTTGTTCACCTTTTAACTCTATAAAACTTAAAATACCTTGTTTAAATAAACACTGTTAAAAACTCTGAAGTACCATTCATAGCTCCAATTCAGTGCATAAGCGTAAGAAACTATTTAACGCATAATGTTAAAAGTTTGTATACTTCAAACTTCTAACATTAACATTAACATTAAAACACTGACAACTAAATGAAGGAATATATTATACTAGCTGAGTACCCTCAGCTTCGCTACGGTATATTGACGGTTTTTCATTGCTTTTCCATTGGTTAATTGCACAAATTATTATGTGGTTAAGTCATGGTTCTTTATAGATCACATTGCTGACTCTCTCCTCAGGTGTAGATTCACCCCGTTAGAGGCTCATTAGTGTAAAATTCGTAGTTTGTTTCTAAACATGTGCACGGGTAACTTTTATAAGCAAAAACCTAATCGATATCTCATCTGTCCTAAGAGATATTGAGGAATCCGTGAAAAAACATTTTACTCCTTTTCACCCCATAGGGGTCGAAAAATCCTTTCTTAGTGGCTTGTTACGTTATATCGAGAAATGTACTCTTGGAATTTCTTATTTTTAATAAAAAATTCTTTAGGAATGAAATTTAAAAAACTATCAGAACACTATCGAAAGATTTTAAAAAGTCACCTATATGCCAGAAAGCAATGTTATAACTCAAGAAGCACAGGAGATATAAAGGGTTCGATGCTTACGTTATGGAAATGGAATATGTTCCCGGAATTCTATGTATCTAATCAAAAATATACCTATTTACCCCTTTATAGATAAAAAGAAGTTTAAAAGACTTTCTAAAGATTAGAAAAAAAAAAAATAAATAAATAAATAAATATATATATATACAATATACGGGTAACCATAGTAAGTCTAAAATTTTTAAGAAATCCGTTTTCACCCCCTAGGGGTCGAATTTCGAGAATTCTCTTCTTAGTGGTTGCTCACGTCATGGAAGAAATATAGTCCCCGAATTTCAATTGTCTACTAAAAAATACCAATGTACCAATGAAATTTAGGGAAATATAAAAAATGCAATTTAGGGGTTTAATATAAAAAAAAGGTCAAAATGAAATGATCTTGGAACTAATGATATTAAAATGACACCTAAATGCGAAAAAGTACAACATAGTTATAGTACAACAAAGACAGAAGTTACAGAGGTTCAAAGGGTTCTATAATTCACCCCGAATCTAGAATTGCCCCTTTAGGGATTGATGATTAGAGCAAAATCCTGAATTTAATTTTTAAACATTTGTATATACGGATAGCATTGTAAGCAAAATCCAAATCAATATACCATTGGACCTAAGAGATAATGAAGAATCCGAGGAAAAACATTTTATCACTTTTCATCCCCTAGGGGTCGAATTTCGAAAAATTTCATATAAGCGGGTGCTTGCGACATGGAGGTAATATATTTTGTGAATTTCATATCTCTATGCCAAGGGACGTTTTTTCGAATAAAAAATACCAATTTACCCCTTAAGGGATGAAATTTAAAAAACTTTCAAAACGCTTTCTAAATATTATAAATAGAAAATTATGTACCAAAATGGAATGTTATAACTCAGGAAATACAAAGGTTTTTATAATTCACCCCAAATGTAGATTCACCACTTTACGGGTTGATTAGGGCAAAATCCTGAATTACTGTCTCAAAAATTTGTATGGGTAACCTTTGTAATCAAAAACCAAGTCAATATCTCATTGGTCCTAAGGTAGGGTGACCATTCGTCCCCCATTTTGCGGGACTGTCCCGCATTTTAACATTTTGTCCCGCATTAAGATGCGTCCCGCAAAAGTCCCGCATTTTAACATTTTGGAGGTGAGGACCTTTATTTTTTTTGCTCTTCACTTGGATTAGGGAGGTGAAGACCTTTTTTTTGCTCTCCACTTGGATTTTGGGAGATGAGGACCTTTTTTTTGCTCTTCACTTGGATTTGGGAGATGAGGACCTTTTTTTTGCTCCGGCCCGCATTGCCTTCTTAAGAAAATGGTCACCCTATCCTAAGGTATATTGAGGAATCCTTCAAATCACATTTCACCCCTTAGGGTTCGAATTTCGAAAAATCTCTTCTTAGTGGGTGCTTACATCACGGAAGGAATATACTTCCCGAATTTCATGTCTCTGTATCCAAGGGAAGTTCTATCGAATATAAATACCCATTTAACCCCCCTCCCCCTCATTTACATGAGGTGAAAAATGAGGTGGAATTTTAAAAGACTGTCCAAACTATCTCGACATATTTGAAAAAGACACCGGTGTGCCAAAAATTAATGTTATAACTTATTAAACACAGAAAATACGACGGGTTGTATAATACACCCCGATTATAGATTTACCCCTTTAGGGGTTAGTTAGGAAAGAAACCAGAAATAAAATTTTCGGCATTTGTATGGTTAATCTTTATAAGCAAAAGCCAAATCGATATCTTATTGGTACTAAGAGATATTAAGGAATCCTTGATATCACATTTCAGCCCTTAGGGGTTGAATTTTGAAAAATACCGTCTAAGTGGGTACTTACGTCATACAGGGAATATATTTCACGAATTTCCTGTATATTGTCCAAAGGACGTTCTGTTGAGTAAAAAATACCCATTTACCTCTTTAGGGGTGAAATTTTTGAAAACTGTCAAAACCATTTCGAGATATTTAAAAAAGACACCGATATGCCAAAAAGGAATGTTGAAATACGGAAACACAGGAAATACGAAGGGTTGTATGATTTACTTCGATTGTAGACCCCTATAGGGGTTGATTCGGACAAAATCCTGAAATAATTTTTTCGGCATTTGTATGGGTAATCTTTGTAAGCAAAATCCAATACGATATCTTATTGGTTCTAAGACGTATTGAGAAATCTTTGAAATCACATTTCACCCCTTTTCACTTCTTGGGTGGAATTTCGAAAAATCCCGTCTTAGTGGGTGCTTACGTCATGGAGGGAATATACTTCACGAATTTTATTTATCTATGTCCAAGGGATCTATGTCCAATTATTATTTATCTACTATGTCCAATTTTATTTATCTATGTCCAATCGAATACAAAATTCCCATTTACCCCTTAAAGATGAAATTTTAAAAACTGTCAATACCATTTCGAGATATTTTGAAGACACCTATATGCCAAAAGGAATTTTATAACTCAACAAATACAGGGAATATGATGGGTTGTATAATTAACCCTGTTCGGATATTCACCACTTTAGGGGTTGATTAGAACAAAATCTTGAAATAAGTTTTTCACCATGTATATGGGTAATCTTTGTAAGCAAAAATCAAGACGATATCTTATTGGTCCGTAGAGATATTTAGGAATCCTTGAAATTACATTTCACCCCTTAGGGGTTGAATTTCGAAAAATCCCGTCTTAGTGTCTGCTTACCTCATGGAGGGAATAGACTTTGCGAATATCATGTATCTATGTCCAAGGGATGTTCTATCAAATAAAAAATATCCTAGGGGTGAAATTTTGAAAAACTGTCAAAACCATTTCGAGATATATTAAAAAGACATCTATATGCCAAATAGGAATTTAATAACTCAACAAACACAGGAAATACGTCGGGTTCTATAATTCTCCCTGATTGTAGATTCACCCTTTTAGGGGATGAATAGGACAAAATCCTGAAATAAGTTTTTCAACATTTATATGGATAATATTTATAAGCAAAAATGAAGGCAATATATTATTGAACCTGTGAGATATTGAGGAATCCGTGAAAACACATTTTACCCCAATTCACCCCTTATGGGTTGAATTTCCAAAAATAATTTCTTAGGGGGTTGTTAAGTCATAAAAGGGATATACTCCCCGAATTTTATGTTTCTCTGTCTAGACGACATTCTATCGAATATAAAATACCTAGTTACCCCTTTAGGGGTGAAATTTAAAAAAACAGTCAAAACACTTTCTAAATATTTTAAAAAGACAACTATATGCCTAAAATAATGTTATAACACAACAAACACAGAAGATGCGAAGGGTTCTATAATTTACCCTGATTGTAAATTCACCCCTTTAGGGGTTGATTAGTACAAAATCCTGAAAAATAAGTTTTTCAACATTTATGTGGGTAGTCTTTGTAAGCAAAAGCAAGGCGATATATTCTTGACCTAAAAGATACTGAGGAATCCGTGAAAACACATTTCACCCCTTTTCACACCTGACAGGTCGAATTTCGAAAAATCGTTTCTTAGGGGGTCCTTAAGTCATAAAAGGGATATACTGCCCGAATTTTGTGTTTCTTTGTCTAGACGACATCCTATCAAATAAAAAATGCCAATTTACCCCTTTAGGGGTGAAATTTATAAAAACGGTCAAAATACTTTCTAAATATTTTAAGAAGACATCGATATGCCAAAAATGAATGTTATAACATAATAAACACAGAAGATGCGAAGGGTTCTATAATTCACCCTGATTTTAGATTCATCCCGTTAGGGGTTGATTAGGACAAAATCCTGAAATAAGTTTTTTTACATTTCCATGCGTAATCTTTGTAAGCAAATACCAAGTCGATATCTTATTGGACCTAAGAGATATTAAGGAAACCGTGAAGCCACATTTTACCCCTTTTAACCCCCTTTTCACCCACTTAGAGGATGAATTTCGAAAAATCCGTTCTTAGTGGGTGCTTACGTCATGGAGGGAATATACTCGCCGAATTTCATTATTATAGGTCCAGTGATTTGGGCTGGGCGTTGATTATGAGTAGGTAGCTTAGTTACGATTTTATATATATAGATTTGAAATTCGAATAAGACTTTTGGATGCAGCTTGTATAATTATTAGTAAAAATGTTGAAACTAATATTGAAAAACAGATGTGAAGTGAGAATTTTTACACATTCTAGGGTTTCGCAGGTGATAAATTTCAAAATAGATGAATATGTACACAGGAATTTCTAAAAAGACTTGTAGCTGCAGTTTATAATGTACTAATTAGTAAATATGTTGAAACTAATAAAAAATTGATGTGACGTGTCAATTTTCACATATTTCAGTGTTTCTCAGGTATCTAGTACCAAAGTTAAAGCTGCATGAACTAAGAGCTTTTATTTAAAATACTACATGAACTTTTAAAATAAAATATGTATTTTTTCAACAATAAAAAAATTAATCTGACAACAATTCCTTGTGAACTATTTTGGTTTCCATCAATGTACATTATTGAAATTGTTTTTCAGATTTTTAGACCAACACTTATCGGAAATAGGGTGGAAACAAAAGTTAATACTTTTTTTGTGAAATCAAAAAGTTAGGTTAAGGCGAATATTGGTTAGGTTTAGGCGAATATAAAAAAATTATCAAACCAATTCAATGAACATTTTACGAATATTGGAATAAAAATGGCGAAGAAAATAAAATTTAAAATTAACTCGAAACAAATAACAAATAATCAAATAATAAATAATCAATGCAACAGAATAAATAAATACACAATATTTCTGAGCCCTGCAACTCCCATAGAAATAGCCGGCTACATAAATGAGCTGAAAAATAATAGCGCTCCAGGTCTAGATAGAATACACAATATAACAATAAAAAAAACTCAAGAATACATCATCGAACCTCTAACAAATTTAATAAATAATATCTTAAAAAATGGCACCTTCCCTACTATATTTAAATCAGCAATAGTTACACCAATATTTAAGACCGGAAATAAAAACGAGCTAAGCAATTATCGACCTATTTCTTTGCTGAGCTCTGTCGGTAAGATAATAGAAAAATGTATAAATGTTCGCCTAAACAGTTTTCTAACAAAACATAACATAATACATATGAACCAGTATGGCTTTAAACAAAACTGCAACACCGAGGATGCTATAGCAGAACTCACTAGCACTGTTTATAAAGCAATAAATAACAACTTAAAGCCATTAGTTATTTTTTTAGATCTGGCCAAAGCTTATGATACTGTCGAACATAGCATATTAGCTAAAAAACTGGAAGTAATAGGAGTAAGAGGCGTTGCGCTAAACTTACTAATAAGTTATCTAACCGGTAGAACTCAATGCACGAAAATAGGGGAGATTGTCAGCGATAAACAAGAAGTCGTATACGGTATACCCCAAGGGTCGGTCCTAGGATGCACACTGTTCAACATATACATCAACAACTTGTTAAGTATGAGCACGTCCATAAAAATAATAGCGTACGCTGATGATACAGCAGTAATAATCACTGAACCTAGCTGGAAAAAATCATTTGAAACAGCACAAGACATAATGAAAAGTATACAAGACTGGCTCAATAATAACTGTTTAACGCTTAACACAGAAAAAAGCAAATTTTTAACTTTCTCATTAAAAAACGCTAACCAGCCCAACTTTGAAAATATTCTTATACCGGACGAAACCACAGAAGACAACTGGCAGAAAATAGGAAAGAGCGACTCAGTTAAATACTTAGGTCTTCAAATAGACAAACAACTAAATTGGAAAGAACATATTGGAAACACCACTAAGAAGATAAGAAAAATGTTTTATGCCTTCATAAAATTGACTAATACTCTTCCAACACAGACAGTGAGAAAAGTATATTTTGGACTCATCCAATCCGTAATCCAATACGGTATTATTGGTTGGGGGGGCACCCTGAAAACAATAATGAAACAACTAACCTTGGCTCAAAAAACCATATTAAAAATTGTTTTTAAAAAACCAAAAACATACCCAACTGAAAAATTATATGCAGAAACAAAAATCTTTGACTTAAGACAACTTTATGCTAAATCTGCTCTATTTTACATACATAAAAATAACAAAAAAGAATTAATAACACATGAATCAAATACTAGATACGCCAATAGCATGAAAATAAAAATGCCTAAAGTCAAGAAATATATATTAAAGCAAAATATCGCCTATCTCGGACCGAAACTATATAATGAATTACCTCTTGATATTAAACAAATAAAAAATTATAAAAATTATAAATATAAAATTAAAAAGTGGTTAACACAAACTAACAGAGTACAGATACATAGAATAATTGATAATAACTAAATTAATAAAAAATAATTTCACTGTGAATAAAATAATTATAATAATAATAATAATAAAATAAATATACAAACAAATAAAGTAAAAAGTATTAACTCAGCTGATACACAAACTAATAAACTAAACCTAAAATATTAGTCTGTGCCTCATGACAAGATTATTATCTTAGGAGAGCACAGCCCCATCAAAATGTTTTATAACAATAAGGAAACCTAGTATATAAGTATTAATATTTATATTACCATGTTATATAATTTAATAACTATCACATGTATTATTTTTTTTTTCTGGGAAATAAACTAAATAAAAAAAAAAAAAAAAAAAAAAAAAAAATAGCTTCAAGAACATTATAGCTATTTTATTTAATAATTAACTTAATAAATATTATCTTGGTTCTTTTTAGAAGTACATTTAATAAAAAAACAATACATATATTTAATAACAAGACATTTTTATTAAAAACGTTTAGATGGCAGCTAGACCGATTTATCTTTAAAATGTGAACTATGAATGGTACTTTAGTGTTGTACTTATACACTAACATTAAGTCCATTCTACATTATACTTTTTTCAATACTTTTTTCAATACTATCCAACTCTGACGTCATTTCAACTTTTGATACTACAGAATATAGTGGGGGAAAAAAATAAGAGACAGTGAAAAATTTTATATCTTCCATCTCTTATTACTTTTCATTGCCAACTTAAAAATTTTTAGGTTCAGATGGCAGACAACAATTTGGTTATAGTGAACCAATTTATAAATATTGTTTAATTGTGCTAAGTTTATATTTAATTATATGATCCAAATAAACTTCTTATCAACTTAATAAACTACTAAAAGTTAAGTTGTAAACAAAAACTAAAAAGTTGGTGTTGGTACGACTGAAAAGTACAGAACTGTCAATCAAAAATTTGACCGGGGGTAGTTTTGGATGACAGTTCTGTACTTTTCAATCGTACCAACACCAACTTTTTAGTTTTTGTTTACAACTTAACTTTTAGTAGTTTATTAAGTTGATAAGAAGTTTATTTGGATCATATAATTAAATATAAACTTAGCACAATTAAACAATATTTATAAATTGGTTCACTATAACCAAATTGTTGTCTGCCATCTGAACCTAAAAATTTTTAAGTTGGCAATGAAAAGTAATAAGAGATGGAAGATATAAAATTTTTCACTGTCTCTTATTTTTTTCCCCCACTATATTCTGTAGTATCAAAAGTTGAAATGACGTCAGAGTTGGATAGTATTGAAAAAAGTATTGAAAAAAGTATAATGTAGAATGGACTTTATGCATTAACATTACGCACTATGAATTAAGCGTTATCTATTAAAACATTAGCTATGAATGAGGCTTTACATTGCAAAATGTAGAACACCGTACAACAGTAAAAATGTATTCACAAAAAAAAAAAAAAATACAAAAATAAATTTATTTATGGAATAAGTATAATGAAACAGGTTAAAAACAAATGTGGGGTTCCTGGGAAAATATTGGAAAATGTGAAAATCATTCTGGCATGTTTCCTGATATACTCGAGACCCTTTTCTCGTTATAATTTTGCATAACATTGTGAGCATTTACAGAATATTTTTTTTTTTTTTACCATTAATTAAGATCAGTGCTTTTCAATAACAGGAGACTGGAAGTCGATTGTGGTTTTGAAACTGATAGAACTACCTTTTCATCCTTATAACTTGGTATTTCTGAAGCAATTTTTTCGCGAAATGTACAGTTGATATATGAGTACTACGAGAGCTTAAATTGCAGTTTTACAGTTTAAATAATACGATAAAAAGGAAACATTATATATATGATAAAATGCCTATTTATGTAGCCATAAACTTTTAAAAAAAATGTAAAATACTGCTGGATTTGTCTCATTATGACTAAGTTGTTAAGTTTTAGTCTTTTTTTTTTGTAAATATAAAAATATTGCATAATAATATAGGCGAGTTTTTTTAATCCGGCGATATCCATCCGAGTTGTACATCTATGCAGAGAGTCCTTCTTTTATTCCTTTTTCTTTCACACGCAGGTGCAAACAAATGTTTTTATATTATATCTGATCACCAGATATAGCTACAACTGCTCAGCATACATACAACTCTTTTGAAAGTGACTACCTTGACTGCATGTATTCGTACTGCTCGTTTCAGGTTGGCGATGCCATTTAATAAATGCCTTGATTTTGACATACGTAAAAGAACTTTTTATTTAATTGCAAAAATTACACATTACTTAGTAAACATTGAGGAAATAAGTTATTGTTACGAAATTACACTTTATATACTTTGTTAGGTTATAAATGTTTGCAGCCAGCAGTAAAACCGATTTTTTTTTTCAAGCAGTTCTGCGATGCATCACAGTTTTTGTTGAATAAAAAAAAAAATGACCTATCTTCCAGATACGTTGCGTTCATTTTACTACTGCGCCAGACGTAGGGTAAAACAGTCAATGATTACATAAGCATTAATTAAACTAGCTCTACTGACCAGTTTTTGCGACAGTTGCACTCTCCAATTCATCTACAAATTCAATGGTGTCCACAGGTTCAGACTTGATGAAAATCTCCTCTACGTTGATATTATTGTGATTTATGCCGTCTGTAACTTCATCTTTAATTCCTGCAATTAACAGACCACAGTCAAATATACACTAATTGTTTAAAAATATATATAATTGTCGAAATTTGCTCAAAATACACTATGACTACAAAATAACAGTATTAAATGATACTTGTAAATTTGTTCATTACTGATCATTCTCCGATTAAGCCGTGTGCTTTATTTCACAGCACCTTTAATAAAAATCGACATTTCCATGTTCATAGTTTCGACAGTATTAACTGCACTCTATGAACTCGCCCAAAACTAAAACCGTGGAATCGCGAGATCTGAATGCCTCCTCATGTACTTTTATTACACTGATAAACACACTATTCGTGATATGGCAATTTTTAGGTATTACTGATGTATTTTGATACGCTGAAAACAAATCTGAAAACAGAATTATTCAATTACCCATAGATTTTCTCTAACATGCAAATTAATATTTCGCAACATTTTTATATTGTGTCAAGTCACGACATGTATCTGCGGTGACGAATACAACTGGTTAAGATCATATTTAATATTCATACATAAACATAACACCATAATACATAAACGTAAACCTAACGCTATATTCTAGACTGGGCCAAACCTATTTAACATTATTGATCCATCAATTTTTTAAATATAATAAATAAATTTACAAGTATGATTATTCACCTTAATTAGTCACCTTAACAATAAAAATAAATAAATAATAAAAAAAAAAAACAGAAGAATTCTACCCCTAAAATTTGATTGACAAATTGAATAACATAAAAACAGAAGGAAATGAAAATACATTACCATGTAATGGTGTTGATGCATTTTTGCTTGCATATACTTTGGTTGTATGTATAGCTGTTGTTGTACTAGTAGAAGATTGTACATTATCCTCCGTCTCATGCCTCTGACATATATTTGGACCAAAAATAACTGGTACAACTCTTCTATTTAATTTTTTTCTTTCTGGTGTCTGAAACTGAGCCTCCTCAAAATGAAGGTGGCAAACACGATAGTGAAGAAGAGCTGTATATGACAACTCTCTCACGTTCACATGTGGAAAAGCCAGATGTATATCAGGAATAGCGTCAATCCATTTATTTCTTATATCATCTGATTTTGGGAATGCAAAAAGCGGCCTACATTCATTGGTGCAGGTAGGAACTACACAGAACTCCTCTGTTCGTTTAGTCATGTTCTGAAATAAAATAATGGTTAAACTAGGGCAGTGGTGCGCAAACCGTGGGTCGGGACCCCCAGAGGGATCGCAAGAAAATTTTTCGGGGTCGCCAAATTGAAAGACATTTATATGACAATAAAAAATATAAGGCTTTTCTTTAAAAAGTATCAGGTACCTGTAAAATAGTGAAATGAAATTTTATTCTTTATAAAAATAGAACTATATATTTTTACGAAAACAATTGTCTGTATTAATACCTAATCAGAGCATACTAATACTAGTCTTTACTGACACCAGCGCGTAGATGCGATTCATTAACTGAATTTTTATGGTGTTACAACTTTTATAGCATATTTATGATGGTTGATAAGTTTAGTGCGCTATTTTAAAAAGTCGGCATTTTAATCAATGACGTCACCGGCACTTTTTTAAAAACACCCTGTAAGTGCAAATCCCAGAAAGAATTTTACTTTAACAACGTTGACGATTAAAAAAATGTCTATTATCTATCCAGGGGTCGCGACAAAATTGTATATAAAATGGGGGGTCGGAAATGAAATTAGTTTGCGCACCACTGAACTAGGGAATAGGTAAAACAACTTAGTAATTACCAGGAAGAGCTGTAATAATAAATTTACTCTCAAGAGAAAAAGGTTTATTTTTATTTTTTTTTTATTTTCAATAAATAAATTTATATTATTGAATAAACAGTGATCTACAGAAATACAATCAGGGAAAATGCAATATCAATAAATACTTATATTATGAGCTGTTTATGTAAAAAACTGTTAAAAGGATCAATATTGCTAAAAATATAATATAAATACCTTACTCAAAACCTTTTCAACATTTTATTTTCAAATTTCCAAATTAACGAAATTACATTTGTTAGAACTAGCTAATTTAATAAAAATCAGTATGTAACAGTCCGTGCGGAAGAACGCAAGAGTCCGATACTTGTCGAGGGGTAAGGGGAGATTTTATTTTGAAAAGAACCCCAATATATAAAATGTATATATGTATGTAAAAATTTAGTTTAGAAAATATATATTTTATTTTTAATAAATTACTATATTTATAAAATCATAAAATAACATTAAAATAAATTTTTAATTCTAAATAAACAAATTTAGTCTGAATATTCCAGGTCGTCCTGACAATTTAATTTTGCGTCTACTTATAGCTGTAAGTTGCCCAGGAATTCGGCCTCTCCTATTTCGACGAGAGGTTCCTGAAAAATAATGTTAAAACATAAATTACACATTGTATCGTTGAGAAGCAACATGCCTAATGCATATCTGTTACATGCTGAAGATGTTTTGATGTTTTTTAATCGAGACTTAAATTTTGATATACATTCACTTACATCTAACGGAGAATTTGTTAAAAAAAAAAATAAAATTGAACTATGAAGATATATCTTTTATATCAGAGGGACTTTCTCTTAAAATTTCTTCAATTTCTTTCTCCTGATTTTTACTCATATCTTCAGCATTTGCCTGGACATTCATACTCATTGTCTCGTTTTCAGAATAATTTTTATTCATTTGCTCAACGTTTTTACACCCATACAAAGGTGCTAAAAAATCATTTAAGTCATTTTTTCCGGTCGCAACGAAATATAATTTGTTTTTCATAATTTTGCTGTCTATTCTTTTAAAAAATTCCTGTGATTTAACGACACAACAAACCCGATCAATATGTTTGCATATATTACCTGTTCGGCCAAAATCACATGTGCAACTTAATATTTTACAATTAAAAATGTATACTAACACTGGAATGGATTCACTTGGAACAGTATGAATAGAATTAGATAGTGACTGAATTTTTGTCATTATTTCCGGAGGAGGGACTGATTATCCCACCAAATATATTTTTTCTTGACCTGTTATTTGCAGCAACCAACAGTCTTTTTTCATAGTATGTTACAAATTTATTAAATAAAAGTCGATCATTTGTACTAGATTAAAAGCTTTAATTCTATCAAATTTTCCAGATCTGAAATCGCTGTTAGGGTGCTCTGGATTTGGATAATTTTCCATTGACTCTCGGTCGTCTTTGAATGAACTAAATCACTCAAGAATTTGCGAGAGATAAATAGTAATCGCCATAAACATTTCTCACCACTTATATATCAATTTTTGTCGAAAAAAAACAAAACAGCAACGGAAACGTTTGAAGTGGTGAGAAATGTTTATGGCAATTACTATTTATCTCTCACAAATTCTTGAGTGATTTAGTTCATTCAAAGACGACCGAGAGTCAATGGAAAATTATCCAAATCCAGAGCACCCTAACAGCGATTTCAGATCTGGAAAATTTGATAGAATTAAAGCTTTTAATCTAGTACAAATGATCGACTTTTATTTAATAAATTTGTAACATACTATGAAAAAAGACTGTTGGTTGCTGCAAATAACAGGTCAAGAAAAAATATATTTGGTGGGATAATCAGTCCCTCCTCCGGAAATAATGACAAAAATTCAGTCACTATCTAATTCTATTCATACTGTTCCAAGTGAATCCATTCCAGTGTTAGTATACATTGTTGATTGTAAAATATTAAGTTGCACATGTGATTTTGGCCGAACAGGTAATATATGCAAACATATTGATCGGGTTTGTTGTGTCGTTAAATCACAGGAATTTTTTAAAAGAATAGACAGCAAAATTATGAAAAACAAATTATATTTCGTTGCGACCGGAAAAAATGACTTAAATGATTTTTTAGCACGTTTGTATGGGTGTAAAAACGTTGAGCAAATGAATAAAAATTATTCTGAAAACGAGACAATGAGTATGAATGTCCAGGCAAATGCTGAAGATATGAGTAAAAATCAGGAGAAAGAAATTGAAGAAATTTTAAGAGAAGGTCCCTCTGATATAAAAGATATATCTTCACGCGGACATAACAATTATTTGACATGACGACTTTACTGGCAGAAAAAAAAATGCATCGACAAGAAATGGAACACAATGTATAGTGTAACAGTAAATATGTACTACTTACGCATAAATATGTGTTAGATAAATAAAAATAAAACATACAGAATCATACGAAATATACATATTAGAAAAATAAGTACAAAAAATTAATGTAATTATTGTTTGTTGTGACTTTTGAACATAGGGATGAAAAGTATGTACCAAATAATCAAATTTACAGTACGTTCGATTACCGTACGAAAATTTGTGCACGCTTTGTGTATGTTAAGCGAGCGCTGCTTGAACTGTGTTTTGCATTTTTTTTTTTTTTTTTGGAGTTCCAAATACAACGGGTCAGATACTACCACCGCGCCTTGCCGCTTTGCATCCGCATGGGCTAATTATGCATCACGTTACTACACGCTTGACTTGGATCCCAACATATGCTTGCATGGTATCTGCTTCATATAATAGTTGCACCACAGTGTGTAGGATTGACCCGTACAACACCGATGTACATGGACATCCAGTTGCAATTCTGGTAAGATAGCGTGCTGTAGCGGGCCCCTGGTACGAATCTTTTGTATCGAATATACAAAAGATTATACCATTTGTATAAAATATGTAAAGAGCCATGATAGAAAGTAAACATATCGAAATGCTTACTGTTTTAAGTTTTATAGTTATGATGGTTTAACGTCTAAGCCAACCTCCGATAGGGCATAATCCACATAAACGTCAGCCTTCGTGCTAGACAAAAGGGGCCATTAGACCGGAAGTCAGTGTCCGAAGACAATTTTATATCAAAAGCCAAATAAAAATGGTGAATATATGAATTTCAATCTCAAACTAAAGTGAGATTCCTAACTAAGTAGTTCGGGTACCAGGCGTGAGTTTTATCCAGAGTTCAATATTATAACATGTGAATTAAATGATAAATTTTGGTACTTACTAACCGACGGATCGGGCATCTCGTAGTTAGTCTAGATCTTAACTGTGAGAACTTAAGTATTTAGAGGTGAATAGTTACACACGTTAGATAAGACAATACGATTTTTCGTATTAAGTTTAAAATTTTATTACAATATAAGATTTACAATTAGTTTAAATGTTAAGTATGTATTTATGAAAATAATAATAATATGAAACAAAGCGAATTGGGTAGTCCACCAGAATGCCGACACAGTACCTCTAAGAATTCAACAACTTAGATGTTTAAGTTAACCGGACCGAATACGTTCTGACCTCCTCTTCAGGAGTTTATATAAGCAGTCTAGTCGCATTTCTAGGAAAAAGCGTTTAAGCATTGTTCAAGAAGATGCTAGTGTTCAAAGTTACTAAGCAATAACTCTGAACAAAGGTCTTTTTGAACAATAAACCATTTAAAAAATATATTTCTAAAGATACGTGCTGTAACATAAGGTTTCAAATTTTATTTTACTATCTGAATTGTTAAAAAAAAAAAAATATTTTAAAATACCCCTTGTAAAATCATGAAAAAAAACGATGGTAATCCCTCTTCAAATAAATTCTCGCGACGGGTGATTTGTGAAAGTTTGGTTCATTATTCCGGCGGACTGACCGATTCGTTGCAGTGCTTATTTACTTAGCCAGCAGTTAGCCACTAAGCCTTTTGCTTTCCTTGTACGCTGCGGTCCAGGCATCCTATTCATTAAGGACTTCACTTTCACTGAACGCTGGTAACCCCACATTGCCCCCCCCCCCCTAACGATTTTTCCAAGTAATGCTTCAAATATAAACGAGCTGCTTCCTGTAATAAAGTATATTATTTAAGGTGTTTACAAATAAAAATTTTTTGAAGAGTGATATATCTGAAAATGTGTAATGTGTAAATGTGATGATTGGGATGGAGCACACGGCTGAATGTGCTCATTACTGATCATTGTCGCATTCAGTCGTGTGCCCCATTCCACTCGTCACTGAATGTTCATCAGTAACTTCATATTCTGTCTTAAGATGATCTCTTCTTTAATACTATCGATGTCTCGGGTATCATTAGGATGCATATCACGGGCTGCCTCATCAATCATATACATTCCTGGAACAAAAATGTACTGCCATACAAAAGAACTATAAAACATATTATTATTTTTTTATTATTTATTTAATACATTTTACATTTATTATTTAATACATTTTGTACATATTATTTTACATAAAATCGAATTAAACTATTTTGTTTTTTTACACAAAGTTAAAATGCCTGTAAAACTGCTTTGTACAATCTCAAAATTATACACTGATAAACTAAGCTCAAAATTGAGCTTGTACTATATCAGTTTTATAAACATAGATATCACTAGTCTTTTTTTTTTTTGATGTGGGGGTTTATTTCCGATTGGTTTAAAAATTAATTGAGAAAACTATTGCGAAAATAATAATTAGATATGTGAAAATACAAAATAGGAAAATACAGTGTATTTGTATATGTGTGTGTGTGATTCGCGTATGTTTATGTTTGTTCGAAAATTGTTATATACCTCTAATTCTGTATAAAAAATAAAAATAAATAAATAAAAAAACTAAACAAAACACAATGTAAAATACGTATTCAAAACTAGTTTTAGCAAAGTGTTGAATTTTAGTAGTGTTAAATCATTTATGAAACTCACTCTAAATTTGTTACATAATGATTTGTTTTAGTTCTGTTTTATTATCAACTAAAAACTTGAGTACTTGTTTCTTAGATAATTTGAAATGAGTTGTATTTCTAATTTCAGTAGGTAGTCTATTATAAAGCTTATAACCTGTACGTGAAACATTTCTGACCTGTTACTGAATTGAATTTATTAAATGTAGTAATTTATTTTCTTTTTGCCTGGTTTCTTTATTATGATTAGTTATAATATTGGTCTTATTTATTTTATGTACTAATGTAATTGTTTTTAAAATACATAATGTTCTTATATCATGTACATTTAAATTTTGGTATAGCTGTTCTGTAGAAAATGTATTTGTTTTAAAGCTTATTATTTTCAGTAATATATTTTGCTGTGTTTGTAACATTTTTAACTGATTTTTTTGTTAAATTTCCCCAGATGTTGATTCCGTAGTTTACTATTGACACTACAAGTGCTTTATTTGTATTAAGTTGCGTTGGTTAAAAATATTTCTAATTGAGAAATATTTATAAAAGAGACTGCGTTTTTTTTTTTTTTTTTTTTTTCTTAGTATATTTCTATGAATATCCCATCTGAGTTGTTGATCTACTTGTAAGCCAAGGTATTTTATGCTTTGATTTTTTTGGATTGTTCCAGCTATTTGGTTTATCTTTAATGTTTCATGTACCGGTTGCCCAGCCATTGAGTTTGAGAAAGTTAGAAACTTCGTTTTATCAACGTTCATTGTTAAGAGATTTGCGTCTAGCCATTTTTTAATCACATCCATGCCGTCCTCTGCCTTTTTGTAGGTATGATCCCATGTATCACTGTTAAACAGAACTGCAGTGTCATCTGCGTAAGAAAATATATTTCCGCTTATGTTTATGTTGCAAATTTCCTTGTGGGAGCCCCATCTTGATGATTTATGGGTTACTAACAGTTTCATCTATTTTTATCTGTTGCTTTCTATTTTGGAAGATAATTTTTGAAAAGTTCTAACACTGTGTCGCATATGCCTATATTTTCCAATTTATCTATTAATTTTTTGTGTGGAATAGTGTCAAAAGCTTTTGCCTTATCAATAAATATTGCTAGGCTTTTTCATTTTTAATCTAGATTGCTTTTTATTAAGTCAGTGAAATTTAGGATAGCTTTTTCAGTGTTAGAACCCTCAATAAAGCCAAACTGGTTTTTTGTCAGTATATTAAAATTGGTCAAGTAAGCCATGATACGTTGTTTTAGAGCCTGTTCAAATATTTTTGTTAAACTATTTACTTGACTGATTGGTCTATAATTATTCACATCCTACACCCAGATTTATATACAGGGGTTACTATTCGCGACTGCAAATAACAGTGAGACATCTGGTGTTGACTGGCTAAATTAAACAGAAGCGTATATTTGGATAATATTTGTAGCGTGTTGTGCTGCAGTTTATGTGAATTAAGAAGTATTTTAAAATATAGTGACTTAAATACAGTGCTTTTTTGCCGAAATATTGTTTGAACAGATAAATAAAAAAACAGATTAATAAAAAAATTTCTGACATATAGGTACGCTTCTCGGCCGCCATCAGCTGTTGTATGCAGCGCCGCCAACGTTAGTTTCAGTCGCGAATTGAGATTTTAAACTGTGATGGGACCTTACCTTAAGTAAATATGAGATTATATTATATTTATAATTATATGCACTAGGGGTTTAACAATATATATATGGGTATTTTTTACATTTGTGGAGGTGATTTTGTCCGGACCTGGTGTTGTGTAATTTTTTAGGTTTTTTATATAATTTATAACAACATTTTCAGTAACGGGGTTTAAGTACATAGAATAAGGTGTCGGTGGTTGCGTATTGAAGCTACCCAGCAAACATTCAACCATCGGCCGAATGCCGGCAAACTGCTTTTTCTCTTGGTAAATTGCTGGCACCAAAAGTTTGTGCAACGCCAGTATTAATAATATACTTCACATTTGTATTTCGCACTCCTCCTATACGAAGTACTTTACCAGCATTTTAGGAGCACTCCTTATTTTTGTTAATGTTACATTTTACTTTTGTTTTAAAATTTTTTTATGTACCTTTTCTATTCTCTTTTATTCTAAAAAAGTCTTAGAAATTATTATTTTACACAGCTATCGTCTCTTTTTCACTCATACTGTTTACTTAAAACAAAACTTTTTTAAATGTTTTATTTAAATAACGTGCCAAGTGTAGTTCATATGATTCATGTGATTTGTGTGGTGTTGCCGCGTTTATTTATGTTAATGGTTTGTGAAGAATATAAAATCAAAAGAATTATAAGTGTTTTAGAACGTAATATGGAATATAAAAGGTAAGGGCAGATTGATAAATTCTTTAACTTACGTGCTTCATGTTTTAACTTTTAACAAAACAATCCATAAATGATTTAACCTCAAAATTCTTGTGAGGTTAAGACAATTCTTTAAAAACGAAAGTAATGTAATGTAAATATGTATACATATTAGCATTAATGCTTAAATACCTTACATAAAATTTGGTTATTGAATTTATTTTAACAAGTATGATTTCTTTAGGTTGGCACTCTTCAAGGCAGGGGGAAAAGATGTGGTAGACAATACAAGATGAATATTGGCGAAAATTATTAGTCACCCCTTATCTTTAAGATGCAATTGGTCTGGCCGAAAGGGCAGAAAACCATTTTCTTAAAATTCTTCATTAAATTAATAAATTAAATAGTAATTTCTGATATTATATTTATTTAATGTTTATAAATAAATCAATAAATTATAACTGTTAATACAAATTACAATCGGTCAGTTTCACCATCCTTGAATAAATTTATTCAACGAATAAAGTTGACAATATCGCATCATTCTATTGACAGCATGTTAATTTCTTCATTAATAGTTTAAAACCGATGCGATATTGTCAACTTTATTTGTTAAATAGAGCACTCCAAAACATCTGATCGCTAAAACAGCTGTCAGTCCGTGGAGGGTAAACAAAGTTTGATTCGCCATAACTGTAGTATGTGGGGTAGTACTTTCAAAACCTTATATATCATTTTTATTGAAATATATTGCGATTTTGTTATAAAAGCGAGTTGATTTTAATAAAACACAGATGCCTACTTTTAGTTTTGTATTAAATTTTGGAAATTGGAAAGTGAGCACAAAGACGTTGTGTATGGTATGGGAAGAAAATTTGGTATGGTATGGGAAGAAAATTAACAATATGGACCTACCGATTAAGTGAAAAGGATCTCTCATATAGTCCAGATATATTTCCAGCAGTTACAGTCATGCACATCACTGGCTATTTCGTGTTAACCCACATTTTCTACACAAAAAAAAAGCAAGAACATGCTCTCATGTTCTATAGCAAAATATCAGAGTGAGACAAGGAGTAAAACCTAATATAATGTGTTCCATTCGAAAGAAAAAAAAAAAAACATGCTGTGACAAGTGTGTGCCTCAATAGTGAAAGTGTTAAAAAGTCTCTTCTGTGTGTTGGTAACTTTATTAGTGATGATCTTAGTGACACAGCTGACATCGACAGGCAATTCCGTTGTTTGTGTGAAAGCTAATATGCTGAATCGTAGAATCTCGAAATGTAGTCCTGATACATGCGTAAATTTTTACTTAATACATTTTGTGGTACTATGAATACATCGGCATTCTGGATTTATCATACAAAAGAACATTTTTGTAAACTTATAATGTTTCACAACAATGCATTTCGAGTAAACTTTGGTTTAAAAAATTATTGTTGTGCTAGTGAAATGTGAAGTGTTCATAACAAATGCTGTAAACTGATGTATGGCTTTAATATAGAAATATGTTCATAGTTTGTAATAAAGACTGTGGGCGACATCCAACGAGCTTATGTATAGACCCAATTAGTGATCACGTGACCGGTGACGTCAACCTAGGTGAATCATCGCTTTAGTTGCCAAACAAACTTATTCGCCATATGATTTAGCTTGTGTGGATAGTAGTTTTATTAATATATTTTTATATTTACGTATAAAAAGTGTGTTTTTACAATTATTAGCATTATTACAAATATTAGAAGTAAGTATTCACTAAAAATTGCTTATTTTATACATGGTATTTATACTGAGTCTAAATACGCATGGTAGTTTGAAGGTTATGTTGTACCTTAAATTATATTAAAGCAAGTTTTGTTTGTTTTCAGCAAAATGGTAATGTGTTATGCACCTGATTGTAAACATTATAGTGAACGAGACGGGTGCAGAAAATATTTTCGGTTCCCCAAGGAACTCAAAGAAAGGAAAAAATGGATTAGCTTGCTAAGGTATGACAGTGTGTTTAGTGTAGTAATATCTAATAGGTCATTTACAATGTTACTGTGAGTTCTGTCTAATTTATTATGTATTTTTAACAGGAGAGCAGATAAAGAACCTAGCGTCCATGCCCTGGTGTGCAGTTGCCATTTTGTCAATGGAGAAAAGAAAAATAGGCCAACCATGTTTCTGCACAACAGAAAAAAACAACTTGTGTTCCACTCCCCAGAAAAAAAAAAAAGTAGTATACAGAAGAAAGAAGTGCCGATTTCTGAAGGATTGCTAGTAAGAGATGTACAGCCCTGTACATCATCCCTAAGTATCTCCGAATTATTAGCATCGCAGCCTTCTACTTCTGCGCAGGGTATATCGTATATATTAGAAGACCACGCATCTTCATCGCAGTGTTCTACATATGCGCAAGGCACATTGGATATGTCAATACACCAACCATCAACATCATCCCTTAGCATGTCCGAATTATTAGAACCACAGCCTTCTACTTCTGCGCAAAGTATATCGGACATATTAGAAGACCAAGCATCTTCATCGCAGGTTTATACATATGCGGAAGACACATTTGATATGTCAATAGACCAACCATCAACATCATTAACGATGGAGTGCAGTTCCGGTATGAGTTCGACAATATCAATGAGCCAAGAAGCAAGTGAGTTGGAAAACTACAAAAACGAATTAATGGCAAAGGACGTTAAAATTGGGAACTTGGAATTCCAAATCAGGCAAATGAAACAGGACAGAATAAGTGCATTTTCATTTGCACATATAGCTAATGAGGATAAATATATAAGCATGTATACAGGTTTGCCAAATAAGGATATATACATGTTTTTATATAACATGATAGAAAAGAAAAAATTAAATTATTATCTAAATTGGAATGTAACTTCCATTCCAAAAATCGATCAACTATTAATGTTTCTCATGAAAATGAGGCTAAATTTACCACATGAAGACCTGGCTTGCAGGTTTAGATGCAGTAGTACCACTTTCACAAATATTGTCCATACTTTTTTAAGTGCACTGCATTTTATTTTATTCAAAAAATTTATGGAAACAGTGCCCAGTCGGCAGAAAAATAAAAGAAGCATGCCAAACTGCTTTGCAGTATTTACAAACTGCAGGATAGTGTTAGACTGCACGGAAGTCTACACTGCAGTGCCAAAAAATATCAGAAAACAAAGATTAACATACAGTGCCTATAAACATCGGAATACATTAAACGGTTTAATAGGTGTCGCTCCTAATGGAGTAATAAACTTTATTAGTGAACTGTTTCCGGGATCAACATCCGACAAAAATATAGTGCAAAAGTGCGGTATATTGGACATATTAGTTGAAGTAGACTTAGTGGTGGCAGACAAAGGTTTTCTCATCAGAGATATTTTGCCAAATGGTGTCAGTTTAAATATACCTCCTTTCCTCTTCAACCAACAGTTTACAGAAGAGGAGGTATACCAAACGCAGAATATTGCAAGAGCACGCATTCATGTAGAACGTGCGATATGCAGGATGAAAAATTATAGAATTTTAAACTTTATTCAGAGCTCATTGGTCCCTTATGCGACTGACATATTTCAGACTGTTGGAGCCCTAACTCTGTTGCAGTTTCCCTTAATAGACGAAGTATCGACTACATTTATGGACGCATAAAATATACTAGTTTTAAATGTAATCCTCATTGTGTACATATATTCCAAAAAATAAATGTATATATATATATATATATATATATATATATATATATATATATATATATATATATATAATTGTCTTTCTGTTTGTACATTTCGAATTTTTACCCGATCCTTTTTATATTAGATAAGGCAAGTAGTGGCGAATGTTTAGTTCAATTTAATTGTTATCTGTTTATCCATACCAATAATGCAACAAGAAAACTTCAAAACTTGCAATTGCAAAAATTCAGTTCTAGGAAAATAGGGGATGAAACTATGCTACATATTATTTTTATAAAGTCAAGGGCAGCACGTTTTAAGTAGGTTATTTTCGCCTTTTTTCAGAATAGTTAGAATAAAGAAAAAATTGCATTTAATAAAATTTGTAGGAAATAAAATTTAAAAAATAAATAAAGGGAAGGGATTCTTTTGGGTTTTATTTAATTTTTTGCTTTATTTTCGCAACTGTTGGATTAATGTAGAAATTGCATTCAACAAAAATTGTAGGAAGAAAAATTTAAAAAGTAAATAATGGGCGAAGCTCTTGGATAGGTTAAGTAAGGACCAATACAGAGTTCATTTTTTATCTGTGTTTAATATAATTATCGACATGTAAAGTAATTAGCCTGTCAATAACGGGTACACCAACGGGTAAATAAATAAAAGTAATTTTATTTTTATGTATAACAAAAACTTTAATTTATAAAGCTACGTCAACTTTTCCACATAAATATTGAATATATTCTGTTAGATAAAAATTTTTTAATATTGAAATATTATTTTTCCATTCTTCTTTCCTATTAACTTGCGTAATGACAACTTCATTTGGAGTCCAAATGATTAAGTGGCACACTTCTTTGTTTGTCATGTGAAGTTGCCCTTGTATTTGGTCCCAATATGGATGATTTTCGTTAATTATTACATTAAAGGTATCCGTTCCTTCATTTTGCTGAAAATAGCATATGTAGGATTTGTCTTTTCGTAGATGCTCTACTAGACTTCCTTGCCTATATTTGTAGGGGCATTTTATTTCCATAATTCCATTACTTCCCACTAAACCATCTGGACTAGCGCCAATGTAGCCACATTCATCCAGCCAGAGTCCTGAATCCGTAATTTCATTTGGTGAAAATACTGAACTTCTTCTAAAGACATCCTTGGCTAAATTTTCATTTTGCAAACCCCATTGAATGCTTTTCACTCCATCAAGTGATCCATAGCTTTCTATAACATCATAATAAAATGACTATTAATAAAAAAAATTATTATAAGAAAGTCATTTACATATATTAAAAATAAAATACACGGAGTGTTAATTTAAATAGAGTTATATTTACATTAAAAGTCTCTCGGTATAAAAAGGCAGCTTTAAAAAGCAGAAATTAGTTTTAAAAATGAGGGGAATTTTCTAATATTTTTTCACATTTAAGAAATATTTATAGACCGGGAGCTCATGACAGTTTTTGGTCTCCGATTTCATACAGCATGCCTTTTGGAGGAGAGAATATTTACCCTGTGACAACAAAAAAGGGATGGTACTAAACCCCTGCACGCTTTTCGGTCATAGGGAAAATTGCATTTCCACTTAAACACAAAATTTTTGTGCTTTTCTCTGATTTAATATTGCTTGCCCTTTTGTCAAAAGAAAGTTATAACAAATTTAACGTCTTTAAAATATATGCATGCGATTCGGAGGGTCCCAAAGGGCTCAAACGGTCATGTGATCTTGTAATAAAAAAATATGATCCGAGTTTTCATACAGCATGCCTATAATTAAAAGACTTTAAATTTGTTATAACTTTCTTTTGACAAAAGGGCAAGCAATATTAAATCAGAGAAAAACACAAAAATTTTGTGTTTAAGTGGAAATGCAATTTTCCCTATGACCGGAAAGCGTGCAGGGGTTTAGTACCATCCCTTATTTGTTGTCACAGGGTAAATATTCTCTCCTCCAAAAGGCATGTTGTATGAAATCGGAGACCAAAAATGTCATGAGCTCCCGGTCTATTAGGGTGAATTATTTTTGATGATTAATGATTATAATATATCTAATAATTTGTGACGGCTTACCTGTTAATGTTTTAAATAATGAAAGAGGAAACGAATTTCTTCTGCAGGCATTTAACACAATGTGAAATTTTGAGGCAGTCAGTCGATGTTTCCGACACATGAGCCACAATTCATTTTCCTTTTGTCCTCTTGTTTTTAATTCTATTTTTGCAGCCATATCCATAGAAATTTTTAATGCATCTTCTAAGTATTGTTTTTTGTTAGCGGACTGCATAAAATTGTTAGACAAAATTATATCCTCAATATCCAGAACCAAATATTCTCGTTCCATTTCATTTGGTTCTGGTTGAAGAAGCCACGATAAGCCAATTGGTAAGTGTAAACTTTGTACATCTTCCCGGACAGCATCAATATCGATGTCGTCATCGGCTATTGCACAGTATTGTGGATTCTATACAAAATACAAAAAATACTATAATACAATTTTAAATGTGTTTAATAAATACTTTTATAAAAAAATTTACCTTCTTGGGATAAAGTACTGAGCATGGTATAACTTCTTGTACATGAGCTCTCGTACCTTTTTCGATCCACGAACAAGCAACATCGGTACTTGAAATATTGTTGTGAGCATATATTAAAAGGGCCGCCATGTGATGACAAACCACAGTACCTCTGGGACAGACTTGAAAATTGGACAATTATAGGAAGTTCCAGGTAGTAATTAAAGTGTAAATAAAAGTAAATATATAAATATGGAAAATATATATTGAATAATTTTTACATCTGTCAATCTTATTTATTAACTACACAATAAAACAAAAGCCTATAGCGCGAAATATTGGCGCTTAAATTTAAACTTCCCAACACCCCTTCTCGCCAATGAAGCGCGGCATTCTAGTTCCACAGTCTTAGTTTCTTGCAGCACTTCTCAAACAAGTCTCGGCACAGAGGTTTGGTGAAAATATCAGCCACCATCTCATCAGTGGGGCAATATTCCATTTTAATGATGCCTTTCTCTCGAAGATCTCTCAGATAATGGTGGTGAATGTCGATGTGTTTTGTTCTTTGGCCACACCGTTCCAACGCCACCAACTTGATGCATCCTTGGTTATCCTCGTACACCGTTGTTGCACCGACTACTGACTCTCCTATGTCTTGCAACAGTTGTCGTAGCCATACCAGCTCTCTTGCAGCTCTCGATGCAGCAATATACCTCTGCTTCAGTAGAAGACATAGCCACGGTGCTTTGTTTATGGCTTGACCACGCAATGACATTACGGCCAATAACGAAAACATGTCCGCTCGTTGACTTTCGATCACGCCGGTCGCCGGCCCAATCGGCATCTACGTAGCATTTCATAATCATCGATCCACTTGATGATAAACGCAGCTGTTTCGACTGGGTGGCCTTCAAATAACGCATCACGCGCTTAGCTGCATTCCAATCCCTTTCGGTTGGTTTTTCTACACTCCTGCACAGGTAACCGACCGCAACTGCAATATCCGGCCGCGTTACTGTTGCTAAGTACAATAGTGATCCCACTACTTTTCTATACATGTTGTTATTTGGTAGCTCCTTGCTCTCGGTGGAAGTGGATGACGGTAAACCTGTCTCCATGGGCGTTGCCACAGGTCTTGCGTCTTGCATGCCCTGCTCCTCAAGTAATTGTCTAATTTTTGTAGACTGTCCCAACAAAAAGGACCCATCTTCATCTCGATCAATTTGCACTCCAAGGTAGAAATGCACATCTCCCAGATCTTTCATCTGAAAATGGCCCTGGAGTTGATCATTAACCCGTTTGGTTACTTCTGTAGTGGTTCCAACAACAAGCATATCATCTACATATAGGAGTACATATGTTACCCCCTCTTTTTCTTGACGTGTGTAAAGGCACTGGTCAGCATTTCCACGCTGAAAGCCTAGTTGCTGGAATGCTTCTGTAACTGTACGATTCCACGCACGAGCTGCCTGCTTAAGACCATAGAGGCTCTTCTTTAGTTTCAGCACCTTTCCCTCTTGGCCTGTCTTCTGTAAACCTTGAGGTTGCTCGAGATAAAGTTCTTCCTCCAAGTCACCATTTAGATAAGCACACTTGACGTCGAGGTGCCTGACGTGCAACTTCTGGGTCGCTGCCACCGCCAGTAAAACTCGCACAGTGTCATGTCGTACAACTGGAGCAAAAGTCTCATCGTAGTCGCTTCCATATTTCTGAGTGAAGCCTCTTGCTACCAACCTTGCTTTATAGGTGATGGGATGCCCCTCTGCATCGGTCTTCATCTTGAATACCCACTTCGCATTAATCGCTTTCTTTCCTGCCGGAAGAGAAGCAAGTTCCCATACCTCGTGTTCCGCTAGAGATTTCAGTTCTTCTCTTACTGCATCCATCCACCTACGGCGTTCATGTTTAGGCAGCTCCATCATCTCGTTCCAGCCAGCCGGCTCTTTGTTCCTTGAATACTCGGCCCTGTAACTGAGTCTCTCTGGAGGAATACCTTTAGTGGTTCTGGTTGAAACACGTTGTTCCGTCTGATTACGAATTCTTTCTTCGCCAACCACAACTTCGTTAATTTCGAGAGGTTCAACAGACACTGACTCTGGTGGCGTTGCCCCTTCTGACTCTGGTTCTAAATCGTCCCAGTCAGTTATTTTATTGTAGTTTATAGTCTCCTTGAGCTTCTTCTTGTCCATTGATATTTCCTTTTCGATTATTTTTACCGATCTTGCCACAGTGACACGATCTGTCTTCGGATTCCATATCCGGTATCCCTTACAGTGACCGTCCATACCAAGGAGTACGCCTTCCTCAGCCTTGTCGTCCCACTTTTGGCGTTTAACTTTAGGAACGTGCATAAATACACGTGAACCAAATTGCTTAATAGCACTCACATCGGGCTTTGAACCAAACCAATGTTCGTATGGACTGCGCTGGACACTGCGGCTAGGCAAACGGTTTTGTATGTGAGCCGCAGCCAACACTGCCTCTCCCCAGAAACTTTTGGGTAGGTCAGCATCAAGAAGCATACACCTCGCCATCTCGATGAGCGAGCGGTTCTTCCTTTCAGCTACTCCATTCTGTTGTGGCGTGTAAGGGCAGGTCAGCTGGTGTTCGATTCCCTGGTCTTTCAGGAACTTCTCCAGCTCTTGGTTGACATATTCTTTACCATAACCACTTGAAAATTGGACAATTATAGGAAGTTCCAGGTAGTAATTAAAGTGTAAATAAAAGTAAATATATAAATATGGAAAATATATATTGAATAATTTTTACATCTGTCAATCTTATTTATTAACTACACAATAAAACAAAAGCCTATAGCGCGAAATATTGGCGCTTAAATTTAAACTTCCCAACAGACAGGTACAACTTCCTTCTGTAATTTCTGTTTCAGAAAAGGCTATCTAAAACATTAACATAACCTAACTAAGTAACTATAACATAATATAAATTTGATTTATCAGCAATGCTATACTATATACTTACGTTTATTTTGTAGGTCTTGTTTCGCATACTGGCATATATTTCACCTTTTATTATTAACAATTCATTGTCAAATTCAAACTTTTTAACATTACCACTTTCAACACTATTTTCGCCTTTACGAAATTGATTTTCGAAGTCTTTAAAAAACTCCATAAACATGGATAGTTTCAAAATTTTCCTTCCTGTCATTTTTACAAGTTTCTACTACTTCTAAATTTAATACACCAACTTTTTCTTTATAATCACCTTATAAACTTGTTGTATACTACTACTATACGAGAACTGAACTTAAGAACTAATTTAACAGCGCTATTTAAATGAACAAATTTTACCTACGAGAGAACTGAGTCATTGGGAGGGTCTTAAGGGTTTATTGTTGGTTAACTGTAAGGTAATAAAAATGTAATTATAACTAAATTTGGAAATCTACGACAATGAAAGCAATTTAGGGTAGTAAAGTAATATGACAAATAATGTTTAGAACTAAATTGAAAAAGGTACCTTTCTTTACCTCCAGGTGACTCATCCTCATTAACTAAATGCATTTATAATATATTTACAATTACTAAAGTGCAGAAAAGGTTGGCATACAACAAACTAATCACAAATCAAATAGAAACTAAAGCACAAATATAGGTTGTTTGGAAACGTGTTCACTGAAGCGTAAAATTTCGCAATGCGCATGTGCCAAACTAATATGGTCTATTGTTTTCTACTTAGCGATAAGACTTTTCTAATGTACTGGGCTGTAAAACATATTCAAACTTTATTAACAAGTGGTCTTTCCTACGAGTTGATAATATTCCTCAAATGACTACAAATTCAAACCATGTTTGATATATATGATTGTATGTTCTGTTATCGTAATGTATTTTGTGGAATTTTTGTTTAAATTGCTAAATAATATTGTTTATTTATTTTATTATTTTATTTATTTCCAGTTTAATTCGCCTTTCTAAGTCCTTTTATAATTGTCGTCTGACTCCTGATAAGTTACGTAGTGCAGTTTTAAATTTACACTTTAAAACTTCCGACAGGTTATAAATATGTCACTTTGTCACATCCACCACAACTACCACATTCCGCTACATCACGAAATAATGGCATTTTATGTTTTTTTTTTTTTTTTTCATATAGTTTTGTTTTTGCTCTAGGCTTTCGAATGTAAACACATAGGTAAAATCTTTGTTTACCCCTCAGCCGCCATATTGGATTTTAAAGTGACAGCATTCTGGAGTGCTCTATATATTTATTCAACGATGGTGAAAATGGCCAAATGAGTATTTATTTTACACCTAACCATTAATTTATTTTAATACTGGGTAAGTACACATATGTTACATTTGAAATACTAGAGAGTGATTATACCCACTGGTTTTAAGCACTGGTCCGTCAGAAATAAATCTTGCAACTAACGCGATTATTTTGCATTTTACCGCTACTGGGCCGGCAATTGTTATACCAATGGGCCAGCTAACGGCCACGGGGCCCAGTGCGATATAACAGCACTGGCCCATTACTTTCAATGCCGGGGAGTATGTGCTTCAAGAGTACTGGCCCGTATAAAAATGTTTGCTGGGTATGTTTTTTGAATTTGTTTTTGTAATTTTCCACCTATGTTAATAAAATGGTTGCTAAACATATGCGCTACTTCCGATTAATTTATTTCCAGGCCAGTGTCTGTCTTTATATTTGAGAAGAAAGATTTATTGCAATTCGATTCATTTGCTGCATCTTTTATTAAAACGTATTTATGTAGTTTATAGTTCTTTTGTTCCTTTATTAAAAATAAATTCCTTTATTAAAAATAAAGGTAAAATGTTACTGTATGGTCCGCTCTAACTTCATCCAACTCTATCCACTCCACCTACTTGCTGTAAACGACAGCTCACGTGTTTTACCAGTGGTCCTAAAACGTACTGACCGGTCTTGGTATAACTAGGGAATAGTACCTACGCTACTGTGGCATTGTTAAGTTAGTGTGAGTATGTTTTGTCATTAAACTAGAAGATGGGTAACTCGCTTCGCTCGGCTTCTTCTAACCAAACCCTTGCTAACATAACCTAAGATAGTGTTTTGTCATTAAACTAGAAGATGGGTAACTCGCTCCGCTCGGTTTTAGACTTTTACCAACTAAAACTAACCTAATTATCTTGTTTTTAGGTGCATAGTACTTTATTTTCCCCCATATTAGCCCAATTAAAATTGTGTATCATTGTGTATGAATTTATAAACCAGACATCATTGTTTTAGAACCACTGATAATCCTTGAATTATTTAGTGTCTTGAGCACGCATGACACTTACGATAGTAGTAGGAGAGGGGATAGAATTGAATGAAGTTCGAGCGGACCGTAGAGTAACATTCAACCAATATTTTATTTAATATGCATAAGGTATTAAAATCTAAGTCATTACCAATTCTGTTTTCTTGTTATTGAGGTTGGTTACAAAAACGTTACTATAACCCATAACTGGATCGTGTGAATAGCCGTTACAGCGTCTCAGTTTAACAACTGGTCCCTTATCAACATCTATAGGCTGTTTTACATTATACTTTTTACTACACTTTTAACCTCACTCACACTTGTAAACTTTTGGGAAACGATGTGGTGGGGGATATTTAAGAAATAATGGGCGTGGTCATCAAAAAATTACATAAAAACCAGTGCTTCTCAAACAATCACTTATAATTTACGTAACAGCAAAATGTATATTACAAAAACAGTATGAAGTGCGGGTACTCCAGCCTCCAGCTAATAAAGAATAAAACCATAGATTTATTACGACGTATATGCATGTGTGCGTGTAAAATTCTTATTATTCATGAAAATTTGTGGTCCTGAAAAGGGCCGATTTTTTAACCATTCTTCCTACAACAGAGACAAGATAGAGGACAGGTGAGTGAGGTCAAATGTCAACCCGACTGACAGTGCCGAAGCAGAAGACATTATTATATATAAATAAAAATTCAATGTAGAAATTTCGGTTCGGTTTCAGGTTCAAGTTCAATAACAGATTTTTTTTTAGGTTCAAGAACCTAATTTTTTTCAGGTTCGGCTTCAATCTAAATTTTAAATAATATTATAAGTAAAGTTTGTTCCAAACGGTTAGGCGGAACTAGATTATGCAATCTAGTTACTTTCATCGTTTAAATCGTGCTTTTCAGCCGTTTTGTTTAAGCTTTGTAAATCATACTTACAATAAACATGTTTTTGGTTAAGGTTAATATCATTTTAAAATGTCATTTTCTTTATATTTTGATTTTTTGTGTCATTCTTAATACAAATTTCCCATTTATTTATTTTTTTTTGTCATTAAAATATGTAAAAAAAATAATTTAATTTTGACATGTCATTCGTTTCCATGGTTTCATTATTGGAATTTTAAATTTTGATATTCCTACGTAAAAAATGAAATAACCCAAGCAAAGTCCCTTGTCGTGACAACCTAAAAGAACGAAATTCCCATTTAGTTCCGCCTAAGCGTTTGGAATAGCCTGTATACTCTATTTCACTTTGTAATACATAACTAAGAAGGAAACTTCATTTTTAGGGTTTTGTAGGTATGACCAAAAAACCCTTATACCGTCATTTTGTCGTCTGTCTGTTTGTCTGTCTGTTTGGTAAAAATTGTAGCCAAACGGCTACACCTAGAGAGTTGAAATTTGGCATGCTTATACAACTCTTTGACCCGCACATAGGAAAAATACTAAAACATCTAAAAAACATATCCCCCTAAAAATATAAACAAATATATGCTCATCGAAAAAAAAATATATTTTTTTACAATTCTGTGTAGGGTATCAAATGAAAGCCCTTGGTACGTGGATTAACGATCAAAATTTTATTTTTGCAAAATAAATTATTATGTGGCGATTATTGCCAAAATTATGCAAAAAAAAATTTGTCCCACACCCTGTAGCCCAGATGGTTTAAACTAAAAATCTGAAAAAATTCTCAGTAATGTACATTGGTGTGAACCGGAATAGTACAACAGGAATTTTTGATCAGATTATGTTTTCGGAAAATAACGCATTTTTTTTTGTTTTTAAGTAAAATATGTAATATATTTACTCCGCTATTTAACATAGTAAACGAGTGATCCTGTATAGCACAGTGGTAGCGTTGACGCTTAGTGAGTTGAAACTACTGTAAGAAACTGTGTTCGAATCCCGTCAATTTTTATTTTTTCAGTTTTTTTTGAATTATTTTGTTTAAATTATTTTGTCAAAATTCTAGTTATAATGGGTGTTTTTTTTAGAGGTATAGAACTTTAAATTGCAATAAAACAACGATGGATTATTCGATTGACATGAATTTTTTTTTATTCGAAAGATAATCTTGTGGCATTACATTTTAAATATGATTTCTGGCATATGACCGCCACGGCTGGCTCGGATGTAGTCCAATCTGGACGTCCAATTTTCGATGACTTTTTCCAACATTTGTGGCCGTATATCGGCAATAACACGGCGAATGTTGTCTTCCAAATGGTCAAGCGTTTGTGGCTTATCCGCATAGACCAATGACTTTACATAGCCCCACAGAAAGTAGTCCAGCGGTGTTAAATCACAAGATCTTGGAGGCCAATTCACAGGTCCAAAACGTGAAATTAGGCGGTCACCAAACGTGTCTTTCAATAAATCGATTGTGGCACGAGCTGTGTGATATGTTGCGCCGTCTTGTTGGAACCACAGCTCCTGGACATCATGGCTGTTCAATTCAGGAATGAAAAAGTTAGTAATCATGGCTCTATACCGATCACCATTGACTGTAACGTTCTGGCCATCAGTACGCTCTACAGTACCAATAGCTTCTTCTGTACGCACCGTACGGCGTCTCTGGGGATGCGAGTTATCAATAAGAGTAAACGTGGTGCGAAAACGTTCCATGGTTAATCGAATTAACTGCTCTGATGGACGATTTTGTCGACGATAAAATGGACGTAGTGCGCGATACGTATTCCGCACAGAACCATTATTTTCGAAATAAAATTGCACTATTTGCAAGCGTTGTTCAGGCGTGAGTCTATTCATGATGAATTGCCAAACCAAACTGAGAATAAATCACTTGACAGCTGTTAAATCGGTCGCCATCTTGAACAGTAATGCCAACTTAAAGTTCTATACCTCTAAAAAAAACACCCGTTATTTTGGTAATTGTTGCAATTTTTAAAAGCGTAAATTTAATAACCAGTGGGAAGTGTTGAAATTATAATTTAATTCTATATTTGAAGGTATCAGAGGGCGAGGCTTATGATTTAAGCAACCAATGGAAGCCATAGGCGCAATTTTCAAAATCTTAATGAACCTTGCTATATAAAAAAAATACTGCACATATTTATAAACTTAAATAATGGTATTAGGCATTCGAATTAAAATTTATAAAAAAATATTTTGACATAAAATTTGTTTTGGCATCCCAAATAACCATCACACAGTTAATAAATACCTGCGAAACCCTGAAATGTGTGAAAATTCACACTTCACATCAATTTTTTATGTTGCATATTTATATCATCTTAGGGTGGTAATTCTGAGATGACACCTTTCAAAATATTTGACAATTAATTGACATTAATGACAATCTTTCATTTGTAATTTTTGAGTGAATATAACCTAAGAAAAATCAAAGCCATATTTACAAGTTGACATTATTTCTAAAGTCCATTTACAAAACAATTACCAAAGTCGCCAGATTTTGTAACGTATTTCAAAATAAAATATACTATAAGCTGTTCACTTTTGTAAAGACAAACCAGATTTAAGGTGCGTTCGGCATAAGCTAATAATCTACACATTCTGCATAATTTACACACGAAATGTTCGCCATAAAGTTTCAATGTGTGCTCTGTGCTGCACGAAGATCGTTCGGCAAATATCGTGCAGTGCAGTTTGTGTTACACAGTCGTTACAAGTTCAGATCGTGCGGCAATCTGTGCAATAGTGTTTTTCGCGGTAAAATTAAAAGTTATTATTTCTACAAAACAATATGAGTGAAAACAAACAAGATATCATTGTTTATACCTGCAGCATTTGCAAAATAAATATTACGGGATAGTAGTGAAATTAGTAAATTCATACCTGTGTTATTTTTCCAAATAGTTAAGGTGGTAAGTCTATCTTCCATCACTCAAATTCATTTATAAATATTTCCATTTTTCATATATCATAACAGTTTTTTTTTTTTTGACACTATAAATAATTTAACCTAAATTAATCACATGTGTTCAACCACATAAACAAATCAAAACTAAACAAATCACTGGCTTACCGATAAAGCGATAACGTGTAAGAAAAACCAACAGGTGGCGGTCAGAGGTTTAAAACTCTGACACCACAGTGCATCACAGCACAATGAGTGCGACACCTAGTGACATGTCTCAAACTAATCCGATTAACTTTGCAAACGCGGTAAAACAAATAAAATATGACTTTCCAACGGATGAACAAGCGATAGTAATACAGTCAGTTGATGGAACTTTACTGGAAGACTACGCATATTCTGTCGCACAATTAACAAACCCTGAAAATATTGAATTCGCTGCTAAATTATCCAATAATAGAGTTTGTATACACCTAAAAAATAAAGATATTGCAGAACAAATAACTAAAAATAATAAAAACATCACTGTGTGCGGCAGAGAAACAACACTGAGATTATATAGAAATCCATCAAAAAGAATCATTATCTCAAATATCAGCCCATCTATACCTCATGAATGTATCGGAAATAAATTAAAAGAATTAGGACTACAAACAACGTCTAGTATGAATTTCATGCGCGCGGGATTCAAAAAACCGGACCTCGAACATGTAAAATCACCCCGCAGATACGTTTATATAATAAATAACTTCGAAAAATTACCGGAAACAACTGAAATAATATATAAAGACGTAACACACCGAATATTCATCTCAGATGATTCAGAATTTTGCACGTACTGTAAAAAACACGGCCACGTAATCACAGCCTGCAGATTCAGATTGAGGGACGAAAACGCAAATCAACACGAACAACAACAATCATCACAGCAGCCGCAACAACAGCAGCAACAACAACAAGCGCCAAAACTGCTGCAACAAGAGCAGCAGCAGCAGCAGCAGCAGATAAAAGAGAGTTGACATATTTGTCAACTTCCAGAATTACAACTAATTATTGCACAACACCAGCCGAACTACATCTGTCTACAAGAAACAAATTTTAAACCTGACAAAAATGCAATATTACACAACTACTCATTCTACAGGAAAGACTGAGAGGAAAGGACCAAAGCAAGTGGTGGCACTGCAATACTAGTCAGAGACACAAATTATGCAGAACAACTCCTATTGAATACAGACTTGGAAGCCGTTGCAGTCAAAACGTATATCCCCGAAGAAATAACAGTATGTAGCATTTACTTTCCCCCTGATCAACCAATCAGAACAAACGAAGTAGAGTTTCTCCTGAACCAACTACCACAGCCCTATATTATTTGCGGAGATTTCAACGCTCATAACTTAATCTGGGGATCAAATGACACAAACAAAAAAGGTAGAATCATTGAAAAGCTGTTCGACAAGGATATTCTGTTGAATGACGGATCAACGACACACTTTTGTCAGAGTTCAGGCTAATTCTCTGCCATTGACCTAACCTATTGCGACCCCAGAATCGCCACAAAATTCAACTGGGAAACACTGCCAGATCTCCATGGCAGTGATCATTTTCCTATAAAAGTAGAATTTAATACTAATACCTATGAAAATACGGAAACAGAATTAAAAAAATGGAACCTAGAACAAGCCAACTGGGAATCCTACAGAGAAAAAACTAAAATGAAATCCGAAAACTTCCTCATCACAGACAAGGATAATGCAACTTCGTTAATCAATAGATTTACGAAACTTGTAACAGAATCCGCCAAGGAAACAATCGGACATAAGAAAATCAGACACAAAAAAACTGTTCCATGGTGGAATACAGAGTGTCATAAAGCCATCAAGAAAGCAAAAAAAGCTCTCAACAAATATAAAAGACATAACAACCTGGACAACCTAATAGAACATAAAAGAACAAAAGCCAAAGCTAGAAGAATAATCAGAATAAGCAAAAAGGAAACAAGGGAAAAATACGTAAGTTCTCTAACCGCGGACGCACCAATCAGAGAAGTATGGCAGAAAATCAAAAGAATAAGTGGCAATAAACAAATGCACAAAATTCCCTTGTCAAAAAAAGGAACACAAAGAATCACAGAGCCCAAAGAAATTGCCAACGAACTAACCGAAACTTTCTGCGAACAATCGAGTGACGCCAACTACAATCCACAATTCCACGAAGTCAAAAGAAAAATGGAAGAAATCCCATATACAATAGAGGATGATTCCGAACCCATCAACACTTCAATCTCCATCACCGAAATAGTAGATTCATTAAAAATGTTAAAAAACAACAAAAGTCCTGGCCCAGATAAAATTCCCTTCGAACTCCTCAAAAACCTTCCAATAGAAGCAATTAATATCCTCCACAGAATATATAACCACATATGGCTCCGCAACGACTTCCCAGATTCCTGGCAACAAATAGAGATTATCCCAGTACCTAAACCAAACAAATTAAAAACAGATCCTATAAATTACCGACCTATAGCATTGTCCAACACAACATGCAAACTCTTCGAAAAAATCATCAACAAGAGATTAGTCTGGCATCTAGAAAAACACAAATACCTGAACAAGAACCAAGCAGGCTTTAGACAGGATCATTCCACCATGGACCAAATACTTGTACTAGTTAACGAAATACAAGAATCTCTCCGAAGCAAACAACAGTTGGCTGCCATTTTTTTTTGACATAAAGAGTGCCTATCCAACAGCCTGGCGACGACTTATTCTAAACGAACTTAAAAGCTATGGTTTAAATGGTAATATCGCCCACTTTATTAAGAACTTCCTTGCGAATAAAACATTTAAGGTCAGAGCTAACGGCACATTTTCCGATGAGAAAATCCAAGAAAACGGAGTTCCGCAGGGCTCAGTTCTAAGCGTCACCTTATTTCTACTCTGCATGAACAGAATTAATGAGAACATAAAAAAACCGGTTCAGTTTTTATTGTATGCCGCTGATCTGGTCATTTTTTGCAAAGGGGTCAACTCAGGAAACCTCAGGCGTCTCCTACCGGGCGCTATCACGGAATTAGAAAAATGGGCAGAAAAGACGGGGTTCCAATTTTCCCTAGAAAAAACTAAAGCTATCAACTTCACCAAACAACGCAAACAACAAAACCCTGGCTTAACACTTTATAACACTCCTATATAATACACCAACGATATCAAATTTCTAGGGATTACAATAGACAAGAAACTGTCATGGAAACCCCACATAAACAAAATCAAAGCTGAATGCAACATCAGGCTAAACATAATAAAAACTTTGGCAAACCAAACATGGGGAGCAGACAAGAATACGTTGCTAAAAATATACAAAACGCTAATATTAGCGAAAATTGACTACGGCTGCATTGCATACGCCACTGCCAGCAAAACAACGCTAAAACTCCTAGACGCAGTCCACCACACAGCTATTAGAATAGCAACAGGCGCATTTAGATCCAGTCCTTCGATCAGCATATTGAACGAAGCTGGCGAACCAACGCTACAGGAGAGACGTGAAAAACTGACCATGATGTATGTAACGAACCTAGCAGCTAAACCAGATTATGGAACACATAGTCATATATTTCTAAAATCAAACAACGAAAATATACTGAATACAGGCAAAAAAACTGATTTAATGCAATACATCAACACCATCCTACAATCCAACAATATTCTTATTCCCACAATCCAGTCCATTACCTTCCATCATACTCCACCCTGGCTATTTGGGAAAGTAATCATAAACACAGGTCTAAACTAAATACAAAAAAACAGAACCGACTGTTCTACAAACAAAATTTGCTGAACTACAGCTGCATCTGTTCGAGTACCAGTTTTACTTCACGGATGCATCAAAAACAGAGAACAGCTGTACTATAACTCTTGTTCACAACGATGAAAGTAAAACATACCAATTACCGACAACCAGTAGTGTGTTCGAAGCAGAAGCGGTAGCAATCCTGAAGGCGATCGAAATGGCATCTCATACCATCCACAGACACATAGCCGTATGCACCGATTCTTTGAGCGTACTACAGGCCCTCAACAACAACTACTCAAAGGAAACTGTTATTCAGCAAAGACAAGACCAACTATACCAGACGACAAAAGAACAAAACAAAATAGTGCACCTCATCTGGGTTCCCGCCCATATTGGAATAGAAGACAACGAACGTGCAAACACAGCCGCCCGAGAGTCCACCAATCACGAAGAAACCCTCCATTTACCCCCCAACAAAACTTACGTCAAACAGAATATTAAGAAGAAACTCAGTATAACCAGACTGACCAAATGGCGTGACACCTCTAACAACAAACTGCGAACCATCAAGGACGACATACAGAACTGGAACTCAGGCACCAACAGACGAGAACAAATAATAATGACAAGACTTAGAATCGGACACACCAGACACACACACGAACACCTCATGGCAAGACTAGATACCAAAATATGTGAGACATGTAACGAACAACTTACCGTTAACCATATACTAACAGACTGTCAACTCTACACTAACCTACGTATAAACTACAACTTACCACAAAACCTTAAAGACATCTTAAGACTAGATTCAACAATGACTAACAACGTACTTAATTTCTTACAGGCAACCAACATACATAACCTAATATAAGTATTATATACAAAACAAACAAAATGTAACAATAATGTAACCTTATTAGACACTAATAGCCAAGTAGCTGATGTGTCTTTAAATAAATAATTAAAAAAAAAATATATATTATGGACATGAACCTCATGATGGAACATGTAAATAAAAAAAATATCAATTAATTATCGTTTCAGACTTTATTATAATACGTTAGATTCAGTTGAAACAATTAAAGATTTAGGAGTAACAATAGATACCAAACTTAACTTTAAAATACACATTGACAATATTCTCAAAAAAGCTTCTAAATTAAGTGGTTTTGTCATTAGAAATTGCAAGGATTTTCACAACATCAACTGTGTAATACTATTTTACAACGCATTAATTCGCAGTAACCTCGAATACTGCAGTATAATTTTGTCTCCCTATCACTGTTTTATATTACTAAATAATCTGAGACAAGCTGGGTCTATTAATTATGTATTTTATTATTAATTATATACATCACTAAAATCACATGTTACTAGAATGTTCTACGTAGGATGTTACAAGATGGCCGCGCATGTGCTGTGCCAGGCAATCGTGCGATGTTGCCAACTATATGTATTGTTGACATACATAACATCCCCTCACTAAGATTACAAAAGTTATTATCATAATACATTACAAAAAATCAATACAATTAACTTATTAGTCTCTATAACGAGCTGGCTTTCTTATGACTCGACCTGATCGAGTAACTTTAGAATCTGCCTCGTTACAAGGACTAGTGCTACAACTATTACTAAATGTGTTAGACATGTTAGGAGTACATGAATCATCAATACATATATCTGTTTCAGGATTCATTATTACAGGTTCATTAAACGATTTTCTTATATGAGACCTATTCCTCACTACAATTTTATCATTATTATTTCTAACTGAAAAAGTCCTAGGTGTTTGTTCCACGTTGATAACTTTTCCAGGTTGCCACGTACCTGTCAATGTGTTTTTCATGGTCACATTGTCACCAGTTGACAAAGGTTCCAGAGGTTTGGCATGTAGGTCATGATAATATGTTATTTTCTTTTGATTTTCTTTTAATAAATCTCGCGCTGCACCATATACTACTTTAGGTTCCAACTTATCATAACTGACAGGGAGTTTTGTTCTTAAGACTCGGCTCATTAGTATCTCTGATGGACTATAGGGCAGTCCTGCTACTGGGGTTGCTCTGTACTCTAATAGCGCATCACTAATGTCATCAAAATTATTACTTTTTTTAATTATTTGTTTCGCTATGCCTACCCCCTTTTCCGCTAAGCCGTTTGACCTAGGATAATACGGACTTGAGTGTATTATAGTGATACCGTATTTTTTACCAAATTCTCTAAAATTCTGACTGTTAAATGGACTATTGTCACATATTATTTTCTGAGGAATTCCATGAGTGGAAAATAAAATTTTAAGTTTAGTAGAAATTTCTTTAGACTTTATAGGTATAATATCTAACCATTTCGAAAGATAATCGACTACAATTAGATAATTTTTTCTGGCATACTCAGCTATATCCATACCAATCTTTTGAAAAGGAAGCTCAGGGACTTCCTGACAAACTAATGGTTCTTTAGTGTTTGATCTTTGATATTTCTCGCATATAATACATTTTGTAACGAAGTTTTCAATGTGTGAATTTAAATTGGACCAATAAAAACTTTTTCTTAGACGTTGCTTACATTTTATGATACCATGATGAGCCTTACCATGAGACGACGTTAGTATTTCAACCCTAAGGTTAGTAGGAACTACAATTTTATTATCTAATAATAATAAGTTTTCAACTACCGACAGATTATTTCTGCGTTTATATAGAGTATTAATCTCTGAACTTATACATTTGTTTTTATTAAAATTTTCCCATACTGTAATAACAAGATTTATGACTTTGCTAATAATATAGTCTTTTTTAGACTCGTCCCTAATTTTCTGTAATTTTTCCTCGGGAAGTAAGAAAAAATCAGTAAGCGCAAGAGAATGTACTATATCCGTTAATTCAGCATCATCTTCTACTTTATCTGGCAAATATGAACGCGATAACTGGTCTGCAAAATGCATCTTATTTCCAGGAATGTATATTAATTTCAGATCATATTTTAATAATTTTAATTTTAAGCGCTGTATTCGGTTTGTACTTTTAAGTATATCTTTCGGAATTATATTTATTAAGGGTTTATGGTCAGTATGTACTTCTACAGTATGACCATAAATGAATTGATGAAATTTTTGACATGAGAAAACTATACCCAATAGTTCTTTTTCCAAAATCGGATATCTCTGCTCTGATTCTGTTAACGCGCGAGACGCATAAGCAATAGGTTTACCTTGCTGCATTAAGCAACATCCTAGCCCATATTGACTAGCATCAGTTTGTATTACTATATTATTTTTCGGATCAAAATAATTGAGCATTGGGGCATTATTAACTGCATTTTTTACACACTCAAAAGAAACATTCTGTTCTTTTCCCCACTCCCACGGTTTATTATTTTTTAATAACACTCTAAGGGGTGCTGTCAGCTCTGATAAATTCTTTATGAAATTATGTAAATATGTTACCATGCCTAGGAACCTCTGTAACTCTTTTTTATTATTGGGCTGTGGCATCCTGGTGATAGCTTCAACCCGTTTACAATCAGGACTCACACCGGACTCTGAAAAAATAAATCCTAAATACATAACATTATTAACTTTATATTGTATTTTTTGATGGTTAAACTTAACACAGTTCTCAATGGCACGTAACATCACCTTATGAAAGATTGCATCGTGTTTTTTATTATCCTCTGCGGCAATGATAAGATCATCAAAATAAATTTGAACACCTTCGATATCACCAAATATTCGTTCATTTTCACGTTGAAAAATTTCTGGGCTGCTTGCCAGACCAAAAGGGAGACGGTTAAATTTATATCGTCCAAACGGAGTTGCGAATGTACATAACCATGTTGATTTTTCTGTCAACTCAATTTGATGAAACCCATCCTTCATGTCAATCACAGTGAAGATTCGCTTTCCTGCTAATTTAAATCTTAGTTCCTCAACAGTCGGAATGTTGTGATATTCTCTTTTAATGTATTTGTTTAGATCAGCTGGATCTAAACAAATGCGAAGGTCACCGTTTCTTTTTTCCACAACAATTAAGTTATTGACCCAGTCAGTTGTTTGCATGACTTTAGATATAATTTTTTTATCTTCAAGATTATTCAGTACAAATTTCAATTTCTTTTTAATAACTTCAGGTACGCGACGACAGGGTTTTACAGACGGAATTGCATCTTCTTTTAATTTAATGTCATATTTGAATGGTAACTTGCCCAGTCCAGTGAATACATTTCGGTAATTTTTAATAACTTCAGCTTCAGTTTTTAGCTCGATTTGGTGGACTCGGTTAATTAGTTTTAAATCTGTAGCCGTTTTGAGGCCTAAGATTGGGTTAGAGTCTACATCAGCCACTACAAAAACTATTTTACACTGTGCTCTTTGGTATGGAATACAGTTTAGTTGCACATAACCTACTGTTTTTATTTTACTACCGCCAAAAGCTACTAGCGCACTATTAATTTTCTTTATTGGGACATCACTACAATGTTTATTATACAGTTTTAATGGCAGTACATTTATATCCGCACCTGTGTCTATTTTAAAGTCAATCACTGTCTTACAGATTTTAATTTTATGAAACCAAGCATCCATTTTATTATGCTCAATAATTTCCGTTACATTAAATAGTTTTAATTCTTGAGCTGAGAACCATTTATCCGACTCTTCAGTTTCTGTTACTTCATTAATTTTCTTTTTCATGTGTTTCTTATTTTTACATCCAACTTTGAAATGATTTAATTTACCACAATTGTTACATTTTTTACCATAGGCTGGACATTGTCGTGGTCCATGTTTTGAGTTGCACTTTTTGCAGACGTACTGTAATGAAGATCTTTCTTCTTCTTTTACATTAATATTTTTATTTTTCATTCTTGATACTTGTTCTACTTTTGATCCAATTTCTGTATTATGCAGTACTTTAATTTGTTCTTTGCTCATTTCTGCTGCTCGGCAGTACGAAATAGCTCTTTCTAACGACACATCTGTCTCTCTGAGTAATCTTTCTTGTATCGTCTTGTCCTGTATTCCCAGAATAATTTTGTCTCTTATCAAGCTCTCTTCTTGGCTATCAAAATTACACAACTTAGCTAATCTTTTAAGCTCTGTGTGAAATTGATCAAATGATTCACCTTCCTTTTGAATTAATTTAAAAAATTTAAATCGGTTAAATACAGTATTTTTTCTAGGGTTGCAGTACTGTTCAAATGTCTCAAGTACCTTATCAATTTTCTTAGCACCTTCTTCGGATAACTTGAACGTGTTGTAGAGTTGCAGGCCTTCATCCCCAACTAGGTTAAGAAACATTGCCACTTGAATTTCTTCATCTTTTTTATTATATTCTGTAGCTTTTAAATATATTTTAAACTTCTGTTTAAATGTGTTCCAATTTTCACTTAAATTATCTTCCAGTTTAAGCTTATTTGGAGGTTTAAAGTTATCCATGACCATGTGCTTGCTTTTTAGTATTATGTTATTAAGTATTATTATTATGTGTTTTTTAATTTGAACACACCTGACACCATGTTTTATATTACTAAATAATCTGAGACAAGCTGGGTCTATTAATTATGTATTTTATTATTAATTATATACATCACTAAAATCACATGTTACTAGAATGTTCTACGGGGCTTGGGTCGGCTTGGGTCAAGAGTGCTACAAAAAAAAAAAAAAATTAAGTTGGGAACACTGAATTTTTGCCAACTGTAATGAGAAGTTACTAGTTACTAGAAGTTATCCCTATTACACGATAACAATGATGAAATTATTGATTTTATTATATATTTAGTTCCATAAAATTCCAATATAGTAGTCTTATAACACATATAATATCATTCCATTTCGTACAGTAGTACTACTATATTTTTAACGATTACCTTCAAATAATAAATTTTAGTTCTACAGATTTTGCCTCTACAATGTTACCACTAGATGAAAGTGAAATGTTTTTCCACTTTTTTTTTGTAATATTGTCGTAATGCACGCAAAATAGCGCGCACTACAAATTAAAATCTGTTTTTATTATACACTAATTTATAATTAAATACTTTAATTGAACATATAAGTAAGAACATATTGATCTATGAAATACGTTTCTATTATTGTAAAGCGAATAATACTTGGAATTTGAGAGAAAACAAATATATAGATTATTAATATAGTTTAAGAAAAACATTAAACTGAAGGAGATCAAAAGTGTTACAGGCCAAGAATAAATACGCCAATAATAATTCGAAATAAATATCTCGAATATTAAAGACATTTAATTAAAACGCCTTACATAATAACTGATATTTTTAAATCTGATATATCAGTAGAATATAATTTTACCTACGATAACCTGGTCTACGAGATATGCATGGAAATTTAGAACATTTAACTCTTTAACTGATTTATTTTTATACATTTTTGCAATGAATTTGTAATCAGTGATTCTTAAACTCTGGTCCGCGGGTAAAGGCCTTTAACTGATTAAATTTGTTTTATATTGTAACTAGAAACTGTACAACTGCGGATTGGATGTACCTGAATGATATTAATTATAAAAAGGAAATTAGGAAATATGTAAATCCATTATATTTAAAATAACATACATACAGCGACTTGAAAAAGAGGATAGTCTCCATACAAATTATATTTAACCAGAACTGTAAAATAATGATTATTTTTGTAATCAACTATTTGTGGAAAACCATTACTCATATAACCGCAATCAGAAATTTGATTGAAATTACCTAAATAAACAGAATAAAAAATTCTTGATACGATTATAAATATTCAAAAAGTAATCAAATCTTTACAAAACTATGTTAAAATTTGGAATTTTTCATATTCTCAAAATATTTAGGTCTACGACCAACATCGCTCTTAATTTTCGCTTCCCTCGAAATAAAACATTCATATAAATAATAATCAATACACTATATTATTCTAAAAAACATAAACTTTTTCTTACATTAATCTTCACAAAATATTACAATGTAAAAATATATTTAACATACAGATTTATTATTTGAAAACATTTATCGTACGTATATGCAGGGCATATATTCAAAATAATAAACCAGTTAGATAAAAAAAATAAATAAAACACTAAAAAATCAGACCAGAAAAAAAAATTAACTGTAGTTGTAACCCTAATTTTTTTAATAATTATCATACAATTTGTTGATTTTTAAAAATTGTTGATGTGGTCATTTGCCAAAAGTAGAAACTAAATCTTTTTCTGTACCTGTTATCCCACTATTCATTTTAACAACCAGTATGGAAGTATTTCAATATTTTAAGAACTGATATGCTCGTACCGGTTGAATATTGTCACTGCATATATTTAAGTATTTATTACAATATATATAGCTTAACACAATGGTATGCAAATTTTTGTGACAGAATGTCATGACAATGTTTATTTAATAATTTAAAATAAAAATACGCCGTTAACCTGCCAAAATTAAGGTAAGCTTAGAATTGCAATAAGGCGTTTACGAAAACTCTACCGGTAGATACCGGGAACATCAACTGTGTTCGAAAACAAGTTCGGTGAAGGTGTATAAGCATGTAGCTGTTTACCGACCAGTAGATTTCCTGGGGAAGATTTACTATACCCCACTCAACATAACCTTATTCTAGCTAAACTATTCTAACATAACTAGTATTCTAGCTAAAGCCTAGCCTAACCTAACCTTTTTAAGGATTATTTAAGCCTTCTGTATAGAGGCAGCACATAAGTTTATGTTCAGTGGGGTACAGTAAAGATTGGCCGATGTACCATATCCACCAGTAGAGTTTTCGTAAACGCCTAGTGATTTGGCCAAGATAAACTTTAGGTATGCATATTTATATATAAAAAGAATGCTGTTTGGATAGCAGGATCACCAGACCTGTATCTTTTTCACTAGTTTATTGCACTGTCATTTATTATTTAATTATTAAAATTAATTTAGTTAACTACAACTTTCCATATGTCTTTCCATTTGAATCCGGTCGCAGTAGCACTACAATTATTTTAAGTCCCAGCAAGAAAACCATTTTCACTGTGCCCAGCACGTATTTTCTCGTTCTGATATTATAGTCCAGGCCTTATAGTGTTACATCGGACAGTGTTTCTTTGTTCCTCATTTTTTATCACATTTGACCATCTTATATCAAGATTCATTGTAAGCAACGGTTTTGAAAAACTTCGCAAAAATAATCTGGAATACAGAAAAATATTTAAAAAGTTTCCCTCAGTAGTCAAAACCAATATTTTTTAATAATAAATAGTTTAAATGTCATTTATAACATTTCAATTTATTATAATATCTACTTACATTAATTATTTAAAATATGTACATATGTTTATTAAAGGTTAAACAATAAATGACATATGTATCAAAATTTTACTAGTAGTTCTAAGTTTATAATAATAAGGTCTAAATTAATATTATATATAAACAAACCATATGTATTGATGTAATTTACTTTCTAATTAATGTTCTTTATTAAATTGTTTACAAAATACTTCAAAATGAATTAAATATTACATGAATAAGTTAAATTAATTTACGGATTTTAGAAATGTTATCCAATAAACACGGCTTTTATTTTTCACATATTATTTTATTATTTCGAAGTTGGGAACACTTTCCTTATCATCTTTAGCACATTTGACACAGATTCGCTTGGGTCACCGGTCCGAAAAAAAAAAAAAAAAATTAAGTTGGGAACACTGAAATTTTGCCAACTGTAGTGAGAAGTTACTAGTTCCTAGAAGTTATCCCTATTACACGATAACAATCGGCTTATGTGGGCTTGGGTCACCGGTCCGAAAAAAAAAAAAGAAATTAAGTTGGGAACACTGAAATTTTGCCAACTGTAATGAGAAGTTACTAGTTACTAGAAGTTATCCCTATTACACGATAACAATGATGAAATTATTGATTTTATCATAAGTTTTGTTCCATTAAATTCCAATATAGTACTCTTATAACACATATAACATCATTATATTTCCTACAGTAGTACTACTATATTTTTAACGATTGCCTTCAAATAATAAATTTTAGTTCTACAGATTTTGACTCTACAATGTTACCACGAGATAAAAGTTAAATGTTTTTCCACTTTTTTTTTGTAGTATTGCTGTACTGCACGCAAAATAGCGCGCACTACAAATTAAAATCTGTTTTATAATTAAATACTTTAATTGAACATATAAGTAAGAACATATTAATCCATGAAATACGTTTCTATTATTGTAAAGCGAATAATACTTAGAATTGGAGAGAAAACAAATATATAGATTATTAATATAGTTTAAGAAAAACATTAAACTGAAGGAGTTCAAAAGTGTTAGAGGCCAAGAATAAATACGCCAATAATAATTCGAAACAAATATCTCGAATATTAAAGACATTTAATTAAAAAAATGCCTTACATAATAACTGATATTTTTAAATCTGATATATCAGTAAAATATAATTTTACCTACGACAACCTGGTCTACAAGATATGCATGGAAATTTAGAACATTTAACTCTTTAACTGATTTATTTTTATACATTTTTGCAATGAATTTGTAATCAGTGATTCTTAAACTCTGGTCCGCGGGTAAAGGCCTTTAAGTGATTAAATTTGTTTTATATTGGAACTAGAAACCGTACAACTGCGGATTGGATGTACCTGAATGATATTAATTATAAAAAGGAAATTAGGAAATATGTAAATCCATTATATTTAAAATAACTACATACAGCGACTTGAAAAAGAGGATAGTGAGACAACTATTGTCTCCATATAAATTATATTTAACCAGAACTGTTAAATAATGATTATTTTTGTAATCAATTATTTGTGGAAAACCATTACTCATATAACCGCAATCAGATATTTGATTGAAATTACCTAAATAAACAGAATACAAAATTCTTGATACGATTAGAAATATTCAAAAAGTAATCAAATCTTTTCAAAACTATGTTAAAATTTGGAATTTTTCATATTCTCAAAATATTTAGGTCTACGGCCAACATCGCTCTTAATTTTCGCTTCCCTTGAAATAAAACATTCATAAATAATAATCAATACACTTTATTATTCTAAAAAACATTAACTTTTTCTTACATTTTATTACAATGTAAAATATATTTTACATACATGTTTATTATTTGAAAACATTTATCGTACGTATATGCAGGGCATATATTCAAACTAATAAACCAGTTAGATAAAAAAAATAAATAAAACACTAAAAAATCTAACGAGAGAAAAAAAAAATTAACTGTAGTTGTAGCCCAAATTATTTTAATAATTATCATACAATATGTTGATTTTTAAAAATTGTTGATGTGGTCATTTGCCAAAAGTAGAAACTAAGTGAAATCTTTTTCTGTACCTGTTATCCTACTATTCATTTTAACAACCAGTATGGAAGTATTTCAATATTTCAAGAACTGATATGGCCGTACCGGTTGAATATCGTCACTACATATATTTAATTATTTATTACAATATATATTGTTTAACACATTGGTATGCGAATTTTTGTGACGGCATGTCATGACAATGTTTATTTAATAATTTAAAATAAAAATACGCCGTTAACCTGCCAAATTAAGGTAAGCTTAGAATTGCAATAAGGCGTTTACGAAAACTCTACCGGCAGATACCGGGAACATCAACTGCATTCGAAAACAAGTTCGGTGAACGTGTATAAGCATGTAGCTGTTTACCGACCGATAGATTTACTGGGGAAGATTTACTATACCCCACTCAATATAACCTTATTCTAGCTAAACTATTCTAACATAACTAGTATTCTGGCTAAAGCCTAGCCTAACCTAACCTTTTTAAGGATTAATTAAGCCTTCTGTATAGAGGCAGCACATAAGGTTAGGAAAGATTGGCCAATGTACCATATCCACCGGTAGAGTTTTAAGTAAACGCCTAGTGATTTGGCCAAGATACACTTTAGGTATGCATATTTATATATAAAAAGAATGCTGTTTGGATAGCAGGATCACCAGACCTGTATCTTTTTCACTAGTTTATTGCACTGTCATTTATTATTTAATTATTAAAATTAATTTAGTTAACTAATACTTTTATTATGTCTTTCCATTTGAATCCGGTCGCAGTAGCACTACAAATATTGTAAGTCGCAGCAAGAAAACCTTTTTCACTGTGCCCAGCACGTATTTTCTCGTTCTGATATCCAGGCCTTATAGTGTTACATCGGACAGTGTTTCTTTGTTCCTCATTTTTTATCATATTTGACCATCTTATATCAAGATTCATTGTAAGCAACGGTTTTGAAAAACTTCGCAAAAATAATCTGGAATACAGAAAAATATTTAAAAAGTTTCCCTCAGTAGTCAAAACCAACATTTTTTAATAATAAATAGTTTAAATGTCATTTATAACATTATAATATCTACTTACATTAATTATTTAAAATATGTACATATGTTTATTAAAGGTTAAACAATAAATGACATATGTATCAAAATTTACTAGTAGTTCTAAGTTTATAATAATAAGGTCTAAATTAATATTATATATGAATAAACCATATGTATTGATGTAATTTAGTTTCTAATTAATGTTCTTTATTAAATTGTTACAAAATACTTCAAAATGAATTAAATATTACATGAATAAGTTAAATTAATTTACGGATTTTAGAAATGTTATCCAATAAACACGGCTTCTACTTTTCACATATTTTTTTATTTTTTCGAAGTTGGGAACACTTCCCTTATCAGTTTTAGTACATTTGACACAGACTCGCTTATGTCAAGAGTGCTACAAAAAAAAAAAAAAAATGAGTTGGGAACACTGAAATTTTGCCAACTGTAATGGGAAGTTACTAGTTACTAGAAGTTATCCCTATTACACGATAACAATGATGAAATTATTGATTTTATTATAATTTTAGTTCCATAAAATTCCAATATAGTACTCTTATAACACATATAATATCATTCTGTTTCCTACAGTAGTACTACTATATTTTTAACGATTACCTTCAAATAATAAATTTTAGTTCTACAGATTTTGCCTCTACAATGTTACCACTAGATAAAAGTGAAATGTTTTTCCACTTTTTTTTTTGTAATATTGTCGTAATGCACGCAAAATAGCGCGTACTACAAATTAAAATCTGTTTTTATTATACACTAATTTATAATTAAATACTTTAATTGAACATATAAGTAAGAACATATTGATCTATGAAATACGTTTCTATTATTGTAAAGCGAATAATACTTGGAATTTGAGAGAAAACAAATATATAGATTATTAATATAGTTTAAGAAAAACATTAAACTGAAGATCAAAAGTGCCAATAATAATTCGAAATAAATATCTCGAATATTAAAAACATTTAATTAAAACGCCTTACATAATAACTGATATTTTTAAATCTGATATATCAGTAGAATATAATTTTACCTACGATAACTTGGTCTACGAGATATGCATGGAAATTTAGAACATTTAACTCTTTAACTGATTTATTTTTATACATTTTTGAAATGAATTTTTAATCAGTGATTCTTAAACTCTGGTCCGCGGGTAAAGGCCTTTCAGTGATTAAGTTTGTTTTATATTGGAAGTAGAAACTGTACAACTGCGGATTGGATGTACCTGAATGATATTAATTATAAAAAGGAAATTAGGAAATATGTAAATCCATTATATTTAAAATAACATACATACAGCGACTTGAAAAAGAGGATAGTGAGACAACTATAGTCTCCATACAAATTATATTTAACCAGAACTTACAAAAATAATGATTATTTTTGTAATCAACTATTTGTGGAAAACCATTACTCATATAACCGCAATCAGAAATTTGATTGAAATTACCTAAATAAACAGAATAAAAAATTCTTGATACGATTAGAAATATTCAAAAAGTAATCAAATCTTTACAAAACTATGTTAAAATTTGGAATTTTTCATATTCTCAAAATATTTAGGTCTACGGCCAATATCGCTCTTAATTTTCGCTTCTCTCGAAATAAAACATTCATATAAATAATAATCAATACACTTTATTATTCTAAAAAAACATTAACTTTTTCTTACATTAATCTTCACAAAATATTACAATGTAAAATATATTTTACATACATGTTTATTATTTGAAAACATTTATCGTACGTATATGCAGGGCATATATTCAAAATAATAAACCAGTTAGATAAAAAAAATAAATAAAACACTAAAAAATCTGACGAGAAAAAAAAAAAAATTAACTGTAGTTGTAGCCCTAATTATTTTAATAATTATCATACAATTTGTTGATTTTAAAAAATTGTTGATGTGGTCATTTGCCAAAAGTAGAAACTAAATCTTTTTCTGTACCTGTTATCCCACTATTCATTTTAACAACCAGTATGGAAGTATTTCAATATTTTAAGAACTGATATGCTCGTACCGGTTGAATATCGTCACTGCATATATTTAAGTATTTATTACAATATATATAGCTTAACACATTGGTATGCGAATTTTTGTGACGGAATGTCATGACAATGTTTATTTAATAATTTAAAATAAAAATACGCCGTTAACCTGCCAAAATTAAGGTAAGCTTAGAATTGCAATAAGGCGTTTACGAAAACTCTACCGGTAGATACCGGGAACATCAACTGTGTTCGAAAACAAGTTCGGTGAAGGTGTATAAGCATGTAGCTGTTTACCGACCGGTAGATTTCCTGGGGAAGATTTACTATACCCCACTCAACATAACCTTATTCTAGCTAAACTATTCTAACATAACTAGTATTCTAGCTAAAGCCTAGCCTAACTTAACCTTTTTAAGGATTATTTAAGCCTTCTGTATAGAGGCAGCACATAAGGTTATGTTCAGTGGGGTATAGTAAAGATTGGCCAATGTACCTTATCCACCGGTAGAGTTTTCATAAACGCCTAGTGATTTGGCCAAGATACACTTTAGGTATGCATATTTATATATAAAAAGAATGCTGTTTGGATAGCAGGATCACCAGACCTGTATCTTTTAAATTTTTTAAGTCGCAGCAAGAAAACCTTTTTCACTGTGCCCAGCACGTATTTTCTCGTTCTGATAATATAGTCCAGGCCTTATGGCGTTACATCGGACAGTGTTTCTTTGTTCCTCATTTTTTATCACATTTGACCATCTTATATCAAGATTCATTGTAAGCAACGGTTTTGAAAAACTTCGCAAAAATAATCTGGAATACAGAAAAATATTTAAAAAGTTTCCCTCAGTAGCCAAAACCAACATTATTTAATAATAAATAGTTTAAATGTCATTTATAACATTTCAATTTATTATAATATCTACTTACATTAATTATTTAAAATATGTTCAATAATGTATGTTTATTAAAGGTTAAACAAAAATGACATATGTATCAAAATTTTACTAGTAGTTCTAAGTTTATAATAATAAGGTCTAAATTAATATTATATATAAACAAACCATATGTATTGATGTAATTTACTTTCTAATTAATGTTCTTTATTAAATTGTTTACAAAATACTTCAAAATGAATTAAATAATACATGAATAAGTTAAATTAATTTACGGATTTTAGAAATGTTATCCAATAAACACGGCTTTTATTTTTCACATATTTTTTTATTATTTCGAAGTTGGGAACACTTTCCTTATCATCTTTAGCACATTTGACACAGACTCATAACAATGATGAAATTATTGATTTTATCATAAGTTTTGTTCCATAAAATTCCAATATAGTACTCTTATAACACATATAACATCATTATATTTCCTACAGTAGTACTACTATATTTTTAACGATTGCCTTCAAATAATAAATTTTAGTTCTACAGATTTTGCCTCTACAATGTTACCACTAGATAAAAGTGAAATGTTTTTCCACTTTTTTTTTTTGTAATATTGTCGTAATGCACGCAAAATAGCGCGCACTACAAATTAAAATCTGTTTTATAATTAAATACTTTAATTGAACATATAAGTAAGAACATATTGATCCATGAAATACGTTTCTATTATTGTAAAGCGAATAATACTTAGAATTGGAGAGAAAACAAATATATAGATTATTAATATAGTTTAAGAAAAACATTAAACTGAAGGAGTTCAAAAGTGTTAGAGGCCAAGAATAAATACGCCAATAATAATTCGAAACAAATATCTCGAATATTAAAGACATTTAATTAAAAAAACGCCTTACATAATAACTGATATTTTTAAATCTGATATATCAGTAGAATATAATTTTACCTACGATAACCTGGTCTACAAGATATGCATGGAAATTTAGAACATTTAACTCTTTAACTGATTTATTTTTATACATTTTTGCAATGAATTTGTAATCAGTGATTCTTAAACTCTGGTCCGCGGGTAAAGGCCTTTAAGTGATTAAATTTGTTTTATATTGGAACTAGAAACTGTACAACTGCGGATTGGATGTACCTGAATGATATTAATTATAAAAAGGAAATTAGGAAATATGTAAATCCATTATATTTAAAATAACATACATACAGCGACTTGAAAAAGAGGATAGTGAGACAACTATAGTCTCCATATAAATTATATTTAACCAGAACTGTTAAATAATGATTATTTTTGTAATCAATTATTTGTGGAAAACCATTACTCATATAACCGCAATCAGAAATTTGATTGAAATTACCTAAATAAACAGAATACAAAATTCTTGATACGATTAGAAATATTCAAAAATTAACCAAATCTTTACAAAACTATGTTAAAATTTGGAATTTTTTATATTCTCAAAATATTTAGGTCTACGGCCAACATCGCTGTTAATTTTCGCTTCCCTTGAAATAAAACATTCATAAATAATAATCAATACACTTTATTATTCTAAAAAAACATTAAATTTTTCTTACATTAATCTTCAAAATATTACAATGTAAATAAAAATATATTTAACATACATGTTTATTATTTGAAAACATTTATCGTACGTATAAACCAGTTAGATGAAAAATATAAATAAAACACTAAAAAATCTGACGAGAAAAAAAAAATTAACTGTAGTTGTAGCCCTAATTATTTTAATAATTATCATACAATTTGTTGATTTTTAAAAATTGTTGCTGTGGTCATTTGCCAAAAGTAGAAACTAAGTGAAATCTTTTTCTGCACCTGTTATCCTACTATTCGTTTTAACAACCAGTATGAAAGTATTTCAATATTTTAAGAACTGATATGCTCGTACCGGTTGAATATTGTCACTGCATAAATTTAAGTATTTATTACAATATATATAGTTTAACACATTGGTATGCGAATTTTTGTGACGGCATGTCATGACAATGTTTATTTAATAATTTAAAATAAAAATACGCCGTTAACCTGCCAAATTAAGGTAAGCTTAGAATTGCAATAAGGCGTTTACGAAAACTCTACCGGCAGATACTGGGAACATCAACTGCGTTCGAAAACAAGTTCGGTGAACGTGTATAAGCGTGTAGCTGTTTACCGACCGATAGATTTACTGGGGAAGATTTACTATACCCCACTCAATATAACCTTATTCTAGCTAAACTATTCTAACATAACTAGTATTCTGGCTAAAGCCTAGCCTAACCTAACCTTTTTAAGGATTATTTAAGCCTTCTGTATAGAGGCAGCACATAAGGTTATGTTCAGTGGGGTATAGTAAAGATTGGCCGATGTACCATATCCACCGGTAGAGTTTTAAGTAAACGCCTAGTGATTTGGCCAAGATACACTTTAGGTATGCATATTTATATATAAAAAGAATGCTGTTTGGATAGCAGGATCACCAGACCTGTATCTTTTTCACTAGTTTATTGCACTGTCATTTATTATTTAATTATTAAAATTAATTTAGTTAACTACAACTTTTATTATGTCTTTCCATTTGAATCCGGTCGCAGTAGCACTACAAATATTGTAAGTCGCAGCAAGAAAACCTTTTTCACTGTGCCCAGCACGTATTTTCTCGTTCTGATATCCAGGCCTTATAGTGTTACATCGGACAGTGTTTCTTTGTTCCTCATTTTTTATCACATTTGACCATCTTATATCAAGACTCATTGTAAGCAACGGTTTTGAAAAACCTCGCAAAAATAATCTGGAATACAGAAAAATATTTAAAAAGTTTCCCTCAGTAGTCAAAACCAACATTTTTTAATAATAAATAATTTAAATGTCATTTATAACATTTCAATCTATTATAATATCTACTTACATTAATTATTTAAAATATGTACATATGTTTATAAGCAGTTCATTTTTGTAAGAACAAACTAAGAGGGAATTTTGTTTTCAATAGTTTGCACCTTTGAAGCAATATGTCATGTTGGTATTCAAAAATGTCACTTTTTTAAAATGTCGATCCATTTGACATATGTCATAATGAAAAATGATATCTTAATTATAATGATCATAACCTTATCAACCTAAAGTCGGTTTTACAGCGTAAGGAATATTTTTAATTGACATTTAAAGTCAGTAACACACCATAAAAGTAACCAAAATAACCAGATCTAGTGTGTTCTTACAAAAGTGAACAACTTATATTAAAGGTTAAACAATAAATGACATATCATATGACATATGTATCAAAATTTTACTATAATCTGTCTCAATTTGTAATACGAAACTAGATCTGGTTACTTTAGTGACTGTTGTGGTGTAAATAGACTTTTGTAGAATCATGTGAACTTGTAAATCTGGCTTTTAATAGTATGGTTAAGTTTCATCATTATTGAGGTTATTACTAAATTGACATGTCAAAATTGTGATTGACATGTCAAATATTTTGAATGTATATATTAATATTTATTTCATCAAACTTTCGATTATTATTCGTATAATAGTAAAAAAATATTACGATTATCAATGAAATATCGTGATAAAATATAAAAAACAAAAATACATATTATATAATAATAATTTATCATTTTATTGTGCTGCCCTTAAAATCTAATTCTTCTTTTGCAAAATTTAATAACATATTTAAACAATAATATTCATTTTTTGAATGTAAATCCCAAATTTTTCTCTGCAAATCTTTCCGAAACATGTAGTCTGTGGTTCTATCTGTTTTCTTATTATTACCTCTTCCCATGTTCGTCGGTCTTAAATTTTATACACCTTCACTTAAAATTTTTCTTACTTCTTCTTCAGAAATCTAAAGAAATTGAAATGGGTAAATTATTTTATACTTCACAACAAAAAGGACACCAAGATTTACTGAAAAAATATCTGCCACAAGGTCTAAAATTTCGCTTCTTTTTAATTTTGTTAAGAAAGTTTTCCATAAGCGTTATATATGTTTTTTTGTATATTTATCTAATTGTTGTCTCTTATGCATATTTTCTGATGTTATTTTCTTATTTTGGTTGTATAAAAATACTTTTCAATTAAAAAAATAAATTGACATATAATTTAATGTCAAATATGAATTGTCAAATGTTTTGAAAGGTGCCATTTCAGCAGTACCACCCTAAGATGATATTTTAAATAGACAACATAAAAAATGAAATTTTCCTCTTAGTTTCGTATTACAAATTGAGACAGATAATAGTATAGTGCGTTCGAAGGTGAGTTTGCAGTACAGGGCATATGGAGTAGTTCTTTTTCATACTCTCTAATGGGTTTACAGAATGACGCTATCCTTTTCTTGCTAGTCGACGTTGCCAGCTATAAAACGCGCTGATGTGTGAAGACGCAGTATTCTACAAATGGCCATTTGTTTTTGTTGAGTGTTATATTGAGTTTTATAAGAGTTGATTTTTGTAAATAATACAAGTTTTTCATATTATTATAATTGACACATTTGACACTTTTACAACATTTGGCAACACCGCTCCCATTTGCCATAAGAGCTATAGGGGAAAAATTTTAAGATCGTAGCGCCACGCGGAATTTTTGAAACCATTCTAAATCAGATACCACTTGACATTTACTAGTAAATAATAGCGAAAAGTGTATCAAAAAACGACAAAAAATAAATAATTGTTTGGGATTTTCTGATTTTGTGAAGTGACATTACTTGTAAACATCTAAAATACTCATACAAAACGAAATGTTATCTGATGTACACAAGTTCATAAACGCTCACCAGATGGTAGGGTGCTTAGCTGCAAATCCCTATACTGCAAACTCACCTTCGAACGCACTATAGTTCTAAGTTTATAATAATAAGGTCTAAATTATTATTATATATAAATAAACCATATGTATTGATGTAATTTACTTTCTAAATAATGTTCTTTATTAAATTGTTTACAAAATACTTCAAAATGAATTAAATATTACATTAAAGTTAAATTAATTTACGGATTTTAGAAATGTTATCCAATAAACCCGGCTTCTACTTTTCACATATTTTTTTATTTTTTCGAAGTTGGGAACACTTCCCTTATCAGTTTTAGTACATTTGACACAGACTCATAACAATCACCAAGGTAGTTTAAAAAGAATTGAAACCATACAGAAAAGATTTTGTCAACTTTATCTTTTTTAAATTAGGAATTAATAAAGGTAATTATCAGTACCACGAGAGATTACATATGTTAGGATTTCAATCACTTGAGAAGAGAAGAAAAATGGCTGAAAGTATTTTCGCATATAAAGTTTTGACGCACCGGGCATACTAAAGTTGTTTAACATACGCGTTCTTGCCTACCCTTCTAGAACAACCAGTTTACTTTCTATCTCTCACAGTTCCACAGAGTACGGTAAACATTCAGTTATTAACAGACTGTCTGCAAGCTTTAATAACAACTACAGAAATTAAATGTATTCTCACTCCCAAATTCTAGCACAAGTGCTATGATGAAACGAATCAAAAGTAATAAGTAGACAATTTTGTAAACCACATTTATTTGTGAACAAATTTTAATTTATGAAAAGTTATTTTATATTATTATGTACCACTTTGTTTTATTGGTCATTGTACCTATGTGCCTTTATTTTATGTATTGTATTGTATGTATTATTTAAATTACACTATTAATTTATGTTTAGGTTTAAGTATTTATGTAAGAATTGGGCATTGCCTGCCTGTAAAAAAATATTCAATAAAAATAATCAATAAATACACTCAAAAAGACTCATAATTTTCTGGATACAAGCGGAAATTTACTTTAAATTGATTTGTGAGCATATTTGGAACATTACTCTCTGCATATTCAAACACTTTTCCAAAATATTTTCTGGTTTGGAAAATTCTTCTGAATTGTCTTGCTCATCAAATAAAATTTCTTTTATATTACTTAAAAGCATCCCAAAACCTTCATGCGTCATTTTTATATTATCGTACAAAACAAGTAGCAGGAGACAGATATCATGTAATCAAACACACATAATTTATTTATTTACAAAAAAAAACAGGTGAGAATAATAAGAATAACTTCACAATCTTAACAAAGCGTTCGTCTTTGACTTTCTTGCACAGTGTGCACAGTGGTCACGTGACAAAAAACTTGCACGACACAGAGTTAACACTGCACAGTTATGCCGAACGAACCTCTAGTTATTTTGGTTACTTTTATAGTCTAATACGGACTTTAAATGTCAATTAAAAATATTCCTTACGCTGTAAAATCGATTTTAGATTTATTGGTTCTGATAATTATTAAGAAAGTGACATTTTTTATAATTGTTTTATTCCAACATGACATACAGTTTCAAAAGTGCAAACTATTGAAAACAAAATTTCCTCTTAGTTTGTTCTTACAAAAGTGAACAGCTTATAAACTGTTAAGTTAATTTCGAACCATTATTTTTTTATTGCAATATATTTTTATATGAAATGATAATTTTAAAATGTAAAGTATGCAATAATTATCATAATAAATAATAAATAAACAATAATTTCCTGGACCTGTTAAAAATACATGGTTACCGGTTGATCATAAAAGGGTCGTGTTCAGGTTTTGGTTCACTGACCTTGAAATATAATGGTTCGGTTCAGGTTCAGGTTCACGAAAAATATAGGTTTTTTCGGGTTTTCGGTTTGGATTCAGATTCAGCTTCAGGTCCCTGAACCTAATAAACACAGACGTCTCATTTCTGAAATTCTGCACATTCAGCACACTAAAAACAATAACGTGAAAAAAAGGACTGGCACAAACGAACTAAACAACATTTACTTTTCCTTATTTATTTATTATTTAATTTATTTTACATCGGCCTATTTCTACAACGAGGCTAATCGCCGATGCCAGGGGCCGAGCTCCTACACCTGGATAAGGAGCGAATGATTGTGAAAATTGGAGTAATGTAAACTTATTATTCTCGCCCAAAATAATATCACCAACGGGGAATTGAACTAGCAACCTCACGATTCAAACTGTTAACCAGTCAAAACTGCACGATTTAACGAGCTCGGCCACTCCGTTGGCTAATGGTGACTATGTATGTAGAAAATAAGTATTTACTTAAAGACTAGCCTTTCTGCGAGTGCAGTTGCTCTTCGCTCTCTATAATTTTCTGAATTTCGTTCTCAAATTATTTTCTTTTATTTATTTTACTTACTCATTTATTTATTTATTTATTTAATTACATATTTATTTATTAATTTATTTACATAATTTATTTATTGATGTATTTGTTAACCCCATTCCCGAACTTTCGCTCTTTAGCAATCTTTCTTTTTTTTTCGTCTCTTTAATATATAAACTATTAAATAATTTAATATATAAATATTTAATATTTTTTAATAATACATAATATATAAAAATTATAATTCTCGATAAAATAAAAAGATATCAATGCATTTTGCAAGTCTTACAGAATCAGATTACATATTTACAGGGCCGAATTTAGGGTTAGGGGGGCCTGAAAAAATTATATCAGTTGGTTAGAAGTGGGCCCCTCAGGCTTGAATGGGCCAGAAGCGGCCACTTGTCCCGCTTACGCTAGAATCCGGGCCTGCATAATTAGAAAGGTTGGTCAATGAACTTTGAACCATTCAAATATATTTTATTAGTAGTCTGTACAGACATGACACTACTTATCATTTTATCTAATTGATAAATAAGAATTTGTTGACATTTTATTTTAAATACTGACGTGTTAATACCGATTTTACTTATCTCTCAAATATCGTATTTACAAAGAATTGGTAGATACATGACCTTCCATAACATAATCATCGTCTATGATAACTGCATATCACAGGTTAGTTTCTGGTTTCTCAATTAATGCACGTGTTTTATTCATTTATTGTTTGATACTGTTTCTTGAGTTATTCGATAGTTTAAAAGTTCTTGTTACGTTTATAGTTGTAAGTAAAATTTATGTGAAATGTGAATTTTCAAACATTTCACACAGGATTTTGTATCTTTTTAATAAGTGTAAGATGCCAACAGAATGCTTGGTGTCTAGGAATATGTTTTCTATAATCACATCAATGTCAACAGTTTTTTAATAATATTTTTAGGGTTTTGCAGGTATGACCACCAAAAAACCTTTATAATGTCACTCATGTGTCTGTCTGTACGGTAGAAATTGTAGTCAAACGGCTTAACATAGAAAGTTGAAATTTGGTATGCTTATACAATTCTTTGACCCACATATAGGAAAAATACTGAGAGTTCAAAAAACACATCCCGAGATAAATTTAAACAATTATGTATTTAAAAAAATATATATTTTTTTTAAATTTTGAGTGGCATGCCAAATAAAACCTCTTAATGCGTGGATCAACATGCAAATTTTTATTTTTGAAAAATCAATTATATTTATGGGATTTTTGCCAAAAATGTGCTAAAAAAGTTCTTGTACCGCCCCCTCTACCAAGAGGGGTTAAACAAAAAATCTGAAAAAATTATAGGTATTCTACATTGATCTGAGTCGGAAACGTACGACAGGAATTTTAGATTCGATTGCGTTTTTGAAAAATATTGCAGTTTTTGTGTTTTTGACAAAATTAATTATTTTTTTAATTCATGACTATATTAAGATAGTGTGTGCCTTTTTATGAAATAAAATATATAATTAAAAAATATAACAGCTGAGGACCGAATTTTGAACATCGCACCTACACATTGTTAATAGAACAAATATTCGTAGACATCCTTCAAAACCCTGAAATGTGTGAAAATTCACACTTTACATCAATTTTTTTTATTCGATATTTGATTATTATGAGCTTCCATTTAATTTTTTGAAACAAAATTGAAGTAATTTGGGAAAATATCGTCAAAATAAAATTTAAATTAAAAAATCTCAGCTACTTTTTCTGCATTTGTTTCGTATTCAAGTCTACATTAAATTAATAAGAAATATATTGATAAATGGCTTTATTTTATCAATTTCAGAAACGTATTTCTGACTATTAATAATGTGATATTTAATTTATGAGTAATTCACTACTATAAATGATTTATTCCTCTTCGATACCTTAAAAACAAAAAACTCAAGTAATTAAAACAATAAGTTGAATTATGACTTATAATAGTAGGCGGGGTCTACTGAACACTACACACATGAACTTCTCAGCTGTTAAATTTTTTTTATTATATTTTTATTTAAAAAAAGACGCACTCTACTTTAGCCATAAATACAAAAAATCCGTAACATTATTAGTTATATTCTAGCTATGAATTAAAAAAATAATTAATTTTGTTACTGTTAACACAAAAATTGCAATATTTTTCAAAAATGAAATCTGATTAAAAATACCTCCCGTACGTTTCTGGTGTATATACATGTGCATTATTTATCTTTTTTATATATTTGCCACTATTAACCACTTTGCGTAAAGGGTGCGGGACAGAATTGTTTTTGATCGTGTTTAAAGTATAAAAATCCTAAAAAACTAATTCTACAATCTACGTCTTAAGAGCTTTCTTTTGATACTGCTCAATAAATATTGTTGACACAAAGTTATACGTGTCTTAAACTATAACATAAACAATTAAAGTTTACATGTAAACGCCCATCACTGTTGTTTATTCACTTATTGAGAGATTCCGTTTCATAGCCTACACAAAATTTAAAAAAATATATATATATATTTATTTTTTCATTAAATACATTTACCTCGTTTTGTGTTTTTTGAACTCTATATTTTTCCTATAAGTGGGTCAAAGAGTATTATAAGCATGTCAAATTTCAACTTTCTGTGTTCAGCCGTTTTGCTACAATTTTTACCGTCTTTACGGTAGAAATTAACAAATGAGTGACGTTATGAGGGTTTTTATTGATCATACCATAAGATACAAGGTTTACCTTTTATGTTTTTACAAACGACCACTAGATGGCAATATTGAATTGTGTCATTACTATATTCGTAAAACTTAACATTTGTTATTATGAAATCAGTGGCATATTATAAATTGACCGAGTAGTTTGTGGACAGTGAGCGTTAAAAAAAACAAGTTTGTGAAAAAATCATTTATACTCGTGAAAGTTTTTGTTGGATGATTTTTTACGATTTTAGTAAAGATCTAACTCAACAATAATACATAGATTCGCTTCGTTCAACTTTTGGTAATGAAGCACCATCAGAAAAGACTGCTTACAATTGGTTTGCAGAATTTCGTCGTGGTCGTGCGGCCGTCAGTGATTAATTTTGTGAAGGTTGACTAAAATCGGTTCTTATTCAAAAAAACATCGATACTATGCGCAAAATGATTGAAAAGGATTGGCATATGACTTACCGTGAGATAGATGCATCCTTTGGTATATTGCAAACTGCAATACATTCGATTTTGCATGAACATTTAGCTGTGAAAAAGATCTGTTCCCGATGGATTTCGCATAATTTAACCGAAGCTCAAAAAAAGGCTCGTGTTGATTGGTGTAAGGGAATGCTAAAAAAATTCAACCTAGGCACTGCAAAATCCGTATACAACATCGTTACAGGTGACGAAACTTGGATTTATTTATATGAACCGGAAACTAAGCAACAATCTACTGTTTGGGTCTTCCAAGATAAACCGAAACCCACAGAAGTTGTTCGTTGCGCGAAGCATTTCCAAGAAAATGATCGATTGTTTCTTCAGTTGTACTGGACATGTCGCAACTATTTCTTTAGAGGATCAGATGACAGTTAATGCTGAATGGTATACAACAATTTGTTTGACAGAAGTCATCGACAAAATCAGGAAAAACAACAAACGTCGCATCATTCTTCATCATGACAATGCAAGCTCCCACACAGCACGTCAAACAATTGATTATTTGAAGGAGAAAAACATCGAATTAATGTCTCATTGCCCGTATTCACCTGATTTATCCACTAACGACTTTCTTTGGTTCACCAATGTCAAAAAAAAAAAAAAATGGGTGGATGTAACAGTTGCACCATCAGAATTATTTTGATAACAAAGATATTATTCATAACAATACGTAGAGTGTTTATGCAAGACATAATTTTGCTATGTTAACAATTTTGTCATGAAGGTTAGACAGAATATAAATAATAACATTAGCAAATTATGTCTGGTATAAATATGAATCAAAATTTATTGTAATTGACTCGGTTCCTGGCTGAGGTTTGGAGTATATGTAATGCATCAGATCCAGTCAAGAGCTGAGTCCGGTCGACCACGTAAGTTTATTTTTGTAACTTTAATATTTTATTTTTTTTTAATATCATTCTGTTTTAAAATGTTTTGTTTTTCATTTATATAATATTTTTTTGTGACTTTAAATCTTGTTATTTTCATTTTTTTTTTCTTTTTACAAAATATATTTACCATTATAAATATTCCCACTTGTTTGACTTTAAAATTCCTATCAACAGAGAAGCAGGTTCAGCCTTTTTTTTTCCTAGTTTTATATAAACTAGGTGGTGGCAGCCTTCACCCTCACCTTTGTTTTTACATTTTGGCAAATTCATCTTCACCTCCCCCCGCCCCTGCGGCTGTACCAATTTGGCGGCCAGCGCTGGGATTTTTAATTATGGAATTTTAAATAAAAAATCTTTTAGTAGTTTTTACCTGTTACATGGACAACGATTTTCATCACCTCAAGAACTGTTGAAGCCTTCGAAAACGAATTTTTTTGAGATACCAACTTCAGAGTGGAAAAAATGTTTCGAGAATTGGTTTGAACGCATGCAAAAGTGTATACATCTTAAAGGCGAATATTTTGAAAAGCAATAAAACAGTTTGTTCCAAAAATTTTTTTCTTAGTTTTTGTAAAAACTTAAAAGGTAGCCGTATGATTATAGGGGAAAGCCATAACGCTTTATGCGCGCGTGATGTTTTGTTTAATGTTATAATTGTACTTGTAAGATTATTGGACAGTAGTCCAATTCATGAACATTTCAGATACATCATACACATAGAGTAATAAACTTTTTTTACATGCATGTTAATATTCAAAATAAATTATACCTACGTATTGAATTGTAAACGAATTAAAATTTTAATTCAGTTTAATTCATTGTTTCTATGACAAAGGACTAAAAAAACAGCCATTAAATTTTAAAAATTAAAAATAAACAAATAATCTTTTTATTTTTCAGTAGATTTCAATATAAAACTAGTAGACGCAACTGCTGATGCAAAAAGAACTGCATCTATAGGACTCGATGATAAATTTAGAAATGGATTCCATCATGCATATACATATGGATCATGTATTAGAAAAATTCTGAAATGACCTTCAAATTGTTTTACAAAAAGAAACATGAATCCAGGTAGGCAATTAGCTTTATTTGTAGATTTTTAAGAAATATTTACATTAATTAACGTGTTGTAGAGACCACATATATAGTATGGCCATCCAATGCACATCTTTTGGCCAAATTGAGGCATCTGCAGGAAATTACTAGGAGGGATTTAATCCTAATTCCTATTTCCTTATCAGCGTTCCTGTTGGATATCGGTAGCGACTGGTATGTGGCCTACAGCTTTTTCCGAGAGGGCCAGCTCGTATATAGCTTACTTACACTGATGGTGGTTTCTTTCTCAGTTATTTACAACACAATATGGAAGATAATATATAGACAAAATTTTACATGGTATGTTTGGTTCAGTATAATTAAATTTAATCCAAATAAATAATTTTAAATCGAATTAATAGTCTAGATTAGAGTTTCCCAAACTGTGCTCCGCGGACCGTCAACTAGGGCTCCGCGAGCAGATTAGACAGAAAAGTAAATAAAATAAATGTGATCAGATGTGAAAACAGTGTTTGTGTTTTTTGAAAACAAAAGTTTCACTCAGAAATGATACGCTACCGAAGATAAAAGCCAATTCAATAATATTTTACTGCCCCCAATTAATGTAAATAAAGGCGCTCGAATCTCAATGGTTCAACTGAATGGTGTCATTGAAAAAGTTTTAACCTATATGAATTTCAAATATACACCTGACTGTTCTATTACAGGGCTGATATATTATAGGAGCGGCATATATAAATGCAGTACAAATTCCTTAAAAATTGCAAAATAATATATTATAGATGTTGTGACGTTTTATGCAGTAGGAATATGAATTATGTTCTTTAGATCTCTTATAATTCAGACCGTAAGTCATAGTAGTGAAGTGTTATTAATTTCTTTTTGCTGCGATTATTTTTCGATGGATTGCTTGCTAAAGTACGGATCGTTAAAATAAATCTGCCACAGTCTCCGTCCCAGAACGTCCAGTAGACAACAAGTATGTTCAAATATTATAGATATTATTTCAATAGTTTTTTATCCGTATTTTCTATTTTGTATTTTGAAAAGCTTTTTTTTTGCCCCAGTTCTAGTTATGTTTTTACCGACCGCCACATACATATAAATATAAGGGAGGTATTGTGATCATACCGATTTTGACTTTTATAAATTTCGATGGGTGTTCACGAATTGAAGTTCCTACATAATGTTTTTACTATTTTTAGCATGGTGTCTGACGGTCTCTCTGTATGACTGTCGGTCGGTCCTTGGACACGCGTAAAGCGAATTTGGCTAAACGAAATTTGATAACAGAGAAATATTTCGAAAAAAAATTGTTTACAGAAGTCGTTATACAAGCAATAACACAAGCAAGCAATATCACACGTCAAGATCCAATTAAATTATATATAAACATATAGCAACGATAGTGCTCCGCGACGAATTCTTCTCGTGAAAAATGCTCCGGGGCTGAAAAAGTTTGGGAAACTCTGGTCTAGTTTACAAGAAATTCTATAGTGAAAATTTTGTAATTTTAGGTTTTTTTTTTTTGTTTTGTCACCAATTTCGAAAAATGCTTGATTTCAGAAGTATGGAGAGATACAAAGGGTCTGGGCAATGTATATATCATAATATCTTATATAGTACATACCATATTAGTTTTGAACATCGTAATAAAATAATAAAAGTTGGGGAACTCATAAAAAAACCCATAGCCCTAGTGATTAGTTTTCCATATTACGCGTCTTACTTAAAGGATTAACAAAAACAAGTATACTTATTTATAGTTAGTAAACGTATGTATGCGCCACTGACCGTTGACAGTTTACAACGTGGTTGTAAACATGAACCCTAGTTCTTTTGTAGTTTAACAATGTGATTTTAGTTATACGGGATAATTGTTTTATGCCGATCTTCAAAAGTAATATGGTATGTTCTATACACTTTGCAGTTATTTACAACATATTATGGAAGAAAATATATAGATAAAATTTTACATGGTAGTCTCTTTGGTTTAGGCGGAACTATATTTTCAATTTTAGTAACTTTTACCGATTAAGTCAGGCTTTTGATCATTTTGTTTAGGAAAAGCCCACTTCAAACCATAAAAAGTGAGACCATGACATCTTACAAAAATTAAAATTCCAGTTAGTTCCGCCTAAATGTTTGGAATAGCCTATACGTATTTCGGCACTGGATGTTAGGTTCATGTTAACAAGAATTTCCGCAAGAAGTTTGACGACAAAGTTATTTTCGGTCAACTTGTTAGATATGTCAACGACAAGGATGAGTTTCGAATCTGGATTCCTTGTCTACGGAAAGTATTCATGAGTCACGATGTGAGATTCAAGCCAGAAGCAGGGATGGGGAGTCGACAGAAAAATTACCGACTCTCGACTCCGGAGTCGGTATTTTTGAAAACCGACTCCGACTCCGACTCCCGACTCCTTTCACTCGTAAATTGTAAAGTCTATTCCAAATATTTAAGCGGAATTAAATGGAATTTTTATTTTCTTAAGTTATCACGAGTTCACGTTTTATCGATCAAAGTGGGCTTTTGTTAAACAAAATGATACAAAGCCTCATTCAATCATTAAAAGTTAGTAGATTTCGATATCTAATTCCGCGTAAACCAAAGATACAGACTATACTTGCATTAAATATATTGGGTTGGGGTGAGCCGTTTTTATAAAATGTAATTTTCATTTCAGCCTGACTATTGAGTCATTTTTAATACAAATTTTAGAATTTTAGTTTTAAAAAATTTTGTTTTGTATTTTATATACTTTATTTTTCATAACATGTCACTTTTTTCTTTTAAAATTTAGATTTTAGTTGCCAACATGAAACATGAAATAATCACAAAACTCATTACAACTTGAGAAAATAAAAATCAAGTTTAGTTCCGTTTAAACATAATAAACAAAGTATAAAAACAGAAAAATTAGATATGACTAAAAACAAAAGTCTTTATCCTACATTATTAATCTATTAATACTAATAATATTAATTACATTTTTAACTGGAAAGTAAGGAAACCGTGTAAAACCGGTATTGAATATTTTTAATTTAATTTTCGTTCATGAACAGAGAACAAAATGTCGTTCCTGTTTCCGTGCTTTAAAAAATTCTGGTAGTATGGTATTTTGCTTTCGTTTTCGGATTGTTCTCATCCTTGATAAAAATTTAATCAAAGAGTCGGGAGTCGATAACTTTTTCCGACTCCCGACTCCAACTCCGACTCCTTCAAAAAGCTTCGACTCCTCGACTCCCGACTCCGGCTCCCCGTCCCTGGCCAGAAGTTGTCTGCAATACAGTGGAATTTGAAGTTCCTATAGAGGAGGTTCCGGATCCAAATTGTCCAAATTTGTCATTTGAAAGGAAGGAAGAGCTGGAAGAAGTTAAGTCCCACAACAATGGAAATCAAAATCAGAGCGAACTAAAAAGTTTGATATGGTGGAAGTCAAGACTGTGATGTTAGTGAAGAAACTGAAGAATCAACAAAGCGAAATCCTGAAGTTCCTGATAAAGAAAACTCAAGAAGTAAAAGGTAACGAAAGAAACCAGCTTGGATGGAGCGTGATGACTTCTTGATGATGGTAGGACCTGCTGCTCATGAATATAAAGATTCAAACTCATTCTATGAGGTACTGAAATCAAACCAGAGGGAGATGGGGAGTGTGGATGCAGACCATTAAAGAAGAAATGGAATCTCTAGATAAAAATTACACTTGTATGTTAGTCGACGTTCCGAATAATGTACAAGTTCTACAAAATTGTTGGGTTCTGCGTCAGAAAACTGCAAGTAATGGAAGTACTCGTTTTAAAACTCGATTGGTAGCAAAGGGCTATGTCCAAAGGCCAGGAATCGACTACGAGGAAACGTTCAGTCCTGTTGCACGTTATGAAACCAGTCGGACCCAGCTATAGCTGCTGCGAAAAATATGCATGTAAAACAATTTAACATCAAGACGACTTTTTAAAATGACATACTTGAAGAGGGCATGTATTAGAGCAACAAGAATGTTACGATGACGGTACTGGTCGTGTGTGTCTCTTGAAAAGAAGTTTGTTTGGTCTTAAACAAAAATTATACAAAAATAATATTAGAATGGTTTCAAATGGCCGAATCAAACGCAGTCTCAACTCTTGTTAGCCGTGAAGAAAGTGAGCTACATGAAGCAGTCTCATCAAATGTACCTTATCGCGAGGCAGTAGGTTGTCTTAGGTATCTCACGACAGTGTTGCGTCCAGATATCGATGTTGCAGTGAATAAAGCTGATCGAACTATGGAGAAGCCAACTGTTCAAGATTGGAATTACGTAAAACGCATATTTCGATATCTGAGAGGAACTATAAAGAACGGCATCATCTGTGACAATGAAGAAGGACTTCAAGTCTATTGCGATGTTGACTTCGCCGACAAGAAAACACGACGTTCAACGACCGGAATTGTCGCGAAATTTTCTGGTGGAGCTATATCGTGGAATAGTCAGCTACAAAAAGTGGTGGCTATCACCACAACTGAACAAGAGATTATCTCGCCGAGAGAAGGAGCTAAAGAACTAATTTGGTTACAACGTTTACTATTTTGAATTGTTTGTAATTCCAGAATCGCCCTTAACACTTTATGTTAACAATGCTAGTGCCGTAAAGCTGGCAAAGAATCCAGAATTTTACAAACGGTCCAAATACATTGAGGTTCGACACTTCTATGTACGTGAAAGGTTCCTGAATGGTGAACTTAAATTGGCGCACATCGATGGAAAGAACCAGTTAGCTGATCTGTTGACAAAGCCACTTGAACGAGTCCGATTTGATTTGCTGCATGAGAATATTGGTGTACGAAGAACGTAACTATACAATTACAAAGTAAATTAAATTTTTTAATTTTACTTTTGGAGGAAGTGTTATAATAAAAAATAAAAATGTAAAATGGAAAGTGTTATCTATCAATTTTTGTATTTTTCAAAACTGTGTATTTTATAATTGATTTCATGCTTTGTATTTTGATAAAATATTATTATAAACAATAAGACAGGACTGTCAGTAGTTATTGGAAAAGAATCGTCTTCCTGATGCCATAAGCAATTTCACAGCACAAGTTTTCAGTATCCTTCAATCTTCCGAGTATATAAACCAGAGGCCAAACAAGAAGTTTATTATATATATGGGCTTCTTAAATGCGCTACAAGAACTAGAAAAAAACTACAGTAAATGTTCACTTATTAAAGAAATCCAAGATGATTTTCACAATTCTAGAATGAATAATAAAGAAATAGTACTGACCGAATGTGATGAAGCAGCAGATCATTCAGCGAAGGAAGCAACTAATAAGGAAGACATCACGTAAATCAGCAACTTTAGAAAAGACAAAAAAAAATCGAATCAGAGTAAAAATTATTAATATTATTGGGAACTATATAATTATTTTATATTTATATTAATTAAATATGGAGTGCTAATAATTTAATTATGCTAAATATCCTTTACAATTCACGAAAAAATATAATCTCTATAACGGCTTGAAGTAAAGTATTTTTATTTTGAAGTGTTCAGAGTGCCTGCCATTTTGATTTAAACACTTTCGCAACCATACTTTTGAGCTATCTGTTGCTCAATCATAAAAAAAATAACATTATTCATTTTCAAATACTTTCATATAATTACGACTTGAAAGTGAAATATATTCACTTAGCTGTAGATAGTTCAAAAGTAATTATGCGAAAGTGTTTAAGTCAAAATGGAAGGCACTTTGAACAATTGCAACTAAAAATACTTTATTTTCATGTCGTTATAGAGATTACAATTTTTTAAACGTAAGAGATATTATAAATGGTTAAGTAAAAGTTGTTTTATTTCAAAAGCTCTATCCAAAGCTACCCAACACGATGTACTTTCTCATTTAAAGATTCAATATGTCCTTGATATCCTGTACTTCCGGTTTATTCCAGAAACCTACATAAGTCTGAAAATTCACACTTTATTATAACTTTATATCAGTTGTTAAATTAACAGAGATTTTTAACGAAAGATACGAATATTTATTGTTAAGTGGGTGATCTGGTGGTGTTCCCGAATGGGGCCACTGACCAGAACCCTGCTCTGAGGAGCACTAAAAATAAGCGGGTGGACTGTATCATGCGTAATCTACGCGATTGTAGAATGTAGAAGATAGGATGGGAGAAAATGCGGTTAAATGGACTTACCTCGGACTGATGTGTGGTCGTATCAAAGGGCCCTTTGAACTGCAGTAGTTTGGTCCACTCTGGAGAGAGAAGAGATGGGACACACAGCCGCGTTGATACACTCAAAATAAAGTACAAAATCGCGAATAATAGAAGACGGGGTCGTCTACTGTAGAGACCGAAAACGGGGTTTTACGGTAACACAAGGCTGTAATAGCCTGACTTGTCGACACTAACGATACTATCACGAGCTGCTATCGGAAAAGTCTAGGGATATAAAAAAATATATGAAAATAAATAGCGTATGGTTTCTTTTGTACGTTTATTGTATCCCATCAATTAAAATACTCAATAAAGAATAGTTTACAACAAAATAAGCTAAATGTTATTTATAAAAATAATCAATTGATTTATGTACAGAATTGTAAAAAATGAAAAAACAAAAAACAAAAAACAAATGCTAATAGAGAGTATGACCTCCACGTTGGTTGATCACATTATCAATGTTTTCTTGAAGTAACTGTGAACCCATTTACTCTTAGAAGTTCTCTGAATCTAAAATTATCGTGGATGTTATCCATATGTGGAGTAATTCCTCTCTTATGCCGGGTTTACATTGGTAGAGTAAAAGAGCTAGTAACTAGCGCAAGTAACTAGTTACTATCCCTGTATAACAGTCACATTGTAACCCAGTTGACAACGTGACTAGTAGAGTACTAGCTTCTAGTAGTTGGGCTAGGATAGCAGCTAGCTCGTGGACGTATTTACTAGCTACTATCTTTTCCCCCACTACGCAAAATTGACTCATTTCAAATTGGTGCAAGTGGTAACCTGTTATAACAAATAGAAAAAAAAAAAAAAACATATCAGGTAAGTTATAATTTCTTTACATAAATTTCGTAACATTGATTTATTAACTGATGATTTCTGAAATCTGTGAAATAGCTGCCTTTGATACACGAAAAAGATGTTGTAGATAACTATTTCCTGTGGCTAGGAAATAAAGCGTTAATTCCAATTTTATTCTTGCTGGAATCGCATCCCTCATTAGTGTATCAGTTAGTTGTATTAATGGTCTAAGAAAATAAAATAGCCCATTAAAGTCATCTGGTGTCATTCTTAAACACTGTCTGTACTCTTTTTGATCTTCCACGGCTAATTCACGAAATAGAGGGGCTGATGCACCATGAGTAGTTCTTCTATCAATCCATTTTTAACCCATTTTCGTTTAGGATATTTCCTCCACAAGAAATGATGTAATACCAAATACCATTTTTTAATGGCTCACGTCGGCGACGATGTATATTCATATTCATAACCTATTTTTTGATAATTGCACAACAAAATCACAGTGAAGATGTCAAATGTGTTTTGACACTTACTATCTAGAAAATAAGATAGTATGCTAATTGTGTACGAACACCTACTATCCTGAAAATAAGATAGTAGAGTAAAGGGCGTAGTACTTGCGCTAGTTACTAGCTCTTTTACTCTACCAATGTAAACCCGGCATTAAGCGTGTCCCACATATGTTCAATCGGATTTAGATCCGGTGACTGTGCTGGCCATGGTATCGCATCAATACCTTCGTTATCCATCCAGTTCGTTACAATTCGCGCAAAATGTGGCCGAGCACTATCCTGGGCAAGATGAAACCTATCACCAACAGCACCACGAAATAGATAGATTGAAGAGTATTATCCAAATATTGTTGTGCTGTTAAAAATCCATTGGGAAAAACGAGATCAGTTCTACCGCCAATGATTATCCCACCCCATGCCATAACAGTACAACCTCTGTAACTGTGAACTTCCTGGACGTGCTTCAAACGTTCCAAATTACCGAATCTTCTCCATACCCTTATTCGACGAGAATCTAGATGAATTCCAAATCTGGACTCATCAATATTGAAAATTGTGACACCAGTCTAATCTTGCTCTATGATTGACTCTAGAGAGGGGTTGACATCTGATTGGTCGTCGAGATAGAATATTAGACTAACGGTTAAGTTATGCGCTCGCTGTAACTCCCTTACTAATTTGAGTGGTAATAGTAGGTTGTCTTCAGCATTTAAGACAAAAAATCTGTCTTGACTTGCTGTTGTACAGCGACCACGCATTTTTTTTTCAATATCCCAAGACTTTTCCGATGTGTGTATATTACAAACATTATGTACATACCTAATTATAAATTATTTATTTGGATTTTAGGGAGAAAAGTAAAAATCGTTTAGTCAATTGGATATGGATCCCATGGTATATATTGTTTTCTCTAGAGGTACCACATCTATACTGCAGAAACTGGTTAAGAGCACTTTCGTACCTAGGATATACATGCTGTAAAAAAAATAAAACAATGAGCATTGGTGAGAAAATACGAACACTACAAGAGTTTCAAATCACATACGTGGATATATCCATTCTACGAGCTTGGGAAGGATTAATAGAGGCTGCACCTCAAATCACTTTACAGATATATATTATCAATGTAGACCAAGGAAATGTAGGTAATGTAATTAATTTGTTATGATAATCTAAAAAATATGCTCTCTTGGTTTCGAAGTTATCCATTTAACCAGCTTCGAAGTTTTATTTAAGAATTTCCTAGTTTTAATGAGGTTGAGGTGAAAATGACGAATTAAAATATGCGTGCCCTAACCGGGATTCGAACCCAGGACCTTTGGCAAGTGAAGCAAGGTCTCAAACTCTGCGCTACCAAGATCGGCTACTTCTCGTTCGGACGGTTAGAAACTAGGACGTTCATATTTGGCTCAACCTTATCTTTTTAAAGTTTTGAAGATATATTAGTTTAGTGCCTACGCACCATATTTTACGTTGATACTGCATTTGATGATAATGGAATGCCATTTGGCACACGTGTTCTTTATAAAAATTAAATCATTTTGACCCGCAGCACATATTTGTGAATCGAGGCAGATACCAATTACGATAACGATAACTAATTTTTATTATAGAGCGAAATAGCTCAATACATATTTGTAGAATGAACTTTTAGATATAATTTGCCGCGTCGTACGCGAATTCCGTCACTTAGTTTACAAGATACCGTCCATAATTCATTCTCAGACGCAAAAAAAGTGATTTCCGAAAAGGCTATCGAATTTCGTATAAAATGGCTCGTTTTCTATAAACTTAATGTCGTAGATTACGAATCTTTTATCAAAATGGCGAAAATTTTAAATTTTGATAGTTTTTCTGCGCAAATTCTAGACATGATGATATACTCTATCACTGCAAATCTGCGTATATTAACATTTTATTTCAATTCTTCCTAAATCTGTAGGGCATATCCTTGGCTACAAGAATATGTGCGGAATTTTTCTCTGAGAGGGGGTTTGAAACATGCTCTTTCTAATGAAAATAATTTAAAAAAGTTTCTAAAGGGGCTAAACATACCCTATTTTCGGCATTTTCACAAAAATCATCAATTTTACACTCAATTCCTGAACTAATGAAAAATATTAGGAGAATGAAATTTTATATTCGAATACCTTGTATTGATAAGTTATTATGTGCAAAATTTCACGTTTATCGTATCTTTACTTCCAGAGGTATAAAAAGCCAAACTTAAAAATTTTCGAGCCGCAGATTTTTTTGCCAAGTTTGCTCCTAATTTTCTTCACGGATATCGCTCATGAAGATTTGTTTATTATTTTGTTTAATAGAACGCAAAAATTGTACAAGATGGCAAAGTTTTGTTTCTCTCAACAAAATATTGCCAGAGATACTGCGTCTCAAAGTTGCCGAAATCTCGGAGTCATACCATAGAAGGCTGCAGTATGGGGTCAAACAAATTACTAAATCTCAGCAAGTATTACATGGATGAATGTAAAACTTTACCAATGTTCGTTGGGGACATGTGTGAATGTCCATACAAAATTTCATCGAAATCCGTGATGGTCGAGCAGGGCACTTCTCTGAAATCAGACCACTTGACATGGAATGATCCAATAAGGCAGAATGCATTATTGTAACAAATAACGAGTCTACGGAAACAACTGTTGCTATAACGTTTCACAGAGAGGTGCCGTATAAAAATTAGCACAATATGTTTTAAAAAGGTAGACTCGTATACTAGGGTTACATTTGGCGAATCTCCTATTCAACATGTTAACGCGGACACATATAGCTCTACACTGCCGTTCAATGTCAGCGTTGTCGGACATATTATCTGAGATAATATGGCCGAGATATGTAACAGATGAGACTTGCTTGACTGCGGTACCGTTGAGACTTATGCCAGGAACATTGTACTTTTTGCCTCGCGGCTGGACACAATGTACTCGGTCTTGCTGGCGTTGTAGAGGAGACCATGCTCATCGGCATACTGTACGCAAATACTCAACAGTCGACGCAGTCCAGCAAGAGACGGACTGATGAGAACGATATCGTCCACATAGCTAACATGGTTGATAAGAGTGCTATCCCTAACATACCCTATTTTCTCTCCACTCAGTCTACCACTTAGACCAGTGTTTCTCAAACTTATTCGAATTACCGCCCCCTTTTCAGAAAAAAATTAGCTCAGAACCCCTGGAAATCTAGATTCTAAAACGAACAAATAGAAAGATATATGTATCTATATTTCTACCTACGTTCTACAATATAGTAAAGAAAGATGTTTTTAAAAAGACACCTTGAATATTGAAATTAAAAATTATTTTTGAAAATCATATTCTCATCTAATGAGAAGGATGAACCTGTTGCTTATCAATGCATCAATCTTCGGCTCTATTTTTGTCAGCAGTATTCTTAAATCACCGCGAATAGCTATTTGCAGTCGGTTTCTTTCTTTTGTTAATAGATTTGTGACCGCACTGAACCCATGTTCACTAAATATGACGAAGAAAATGCAATTAACAACTTTTGTATTATAGCCCAAAACCCAGGATAAGCTGTAGGAATCTGCTTTTGCAGCCAGAACTGTTAGTAGCCGTCTTTGAATTTAAATTTCAATTCGTAATTTGTTGTTACTTCCATCAGTTCTTCTTGTAATTTTGGAGTCTTTGCACTTGAAAAAGGATCCAAAACCCAATCGGATATGTTCATTTTAAAAATATCTTCAAATCGTTGGTTTAAGTCAGAATGGAGAGCATCCAAGTGCTGACAATAGGTAAGCAAGCCTTCATCATTTTCAATACCCCCCAAATGCACCCGAGACTACTATCGCCCCCTTGAATCGTTCCAGCGCCCCCCAGGGGGCGGTATTGCCCACTTTGAGAATCACTGACCGTCTTAGAACTTAGAATCTTAGACCGTCCATGTAGACATTGAAGAGAGACGGTGACATCAGGCTGCCCTGACGGACTCCGGCTTCTACTGCAAAGGGAATGGATCTAACCGGTCCTCGCTTTTCCCTTTTTTTCTCACTCGAGTACCAAACTCGCAGCATCTCAACGATACGGGGTGGCATGCCTTTCTCTAGTAATATTTTGCAGAGCATAGATCTGTTAACGCGATCAAATTCTTTGCTCAAATCCAACAGTAGGGCGTACACTTGGGAGTATATATCGCTATATCGATGCCGAGGCCACTCTTAAATCCAAACTGATTATGAGTACAACTCAGATTCTCGCTGCACTTTGCCATGATTACTCTTTCAAGTACCTTGGAAGAAACAGTAGCGATAGCGATGGGCCTGTAGTTGTTGCTGGCGATCAAAGAACTGCGTTTTCGTTTGGGGACAGGAACAGTGTCAGTACTAGTGAGGCTATCTGGGATCTGGCAATGGACCATCATGAAGGTGAAACATAATAATTAAACAACAGCTTTTGTATAGGAGTATAAGATTTTTCACACTATAGTACCTAAGTACATTAACACTAGAAATGTCTTCCATAACATATAGCTTGCGTAACGTATGTTGAGCCGTGAAATACGCAGAAGCGAACATCCAATGAGCAACAGAGATAATGTTCGCTTGAGTAATGTGGTCTACCCCCACTATTTAACCAAAAGTCCACTGCGTATGCTTCAAGCCTAAACCTAGGTTACGCGAGTCATAACCTTATCATACAGGGCAATTTTTAAAGCTTGTAGAAGCTGTAGTCTCAATTACACAAAGCTAACAAAATAGTACAGCCATCTATATGCAAAAACTACAAATGGACTGTCAAATTTATGACGCACTGATATTTAACAAAATCATTAAAAAAATAGCTAGGTCTACGCCTAACCTGTCGCTTGCAAGCGGCACGTTTTTTTTTTTTTTTTTTTTTTTCTTTATTCAATAATAACTATAAATTTTGTTCATTGTCGTACTAGTAAAATGCCAAACTCATACTTTATCACTTTTTAATACGCTCATGATGAGTCTAATCTCTTGCATTCCAATTAAATTTAACTGTGAAGACGTAACATAATCACCGTATTGAGGTTTTTCATATATAGTTTTCAACTTGAAAATATTAATAAAAATAGATGGTCAAAAAGAAAATGTTAGGATAAATATGAAAAAAAAAAAACACTTAATAAAAAAAGGTAATTGTATGAACTTATATGAATTTGTCAGAATTGCAAGCTATAATGCACACTTTTTCTAAATTTTCGTCAGAAAATTTTTATCTGCTTGGCGTAAGAATATTTTTAAATCTTGAAAAAGTTCTTTCGACTTCACAAGTAACGACGGAGGCTCTGCAAAAATAATTTCGATATTGATTAAAATATGGTTTAAAAAAAATCGGGGCAGTCATCGGAATAAATTTGTGTTAATATACGAAAGTCTGGATTTCTCTGAAGAACTGCGTCAATTTTATTATTTAAATAAAGGCCGAAATCACCAGATACTTGTTTTCATCTTTTTTTTTTAAATTATTTTTATGGCCTTTGCTGCTTTGGCAATTAACCAGAACAGTTCATATTCTTTGAAACATTCCATGCCTGAACGGGATTCGAACCCGAGACCTTAGCAACGCAGAGCGCATATGTTACCACTATGGTACGCCGATCGGTATTAAAATTATCTTGTAATCCCTCGACGTTAGTTCTAGGTATCTTTCCACTGACGTGTTGAGTTAAATGATTTAGTACATTTTTAACAAAGTATACAAAACAGTTGTTTCTCGTTAATAACTTGAAAAGGATCAGTATATCCATATACTGTAAAAGTCTGTTGTAAAAAAATAAAATATATAAATAGCAATAATAAGAAAAATGTCGAAAAAATTTTCTTTCTGAAAGAAATATATTTTAAAAATGCTATAATTATTACTATTGTAAAAAAGTGAATATTAGTAAATAGATTCAAGAAATGTTTGAAAGTATATGCTCTAAATCTAAATACCTATAACAATTATTGTTCAGCTCTGTTCACAGTTCAGAATAGTTGACAGGACTTGCAAAGTTTATACAGATTAAATAACGGTTCAAAATATTACAGGTTTGTATGTATTTGACGTTTGCATTAAAAGAAATGTTTTTCTTTAATAACATTTCTTAACAATGATGACATCTCACAATGATATTGCATTCACCAATGCACATTATGTAAAAACATATATAGTAGTATTTGTATTAATAAGTTATTTTTTATATATTTACGTTACGTTTACTGATATTGTGATGTGATTTTTTCTACGTCTATGAACATCTCATTAATAATGTTGTTGGTGCAGATTTGCCTAAAACTGTCCGGCATCTATTAATAACTATAGACCGGCAAATATATGCAACGGTACTTTCAGTAGGTGTTTTTTTATAAAAAGCGGCACATGTGTTATCTGTAGAAATAAAATGTAATTATATATATTTTTATGTGTCCTGCTGACAAATAGTGTAGCGTATAAAAATTGAATATTTTATCAAAAACTGGCCAATGGCAAAGGAGTGATTGGAATCATCTTGGATATAATCCCAAAATAATGAGGTGTCGTTATTAAGATAAGAATTCATTGCGGTACAAGTGTTTTTTTCTTTTGTTTTTTGTTGGTCTTTATTTCCAAATAGTAAAAAATTGAAAAATGAAAAAGTTTATAAACGATATTATTTATTATTAATAAATAGTATACACAAGCAAAATAAATGCAATTTCAATATCAATAATAATAATAGTAAGAAATTTTTCGACTTGGTGTGTGGTGTAGTGAGGTTTTTCTTTTCACAATAATAATAATAATAATTAATAATAATATTTATGAAAGTAATAAGTTTTTAATTATTTAAAGAAATCATTAAGTATTTTTATAAATTTTCATCAGAAAAATTAGTTCTTTTCCATGTATATACTTACTTGAAAAAATAAAAATACCTCTCTACATCACAACTTGTTATTGGTGCATAATTATAAAAAGTATATATTTCTTTATATTTATTAAATATATCTTGATTTGATAATAAATTGATAGAAAATTGTAGTAATACTTGTAGGTCAGGATTTTTATTAAATATACTATCAATTTTTGCAGACAAGTGCAAACCAAACTCGCCGGGAACAGATTTCAGTTTGTTTACTGTCCAATAAATAATATTTAAAGATTCTTTCAACGGCCGGTTTTGTTTTTCTAAATTTACTATGGTTGAAGGAAGAAATTAAAAGTCTTTATGAACTTTAACTCTTCATAAATATTTGGTTTTTGTATAATATTTTTTGACATTATAATGATTTAAGCATCGGTTATTGTAATATTTATATAGAATATAGGCAGAGCTGGGACTTACTTCAAGTAAAATACTTGAAAAAGTACTTCAAGTATTTTTAAGTACTTCAAGTACTTTTTAAATTTGGCAATTGTACTTGGTACTGCAAGTACTTACTTGATACTTGTTTTCGAAAACAAGTAGTACTTCAAGTATTTCAAAGTACTTGAAGTATTAGAAAGTACTTGCAGTAGGTGAAAGTACTTGAAGTAATTGAAAGTACTTGAAGTAGTTTAAATACTTGCAGTAGTTTCGTAGCAGTTTTTACGCAGTACTTTTAATTATTTTCAGAATTTTAACGGACAAGACACAAGAATGAACAAGTTCTTTAATGTGTAAATGATAATAGTTGGTTAAAGTCTTAGTGTTTTAGTACTTAATGAATTGAATTTATAATTTCCATAAATTTCAATTACTTACATTTGTTTAAATCAATAAAACGAAAAATACGTCTATGTAGTCACCGTTTCAATAACGGGAACGGGAGTTCCGTATTAGTTTGAGGTAGGTCCAGCGTTTTGTCAACTAAGTGCAGTGGTAAGTTACACCACAACGGTATAAATTTATTATAAAAATAAAGTTATAATCCGTCTCAATGACTGTTGTGGTGTAAACAGACTTTGGCGTATCCGTGTGAACCAATGCTATGATAATATTATAAATGTTTTGTCAAAATACAACATAAAAAATGAACTTTCCCTGTTAGTTACGTATTACAAAATGAGACAGATAATATTATTATTATTTTCCATCCTTTCTTTTTGTCTCACGATATCCGTGGTCAACTCTGCCTAACATGTCTTCTGACAATAAGTTAGTATAATATTAGCGGGTAAGTATAGTATTACTATTATTATTATTATTATTGTACTACATATTTTATATTTTTTTAGTACTTGAAGTACTTTGTAGTACTTGAAGTATTTTTTAGTACTTGAAGTATTTTGTAGAACTTGAAGTACTTTTTCCGGTACTTGAAGTACATACTTCAAGTACTTTTCATAAATACTTGTTACTTCAAGTACTTTAATTTTTTTACCAGTACTTGTACTTGCAAAAGAAAGTACTAGGTGCAGTACTTGATACTTGGTACTTCAAGTACTTTTCATCAGTACTTGGCCCAGCTCTGAATATAGGGTAATGAAGAAGTGTATTAAAAATATTTATTATATTCGTATAATAGATGTTAGAAGGAGGGTCTTTTCTGTTTATTTCCAATTTTCCTCACATATGTAAAAAATATTATCAGACAGAACATATGAGTACTGGCATTACCCTTTTTTACCAATATCCTATGTCAAATAGGCTTTGAGAAAAGAACCTGGTATACCCAATACAGTCTATATATAGTATGCTAATATCAGAGAGGGCGCTTTATAAGTAAAAAAGAAGTTAAAAATTATTACTGAATTATTCGATCAAAATAAAGATTAAAATAGCACGCCTGAGGCAAAAGTACCGTTGCATATATTTGCCGGTCTGTATTAACAACCAATGACAATTATTAATTATTTTTGTAAACACGTGTTAAAAATCAAAATGGCAGACAATGGTAATTTGGTTCAGAATATTTTGAAGCTGTACATATTATGACGTATATATTGCATAACATCAATCTTTTAAAATCAACCTGTACAATTGTTTCAGAATGGTTTCAGTGGCTGACAATAGCTTCATCTTTTTTGGGACACGGCCTAACCGCTCTAGCATGGAATAAAGCTTTTAACATCACTGCTATCAAGAGAGAGTCCTATTTTGGTATTTTTTTGCGCACTATAAAGGACTCTATACCAATCGGTAAGTATTAATATTTGACCTCACAAATATTCTTCTTCTTCCTGAATACTGTTAGTCGCACCGAACCTCAGTTTTACTTGCTGTTTTGCCCTACTACGTGTCTACTAAGCAGTGGCGGCTGAGAAAGGGTGGCGTTGGGACAGTTACCTCCTACTCGTATATATATAATTAGCTAGTGTGTGTTAGTGATCTGGGTAACACTGTGACGTCATTTTTTCTAAGGTTCTCGTGATTGGCTTACTGGGGACTCTTCAGGTCTCTTGATTGACAGGTATTTTGCAGATTTGTTCTCTAAGAATCTACGAATATTAATTAATAAAAATAAACTATAATTACATATAGAAATGTCTAGGATTTCGTAGGCATAAACAAGAAACTCTAGATACTCCTATATCCTTTGACTGATATCAACAATATTTTGCAGTTTTATTCTCTAAGAAACTGCGAATAAAATAACATATAGAAATGTCTACGGTTGCGAAGGCATAAACAAGAAACTCTAGGCATTCCTATATCCTATGATCGATATGAAAAATATTTTGCAGATTTATTTTCTAAGAATCTGCGGATAAAATATCATATAGAAATTTCTAGGATTTCGTAGGCATAAACAAGAAACTATAGAAATTCCTATATCCTTTGATTGATATCAACAATATTTTGCAGATTGAATCTCTAAGAATTAACGAATATAATTACATACAGAAATGTCTAGGGTTTCGTAGGCATAAACAAGAAAATCTAAACACTCCTATATCCTACGATCGATATGAAAAATATTTTGCAGATTTATTCTCTAAGAATCTGCGGATAAAACAACCTATATAAATGTCTAGAGTTTCGTAGGCATAAACAAGAAACTGTAGACACTTCTATATCCTTTGATTGATATGAAAAATAATTTGCAGATTTATTATTTAAAAATCTGTGGATAAAACTACTTATAGAACTGTCTAGGGTTTCGTGGGCATAAACAAGAAACCCTAAGATACTCCTATATTCTTTGACCGATATGAAAAGTATTTTTCAGATTTATTCTTTAAGTATCTACGATAATAATTACATACAGAAAAATCTAGGGTTTCGTAGGCATTAACAAGAAATTCTAGACAATCCTATATCCTTTGATCGATATGAACAATATTTTGCAGATATATTCTCTAAGAATCTACGAATATAATTATATATAGAAATGTCTAGGGTTTCGTAGGCATAAACAAGAAACTCTAGATATACTCCTATATGCTTTGGCCGATATGAACAATATTTTGCAGATTTTTTCTCTAAGAAACTGCGGATAAAATTACATATAGAATTGTTAAGCGTTTTGTAGGCATAAACGAGAAACTTTAGACACGCCTGTATCCTTTAACCGATATAAACAATATTTTGCAGATTTATTTTCTAAGAATTTACGAATATAATAATATATAGAAATATCTAGGGTTTCGTAGGCATAAATAAACATCTCAAATTATTTTTAGTTTTAACAATATAAATGTAATGTACTGAGTAAAAATGAAGCGTTGTAATCATAAAAAGTTTATGAATAACTATATTAGCAAGTGTCTGCATGTAGTGTTGGTAACATTATGAACAATTTTTCCTAAGGTTTTCGTGATTGGCTCACTGGCGACACCCTGTCTCTTGATTGGCTGTCAGGTGACACCCTCTTCCGTGATTGGCTAACTGGTGATATCCTGTCCCGTGATTAGCTGAACGGCGACGAAATTAACATACGTTAAAAAATAAAACCAAATACATATACAAACAATTGAAATTTTTCTATTATAAATCCGTCATTGTTGACGGGTAATAACCTAGTTTTTTTAATAAAAACACTGAATTTAAAATATCATTTATATTTTAAAATTGCATTGAATTAGCCAAATATATCTGCATATATTTATTTTTATTATTTTCAATTCATAAATTTTACAAGTGATAGATTTTAAAAATTTAGTATTTTTTATTCTATATAATATCCCTGTACCTAGAAAAATGAAATTCGGGTACTATAGTCCTTCCATGCCATGAGCACCCAATAAGGAGGAATTTTTCGAAATTCGACCCCTAAGAGGATGATAAGGTGTAAAATGTGTTTTCCACGGATTCCTCAATATATCTTAGAACAGCTGAGATATCGATTGTTTTTTTCTTATAAAGGTTACACATACAAATGTTTAATAACTTATTTCACGATTTTGCCCTAATCAAGCTCTAAAGTGATGAATCTACATTCGCGGTAAATTATAGTATATTTTGTTTCTTCTGTGTTTGTTGGGTAATGACATTCGTATTGGCATGTAGTTTTTTTTTAGGGTTTTGTAGGTATGACCAAAAAACCCTTATACCGTCATTTTGTCGTCTGTTTGTCTGTCTGTTCGGTAAAAATTATAGCCAAACGGCTAAACCTAGAGAGTTGAAATTTGGCGCGCTTATACAACTCTTTGACCCGCACATAGGAAAAATATTAAAACATCTAAAAAACATATCCCCCTAAAAATATAAACAAATATGTGCTCATCGAAAAAAAAAAATTTTTTTTTTATAATTCTGAGTAGGGTATCAAATGAAAGCCCTTGGTACGTGGATTAACAATCAAATGTTTATTTTTGCAAAATAAATAATTTTGAAGCGATTTTTGCCAAAATTGTGCAAAAAATTTTTTGTCCCACACCCTGTAGCCCAGATGGTTTAAACTAAAAATCTGAAAAAAATTTAAGTAATGTACATTGGTGTGAACCGGAATAGTACAACAGGAATTTTTGATCAGATTACGTTTTTGGAAAAAAACGCATTTTTTGTGATTTTTTGCTAATAATGTACACAAGTTATAGATTTGTAACACGCTACACTGGAACGTGTATGCTGGTGTAGTGGTTTTGATGCTGGCTTTTCACCCAAGTAACTCAATCCGAAAGGGATCGGACCCTGCGAGAAGAAACTATATTTTTATTTGTTTTTTTTTTTTAATTTTTATATTGTTTAAATTATTTTTTTTTAATTCTAGTTATATTTTGGCAAATGTTGCATTTAATTTTTAAAAGCGTAAATTTAATAACCAGTGGAAATTGTTTAAATTATAATTTAATTCTGTTTCAATGTACACGAAATCAGAGGGGCGGAACTTATAACAACCAATGGAAGCCATAGGCGCAATTTTTAAAATTCTTAATGAACCTTGCTAAATAAAAAAAAAAAAAAATACTGCACATATTTAGAAACCTAAATAATGGTATTAGGCGTTCGAATTAAAATTAACAAAAAAAAAATATTTTAATATAAAATTTATTTTGGCATCCCAAATAATCATCATTCACTTACTAAATACCTGCAAAACCCTGAAATGTGTGAAAATTCACACTTCACATCAATTTTTTTAATCTTTAGAAAGTGTTTAGACCCTTTTTTTTAAATTTTCACCCCTAAATGGTTAAAACGGTATTTTTTTATTCAACAGAACGTCCCCTGGACGTAAAATTATGAAATTCGGAGATTATATTTCTTCTAAAGCATTACCTACTCATAACAAAGGCATTTTTAGAAATTTGACGACTAAGGGAGTGAAAAGGAATCAAATATTTTTTCACGGATTCCTCGATATTATTAAGCTCAGACGAGATGTCGACTTGGTTTTTGCTTACAAAGATTACATAGACAACCCCTTTATTTCACCGCTAAATAAGTGGGCAAACTAGTATTTTTTATGCAATAAAACTTCCCCTGGATACATATACTAATGTGAAAGTCTGTCTATCTGTCTGTACGGGCATCACAACAAAATGGTTACACCGATTTTCACGAGATATTCAACACACCTTACAGTGAATTCTGAGCAGGTTACTTAACCCTGATTTGTTTCAAAATTATTCTTATACATATGTTCAATTAGCTTTATTTTAAAAATATTATCTTAGAACAGCTGAGATATCGATTGTTTTTTTCTTATAAAGGTTACACATACAAATGTTTAATAACTTATTTCACGATTTTGCCCTAATCAAGCTCTAAAGGGATGAATCTACATTCGCGGTAAATTATAGTATATTTTGTTTCTTCTGTGTTTGTTGGGTAATGACATTCGTATTGGCATGTGGTTTTTTTTTAGGGTTTGGTAGGTATGACCAAAAAACCCTTATACCGTCATTTTGTCGTCTGTCTGTCTGTCTGTTCGGTAAAAATTATAGCCAAACGGCTAAACCTAGAGAGTTGAAATTTGGCGCGTTGAAACACACCTTACAGTGAATTCTGAGCAGGTTACTTAACCCTGATTTGTTTCAAAGTTATTCTTATACATATGTTCAATTAGCTTTATTTTCAAAATATTTATTTTAATAATTATATTTCTTTTATAATCAACTTAATTGAACTTATTCCATTCGAAGAACAGGTATTCTGCTAGTTGTTTAATGAACCGAATTCTCACAGCAATTTACTTGGAACAATCTACTTGCACGTGTTGCATCCTCGAATAGAGTGAATAGTGTTATAAGCCAGTTGGACTTGTATTAGGCCTTAAAACGATACATTTATGTAAATATCGCTACGCAATAGTGAGGCCAGCGGATGAAATGCCAATTAATTGGTTTTCACTAGGGTTAGAGCAGGCCACGGTAGGAGCGGTGAACCTCTGTTCAGCTGGAGAATGTGACAGCCTTTAAAATACATCGGACAACTCTAAATGTTTCTGGAATTATATAACCAGTAAAAGAAATAAATCACCTTTGCCTGGAATACTTAAACATAATGATCATGTCGCCAAAGATGGCAAATCTATTTGCGAATTATTTTCAAATTATTTTCAATCTGTATCTGAACCTCTCAACCCTGTCTCAGCTAATGTACACAGCTCAGACAATATAAATAACTCGTTAAAAAAATCACCATCACGGAACCTGATATCAAAACAGTTTTGTTAAATCTTGATATTAAGAAGGGACCAGGGCCAGATATGATTCCGCCTTTATTTTTCAAGTCATTTGCTAACTCTCTTTCTTTTCCACTATTTCTACTCTTTAATATGTCTTTACAAGAAAATATGTTTCCTGTCACATTAAAATCAGCGACATTTTTAAATCTGGTGATAAAAACCTAGTTAAAAATTATCGCCCCATATCCAAAATTAATACCTTAGGTAAAATTTTTGAAAAATTAATCTACAGACATCTTTTAGAATTTGTTAAGCCAAAAATTATTAATCAACAGCACGGATTCCTTCCTAAAAAATCAGTAGAAACTAATTTAACTATCAACAGTAATTTTATATTAGAAAATCTCGACAATAGAATTCAGATTGACTCCGTATATACAGACCTTTGCAAAGCTTTTGACAAAATTGATCACTACACTTTGATAACTAAGCTGTTATTGATCGGTATTAATGGTGATCTTTTAAGATGGTTAATATCTTAAATTTCCAATAGAACCCAAGCTGTATGTATTAATGGCTTTACATCTAGTTATGTCAATATAACATCTGGCGTTCCACAGGGTTCACACTTAGGACCACTGCTCTTCTTGATTTTTATCAATGACGTTAATCAAGTAATAAAAAATTCCGACTTTCTTCTTTTTGCAGACGATTTGAAAATTTATCGAAAAATACAGTCTTTATCTGATGCCAATCTTCTTCAAAATGACATAGATAATTTTCATAACTACTGTACCACGAATAAATTATTCCTTAATTACGATAAATGCTCTATAATTTCTTTTACTAGAAATCATTAGTAGAAATTTATTCAACTACAATTTTGAAGGTACTGTCATCACAAGAACTGATGTTGTAAGAGACTTGGGCATTCTATTTGACTCTAAACTGTCATTTGATCCCCATGTAAATAATATCACAGCAAAGGCCTTCAAAATGCTGGGCTTTGTCATCAGGTCAACTAAAGATTTCAAATCAACTGCAGCCCATTATCCAATTGTCAGACTCTGTAGCACCTACAATAATAATTTCTCAGATGTTAACATTACCAACGTGTCTGTTAAAATGTTCAATAAATATTGTAAGGACCAAATTTGTCATCAATATTAATAATATGTATTGTTAACAGTTTATTACGTTTAACTATTTGTTGTATTCAACTACTTATTGTATTTCAAGTACAAATTTGTTTAATTATGTATTAACATTGTAATTATTTAGTAGTGAACACTTCGCTGGGCCTGTCCTGTTTGTGTTCCGAACAAAATAAAATAAATAAAAATAAAAAACTGTGACCGTAGTGCAAAACTTCAGTCGATAAGACACGTCGTCTTTGAATGCCCCAATAGTTTATATTAAAATTATAATCAATTCTCCCAATCTTCAGTTTTTATTAAAATTATACCGGGAAAAAATGTTTGTTTTTCATTCTCTCCTTCCAAAACTACCCCTTTAATTTAAAATTCTGAAATGAAAAATAGCCGGTGGCCTGCCCCGGGATTCACCTCAAGAAGTGTTGAAAATCTCGTGAAAGTCTAGCCATTTTGTTTGTATGCCCGTACACAGGACGGTACTGGCGGGACTACGAATCCCCGTTTTTAATAATAATAAAAAAAAAACAATACCGAGCGATCATTATTTCTTGACCGTTACGTAACAGTAAATAATTAGTTTAAAAATATCAAAACTATATTCTAATTCACAGCTGAAAATCCCAATTTAATAAAGAACCAATCAGATTACTTCGTTTGCCCGAACTCACCCAAGGAACAACGAAAATATGTGTTGCTAACTTAATATCTGTTATCAACTGTTTGGCGTTTATAGAAAAATAGTGTTCATTTATTTATTTATTTAAGATAGCGGCGTTGTAAACGGGACAAACCCAACACTACAACGACATAATTTACAAATTGTTACATCAACGTTAATATATATATAAAAAGACTAATTTCGTCAGTATGTAACAAAATCATCTATAGAATGTACAAACTTTTATGATGAATTTTAATGTTTTTTTTTTTTTTATATATTTTAAATTATTATAGAAAATATCAAAATCAACATGAGCAGATATCTGATTTAGTAATGCTGGAAATCTTATAAGTGGAGCATTAGAATAAGAGCAAATTAGAATTAGTTCGGGCAAAGGGTTGGTATATTAAATTTTTGTTTCGAAAGTCACGAGATGGTACGTTAATATTAACGACTGTCAGTAACGGCGGACAATCAATTAAACCATTTAAAAATTTTACTATAGCAATTATGTTAGATATAGAGCGTCTGTCTTTGAGGTACTTTCCTAGCTAGATAATGGACTTTTTTTTTTTTTTTGAATGCTCTATATCCTGTAAATGTACTTGTCATATTGCGGATTCCAGACAGTACTACAATAACATAATTGCTAATGTACATATGCATGATATAAAGTCAAAATGGATTTAGAATTTTTAGTGCTTTTACGTTCTTACTATAAATCCTAACATTTTATAAGCCTTCCGGGTAATATTATCTATATGAATATTAAATATTAATTTTGATCCTTGTTAATCTTCAATATTTAACCTGATTAACATTTTTAATTATATTTGTATCTATATTATAAGCAAATAAAATTTTATTAAAGTTTCTAGTGAAGGAAATGTGAAAACATTTTGAAAAATTTAGATATAATTTATTTAACTTGCAATAATTATATAATGTTGTCAGATCGGCTTGTAGTAGGTAGCAGTCAGAAATGGATGTTATTTTGAAAAATATTTTAAGATCATCTGCGTAAAGTAAAAATTGTGCGTGCTTGAAGCACTTTATTACATAATTGATATATATTATGAATAATAAAGGGCCTAAATGGGAGCCCTGTGGCACACCCGAAGTTGTAGTATACAATTTTGATTTATATCCATTGACTGTAACCGCTTGCGACTGGTTTTTTTATATTTGAACATAACCAGCGCAGTAAGATACCATGTATACCGGTTTCGACAAGTTTTTTATATAGTATTAAATGATCTGTTTCAGTGTTTCCCAACCCTTTTGACTTGCGGAGCCCTTTTCAGAATCAATTTCTATGGTGGAGCCCCTTAGGCCTACTCTATGCTTAGAAGCAATGTTACGGGGGAGGGAGTAGATTTCTTTACTATAAATTAATTTTTCTCTTTCACAGCTCACTTATTGGTAGATAAAGAGATTTTTATAAAATTAAGCAAATCATCAAAATACCCGCAGATTATTCAAACAATACCAGCTAGTCATAGAGTCATAAACCAGCTAGAACAGCGTTCCTAAAATGTACGCCGCGGTGCCCTAGGGCGCCGTGGCTGAGCTACAGGGGCGCCGCGAAAACCTTCCAATATCCCTCCAACAATATTCCTCCAACTGTTAGACCAATGTTTTGACTTGGGCCACCGTGGAAAAATTCTAATACATTAAGGGCGCTGGGAACCGAGAATGTTTGGGAACCACTGGAGTCAGAAATCGGATTCAACTTGGCAAATATTCGTTCAGAATGTAATTTCCTGTTCTCTTATTTTAATTTTTTTTATTTCTAATTTTTTTGTTTTTATTCAATTTTTATTTATTTTATTTCCTGGAACGGCTGCGGAACCCCTGAGTGCACGCGAAGCACAGGTTGGGAACCGATTGTCTATTATATCAAAGGCCTTACTAAAATCTGTATACACGGCATCTACCTGTAATAATCAATTCGCATAAGGTAATAAAAATAGAATGTACGCCTATGTGTACATGTCCTTAGAAATAAGTTTGATAACTAAATGTTTCTGTCAAGTATTGCATAACGTTCAAGATTTGATGATCGCTCTGTATAATGCTGTTAAAACTGTCTACTTTTAATGATGTTCTAGGATGTCGAGCAGTTTCTATGGCACTCATTTTGTCAGTCCGGCCATGGTGGTTTGTTACCTCTATACTGGCAGTCCACTGGCTATTTGCCTCATGCTGGCGTTGGTACATAAACCCAGAATATGTCGGAGTGCATGCGCCTGATGTCATCAAAGCTGCGGTAGCAGGTCTACAATGGGTATCTGCTTCATTCGACAATTATTTTGTATACAATCCATTATTAGATACTGATTATTTTGTAAATATTCATTGGGCAGTAATGTGGTCATTAATATTCTGTACAGAGGATATAGTGTTCATGATACTGTGGGCCACATCGACCAAGGCGCTAAATAATCCTTATAAAATAGCTATAATTATCTGCATAGTTTCTATAAGTGATATTTCAGGGAGAATCCTGTATTGTATTTACGTTAAATTCAGAAATAGATTTGTCATGCCTTTTACTAATGGTGAATTGAATATTAAAACAATGTCATTATTCCGTGAACAAACTCGATGCTATAATCTCAAAGGGAATACAATTGTACATATTTATAAATAACTGAGGTTTTCGTACTTCGGAATTAAGGCAAATCTGTTATACAGTCTGTATAATAAGACGACCTTATTGATTTTTGGCGAACCATAATAGAGAAAAGGAAAAACTAAAAAAAAATTACTGTAAATATTATTACGCTACTACCTAATAATTGGTCCAATATCCATTATTATCAATTATTGCTTGGCATCTTTTCGGTACATTTTCTACCAGCTTTTCGGCATACTTTTGCAGTGATCTCCATATCTGTCGTATTTGACGAGTTAGCTGATCCAGATTTTGAACGTTTATTGTTGGAAGTTTATATTTCATGTAAAACTAGATTCATCAGCGAAAACCACATCATTCCAATCGCGGTCTAAATTTTCCTTGGCCCAAGCGAGTCATTTTTCGACATGTTTAACATGTCACCGATAGTCGGTTTGTATGGTGCTCCTGAATTTAATACCATTTTCAATTAAACAACTTCTCAGTGTCATTAGACTTAACTTAATGTTCTTTTTTAACAAAATTGCCTGATATTTACGTAAAGATAACAGGATTACTTTTAAAAACATTAAAAATCACTTTATCTTGTTTTTTAGTAGTTACTTTTTTAATCCACGATTAGGTAAATCGTCAACATTTTTATTAATTTTAGAACGTTTCACCTAATACTTCACAAAGTCTACTGACTTGTGTATATATTTTGCTGCACTTGAAAAGGACATTTTTGGCCCTTTTGGGTGGGTACATAGAAATACCGCTTCAAAACGTTTTGCATAAATAGCACTCATTATTACATAACCGCACTACTGAAAGACAAAAAACTAACTAAACAATTTTTATTATCAGGCGTATTAGGTCTTGATGTTCTTATCATGTTTGTATTATTTGGGCACAAGCCTGATCCTGAGTTATAAGCCAGTATGTCTTATTATACAGACTGTAGATGATTTCCTGTAACACCCTATAATTCATTTTATTAAGAATTAGCAGATTACTTGGTCTGCGTCCGGGACGTATGACTTAAGATAACCTCAGACCAATACGGGATCCCATTCCCGTTGTGGGAACTTTAACTACATAGATGCATTTTTCATTTAATCAGATGTAAAGCATCCACAATTCGCTTGAGTATTTTTTAGTATATTTATAAAAAATATGAAGTTTTAAGGCATAAAAAAAGCTCGAGCCTGCGAAAAAAGATTTTCTGAACACGTTGATGCAAACCAGACTATCGTACGAAAGTTATATACAGAGTTCTGATCATTTATGTTTTCAATATTTGTTTTTCCCAATATATTTAAAGTTTCCGCTTGATTTTAATTGTTTTAAAAATTTAGGAACTCTGAATATTAAAAACTTACCTATTTAACTATAAACGATGCCATGAACGCTGGTGTATTTATTTTTTAAATTGGTGCAGTTATTCTTTAGTTTTGAGGAAACATACAAACAATTCCAAGATACAAATATTCGGTTGGTCAGAAAATTAGCATGTTTTTTTTGTATTTTTCATGATTTAGATTGTACTTGTGGCCACGAAGTCGTACGTCAATATTCATATTCATTAATGAAGTCATATCGCAGTTGAAGCAGTTGGTAAACATGCGGTACATAGTTATCTGGTCACCACGGGTGTGACGAGCTTCAAGAGACGGTAGTCCTAGTTTCCGTAGTCTTGCTTCACATGATAGAGAACGAAATGTGGATGGGATCTTGGTGAAACGTCTCTGCACACTGTCCAGTGGTCTTATATCCTTGAGAAGGTTGGGTGACCATATTGAAGCATTAAATTCGAGTAGTAGTCGCACGTACGTGGTAAAAAGTTTGACTAGAAGTGTAGGTGTTGAGTAGAAACTCTTCCTAATGAGGTAAATTATTCGATTCGATTTCTTTACTACCTTAACTACGTATTTATACCAACTAGGATCGCTACTTACGGTGACTCTTAGATCAACATGTTCGATCACCTTGCTCAATGTTAGCCCATCGATAAAATAGTCGAGGCACGAGTTATTGGACCCCATATGCAGAACCGTAGATTTATAGTAATATTATATATTGGATGATTCCCATCGTTGATGGGAATCATCCAATTAGCTGACCAATTATCGTACGAAAGTCTGCTTTATACCAACGTGTTCAGAAAATCTTTCCGCTGACTGAAACCTCTTCTTGTTGTTTAAACCTTTATTAAAAAACGTACAACAAATCGCAGCACATTTTTACCGACCGCCAACATATATAAGGGAGGTATTGTGATCATACCGATTTTGACATTTCGAGATTTTGATGGATCTCCACGAATTGAGGTCCCTTCATAACGTTTTGACTATTTTAGCATGATGTCTGTCTGTCTGTCGGTCCGTGTACACGTGCAGAGCAAATTTGGTTAAAAGAATTTTTATGAAACTTCATATTTAAGCTTTCGACATCAACAGCACGAGTTGATCAACTTTTGGTAAAAATCGGTTTACTAGAAACGGTAAACTCCCATTTCTAGAAGGGAGTTTAATCGTGTCGGTTTTAAGATTTTTGCGATTATTTCACAACAGAGAAATATTTCGAAAAAATTTATTTAACAAAAGTTGCTATAAAAGAAATAACTAACAAGTTTTATTTTATTTTTATTTACAGTGTGATATCTACAAACATTAAATACAAATTTTTTTAAAATTTTTGTTGCAACATATCCGAATATAATAATATTGCCCCGAAAACGCGGCGTCGGACTTAACGTATTTATAGTCGCTGCCGGGCGCTAAAGATTATTATTTTTTTATCTATTTAAAAATTGTTATTCGAACGAGCCCATTCCTCGTCCGGGCCGGCGTCAAAAGTCTTAGATGTCACCTCCTCTTGGTAGCTTTTTCTGTCTATATAGAACCACAGAAAAACTGTATATTTCAGAACAATGTGGATGCTGTGGACGCAATTATCATTCGCGACAATACAAAATATTATCAACTCAAAAACATACGATAGCACAATTAATGAATTATCTGTACACAGGCTAGACGAGAGGGGGTGGAGAGGATTCCCCGAGAGCGTTGTTCTTAGTGGGCCAGGCTGGGCCCCAATATATTGTTGTTTTCTTTTTTTATTTAATGGACCTAGTAAAAACTTTTTTCCCAGAACCATATTTTCCTCCGGGTCCGGAGTTGGTTCTCGACTTCCTTGTCTGTACGAACATAATTTATGCTTCGAAGAAACTAAAGCCTAATTAATGGTAAAGGTAATGCAAAGAGCCAGTTTACTTATGTTATCATGCGTAACCTTGATAATACATTGACGTAGCATTTATTTAAGGTGGAGGTTTAAAGTCATATGAAATTATTTGAAGTACAATTTCATGATTATTAAAACATTTTTTTTTTTATTCTAATTAATTTTTCTGTTAATATTCCTGTAGAAAAATAGCCCACTCAGTATTTTACTATATTTTATTTTTACATAGGTACTTTAATATTAATCAAATACAGATTTTATTTATGTTATTTGTACTAAGAGAGACAGTAGTAGCAATCTTATTACTGGTTGATTAGGCTCTACTCACACGGGGATACTCAAATCTTGGATACTCGGCGACCAAGAGACGCGCCATATGTTATCAGGCGGCGGCACTCATACGGGGATACTCCAGTCGCGGATACTCGGCAACTACGCAACCAGAGACTAGGAGACTCAGCATGCTAGTCTCCGAGTCGTTCAGTTGCTTGGTTTCCATCATGGCAATTTATATCCTGACGCTTGTTTCAAATGCGGAATGCTTTTTTTGAGTGTATTTTACCGCAGTTTGTTTATAAATTTAGCATATACAGGATGAGGCAACACTTATGTTCATCTTGAGTATTTCCTTAAAAAAAGAGTTAAAAAATATTTTTCAAATAAAACTTATTCGGGATAATGGGGATCAAAATATAGTGTTATCAAACATTTTTTTAAAAATTTGTTTTGTAAGAGACTATCAAATTACACCACCACATATTATTTAACACAATATTTTTTTTTTATCTTTTCAACGGTGTAAAACTTTTATATACTTACATAAGGAATACGAGGAATTTAGAATCAAATTCCTGCAATTTTTTTGCAGCAACAAACAATTCACAATTTATGTTTCTTTCGATGTAAGGGTGTAACCAGAATCTTCTCACTGTTCTCTTCCTGCAGCGGTAATAATAAAACTGGATAATGATATCCTCATCTCTACTACTCTCACTAGACATTTTGCAAAGCGCACTGGATAAACGCACATCCGGAGTCCGGAGGGAACTGAGTAGGTTGATAAGAAACTCGCAACTTCAGTAGTGGCCGTGTGAAGATAACGGGCAACTACAGTCTCGAGTCTCCAAGTCTCCTTATTTCAGTCGCCAAGTATCCGAGATTTGAGTATACCCGTGTGAGCAGAGCCTAACTAGAAAGCGAGATAAGTTTTTGTTTATCGTTTTAACCCTACTTCCCACTAAACCCACTTCTAAGCAGTGATGGCATCCTAAATCACTTACTTCCATTTATTAAATATAAGGAAACAATTTTAAGAGCCTATATAATTATTAATAACCTATAAAATAAATATTACATTTGCAACACTGCAGGGCACGGCGCACGATTCAAAACTGAAGTCAGAGTAATTCGGTTTCCTAAGGTTTCAATAATTTTAAGAAACGGTTCGCGGGAACCGTTCCGAACCGGTAGGTTGCCATCACTGCTTCTAAGCAACTGAACATAATTAAAATTGAGAACATGTCAACTTTTCGTATAAATGAATGATTTTGGATTTATTAATATTTATCAGTGACGTGGCGTAACTTTCCGATCAAGGGATATAGTGAAAACAAATTCATGTAGGCAAAAATATTCTAGCAAATGTCATAAACGGACTGTACTCCAGTTTTTTAATGACAGTTTCTAAATTTTTGAGATTCAGGTTAAGGTCTACTTTTGTCATTAAGTAATTTTTTGTTTGCAACGTAAATTATGTCTGAATTTAACGAAGTAATTTCTGAAACCCTGTAATTAATAAATACGTTTATTTATTTATTTATTATTTTTTTTTTATTCGAATTCGGAGATCCGACCATCAAGAAAATAAATATATAGAAACTCAAAAATAACCCGTACCTGCTTACAAAACGCTTCTTAGGGACCGTAGATCGCTGCGCTGCGTCAAATGCAGAAGGCACTGAAACACACCCGAGCAGCTGTAAACACTACCGGTGAACTCAAATATGCTGACTTTCAGTGTGCTTCCAAACTGGCTTATTTTATATGCCCTGGCATTGCTGCGCACTCGACGTAACCGGTTCTAGCACGAAAACGCTCTCCCTTATTGCACAAAATAAGGCTGCATCCAGCAGTTTTATATCAGCGTCTTTTTAATATTCGACAATTCATACTATAATTCATACTTTGTATCAGTGTTTCCCTATCTTTTTACTCTCGTGGCACATTTTTCAAAGAAGAAAAATTTCGCGGCACACTTATGTAGTCATAGAAAAAGAAATTTATAACACTAGTTTTTTACCGACCGCCAACATATATAAGGAAGGTATTGTGATCATACCGACTTTGACATTTCCAGATTTCGATGGATCTCCACGAATTGAGGTCCCTACATAACGTTTTGACTATTTTTAGTATGATGTCTGTCGGTTTGTTTGCCTGTCTGTCTGTCGGTCTTTCTGTCTTTCTGTCTATCTGTCGGTCTGTCTGTCGGTTCGTGTACATGTGCAGAGCAAATTCGGCTTACAGGATTTTTATGAAAGTTCATATTTAAGCTTTTGACATCAATGGCACGAGATGATCAACTTTTGGTAAAAATCGGTTAACTAGAAATGGGAGTTTACTCGGGTCGGTTTTAAGATTTTTGCGAATATTTCACAACAGAGTAATATTTCGAAAAAATTGATTTAACAAAAGTTGCTATAAATGCAATAACTAACAACTTTTATTTGAGACATTTTTTGATAAGTAGCATAAATTAAACAATTACTGTGTGATGGCGGTCCTGTGGTGGCCACAGCTGATTTTTTTTTCTTTAAGATTTCGCGACACACCCTTTGGGAAACACTGCTTTGTACATTCAACTAAATTGAAGTAATTATTATTAACCATATTCTACTATAACAATTACGAAATAAATTAATAAATTATTTTTTAGCTAAAAATTTTTCACAGAAAAATAATTCCGTCTGATTGAGCAAGGGTTGTGCCACGCAACTAATATTTATACAATAACAATTCTTTAAATTACATATATTTCAATTTGTATAAAAAAGAAAGAGACAAACAAGAAACTTTTAATTTAATATAAAATCACCTCGCAATTGCAAACAGTAGTATATAGTCTGTGAATACAAATGGCACGTAGTATTCGTTCAACATAACTCCCATGCTCCCATGTGCAGAAACCAAATTTCGTCCATTACGTTATCAACAATTAGTTAAACACATTTCAGTGGCGTCACTTACTTTGCTTTGTTATTGACTACGTATATTGTGCGATGTTGTTTGTTTATTTCAGTTATTATTATTTATTTCTCGTGCGTTTCAAGGAATACCGTGTACTAAAATGAGTATAAATGTATTTGAAATACATGATTTTGTTTGTATGGTATCCACAACAATTGTTTAAAACCTTTATGTACGTCAATGTGATCAGTTGTTGATGAGTTACGCGGAAGGTAGAGCAGTTTTAGCTTGTGATTATAATAATTATAACAGATTTGCTTTTCAATAACACACTTTATTAAACAACATAGACGACCATTACAATGACACTCTTACCAACTTAGAAAACTAAAATATTCTAAAATAGAGATCAGGGCGGCATATTTAAAAATACTTAAAACTATGATTGTATTTCAACACCCTCTCTCAATCAAATAGTTTTTATAAATCCAAGTTTCAATTGCTTACAGAATATAAAACTAATTAGTTATTTACTAAACCTAAATTTAAACGGTGCTTAATAAACAACTCGCCTACGAGATTTTTAGTCAAGATGTCAGCGATTTGTTCATTGGTACAAATATATTCTACTGAAACTATTTTATCACTTACTAGGTCTTTGATAAAATTAAATTTAACATCAACATGTTTGAGCCTCTTATGCTCCCACTTTTTGGTTAGCTTAATACAGGATTGATTATCTTCAAAAATTGTAAAATTTGTTTTTGCAAAACCAAGTTCTACCAAGAGATTCGATAACCAAATGCCTTCTTTTGCAGCTTCTGCAAGTGCAACGTATTCAGCTTCTGTCGTAGAGGTAGCTACTGTAGACTGCTTTTTAGTACTCCAACAAACTGTGCCTCCGAATACTTTAAATACATAACCTGTTGTAGATTTTCTGTCTTGTTCGTCCCCAGCCCAATCAGCGTCAGCAAATCCAACAAGATTAACTTCATCGTTTTTATGAAACAGTAATTCAAGGTCTACCGTTCCTTTCAAATACCGTAGAATTCGTTTCAGATTTTTCCACAGCTGTTCCGTTGGATTACTTTGGTATCTGCTACAGAGATTAACCGAGATACTTAGATCAGGTCGAGTTGCCAACATTAAATACATAAGACATCCTACAAGTTCACGTATTGATTTCTGCTTCATTTCTGTAGATTCTGTTTGAACTTTAAAACTACCGGAATCCATTGGTGTTTTAATATCCTTGCAATCGCTCATTTGAAATCGTTGCAGCAAATCAAGTATGTAGCTCTTTTGACTTAAGTAAATTCCATCTTCCGTTTGTCTTACATTTATTCCAAGAAATGTTTTTATTTCACCTAAGTCTTGCATTTCAAACTCTTCTGTTAATTTTTGTTTTAATTTGTCAATTTCATTGTCATCACTACATGCGATAATAATATCGTCAACATACAATAATAGATATATTATAACACCTTTATTTGATTTAATGTATAGACAAGGATCGTTCTTTGATTTTACTAAATCCTCCTTTTCAGCAAATTTGTCGAACCTTTTGTTCCAACAGTAAGGTGACTGCTTCAAACCGTATAGAGCCTTATTCAGTTTACAAACTCTTCCGTCATCTTTAAAACCTTCAGGAATATTCATGTAAATGTCTTCTTCTATTGTTCCATGCAAAAAGGCTGATTTTACATCCATTTGTTTGATCTTCAGTTCTTTAAAGTTAGCCACAGCTAGCAAAGTTCTGACTGTAGCAAGCCTTGCGACTGGTGCGTAAGTTTCGTTGTAGTCGAAACCTTCTTTTTGCATAAAGCCTTTTGCAACAAGTCTGGCTTTATATTTAATAGTTTCACCAGATTCATTTTTCTTTACACGAAAGACCCACTTACAATTTATAACTTTGGTATCAATTGGTTTTTCTACTAAAGTCCATGTATTGTTCTTCTTTAGTGAATTTATCTCGTCCTTGACAGCATTTTCCCACTTTTTAAAATCTGGCCTAATTTTTGCTTCTTCAAGTGTTTCAGGTACGTTTTCCACAAATGATGTAGCATTCAAAGCTAAATGTTCTAGATCATCTTCGTTTACATAATCTTTCAGATATGCAGGTTTCTTTTTCATTCTATTGCTTTTTCTTAGGTTAATTTCTTCTTCATTTCTTTTTTCTTCGGAATTTTCATTTTCTTGCTGATTTTCCTCTTCATTTCTATCAGTGTTATTTAAATTTCCATTTTCATTTGCAATATTTGTTAACTCATGTCCTATATCAACCATTTCGATCACAGATCCGTTTATATGCAGATTGCTAATATTTTTGTTTTCATCAAAGATAACATTTCTTGCTGTTATTACCTTTTCTTTGAGAGGATCCCAGAGTCTGTATCCGTTACTGGTATAGCCAATCATAATGTTTATTTCTCCTTTTGGGTCAAACTTTCTCAATTGTTTTACCTTTGGTATGTGATTGTATACAAGACTTCCAAAAATTTTTAAATTATTTAGATTTGGTTTCTTTTCATAATACATTTCCGCTGGCGTAGCGTTTTCTTTTAAAGCAGCTGTAGGACTTCGATTTAAAAGATATGTAGCGCATAAAATAGCTTCACCCCAAAACATTTTTGGTAGCTTCGATTGTAGCAGTATTGCTCTTCCTTTTTCAATGAGTGTTCTATTGAGTCGTTCAGCAGTTCCATTTAACTCAGGATTATAGGCAACAGTGTAGCGAATCCGAATTCCCTTGACTTTGCAAAAACTAGTGAAATTATTTGAACAGTACTCACTACCATTATCGCAACAAAGTGACCCAATCCTGTATCCAAGCTGATTTGTTACAAGAGCTTCAAAGTTCCTAAAACATTCAAAAGCATCACTCTTTTTTTCAAGTAAATACACTGAAGTGAAGTGCGTGTAGTTATCGAGAAAGGTAATAAAATATCTTTTATTATCATGTGTTGTCGGAGTTATTGGCCCACAGATGTCGCTATGAACCAGCTCAAGAGGTCTTTTAGTTACCTTTCTAGATGCTTTTGGAAATGGTAAACGTGTAATCTTTGACTGCGCACATACAGAACACACTTCAGTATCTTTACTATTTATATTATGCATATTAAGACCTTCTACCATATTATTTTTACAAAGTTTAATTAAATTTTGTTCACTTATGTGACCTAACCTACTGTGCCATGTTTTTAAATCTTTACTTAATTCGCACACGTTTGTCTCATGCTTAGACACTAAGTCAAAACTAAGAACATAGAGATTATTAACTCTCTTACCTCTTACGAGTAATTTATGATTTTTATAAATGGACACATTATTATTTTCAAAGGTTACCGTTAAGCCTGATTTTTCTAATTTTTGCACAGATAACAAATTTTGTCTTAATTTTTCTACATAAAGTACATTTTTAATTTGAGCGTTACAGACATTTTCATTTTCTCTTAATTTAACATTTATATTGCCTATCCGTGTTGCTTTCAGTGATTCACCTGCCTTCGCAACAGCCACTGTAATATTATTGTCAAGATCACTTATGCTATCGAAATAGGTTTCACTATTCACCATATGATCAGTCGCACCACTGTCCACTAACCATGTTATTTTCTTATTTGTAGACGGTTCTACTTCACAATCCATAGCTGTAGCTAGAAACGAAATGGGTTCTTCTGAACTGGATTGGTGTGCCTGCTTCTTGGACCAGCAATTTTTTCTAATATGTCCTTATTTCCCACAGTTGTGACATTTCACTTCCGATGTACCCTTTTTGTAATCGTTGAACTTCTTGCTTCGGGGATATTTGTGATTGTTTCCGTAACCACTATTAAAAGCAGTAGGCTGCGATTCAGCTACATGCATGTCAGAGTTCATCTTTTTCATTTCCTGGTCTAACAGTTTGCCTTTCACGAACTCAAGTGTTAATTTTTCCGGATCTAGGGTTTCAAGAGCCGTTACCATCGGATCGTAAGTTTTTGGTAAAGTGAGAAATAGATGACACACTATATCTACTTTCTCTAAAGTTGCTTCAACCGATTTTAGTTCTCTTACTACTTCTTCAAATTTTATAAAATGATTTTCAAGAGACTCACCTCCGTTAAACTTCATTGCCAAGAGTTTTCTTCGCAAATATAACTGGCTGGCAACACCTTTTCTTTTAAAAACACTTTCAAGTGCTTTCCACATCTGATACGAAGTCTTTTTGTCCTTTATGTACTCAAGGTGTGAGTTCGATACACACTGAACAATAATATTTTTACATTTCCTGTCTAACCTCAAAAAATCGTCACCAGGATCTTCTGTGTTCTGATCTCCAGTGATCATAATTCTTGCCATCAAATTGTGTTATACCGTATTTTTCCACTGAATTGGTTCCGTGAGCCATGCTTTCAGCGTATTTATTTTAACAGTTCACTTTCCAAGCTCTCAATATAAAATACTCTACTTGCCGAATTCTGGGCCCATAACCTGATGAGTTACGCGGAAGGTAGAGCAGTTTTAGCTTGTGATTATAATAATTATAACAGATTTGCTTTTCAATAACACACTTTATTAAACAACATAGACGACCATTACAATGACACTCTTACCAACTTAGAAAACTAAAATATTCTAAAATAGAGATCAGGGCGGCATATTTAAAAATACTTAAAACTATGATTGTATTTCAACAGTTGTTTCCTCGCGCAGATTTTTTTAAAATTATTTATATATTTATTTTACATCGTCCTATTTCTGCAACGAGGCTAATCGCCGATGCCAGGGGGCGAGCTCCTACACCTGGATGAGGGGTGAATGATTGTGAAATGAGAGTAATGTAAACATATTCTCGCCTGAATAATATCACCGACGGAGAATTGAACTTCCACCGCACAAACCAGACTGTTTTCCACAAGTCCAAACTGCCACGATTTAATGCGCTCGGCCACTCCGTTGGCTCTCGCGCAGTGTTTATGACTTAATTTATGATACCCTGTGTTTTTCTTATGTTGAACGAAGTCTACATATATATAGTGCGTTCGAAGGTGAGTTTGCAGTATAGCTCTTATGGCAAATGTGAGCGGTGTTGCCAAATATTGTAAAAGTGTCAAATGTGTCAATTATAATAATATGAAAAACTCGTATTATTTACAAAAATCAACTCTTATAAAACTCAAAATAACACTCAACAAAAACAAACGGCCATTTGTAGAATACTGCGTCTTCACAGATCAGCGTGTTTTAGAGCTGGCAACGTCGACTAGCAAGAAAATGATAGCGTCATTCTGTAAACCCATTAGAGAGTATGAAAAAGAACTACTCCATATGCCCTGTACTGCATACTCACCTTCGAACGCACTATAGAACGAAATGATGCTGGAAAATACCCCTCTAGTACGCAGTTAGACTCGTCCTGAAGAGTTTTCGTCTACTGCGCAAGTTTATTGGGTAACTCTTTCCATTTTAAATTACCTCAAGTAATGCAAACGAATCATGTGCAAATTCAGTATATTTGTGGCACTAAAATAGAGGAAATACCTAGTGGGAGGGTATTTCGGCTACCGCCATGCCACTGCGTTTTCAATTGTATAGAGTTAATATGGGGTCGATTTAAAAATAACATGGTTGGACACAGAATTGTTTGCCAACAAAAAGTTTATATATTTTTCTATAAAACAGGGTTACATTAGTATATATTTTTTTAATATATATTTTTGGTACTAAATAAAATTTAGTTTATAGTTTGTACATTATTTTTACAAGTATTTGTTTAAGTATATATTACAGCACTTAATAGAGTCAAAAAGAAGCCGGCCAATTTTATCGGCATTATATTTCCAATAAAATAAGTTTCTCATGACTATGAGTGTTCCACTACAGTATATCCATAAACAGTATTACATAGTATTTCGCCGGGCACTAAAAGTATGAATATTGTGATATATACAGGGCTGTAAGAAAAATATGTGAAATATACCAAGGTGATTTAGATACTTATTTTCTGGACGAAATAGTTTTTGTATACATTTTGAAAATTTAAAATCTACGCCACTACCGCAACATTCTATTCTATTATCAGCAAGTTCATTAAGCAAAATAAATTGGATTCCGTTTTTCCTAATGTTGTTCAGTATTAATATCGCCGACTCAAATACACAGAGAAAAATCCTACGAGCTAGCTTACCTTACGTAACTAAGGTAAGGTACTAATGCACTAAAAGGCTACTTAAATTCATCATATTTTAAAACCAATTGAGCAGAAAGTCCTTGCAATTTACTTTAGGGCCGTGCTTCCCACATAGAAAGTATAGAGTTAATACCACGGTTGGAAATAACCAGAAAAATATAACGTATATTACGGCCAGACTCCAGCATTATATAGTTGGCGTATGCCAGCGTCCCGATCAGCTATCCGATCGGTCGCTAAAATCTAAATTGGATAATATATATTTCGTAATCGCTGTGAAGTCAGTTATCGACAAGAAATTGCGACCTGAACAAGCCGGTTTCAGTACAGGCTGGTCTTGCTAACACCAACAGTCAGACTGGAGTCACTGAATTTTACAGACGATAAATGTGAGTTGTCGCATAAGCATGGAGACATGCAGCGAAAACTGAATGACCTGACGATTGAATCTGCAAAAGTTGGATTAAAAATTAATAGCTCCAAGACGAAAGAAATGCGGATAAATGAAGCAACTGATAGACCTTTACTGCTCGGTAACCATCAAATCGTGCATGTGGATGATTTCCAGTACTTGGAGAGTATTGTGTCTGTAGACAGTGGCGCGGACATAGATGTGGAAAGCAGAATACGCAAAGCTAGAGACGCCTTCATCCAACTTAGCAGTGTATGGAATTCTGCGATCCACAGTACTTCCATGAAAACTACCATATTTAGGGCATGCGTGATGTTAGTTCTTCTGTACGGCTGCGAGACTTGGTTCGTTACAGAAGCTATCAATAGAAGAGTGCGAGTATTTGTAAATCGATGTCTTCGAAGAATCCTTCGCATTTATTGGCCACGTAGAATATCAAACGTAGAATTGGGGGAAAGAAATGGTCAAATAGACATTAATTTGCAAATAAAAAGAAGAAAGTATGGTTGGTTAGGGCACACTCTTCGAAGGGCTCCTAGCAAAGTGTGTCGCTATGCACTAGCATACAACACTCAGGGCAGTAGGCGTAGAGGGCGACCCAAGAACACCTGGCGTCGCTCAACCCTGCTAGAAATAATTGCATGCAGCTCTCAAAACCAAGACAAAAGAATGTATAAATAACAACATCAGCGACTTGAAGCCTATAGCAGATAGACGAGTTAGATGGAGAAATTTTATTGGGCAGTCCAAAATCACCCGATGATGGACAAGGCTTGATGATGAATCGCTGTGAAGTGACCATTCAACAACTATCAGCTGTCCGGGACAAGGTAGAATGCCGCCAGCTCAGTCTAAAGGTAGATGTGACTATGAAGGGTGGTCCTGTAAACTAACACTCACCTAAGTGCGGCCTGAATTTCTATAAAGATGCCAGTTACCTCGCTTCTACTTGCCCTAAATTCTGGAAGAAATATTTCCAAAGGGATTGGATAAAACTCTCGGAAAAAAACACACACAAAAAATCAATCCAAAAATTTATTTAAAAAAAAGTGTCTTACTCAGCAAAATTTCATTACAGTAATAACGGTCAAACAAAATTTAATGTGTATTACAACAACTATGCTCGGAACTTCGAACGAAGGCGGATTTTCTTCGCTATCCATTAGAACTCAACTCATCTTTTATATAAATTGTACGGGGAGTATTTTGCCACAAAATATATTCTACGACGAAATGTGGAACGGTATCCCTTGTGGTGATACCATTTAGAAAGGTCCAGAAGAAGTACAGAAGTGTAGCAAATGCTTACAAAACCCAGTTTAAATTTTTAAATATCCCCTTATACTATCTATTACGTACTAGTTAAATCCCTTGAGTGAGGAAAGTCATTGACCTCGCGGGGAACGGGGAACTAAGTCCGTCAATGTCTTTCGCACTCCCCTATTTTTTCAAATTAAAATCCGCGGTACTCCGAACAAATATAACTCCACCGGGAACCAGCGTTCCCGATGTACCCAAAAAATACGACGTCCCCCCCCTGCTTTATTCTGAATTATAATCGACTTAAAATAAGAGCAAAATGATGTTGACCAATAGAAATAAAATGTGCTTGTAAGTGGAAACCACACTTCGAGGGACTCTATGTTATTCCAATATATGTATAAACAAAAATTACCGCGCCCCTGGCAAGGTGGGTCGGTGTCAGCACGAACGTCTTGGTCGAACACGCTCGATATTAGGTTAAACAATCCTTGTGCTTTGTGGTTCCTCGCCACGATCTTTCTCACCAGGGGAAACACAGTATCGATAAAACACCCCCAAAGAGGTTCCAATACGTTAACTAAGCAGGGTTGCTTCCGTTACAAAATCAAAAAATAGCACAAACTATACTTAGCTGAGATACACTACAACTTGCAACATCCTGTATAAACGGGTTCCAGACGATACAATAATTTTTGTGGAACAATCCTTCTATAAATCAAGCTAAAATAAAGCTTCCAAACGATGCTCTTCAATCCTTAAATACGGGGAATACTGATGTCAACTTCCGTTCCTTCTTCCTGAACGGAGAATCAACCTCTTCTTGTGCCATTATCCAATTATGGGGCCGTACATTGTACCACTATTTTTATAAAACAACAAAGATACCCAAGATTAGATCTCTGAGATCCGTACAAACTATGTAGCGTGTTAAACAGTATAAGAAAACATACCTTGTATTCAGTAGCGATTTTCGTAGCTCAAATACCCTTAACGGACGAAGAGAACTTCTAATTCCGACGTAAGTCGTATTTTGCAACCAAAACCCTGTATATCCACGCGCTCCTTTAATTTTCTTCAATAATAATTTCTTCAATGAACTCCAATTACAATTAACAAATTTAATTAGCACCTGAATACTCAAGTCCCTGCTCGTCGCTGATATTTTCATTACGTGTTACATGGTTGAAAGAGGGTTAAAAATCCTTTGCATCTGGGTTATATTGGCGGCTGTCTGAGTAGTACCGCTCAGCAGCACCAGCTTACTACTAGATTTACAATTAATAAACGTAAACACATTTCCGTATTATTTCTTGTTGAAATAATAAAAGTAAATGTGTTACATACTATCCCACACGCTAACCGTTTGTATTTTCTAGGATCTAACGAAGAACTTTACTCTAAAACATATGAAATGTTGATATGTGGAAGTGTGAAAAAAAAACATTACCTAACTTTGTGTTTGTTAGCCCATATATATTACTTCCAACCGTATTACTAAATACATTATTTTTATTTGGGAGCCACAGCCGTAAAGTAGATTGTAAGGATCTGCTCAATTGGTTTTAAAATATGATTCATTTAAGTATCCTTTTAGTGTATTAGTTTGTAGTTACGTAAGGTAAACTAGCTCGTAGGATTTTTCTCTGTGTATTTGAGTCGGTGATATTAATACGTAACAATGGGGATATTGCTTTCAGAATTTATTTATATTTACTAAAAACAAACTGCAGTGCAGAACGAGCATTTTAAATACGGCACGCGTAAAAAAGGTTTTACGAACATCAATATCGAATCCTCGTTTAAATGTCCTTTGTTCAACAGTATTTGCGTTGGCCAAAGCTCAAAAATGTTGGTTTATTTGAGTTTTATAATTTGTATACATAATTATAGTATTATTGTTATTTTTGTTTATATATTAAGCTAATAAACATATTTATATGTATGTGATATAATAAAAATGTATTGAGTATTATTGTATTAATACGAAATGTATTTATGTTAAACTGTATTTTTTAAAGGCACGCACTTATATATATAAAGAAAAAATAGAATAGGTTATTCTTCAATCGTTCTTTTTAACAGATTTAAATAAAACAAAAAATTCAGGGACGTTTCGCTTTTGATAAGTTGACGCATCTTCAGTCCGTATATAGCACACATCCATAAACAGATACGGAAAGTAAGAAAAATACAAAATTATGGCACGTCAGATGATAATATTGAACAATGTATTTTACGTCAAATGCATTGTTATATGTGACTACTATTAGGTCGTCAAAGATGAAATTTGTAGAAAAAAGTGAAAAGTTGGTTGATAACTTACAAATATAAGGCAGAATTTTATTCATCAAAGTATGCACCCATATTGTCTATACACTTTTGCCATTTAAGCGGCAGGTTGTTCAGGCCGGTGGTATAAAACTCTGGCAGACGAGAGTCGATGAATTCCTGGAAGGCCAATTTTACAGCATTGTCGGAATTAAACTGTTTTACTATTAAAAAGTTGTCCAAATTACGGAAGAAGTGGTAGTCAGTGAGGGCTAGGTCTGGTGAGTATGGAGGATGATGAAGTTCCAACTCCAATTCCTGTAGTTTTGCCACAGTCATTTGTGCAATGTCTGGAAATTTGTGCGGGTCAAGGAGTTGTATAAGCATGCCAAATTTCAACTCTCTAGGTTTAGCCGTTTGGCTACAATTTTTACCGAACAGACAGACAGACAGATAGACGACAAAATGACGGTATAAGGGTTTTTTGGTCATACCTACAAAATCCTAAAAAAGTATAGTTTACTAAAAATATTTTTTGTTAAAGATCTGAAACACATTTAATTTTTAAAATTAACAATTCCATTGTTTAATGCATAACATACACTCTGTACATAAAATAAAACATTTCCGGATGATCCATTCCAGATGATCTGTTACAACTGTAACAGACGATTTTTTGGTAATCCATATAAACAGCAATAACCAAAAACTTACTCTATTAAAACATTGGAAATTCACAAACTTTTACGTTCAGGTGTTTTTGGAGCAATGAGCAGGTAGTTTTCAACAGTTTTACATGCTCTGTGGTACGTCCTGTCGCAAGATTCTCGTTTCGAGTCACCTACAAACGGCACGTACCAGATCCGCACGGACTGTTCTATACTGAATTAATATAATCGGCTGGCTTTAACAAGCCTAATTTAATATTTGGGACATAAAAGAGAAACATTTTAAGTGTGGAATGAATATGAATGATAAGACAGGCTGTGATAGTACCAGAGAGAGTGATTTTATTAAGGAAGAGATATATATTAAAACAGAATATAAAGTTAATGATGAACATGAAGTGAAAGCTGAAATCAAATACAAGGCTGAATGGGATAATGGTTAGTATCAAGCACATTTACTATTTTTAATGAGAACAATTACAACTGTCACTTAGTTCTGTTGATCACAGTTTATTGTCACAAGCAATTTTTGGATCGTGTGAAAATTCTTTTTCTGTACGCAATTAATTTATATTTGATCTCTATATTACAGAAATCAAAGATGAAAGCACATACAACATATTTAATGATGATACAAATATAGAGGAGATTTACATCAAGTCTGAACCTGTGGATACCAGTCAATATGAAGATGAATCGGAGCGAGCAGCTGTCACAAACATTGGTCAGTAGAGATAGTTTAACGGATGCTTTTATTACAAGGCTGACAACCCTCCGGTTTTACCTTCAATCTACCAGAAAGGAACATCGATTTTTAATTTTCTCTTGTCTCCTGAAAATGGCCTATTTTCTCCCAAAATTAACTTGTTATTACTTATATATTTTTTGTAGTCTTTACTTCATTTCATTCCAACTTTTTCTTTCTTTTTCTTTGAGAAATGTACCAGATTAGGTGAAACATTTTAAAATAATTGCATTTGCTGGGTTGAATGTTTAAGAATAGTAAAAGACAGACTTGGCCAAAAACTAATAAAAGTAGTGTGTTTTATATCCAACATCTATTGAAGTCTGTGAACGAAGATTTAGTTCCCTATGGCAAATTTGCACAATTGAAATAAATAATAATTTTAATATTTATTTATTTAAATGAGTTGTAAATGGGATTAACACCCAACACTACAGTTGTGTTATATATTACAGTTGAAGCTAAAATAAAGTTAAACAGTGCAGACAGTTAGTGTTACAGATCTAACGTGTATGAGGTATAGTTGCTCATAAGAAATTGCCTTTACTGACGTTTCAGTCTTAAAATTGATAATTAAAGGGATCTATTTCTGTGTCTAAATTATTGAAAGAGGTAACCATACGGTTAATTGTTGAATTTCTGGTATTGTTACTTCTGCATAGATGCTCATGGAGCAGATTTTTATTCCGTAAGGAACATAGTGGTACGCTGAAACTAATAAGTGCCAGCAATTTTGTATTATCAACCATACCTGATAAAAAATTTACAAGCCGACTCATGTCCGTGATCATCCTCCCATCATAAACACTTAAAATATTATAATAAAAACATTTATAAAAATAGCTAAAAATATGAGAAGTGCAAGATTTTACAAATTTATAAAACTAAATGAAGAGTTATTAAATGTGGCGCAAAGTCTGGTTCAAATATCTCACAGACAGAGAATCGTTTGCGCGGTTCATCACACTTGCAGACGATTTTGGCGTCTATAGTCTTGTGTTGCACCCGAGCGTCGGGGATTCTCACGCGTTTATCCGCCGTGGCAGTTATATCGACCTAATATCGATCGAGTGATTGAAAAAAAAAAAAAAAACAGAAATTTAGTAATTATGAGTATTTATATTTCAGAGACTCTCGATACTCGTAAGACATATTGCATATCATCTACTGACGACATCTCCCAGTATAACTACAACACCAATATTATCATCACTGAGGAGATTGACATTAAACCTGAATGTGGAGATGACGGTGAATATGGAGAGAATGTAGCTAGACAAGATACAGGTCAGCTTATAATTTAATATTATTGTGTAGGTTGTAAGCTACCAATACTGTTATTTGCAGTATCTATTTACTGAGAACAGGGGTATATCCAGACTTCAGTATCTGTTACTTTCCTTACACTGAAGACGAAGTTCTGACAATTATAAAAAAATTAAAAAATAAAAAATCAGCAGGACCGGATAATATTCTTTCTCAGAGGGAATATTTCCGGATGCATTAAAGGTGTCAAAAACTATCCCAATACATAAAAAACATTCAGTAACTGATATGGCAAACTATAGGCCCATTTCCATCACATCTTCGTTTTCAAAAATTTTTGAGTACTGCATGTTAACACGCCTTTTAAGCCATTTAAATAAACATAATGTAATATGTAATAATCAACAGGGTTTTAGAGAAAATCATTCTACAATGACAGCCATTCATTTATGAAATATATTACGGATGCTTTGGATAGGGGTGAAACCTCTGTTGGTGTCTTCTGTGATCTTAGTCGAGCATTCGACTGCGTTAGTCATGACATTCTAATAATAAAATTAAATAAATATAGAATTCGTGGTGTCGTTGCAGACTGGTTTACTTCATACCTCACAAATAGATTACAGTTTGTACAGTTGACATTTAAAGATGGAAAAGGTAATATAAAAGATGAAAAGTCAGGTCTTCTTCCCATTAATCTCGGTGTTCTCCAGGGATCTGTCTTAGGCCCCATTCTATTCCTACTTTTTATTAATGATATTAATTATTACGTAAATTATCATCTAACAATGTTCGCCGACGATACATCCGTTATTCTCTCAGGCAAAAATATCGGAGAAATAAATGAAAAAATAACCCCTCTTATACATGAACTCAACAACTGGTTCCTGTTTAATAAATTATACTTAAATGCCTCAAAAACTAACTATATGACCTTTAGAACCTTGCAAAGTAATAATCAAATCAATTTAAATATTAAAATAAATAATGAATATCTAAAATCAGAAAATGAAACAAAATTTCTAGGCCTGTACATAGATGAACATTTAAATTGTAAAGCCCACTGTCAAAAACTACTAAAATCATTAAATTCAGTTCACTTTCAAATAAAAAATTTAAAAAATATTGTAGGTCATGAGACAATTATTAAATTTTATTACGCACAATTTTATAGTAGGCTTAAGTATGGAATATGCTTCTGGGGATCATCAACTATGGCAGATGACATATTTATATCCCAGAAAAAAATAATACGTTGTATAGCAAACAAAAGACGCACTGAATCATGCAGACCACTTTTTGTAAAATACAAATTATTAACAGTTCCTGGTATTTACATCTTAGAGTTGCTGGTCTATGTATTTAAAAATCAAATATACTTTGCTCGCCATTTGAACCAGCATTCATATAACACCAGAGGGAAAGATTGTTTCAGAACTCCAGCAAACATGCTGGAACTGACAAAAAAATCACCAAAAACTGTTGGTATTAAATTATTTAATTCACTGCCATTTCATGTCAGAAATGAAACGCAGTTTGCTGTATTTAAGAGGAAGATTAAGGTATTTCTTATAGAGCATTGTGTATACTCAATTAATGAATTTTTGAAAATTTGTAAGGACTGGTGTTGTCATGCCAATGGGGAACATTAATTTTGGGTAATTTAATATATGATTTTGTTGTTTTATTAATTGCATAACTTGTATTACTGATCAAGATCTGTGTAAAATTGTAAACTCATGTACTGACATATCCTACATGCAGTCCTGTATTTAAAGGATCAATAAATATTATTATTATTATTATTATTGGGGTTTGTCAGGTCTTGACAAGCGTCCACTAATCTCAAACTTCAGCAACCTTTTGAGCCGCGTCATACTAGAGAATAGTGGAGCTAAATACACACGACTGCATCCCAAACCCTGGCGATATGCAGCCGCGGAAATTACGCCAGATCCAGTGCCCGCACAATGCGGAGCGACCCGAGCAGCACTGCTTTCTGCATCCTGCAGATCAAAGAGTTGGCAGAAGATCTACAGGCGGAAATGGACTCGATTTCCCTTCGATAGGAAGCTTTCATGCCACCCAAAACACCAACTATCAGGACTACAAGCTTCACTTTATACCCCTTTTTTTTATTATTATTATTATTATTATTATTATTATTTTGGGGTTTGTCAGGTCTTGACAAGCGTCCACTAATCTCAAACTTCAGCAACCTTTTGAGCCGCGTCATACTAGAGACTAGTGGAGCTAAATACACACGACTGCATCCCAAACCCTGGCGATATGCCAGGGATATATTATTATTATTATTATTATTATTATTATTATTACTGTCTCTGGATATGAAGTCATTTCAACTCTAATAGTTCTGTTAAAATATAACCCATTCGCATCTATATAATTTTAGCTTGGTAGCTGGGGCACCGAAAGAGGGTCCGGGCCCCGGCAATAGAATTTTCCGAGCCTGGGCCTTTGGAAAACAATAATTTCTCCCCACCTGAAAAACGAGATCTACGACAGAAAAAAAAAAAAAACCTGCCATATAAACTGTTTTTAGGGTTTTGTAGGCATAACCACAAAAAAATCCTTGTTACGTTACTTATGTGTCTGTCTATCTGTATTGTAGAAATTGAGGCCAAACTCTAGGCACTCTCGCCCAACACCCGAGTCGAAACATGCAGCCTGAATGAACGCAATCAAAAGCCGCCCGCTAACCACCGCTAATTTATGCTACCTAACAATTTATGAAAATTTAGTCACAATAAAAATTAAATTAAAAAATCACAGCAACTTTTTCTGCATTTGCTTCGTATTTAATTTTCATTAAATTAATAAGAAACATATTAAAAAATTGCTTTATATTTATTTCAGAAACGTATTACTCACTATTAACAATGTGCTTTCAAAGAATTTCACTACTATACATAATTTATTTCTTTTACCTTAATACCTTAAAAACAAGGCGAAGTACGAACGAATACCTCGAAAACAAGCAGACGAAGTTTACACTAACAATTTAATTTCTCAACTGTTAAAAAAAAATGTATTATGTATTTAATTTAAAAAGAAAGATATACACTACTTCAATTCAAACTACTTCAGGTCAAAGAGTTGTATAAGCATGCCAAACTTTCTATGTACAGCTGTTTGGCTACAATTTCTACCGTACAGACAGACACATGAGTTACGTTATAAGGGTTTTTTGCTGGTAATACCTACAAAATCCTAAAAACAAATTTCATGTAGAGTATTAAATATTAGTGATTTGTTTTTACTCACAGTATCTGTAGCTATTAGCGCGTATCATAGTCAGTTTTTTGCCTAGACTAAAATAAAATAACAAATAAAGCAACACTTGCATGGAATAACACTAATAAATTAGATACATATCTGTTCCAATAAAGGAACAGATGTGCGGTATATTAAATATATTTTAATAATAAATTGACATCCAAGAAATATTTTCAAGATATTGCTCATTTTAACGCAGTTACAGCTCTCTGTTAGCCGCCTTCACGAAATAAAATTTATTTTGTTATTTCCATGCTGAATCGAAAGAAAAAATCGATTTCTGTATCACTTATTCATTTTGGCATCCATAAGTGGTTTTCAAAGACAGGTGGTCTTGAGTTTTCAAATTACAGGCTAAGCTTTTATTTTCATTAATATATTTTTATGAATTATATACAATATAAAAGAAATGTAGTAGTAAGTCCCTTATGTGAATATTTTGAGAACAACTGATTTAATGTAAAATATATATTTAATTGTCTTTAAATATGATGATCAGGCTCGGAGTGTGTGCATTTCGTTTCGTTGGGAACGAACGTTTCTTTGATTAACGTTTATGTTTATGAAGAACTTCTCATCGATCAGCAGTAATAGGCTAACATGAACATATTCCTGGTATCTTCTCTCTATTTTTTCATAATTAGATGAAACCTCTCACCCTGTTCTTCTCGTAGGGCTACTAAAATTTCGGGAAAGTAGTCGACATAAGAAAGTATTTATTCATGCTGTATCCAAGTAATCGCCGCTTTTATAACATGTTTTCTATAAGGTCTTCCATACTAAGGGTCTATCGTATTTATAAGTAACTACTTAACTACATCCTTGATTGCATTCCATGCTTGCCCCTCTAAGTTATTCATGCTGTCAGTCAATGTAGAATCATTAATACGCACTCTTTCACTTAAGCCTCAGATAAAGCTAGAAACTGTTTAGTAATGATATCACATGAACTGCATGTCTACTACAGAAAAAAAAAGTCAGTATTATTAAATAATACAAGGCGTAGTGCATTACAGTAATTAATAGCAATCCATAAATTATTGAATTGTATAGGGCGTGATAGGGTAAAACAAGCCCAATTATTAAATAAGCGCATTTGTTTTGTACGGAATTAACAAAATTTACCGAAACAACAAAACCTTTGCAGGCCTGTGGTATAATTTCTAAAATTTTATTTCTTAAAACAAATCTTAGAGGGGGGAAGTAATTACTCCCAATATCCCTCCCGGGCCCACCACTGATCACCTCCCTATAAAACTCTGAAATGTTCGAAAATTACACTTCACATTAATTTTTGGCGTTGTAAATTGTTTTAATTGTAATCCGTACTACTGTTTACGTGTTACAGTATACAAATCATTAAAATTTTGAAATTCGTTTTAAAACTAGCAATAGAAGTCTGTTTCTCATTCCCTGTCCCATTTCTTTCCACGAACCACGAATAATACATGTATATATAATCCGTCTCAATTTGTAATACGAAACTAGATCTGGTTACTTTGGTGACTGTTGTGGTGTAAACAGACTTTGGCGTATCCGTGTGAACCAGTACTATGATAATATTATAAATGTATTATAAATATACAACATAAAAAATGAACTTTCCCTGTTAGTTACGTATTACAAAATGAGACAGATAATACTATTTTAATTACCTTTGTTTTTGTTTGCAGGTAGCGCATCATCTTCCAGTAATCCAGATGAGAATTGGGTGCCAGTGTCCGTTAACAAGTCCAAACAGGTTAATAGAACACAATCTGTAAAAACAAGTAATAAATGTGATTTATGCGAGAGAACATTTGCACGAGCTCAGTATCTTGTTGCACATAAGAGAGCACATAGAAATGAGAAGCGATTTAAATGTGACCAGTGCGATAAAACATTTTCAAATAACACAATTCTAATTAGACACAAACGAGTACACTCTGGCGAGAAACCATTTATATGTGAACAGTGTAATAAAGCATTTTCGCAAAAACCACAACTCATTAATCATATACGAGTACATTCTGGCGAGAAGCCATATAAATGTGAACAGTGTGGTAAAGCATTTTCAGAGTCTACAACACTTAATGTTCACAAGCGAATACATTCCGGAGAGAAACCTTTCAAATGTGAACACTGTAGTAAAGCATTTACAATGTCATCAAATCTCATTACTCATAAACGAATACATTCTGGAGAGAAACCATTTAAATGTGAACAGTGTAATAGAGCATTTTCACAATTAATACATCTTTCTAACCACATGCGAATACATTCTGGAGAGAAACCATTTGCATGTGAACAGTGCAATAAGACATTCGCAGTTTCCTCACATCTCGTTAGGCACAGAAGAATACATTCTGGAGAAAAACCATTTAAATGTGATCAGTGTAATAAAGAATTTTCGCAAAAAGTACAACTCGTTGGTCACAAACGAGTACATTCTGGCGAAAAGTAATTCAAATATGAACAGTGTATTAGGGCATTTTCAAAGAATACAAGTTAAAATTCACAGGCGAATTCATTCTGGATATAAACCTTTTTTAAAATTGGTGCACAGCATCGATAGCACTTTGCACCTGTGATAACTGGAACAAATTTGGCTAGTATATGTAACGTAAGTGTATAGCTTGTGATTATAATTTCCTAGTTTTGTACTTAATTGCCCGGAAAACTATTTATTTAATATATTATTTTTACATAAAATCTTCTATAATATTTAAGTTAATAAACAATAATGTTCTGTTGAAAACAAGTGGTGGTCTATAACTAAAAAGGTTAATTTAACGTTAATAATTGTATAAAATATCAGTTTTTTATTCAAAATTTCATAAATCGACAAGTTCATTCCTCACCGTTAGTGTTATCATTTGGGTGAGATAATGGCTCTATGTGAAATCTGCGGCTCATTAACAAGAAGAACGTTGGCGTAATTGGTTAAAAGGTGGTTGCTTATTATTATATATCGAAAAAGATACAAAATATGATTTGTCAGAATTCAATGTTAAAATATTATATTACAATCCAACCAAGTTCTTATTAAGTCGAGGTCATGCGTCGCTGCACGTCCAAGATTTGCCCAATTCGATGACTACGAATAATGCCGTGTCATCAGCACATGACAGTATTTTTCCATTTAGTTTTAATTGAAGCATATCATTTTTGTAAATTATAAAAAATAAAGGTCCCAGTATGTGCCCTGAGGGACACCATAAGCTACAGTCCCTTCTTGGCTTTTACATTTATTTATTTTAACTTGCTGTTTTCGGTTATCTATATAGCTTTTCAACAATGCCAATGGTGTACCTCTAACTCCATATCTTTCAAGCTTTTCTATTAATAATTTTTGATTTTTGACAGTGTTGAAGGCCTTGGTCAGATCCAGGAATACAGCGAGACATGTCCTCGACTTATCTAAGCTAGAATAGATGTATTCAGTCAAGGTCACGATAGCGTCACTAATTGACTTACCCTTACGAAAAACAAATTGAAGCTGACATAATATATTATTTTTTTCAAAGAATAAGTACAGAGTGTTGTAAATTAATTTTTCAAAAGTTTTGCCAGTGTGGATATAAGGGAAATCGGGCGATAGTTAATAAGTTCATGTGACAATCCAGATTTAAATATTGGTACAATAGTTTATTTAAAGTATTTGGGAAAATAGCCTTTTGAAAACATTGATTGAATAATTCAGCGACGGGAGTTGCGATATTGGTACAGATTAATTTGAAAATATTACTCGTGATGTTATCATAGCCAGGGGACTTGTTATTACTTGAATCTGTTGGAGACAAATAAAAAGATTTATCATTAATAAGAATATTGCTGATCATAGCAATTTGTTCATTTTTATTTATATTAATAATTTTTTGCCGATATTTAAAAAATGATAATTAAATTTATTTGCAATATTTTTAACACAATTTAATTCACTGTTGTCACATATATGTATATTTTTTTATTTGGTTGTGATTTTTTTCCATTTTTATTATTATTTATAGACTCGTTTAAAATACCCCATTATTGAACAGGATTTTTATCACATTTAAGTGCACCGTTAGCCGTTATTTTTAATAAATCTTTATCTGAAGGGAAATGTCCTACAGAATGGAAAAAAGTTTTAGTTGTACCTCCCTTCAAAAATGGCGAAAAAAAAAAACATTGTTGAGAATTATTGTCTTATTTCTAAACTAAATGTCTTTAAAAAGTATTTGAAAAAATCATATACAAACATATATATTCATTTTTTAAACCTTATATCAATTCGGAACAGCATGGATTTGTTCCAGGAAGGTCGGTATATACAAATTTAATATCATTTACTGAGTTAATTTTAAAAACTATGAGTAGTAGAGAACTAACCGATACAGTTTACACCAACTTCTCTAGATGCTTCCACAAAATAGATCATTTTATACTTATATGTTAGGTCCACAAACTTGGAATTCGGAGTAACCTACTCAATTGGTTCATTTCATATTTAGCTGATAGGTACTTGTCGATTGTTCTGGGAGGTTTCTGCTCATATTAGGTTCAAATAACTCCGGTGTGCCTAAAAACTCACACATAACAACTTAAGTGTTTAATATTTTTATTTATGATATCTCACAGTGCTTTATGTCCGCTAAATTCTTGCTTTATGGTGACTTAAAAATTTTTCCCCCAACTTTTAACTTAGATAGATGTTTATTGTTATGGTTGGTTTATATACGGAACAAGAATAAGGAATGGGAAATAAGAATAGTATACAAGAATAAAAAATATGAAACTGTTTATATCGGACATAACATTTCGTCGCTGCGCCTGTGTACTTGCGTTGGCCTGTGTTTAACGGTTGTCGTTTGACAAGTTGTTGTGTTTAATATAACCTTTAAAAAAAAAAAAATCAGTAAAATGGATTTAGAAGATTTTGTAAATTTATTTGCTTGTGTTTCACACATTATATTGTCCTTTCCAACCTGATTACAGCTGGAAAACATGTGTTGAACAAATTTTATTACGGCCGACATTTTGACCATTGTGCGCATGCTTATCGTCTCTTATTCTTGGAATAGGAATAAAATGTTAAATGTTACCAACTATTCTTGTGTTTAAGTTAAATTTCACTCCTACATAAACCGATATACGGCGCAGCCATGTTTTAACATCTGTGTACTATTCTTATTTCCTATTCCTTATTCTTGTTCTGTATATTAAACAACCATTACAGTCAGACTTAAATCGTTTTTATGTATACTACGCGCGTAATTAATTATTTTTAAATATTAATAAATGTTATATTAAGTTCTCAAGAAAGATAAATTTAATAAACTACAATTTTAAACTTGGTAATTCAACAATACAAACTGTTACCCATATAAGAGATCTGGGTATAACTGTAGATAATAAATTATTGTTAGACGTCCACATTAATAATATAGTGAAAAAATATTAATTTTGGGCTTTGTTATCCTCACAAGTTTCAACTTCAATAATCCACTAACCATACTGACTTTATTTAAAACGCTAGTACGCAGTCAAATGGTGTTTGGCAGTATATGCTGGTCTCCGCAGTACTTTACGTATATCAACAGATTGAAAAGAGTACAAAAAAAGGTAAAATTCATGAACTATTAATTTCCCACTTTCAATTTTAATCTACCATCAATGGAAAATCAGCGGATCTTAAATGACTCAACAATAGTTTATAAAATATTCAATCTATGCGTATGCTTTAATAATGAATAAAATATTTATTATTATTATTATTTAACAACGTAATTGATAGTCCATTAATGCTCAATTTCTTTTCCCTCAGAATATCTTCATATTGTTAATATAATACTTTATAAGCAGTAAAATAACATAACCTTTAAAATAACGTAATATGACAGAATGTTTTTATACTTCTTACTTTATTTATAACTGATTCTAAATAACAAAATACAGTCTATGTATCCAAGATAAAACATACATGATATCTTTTTTTTAGTTGAAAGCGAATGATATCCAACACAGATCATATAAGAAATAATGATTTCCTATTAGTTTCTCACCAAAATACAAACTATGCCACTAACTCACCCGTTTCACGATTATTCACTTTATTCAATCCTTATCACTCTAACTATAGTTTTCATGATATTTTCAATACAAATATTACAGCATTTAAAAAAATCTGTTATAATTATATATATGTATATAGTTTCACATATTATAGCTATGAGTAATCGAATCATGTTTATAATTATATCATCTTGTGTTAGTTAAATTTAATGATTTATGTTAAGATTTTTGTAATAATAGTGCCACCCTATTATTGGGACCTCGTGTTCTGTTGGTGTGGCCAAATAATAAAAATAAATGAAATAAACAAAGCATTTTCAATAACATCAAATCTCATATAACACAGACGAATACATTCTGTACAGAAATCATTTCAATGTGAACAGTTTATTCAGGTATTTACAATTTCATCACATCTTATTAGATGCAAATATATACATCCTGGAAAGAAGAAATATGAATGTTAAAAATGTAATAAACATTTAAGCAAAAGGTTAATCCTGTTAAACATAAAAGAATTAATGCTGGCGAGAAACCATTCATATGTGGTCATTGCAATAAGGTTTTTGCACTTTTGACAAATCTCATAGACATAAACAAATGCCTTCTAGACCAGCCCTGTAATGGTTTGCGAAGGAATAGGACCCTATTGCGTTGCGTTTTAAAGACGGTTCGTTTTTTTTTTTTTTGGAGTGGGAGGCTATGTCAAATGAAATAAAATGCTGAAAGATTCCTTTAAAGCAAACAATTTATTTAACAGTCTTATGTCTCAGAAAACGTATACATTTTTTGTCAATTATTGTATTTGTTTACATTTACTCTGGAAAGGAATTCAGATTACCACATAAGAATAATTATATCAAGTTACATCTATCGTACTTAAATCATGCAATACTGTATCTCTATCATTTATTTTATTTATTTATTTATTTATTGTGTTTGGGTGGTCAACAGAACTATTCCATTCCTAGAGACCCCCACTAATTACATATATTATTTTAACATGTTACATATTACAACATATGATACAAAAATATTTTTACAAGTTTGTGTTCAATTTTTTTACAATTTTTCAAATTTACAATTTCGGTACAAAAAAGAAAAGAAACAATGAAGTATAAAAGTGAGTAAATTACTCCATTCCTGTTAGTGTATCATTAACTATGATTTTAAAATTTGAAAACGACAAGAAGTAAATATCACAATTGTTAAATAATTTATTGAACGTATGCATGGTTCTGTTTAAAGGAGAATTTTGACCTAAGTTTGAACAAATTTTATTATTATAAAAAGTATTAGTTTTTCTTGTTTGAACGATTGGCGTATTGAAATTAATTAGACTCAGAATGTCAGTTGAGTCTATCATATTATTTACTATTTTATATATAAAATTCATATCCAATTTGATTCTACGGTGTTCTAGGGTGCAAAGGTTAAATTTGGCCAGGCGATTATTATAAGAGGGCAACGGATCATATCTATAAAATTTAAAAAAAATGTATTTTGTGAAACGGTGTTGAATTGATTCTAGTTTATTAATGTGTGTATTATATTGTGGATTCCAAATGACACTGTTGTACTCTAGCCGGCTGCAAACTAGAGATTTAAATAGCATTTTAAGTGAATTTTGTGATTTGAAATGTTTACAAGAACGCATTATGAAGCCGAGTTGTTTATATGCTGATTTGGTAATTTTATCCACATGGTGATCGAATTTTAACTTGTTGTCGAAATAAATCCCTAGGTCTTTAACAACACTGATTTCAAGCAGTGACGTGCCTCCTATTTCATATACATATTTTATAGGAAAAAGTTTACGTGTGAATGTTATACTATTGCATTTGTTTATATTTAAAAAAAGTTTATTAACCTTACAGTAATTATTTAAAGTTTGTAAATCATTATTCAAGTTAATGCAATCTTGTAAGCAAGTGATGACTTTGTAAATTTTTAAATCATCTGCATATAACAAAAATTTTGATTTTAAATATTTACAAATATCGTTAATGAAAACTATGAAAAGAATAGGGCCCAGATGGGAACCCTGGGGAACACCTGAAGTCACTTGAACATAATTTGAAATACAACCATTTATCGCCACTGCTTGTAGCCTATTGGTTACATAACTTGCAATCCATCGCAATAGATTTCCATGAATTCCAGCTTGCGACAGTTTAATAATCAATAGATCGTGATTAACTTTGTCAAATGCTTTTTTGAAATCTGTGTATATAACATCAATTTGACCAGAATTATCTAAAGAATTATTTACATGCTCAGTGAATAAAAGTAAATTTGTCAGTGTAGATCGTTTCCTACAGAAACCGTGTTGTTCAGGAATAATAACTGATTTTAAATTATATGATAAAAAATCTGTAACAACACTTTCGAATACTTTTGCAAATATGTTTAACTTGGATATTGGGCGATAATTAGTGACGTCATTCAAAGGGCCGTTTTTGTGTATTGGAGTGATAATTGCCATTTTCCATTGATCAGGAAAGATTCCACTTTTCAAAGATTTATTGAAGATAATAAACAACGGCTCACTTAACGCCTCAGCACAGTTTTTAATAAATATTGCAGGAATGTTATCAGGGCCACATCCTTTAGTGACGTCGAGATTATTTAAACGTTTTAAAATTGAAATTTTACTAATGTTTCTAATGTTAATACTATCTGAAGTGTTAAGTGTGCTACTGGTGTAATTTAATATGTTGGAGGTGGATTTTGGCTCAAACGTTGAATGAAAATATTGACTAAAAATTTCGCAAACATCATTCTTGTTTTTTGCATGGATGTTTCCATAAAATAAACTCCGTGGAATATTTAATTTTTGTTTTTTAGTAGAAATGTAAGACCAAAATTTTTTTGGATCATTTGTTATACTCTCTTCGGTATTTTTTAACCAGTCAAAGTAATCTTTTTTAGTAGCTACTCTTAAACGACGTCGAAGTGTGGAAAAGGATAAGTAATCTGAAGTCTGATTATAAGTTTTCCATTTTTTGTGGAATTTATTTTTTTCATTTGCCATTTTTATTGTTGATGTTTTGTACCAAATGGGAAATGAATTTTTATTAGTTTTCTTAAAAGGTACATTTTCTTCAATGACGCTATTTAAAATGTTATAAAAATTATTAAGAGCTAAATTAATATTTTCGGACTTTACCAACTCATCCCAATTAATTGCCCAAAGAGCCATGTTAATATTGTCATAGTTCGCTTTTAAAAAATTACGATTGGGATTATTTTGTTTATGAAAAAATTGTATTTTATTTAAATAGTAAGTTATATTTAACGGCATGTGATATTCGTCAACTTTAACAATAGGGTTCTCACATAACGCAACTGTTATATCTTCATTGTTACTTAGCACTAAATCTAGAATATTATTATTACAATTAGGTAAATGATTAAACTGCAAAACACTTGTGACTGAAAAACAATCCAGAAAAATTGATGATTTATTATCTGTGGCAATAGATGGATTTAAGTAATGTACATTATTATTATTATCTGGCATCCACGTTAAATTAGGCAAGTTAAAATCGCCAACAATAAGAAAATCATCGTCTGGATAATTGTTACGTAAATTAATTAAGTTATCAATTAATATATTCAAGTCAGCTAAGTTTTTATAATCAGGCAGATATACATTGCATATATGTAATTTAGATAATATATTTGGTAAAGACAGACTTACCCACAGATCCTCACAACATAAGGTTTTCCAACTAGGTTGTTCAGTAACTAAAAAACTATTCAAGAATGCAGTTATTATTCCGCCTCCCCTTTTTTTGTGAGAAGTATGAACGTCCCTGTCTCTACGAAATACTTGATAATTATTAGTAAACAATTCACTATTGTAAATGTCATCACTTAACCAAGTTTCTACAAGAAATATTACATCATATTCACACAGACTTACATTCATGTAAAAATCATTTGTTTTTGTTTTTAACCCGCGTACATTTTGATAGTAACAATTGAGTGATGATTCTACTAATGACATAGTGATTTATAAAAGAAAAAAGTATTGAATTTAAAAGGAATAACAAAATCAGTTTAATTTGTACAAGGAAGCTTCGTTTGGTATATGAATAATTTTAGAATTCTCGTTCTTTCTTATCAAAATCTTACTATCCTGTACCCATACAAATTTATAATTCTTTTCGCGACAAAAGGTTTTGACTAAAAATAGTAGTTGTTTATTATTTAATGTTAAATGGTCAGATACAAATATTTTGTTTTGTGTACTACGGTTAAATCCAAAGTTATTAGTTACTAATTTATCTTTATTCAATTTAGTAGCGGATAGGAGATTTTGTTTTACTAGTCTGGAGGTAAATTTGACAATTATTGGTTTTGGTCGGACGTGGCTTGAGCGGCTTGGTACGCGATGACAGGCATCAATGGAAGCAGGATTAACCTCTACACCAACTATATCTCCAATTTTCTTAACAATGTTTACAATATTTTCTCCATTTTGTTCAGGGATTCCGTTTACTTCTATATTATTCCTTCGTGAATATTGCTGCATTTGCTCAACTTCTTCTTTTAATAGAGCATTATCTTTTTTGACCTGGTTCAATTCGATCTCAAGACGCTCTATCTTCTTAAGAGCATCATTAAGATCTTTTATTTTAGTATTGAAGTTATCGACACTTGAACTGCAGAATTCGACGGATGTAAGCATTTCGTCTTGCTTCTTCTTGAGAACATCAAAAGAAGTAAGTAATTTGCTAATCTGAATAGAAACTTCAGTGAAATTTAACTTGTCAAAGGACTTGGGGTTTTGGCACTGTATGCAATTCCATATAACCCCAGAAACGGCTAGATGTTCCGTAAAATTTGATGGCAAGTTGGCGCAATTGAGGTGATAAATTTTTTTACAGATATGACATTCTGCACCAGAATTAGTTCTGCTAACTAGCCCTTTACACACCGCACAATTAACAGGCATTTTTATTTACAACAAAATTTATTTCTATGATTGTATGAATTAAATAACTTTTAAAAACACTGGTTTAAAAACACTGGTTAAAAACACTGATTTAAAAACACTGGTATAACGAAATTATACGTCATAGGCAACGAGTGCGTTGCTTATTATTTGAACAGCAAGAACTTGCAGGTTTAAAGAGGTTTTGCACACACCCACACACACATCATGCGAATACTATTCAGTGATTGGGTTTATCTTTATTCCCATTTGTTCATATATTCAGTGTATATTTCGCTTTTGTCATATATTGGCATTTATGGCCGACTATTACATTGTAACCCCCAGCCCTCCGATTTGCTAGCCGGAGTGACAGTTGTTACTGATCTGTCAACCATTCTGATATGACGGTTCACTACGGTTGTGAGTCGTAGTGACCGGGACAATGCCTATGCGACGCGAACACGTAGACATTATCGATGCGTGCGGGATATCCTCCACCGTGGTATGAACTAGGAGCACGTTTAGTCTCTGAGACCTCTGCCCACGATGGAAATATCCATAGTGCGAACTAGGAGCGCAGTTAGTCTCTGACTCCGGCTTGGTAGACCTGAAGCACCTCCACCGTGGCGTGAACTAGGAGCACGGTAAGTCTCTGAGTCCTATGCCCACGAAGGAAATACCCAGTGTGTGAACTAGGAGCGCAGTTAGTCTCGACTCCGGTTTTGACCGTCACGGGCCGTAACTCCCGATCTGGCCTCGAGATCTGACAACGTTGAATTTATATAACATCAAGCAGCTCCCAGTGCTAAACGGAGAATTAATTTAACCATATTTGATCCTGTTTGTAAAAGAGAGACACATATACATTCCAAAAACCACCAACCAATAGTTAATAAATTCTCACGACACAGACTAGTTAAAAGTTGTTTGAGGCACGTGTTGGTCTGCTACCCTTACAAATGTGAAATTCTTAGAATCTTAATCTAAACAACACATATGTTTAAAATTAATATATAACCGTCGTAAATCAATCAGTAAGCAAGCTCTTGTTTAGGCTTGTGGCCAAGAGTTATGGTAACGCATAATATAGTTTTTGTGTATTACTAATGAGGGGTCACTCACCCGCAGGGTGAGACGCTTAGAGGGTCGTGCCAGATGTAAAGCAGGTAGTCGCGGCACTTTTTCAAGTAAAATATATTCAACTAAATATTATGCAAGAGATTTTACCTAAAATTCAAATATAAAATATAAAATTTTTGCTATGCCCGTCTGAAAGATTATTTGTTTCGATTGATAATTATATTGTGGATGGCACAATTATTGAAATACAATTGCGGTTCTGCTGACAGTTTTGTAACAGTATCGGTGGATATCATTGTTGATGTTGATGGAATTATGTTTATTGAATTGTTGGTTTGACTATATACAATTGATTTTAAAATTTGATTTCTTACGTTGATCTTATTTTGAATAATAATAATAATAATATATATTTATTCATGAACTATACAGAGATAGTAGAATTTGTCATTTACATACATAGTAAAATAATAATACTTAAATATACATATATAAGAAGATAAGACATAGAATGGAAAACATAATTTTAGACAATTTTTTACCGGGAGCAATAGTCCAAATGTAAGGTGTCAGATAGAAAGTCCTGAACAGAGTAATACGCTTTCTGTAATAGGAAGGATTTTACTTTATTTTTAAAGGTAAGGATCGATGATATATCCTTCAATTCTTGCGGTAGTTTGTTATAAAGGACACAAGACATATAAAATGGACTTCTTCTACTTTTTGATAGTTTAAAATATTGTACTCTTATATCATTGGCATGTCTGGTGTGGTAGTTATGCAGATCTTTGTTTAAATTGAACATCCTAGGATTTTCTTTTACAAAGGTAACCGCTTTTAGGATATATATTGAAAAAAATGTTAGGATGTTATTATTAATAAACCAGTCTCTACAAGAATCACGACTATTTAGGTTAAAAATTAAACGGAGTATTCGCTTCTGCAAAATGAATCCCCTTTTGCTCTCAATTGAATAACCCCAGACACAGACATTGTAGGCCAAATTTGAGTAGACCATCGCATAATATACCTGCTTAAGGCTATTTAGCTGAAGGAATTGCTTAAGCACTTTTATACAATAATAGGCTTTCTGTAGTTTCTTGCATACGGCATCCACTTGCAATGTCCTGCTTAGGGAGTCATCAATAACTACACCAAGAAGTTTTGTTTCAATATTGGGTTCTAATGTAAAATTATTAAATGTTATTGAGATATCCGTTGGGTTTTTATTAAACAGAAGTAGTTTATTCTTGGATTCGTTGACAATTAATTTGTTATTATAGCACCACTGGTTAAACTCATTAAGTGCGATATTAATTTTATGCTCAAGTACCCTCGGGTTGTCAGCCATAATTAAAATTGAAGTATCATCTGCAAACATGATTAATAGATCAGATGATATATGATTAGGTAAATCGTTTATAAATAAAAGGAATAAGAGTGGTCCTAGCACAGAACCTTGGGGTACACTTAGTTTTACTTGAGTGTTTTGAGATTTGTCACGACTAATTTTGACTATTAGCTGTCTATACTCGATGAAGGATATCAACAATCATTAATTTTATCTCTAATACCAATAGCTTCCAACTTACTCTTTAAGATTTGCGCATGTAGGCAATCAAATGCTCGAGAAAAATCGAAAAAATTGCAGCAACAAGCTTTCCTTTATCAATATTTTCATAAATACTTGTCGTGAATGATCGTATTGCTGTTTCAGTTGATTTCCGGGCACGGAAGCCATGCTGACATTCTGATAGTATCTCGTATTTGTCAAGATATTTGATGATTCTGTCTTTAATAATCTTTTCAAAAATCTTAGAAATAATAGGTAATAGCGAGATAGGTCTATAGTTTTTTATATTTAGACGGTCACCTTTCTTAAATATAGGTTTAACGAAGGCTGTTTTTAAGATTGAAGGAAAAATTCCGGAGTGAAAAGAATAATTTACTAGGTATGATAGTGGTTCTGTTATGTATTGAGAATTTGCTTTTAAAATGCTGGAAGGCAATTCATCGATACCAGCATACTTTTTGTTTGGCATATCTGCGATTATATTGTGGATTTCTTCCGGAGTGGTTTCTAAAAAATACATGGCATTGCAAGTGGAGCCGCCCTTAGGAGAATAATAGTTATTTGGGTACTTATTATTAATTAAGTTGGAGGCAATATTTGCGAAATAAGTAGAAAATTTGTTAGCCACTTGGTTGTTATTAGTAATTCTGTCACCGTCCATTACTAATTCAATTTTGGCACTAACAGTTTTATTTCTGCCTGTGGTTTCGTTTACAATATTCCAAATTACTTTATTCTCGCAATTTGAGTTACGGATTTTTTCGCTGAAATACTTTTTTTTCGCAAAATTAATTTTATGTTTAAATTCTTTTTTTTGTTTTCCATACAGAGACATGATGTCATTTGCGTGAGTAGATTTAGCTAGACAGTACAAATCTCTCAATTTTTTTGACATTACCTGTAACTCGGGTGTAAACCAGGCTTTTTTATTTTGAATCTTATTAAATTTTCTAGTAGGACAGCTAAGATTAAATGACCATAGAAGAGATTCGTAAAAGTAGTCGAACGCGGTATTAAAATCTGTCGCACTGAAAACATTAGACCAGTCATTTCTACCGAGTAGGTATTTTGAATAGCGAATGCTACTTGGTGAAATATCTCTCTTTATTATGGAAGCATCTTGTTTATTGTCTGGCAATTTCGATTTAAATTTAAATATTTGGCACAGATGGTCAGATAGATGAGGTTGGTAGTTACAACATTTGTAATCCTCCTCTGTGATATTAGTAATCACGTAGTCAATAAGGGTTTGCGAGTGGTTAGTGATTCTAGAAGCATCTTTTAAACACATATGTAATTTGTAGCTATTTAAAATGTCAAGTAGCATTCTCTTATCTAAGGACTCTATCAGAAAATCTATATTTAGGTCACCACAAACAATAATGTTCTTAAATCTAGTAAGTGTTGTTTTTAATAAGTTGTTAAACTTTTCAAAAAACACATTTATATCACTATTAGGTGATCTATATATGGTTATCAGACAGTACAGTACATTATTCAAATTAAAGCTTATACCTGAACATTCAAATAACATTTCCTCAGATTCCCGACTAGTTGAGAGTTTTGTGTACAATATTTTCCCTACAATATATTGCTATACTTCCCCCTTTGTGTTGTTTCCTGCAGCTAGCACTGGCAAGAGAATAATTTTTAAAGTTAATAATGTCTATGTACTCGTCCTTTAACCAAGTTTCTGTTAAGCAAAAAATACTAGGAGATTGAGCATGTAGAAAAAATTCAATATGCGCGAGTTTCTTTGTTATTGACCGAATGTTCAGGTGAATAATTTTACAAAAAGATTTCCAGTTTTCTGGAGAAAACATATTGGCTTTACTTCTAGGAACTGTAAGACTGGCTACTTGGGGGGATGTATTGTTTTTTAGGTGATTGTGGATTTTGCACGACTTAGAAAAATTGAACTATTACTTGAGTTTGAAGCTTGAGTGAAGTTTGCACTGATTCCGCCTTGGGGTGATGGCACAGCAGGAGCTGTAACCTGCGATGGGGGAGGGAGCTCCGATGTCGATGGGGGTGGATGACTGTAAGCAGGGGGAAACGCCAGCGGCGATTCCGAGAGTTGCATTGATGGTAGCGATAACTCCGGTGCTGTTGGCTGGAGTGCCCTTAGTGGATTCTGCTTGTCCTGGTTCTGTTGGCTTGGAGTCTTTTCGGTATACGTCTGGATCGATTCTTCTTGGAAGTGCGTTGGTGAATTTGGGTGGCTACTATTATGCGAATACACGATGCCATTTTTATTATTTTTTATTAATTGGGTATATTTTAATATTACCTCACATAATTTAGTTTTATCAACTTGATTTAAATGTAGGCCGTGTTTGGTATAGTCCTGTCGTTTTAAAAATATATTTATGTCAAATAGTTTAAAATTAATATTATTTAGTGACAAATTAAAAAGATATTGGTTTTTATCAAACACAGAGTTATTAAAGCTTGGTTTATCATACCGATACGGTATGGTGTTTATTACTAAATTGGTGTTTTCGCATGTTTTTATTATGCTTTTGACGGTTTGTGCAAAATAATTAAAATTGGTATCGTTGGCACCTGCAGTAATCACTACGGTATCCTCTTTGGTGAAATTTTTTATTAGTTCTGATAAATTGTCGCACACTAGAGCTAGATTAGCATTAGGCTTAAAAAGATTTTCACATTTGATATCCTGTCTTGCTGATTCTAAGATCAGGGGACCCAATTTTCTCCCGTGGCTATCAGAGAGCAAAAGAAGTTTTTTGGAGCAGTTTGGTAGATCACATTTACTATTATTGATTGTATTATTTACACAGTTAAGTTTATTAAGAGGATAGTTAGTTGGGAAGGTTGGTATGGTAACATCTGGGATTGTTTGTGTTGAGCTGTTTTTCCAAATGGTGCAATCTGGCTGCGTTGGACTTTTACGTTCGTAGTCAGTTTGTATACCAACAGTATGGCAAATTATTTTTTGACTTATTTTTTTTACTGTTTTGGAAAGCGACTCGATATGGGTTTCTTTAGCCTCCATTTTTATTTTAAGTTGAGATATAGTTTTCGAGAGGTTGTCCTTTTCTTCGTTTAATACCATAATATTTCCATTATGGCGAGCTAATTTGTTTCTAAGATCAGCTGTTATATCTTTCATGTCCATTTCATTTTTTTTGGGGAAGTCATCATAAACAGTAATATTTAAATTACTAATATTCGGTGACGACACTTCTTTTACTTCCGTTCTTTTAGGAGTATGCAATCTAGATTATTTGGCCGCATTCCGTCTTGTAAGATATGCTTTATCCATTTTATGTCATACAATTAAAAATGTTGCGTTTAATTAATAAAATAAGTAAGATTGTCTGTCATTAGCGTCAGGTATTGTAAAATATATCATAAGGTTGTCAATAGATAAAATAATTCATTCAAGTAGGAATATGTTTGTGACCCTCAACTTGAGTGACGTCAGTTATAATCCTTAGTTTAGATTAGTCAGTATCAGTTTGGAATGGATTGCAAAGTTCCTTGACCTGAATAAGTAATCACATTTATCAGGTGGTAAAAAATATTTTTATATATTTTATAAACCACTATAACTGCTGACTCGTCAACGTAGTTACGGCTACTGCTGTAGATTTTCATCCACCGTTCCGTTTTTGTGTGGTTATACCATCACCAGCATCAATTAATATGTGGCAGAACTGCGGCGAAAGCAGTGTCCGGTGTACAAATTGGGATTTGGAAGATTTAAGCAACATGGTGTTTACTAAATTTTCAATTTTAAATTCCAGGAGATTCAAGGATTTTCCAAGTGAAAATTTAAAAAATTCCAGGATAATTTTCATAAATTTTATATTATTCAAAATCAATTCGAAAACATATATATATTTCCACTCACTCATATACAGCGTGATCCAAGAAATTGGATTTAATTGGAAAACTTTTTTATTACCAATTTTACGAAAAAAGTCACTCTTCGAAAAAACTCCTTTGTCTCAAACCCTCAAAAACGTTGTCAAATTTGTTTACGTAATACAGGGTGTTCAGAATCTAATGAAAATCCTCACTGGTTTATTAAATGCCGAAGTCAATATTCACAAAAAAATCAATGTTTAGTGCGGTCTTATGGGAAAACATTTATTTGGACCATGTTTTTTAAATTTCTTATAAAATTCATTTATTAACATTTTGGCATTAACATGATATTGCAGTTGGATGAGGCCCTCTCACAATTTTCACTTCCTGTAAGACAGTGGTTAAATGTAAATTTTCCACAAAAATTGAAATTTCCAAATTTTTCCATGTTTGAGACAAAGCAGGAGTTTTTTGAAAAGTGACTTTTTTCGTAAAAAAGTTTTCCATTTGAATCCAATTTCTTGGCTCACGCTGTACATATATATTTATCACATTAATTCATCCAATAATAATTATTAATACACTAAACATTAAATTAATACATTAAACATATTAATAATATATACATAATAATATTCAGTTCATTTAGACTTCATTCTAATACTGTATATTTTCAGATTAAATAAATTAACAAAAAACTGTTTGGTAACAAAAAAATAATAAATAAGTATAATACAGATGAACTCGGATATATCGTACCCTAGATATAACGAACTCTCACTTATAACGAATAAAAAAAATTTCACGTAACACAAAACCTATAATTACTATGTACTTAGTGCTTGCTTATAACGAACCCGTTTATAGCGAACGCTCGCATATAACAACCAAGTTCTCAGCGAAGGTCTCGGTTTATAACGAACGAACCACGTCACGAAAGAGTGAGAGAGGCATTTCGGGCGTGCGGCGAGCGTCGGCGCGTTAGTGATTCTCCTTTATATGTATTTACTTTGACGATAAATGCTGGTGCTCTACTCATTTGATTATTGTGCGTTTAGTTTAGTTTGTTGAACTGTTGAACAAAAATGTCGAAACGAAAGGTGCTTACGATAAAAGAAAAGCTGAATATTATTGCCGAACTGGAGAAAGTGTGAACTAATGGAGAAATATGCCGAGAGTTTAATTTATCAAAATCTACTGTGTCCACTATTAAAAACAATAAACAGAAATTAAAAGGAATGTTAAATTAAAATGTTTCCAAAGTAAAGAGAATTAGAAAACCTGTAAGAAAGTATGTAGATGGTGCCTTATTAAAATGATTTAGTTACCAAAAAAGTCAAAATGTGCCAATTAGCGGTGACGTTTTAAAGTCTAAAGCAGAAGAATTAGGAAAACTGACCGACGAAAATATATATTTTAAATATAAATCGTTTAGACTTCAAATTTTTAATTCAAGGAATTGCGCTGAGATTCAGGTATATTCAAGGAATTCAAGGTACAATTTCAAATTCCAGGATATTCCAGGATTCCAGGAGTGGTAGACACCATGGGTAAGTAGCAATTTGTTTTCCTATGTTACCAAATTTATTGACTCCTACGTTTTGTACAGTGCATTTATATTTTACTTAATTGATAAAAAAAAATTGGCGTTATACAATTTTCTGGATGAAGATTCATATATTTCTTGCATATATCATAATACTTTCCCGTAACTGTGAATTTTCTTGTTATTTTTGTATCTTTAATTGTAACTAAAAAGGTTGATTTAAAGTCATTTACATCTCTAAACTCCAACTTGTGCAGCTCATGTCTTCTACAAGCTCTCATAATACCAACGATACATACCACCTTGGACAATGAATATTTAGCATCTGGGGCTATTTCAATAAATTGCTTTATTTCATTTGTAGAAAACGTATTAACCTTCTTGGGTTGATACCTTTCAGATTTTCTTTTCAAAAAGGTTTGTAATTTGGGAAATTTGGTTATGTCCATATTATATTTAATAGATAATGTAAATTTCAAAATTGAATAATGTGACCATAAGCTTGATGGTTTTAATTTTTCAGATCAGTTTTAATTTTTCATCAAAATAAACAATAAAACATTTTCTCCACGACCACTATAGAATTTACCAATTCTAAAACCAATTTTGACTACAGAAAGTTAATATTCTAGCACAAGAGTTGGAATATTATTCTAAAGCACTTATCTTCTTATGCATTTTGCGTGTATTTCATTCCATCACTTGTTATGGAATAACTATTCCATGCTTGTTGTCTTTTGTTTTTGTAGGGTTACATTAAGATATATGCAACGTTTACATTAAATAAATGCAACATAACTTCCTACCCTAAAATAGTGGCCGATGTGCGGCAAAATATATTAAAATTAAACAAATAATAAATAAAAAAAAATAGTTTAATTAATTGATTTATTTGTTATGTAATATAAATTATTTGTTAAGATAAAATGTTTGTTAAAATAATTATTTGTTAATTTTCTTTTCTTTCTGGTGGTCGTGGAGAAAATAGGGTCTGTGACTCGGTTGGAAGAGAAAATTCGATGCTCGTGGTTCCTCACGCACGCCTGCGGCTCGCGCTCTGAATATTCCACTCGCATCGAATTTTCTCATTCCAACCTTGTTACAGAATATACTATTCTGAAAAGCTGCTAGCTTTATTTTCTTTCCAATCCATAAATTGCGAATAATTTTTTTTATGTCCCCAGCAAACATTTTTATCCGGACCAGTACTGGTAAAGCACATACTCGCCGGCATTGAAAGTAATGGGCCAGTGCTGGCATTTCGTACTGGGCCAGTACCCCGGTGTCCCGTGGCCCTTAGCTGGTCCATTGATGTATCAGTTGCTGGCCCAGCAACGGTAAAGTGCATTGAAAGTAATGGGCCAGTGCTGGCATTTCGCACTGGGCCAGTGCTGGCATTTCGCATTGGTCCAGTGCTGGCATTTTGCACTGGGCCAGTACCCCGGTGTCCCCGTGGCCGGTAGCTGGCCCATTGATGTATCAGTTGCTGGCCCAGCAACGGTAAAGTGCAAAATAATCGCATTAGTTGCAAGATTTATTTCTGACAGACTAGTGCTTATATTATACCCACTCTCTAGTGTTTCAAATGTAATATATGTGTACTTACCCAGTATTAAAATAAATTAATGGTTAGGTGCAAAATAAATACTCATTTGGCCATTTTCACCATCGTTGAATAAATTTATTTAACAAGTAAAGTTGACAATATCGCATCGGTTTTAAACTATTAATGAAGAAATTAACATTGCTGTCAATAGAATGATGCGATATTGTTAACTTAAGTTGTTAAATAAATTTATTCAACGATGGTAAAACTAGCCGATTGTAAATTGAATTAACAGTTATAATTTATTGATTTATTTATAAATATTAAATAAATATAATTTCAGGAATAACAGGAATTAGTTTCTTTAATTTATTAATTTAATGAAGAATTTTAAGAAAATGGTTTTCTGCCATTTCGGTCAAACCAATTTCATCCTAAAGATAAGGGGTGACTAATAATTTTCGCCAATATTCGTCTTGTATTATCTACCACATCTTTTCCCCCTGACTTGAAGAGTGCCAACCTAAAGAAATCATACTTGTTAAAATAAATTCAATAAACAAATTTTATAAGCATTAATGCTATAAGCTGTTCACTTTTGTAAGAACAAACTAGATCTGGTTATTTTGGTGATTTTTATAGTGTATTACTGACTTTTAGAAACTTGGTTATATTGTAAAAAAAGCTTTACAGTTTTGGATTAAGTTTGTATTATTTTAGGTTAGTATTATATTTACAAAATATTTAAGATGTCACTATTCAAAATGAAATATGACAAATTATATTTTTTAAATGACATATTTATAATCTTGTATCAGATTTATTAATAATTGAAAATTTTATTACATGAAAAAACTATGATTGAACTAAACTAAAAATTAAACAATTTAATATGAAATAGTTTGTGTAAACTACGTCCTTAAATCTAACAAAACACACACAAATCACAATAAAAAACTGTATAATGCTCACAATCAATAACTATTCAAATACACATAAACTGTTCACCAACACGTGCCAACTTGAACTCACAGAATATCACTTGTACCGACCCTCGAAGGCCACGCCATTAGGGTGTTTTATGACTAAGAACGGTCAGACTTTTCAAATTATTACATTCAAAAAAAGTTATAAACATAAGCACTGGCCCGCTAGAAATAACCTTGGATTAATACAAATAAGGAATGCTTATAAAATGCTGGTAAAGTACTTCGTATAGGCAGAGTGCGAAATACAAATGTGAAGTACATTATTAATACTGGCGTTGCACTTACTTCTGGTGCCAGCAATGTACCAGCGTAAAAGCAGTTTGCCGGCGTTCGGCCGTTAGTTCAATGTTTGCTGGGTCTTCACTGATTTTTCGAGCAATAAAATGTTTGCCGTTCTGGTGGCTCGTTCTGTAATTTCACGTGGAGTTAAAATTTCACTTTCATTCTCACTATCGCGCATTTTTACCGATTTTATTTTCAAAAAGCACGAATATTGTAAAAATACTAGTCAAATAATAATTAAATGTCCAAATTGATATATTTGACATTTGTTCGATGCTCATAGCAACCCAGCAAACATTTTTATCCGGACCAGTACTGGTAAAGCACATACTCGCCGGCATTGAAAGTAATGGGCCAGTGCTGGCATTTCGTACTGGGCCAGTACCCCGGTGTCCCGTGGCCCTTAGCTGGTCCATTGATGTATCAGTTGCTGGCCCAGCAACGGTAAAGTGCATTGAAAGTAATGGGCCAGTGCTGGCATTTCGCACTGGGCCAGTGCTGGCATTTCGCATTGGTCCAGTGCTGGCATTTTGCACTGGGCCAGTACCCCGGTGTCCCCGTGGACGTTAGCTGGCCCATTGATGTATCAGTTGCTGGCCCAGCAACGGTAAAGTGCAAAATAATCGCATTAGTTGCAAGATTTATTTCTGACAGACTAGTGCTTATATTATACCCACTCTCTAGTGTTTCAAATGTAATATATGTGTACTTACCCAGTATTAAAATAAATTAATGGTTAGGTGCAAAATAAATACTCATTTGGCCATTTTCACCATCGTTGAATAAATTTATTTAACAAGTAAAGTTGACAATATCGCATCGGTTTTAAACTATTAATGAAGAAATTAACATTGCTGTCAATAGAATGATGCGATATTGTTAGCTTAAGTTGTTAAATAAATTTATTCAACGATGGTAAAACTAGCCGATTGTAAATTGAATTAACAGTTATAATTTATTGATTTATTTATAAATATTAAATAAATATAATTTCAGGAATAACAGGAATTAGTTTCTTTAATTTATTAATTTAATGAAGAATTTTAAGAAAATGGTTTTCTGCCATTTCGGTCAAACCAATTTCATCCTAAAGATAAGGGGTGACTAATAATTTTCGCCAATATTCGTCTTGTATTATCTACCACATCTTTTCCCCCTGACTTGAAGAGTGCCAACCTAAAGAAATCATACTTGTTAAAATAAATTCAATAAACAAATTTTATAAGCATTAATGCTATAAGCTGTTCACTTTTGTAAGAACAAACTAGATCTGGTTATTTTGGTGATTTTTATAGTGTATTACTGACTTTTAGAAACTTGGTTATATTGTAAAAAAAGCTTTACAGTTTTGGATTAAGTTTGTATTATTTTAGGTTAGTATTATATTTACAAAATATTTAAGATGTCACTATTCAAAATGAAATATGACAAATTATATTTTTTAAATGACATATTTATAATCTTGTATCAGATTTATTAATAATTGAAAATTTTATTACATGAAAAAACTATGATTGAACTAAACTAAAAATTAAACAATTTAATATGAAATAGTTTGTGTAAACTACGTCCTTAAATCTAACAAAACACACACAAATCACAATAAAAAACTGTATAATGCTCACAATCAATAACTATTCAAATACACATCTTAGAGTTTACACATCAGTTTTTAAAAACTGTTCACCAACACGTACCAACTTGAACTCACAGAATATCACTTGTACCGACCCTCGAAGGCCACGCCATTAGGGTGTTTTATGACTAAGAACGGTCAGACTTTTCAAATTATTACATTCAAAAAAAGTTATAACCATAAGCACTGGCCCGCTAGAAATAACCTTGGATTAATACAAATAAGGAATGCTTATAAAATGCTGGTAAAGTACTTCGTATAGGCAGAGTGCGAAATACAAATGTGAAGTACATTATTAATACTGGCGTTGCACTTACTTCTGGTGCCAGCAATGTACCAGCGTAAAAGCAGTTTGCCGGCGTTCGGCCGTTAGTTCAATGTTTGCTGGGAACCTTCATATTGACCGAATATTGGCCTGATCCTGCATTTTATTGGTAATAAACTTGTATAGCTCAGTCGCTGACACAGCGCAGTTCGTCATTTTGCGTCATAGCTTCAATGACAAACTTAGTGGCGAAAAAATAACTAAATCGATTTTTTTGCATGTTAATTATAGACTAATATTGCTCTTTACTCTTTTATTTTACTAAAACATACCTTTGGAAGTCATATTTAGTTTGTGTTTGACAGTCATTTTGAAGGATTACAAATTTTAAAAATGTTTATTTAATATAGTGACATTTGTATTCCTGAATAAAACGATGTTTACATCTTTGACATTTAATAATAGGTCTGTTGTGTTTTGATACTTGCGTACAAATATCTAACTTATAGTAATTTATAAAAACCTTTTTTATTTAGTTTGTTGTTTAGTTAGTAGTTTTGTGTGTAGTTATATGTTTTCTTATAGATTTTCTTATTTGATTTTGTGTGCATAGTTTTTAGGTTATATTCAACTTATTTCTATTTTCTTTTCTTTGATCATATTTTTGGATCACATCAGTCCTTTTTAGGACTATTTTGCCTATTTGAATAGTTTATTTGTTTCTATCCTGTTCTTATTCTTATATTTTCATTTCATTTTGAAACAAGTCCTTAGTTACATTATTATTAAACATGCCCAAACGGCTATCTCGACAATCGAATTTAATTATTTCGAAATTAATTTCATACTTTGAAAAAAAGAAAGAAAACGGTGGGCCCTTATTAAAATAATAAATAAAAATAAAATAAAATAAAAATTATATTGTTCAACTTTTAATTGTTTTATTATAAATTACAGAGAGTCTCAGATGCATTAAAAGTAAGCATACGAGTGGTTCATGAAATATCTGGTAAAATACGAAATGTTGAGGTACCATGGAGTCCCAAAAAGTTACGACCAGGATCAAAGCCAGTGACCGATGTGGATTCTTTTACCGAAACAGCAATAAGAAATGTTATATACGAAATGTATAGAGATAAACTGCATATAGCGTGTTCGTCTCTGTTACATATTTTAAAAACACGTTCTATTTTTAATGGAGATATCTTTATATATATATAATTTATGTTTAATATTCTATATTACGAGAGATATTCATAAACTAAGTTTCGTTTCCAAATGTTCACTTTCTGGATATCCCTCATATTATAAGTACATATTATTATATGTATATATTTTTATTATTTAATATTAGCATTTTTGATTATTATTTTTTTAAATTAAGGTGTAACAAGTTTGAAGATAATCTTAAAGAATATTGGTTTCAAGTGGATGAAAGATAACGAGAAACCTAAATTATATGAACCAGGTTTCGGGCACGAACAAAGTTTAAATATGTGGACCGAAGCACTGCAGCAAGTTACATCAGATACGTCGAACAGTACCGTACAACATACGAAAAAAAATATATTAAAGAATGGTGGGACAGAGAAGTGCTATTTGATAATAATGATGTTACACCATTGATAATGGTGTTCTTCTTCTCATATCTAATCGCCTTAATACATTTTCCGTCTCGCTGGAACCTTATAATAATTTTCTACCTGTTAATGTTGATATTGTATGTGCCAAAATAACTGTAAATACTTCGAACTATTACGTTTTCACTTTATATATACCGCCTGCTTTGCAGTCTCAATATTATGAAAGTATTTTTGCATTTTTTGAATCTCTGCCTTTCTTATATAACAATAATTTTATAATTTTGGGCGACTTTAATATCCCCGAACTCATCTCCAATCAGAACTCAAGAAATGTTAAACTACTTACCAATTTTATGTCATACTTTAATATCATTCAACGCAATAATATATTAAATAGTAATAATAATATTCTTGATTTAGTACTGTCTAATAATGATTGTGTTGTTTCACGAGAAACTTCTTTAATATTTAATAGAGAATACTCATCTCATCCAACGCTGAACATAGTTATGAATACAACTTTACCCTCTAACCATAAGTCTGATCACTTTATCACTTCACGTATATATAATTTCAGAAAAGCAGATTTTATTAAGCTATACAATTTAATTGGAACTTATGATTGGAATCAATTAAAGTCGTTTTCAAATGTTGACACTGCAGTCGCCTTTTTTTACTCGACACTGTATAATATGTTCAATGAGTGCGTTCCCTCTAAACCTCATAAAAAATCTCACTTCCACCCTTGGTTCACCCGTCAGACCCGCTTAGATCTTAATAAAAAGAATCACTTTTTCAAAATGTTAAAAAAAATTCCAAATAATAAATATTTCTTAATAAAATATAAATACTTACGTACTAAAATCAAATCAGACATAAAATCGTCATATAATGCCTACATCAAATCTTGCGAGTCTTCAATTATATCTAATCCTAATAAATTCTGGAGTTTTATCAATTCCAAAAAGTCTAATACATCTCACCCTAATGCTATGTCACTTAGTAACGATAATTTTACAACTATTCCAACTATTGCTAACGGTTTTGCTGAATTTTTCAAAAGTGTATTTTCTTCTTCCACTTCTTCTCCTCGTCAAGACACTCTTCATAGCAAATCCGCTAATAATCAGGTTTTGTTATCATATATTTCCAGAGAGGATATTGAAGTTGCGATAAAAAACACAATCAAAAATAATTTGTCAAGCGGCTCTGATAATATACCTAACTTAATTATTAAAGATTGCTCAACACCTACTACAGAAGCACTTTTTCACATATTCAATCTTGCTGTAAAATCATGTACTTTTCCTACTGCATGGAAAATTGGTCGAGTCACTCCGATTCACAAATCTGGCGACAAGAGCATAATTAGTAATTACAGACCAGTAACTGTTCTTTCAAACTTCAGTAAAATATTTGAAAGTATTATCTACAAGACCATTTATTTTAATATAAAAAACTGTCCGTCTTTTTCTCAACATGGCTTCATGCAATGTAGATCCACAACAAGCAATCTATGCTCTTTTACGCATTATGTTTCTTCTGTATTGGATAATAAAGGTCAAGTAGATGTTGTGTATACAGACTTTGCCAAAGCCTTTGACACTATTGATCATAATATTATCATACAAAAACTTCAGAGCTTTGGACTTTCTCCTTCTCTTGTGTCATTGCTCACATCATATCTTTTAAATCGTTCTCTGTTTGTTACTTTCCGTGGTCAACAATACTTCTCACTTTCCAGTTACTTCCGGTGTGCCACAGGGATCAAATCTTGGTCCTCTACTATTTCTAATATTCATCAATGACATCAACGATGTCATAGGTAGCAAACGTCTGCTCTTCGCCGATGATCTTAAAATATTTTGTTCTGTTTCTTCTACTAATGATTGCTCTAATCTTCAAAAAGATCTATCTAATTTAAGCACCTGGTGTACCAAAAATAAACTTCATCTGAACCTCTCCAAATGTAAAATTATTTCTTTCGCTCGAAAAACTACGCCCATTATCTTTCCATACTCTATATCTAATCAATCTTTGTTCCGGGCCGAAAGCACCGTGGATCTGGGTGTTACATTTGATTCCACGCTAACCTTTAATCTACACTTAGATAAAATTTGCTCTTCTTCTCTTAAAATGCTGGGCTTCATTATTCGCAACTCTCGCACCTTCTCTGACATCAGTGTAATCTTCACACTATATTTTTCTTTCGTACGATCTAAACTAGAGTACTGCTCTCTAATTTGGAATCCTATTTACGACGTCCAGAAAAAGGTTATTGAAAAAATTCAGTTCAAGTTTTTAAAATTCATCTACTATAAAATCATGGGCTCCTATCCCCCACTTGACTTTCCATATAATACACTTATTCATCTATTTTCAATGAAAACTTTAAGTGAACGTCGGGACTTGAATTCATTAAATTACTTAAAAAAAACTTATTTCTGGCAAGGTCGACGATCCCATATCTTTACAACAACTTAATTTTCACACCCCTATTCTCCGTACCAGAAATCCATCTCTTTTCTACCTTCCTCAAGCTCATTCCAATTTATTTCTCAAATCTCCCATAAACCGTATGTGCTCAAATTATATTCTAAATGAATCTGTTGTAAATCTTTTTTGAATTTCTGTATCATTTCTCTTTACTCTATTATGTTTATATGCTATTTTTTTAAAAAATATTTATATATGTATATATTTGTTTTGTTACTTTAAGATAATCTTTATTCTCTTGATTTTGTAAATTATTAATTATTGCTGTGTTTATCATATTTATATGTTTAGCTTAATTTGTACCTGTCCATTTATTGGTTAATTCTGTTGGACAGATGTAATGGAAAATAAAATAAAATAAAAATAAAAGTAAATGCTGACAGTAGTTCAGATGATGAATTCTTAGATAGTTAAGACTTTTTTCTCTGAGACATAAATTCACATATATTATATATAATAATGTAATAAATTGGAGCTATAGAGTTAATATTTATCTAAGTATTTGTATGTAATAATCAAAGGGTAAAAATATTTTTAGTTTGTTTCTAACTCATAGCCGTGCCTGTATTTTAATTTAGAAAATCCATTATAAATTCAATGGTACGCACGCTCATGATACCAATTAAAAACATTTAATTGGTTTTTCCCTGTCTTTGGTAATAATAAAGTAAATATAATATTTACATGTCTTTATTTCTACAAAAACTGTCAACCATAACCAAACCTTTAAAATTTAATTTATTTTAATCAAATTCAATCTGAAAACAATATTTTGTTATATATTATTTAGTTTAAAAAAGTCATTTATCAAAAGTTCTATACAGCGGGTTGCGGATCACGGCATACAAATATGTATTACATTCGTTAAATGGATATCATGTTACCGTACCTAACCTGACGTCACTAAAATTTATATTTACACACAAAAGAATACATTTAACCTATAAAAGAACAGTCTAATATAAAGCACTATTTATCACCCACAATTAAATGTTTTATCAATTCTATACTCTTGTTTAAAAGTTTAAAGTTTAAAACAAATACGAGGGTGATTCAAATATAAACGTTTTTTTTTGTGTAAATTTATTTATTAATAATATACACAAGTGAAACCTTCAGTTTTTCTCTACATAACTACCTTCATCGCTCTACACACTTTTGCCAAGGTTTTGGAAGCTTGCATATTCCTTATTCAAAAAAAGTTTGAGGGCGTCAACCAATTGCGCACACGCTCCTTGACATCTTCATTGTTTTCGAATTGTTACCCTCCAAGCGATTCTTTCATGGGCGCAAACAAAAAATAGTCACAATTTCCCAGTACATTTCCTTCAATTTGCCTCTTGTCAACATACGTGTTGAACTACATTCTAATGTGTTGATAAACATTATTCAATTGTGATGACTATTGTCTTTTAATTGCTGCCAACAATTACACAAATGAATAATGTTTTCAAAACAATAGAGCACTCCAAAACAGCTGATCTCTAAAACAGCTGTTAGTCCGTGGAGGGTAAACAAAGTTTGATTCGCCATAACTGTAGTATGTGGGGAAGTACTTTCAAAACCTTATATATCATTTTTATTGAAATATATTGCGATTTTGTTATGAAAGCGAGTTGATTTTAATAAAACACAGATGCCTACTTTTAGTTTTGTATTAAATTTTGGAAATTGGAAAGTGAGCACAAAGACGTTGTGTATGGTATGGGAAGAAAATTTCAATTATTAACAATGTGGACCTACACATTAACTGAAAAGGATCTCTCATATAGTCCAGATATATTTCCAGCAGTTACAGTCATGCACATCACTGGCTATTTCGTGTTAACCCACATTTTCTACACAAAAAAAAAGCAAGAACATGCTCTCATGTTCTATAGCAAAATATCGGAGTGAGACAAGGAGTAAAACCTAATATAATGTGTTCCATTCGAAAGAAAAAAAAAAAAACATGCTGTGACAAGTGTGTGCCTCAATAGTGAAAGTGTTAAAAAGTCTCTTCTGTGTGTTGGTAACTTTATTAGTGATGATCTCAGTGACACAGCTGACATCGACAGGCAATTCCGTTGTTTGTGTGACAGCTAATATGCTGAATCGTAGATTCTCGAAATGTAGTCCTGATACATGCGTAAATATTTACTTAATACATTTTGTCGTACTATGAATACATCAGCATTCTGGATTTATCATACAAAACATCATGTTCGTAAACTTATTATGTGTTACAACAATGCATTTCGAGTAAACTTTGGTTTAAAAAATTATTGTTGTGCTAGTGAAATGTGAAGTGTTCATAACAAATGCTGTAAATTGATGTATGGCTTTAATAAAGAAATATGTTAATAGTTTGTGATAAAGACTGTGGGCGACATCCAACGAGCTTATGTAGTGTTTTCTACTTAGCGATAAGACTTTTCTAATGTACTGGGCTGTAAAACATATTCAAACTTTATTAACAAGTGGTCTTTCCTACGAGTTGTGATAATATTCCTCAAATGACTACAAATTCAAACCATGTTTGATATATATGATTGTATGTTCTGTTATCGTAATGTATTTTGTGGAATTTTTGTTTAAATTGCTAAATAATATTGTTTATTTATTTTATTATTTTATTTATTTCCAGTTTAATTTGCCTTTCTAAGTCCATTTATAATTGTCGTCTGACTCCTGATAAGTTATGTAGTGCAGTTTTAAATTTATACTTTAAATTTCCGACAGGTTATAAAAATATCACTTTGTCACATCCACCAAAACTACCACACTCCACTACATCACGAAATAATGGCATTTTATGTTTTTTTTTTTTTTTCATATAGTTTTGTTTTTGCTCTAGGCTTTCGAATGTAAACACATAGGTAAAATCTTTGTTTACCCCTCAGCCGCCATATTGGATTTTAAAGTGACAGCATTCTGGAGTGCTCTATTGAGGTAGGACCAGACGTCATAGTGTCCTGGTTAACAGTTATAAAATGATCTTAGGGAATAGAGTCGGGATAGTCATTCTTGTGACCAGTCATCACGTCGGTGGTCATCAGTCCGCATCACGCTGCCGAAGGAACAGCCCAGCTGTTGAAATTGCCAAGACGAGATGTGAGTATTGTCAACAGGGCTTCTCCACGTGTTCGCCTCGTGCGGATACCTGGGGTGGTTCGACCGATCCTGGAGGAGCCAGGGCATGAACGAGACTAACATCAGCTTCTAAACGGACAACACCAGCAGCCAATTTACCAACAATTGTACATATTCAGATGTAAATTAATCATGTATAATAAATTTTGTAGAAAAGATTCCGTTCTTGACTTCACCCCGTGACAATATTATGATGTGGATTTTCCTACGTCTATGAACATCTCATTAATAATTATCATTAATTATAACATCGTTAGTGCAGATTATCCTAAAAATGTCCGCGCTCTGCTAATGACAGTGAACATGCTTTACCACCCTACTCAGATTGGAAGGGTTTTTCTCAAGAATGTAATCGTTTGTGCCTATAAAGATTTGTTGAATAAAAAAATGCCTTAGCACACACATTACATTTGAATGGTTTCTCTCCAGAATGTATTATTTCATGTGTAATGAGGCTTGATGATAGGGAATATGCTTTATCACATTGTCCACATTTGAATAGTTTCTCTACAGAATGTGTTCGTTTGTGAGAAATGAGATTTGATGAATTTGAAAAACCTTTATTACATTTTTCACATTTGAAGGGTTTTTCTCCAGAATGTATTCTTTCGTGTATAATGAGGACAGATGATATTGAAAATGCTTTATCACACTGATCACATTTGAATGGTTTCTCTCCAGAATGTATTCGTTTGTGTCTAACAAGATTTGATGACATTGAAAATGTTTTAGGACACTGATTACATTTGAATGGTTTCTCTCCTGAATGAGTTCGTTTGTGAAAAATAAGACTTGATAAATGTGAAAATGCCTTATCACACTGATCACACTTGAATGGTTTCTCTCCAGAATGTGTTCGTTTGTGAATATTGACACTTGATGAATGTGAAAATGCTTTATCACATTGATCACATTTGAATGGTTTCTCTTCAGAATGTATTCGTTTGTGAATAATGAGATTTGATGGCTGTGAAAATGCTTTATTGCACTGCTCACATTTGAATTGTTTCTCTCCAGAATGTGTTCGTTTGTGACAAGTGAGACTTGATAGATATAAAAATGCTTTATCACACTGGTCACATTTGAATGGTTTCTCTCCAGAATGTAAAGGCTTGTGATGAATGAGACTTGATAATTGTGAAAAAGATTTATCACACTGCTCACATTTGAATGGGTTTTCTCCCGAATGCTTTCTTTTGTGTGTATTGAGATTTGATGGACTTGTAAATGCTTTATTACACTGTTCACATTTGAATGGTTTCTCTCCTGAATGTATTCGTTTGTGTTTGTTAAGTTCTGATAAATATTTAAATGATTTATCACACTGTACACATTTAATTGGTCTCTCTCCAGAATGTTTTTTTTTGTGTTTATTGATATGTGATGACCTTGTTGGTGAGGGTTGTTTATAGCTGTTAGTGACCATTAACGGGAAACTCTCATCTGGATTACTGGAAGCTGTTCCTCTAGCTGCGAACACACATAAAATAATTATCAAGGGAAAAATTAAGTAACTATTTTTCTGCATATAGCTATATACGCTAGAATTATTGAAAATAAGAAAATCCGTGGCGTGGTACAGAAAAGTAGCGCTATCATTTTATGCAGTTATTTAGCTGTCCTTTGGAGTTATGTTGTAAAAGTTAGGTTAGTTAAAACTCAGTTAATTTGTTTTTTAAAGAATCGTTCAGAATAAAATATGGAATTTAACAGAGATCATTTTCGAATCGTAATTTATGATATCAAAAAATATTTAAGCGCTTTCTTGATATTAAAGAAAGTTTAGATTCAGTTTTTGGTGAACAAGCGCATTCTTCGATTACAATTTACAGCTGGTATAAAGAATTTGAACGAGGCAGGAAATCTGTTCAACACCAAAAAAGAGCAGTGTGTCCCTTTATTGCTTTTATCCAATAGAACACTACTGCTGTTACGAAGATAATTGCAGAAGGCAATAATGCTACTTAGGCGGAAATAAAGCATCAACTTAATATTGCATCCTCAGCTATTAACAGAAAATACATGATCATCTGCATTTAAAAAAGTTTGTTGGATCTTTTTTAATTTTTCTATCAAATTTTGATAAAAGATGATTTATATTTTAATAAAGATAAGATGATAAGGACGAATACAAATATCCATACCTTAACCGGGATTCGAATCCGGAATCTTACGCATGAAAAGCAGGATCGCTACCTCTGCGCTACCAAGGCCAGCGCCATGCAATTTCAAAACTCTTAAATAGTGGTGGACATTATTTTTTTTCAAAAATTGTGACAGGTGACGAAGCTAGTATTAATTTTTTCGAAAGGCTTACACGCCAAGCGAGTCATGAAAAAAGTAATTTATGTCGTATTCCTTAGAAAAACGAGCCTGGTAAATGCAATTATCTGCTTTATATTAACTGTGGTGTGTCCCAAAGCTCTATTTTAGGGTTTCTGCTATTCTTAATTTATGTAAATGATTTCTCTTGTTCTATAGACAATTGTTATCATTTTTGTATACTGATGATAACAATTGTTGATGACAACCATTCTTACTCGAACTCAGTCATAAAATGATCTATTACCGACCAATGGGAAAATTATCAATAAAGTACATTCTTGGATTTTTACCAACATATTAAGTTTAAATATTAGTAAAACTAATAATTTACTCATAACTTTAAGAAATAGTAATTTCAATAACTCTGATTCTGTCACTTTCCTAGGTGTTCAAATAGACTCAACTCTTAAATTGGATAAACACGTATCAGTGTTATCAAGAAAGTTATGCAGTACTATATATCTCTTCAGGAATTTAGCAAACTGCGTATCGTTGAATATTTTACGTATTTATTATCATGCGCTATTCCATTTCCAGATAACTTACGCCCTATCTGTATGAAGACGCTTAATTTAATGCAGGGAACATGTTATCAGTCTAAGTATAATGACTCTGCCATCCCCCTATATTTATTAGTGTTTCCTCTACGGATTTAAAAATGTTGGATCGTACACTACTGTTGAGTAGTTACATTCTTACAACACAGGAAAAAAATATATAAGTAATAGAACATCCACCATATTCACCTGATTTGGCGATATATGACTTTTGGCTATTTATTGGCCTTTAAAAATATCAGGGGGTAGAAGGTTTTCATTTTAGAAATTGTTTGATGCTGCAATTCATGATTATTTTGAAGATATTCCGAAAGAAGATTGGTTGGGAGCCTTTAAACAGTGGAAGGAAAGAATGGCCAAGAGTATTATTGTTGAAAGGAACTACTCTGAACATATTTAAAATAAAATCCTGAAAACTATGATCGTGTGTCTTATTCTCAATAATTCTAGTGTGACCCTCGTATAGATATATTACATTCGGAGATTTGTGTAGCGAAAAGGTATAGTAACAGATTTTCTAGTACCTTGATAGTCATTTTATTATATTAATGTAGCATATCATCATACGTCAATAAAACGAATTTTAGTCAAGAGAAGTTTTGAATACTCTAACCGTAAAGAACGATAATTAAGCTTATTGTGGCCATTCTATCGATTGACAATTCAGCCACTAGGAACAAACTAGTTCCATCAGCTAGTAAGATGACCTCACACTTCAGCGGTCGCAGCTGTAATTACTGTTCTGACTGGCTTGTTATCGGCACTACCCTTTAAGTGTATTATTATTGCCATATATCGTTTATTTAAGCTAGAATTGTAGCCCTAGTTAGCCCTTGCCTCGGAGAATTGCAGAAAAGACGACATGAATATTCCTGTTCCGTGTATGTACGCACGAAATGGAAACTGGGAATAATACCGAGCGATTATTAATTCCTGAACGTTACATAATAGTAAACAGTGAGTTTAAAAATATCAAAATTGTATTCCAATTCTCAACTGAAAGTCGGAACTTGACAAAGAACTAATAAGATTACATCGTTGACCCGATCTCACCCGAGCACTAACGATAATGCGTTGCGAACTTCATATTGGTTATTAATTTATTGACGTGTAGAGGAAAACAGTGATCATTTAATAATTAATTAGTATAAGGTAATAAAATTCGAAACTACGTCTATGTGTACATGTCCTTGGAAATAAGTTTGATAACAAGATGTTTCTGTTAACTACTACATAACGCTGAGAAATTAATGATCGCACTGTAGTATTGGAAGCTTATAACTAATGCAATAATATTTATGTATTGATTGACCTGTATCTTGTTTAGCTACACCCTCTTCATATTCACGGTTATCTCCACATTCAGGCTTGATGTCAACCTCCTCAGTGATGATAATATTAGTGTTGTAGTTATATTGGGACATGTCATCAGTAGATGATATGATACATGCCTGCCGAGTGTTGTGGCTATCTGAAATATAAATATGGTTACTATTACTGTGTCTATGTTTTCAATGTTAATATTTATTTCGGTATAAAATTAATTCATATTAAAATAACAATGTAAATATATATATATATATTGCTATAATATCGTATTTCATAAACTGTCATGACGCATCTAAAACACATACTGTTCGTACAAGTTTAAAACTAATACAAATAAGTTTTCAACGTTGGGATACTTACTGAATATAATGAAATATTCTGGCATGTTGTCTGATAATTGTAATTATGTGCACGAACATATAAAATTATTGACTGACCTGTATCCTGTCCAGCTGTACTCTCTTTATATCCACTATCATCTCTACATTCTGACTTAATGTCACTATCCTGAGTTAAAATATTAGTGTGGTAGTTATACTGGAACAGGTAGTCAGTAGATGATTTGATATATGTCCTCCAAGTATCGCTGTTCTCTGAAATATGAATAATTGTAGTTACTATTACTCTGTCTATCTTTTCAATGTAAAATAGTTATTTCAGTCCACTTACGACTGTGGTATTTTTAAAATTAAATTATTCTAAAACCAAATCTTCTATATATATAAAACAGAAAATATGTGTGTATGTCCGGAAATTCCATATGTACCGACTTTGGCGTACAGGTAGGAAATGCCGTCAACATAACGAAAATCTTAAAAAAGTCCCATCAGAAAGGAGAAATTAATAATTTTGTTTCTAATTATATTGGACCATTGAAATATCTATGAAACATACAGTGAGGAGATAGGAATTTTCATTCAATAGTTCATTGTACGATTATATTAACATCGTGAAATCTTCGGTTAACATCGTTCGGCCCGAGTCATCAGTGCTTTGCTATAGCTGATAAAATTTCGTTATTCAGTTATTTAGTAAAACTTATGATTAATATTTGCAGAGCGAGACATAAGTTGAACACCTGTTTTCTGTTTTTTTTTTGCGCATTTTTATGAACTTCGTTATATTTATTTTATTCTTTTTCTATTAATTGATTAATTCAAAATAAAGGTAACATATATTCTTATTTTATTCTTTCAGTGTGCGCTATTTGCTTATCATTCTATTTTTGTTTAGTAAAATCTTCTATATACCTATCTAAATAGAAAATTTGTGTGAATAGAGTTGAAATTTCGTATATAGGTAGGAATCGCCGTCAATATAACGAGACGAGTCGAAAATCAGAAGAAAAAATCACATCAAAAACAAGAAATCATGAATTTTGTTTTTAATTATATTGTCGCGTCTATATACTTCTGAAATATACAGCTAGAAGACAAGAATTTCCTTCGAATAGTTATTTTGACACTTGTATTAATAGCGTTCAGCCTTCAACTAACACCGCAACTGTTTGTACCCGCATGATTTTGATTTCACATTATTTAGATTTTAGTTTTATAATTTTTACTGAATTTTTTTTTAGTTTTATCCATGTTAATAAAATTGGAAGCTATATCTGTTTTTCATTTTCTCGGCATCATATTTAGTTTCTACATGTATCAGCTGATTATAGAACGATACCCTCAAAAAAATCTATTTCTGCGGTTTATCCGTCATTCACGTAAAAACGGCTTGACATATTTTAACAAAATTTGGTACAATGATAGAGTAGAATCAGGATTCGAACATTGTTATATGGCATGTCAAAATTTTCATTTTAAGCGAGTGTTTCAGAGTTAATATTGCTTACTTAAAACTTAAAATATCACCATTATTATTGACTTATAATAAAGAAAACAAATCTTTTTTGAGAAGTGTAGACCTTCCGTATATAACCGACCGCTAAGAAGAGATTTTTAGAAATTCAACCTCTAAAAGGTGAAAAGCGATTTCAAGGATTCCTCAGTATCTCTTAGGACATTGGTCCTAAGAGATTCTGAGCTAACGAATGTTTAAAAAAGAAATTCAGGATTTTACCCTGATCAACCCTCAAAGGGTAGATGAATCTGTTATACATTCGGAGTGAAGTATAGAACCCTTCGTATTTTCTATATTTGTTGAGTTTTAACATTCCATTTTGGCATATAGGTTTCTTTTTAAAATGTTTAAGAAATTTTTGAGTTTTTTTTTTTTAATTTCACGCCTACCTGGGTAAATTGGTACTTTTTATTCTATAGAACGTCCCCTGAACATAGAAACATGAAATTCAAGGAGGAAGGAATGTTACTTCCATGATATTAACACTTATTAAAACAGACATTTTTGAAATTCGACCCCTAAAGGGTGAAATGTTTCTTTCACGGACTCCTTAATATCTCTTAGACCCAATGATATATCGTCTTGGTTTTGCTTTCAAAGGTTACCCATACGTATGTACAAAACAAAATTCTTTATTTTGCCCTATTCAACTCATAAAGATAAATCTAGATTCAAGTTTAATTATCAAACCCTTCGGATGGCCTGTGTTATAGCATTTCTTTTTGGCATAAAGGCGTCTTTTTAGAATATTTATAGGTATTAAAATCGTTTTTCAAAATTTTACCAAGGCGTAAACTGGTATTTTTTATTCGATAAACGTCCCCTAGACTACAATTACGAAATTCGGGGAGCATATTTCTTCCTTGACGCTTTTTTACATTCCATAGACTTAGTTTTTGTTTACCCATATCCATATTTAATATACCTTATAAAAGTAAAATACATGTTTGTATATCCCAGCAAATCGCGAAAACTACTACGTATTCCGATTTTCACCAAATTTGGTATAGGGGGGTAAAATAAGCGCTTATCATAGGCTAGGTTTCAATAGTGTATACAATTACCAAAGGGATCAAATTGGCACTTTCAAATACTTATGCTGGCTAAATCGTAAGAGATATGTCGATATTATGTGTAGATATAATGTACATCTTAACTAGATTTACAAAAGTCGTGTGCCAAGTTTAGGTGCGGTGGCAAGTAGTGGGGGTTAGGTATGCCTGGTAATAATCGTTAAACGTTTATCTGGTATGACTCCGGTTAGGTACGATTCTTCGACGACAGCCTATTTCAAATAAAAATTCAGCAGGTAGCACGACGAAACGAGAACGATTTATAAACTGAAAATAAGGTATTTTGGAAAATTTGAATGAAAAATATATTCATTATTAATTTAACAGGTTTACCTTGTGTATTTTTTATAATACATAAACTTGGCTGTATGCTGAACCAATATGAAGCAAGATCAAAAAAAACTTATTTACGCAATGTAATTGAAAATCAAGATAATTGAAGCTGTTAATATCTCTAAATATATAAAAGGGTGCGCCCGTCTGCTTGTCAGTTTGTATGTATGCATGTTATCTTAAAACTCGAAAAGGGCTGAACTGACTTTGGTGCTGTTGGCGATAAGGTATTGCAAATTTGTCTGGAAAAATTTTAAGCTCTATATCAGCGATTCCCAAACTGTGCGGCTACAGGGGCGCTGCGAAAACAATCCAATATTCCTCCAACTGCGTTAGTTAGACCAATGTCATACGCGACCATTTCTAAATTTAAAAGCGTTATGAAAAAATATTTGGTAGCTAAAGCCTTTTACTCCACTGAAGAATTCCTATTAATAATGTCAATGATTTGATGGAATTTTATAATTCATAAATACTTATTTGTCCTTGCTTTTTGCTAGAAATTTAAAAAATTACTTATGTCTTTTATTAATAATATTAATTATGAACATGTATTATTTTAATTATTTTTTTTTAATGTGTTATTTGTATTGTGCAGTGATATTTTAATTTTTTGACTTAATGTATTCTTATTATTATTTTTTTACTTGTGTAAACATTCTTTGTAATGTAAGTAAGCACGAATAAAGATTATTATTATTAATGTTTTGACTTGGGGCGCCGTGAAAAAATTCTGATACATTAAGGGCGCCGAGACCTGAAAAGTTTGGGAACCATATAGCAATATATCATCGGGGTATGACACCAGGCTTCCGATCAATTTAAGAAATATTTAGAATAAAGTCGAAAAAATATTCCGTGCGGCACATTTAAAGTGCTATGGCGGCGAAACTAAAGAAGATATACATATTCAAAATATATATGAACGACTTTATTATTGCTACAAAAATGTTCCCGAGGATATATATTACAAATTTTTTTATTTTCTTTTTTTCGACGCCAATTATAACATTTAATAGCGTATTAATATAACAGCGTGTTGAACATTGCTGTAATCCATAAAACTATACGAAGAAAACTTATTTCGATGGCAAGAACATTTACTAACGAAAAAAGTGCTCTGACTTATATAGGTACGATTTATAAATCGGGAGTAATCACGGAGTAATTATATCAAATATCATAAAAATCATAATAAATAATTTCGTAAGGTGGAAGATAAAATGCATCACGGGACCGGCGCCTCCTTTGGCGATAAGTGATTCTCAAATGGGCAACTGTATGAGGCATTTTCCTGGGTTAGCACAACGGGGCACTTATATGTGTTGTTACCAAGTGTCGGTACTACCAATGTTTAAAAAGAAGCCCTTACTTAAATTATTTGTAGAAGAACCACATACTAATACAATGCTAGATTAAAACAAAGAAATATATTTTAATCTAAAATAATTCGCACCAAACCAGCCATGAACTGATTTCGAAATGGGCCTGATCTAGGCGGGCTAGGACTAAGTTTATACTGTAGCGAAGCAGCGGGTATACTGCTAGTATCTTATAAAAATAAAAATTTATGAAAAACATAGTTAATTAAAATTTTTGGTGCACAGCAGCAATGGTAATTCTAGGATTATTTGTTTTTAGTTATTAAGTAATCAATACAGTTCTTTAACATCTGCCTATTTTACCAGATATATACATAAAAATATGATATTAATTACCAATAAATAATCTTATAGTATTTATTAATAACTTTAATTTTATTTTTTTGTAACCTAAATTGCGGAAAGTAAATAAATTGACTCATAACAAAATAATATGAATCTACCTGTTAGCGCATTATGTGAAGTAGACATGAGTGGACTGCACATATTAAATTATTTCCGCTCTCTTAATATAATTGGTTATTGAATGCTTGAAATATGCACGCACACAGAGATCTGCACTGTGACGTTGTAATGGAATTCTCGACCAGCTTAGCAGTTACACTAAAAATACAATTTTAAACTAACTCTACTAACCAGCATTTGTGATATTTGCACTCTCCAATGTATCTTCAAAGTCACTGTTATCCACAATTTCAGATTTGATGTAAATATTCTCCATTTTGTTATTATCGTAGTATGCTTTAGGTGAAACTTCATCTTTGACTCCTGCAATAACAGATGACAGTCAAATATAAATTAATTATTTTCAGTAAAAATATTGTAATCAGTAAATATCCACTAATCATCATCGCTAAAATTCAACTGAATAAACTGTGCCAACAAAATATGATCAATCGTATTCATTGTGAATTTGTTGCAGAATAGACGCACTCACTATTTAATCAGAACTATCAAGAAGGATGACACAAAACACAATCAAGAGCGATAATAACGATAAAGAAAGAAAATGATTCCAAGAAATTAAGGGCTACTTGGACGAAAATGTTATAGCCGAAGTAGTTAATGATCCACAAAGAGTGTTCCAAGCAGACGAATCTACATTTTTTTCTTCTTGAAGTTGAAGACTATCTTGATGCAAAATTTCCGGGCGTTATTGAGGATCTCCGAAAAAAACAGACTCTTGTAAGTGCCATAGCAACAAGTAAATAATTGTAAATGGCCATTCAAGAAAAATGTCCTACGGTACAGTTTCGCTGAAATAACTTTTAAAAAATATGGCAGCCTGTTAACTAGGGGTCGCAAACCGGAATCCTGACTCTTGGAAATACTAGGATACCGGACTAAAATGGATTATTCAAAATACTGGGATTTATGAAAACCGGTATTTTCGAATTTTTCAGTATTTCCTTCAAACCCTTCAAAAGCTTGGTCAAACAGCGGATTCCTCATTCGAAATGTGTATGGGCAATGAGATTAAACATCTTAGATCTGAGCATGACGAACCTGTAGACACACTGCCGCTTAAGAGACAATTATAAATTGAAATACAAAAAAAACTTCAGGCTCAGGATAATACTTGACATTGACGCATTGGTAAAAATAGAGATGGCTTTATTTGAAAATGGTGGTTCAAGAGGATAATATCTATAAACTGTGTATGATAGCTTAAGGTCTATTCCTCCGACCAGTGTGGAGTCTGAACGGGTGTTCTCGACATCAGGTTACTTTTGTAACCATTTGAGCTCAAAATTAAGCGATCAAACATTAAACACGTTGTCGTTTTTACGATCTTATTATTTAAATTTGACCAAAGATTAAAAAAAAAAAACACAAATCATTTTAATATTTCATTAATAAAACTATTTAAATTAAAAAGTTAAGAATATTATTTTTGTTCGTTAAAGTCTGAAGTTAGACATTTGTGTTATAGGAGAAACTTTTTAAGATCGCAGCGCCATATGCGGCAAAGCTGGAACACTCGAAAGTGACATTAAACTGTTACTCGTGTATTTGTTTACATGGTGAAAATGAACACGAGTTGTATTTTTTCTGTTTTCCGAGCTTCTTTTAATTTAAAGGTAATCTACGATTTACAAGTTATGTAATAATATACTATTCTAAAGAAATTTCAAGGAAATTTTTAGTTTTTCATTGTATTTTTAATTCTTTTTGACTGTTTGTCAATATAATAACATCAAAAATATGGTAAATATATTAATAAAAATTAATATCTCTGCCTGAAAAAGTAGAAGGGCCTTTTAATATATCAACTGATGATTTTGGCAAATTTTGGGTGGGGTAAATGCTTTTTTTCAGTCTTTTCTTGGACGTAAAAAATCACTTTCCATAAAATGCAACGAGCAAACATGCATGCATGGGCTTGGAATTTTGCCCATTTTTAGTTTTTGGGTCCATAAAAACCTACGATCCACTTTCTCTCTGCCTTCAAACGTCGTTTCAATTGATATTTTTTTAGATTTAGGTAAATTATGGAATATTTAAGAAGGATTCTTCCTTATTCACGATTTACATTGAGGCACACAACAAAAGTCATTGTTTTTTCCATGATTCACAAAAATAAAACACAAACAACAAAAAAACACGTACTTCTCTATTGAACAAAACAAAACAATGTCACTTTCGTATCTTCCGTAAATTGCCACCAGATGCCAGGGCACTTAGGAAGTTTCCCCTATTGTTAAAATCTTATGAAAAATTAAAGTGTGATTTTTTCTGAATGTTTTTATTTCATTGATATATAGTCACCTCTAATCTCAAATCTCGACGAAAGATTATCTAAATATCGAAAATATCGGGATTCCGGTATTCGTAAAACTTCAATATCGAAAATACCGGTTTTGGTAAAAGAGACCGATATTGCGACCCCTACTGTTAACTCAACAACCGTGGTATATATATATTTTTTTATTCCTGATATGCACAAGTTTCAAGACTTAAAATGACAACTTTAAAAATGTTATCTCATTTTTTCAATAAATTTATAATTATAGTTATCATTTTTTGTTTAGTGTAACAGTTAGGTGAACGTACTGTCATTATTCAGGACTGTGTTCAAATTATAGACACATATGTGTCAGAATTTTGATTGTATTGTGTCATAATTAGGAACATATGCAAAAATAAATATAAAATTAATTCTACACAAAAATTGTTATTTTATTGTAGTTTACAACCCTAAACATCAGGGCCGGCGCTAGGATTTGCGAGGCCGGGAAGGCGCGAGGCCATGTGCGAGATTGACAAGAAAAATTTATACTGACGTGGTGGTCAAAAATGGCTGGCTCAATAATGATGGACCACGCAAAATGACGGAATGAACAAGATACATCAGTCAAAATGCAATTTTCCTTACCTGGTGCTGTCCGCTACCACACTATGTTTACATATTAGATACTCCTATAATGTTTCAAATGTATATATTATAATGAGGGATACATTTAGTTAATGTTACACTATTTTTTTTTTCTGTGGCATCTATCAATAACAACTTTCGGATGTATAATTTTCTCTCGTATTCGGCGAATCACAGCACTTCACCGCGGATGCAAAAATATATCATTTAGATGGGAGTTTGGTGTACGCGAGTACGCCGCCGTTCAGAAAGTTCGCACCATGTGCGAGGCCTGTTGGGCCGCGAGGCCATGTGCCACTGCACATGCCTAGCGCCGGCCCTGCTAAGCATTATTCAGGAATGATGATTCTATGTGATTCAAAATTATTTGTTACCAGATTGATAACATTTACTTTCTTATTGAATTTACTAACACAAATCTTTCTTATACTATCAGAATTTGGGACATTTACCTTTGTAAGACTTACAAACCCGTTATGTACACGTGCGAGTTAGGCGTAATGTTTTATATGATTTATTTATAAACATTTACTGAATTATATTGCTATATTGTGATATTATTTAGCGTGATCCTGCGCAATAGCGCCCCAAGATTTCACTTTTGCACCGTTTGTACTGTTCCCATTGTTCATTTCACTTCAACATGCAATTTATTTACAGGTGGTTTACAAAAAAAAAAAAAAATCAGCAATTATCAGGGCGCTTTGGAGCAGGATTACTTTATATTGATTATATTCAGTGTAGAAATTCTAAAGTAGAGTTGTAATACAGCCTATTTTGTGAATTTATCAGATGTAGCGCAGACTGTCTCTTTTAAATTAACAATATTTATACTACCTCTACTGACCTGCATTTGTGACAGCTACATTATTCAATTTTTCTGCAAAATTACTGTTGTCCACAAGTTCAGGTTTGATGAAAATATCATTTTTGATATTATTGAAGTATACTTCAGGTATAATTTCAAGTTTGATTCCTGCAATAAACAGATCATAGTCAAACATAAATTAATTGCTTTCTACAAAAATATATCATTTACGAAATTCACTTGAGTTGAGTTTATTGGAAATATGCTCGATACTAACCATTCTCCCATTCAGTTGTGTGCTTTGTTCCAGTCTGCACTTCAAATTCATGGGTAACTTTATATTCGATCTTAATATCAATCTCTTTTTCAATATCATTATCTCTAGTATCATTCATATTTCTTCTTGCAACAAATTTTGCTTAAATAAGCAAAAATTTTCCTGCTATAACCAGTTCGTTTTATTAATTTCGATATGTAGCAGTCCGTTCGGATTAACATTTCTATTTGGCTCAACAGCGCTATGAAGTGACACCAGGCGGACAAAATCTGAACTCGTGAGACGAGTAACTGTTTATTATTTACATGTGATTACCTCGTGTTGTTTGTACTGCGTTTAAACTTTAATGTTGCAGTTTGTTTGTAACATTAACTTTTGATAGCAACTATTATTTTTTTAAAAATATTATTTTGAATTGTCACTACACAAACTACTGTGTATTTCGTTGTAAAACACATAGAAATTGCAACTAAGGAATCTCAGTTCCTTAGTTGTAGAACCTTAGTTCCAAAAGTAATTTACCAGGCACCTATAAGTAAACAAGAATATTATTTATCAGCTTACAAGAAGCTGATAGTCGCTGATTAATTTGTAACGAACCACTTACATTTCATAGATAATAAAATATTTTTTTAATGAATTACCGATATTTACAATTACTTATCGTAGAATACATTTTTATATTTCGTAATAAATTCGTTTTACGACCTCTAGACTGCAGAAGTAGCACATTTTAGTAGGTTTATAAAACCCCCAAGCAAGTACAGCAATACAAAGTCTAATCCAGGCCATTCTTTGATAAATAAATTTCCATAAACAGACGCCGCAAGCTATCTTTCTGCGTGTGCACAAACCGACATCAATATATGCCGAAAACAGGGGCACGTTTCTCGCCACCGGACACCATCTTTCTACATGTTCAAACAGTTATGCTTTATTACTTATAACAATATACGTATCCAATTTAAAATCGATAGTAGTGACAGTGGCCATTACACGAACTATTCTGACAAACAGTTAATTTCCTGATACTGACCAATTAACTTTTCGTAAACCAATTTATATTTTTTAGTAAAATTTCATAATTAATTTATTATTATTACTATTATAAAAACTTGATGTGAACTTATGCCTAACCTCTCTGTTTCTTGTTAAAATTGCTATGTTTTCAGTTTTTTGTAGAGCTCGACATCTAATCACATTTTTAATTCTTGAATAGAATGATCTTCTATTTTAACATATTTTAATTTCGAACCTGGTATGTCGTCTTCGTTGAAAATAAAGTTATTCATTTTACTCCACCAATGTACAAATGAGATATTTGTAATAGTTTGACAAAAACACACTGCCGCTAGTGATGCTGACGTCACTTTGGATATCGTCTATTGAATGTTGTCTCTTTAGACTGTTCTCATTTGTGTATAATCAAACTTTAATTTAAATACGTTATTACTATTCACCATCGGAAAGTTTTTTCCTACGAAATGCCTTAGTAGGAGAATAATGAAAACTGGTTCTATCTTACATTTATTAGGTATTATATTTGAATGGTTTCTATCCAGAATGTATTCGTTTGTGCGTAATGAGATTTGATAATACTGAAAATGCCCTATCACAGTAATCACACTTGAACGGCTTCTCTCCAGAATGTGTACGTTTGTGAGTAATGAGATTTGATGACTGTGAAAATGCTTTATCACATTGCTCACATTTGTATACTTTTTCTCCCGAATGTGTTCGTTTGTGAGTAATGAGATTTGATGATTGTGAAAATGCTTTATCACACTGATCACATTTGAAGGGTTTCTCTCCAGAATGCGTTTGTTTATGTCTAGTAAAATTTGTTAATTGCGAAAACGTTTTATTACACTGTTCATATTTAAATGGTTTCTCCCCAGAATGTATTCGTTTGTGAGTAATGAGGATTGATAGCTTTGAAAATGCTTTATCACACTGAACACATTTGTAGAGTTTCTCTCCAAAATGTATTCGTTTGTGAGTAATGAGATTTGATAACACTGAAAATGCTTTGCACAGTTATCACATTTGAATGGTTTCTCACCAGAATGGATTTGTTTGTGTTGAGTTAGATTGGAAGATACTGTAAATGCTTTATTCCATTTGAAGGGTTTCTCTCCAGAATGTAATCGTTTGAGAGCAATTAGATTCGGTACCTGCGAAAATGCTTTATCACATTGATCACATTTAAAGGGTTCTCTCCAGAATGTATTCGTTTGTGAGTATTGAGACCTGATAATACTGAAAATGCTTTATCACACTCATCACATTTGAAATATCAAGAATGTAATCGTTTGTGTTCAACGAGATCTAATGAATCTGAAACTCTTTTTTACACTGATCACATTTGAAAAGTTTATCTTCAGGTTTAATTCGTTTGTGTCTCTTGAGATTTGATGAAAGTGTAAATGCTTTATAATAATGATCACATTTGAATGGTTTCTCTCCAGAATGTATCTTTTTGTGTCTCATGAGATGTGATGAACTTGTTGCTGGTTGGTTACACTTGCTAATAACTAACGACATACAACTCTCATCTGGTTTACTGGAAGCTGTTCCACTAGCTGTAAACAAACTTGCATTGATTAATGAGATACAAATTCTGATGTTAAGAGTTATTTTCTAGTATAAAATTTTCTGGTTTGTGGCTACATATGTAAGTTACATTTCGTTATTGTGAAGACTCTGTGACAAACTCGCCGGATAGTGACATGTTAAGACCACTGAATATACAAAACAAGTTAGATTAAATGATTATTACCATTTTTATCAATTTAAATTCATTTTGATATTGTAATTTAAACTATATTCATCTATTATATAGACACTTATGTTCGCCATTATTTCCGCATGGTCGTAGAAAGTAACTGAGCAAAATTTGGCTGAAGAGTATCTGTGCAAAATTTGGGCCAGATCTGTCAAAGAGGCTAGGAGTATCTAGGGTTTCTTGGTTATACTTACGAAACCCTACACACTTCTATACGCTATTACTTCAGCAGGGTCTTAAAGAGTTACTATGCAAAAATTGATTCAGATCGGTCAAAGGGCCCAGAATTGTCTTGATTATACCTACCAAACTCTAAATATTTCTGTACGCTATTACTTCCGCAGTGCCCTAGATAGTAACTATCCAAAACTTGATCAAGATCGGTCAATGGTCCTAGAATTGTATACGGTTCCTTGGTTATACCTACGAAATCCTACACACTTCTATACGCTATTACTTCAGCAGGGTCTTAAAGAGTTACTATGCAAAAATTGGTTCAGATCGGTCAAAGGGCCCAGAATTGTCTTGATTATACCTACCAAACTCTAAATATTTCTGTACGCTATTACTTCTGCAGTGCCCTAGATACCAGTGACCAAAACTTGGTCAAGATCGGTCAATGGTCCTTTGTATACGGTTTCTTGGTTATTCCTACGTACTCTAGAAACTACTATGAGCCACTACTTCAACAGGGTCCTAAGGAGTAACTGTTCAAAACTTGGTCTAAATCGCTCAAAGGATCTCGGGGTCTATAACGGACAAACAAACAGATTTCCTTTTTTATATATGAGATTTTATGTAGATTTCGCAATTAATTTTCACACGTAAAAATTATTTTTAGACTATGGTATTATTAAAAGTAATTGTAAATAATCAAGGAGTAATCATGATGTAATCCACAATTACTGTTTTTTTTTTATTTATTTATTTTACATCGGCCTATTTCTGCAACGAGGCTAGTCGCCGATGCCAGGAGGCGAGCTCCTACACCTGGATGAGGGGTGATTGTGAAAATGAGAGTAATGTAAACATATTATTCTCGCTCGAATAATATCACCAACTGAGAATTGAACCACCACCCTCACAATCCAGCCTGTTTTCACCAGTCCAAACTGGACGATTTAATGCGCTCGGCCACTCCGTTGGCTACACAATTACTGTTCGATTGGTTTAAGTAATTTGGAAATGATCAAGAAGTAATCTAAAAGTAATACCAATTACTTTCGATTAAGCCAACGAAGTGGCTGAGCGCATTAAGTCGTGCGATTTTAGACGGGTAGAAACAGTCTGAACTGGGTGGTTGGTGGTTTGAGCCTCCTTCGTTGGTGATATTATTCGGGCGAGAATAATATGTTTACATTACTCTCATTTTCACAATCATTCACCCCTCATCCAGGTGTAGGAGCTCGCCCCCTGGCATCGACGATTAGCCTCGTTGCAGAAATAGGCCGATGTAAAATAAATAATATAATAATAATACTTTCGATTACCTTTGAGCAACCTTAAAATAGTCAAGTAATCTAATCAAATATTCAATTACTGTCTGATTATTTGTAATGGTAATCAAAAATTTCTGATTAAGATTACTCGATTAATCGTAATAAGAGTAGTATTTAATTACAATAGTAATCATTACTTTACAGCTCTGGTTACACATTGCGTTTCAATAGTCAGTATAATTTGTCGTCACTTACACATTGCGTTTCAATAGTCAGTATAAGTTGTCGTCACTCGTCTTGTGATGTCACGAATGTTTTCCTATGTTTTGATATGTTATATTCGCTAATTTTGCAGTGAATTTACATGCTTATAGATATTTTATAAAACTTTTTTGTGCTAGTAATTATCTCTTCGATAATAAAGAACTACAAGAATTAAGATTTTATAAAAAATTTAACTGTGTTCGACAAATAGTGCTTTACAATCAACTGTTTTTCATACACTTATCTTACATGTTTATTTTGTATGAAGTTTAATGCTATTTATGTCATTTTGTCATTTTAAATTTATTCCTACCAGTGTATAATATAAAGAAATAAGGGATAACAAAAATATTTTACCGACTAATAAAAAATATTAACTGTAAACATATTTCTGTTTAAATTCGTCAAAATATATCTTTTTACGACTTGTAACCATTTGTTACGACTAATTTTATAAAGTTTATTGTGCTTAAACATACTTAGTATTTTTATTTTTTTCTTCAATATACATTTTTTTGGTATTCTTAAAAATGCTATTTTTGCATTTTTTACGGCATTTATGTGCAACTAAGATTAAAACATTAGGACGGCATTTTAAAAAATCCTATTTATATTTAGAAAAAACTAAATTACAATGTTAACCGTAAAGTGTCTTATTTAAAATACAATTTTTCGTTTATTTACAGCATGACAGGTAATTAATTCTCACTGATATATTAAATATACACCTTAAAAACAACGTGGACATAAAAACAATACAATAAGAGGTGCCAAATTTAAGTATTGCTAATTTGAAAATCATCTGTTTAGTAGTTTGTGATACCTCCAAAACGTGAGATACCGTCATATGGACCTAGTGGGTAAATTTAGCTATGGTTTCTCTCCAGAATGTTATCGTTTGTGTTTACGAAGATTAGAATATAAAAGAAAAAAATCACACATTACATTAGAATGATTTGTCTCCAGAATGTATTCGTTTGTGTTTAATGAGATTTGATGACTGTGCAAATACTTTATCGCACTCATCACATTTGTACGGCTTCTCTCCAGAATGCGTTCGTTTGTGAGTAATGAGACTTGACAACTGTGAAAATGCTTTATCACATTGATCACATTTGAATGGTTTCTCTCCAGAATGTGTTCGTTTGTGAGCAATGAGATTTGATAACACTGAAAATGCTCTACCACACTGATCACATTTGAAGGGTTTCTCTCCAGAATGTACTCGTTTGTGTTTAATGAGACTTGATGAATCTGAAAATGCGTAATCACACTGATCACATTTATGTGGTTTCTTTCCAGAATGCATTCGTTTATGTCTACTGAGATTTGTTGACACTGAATATCTTTTATCACATTGATTACATTTGAAGGGTTTCTCTCCAGAATGTCCTTGTTTGTGAACAATGAGATTTGATATCGATGCACATCTTTTATCACACTGATCACATTTGAACGGTTTCTCTCCAGAATGTACTCGGTTGTGAGTAATAAGACTTGATGAATCTGAAAATGCTTTATCACACTGATCACATTTGAAGGGTTTCTCTCCAAAATGTAATCGTTTGTGTCTAAGGAGATTTGATGAATCTGAAAATCTTTTATCACACTGATCACATTTAAAAGGTTTATCTCCAGAATGAATTCGTTTATGTCTCTTAAGGTCTGATGATTGTAAAAATGCTTTAGCACACTGCTCACATTGGAATGTTTTCTCTCTAGAATGTGTCACTTTACATTTCATGAGATGTGATGTGCTTGTTGTTTCTGGGTGTGTATACTTGTTAAGAACCAACAACTCTCTGAACTTATAACTCTCATTTGGTTCACAGGCTGGTGTTCCACTAACTGCAAACAAACTTGCAATGATTAATGAGACAAAAATTCAGTTACTCAATTTTTTTTTTTTTTTTTTTTTCTAATATAAAATTTTACTGCATGTGGCATATGGTATATGTGGCATATGTGGCATGTGACATATGTGTTGATTTTGTGGATTCGTGGAGCAACAAGAAATAATAACTGATTCTGCATTGTCCACGAGTTTCGAAGCTTTTTAAATATGTGCTACTCGACAATGAAAATATGGGTTGTAGATAAAAGAAATACCAAGATGGGCGGAAAATGAAACTAAGTTCAACAAAAACTGTAGCCATGTTTAGTCGTAACCTGAGTTTGTTACAAGTCTATGTGAATTGTGAATTAAATCTACTATAACTACTACTACTGCTACTGCTACTGTTATTGCTACTGCTACTGCTACTGCTACTATTACTAATTAAATTATTTGAATAAAGTTCCTCAAGGCTCAGTTTTATGCCCAGCTCTTTTTATACTATTTGTAAATGATTTATCATACTGTTTGAGATCGTTCCCAAATACTAAAATAACTTCTTTTGCTGATGATAATAGCTTTCTTATAAAATGCGGAAACTCTGTAGAAATAACCTCTGCATTTAACAACGTTATGGAGGACATCAATAATTGGATGAATAATAATAAATTAACAATAATTATAAATAAAACCGCATAAAATGGGTCGTCCATGTCCATAATAGTTGTCAGAAATTGTCATCATGTTTGTATGCATTAAAATATTTAAGGCATAAATGTAGTAAGGATGTGTTGCGATCTCTTTACTTTGCATGTTTTCAGTCTCATCTTAGTTACGGAATTCTTTATTGGGGACAGTCATCAGGTTGGCAAAAGGTTTTTATTTTACAAAAAAGTGCTATCCATATTCTAGAATCATTAAGTTATAGAGAATCATGTAGAGAATACTTCAATTTTAACTTTCCCGGCTCTATACATAAATGTGGCTATTATTTTTGTTTGCAAGAATAAAAGTACACTTAGTTATAACATTCACCATAAATATAATACTAGAAATAAGCATTTGTTATTGCCTGAAGCTCACAGTACATCAGGTTAGCAAAAACGTAAATTTTTTAATTGCTGAAAATTTTACAATAGCGTACCAGAAATAAAAAATATAAATGGTTTCAAAATAAAATTAAAACGCCATCTCTTAGAAAAAAATATATACACTTTCAATGAATTTTAATATTTTCCTCTCTTGTATGTATTTCTTTATTTTATTGATTTTATTTATTTATTTATTTTTTTTATTTAATAATTTACGATTATTTAAAAAAATATATATTTCGACTTGATAGATTTCTAATTGATAATCAGCATGTCATTGTTTTATTATTATTATTAATACTAGCTCCACTAGTCTCTAGTATGACGCGGCTCAAAAGGTTGCTGAAGTTTGAGATTAGTGGACGCTTGTCAAGACCTGACAAACCCCTTATTAATAATAATATTTATTCGTGTTAAATACATGACAACATGCTTACACAAATCAAAAATTAAAAGTTATAAAATTGAATAATACAATACAACAGATTAAAATATTAGTTTCAAGTCATAGAAATAAAAATACATAATAAAAATTTAAAAAAATAAATTATAAATAAAAAAATAAAATAAGAACATTATAATTATGACAAATTTACAAATAGTTACAATAGAGATAAATAAAATGAAATCAATAACAAGTCAGATTTTACATGGATTTCAAAGCATATTCATATCATCAGAAAGGAATTCTTCTGTTAAGTGGCAAACATTTATTTAATGGTTTCAGGTAATAAATTGTAGAACTGAATGTAAAAGTAGTTAACCCATTTAAACCCAAACGGTCGCAAACGACCATAACAGCGAATCAACCCAAATGGTCGTTTTCGCACCATGTCTAAAATCTAATAAAATAAATAAATGTTTATATTTTAAATACAGTAAAATCTGTTTTGAATTTTATTTATTACATATATTGTGAAAAATCTAAATTATAAGAAAAAATAATTACGGGCACTAAAGAGTACCAAACCTTTAAAAATTGTGGGCTTAAATGGGTTAATAGAGTATCTTGCACTATTGACTCTAATAAATGATGGCCTGATTAGGTGTTTACCTCTTGTTCCATAGCATGAATGTGTTCCTGGCAATTGAAATTATATCTGTTTATATGCATGTGTATTAGGCAGTACAAGATATACAGTGACGGTAATAGTTCCAAAATTCTAAAATGCTGTTGTCAATCTTGTCTGTAGTTCAGACCACAAATCACTCTAATAACTCGCCGTTGTAGGCGAAAAATTCGCTGGGTATGTGTGGAGTGTCCCCAAACCAGCAGAGCATATGTGATATGCGACTCAAACAGGGCATGATAAGCAGTTACTAGAACATGCCTGGGTACATCAGATCTTAAGTTTCTTATGCAAAATATGGATTTACATAATTTTACAGCAGTAGCCTCCGCATGTCTTTCCCAGTTTAGATTAACACCAATGGTGACTCCTAAAAAGGTCACAGGATCTTGGCTATTGTTTTCTGGTATTGGTCTTAGAGAAACTAAGAGCTGTTGGATTTTAGATTCATTTAGACTTAGTCGGTTGGCCAAAAACCAATCTTGCGCAGCAGAAGATGTTTTTGGTTATTTTCATGTCTTGAAAGTCTACGGACTAATTAAGTAGCGTGGTGTCGTCTGTATATAGAATTGTTTTTGTGTTATCCTTTTTCATGAAAAACGGCAAATCATTAAAATAAATCAGAAAATTTGTAAAAATATTGTATTTTATTGTATTTTATTTGTATTTTATTGTATTTTATTCTATTTTATTTTATTTTATAACATTCTATTGTGCTCTATTTTATTAATTTATGTAATTTTTGACAATTTTAAACATTTTATATTTCGACCTGATAGAATGTAAATTGATAATAATCAGCGTTTTATTGTATATTATTGTGTTTTATATTATTTTATTGCATTCTATTATATTTCAATTTAGTAATTTATTTAATTTTTGAGTATTGTTGAAGAAATTAATATCTATTTTAGACTTGACAGATTGTAAATTGATAATCAGCGTTTTACTGAATTTTATTGTATTTATTATTTTGTTTCCTACTATTTATTTTATACTGCTCTTGTATTGATATGATAACTTCCACACTTTTCTACTTCGCACGTTAACAAATATGACTATGCCTATCACATCAATGCACGCATGTACATCCACACATAATTGTATTTTGTATATGAAGGTTAATAAAATTATTATTATTATTATTATTAATACATTATAATAATTTATTACTACAACTAGCACACTATTAACCATTGTCTTCCGTTCCGCATGTAGTCAGTAAATTGAACTTGTGACCGACTAAAGCCGTATATCATTTATATTTGTAGTGTATTTAGACGTTATCCTAATATACGTTGTGACAGATGTTGAAACACGAAAATCCCTTCAAATTTTACTTATGATTGTGTAATTGGTTTACTAAACAAATTTTGTTACATAAAAATTGGCGCCTAAACGTGTCATAGGCTTTCTCAATATCGAAAAACACAGCTACCAGGTGTTTGTTTACAACAAAAGCATTTCTGATAGCTGTCTCTAGTCTGACCAGATGATCTGCTGTTGAGCGGTGACGGCGGAAGCCGCACTTTGTTCTGGCCAGCAAGTCGTTTGATTCTAAGAACCAAATCAGACGTTTGCTGATCATTCGCTCCAGGAGTTTTCCAACTGGTCAGTGATATAGGTCTATAGCTAGAGGGCAAGTATTTATCTTTCCCGACTTTGGGGATAAGAATTCTATGAGATTCCTTCCATTTGGTCGGGCACTTGCCCTCAATCCATATCTTTTTTAATATATTCAAAAGCCTCGACTTAGATGATTCCGGAAGATTGCGAATCATACGATAATGTATCGCATCTCATCCAGGAGAGCTATCCTTGCATTTTGACATCGCGCTATCTAACTCTTCACAAGAGAAAATCAGGTTGTATATCACGTCATTCCTGAAGAAGAAATTAAGAGGTATAGATTCTAGACATGATTTATGAGTTAGAAACTCAGGTGGATAATGTTCAGAGCTAGAATTGAACGCTATTTACCGATAGACCAGCAATAGTTGTAGCTGTATTTCAACCGGAAATTTTCCGGACCTTCTCCCAAACTTTGGCCACTGGAGTGACAACTGTAACGGTGGACACATATTTACGCCATGATTCGCGCTTGCTTTCTTTCATAACCCTCTTAAAGCATAAGCTTTCGCTCGCTGAAAGGCCATCATGTTTTCTTTTGTTGGACAACGGCGGAATATATTGAAGAGGTGTCTCCTTTCAAGTAGCGTCAAGTCGTATTCCTCGTTACACCAGGGAACTGGGAATTGACGTGGCCGCGTGGATGGCAGCGATATGCTGCTTTTAGCCGCGCTCGTGATTTAATCCGTGGAATGATTCACCTCCTCGTCTACAGTCAAGTTCGAAATATCCTCATGAGAGAATGATTCTGCGAACTTGGTCAAAGTCTGCTTTCCGAAGAACCAACTGTGGCCAGCGGGATTCGGTAACAGTATTAAACAGAGGCCTTAAGAGGATTGGAATTTGATCACTACCGCAGAGGTAGTGATGCACATATCATTTGAACAACGGAGCGATGGCTCTTGAAACGACGCTAAGATCTATAGCACTGAATGTACCAGTTGCTGCACAGAAGTGTTCAACGTATTCTCCAGGTAAGATCCCCTTCGATCGTTCTGCACCGATTCCCAAGACACAATGTAGGCGTTAAAATCACTTAGTAGTTTGAAGGGTGCTGGGAGTTGATCGATGATATTCACGACATCTCGGATGTCAGTTCGAACACCACGGGGAAGGTAGATAGAACAAATCGTCACCTGGAGGGGAAGGGCAACACGAACTGCTACGACCTGCAACTCAGTGTCAATGTCTACAGGATTGTGGCACAATATGTCTCTAACGAGAGTTGCCATACCGTCACATGCTCATACCCCCGTAAGGAAATCTTTGCGAAACACGGAGTATCCTCGAGGAGAGAATGTGTCGGTTTCCTTGAAGTTTGTTTCCTGTAGACAAACACACGAAGGTGCAAAATCTGACAATAAAAGTCGCAGTTCTTCATAGTGTTGATATACACCGTTACAGTTCCACTGAATTAGTGGACCACTCATTTACGTTTGAAAGAATTTCTCGCGACCTGAAAATATTTTTGCGTTATCCTTGGGTTTCAACAAACATTTTCTCTAATCATTTCATTGTCCAGATGTTTTGAAGGACACACTGGATTCTTTTTTTGGAATTTTGCTTTCACTAGTATCCAGTGAGAACGAATCCTTTCATTTTTCGGGAGGTTACTCTCCACTAAGGCAAGATTTGATAATTTTTTAGGTATACCGGTTATTTCAGGTTAACAGCAGTGTAAAGCAAGAAATTGCTTCATTCATCTTATTGTTTATCCTTGCTCTGGGGTCCACAACCCGAAAGATAAATATTAAAGAAATAAACTTATAGGTAAACGATTTATATTACTCTTAAGCGAATAAGCTAATAGTTGTTTACAACAATTAGCCTATTCGGATAATATTATTTAATAACTAAAGGCTAGTACACACTAGTAGACATGTTGCGCGATTCTGGCCTCTGAGACGTGTCTCAGGTTGTCTACGAGACATGTCTATAGACCAATCACCGTCTACGGGCCTGTTGCGAGACCAAAAATTGCAGGTCTAAAGTCTCTCGATCGGAATGGGAGATCGCATGCAACGTTAGACATGTTGCGCAACATTTTAACAGTGTGGACGTCACTCGGCGTCTACAGGGGAGACACCTCTGGTACCATTTTCGATATTGCTAGCTTAGGTATTCTTAAAGTGTGATTGAGTCTCCACTTGCTAGGAAAAGCGGTGTGACAGTGTGCCAGTCGAAGAGAAGCTGGGATGGTTTCTCTAAATTTTGTATCTTGCTTCATTATTATCCCTCCAACCATCAGAAGCAAATGTTCAAAATCAGTAGGCATCAGCCGGGTGAAATTTCGAACACCCATGCGTCTTCTAGTCTTAATTTATTTAATAATGCGTTACCGAACCTAAGTCCTTCTGCGAGCACTTCGCGCGTCCACCAACGTTTATGTTTTCGCGTTCCTTCACTTATAATTAGCACTAAGCAGGAACTCATTCCACACAAAACAATGTCCTCCTTGGTGGACTGCGAAGATGAGACTGAGAAATTAACATCGTAGTGTGGACGCTAGACGAGACAAAGACCGGTGTCTCTAGACGGTCTATAGATAAATCGCCTTTAGACAAGTAGATTAAACAATAAAAAATAATTTCAATACATCCTACTATTAAGGCGCAATTTTTGACCAAAAATCTTTTGTCCTTTCACTTCTAAAATACCTGAAAAATTCTAAAATTTGTGAAAATTTATAACTCACATTTTTTTGTATCAAAACATTTTAATTAAAATTTAATAATTTATAAAAAATTTATTAAAAAAAAGTCGCCCTATATTCATATATAGGGAAAAAGTCGCCGAAATAAAATCTGCCCGGGGAGATGCAATATGTCTGTCCGGCCCTGTGGAAATGGGAAAAGGTAACTTTCAGGTAAAATTTATTAAGGAACAATACCATGCAGACGCCCATTTTCAATAACCTGCCGTAGATGTGTGTTAAAAAAATGCCGAACAATTAGTGCATTAGGAAAACGAATTACAGTATGTACTTCGCTTGCGATCAGATTTTTAATGATATTGGTCGTGATATAAATCAATAAAAACTAGGGAGGTAGGGAGAGAACATACGGCTAAGATTGTCGAAAGCGGTATGTCGCCAAGTGCGGCAGGAGAAAGTTACCGGCCGCCATATTGTGTCATTAAAAATGGCCGAAATATTATAAGCATATATGAAACTTTACAGTATTTATTTACTTAAAATTAAAAACAATGGTCAAATATAAAAATACTCATTCTATATATATATATACATATTTTTAACACAGCACTAATTTTAAAAATGTTTTCTTTTTTATACACTCCTGTATGCACAATAATAATGTAACACAATGCTCTACAAAGAGTCCATACACAAATAAAATTTAAAAAAAAAAAAAAAACGTTCGAGATGGTAAGTTCGAGAAAATATTCATAAAACAAGTGACAGATCGTCAACAACGACATTAGCCAACACAAGATGGCCGCACATGTTTGGTAAGGGGGCAAGGTCATACGCAACTATGCCGATCGCACTGTGGAACTTCTCTGTGCCATCCAAGGCCCCAATAAAGCCGACTAAGCATGAAGTGGCGTCAAAGTATGACCTTCGCTATGCGCAAACGCTCTTTACTTTGTGGATGACCCACGTATTAATAATAAAATTCCGACCAATTCATCATTTATATTAAGAAGTGACTATAAATGCTTATCAATAACAATACCATTATAAAAATTATCTCTACTGACCGGTATTTGTGAAAGCTGCATTCTCTAGTTCATATTTTTCACATTTAATGATGTCTGCAGGTTCAGACTTGATGTCAATCTCATCTGTAATGATTATGTTTGATTTGTTGTAATAGCGATACATGCCACTTGTAGCTCCATCTTTAGTTCCTGAAATAAACAGATCACTGTCATATAATGAATAACATAGTCCTACTGTACGTCAGTTCAGAAGCTTTCACTTTCTTAGCCAACAAGACCAGGGGTCGGCAACCGGCGGCCTGTGGAACTAATGTGGCTCATCATTTATAACCTAATATTTAATTCCGAAAATACGTGTAACATTCATTTTAATGTTAGTAATTTTGATAATATTATGGTAAATCCTATCTTTCTGGAAAATAATTTATTAGATTCATCACATGAAGCTAACTACTTGGGGATTATTTTGAACAGACGCCTCAGCTGGCATCCTCAGATTCAAGCTCTTTGTAATAAACTAACAAAGATTTGCTTTGCAATTATCAGACTGAAACAGATCTCTAATTTATTTGCTATTAAGGCTTACTATTATGCCTCTTTTTACTCATTAGTCTCTTACAGCATAATATTTTGGGGTAAATCATATGAAGCCCTGCATTTTCATTTATATAAACTTATGTTATGTATGGAAACATTTCCTTTCGTTTAACAAACTAAATGATTTCCATAATTACAATACTAGATCTGATAACAGGTTAGAAATTCCGAAACATAAGCTCTCAACATACAAAAAATGTCCTAGTTATTATCAAATAACGCTATACAATGCTTTTTACCGAAGGACATTACATCAATTATAATTGAGAAAAAAATTTAAAATCAGCTCAAAAAGCATTTGATTTCTAAAAGCTACTATTCTATTAACGAATATTTTGCTGATAGTACACAGTGATTTTATTGTACCTGCATTGTACCTTTTTATTGAGACTGGTCTTACACATTTTATATGTCTGTAGATTAATAAAGGATTCTTATTGTTATTATTATATATATTTCCACAATCCTCAAGCACCATTATCTAGTAGTCCCCTGTTACGTACAAGTGGCTTGCCGTCATTAACACAATTAACAACTGTCAAATTTTTAGGTATAGTTATTCATCAAAACTTACGATGGGCATCCCATATTGACTATATTAATCCTAAATTGTCTACAGTTTGTTATATGTTAAAGAGACTTAGAGATTTTACTTCTATAAGTGCGTTAAAGTCTGTCTATTTTGCAAAATTTGTTATAATTCTGTTATAAATTACGGGATACTGTTTTGGGGAAATGCTTCTGAAGCTAATAAATTATTTATACAACAGAAAAAAGCTGTCCGCATCATGACCTTTAATTCAGCTAGAACTTCATGCAAAAATATTTTTCATGAGTTAAACATATGAACTCTTCCATCACTGTATATCTTAGAATGTGCAATGTTTGTTTAAGCCCACCCCGATCTTTTCTTGCAAAATAGAAACTATCATAATTACACCACAAGAAATAAACTTGACTTATGCTTGGATAAACACAGTTCTCATTTATATAGCCATAGTACTCAATACATGTGCTCAAAATTTTATAATGCTGTACCTGAAGATTTGAAACTCATATCTAATTTTGAAATTTTGAAACGTAAATTTAAGAATTATATGATTGCGCAATGTTTTTACTCAGTCTCTGTATATTTAAATAATTAATTGTAACACAATTTACATATTATGAGATTCTTCTTTTACTACTCGTATATATATATATATATATATATATATATATATATATATTTGTATTTCTAATATTCCGTTCCAATATTATAGTAGTAAAAGTTATTGGGAGTAGCGGTGGAGAAAAGTAAACTCAATATTTACTCATACCCGATATTTCGGTCTAAATTTTTAGACCTTTTTCAAGGGCTGATATATATATATATATATATATATATATATATATATATATATATATATATATATATATATATATATATATATATGGTATTTTGTTTATTGTAAAATGATCATGTCATATTTTTTATGAACTTCCATATGACCTAACCTAATGTATCATTTATGTTCTAAACAATTCTGTACTCTAAGAGGTTAAATAAATATTATTATTATTAATAATAATAATATTAATAATAAATATTAATAATAAATATTATTATTATTAAATAATTATTATATATATATATATATATATATATATGGTATTTTGTTTATTGTAAAATGATCATGTAATATTTTTTATGAACTTCCATATGACCTAACCTAATGTATCATTTATGTTCTAAACATTTCTGTACTCTAAGAGGTTAAATAAATATTATTATTATTATTATTATTATTATTATCAAACAATTTCTTGCGGCCCACCAATAAGAAAATATAATGTTTACTTTTCTTATCCAGCGTAGACAAACTATTACTGCCGCACTACTTAAGGTTTCTTACCTTCTACGTGTATTCATGCCAATGTGTAAACCGGCGTAAAAAGAACTTAAATTTTTAAGACACAGAAGTTACAAGTCTGGACCGCGGAAAAAAATTGTTACTGAAAGCGGCCCGCGACGTTAAAATAAAAATAAATTTTAATGTGTGCGGCCCGCGTCGAAAAAAGTTTGTCGACCCCTAAACTATACAACTAGCCAACAAAACTTTGTTTCGGACAAACGCTAAATGTTAATTTATGACATAGGCATGTATAAAACTAGCCCTACTAACCCGTGTTTGCGACAGATGATTTCTCCTGTTCAACTCCTCCACATTCACTGGCGTCGCCAGCTTCAGACTTAATATAAATGTGCTCTATGTAGCTGTTATCGTAATGTAGGTCATCTGTAACTACATCTCTGATTCCTGCAATAAATACATTACCCTAAAATATAAACGATTAAAAAATAATATATTACTTAAGATGTTGATTATTCAAATATTGCTGCAGTTCGTAGATATAAACTGAACACCAAAATATAAATAAGATTATTAAGAATGAGATAGTTAAAACGATGCTCATTACTGACCATTCTTCCTTTCAGCTATGTCGTCTATTCCAGTCTTTACTTCATATTCTTCAGTAAATTCATGTTCTTCTTTTTTAATAATGTCACTGACTTTGGCATTATTTGGATGCAAGTCACAGTAAGTCGCATCATTCATATTTATTTCTAAAACAAAAACGTACCGTCATGTAAAAGACCTAGAACTAGTGACTTTTTATAAATCATGGAATAAGAAATTATTAATATTTTAAAAAGTTAAAATAAAACTTATGTTCGGAGAGTTTCTGCAATATTATTTGATCTTACTTGAAACTAGTATTTCGACAGTTAGAAAACCACATGGACCTTACACTTTAAGAAAAAAAACAGTTAAGGGTAACACTTTCACTTGCCAATAAGTGGAGAGTAATAAACCTAGATCTAGTCATTGGTCACATGACTTTTCCAATTAGCATGTTCTTGTATTTATAAAAATTCTATCAAGTTCAATTTTCTGCATTTTCTATAGACATTCTAAAATCTTAAAATCACTTATATCCAAAGAATATAACCGAGTACAAGCTTAGCAAGTACAAGTTTAACAAGCTACAAGTTTAGCTATATTGGAAATGTCTTTATTTATGAAATTGTTACAAATATTTAGTAAAACAAAGAATGATACAAAAAGTTTTAATTCAACAAGGACGTGGCTGTCTTCACAGCGTGCATGGAACATGATTAGGGTGACCATTTTCTTGAGAAGGCAATGCGGGACGGAGCAAAAAAAAGGTCGTGTCTTCCCAAATATAACTGAAGAGAAAAAAAAGGTCCTCACCTCCCCAAATCCAAGTGAGGAGCAAAAAAAGGTCCTCACTAGAGATGGGAATTTCGGCTCAGTTTGCGGAACCGGATCAGTGGAGGTCGTTCAGTTTGTTGAGCCGGTTCATTGATCCGGCTCAGTGATCCGGTTAAGTAAACATGTTTCCGAGACACAGGTCGGTCGTTAGTTCGTAGGTAGAACGTCGCTTAGAGCCGGTTCTTGCAATATATGAACTGTAAACATGATCCCGAGATACAGGTCGGTCAGTCGTTCGGTCGTAGGTAGAACGTCGCTTAGAGCCGGTTCTTGCAATATATGAACTGTAAACATGATCCCGAGACACAGGTCAGTCGGTCGTAGGTAGAACGTCGCTTAGATCCGGCTCTGGCTTAGACCCGGTCAGTTGTCGGTCGTAGGTAGAACGTCGCTTAGAGCCGGCTCTAGCTTAGACTCGGTCAGTTGTCGGTCGTTCGCTCGTAGGTAGAACGTCGCTTAGCCCCGGCTCTTTCTAACATTTTTGAAATAAACAATTCACTTTATGTAGCTACTGTAATTTAAACCAGATGTGTTAAGTTTATGGCGATGTTTATTGCCCTTATAAATCGGACATCTGGGATTTGGGCAATATTTTTAATATTTTTATATAGTATGGTTGTAAGAAAATACAGACTAAGCCTATTAGTTTCAAATAAACTGCCCTACAAATTGATGACAAAATACACTTTATGATAATACATTACAAGCAGAGTTCTCGCCAAGTTCAACATGACATCGATCCAGATCCGGATCACTCCGGTCACTGCTCACAATCGCCCGACCAATCCTATCCTTGAAACTATACAGTGAGCCGTGAGCCGGCTCATTTCAATTTGGTGAACCGTGTCACTTCGGTCAGTGTACTGAACCGGCTCACCGAGCCGGTTCGTTCATGAACGACCCATCTCTAGTCCTCACCTCCCAAACCCAAGAGCAAAAAAAAAGTCCTCCCCTCCCAAATATAAGTAAAGAGCAAAAAAGGTCCTCACCTCCCCAAATACAAGTTAAGTGCACAAAATTTAGAACTTAAAATGCGGAACCTTTTACGGGACCAGTCAAAGTCAAATGCACAAAAGTAAGAATTAAAAATGCGGGAAATGTCATAAGGCGGGACACTGAATCAAAATGCGGGATTGTCCCGGGAGATGCGGGACGAATGGTCACCCTAAACATGATAATGCTGTTTGTAATTGCTCCTTACGATGAAGTTTTGCCGTCTTAATGTGCGGAGTCTTATAGAAATTCCCTCATTTTGCTAACATGGTTGCTTCTAGACAAGTTTGCAATGTTAGAAAAATATTATCAAGGGTTTGTACGTTTAAAGCATTAAATACATTTTGTACGCATTTAATCAGTTCGTCGATTGTATTCGGTGAAGCTGTATGTTGTAAGGATTGTATAGAATTGAAAAAGTCAAGATCCAATATATCTGGTTGTGATTTAAGTCTATTTAGAACTTCTTTCATGCAATTCAACACAATTTTGATCAAAATTCGCAATTTTGTTAGAACAGTAGGTCAGATCAATTCTGTAAAAAGTTACTGTGTAGTAACGTTACTACAAGATAAAATATTATAAAAAGTATAATGACAAATTTAGTTACTATCATTATAGTAACTGAGTTACAGAAATGGTCCGATTGTCACTTTAATTTGTCTAAAATACGTTTTTAGTTTCTGTGAATTACTTTTGACATATGCAAAACTATTTGCACGTCATTTGGTTATTAGTTGCCTAGAAACCACTTATTTAGAAATAAAAACAAAAAAAGATAATATTACTTTCGTTAATCCTACATTTTTTAAAGTAATGCATACCAAATATCGTACGGAGGGAGAATTATTTAAAGGTAATTTACAAATTTAGATTTATACACCGCTTTTATTATCTAATTTGTTATTACTAGATCAGTGATGGCAAACGTATTACTCATGGGTCACACAGTGACCCGTATGACGGTTTCCTATGACCTGTACCAATCAAGATCTTTGTAGTTCTGAAGATTCTAAAGAATCTCTCTTTAGAATCTTCAGTACGATAATAATACATTGAGATCATTAATTCATGAGCGTTACATAACGGTAAACAATGAATTTAAAAATATCAAAACTTTATTCCAAATCACAGCTGAAGGTCACAACTTAACAAAGAACCAATCAGATTACATAGTTGACTCAAACTTACCCGAACAACAACGATAATCCGTTACGAACTTAATATTTGTTATTAACTCATTGGAATTTAGAGAAAAACAGTGTTATTATTGTTATAATTAAGATTGGATTCAGAAGACGATTGGTGATTGAAGTTAGCTAACTATTTTAAATGCATTATTTCAATTAAAACTCAATAGGGGAAAAATTTTAAGATCGTAGCGCCACGCGGATTTTTTTGAAACCATTCTAAATCAGATACCACTTGACATTTACTAGTAAATAATAGCGAAAAGTGTATCAAAAAACGACAAAAAATAAATAATTGTTTGGGATTTTCTGATTTTGTGAAGTGACATTACTTGTAAACATCTAAAATACTACATTTTGTGATCTGGTTTTAAGTTATGGCGGTTTTCCATTGTCGATTATTTTAACTATATTGGGGGAAATAATACTTCCCGTGTTGTTTACCAAGGGGTAGAAATCTACAATGCTGGGCATATAATATTGTGTGGAGTCACTGAAAAAAACAGAGAGTTCATAAAGATTTATGCATTATGCCTACAAACTTGTGCATTACAAACCCACACACAATAACAGGAATTTTCAAGATATGCGATAATAAATACAAAATTGAAAATATTTTTTGTAGTCACTATCTTTAAAATGTAATGAGCAAACTTTGATACAAGGGCTCACTTTTTTCCAATTTTTAAATTGTTTATCTAAACATCGCGTCGATTCCTAACCTCTTGCTTTCCCAATTTTGTTTCGAACCATACGGTGTCTAATATTAGTGGAAACAAATGAAACGATATTTCCGGGTTTCTTCTTTTCAATGAATTGCACATAGGCACACAACAATATGTATTATACATTTTTCAATGATTATAATAAAACTTTAAAAACAAACTTCATACAAAACCAATACACAAAACGAAATGTTATATGATGTACACAAGTTCATGAAACGCTCACCAGATAGTAGGGTGCTTAGCTGCAAATCCCTATAACTTACTTATGTTTTCACCATTCCTTGAAATGTTTTTCTGTACCAGCCTGTTATAATAAATTTTACATTACTACATAGATTTTGTTTGAGACAGAGTCAACAAACACCTGTAAAATATATATTATACCTGCAAATGCCAAAAATAGGTAAATTTTCTAATTTGGAAAGAAGTAAAATTACTATTATAGTGCGTTCGAAGGTGAGTTTGCAGTACAGGGCATATAGAGTAGTTCTTTTTCATACTCTCTAATGGGTTTACAGAATTACGCTATCCTTTTCTTGCTAGTCGACGTTGCCAGCTCTAAAACGTGCTGATCTGTGAAGACGCAGTATTCTACAAAAGGCCATTTGTTTTTGTTGAGTGTTATTTTGAGTTTTATAAGAGTTGATTTTTGTAAATAATACGAGTTTTTCATATTATTATAATTGACACATTTGACACTTTTACAACATTTGGCAACACCGCTCCCATTTGCCATAAGGGCTATACTGCAAACTCACCTTCGAACGCACTATAGAATAACCAGCTGATTAAATTTAATGTAATATGTAACAGTCCGTGCGGAACACACTAGCTACCAGTGTTGCCAATTTAGCGGTTTTGCCGCCAGATCTGGCGGATTTCAAATTGTTTTAGCGGTTGAAAATTGCATTTAGCGGCTACCGGAAATTCTAGCTTAATAAATATTTTTTTGACGGATAATCTGACGATTTGTGACAAACACATATAAAACAATATATGCAAAAATAAAATATGTTCGGTATTTTATTACTGGTTTTTATTATCAAAAAATTAATTTTTACAATCGTATTTCGATTTTTGCGTCAGACGTCAGGCCGTCGGGCAACGATAAGGGACTACCCCTAGATTCTATCAGACATACAAGAAATTTTACCGCTGTTCGTCGTACACAATATTCTTCAAAAACAGCAATTTACTTAATAAAAGTTGAAGTTCAGGTTGCCATAGGAACCAATACACTGCAATTCGTAATAATATAGTTTGAATTTACTTTTCTTAACTAAAAAATTTCTAAAAAAATTATATTTTTTTTCTTTTATGAAATCAATTTTGTGTTGATTATAGTTTATTAATATAAAAAATAATTTAAAAAATGAAATTTTGTCATTTGGCGCCCCTATGAACCCGGCGCCTGGTGCGACCACCCTTGTTGCAGCACTGATCATTTAATTTCAAAAATAAATAGTACTTATGTTTGTGATGAGGATGATGAATTGTTTGATAATTTAATTTAATGTATTATCTGCTTCATTTTGTAATACGTAACGAACAGGGAAAGTTCATTTTTTATGTTGTATATTGACAATATATTTATAATATTATCATAGTATTGGTTCACACGGATACGCCACATCTGTTGATACCTGGATACGCCAAGTCTGTTTACACCACAACAGTCACCAAAATAAAAACCAGATCTAGTTTCGTATTACAAATTGGGACGGATTATACCAAAATTTTGAAAATGCTTCACTACCCAGCAAACATTTTTATCCGGACCAGTACTGGTAAAGCACATACTCGCCGGCATTGAAAGTAATGGGCCAGTGCTGGCATTTCGTACTGGGCCAGTACCCCGGTGTCCCGTGGCCCTTAGCTGGTCCATTGATGTATCAGTTGCTGGCCCAGCAACGGTAAAGTGCATTGAAAGTAATGGGCCAGTGCTGGCATTTCGCACTGGGCCAGTGCTGGCATTTCGCATTGGTCCAGTGCTGGCATTTTGCACTGGGCCAGTACCCCGGTGTCCCCGTGGCCGTTAGCTGGCCCAGCAACGGTAAAGTGCAAAATAATCGCATTAGTTGCAAGATTTATTTCTGACAGACTAGTGCTTATATTATACCCACTCTCTAGTGTTTCAAATGTAATATATGTGTACTTACCCAGTATTAAAATAAATTAATGGTTAGGTGCAAAATAAATACTCATTTGGCCATTTTCACCATCGTTGAATAAATTTATTTAACAAGTAAAGTTGACAATATCGCATCGGTTTTAAACTATTAATGAAGAAATTAACATTGCTGTCAATAGAATGATGCGATATTGTTAACTTAAGTTGTTAAATAAATTTATTCAACGATGGTAAAACTAGCCGATTGTAAATTGAATTAACAGTTATAATTTATTGATTTATTTATAAATATTAAATAAATATAATTTCAGGAATAACAGGAATTAGTTTCTTTAATTTATTAATTTAATGAAGAATTTTAAGAAAATGGTTTTCTGCCATTTCGGTCAAACCAATTTCATCCTAAAGATAAGGGGTGACTAATAATTTTCGCCAATATTCGTCTTGTATTATCTACCACATCTTTTCCCCCTGACTTGAAGAGTGCCAACCTAAAGAAATCATACTTGTTAAAATAAATTCAATAAACAAATTTTATAAGCATTAATGCTATAAGCTGTTCACTTTTGTAAGAACAAACTAGATCTGGTTATTTTGGTGATTTTTATAGTGTATTACTGACTTTTAGAAACTTGGTTATATTGTAAAAAAAGCTTTACAGTTTTGGATTAAGTTTGTATTATTTTAGGTTAGTATTATATTTACAAAATATTTAAGATGTCACTATTCAAAATGAAATATGACAAATTATATTTTTTAAATGACATATTTATAATCTTGTATCAGATTTATTAATAATTGAAAATTTTATTACATGAAAAAACTATGATTGAACTAAACTAAAAATTAAACAATTTAATATGAAATAGTTTGTGTAAACTACGTCCTTAAATCTAACAAAACACACACAAATCACAATAAAAAACTGTATAATGGTCACAATCAACAACTATTCAAATACACATCTTTAAAAACTATTCACCAACACGTCCGAACTTATACTAACAGAATATCACTTGTACCGACCCTCGAAGGCCACGCCATTAGGGTGTTTTATGACTAAGAACGGTCAGACTTTTCAAATTATTACATTAAAAAAAAGTTATAAACATAAGCACTGGCCCGCTAGAAATAACCTTGGATTAATACAAATAAGGAATGCTTATAAAATGCTGGTAAAGTACTTCGTATAGGCAGAGTGCGAAATACAAATGTGAAGTACATTATTAATACTGGCGTTGCACTTACTTCTGGTGCCAGCAATGTACCAGCGTAAAAGCAGTTTGCCGGCGTTCGGCCGTTAGTTCAATGTTTGCTGGGTACTTTCATTTATAAATTAGACTGCTATATAATTAATTTCTTAATACCGTGTAACTAAATATTATATATATTTTTTTTTGTTTTCTGACACTGACACTGAAAACTTGTAAGCTATGTTAACTATATATTTTTAATTTTATTTTTACCTATAGTCTATTTCTTTGGTCTAAACGGAACTGGATTTTGAAATCTAGGAACATTTAACGATTGAGTGGATACTTTCGACAGACCATTTTGTTTAACAAAAGCCCCATTCAATCATTAAAAAGCTCGTGATAATTTAAGATAAGATAAATTTCGCTTAGTTTCACTTAAATTTAATTTGGGATAGACTATATAAATGTTTATAAAAGCCCGATTTACAATGTTAAAAACAATTAATTAAAATTTTCAATCAATCATTAAAAGTCACTAGATTTCAAATTCTAGTTCCGCACGGTCTTTAGTGATTAATTATAATAAATTTTTGTATTCAATAAAAATGTATTCCAAAAGAATTTGCTTTTTTATCTTCCTCTTTGACTCTAGAAAAATTTAAAAATATAGCGGATTTCTAGCGGAAACACGCTCTTTAACCTAGAAATTTTTAGAAATCTAGCAGATTTCTAGCGGATTACAGTTGCCCATCTAGCGGAATGGTACATCCAGTAGTTGGCAACACTGCTAGCTACTGTCTGGAGCACAATATTTAAGAGCTGCATGAATTCCAGGCGCGTGATATGGGTACTCAACCAAGCACTGGAATACTGAAAATCTTAAGCACACTTTCCAGGTACATCCGTACATTGAGCGCAAACGTACCGACCCCTGCCATCTCAAGCTCCAGTACAATCATATATTTAATACCAGATTTGGGGAAGTAGTCCCTAGTTCTAGAGATAATATAAAAAAATCTTTTAAATATGGACAAAGGGAATTTAGGAATTTGTCTAGGGTTTTTTTTTTTTTTTTTCATTTTGAAGGATCCCGTGAAAATCAAATAATCCGCTTGCGACGTACACGACGGCCTGTAAGACATGAATGTTATGTTTACGGTAAAATATAGATAGGTGGAGACATCTGGACGGAACAGGAGTTAGACGGACATGAAGTTGTGAGGTAGACGTTACGATGTTTTTGTGAGTTAGACGCGGTGATATTGAGATGAACAGTTGTAAGACGATTGACTAAAGACACAATTAGACGTTTGTGGATTGTGTTAGATGTCTAGACGGGACAGAGACGTGAAGTAAGTGCGGTATCGAGTGACAGTTACCGCGCGAGTGTTTTATGTACACCACCATTCATTTTGTTTTTGTACTTTAGATTTAATATTTAATGAATTGTATTTGTGTTAAGTGTAATAAAGCCCACAGTAGCTATCCTTACAATTTCAAGTTTGTTTTAATGAATCGATAGTTATTAGTAAAGTATAACTTTTATTAACCCATTGGTGCATGAAGTTAAGAAAAAATGATTTTTTTTTCTCGATTTATATTAAAATTAGGTCATTTTTTGCATGGACACAACATTTTTCGCTACGGGATGTCCGTTTTCAGCGCAGCACTAATAATACAATATTTACATGTCAGTAACATGATACATAATATACAGAGTCGGCCCGACGAATTCTAGCGCCCCGGGCAAATATTTGAATTGCGCCCCTTAATGAATGATAAGTATATATATTTTTAAATACAGACAATTCCGCTTAATTGGGCCACCGCTTAATTGGGGCAGCCGCTTATTTGGGCCAAATCTCAAAGAACAGAAACCAAACCAAGGAACCAACAGTAAATTTACATGTTTAATTGGGACAACATTCCGCTTAATTGGGACAGTAAATTTAAGATCACAGTACATATTATACTACACATATTCTCAACCAGGAGGCGAAAAAATGTATGGCCGTGTTGCAGCGTTATTTTATGCAGGAAGGAAATGAAGGGAGCCATACATCCGCAGTGAATACCTGTGCTGATTTTGTAGAAGTGAAATTTTACAAATCAAAAGACAGACTACACTTGACGCATTTTTGCATTGAATTAAATTGTATGTACCTATTATTTTATTTTGGAATTTATTATTATTTTTTCTTAAAAGTTTATATTTTTTGGTTATATGTAATTTATAGTTTTGTCCAAGAGTTTATAAAATAAAATTATTGAAAGAAAAATATGCATTGTTTAATTTTATGTGAAATTCGCTTAATTGGGGCAGCCGCTTAATTGGGCCAAAATGTCTAAGTCCCGATGTATCCCAATTAAGCGGAATCGACTGTATATTAAATAGTGATTCATACTTACCTATTACCATAAAACAATTTCACTCACAAAAGCGCGAAATATATATATATATATATATATATATATATATATATATATATATATATATATATATATATATATATATACATAATATAAAATTCAATATCCTTAATTTTGCGCTCCACATTTCGCGGCCCCGGGCTGGCGCTCGGTTCGCCCGTGCATAAGGCCGGCCCTGATAATATATATTTAAATAATTTAAATAATATAATCAATTATCATAATATTAACATATTATTATTATTATTAAATACTAAAACAGTAATTCTTACAATCTTACCTAGATAACTAAACCAGATGAAAAGATAATTAAAAAAAAAAAAAAAAAATAGTTGAAACTTAAAATAAACAAGTAATTAATGATCGTCTGAATATTTTTAAGTTAGAAGAAAAAATGTCAGAAATAACAGCAGATTTGGAAATATAATTGAATTCTGGACACATTCTATTAATAGGCGAATTATTGAGAAGTGACATTACCGTTGGCGGCGCTGTAATTCATGGCAAAATGGCTGAATTGTCTAGTATTCAGCTGTCAATATGCTAACAGGGAACAGGTTAATTTAAGCACAGTACATTTTTATTTTATGAAAATGTATCTATGGACGTTCTAACAAAAAATCAACACCAGAACATATGTAATAATTTCAAACAGTACTACAGTCGCGTAGTACAATATTTCACCACCAGACTGCGTATCCGAGCGTGTCAGTTCTCAATAGGCAAAGTTTGTTCTACTATGAGAAAAGTAAAAAGAAAAGGTCGTTCATTCTCGTGTTGTAAGATGGCACACGAAATGATAATGAACTTATTAAATCAGAACAATCCATTTTATTATGAACAATCTTGTAAATAAAAATTAAATCAAGAAATCTACGTCTATTTTCTAAGGATACTAGATTCTATGCATAATAGTAACAAAATTGATTATGATAATATTGGTCATATTGTGCGATATATGGAAACTGATAGGCGATGTAAGGCATGTGATAAAAAAACATAAACTTATATGCACAAAATGTAACTGTGAATTACATTCAAAATTATGTTTTGAAAACTTTCATACCAATAATAGGCTATAAATATACTTGTATGTACTACTTATATTATTTTATAAACTTACATAAATTTCAAATAAATACTTATTTTCAATGAGTAAAATGTATTTTCACGATTCAATTTATTGATCAATTTATTTTGAAATTAAAACAAGTTCCATTTTTCATAAATTTTTTAGGGAATTCTAGATATATTTTTATCTGTTTATTTATTGCCAACTGTTTAGTTGTAATGTAACCAAGAAATATATAAATTATGTTTCGTTTTAAAATGTGACAGAACCTCAAACGTTCTAATTCACCATAATCTAGGTCAGGGGTTCTTAAACTTATGTAGTCCGCGGACCCCCACTTGAACAATTTTTTTTTTTCGGACCCCATCCCAACCCTAGGCATTTTACGTCGTTCTTGAGATTTAATTTCTGGCTCAATAATCTCACAGGCACTACGTTATAATAAATATTGGTAAAAATGTAACGCTGGTTATTTTAATAAATGGTCTTGCGCATTTATTGAGATGGACATTTTTATTAGCATATAGAATAAAAAACATAAAATTAATAAAAATAGTAGTAAAAAGAATTAAAAAGATTTAGAAATCATAATACGCTAAACTCATACAAATATTTCTTGGTCAAATATTAGTCAAAACAGATCTTATTATTGTCAACTGACAATAACTGAAGCGCCTCTAGTGAGATTTTGAGAAACTGACGGTTGTAGGATAGTCGAGTTTGTGACAAGCATGGGAATATGTTCTTAGAAGTGGAAATACAGTTAAAGACCATTTTAGAGTGTGTTCCCGTGTGTTTCAATAAATATCACATGAAGATACCATTGAACCTGTCAAAAATATCCTACCAAAGTCAGCCATGATGTGAATGCAGTAGCGCCTCTATCGGTAGTGTCAGATGCCAATAATATGTTTTCGTTAAATAATTTGTAGTTGAATAAAAATAATTAAAATTTTACTAATTATTGTTTAGTTATGTCAATAACTAGATAACAACAAATACAAAAAGTCTTGACCATGTAAAATTTTTATTAAATAAGTTATTTGAATAAAAGTGAAAAGTTGGGGGATGTAAAGTTAATGTCAACATTGTTTCGCGGACCCCAGTTTAAGAACCGCTGTCTAGGTTATTTCTTTTGTTTTTGTTCACAGCTTGTAATTTTGTGAAGATTTTTTCAATATTTTCATTTTGATAAATATGTCAACATGTTTTAAGCTCCGTAATGTAAAAGTTTTCAAAAAAAAATGATAAATAAATTGATGTGCGCAAAGCGATCTTTTTATTTTCAAGGTTACTACAATAATAAATTTTTCAACTAATTGATAAACAACTTGATCAGTAGCGCAGCCAGGATTTTGTCTTGGGGAGGGCCGAATCAAATTTCGAGAGCACGCGGGCCGCATACGGCCCTGAACCTTATTTTTTATGGACCCTGAAGCGGTAATCAAAATCACTTTAGCTTATTTAGGGGAAAAATATATTTAAAAATGTAAAATATACTCTCTTCCCCTTTTCTGTTTATAAAAAAATGTCAAGAAACCCTTCGGGATATTTAAAGTTCCGTCACTGCTTATCATTTCGTATGTAAAATAAACTGCGACCCTAAAAAAATGTAATTGTTAATCCCTGTATCAAAAACTTTCCCTTGATTTTTTCTTCGATAAATATATATATTTTTTTATATTTTTCGCGGGATATATTTTTGAAGTCTCAATATTTCTCTTACTTATGTTCAGTTCTATAAATCAGCCGCTTGGCCACAATTTGTACAGAACGAACAGACTCATGTGACGGAATAAGGATTTCTTGATTATACCTACGAAAACCTAAAAATAACATGTAAATGTGCATTTTCTGTTAATTTCAACACTAATCAAAATAAAATATAGCTTATTATTATTGTAAAATACACAAGTTATTTTGCTGTACGATTATGATAAAATTGTTAAATTTTCATTTCATTGGACCTTCAGAGGGGGCTTGTGTCCCCCCCCCCCCTCCATCTGAATACGCCACTGTTGTTCAGTACAACTTATATCAGTCCTTTTTGTGTGTAAAACATTATAATTTCAAAAATACCCAAGAAGATATTGATATTCACATTTATCTACAAAATAAAACCAAATACGGATTTTAAGATCGCTATTGTCTACAAAACTACTCTCTTTATTATATTTCTACTATTTTTACTCTATTTTACGTTTGAGGTGTTATTTTAAAATTACATTCTGAAGGTAATACCGAAGTCAGATTTCCACTTTATCTTCTCTGAATGGAGTAATTAGTTATTTAAAACAGTTTTATCATTTGACTGGGCGAATATTTTAGTCGATGTGTCAGGGGGGAAAATGATCAACGCTCCCCTTCATATAATTCGTTGGAGCATATTTTGAAAGTGATGTATTTTCACTTGAACAATAATTATGTCACTTTATCAAGAGTAGGCAATCTTAAAAAAATGTTTATACGAAAAAAAAAATGCAAATATTTTTTACAATGAAGTAACTGAAAAATTAACTACTGTTGTGGTTAAATTATATCTTCAACTCCCCGGGCAGCGCCGTGTAATCTGCTGGTCCTGGGAGAGGCCCTGGCCCGTCGCCCCCCCCCCTTTGGCTGCGCCACTGGTTGTATTTAACAAATTTTATCTTCAACTATCCGGAGAGCGCCGAATAATCTGCTGATCCTGGGGAGGGCCCAGGCCCGTCGGCCCCCCTTGGGCTGCGCCACTGATTGTGTTTAACAAATTCTATCTTCAACTATCCGGAGAGCGCCGAGTAATCTGCTGGTCCTGCGGGGGCAGGCCCGTCGCCCCCCCCCTTGGCTGCGCCACTGAATTTGATCAATTTATTGATCAATCAATTGAACTGTGTAAAACCAACTTAATTTGTTACTAATTTTGTTTATTATGCATAGTTCGTTTAAACGGGCAGGTAATAAAATATGAGTTCTAGAACACATGGGGATTTCTTTTCATATGTTCACATAATTGAACAAATATCTATACATAATCTAATAAATTTTTAATTATTATAAGGTAATTTAACAATTAAGTACTAAATAAATAAATATTATTTACCAGCAATGCTTTGTTCCATATCGTTCAGGAACCATCGCATAAAAAAGAGCCTTAAATATTTAACAAACTGAAATATTTACTAGTCACCACAAAGCTGTGACTTTCACAATATGAAAGCAGCTAAAGTTTGTTGAAAATTGTTTTATTGCAGCTCAGAAAAATAATATGTAAGTATCCCTTTTGAAGGACACTATGTACTCTAATGGGTTAAACAATTTGAGAGAGCTCCATCTAGTTAGGACAAATAACTTGCATGTTTCAGATAAGAACTAGTTTCTTTGAAAACAAGATATTTTCCAGAGACCCAGGGTCGGATTTACCATGATGCTACCAGTGTCGGGTCCCGGAACGCTTTGGGGCCCCCAAACGTACCTGTTGAATCGTCTGTTCTAGAACGAGATAGAAAACTTAACTTTTTGGGGCAAAATTGTATTTATTTTTCTACATAGTCGCCATTCAGCTTTATGCATTAATCCAACGCTTTTCAAGACCTTTTATTCCTTCAGAAAAATAAGAACTATCTGAACTCTCGAAATATCCATTTACAGCTTCCACGACTTCAGTATTTGATGAGATTTTCTTTCCAGCCAACTATTTTTTGAGTTTTGGAAACAGAAAGAAATCGGAGGGAGCCAAGTCTGGCGAGTAGTCTACAATAGTGCTGTACAATCTTTTCAGGTATGTTCAACAGTTTCAGAAGGCGCTCCATAATCACATTCTGGGGAAGATGATACACCCCACTTACATGTAAATCCGTTGCATCTATCATGACTAGTTCTTATGCGATTACAGGGTGATTATAAAATGGAGCCGTGACGTCAACAATTTTACTGTGCCGCCTTGCAAAAATCATGTTATGAAATTTACTAAAGCAAACATTTACTAATTCCATTTGTTGACGTCAAGTTGAACTACTGGACTTTTAAAAACCATATTTTCATTGCAATGTTTGCAAGTGTTTTTGTGTCGAGCTTGTTTATATTTCTACGTTTCTTGAGTATTTTTACAAATATCGTGTTATTTAATCTACGTTATAGTAACTGATTTATTTTTGTTAAACTGCAGATAACCTTTTTAAATATATCATTTTATTTTTGATATCAGTTTTTTAGTTTTTCAATTATGGTACTAAAAATTTGGTTCCAAGAGCAATATTATAAAAATTATATTCTTTTTGTACAACTTAACCTGAAATATTTTGTTTTTGACAGTTACAGCAGTTCAATTTTTTGCCAATAGATAATTCAACAAGTGTTGCGTTAGTAAGTTTCACAACTTTTAAAATAAGGCACAAGCGCAATAAAATCTCTGACGTCACGGCTATATTTTATAATCACCCCGTATTTCTACAGGTGTCTAGGGAGATCGAAACAGGGAAGTTTTTCAGATCCATCAGTAACTATAGCCCCATTCTTCACTCTTACCTCTTTCCATAAACCATCCCAAGCTGCTTTAGTATCCAAAGGTGCTTTAAGTTTATGGTCAATACAAATATAGGGACTATTCCAGTAGTGTAGCAACTATGATAAATGTTATATATTTATTTTTTATCTATACAAAAATGACAAGTACTATTATTTAACACTTTTCTTTAGCCTAATATTTTACAAAAATAAAAATATAACATTTGTCATAGTTGCTACACTACCTGAATAGTCGCTACATTAAGCTGCTATTTACTACGACAAATTATCGCTTGTGTATCTACTCATATTTTGTATTCTAAGAATTATATAACTTAGATAAACTTAGTCTGGAATTCTGTAAATCTATTTTGCCAATTACTTAGTCAATGAATTAGTGTAAAGAATTATTTTTTTTATTCATATCAACCCCCCAAAATCAACCGAGCCGTGACAATATTCTTATTTGGAACTGCTAAGCATAGATAGTCAGCATATATAAATTTTCGGACTTTAGTTTCTGGCATATCACTGATGTAAAGGTTTTTTTTTTTTTTTTAAGCGTATGGCTCCATTCAGTTACATAATATAAACAAGTCACATAATACCTATAAAATAGCACAATTACAAGTACTAAAATATAATGTTTCTAGTTACAAAATAAACGGAAAAATTAAAAACAAATTGAAAAATGATTACAGTGATATGTCAGTATTTGACAACCAGTTCAAAGCACTTTCTGTCACCAATACAAAATCTTCTGCTGTCCCTTGGAAGGCTCTGTTAGGGCATTCAAAGACGATATGTCTCATCGACTGACGTTCTGCACCGCAGTCGCAGTTTGGAGTCTCCCGCATCCCCCATCTGAACAAAGAGTCACCGCTTCTACCGTGGCCCGTTCTCTGTTCAAAGATATCCATGTTTTTCTGGGAGATGTAAAGGTTGAACATTAGCGATGTAAGTCCTTGAATCTATTCAATTATAATAATTAGTCAACTATATAATACAATTATTATCCAAAAAAACACAGCTTAGATATATAAATCATGTATTATGTATACTTTCATAATGCAAAAATGGTTATTATTATTATTTCCCAAAAGGGAATAAGTAAAAACTTATGAATAATTTAGTCTTACGGGTAGACACATCTATTTTCTCTTTTTGGTCTAGCAGAGAAAATATTAATACTATTACTGGGTAATGTGTCAGTTAAGGATTTATTACTATTCATTATTTTATAGTTCGCTTTAATGATCTTGTCCAAATGCCCCTTTGACACAATGTATTGATTTAACAAAGGAATCATGTAATTTCTTTGTCCTAATACTAAATTAATTTTAACACCAATTTTGGATCATGATGAGTAAGTACTTTATTAGACACTATTTCTTTCCTAACTAATAAAAAATAATACGCAACAAAAAATAAATATAAATGTTGAAAAATACGATACAATAAACATTGCGTTTGCTTGGTTACATATATAAAAAAACAGTTATAATAATTGGCCAACTACATAATATAATAATAAATTATACAATATATTGCAATTCCTTCCCCCTTACTTATGAATAAAATAGTCTAAAAGTAGTTTTTTATTTTCTCTGTTACATTCATTCCACCTCATGTTTGATTGGTTTCTGTTCCGAGTGTATTCTTTTGTGAGAAATGAGATTTGATGATTGTGTAAATGCTTTATCACACTGATCACATTTGAAAGGTTTCTCTCCAGAATGCAATTGTTTATGTCTGGAAAGATTTGCTAACTGCGTAAATGATTTATTACACTGCTCACACTTGAATGGTTTCTCCCCAGAATGTATTCTTTTGTGAGTAATGAGACTTGATATCCCTGAAAATGCTTTATGACACTGATCACATTTAAAGGGTTTCTCTCCAGAATGTGTTCGTTTGTGAGCAAGTAGATTCGATAACTGTGCAAATGCTTTATCACACTGATCGCATTTGAAGGGTTTCTCTCCAGAATGAATTCGTTTGTGAGTTTTGAGACTGGATAAGACTGAAAATGCTTTATCACACAGATCACATTCGAAGGGTTTCTCTCCAGAATGACATCGTTTATGTTGAACGAGACTTGATGAATCAGCAAATGCTTTATAACACTCATCACACTTGAAGGGTTTTTCTCCAGAATGTATTCGTTTGTGCTTAACGAGGTTTGATGACACTGAATATTTTTTATCACACTGATCACATTTGAAAGGATACTCTCCAGAATGTACTAGTTTGTGAGTAATGAGACTTGATAACTGTGAAAATGCTTTATCACACTGATCACATTCGAATGGTTTCTCTCCAGTATGTACTCTTTCGTGTCTAATGAGATTTGATAACACTGTAAATGCTTTACCACACTGAGCACATCTGAAGAGATTCTCTCCAGTATGTAATCGTTTGTGTTTAACGAAATCAGATGAATCTGCAAATCTTTTTTCACACAGATCACATTTGTAGGGCTTTTCGCCAGAATGAACTCGCTTGTGTCTTCTTAGATCTGCTGTACGTGCAAATGGTTTACTACACTGATCACATATGAATGGTTTCTCTTCTATCTTTTTGGGTTTCATGGGACGTGCTGAGCTTGTTGTTGCTGGTTGATTACACTTGTTAATAACCAACGAATTACAACTCTCACCTGGATCAGTGGAAGACGTTCCACTAGCTGCAAACAAATTTGCATGGATTAATGAGTCACAAATTCTGTTGTTATTTTCTAATATAAAATGTTCCTCGCCTGTGCTTATATTATTATTATTATTATTATGGGGTTTGTCAATTACGCTAGATCCAGTGCCCGCACAATGCGGAGTGACACACATCTTATTGTCATTATTATTATTATTATTGTTTATTTAATGAAGCAAGCGGCAATGCCGATAATGTCTTTCGTTTGAAATAATAATTTATATACTACAGCCAATACATTAATATAAATAATGATGATAATAATATAAACAATGTAATAAAATACTTATAAAGCAAATAACAAATTGTTAATAGTGAGAAATACGTTTCTGAAATTGAAATAAATTGAGCCATTTATTAATATATTTTTTATTGATCTAATGAAGAGTTGAATACGGAGCAAATGGAGGAAAACACATTGGGATTTTTGGCAAATTATTTAAATTTTGTTTAAAAAAATTAAATGGAATCTCTTAGTTCCCAAATAACGAATAAAAGTGATTATCAAAAAACTATTGATTTTTATGTGATTATAGACCAGTACATATTCCTAAACATCCAGTATTATTATGCTTCTTACAATTATTAAATACCTACAAAATCCTGAAATGTGTAAAAAATCACACTAAACATCAATTTTTTATGTCATGATGATTTGTTGTAATAAGGCCTACTTCCAAACTGTCTTTCCATGTGTTTCATGAATTTTGAATATCAATGGGGCTTTCAAAATTATATATGGATAATTCCTGATTCAGTATTTCGCAGTTTCCTTTCCAGAAATTTAGACTTGGCAACTACCAGTTTCGTGGGGATTATTTGTGCTATGTCCATCGAAACTGTATGATCACTGCGACCAACTGGAGAGTAATGAGTAATGCTTGTAATAAGATCTTCATCGTTTGTCTAAATGAGATTTAGTGTGGAAAGACGTTCGTTTTTACGATATCGCGTAGATGTTTCTACTAATTGATGTAAATTTGAAGAAAAATACATGTCTAGAAAAAAGTATGTTAAATCTTTTCATCTATTAAAAATGCCTGTCCAGTCTGACCTATAAGTAATGTATCTAATCTAAATAAGTTACAGGTAATCCAAAACAAGTGCTTACGTATCATTGGTAAATATCCCAGATATGAAATGATCAGTAGGATGCATAAAAATATCAAAATAGAAAATATTTCTGAACATATACACAAACTATCAAACAAATACTTTATGAGATCTAGTCAACATACAAACTAACTTGTTTCGAACATCGGTAAAATTGTTTTAAACCGAAATCTAAAAAACATAAACGTACCAAACTTAATACTTAAATCAAAACATTTTTATACAACTTCATTAAAATATTCGAAATATTTCGGATATTAAAATAATGTGATATTAATGTTAAGGTTTTTTTTTGTCTTTTTACCTTTAAGTCATAATTGTCAAACTCTAAATTAAAATTTCTATTTGTTAATAGAGTCTAAACCGAATTTTGTGAGGTTACACGGAACTCTGTATTATACTTATGTGTTTTTCTCTTTTATTGTAGACATACAAAGAATTTCAATAAAGCTTTATTTATTACACTGGTCAACAAAAACAAAATATTTTTTTGTGCCTGAGTTTAGTCCGTCATTTTTTTATTTGTCATGCATAAAAACCATAAAAAAATGTAAACACTTTCATCAAAGTTTGCTTTTGTAGTCTTGAGAGAGATAATAACGACTCCTTAATTTTGACAGTAGCAGTAAACTATCTTATTATAGCAGCAGATTTTAATGATTTAATTAGAGATCTGAATCGACCCAAAAGTAAAGCAGAGCCTTTGGGTTCTCGACTGAGACAGGGGAATTTGCTCAGCAAAAATGTCAAAATAACTGATCAAAGAAAGCGACATGATCTATGTATTACCTTTTTTACTAAGGAAGATGGTCTTTGCTTTTGTAATAATGTAAATGGTTTATATAAAGCAATTGGAATACCTGCATTTCCAGCGAATGGCGCTTGTTTATCGATAGTTCCACAAAAAGCCTAAAAGTTGTTTTACTTCATAATGGTAATAAATTTCCATCTCTTTCGGTTGCTCATTCCTTACATCTCAAGGAAAATGACGACAGTTAAAATTCTACTAGAAACCCTAAAGTACAAGGAATATAACTGGCACCTTACAGGAGATTTTAAAATGGTGAGATGCCTTATGGGATTGCAAGGTGACTATACAAAATATCCATGCTACTTTTGTTTATGGGATAGCAGAGCTGATGCCACGCACTACAATCGACAAACATGGCCAGAAAGAACAGAATTTCAGGTGGGGGGGCAAAATGTTAAATGGGAGCCCATAGTTGAGCCTACAAATGTGCTGATGCCACCACTACACTACACATCAAGTTAGGGCTGATGAACTAATTTGTGAAAGCGTTGGATGGAAAATCCGAAGCCTTAATATATTTGAGAGATTTTTTTCCAAAGTTGTCAAAAGCTATGGTTGGATAAGGCTGGAATCCTTGTCGGCCCACACATTTAAAAAAATTTGGACAGCGAAGAATTTCCAAAACTTTAAAGCAGTAGTCCACGGTTTTTTGGGGAATAACAGAGCAGAAAACTATCAAGAACTAGTTTCTAGTATGCTGAATATCTTTAAAGCCATGGGTTGCAGGATTTCTCTCAAAGTTCACATGCTGCACGCTCATTTAAATAAATTCAAAGACAACTGGGAGCATGTTCAGAGGAACAAGGAGAAGGTTTCCATCAAGGCGTTACGGAATTTGAACGTCGGTATCAAGGCCAATATAATGAAAATATGATGGGAGACTATATTTAAGTTTACTCAGAGAAATTTCATTTGAACATAATAAGAAATGTAAAAATATTCATTTATAAACTGTTTTTGATTTGTTTTTTAACTAAATTTTAATAATTAATGTTGATTATAATATTATACAGCAATATTTGTTTAAATTTTTTATCATCTGAGCAACCGAAGTTTTACACTTTCTTAAAATTTTAAATGATACTCTCCTAGCTGCAAAAGCAAACTTTTTTGGCAAAATATATTTTTTCTCATTTTAGTATCACTAGACCTACAATAATCACGCACTCAACTCCCAGGCACAAAATCTGTGTAGACTTGTGTTATTTATTAAAAGTATTAACAGACCATATTATTTCACTATAATTGAAGTATCTAAACAGTAATAAGTTCTTACATTTACTAAAACTCCTGAATATACAAAACTGTTAGATTTTATTACATTATATTGGTATTATTAAACTATAAAATATCATTTTCATAGGGGAAAAATTTTAAGAATGTAGCGCCACGCGGATTTTTTGAAACCATTCTAAATCAGATACCACTTGACATTTACTAGTAAATAATAGCGAAAAGTGTATCAAAAAACGACAAAAAATAAATAATTGTTTGGGATTTTCTGATTTTGTTTTAAAATTTTATAATCAAGTAAGTATACACACGTATTGTGAGGACATTTTTTTTAAGTGACATTACTTGTAAACATGTTAAATACTACATTTTGTGATCTGGTTTTAAGTTATGGCCGCACAGTTTTCCATTGTCGATTATTTTAATTATATTGGGGGAAATAATAATTCCCGAGTTATTTATGAAGGGGTAGAAATCTACAATGCTGGGCATATAATATTGTGTGGAGTCACTGAAAAAAACAGAGTTCATAAAGATTTATGCATTATGCCTACAGACTTGTGCATTACAAACCCACACATAATAACAGAAATTTTCAAGATATGCGATAATAAATACAAAATTGAAAATATTTTTTGTAGTCACTATCATTAAAATGTAATGAGCAAACTTTGATATAAGGGCTCACTTTTTTTCCAATTTTTAAATTGTTTATCTAAACATCGCGTCGATTCCTAACCTCTTGCTTTCCCAATTTTGTTTCGAACCGTACGGTGTCTGATATTGGTGGAAACAAATGAAACGATATTTCCGGGTTTCTTCTTTTCAATGAATTGCACATAGGCACACAACAATATGTATTATACATTTTTCAATGATTATAATAAAACTTTAAAAACAAACTTCATACAAAACCAATACACAAAACGAAATGTTATATGTAGTACACAAGTTCATGAAACGCTCACCAGATGGTAGGGTGCTTAGCTGCAAATCCCTATATTTAAATTATTTTGGAATTCTTATTTAAACTATATTCATTTAATTCTTATATTTGTAAAGTTAAATAAAACCTTTGCAAATGACAACTCCAGTGACGATAAATATTATTTGTGTGTGCTATTTTCACGATCTAAAAGATATTGTTTTTGGACTAGACTAAACATGAGTTATTAACAGAAGCATGAATAAAACTAGCTCTACTGACCAGTGTTTGTGACAGCTGCAATCTGCACTCCATCTCTGGTGTCTCCTGGTTTGGACTGGATATAAATCTTCTCAATGTTGGTGTCATCATGATATATGTCGTCTGTAACTCCATCTCTGATTCCTGCAATAAACACATTATTGTGAGCTATAAATTAATTACTTGTTGCAAAAAATATACTATTTAAGATGTTCAAATATTGAACTTCGCGGGCTCTACTTTTAAAGTTCTTTACTTTGTGAATGACAGGTGTATTTAATAAAAAGAATTGCCAATCAGTATACATTAGCATACATTAAAAAGTTACTATAAACTGTTATTAATAACAAAGTCATTAATAAAATTATCTGTACTGACCAGTATGTGTGACAGATGTACTCTCAAGTTCATCTTTTGCACATTTAATGGTGTCTACAGGTTCAGAATGGATGTCATTGTCCTCTGTAATGATTACGTTTAATTTGTTGTAATAGTGAAGCACGTCGTCAGTATCTTCATCAATAGTTCCTGAAATATACAGATTTCTGTCATATAATGGCTATCATAGTCCTGCTGTATATCGGCTCAGAAGCTTTCGCTTATTTAACCAACTAAAAGACCTTAATTTGGACTAACACTAAACATGAATTATTAACAGTCATGAATAAAACTAACATACTGACCAGTGTTTGTGACAGCTGTATTATCTAGTTCATCTCCTTCATATTCACTGGGGTCCACGGGTTCACACTTGATATAAATCTCCTCTATGTTGGTGTTACCGTGAAATATGTCATCTGTAGTTCCATCTCTGATTTCTGAAATAAACACATTATTGTGAAATATAAACGAATCACTTATTGTAAAAAATATATACTATTTAAGATGTTGATTAATCAAACATTACTGAAATTCATTAAAATAAACTGAACAACAAAATATAAATAAGTTAAAGCTGTGCTCGTTATTGACTATTCTGCCATTCAGTCATATCTTCTATTCTAGTATTCACTGAAATAAACTGAACTGTGATAACAAAATATAAATAAGAGCCGCTTTTACAATCGTTGTATAAAGCTCGGATAACGCTATTACTAGTATAAAGTCAAAAAATCTCTTTTACAATGCTCGGATAAAGTTCGGATAGTATAAACATCGGATAAACACCAGAATATCTTATTTGATCAACGACACTTCAGTAAAAATTTGTTACCCAGCAACGATAAAAAAATTAAATTGACATATGATAACTGTCACACTATAACGTTTTATTTGAATTTTTATTACAGTTATGTAACTGTGGTTGCCGCTGCGTAGTTAGCTCATTTGCTTTGAAAGTGTGGAATCATGAGGTCGACCTAGTACGGGCAGAGATTAAGAAAAAAAAAAAACTTGGCTGTTGCAACCATAGGGGGGCGGCACACACAACCACAGGGCACGGTGGTCTCGGCTACTGTAAAAAGTATTCGTTAGGTCATGTCAGAGCACGCTAGTCACGACCTGAAAATCTGTAAAACCTAAACATTGCCATACGAAATAATAATAGTACAGTAATCTCTCGTTATCCATGTATTTGTTCAGCAATTTTAATCACACGTAGTTGTGAAATAATAATTGTATTTATTTTTTAATAGCGAAGTAATGAACAGTAGCAGCCGATTACCGCTGGAATATGCTCCTAGCACTTTGAGCGCTTCGAATCTAACTGGCCACTATCACCCCTTCTACATTATGTACACATAATGCCTTTTTTTGTATATGTATATATGCAGTATTGGGCTGGAATCGGTTCGAATGAACCGGTTGATATTAATTTATATATTTTTCAAAATGCGAATTAGTTTTTAATGTTGTTCTATAGTGAAAAAATACACCAGTGAAATTTTCCTCCTGAGAGAACTGGTTGTTACTATTTTAGCAGTCCACCACTGTGCATAATATGTATACGCTTAATCTTATTACTCGCGTTTTTCTTTCCACAGTATGTTAGTGGAACGTAAGCTCCGCGGTGACAAGGGATTACAGTACATAAATATGAACCATAATCAGAGCCACCGCGTGCGTAGTCGGCACCGCACACGAGCGGCTCATCAAAGGGGCGGCATAAATATATATTTTAATAGAATTTTACTAGTAGAAGGTGATCTTATGAAAATTTACATGGGCCGTATTTGGGCTCGATTCTATTAGAGGGCGTTTTATGAATATTTGCATACGCGAGGCTGACACTAACGTGGCAGATATAGCACAATAAAAGAATTATCTTAGTCGAATATTTCGACATCGCCCAATATTTCCCCAAACATGCTCAAAGATGTTGTTAATAGAAATGTAAATTTAATATATGTCAGTTTAATATATGTGTCAAACAATACCAATTTTATTTTATTCACAATAAAACCATGGATAACTATCCGAGAATAAAAAATGCATTGAAAAAGCGAACGTTGGAATAAACATCGGAATAAACTTATACCTCAGATAGTTATACCGCTTTTTATCCGAGGTTTGTAAAAGCATCCCTAATAGTATTAAGAGTGAGATAATTACAGCTAACCATTCTCCCGTTCAGGTGTGTGGTCCATTCCAGTCTTCACTTCATTTTCTTCAGTTAATTCAGGTTCCGTCTTAATGTCAATCTCTTTTTTAATATTATCACTGCCTTTGGCATCATCTGGATGTAAGTCACAGCTAGTCGAATCCTCCATATTCATTCCTTAAACAAAAACGTACTGCCGTGTAAAAGAATTAAAACTAGAGACTTTTTATAAATCATGGATTAAAAAATTATTAATATTTTTAAAATGGTAAAAACGCATAGAAGCAAAAGTTTAACAAAAAATTACCGCCCTATCCCCAAAATTTGCATTTTTGGGAAAAATTTCAAACTTAAATTTACAGTTTTATATATGAATCAGTAAAGCATCATCTTATACATGGTTGAAACAAACCTGACAATATATACTGATTTATACTAAAAAATACGGATCAACGGAAGCAAACTGATGAAGTGTAACGGACTTCAGAAAGACGTTTGATAAAATTAATCACACTATTTTAATTAATAACTTGTTGAAGTTCGGTAATGTACGACAATTTTACATTGAATTATATAAAAGATTTTTATAAACGATATTCTCTAAGTTATTAAACACTACAATATACTTTTGCTTGCTGGTGATATGAAATTATAAAAGAAAATTGAGAGTTTAAACGATTCTCAATTGTTACAAGAAGATCTTAACTTCAATTTTTTTGGCAAATAAATAAATTATATTTAAATTATGATAAGTGTCAGACTATAACCTATGTTAGGAATAACATACAATTACAACCTGAACGACAAAATTCTCAAACATCAACTGTGTGAGAAATCTTGGGGTACTTCTAGATTGAAAACTTTCATCTGACCCTCATATTGATTTCGTTTGTAAGGCTTTGAAAATGATAGGATTTATAATCCGATCCGTTCTACTAACAATTCTGTCCATTGCTGTCTTTAAATCACTGGATTTTTCTTTTGTATTTAGTCATTTAAACTTTGTATCTGTTATATGGAACCCCAATTATCTTCAGTACATCAATCACTTGGAAAGAATTCAAAAAAGCTCTTACATTTTTTTGCTATAAATCCTCTATAGAATATATCCGATCCGTTCTACTAACAATTCTGTCCATTGCTGTCTTTAAGTCACTGTATTTTTCTTTTGTATTTAGTCATTTAAACTTTGTATCTGTTATATGGAACCCCAATTATCTTCAGTACATCAATCACTTGGAAAGAATTCAAAAAAGCTCTTACATTTTTTTGCTATAAATCCTCTATAGAATATGTAAATTATGATACGACATATATTTCTGTCGCTCACTGACTGACATGCTGATCTTATATAAAATTGTAACTAATAACAAACATTTGGAAATCCAAGATGCAATACTCGTGGGACGGTACTTTTTCATCAATCTTCTCATACACCAAATCATTTGGTAATTCAGTAACAAATAGACTTAGCACGTCTTGTAATAACATTTTTCAGGTATTAATTTTTCTTAACTTAAATTTAATTCAATTTTAAGCCTGTGTATTAACAAACTAAAGCACATACATTCTGGCTGATATTATGCGAGCCCCTCGTCATAATAATTCGTCCTATGACATAATTTTATATAAACATTTACTCACTACCTTATAAATAAATACTTGACAATGAACTTCAACCATCAATTTCCCGATTTCAAACAGAATATGCAGAATATATTTTTCAACAGGATAGTGCAACTTGCCATACTACAAAAGCAATTTCAAAATGGCTTGAATATAAACTAATATCCGTTATGAAATGGCCATCAAATAGCCCCGATTTATCACCTATCGAAAATGTTTGGGGAAAAATGAAGCGTGAGTTGTGAAATCATCCAGTTCGAAATCTCAGAGAGCTCAAAGCTTTGTAAATTTAAAACTTGTCTCAAAAAACTTTTAATAGAGAAAGCATATTACGATATAAACGAATTTTTGAACGACGACCTCAGTAATATAGTACCGCGTAGGTATTTTTTTTTTTTTTTTGTGTAAATTATCAATTGTATATCTTGTATGTTGACTTAGTTATGTATTTTGTATACCTCCTACTGCAATAAAATTATTATTATTATTATTATTATTATACTATTTTATTAAAGAGCAATTATGTGAAAAAAATATGCACATATGGTGAAGCTTTACTCCAGAAATAAGCAAAAACCTTATGTAGTCCATGACAGGATTAAAGCAGTTATTAAAAGAAAATGTGACTAAACACAATGGTATATATCAATCAATAAATAAAAGTAGAATTAGTTATATTTTTCATTGATTTAGATTTATAGCATGTCCTCATAACGAGTTAAATAAAACTTTTGCTTTAGTTTTCTTGGAATTAAGAGACAAATTATTTTTTAACAAAATTTAAGTCTGACACAGTCTTAGGACGAACAATTATGACGAGAGGCTCGTATATTTTCTATTGTATCCGTTCTATACTTGAATAGCTATTTCACTATTCAATTGTATATTTGTACATTAATATGTTATAATTTGTTGTCACCTCTTATGTAAATGTGTAAAAATTCGATAATGAACACTTCACTAGGTTTGTCCAGTTGGCGTTCCAAACAACGTAATATAAAAAAATAAAATAAATGTTAGATATGTTTCACTAACATTATTTGATCTCACTCGATACTAGTATTTCGGCAATTATGTGATTGTCAAGAGTTTATCACAAATTTAACTAGAAATTTAAGGAAGAAATTATATTAGTATCCATAGAAAAACATATGCGCCTTATTGTTATAGAAAAAAAAAATAGTTGAGGGTAACAATGTCATGTGCCGATAAGTGGAGAATAATAAATCTTAGTCTCGCATACATCACAGGAATTCCTGAATTAGCATGATCTTGTATTTCTAAAAATTCTAGACTGCCCAATTTTTTACCTTTCCTATAGACGAGTAAAACCTTAAAATCGGTTATATCCAAAGAATGGTCATTATCGATTACATAGTTCCACATTATGTAAATGTCCCTTTTATTATTTTTAACAACTTTAATATAATATTCCAAAAACATAATTTTGAATTTCCAATCGGCTGACCTACGAATTTAGCTTTATACACTCTGCTTTTATTGTCTAACAAGCTAACGTACCCGTACTTTGTACTGCTTTTGTTAAATACATTTTTGTTGACAAGTGGTTATAATAAATGAGATATTTGAAATGTCAGGTAACACTTCCCATAGCCCATAGATTAACAATTTTATATTTAAAACATGTTTCTATTCTATATGGGTTATTATAAATGTATTTTTTAATGTAAATAACAAAATTGTATACAAGACATCATATAAACAAATAAAATAATAATAATAATATTTACTATGTAAAGTATATTGCTGTATTTTAAATATACACTAAAAAGTAAAAGGTAAAATTTGTGAAGTAAAGAATCATTACTAATTTTACCTTATCCTAGACTTCACGTTAACTCAACAATTAACATTTACTAAAAAGTAAACTATGTGGACTACTTCGTTCATACTTTTGTGATCGGAGTTCCATATACTGTATTTTTACCAAATGTTTGTGTCACTTTGAATGTTAACTGGTATGTAACCTATTTTTCTTACTGAGGTACAAGCAAAGCAAAGTGATACGATACCTGCACTATCAAGATTTTCTTCCTTTACTGTTTTGCCTGTGTAACTGTTATCGCAGAACTTTTCTAATGCCTCCACAGACTGTGTCTTTCCGTTTTGAAAATCCTTCAAGTACACAACTCTTTCCTAGTTTCAGAAACAGAAAATATACATAACACTAAATTGTTTCTAAGAATCTTAGTTTATACTATAAAGAAAATTAGGTCAAGAGTGAACTGATCTATGCGTGTGAAGTTATCCATGGATTTGCCAGCCACTAATCAGCACGGCACGGTATATTACAGCGGACCAAATCAAGTACCGCAGTTGGATAAACTGCTTGCTTTTTACAGATAATGTCAAGTTACTCTTAAAAATGCAACATAATTAAACATAATTAATATTATTTTTAATAAACGAATCTGTTTTACCATAGAAAACATTTAAAAATATATATATTTTTTAATTCAATACCACTGGCCAGCAACACGTTTTTGGAAATATTACGGGAAATATAAAATGTGTCACCTTGAATTCTTTACCAATTATGTAGATATAGAATAGAAATCGAACAAAAGTAAAATGAAAAATTTCCCGATATTCAGAGGCGTGCAATTAATTTTTTTTTTCTCAAAACCACTGGCCAGCAACACGTTTTTGGAAATATTACGGGAAATATAAAATGTGTCACCTTGAATTTTTTACCAATTATGTAGATACAGAATAGAAAACGAACAAAAGTCGAATGATAAATTTTCCGATATTCAGAGGCGCGTAATTAATTTTTTTCTCTCAAAACCAATGGCCAGGAATACGTTTTTGGAAATATTACGGGAAATATAAAATGTGTCACCTTGAATTCTTTACCAATTATGTAGATACAGAATAGAAAACGAACAAAAGTCGAATGAAAAATTTCCCGATATTCAGAGGCGCGCAATTAATTTTTTCCTTTCAAATCCACTGGCCAGGAATGCGTTTTTGCAAATATTACGAGAAATATAAAATGTGTCACCTTGAATTCTTTACCAATTATGTAGATACAGAATAGAAAACGAACGAAAGTCGAATGAAAAATTTCCCGATATTCAGAGGCGCGCAATTATTTTTTTTCTTTCAAAACCACTGGCCAGCAACACGTTTTTGGAAATATTACGGGAAATATAAAATGTGTCACCTTGAATTCTTTACCAATTATGTAGATACAGAATAGAAAACGAACAAAAGTCGAATGAAAAATTTCCCGATATTCAGAGGCGCGCAATTATTTTTTTTCTTTCAAAACCACTGGCCAGCAACACGTTTTTGGAAATATTACGGGAAATATAAAATGTGTCACCTTGAATTCTTTACCAATTATGTAGATACAGAATAGAAAACGAACAAAAGTCGAATGAAAAATTTCCCGATATTCAGAGGCGCGCAATTAATTTTTTTCTCTCAAAACCACTGGCCAGCAACACGTTTTTGCATATATTACGGGAAATATAAAATGTGTCACCTTGAATTTATTACCAATTATGTAGATACAGAATAGAAAACGAACAAAAGTCGAATGAAAAATTTCCCGATATTCAGAGGCGCGCAATTAATTTTTTTCTTTCAAAACCACTGGCCAGGAATACGTTTTTGGAAATATTACGGGAAATATAAAATGTGTCACCTTGAATTCTTTACCAATTATGTAGATACAGAATAGAAAACGAACAAAAGTCGAATGAAAAATTTCCCGATATTCAGAGGCGCGCAATTAATTTTTTTCTCTCAAAACCACTGGCCAGCAACACGTTTTTGGAAATATTACGGGAAATATAAAATGTGTCACCTTGAATTTATTACCAATTATGTAGATATAGAATAGAAAACGAACAAAAGTCGAATGAAAAATTTCCCGATATTCAGAGGCACGCAATTAATTTTTTTCTCTCAAAACCACTGGCCAGCAACACGTTTTTGCATATATTACGGGAAATATAAAATGTGTCACCTTGAATTTATTACCAATTATGTAGATACAGAATAGAAAACGAACAAAAGTCGAATGAAAATTTTCCCGATATTCAGAGGCGCGCAATTATTTTTTTTCTTTCAAAACCACTGGCCAGCAACACGTTTTTGGAAATATTACGGGAAATATAAAATGTGTCACCTTGAATTCTTTACCAATTATGTAGATACAGAATAGAAAACGAACAAAAGTCGAATGAAAAATTTCCCGATATTCAGAGGCGCGCAATTAATTTTTTCCTTTCAAATCCACTGGCCAGGAATACGTTTTTGGAAATATTACGGGAAATATAAAATGTGTCACCTTGAATTCTTTACCAATTATGTAGATACAGAATAGAAAACGAACGAAAGTCGAATGAAAAATTTCCCGATATTCAGAGGCGCGCAATTATTTTTTTTCTTTCAAAACCACTGGCCAGCAACACGTTTTTGGAAATATTACGGGAAATATAAAATGTGTCACCTTGAATTCTTTACCAATTATGTAGATACAGAATAGAAAACGAACAAAAGTCGAATGAAAAATTTCCCGATATTCAGAGGCGCGCAATTATTTTTTTTCTTTCAAAACCACTGGCCAGCAACACGTTTTTGGAAATATTACGGGAAATATAAAATGTGTCACCTTGAATTCTTTACCAATTATGTAGATACAGAATAGAAAACGAACAAAAGTCGAATGAAAAATTTCCCGATATTCAGAGGCGCGCAATTAATTTTTTTCTCTCAAAACCACTGGCCAGCAACACGTTTTTGCATATATTACGGGAAATATAAAATGTGTCACCTTGAATTTATTACCAATTATGTAGATACAGAATAGAAAACGAACAAAAGTCGAATGAAAAATTTCCCGATATTCAGAGGCGCGCAATTAATTTTTTTCTTTCAAAACCACTGGCCAGGAATACGTTTTTGGAAATATTACGGGAAATATAAAATGTGTCACCTTGAATTCTTTACCAATTATGTAGATACAGAATAGAAAACGAACAAAAGTCGAATGAAAAATTTCCCGATATTCAGAGGCGCGCAATTAATTTTTTTCTCTCAAAACCACTGGCCAGCAACACGTTTTTGGAAATATTACGGGAAATATAAAATGTGTCACCTTGAATTTATTACCAATTATGTAGATATAGAATAGAAAACGAACAAAAGTCGAATGAAAAATTTCCCGATATTCAGAGGCACGCAATTAATTTTTTTCTCTCAAAACCACTGGCCAGCAACACGTTTTTGCATATATTACGGGAAATATAAAATGTGTCACCTTGAATTTATTACCAATTATGTAGATACAGAATAGAAAACGAACAAAAGTCGAATGAAAATTTTCCCGATATTCAGAGGCGCGCAATTATTTTTTTTCTTTCAAAACCACTGGCCAGCAACACGTTTTTGGAAATATTACGGGAAATATAAAATGTGTCACCTTGAATTCTTTACCAATTATGTAGATACAGAATAGAAAACGAACAAAAGTCGAATGAAAAATTTCCCGATATTCAGAGGCGCGCAATTAATTTTTTTCTCTCAAAACCACTGGCCAGCAACACGTTTTTGGAAATATTACGGGAAATATAAAATGTGTCACCTTGAATTTATTACCAATTATGTAGATACAGAATAGAAAACGAACAAAAGTCGAATGAAAAATTTCCCGATATTCAGAGGCGCGCAATTAATTTTTTTCTCTCAAAACCACTGGCCAGCAACACGTTTTTGGAAATATTACTGGAAATATAAAATGTGTCACCTTGAATTTATTACCAATTATGTAGATACAGAATAGAAAACGAACTAAAGTCGAATGAAAAATTTCCCGATATTCAGAGGCGCGCAATTTTTTTTTTCTCTCAAAACCACTTGCCAGCAACACGTTTTTGGAAATATTAGGGGAAATATAAAATGTGTCACCTTGAAATCTTTACCAATTATGAAGATACAGCATAGAAATCGAACAAAAGTTGAATGAAAAATTTCCCGATATTCAGAGACGCGCAATTAGTTTTTCCCTTAAAACCATGTTTTTTCGAAATGATTCGTCTATCTTCGGTTTTTATCGATGAAGACAGTCGACGAAGCCATTTCAACAATTCTTTCGTATATAGTACTTATCCGTGCCGAGCCGTTGTTACTACATATCTACCATACTAACCGATTTACATTCCTGTAGTACCTATCCGTGCCTATTTTCCGGGTCGTAGTGGTTACATTTCATTTACTGATTATAAGTGAAATGTTAAAAATATGACCCGAAATAAAATAGGCAAGGATAGTTACTACAGGCACGTAAATGTCAGTTATATCTAGGGTGACCATCCGTCCCGGTTTTCGGTCAATTGTCCCGGTGTCCCGAAAACTGTTCTCGGGACGCTGGATTGTCCCGGTTTTTGAATCTTTTTGCTTTTCACTTTGAATCTGAGAGGTGAGGATCTTTTGTTTTTTTGCTCTTCACTTTGAATTTGGGAGGTGAGGACCTTTTTTCTTTTTTGCTCTTCACTTCGGATTTGGGAGGTGAGGACCTTCTTTTTTTTTCCTGTGTCCCGGTTTTCCTTCACTGAAATCTGGTCACCCTAGTTATATCGTTTAGTTTAAATCAGGTTAAATATGGTAAATATGTAGTAACAACGGCTCGGCTCGGCACGGATAAGTACTATTTACGAAAGAATTGTTGAAATGGCTTCGTCGACTGTCTTCATCGATAAAAACCGAGGTTACACGATCCATTTCGGAAAGAACTTGGTTTTGAGGGAAAAATTTAATTGCACGCCTCTGACGATCGGGAAATTTTTCATTTAACTTTTGTTCGATTTTTATGCTGTATCTACATAATTGGTAAAGAATTCAAGGTGACACATTTTATATTTCCCGTAATATTTTCAAAAACGTGTTGCTGGCCAGTGGTTTTGAGCGAAAAAAATTAATTGCGCGCCTCTGAATATCGGGAAATTTTTCATTGGACTTTTGTTCGTTTTCTATTCTGTATCTTCATAATTGGTAATGAATTCAATGTGACACATTTTATATTTCCCGTAATATTTGCAAAAACGTGTTGCTGGCCAGTGGTTTTGAAAGAAAAAAATTAATTGCGTGCCTCTGAATATCGGGAAATTTTTCATTTTACTTTTGTTCGATTTCTATTCTATATCTACATAATTGGTAATGAATTCAAGGTGACACATTTTATATTTCCCGTAATATTTCCAAAAACGTGTTGCTGGCCAGTGGTTTTGAGAGAAAAAGATTAATTGCACGCCTCTGAATATCGGTAAATTTTTCATTTTACTTTTGTTCGATTTCTATTCTATATCTACATATATGGTAATAAATTCAAGGTGACACATTTTATATTTCCCGTAATATTTGCAAAAACGTGTTGCTGGCCAGTGGTTTTGAGAGAAAAAAATTAATTGCGCGCCTCTGAATATCGGGAAATTTTTCATTTTACTTTTGTTTGATTTCTATTCTATATCTACATAATTGGTAATGAATTCAAGGTGACACGTTTTATATTTCGCGTAATATTTCCAAAAACGTGTTGTTGGCCAGTGGTTTTGAAAGAAAAAAATTAATTGCGCGCCTCTGAATATCGGGAAATTTTTCATTCGACTTTTGTTCGTTTTCTATTCTGTATCTACATAATTGGTAATAAATTCAAGGTGACACATTTTATATTTCCCGTAATATTTCCAAAAACGTGTTGCTGGCCAGTGGTTTTGAGAGAAAAAAATTAATTGCGCGCCTCTGAATATCGGGAAATTTTTCATTCGACTTTTGTTCGTTTTCTATTATGTATCTACATAATTGGTAAAGAATTCAAGGTGACACATTTTATATTTCCCGTAATATTTCCAAAAACGTATTCCTGGCCAGTGGTTTTGAAAGAAAAAAATTAATTGCGCGCCTCTGAATATCGGGAAATTTTTCATTCGACTTTTGTTCGTTTTCTATTTTGTATCTACATAATTGGTAATAAATTCAAGGTGACACATTTTATATTTCCCGTAATATATGCAAAAACGTGTTGCTGGCCAGTGGTTTTGAGAGAAAAAAATTAATTGCGCGCCTCTGAATATCGGGAAATTTTTCATTCGACTTTTGTTCGTTTTCTATTCTATATCTACATAATTGGTAATAAATTCAAGGTGACACATTTTATATTTCCCGTAATATTTCCAAAAACGTGTTGCTGGCCAGTGGTTATGAGAGAAAAAAATTAATTGCGCGCCTCTGAATATCGGGAAATTTTTCATTCGACTTTTGTTCGTTTTCTATTCTGTATCTACATAATTGGTAAAGAATTCAAGGTGACACATTTTATATTTCCCGTAATATTTCCAAAAACGTATTCCTGGCCAGTGGTTTTGAAAGAAAAAAATTAATTGCGCGCCTCTGAATATCGGGAAATTTTTCATTCGACTTTTGTTCGTTTTTTATTCTGTATCTACATAATTGGTAATAAATTCAAGGTGACACATTTTATATTTCCCGTAATATATGCAAAAACGTGTTGCTGGCCAGTGGTTTTGAGAGAAAAAAATTAATTGCGCGCCTCTGAATATCGGGAAATTTTTCATTCGACTTTTGTTCGTTTTCTATTCTATATCTACATAATTGGTAATAAATTCAAGGTGACACATTTTATATTTCCCGTAATATTTCCAAAAACGTGTTGCTGGCCAGTGGTTTTGAAAGAAAAAAAATAATTGCGCGCCTCTGAATATCGGGAAATTTTTCATTCGACTTTTGTTCGTTTTCTATTCTGTATCTACATAATTGGTAAAGAATTCAAGGTGACACATTTTATATTTCCCGTAATATTTCCAAAAACGTGTTGCTGGCCAGTGGTTTTGAAAGAAAAAAAATAATTGCGCGCCTCTGAATATCGGGAAATTTTTCATTCGACTTTCGTTCGTTTTCTATTCTGTATCTACATAATTGGTAAAGAATTCAAGGTGACACATTTTATATTTCCCGTAATATTTCCAAAAACGTATTCCTGGCCAGTGGATTTGAAAGAAAAAAATTAATTGCGCGCCTCTGAATATCGGGAAATTTTTCATTCGACTTTTGTTCGTTTTCTATTCTGTATCTACATAATTGGTAAAGAATTCAAGGTGACACATTTTATATTTCCCGTAATATTTCCAAAAACGTGTTGCTGGCCAGTGGTTTTGAAAGAAAAAAAATAATTGCGCGCCTCTGAATATCGGGAAATTTTTCATTCGACTTTTGTTCGTTTTCTATTCTGTATCTACATAATTGGTAAAGAATTCAAGGTGACACATTTTATATTTCCTGTAATATTTCCAAAAACGTGTTGCTGGCCAGTGGTTTTGAAAAAAAAAAATTAATTGCGCGCCTCTGAATATCGGGAAATTTTTCATTCGAACTTTTTTCGTTTTCTATTCTGTATCTACATAATTGGTAATAAATTCAAGGTGACACATTTTATATTTCCCGTAATATTTGCAAAAACGTGTTGCTGGCCAGTGGTTTTGAGCGAAAAAAATTAATTGCGCGCCTCTGAATATCGGGAAATTTTTCATTGGACTTTTGTTCGTTTTCTATTCTGTATCTTCATAATTGGTAAAGGATTCAAGGTGACACATTTTATATTTCCCGTAATATTTGCAAAAACGTGTTGCTGGCCAGTGGTTTTGAGAGAAAAAAATTAATTGCGCGCCTCTGAATATCGGGAAATTTTTCATTTGACTTTTGTTCGTTTTCTATTCTTTATCTACATAATTGGTAATAAATTCAAGGTGACACATTTTAGATTTCCCGTAATATTTGCAAAAACGTGTTGCTGGCCAGTGGTTTTGAGAAAAAAAAATTAATTGCACGCCTCTGAATATCGGGAAATTTTTCATTTTACTTTTGTTCGATTTCTATTCTATATCTACATAATTGGTAATGAATTCAAGGTGACACATTTTATATTTCCCGTAATATTTCCAAAAACGTGTTGCTGGCCAGTGGTTTTGAAAGAAAAAAATTAATTGCGCGCCTCTGAATATCGGGAAATTTTTCATTCGACTTTTGTTCGTTTTCTATTCTTTATCTACATAATTGGTAATAAATTCAAGGTGACACATTTTATATTTCCCGTAATATTTCCAAAAACGTGTTGCTGGCCAGTGGTTTTGAGAGAAAAAAATTAATTGCGCGCCTCTGAATATCGGGAAATTTTTCATTCGACTTTTGTTCGTTTTCTATTCTGTATCTACATAATTGGTAAAGAATTCAAGGTGACACATTTTATATTTCCCGTAATATTTCCAAAAACGTGTTGCTGGCCAGTGGTTTTGAAAGAAAAAAAATAATTGCGCGCCTCTGAATATCGGGAAATTTTTCATTCGACTTTTGTTCGTTTTCTATTCTGTATCTACATAATTGGTAATAAATTCAAGGTGACACATTTTATATTTCCCGTAATATTTGCAAAAACGTGTTGCTGGCCAGTGGTTTTGAGCGAAAAAAATTAATTGCGCGCCTCTGAATATCGGGAAATTTTTCATTGGACTTTTGTTCGTTTTCTATTCTATATCTACATAATTGGTAAAGAATTCAAGGTGACACATTTTATATTTCCCGTAATATTTCCAAAAACGTGTTGCTGGCCAGTGGTTTTGAGAGAAAAAAATTAATTGCGCGCCTCTGAATATCGGGAAATTTTTCATTTGACTTTTGTTCGTTTTCTATTCTTTATCTACATAATTGGTAATAAATTCAAGGTGACACATTTTAGATTTCCCGTAATATTTGCAAAAACGTGTTGCTGGCCAGTGGTTTTGAGAAAAAAAAATTAATTGCACGCCTCTGAATATCGGGAAATTTTTCATTTTACTTTTGTTCGATTTCTATTCTATATCTACATAATTGGTAATGAATTCAAGGTGACACATTTTATATTTCCCGTAATATTTCCAAAAACGTGTTGCTGGCCAGTGGTTTTGAAAGAAAAAAATTAATTGCGCGCCTCTGAATATCGGGAAATTTTTCATTCGACTTTTGTTCGTTTTCTATTCTTTATCTACATAATTGGTAATAAATTCAAGGTGACACATTTTATATTTCCCGTAATATTTCCAAAAACGTGTTGCTGGCCAGTGGTTTTGAGAGAAAAAAATTAATTGCGCGCCTCTGAATATCGGGAAATTTTTCATTCGACTTTTGTTCGTTTTCTATTCTGTATCTACATAATTGGTAAAGAATTCAAGGTGACACATTTTATATTTCCCGTAATATTTCCAAAAACGTGTTGCTGGCCAGTGGTTTTGAAAGAAAAAAAATAATTGCGCGCCTCTGAATATCGGGAAATTTTTCATTCGACTTTTGTTCGTTTTCTATTCTGTATCTACATAATTGGTAATAAATTCAAGGTGACACATTTTATATTTCCCGTAATATTTGCAAAAACGTGTTGCTGGCCAGTGGTTTTGAGCGAAAAAAATTAATTGCGCGCCTCTGAATATCGGGAAATTTTTCATTGGACTTTTGTTCGTTTTCTATTCTATATCTACATAATTGGTAAAGAATTCAAGGTGACACATTTTATATTTCCCGTAATATTTCCAAAAACGTGTTGCTGGCCAGTGGTTTTGAGAGAAAAAAATTAATTGCGCGCCTCTGAATATCGGGAAATTTTTCATTCGACTTTTGTTCGATTTCTATTCTACATCTACATAATTGGGAAAAAATTCTAGGTGACACATTTTATATTTCCCGTAATATTGCTAATAACGTGATGCAAAGCCAAGTGGTTTTGAATTTAAAAAAAATATATATTTTTAAATGTTTATTATGGTAAAACAGATTCGTTTATTAAAAATAATATTAATTATGTTTAATTATGTTGCATTTTTAAGAGTAACTTGACATTATCTGTAAAAACCATGCAGTTTATCCAACAGCGGTACTTGATTTGGTCCGCTGTATTTACCGTGCCGTGCTGATTAGTGGCTGGCTGGATCCATGGCTAACTTGACATGGCTAACTGATCTACTAGTAAAGAGATTTATAAGTTGAACTGAATCACCATAAATGAAAATAATTAAATAGTTACAAATTATTTTCAAATAAATCATTAATATTAAAACTAAATACCTTTTCACCACTTCCGGAAATATAATGCCAACCTGGAAGTTTTTAAATTTACACAACGGTTGAAAAATCGACCAAAATATTCTTTAATTGAGACAGATAGAACAAACACTTGTTAAAAATACATTATACCCGTAAATTCCGTTCAAATATACTTTTTAATTTCCAAATAAGCAAAACTACCTTAGATATAACTAGCTTACAATATTTAATTGCTGTAGGTAGCAGACCGTGCGGATCACGTACGTATTCCTTGACAGAGATGAGCGATATTTCACTGACGAGATCTTTTTCACCATGAATTATGCCAGTGCTTGTCACGGAGGCAGAAAAAGGGGAAATACAGTGATAATGATTATACAGATGAAGATTTAAGTGGTCACGGTACACAAAACTGTTCTATATAATTATGTGATTTTGTAACCGTGAAATCTACGACGAAAGTCATCTAGTGGTAAGTACCTGTAACTTGTGTGTAGGTAAGATTAATAAAATTTTATTTCCTTTACATACATTTTATGCAGAAAACCGGAGAATCACCAATTTTTCGTAAAATTGTTATTCTAAATACAAATATTCTGGTTGCACTTTGGTTTTATTTTTAAATACAATATTGAAATTGTGTAAGGTTTGCGATCTGACCAGTACTATATCCCTTGGGTTACCAACCGTACTCTTTAAAGAGTACATGTACTCTTTTTGAGCAAACAAAATTATGTACTCTTAGTTTTTCTAAAAATTCAATAGGTGTGTTCGATTTGCACATTTACAGCTACTGTTTACTGCCGCGTTAAAAAAATCTGTTCGTTTTGTTTCGCAGTAACTGCAAATCTGTTCGATTTGTCGTAATTTACTGCCAGTTTATGACGCTACTGCAAAAAAGTTACAGCTGCTTCTCTTGCGGATTATTTGTTACGGCTGTGTTTGTTAACCTTTTTGAGTTGGTACCATAGATAAAGAATAAATGGTTGGTACTTTGTTTTTGACTTTTTGACAGGAATATGGCTAGCATATTTCTTTTGATATTTATACTATAGGGAAAACTTCCTAAGCGCCCTGACATCTGGTGGCCATTTGTGAAAAATACGAAAGCCACATTGTTTTGTTTTGTTCAATGGAGAAATACGTGTTTTTTGGTTGTTTGTGTTTTATTTTTGTGTATAATGAAAAAAAAAACAATCAATTTTGTTGTGTGCCGCAATGTAAATCGTGTAAATCCTTCTTAAACATTCCATAATTTACCTAAATCGAAAAAAATATCAATTGAAACGACGTTTGGAGACAGAGAGAAAGTGGATCGTAGGTTTTTATGGACTCAAAAACTAAAAATGGGCAAAAATCCAAGCCCATGCATGCATGTTTGCCCGTTGCATTTTATGGAAAGTGATTTTTTACGTCCAAAAAAAGACTGAAAAAAAGCATTTATCGCACACAAAATTTGCCTAAATCATCAGTGGATATATTAAAAGGCCCTTCTACTTTTTCAGGCAGAGATATTAATTTTTACTAATATATTTACCATATTTAAGTTGTTATTATATTGAAAGACAGTCAAAAAAATTAAAAATACAATGAAAAACTAAAAATATCCGTGAAATTTCTTTAGAATAGTATATTATTACATATCTTGTAAATTGTAGATTACCTTTAAATTAAAAAAAAGCTCGGAAAACAGGAAAAATACAACTCGTGTTCACTTTCACCATGTTAACAAATACACGAATAACAGTTTAATGTGGCTTTCGAGTGTTCCAGCTTTGTCGCATACGGCGCTGCGATCTTAAAAAGTTTCCCCTATATTCTTTGATGGCTAATGTCTTACAAATTCTTTTTTTGAATATCCTAAGACAATAGTTTCTACAAAATTTTTCAGTTTTTCTATCCTGGGGCATTTTGTAAACCTCGCAAGTATAGTTCATAACTTCATCATCCGAACTAGAAAAATCTAAATCTGAATCAGATGATTATGGATTTGATAATATTTCAAGATCCATTAAATATATCTAATATTTTTCACCCTTTCGACACTAGGCTGACCAGATTTTTTTCACAGAAAAAGAGTATACTAAAAAAACAAGGTTACACTCCAAAAATTCAAATAATGAGCAAAAAACAGAGGTCCTCATTCAAAAATACTAGTGACGAGCAAAAAAAAAAAGATCTTCACTCCCAAAATAGAAGTGATGAGCAAAAAAAAGGTCCTCACTTCTAAACTAGAAGTAATAAAAACAAGAGACCATCAAAAAAGAGTATATTCAGTTTTTTTTTATAAAAAGTAAGAGTATAGAAAATATTACTCAAAAAAGAATATAATACTCTTAAAAAGAGTACGTCTGGTCACCCTATTCGACACACAAGATAATCTCCGAACCAAATCGTAAAAATATTCTTAACCTGGAAAGTTATCTGACATTTAACATTTACGTCAGACGTACTTCTTATTCTTTACGTATAAACAAATCGAACAGATTAAACTCGCTGTATGTTACCAGTTTTTAGTAGTAAACTGCTAACTGCAACGTTTTACTGCTAGCGTTTAGCAGTATAACGCGAAGGTGCAAATCGAACATACCTAATAAAAGTACTCTTTTTTTAAAAAATTGAAAAAATGAAGAATTTTCAAAATTGTCAGCTAATTCAAAATGGATTAAATATTTTGAAGAAAGAAATCAAACAACATCTTTAGAATTCCGAAAGATATGTTCATTTTTTTCGCGATTCCAGCGCATAACGCAAATGTGGAAAGGATTGTCAGCATGATGAAGAGTATTTGGACTGCTAAAAGAAATACACTCTTGCATTAGTAAAAAACTTACTGATGGTACAATTTAATTTAAAAAATTTTAATTGTGAACAATTTTTTAAATATTGTGTGGACAATAAAAATTTGTTAAAAGAAGTGAAGTAACACCAAATATGATTTTGCTGATCGTTCGTGAGTAAATTACGTTTTGTTCGTCGTATTATATGTTTTGTAATAATTATATTGTTTATTTTGATTTTTTATTTACCCGTATTTTGTATCTTAGCAATTTTATTATTTATTAAATATATAAATGACTATTGACGAAAATGATAAGACGATAGTTAGTAGGTACGTAGAAATTGCTATATAAAATATGGGTATTTTTTTTTTTTTAATAAATGTACTCTTTTTGAGCTGGGCTGAGTTGGTAACCCTATATATCCTGAAACCAGTGGCGTATAGATAAAGCGGGGACTACTTGTAATTGAGAACTGATACGCTCGGATACGTAGTCTAGTGGTCAAATATTGTACTACGCGACTGTAGTACTGTTTGAAATTATTACATATGTTCTGGTGTTGATTTTTTGTTAGAACGTCGATAGATACATTTTCATAAAATAAAAATGTACTGTGCTTAAATTAACCTGTTCCCTGTTAGCATATTGACAACTGAATACTAGACAATTCAGCCATTTTGCCATGAATTACAGCTCCGCCAACGGTAATGTCTCTTCTCAATAGGACCACAATATATTGAGAATAAACATTATGTATAGACGCGCTGATGTCGCTTACAAAATGGTGGTTAGGAATAGGATACTTTTGATATTTGTATAACATGCGAAGAGAAGTAGTTCTCACATAAATAAGGATGAGGGTATCTAATAGCGAAATTTGTAGATTTCTGAGTGCTGAAATTACTTGACTAGTTTTGACTAGTTTACTAGATTACTTGGCTAGATTTGTTTTAATATGTTTCAGTTGTATTTATTTAATGTGCTTATTTTTTGGCCCACTTAAATGTTAGTTAATTTTCATAACAAATTTTAACAATCGGTAGCTACTTTTCTTTCTTGTTTATTTTCAATTTCAGGAATGATATCGACGAACTGGACTAGATTTCATCAACTAACGTACAGTGTTGTCTGTTTGTCCATATTTTGGAAAAAACAATAGTGGCAAATTTTTAAAAAACCTCGTTAATTTAGATAATACTAGATAATCAAAAAAAAATCACAAATATTATGTGCACGTTCAAATGGGAATGGCCGTTTTAAATTTAAAATACACCGATTTTATTATTTACGTCAACAGGAATGATAATTAATTTATAAACAGTTTAAAACTGTTGCTATTTTGTTTCCTTTATTCAGTGGATAAATTTATATGATTTTGTTAATCAGTATTGTTATCTATATATATAAAATCGTAACTAAGCTACCTACTCATAATCAACGCCCAGCCCCAACCACTGAACCTACAATCATGAAATTCGGCGAGTATATAAATTCTTTATTTACCCTAGGCCTTGCGGCGTTTAGGGTTTTAACCAATACATTTAAAAATCATAATAATAATAAAATAAAATAAAATAATAATATTATAGTACATTTTTTACATTTTATGACTTCTTTCGTCTTCTTCTTCTACATTCTTCCTCCGGTGTTCCTCTCTTTCTTCCTATTCTCTTTTCGGCTTCCGTCTCCGGTCTCCTTCCTTCTTGACTCCAGTTGTTCTTCCCCTCTTTCTTCGCTTCTCTTCCCTCTTTTCTTTCCTCTTCCTTTACCTCTCTCTTCCTTCCTGTTCTCAGTTCTGTCTTACCTCTCCGCATTCCTTCCTTCTTTCCTCGAGTACTCTCACCCACCTTTCTCCTTTTCCTGCTTCACTCAACAGCTCCTTTATATCTCCCTCCCATTTTGTCAGCTTTCCACATCTTCTTGTTAGGTGTTTCAAGGATTCTTCCTCCTCCCTACACATTCTGCATAGCCTATCCTCTGTTTTTGCCCAATACCTATTACACCGTTCTTCATTTCCGCATCTTAATCTGGCAATCCTTCTAACTCTGCCCCCTGCCTTTCCTCTCCTCCCTTTCAAATATTTAGGTATTCCTACCGTCCTTATCTCTCTATACCTTTTCACATTCCTAGAATTTTCTATTCTTACTGTTCTTTCCTGCTCCTGTACCTCCTTGTCTCTCCTCCTCAATTCTTCTACTATGTTTCTTCCTCCATTTCTCTTTCGCTCAGCTTCCCTTATGTCCATCCCACATCTCCAATAGTACTCTTTCCTTGTTTCTCCCCATTCCGACAGTTTACCCTTTTGTTCTTCCTTCAGTCTTTCTTCCCAGCATTCTCTTAATATTTTCCTTCTTTCGTCTCTTCTGATTTTCTCCTCATACTTCGCCGCCCTCGCCCCGGCACCCATTCTCAGCTTTTCCCTCTTCATTTCCTCCCTCACTATATATCCTGGTGTCGTTCTGTCTAATCCCATAATCCATCTCATGTATCCCTCTTGTACCCTTTCTACTATCTCCCATTCTTTCCATCCCCAGATCTCTACTCCGTACATGAGGATACTCTTCACTATCCCGTCAAACAATTTCATCCTCCACCTGATATCGTCGTCAAACCTCCTCTCTCCTATGCTCCATAGCTTCCCCATAACCATTCTTGCCTTCTTCACCCTCTCTCTAACATGCTGCTCTGCTCTGTTGTTCCTCGTTAGAACATAACCGAGGTACTTCAGACTTTTTACCTCTTCAATTTCTGTCCCTGACCATTCCCATCTTATATTCTTTCTCTTTCCTCCCCCCTTTCCAAACACCATCACCTTCGTTTTATCTCTATTTACCTCCAGTTTTTTTTTTTTTTCTGAAGTACTTGTCCGCTCTGCCCATCATCCTCTTTAGTCCCGGTTCATTCTCTGCCATCAGAGTCAGATCATCTGCGTATCCCATTGTCCAATACTTCTTCCTTCCCACCACCACTCCTCCGTCTTACTCCTTCCTCATTGTATCTTCCAGGTCCACTACGTATACATTAAATAATGTTGGGCTCAACGGACAGCCCTGTATCACCCCCTTATTAACCCAAAAGCTTTCGGATTCTTCTTCTCCCACCTTCACCTTGCACCTCGTCTCCTCGTATATTTTTTTAATCCTGTTTATCATTTCTTCCCTTACACCCCTTCTTTCCAATACTTCCCACAATTCTTGCCTGTCCAATTTGTCAAAGGCGGCCTTAAGGTCGATAAATACCATATACACCTTCCCTCTTTTCCTCTTTATTCTCTCAGCCACTATGTGGTTTATCGTGTATATGTTATCTATCGCCCCCCTTCCCTTCCTAAAACCTGACTGCGTCTCCTCTAATATTTCTTTATCCTCCATTTCCTCCACTAGCCTCTTATTGAGCACTGTCGCATACACTTTGTACGCCGTGCTCATCAGGGTTACTCCTCTGTAATTACCTGCGCTATTCCTGCTTCCTTTTTTGTGGATGGGAATTATTATTCCTTCCCTCCAGTCTTCTGGGTATCCTTCTCCCTTCCACACGCCTCGGATTATTTCTGTCATCTTTTCCGCCACTTTCTCTCCTCCATATATCCATGCTTCATTCTTTATTTTATCAGGTCCTGCCGCTTTTCCCTTCTTCAGGCTCTTAATTACGCTCCAGACTTCCTCCTCTGCTGGTTCTTCTTCCTTCTCCTCCTCCTCTCTTCTTCCTTTCTCTGCAGCTTTATCTTCCTCCCTTGCTTCCCATACCCTTTGTTCCTCATCGGGTTCTTCTCTTCTGCCTTCACTTCCCTCTAATAGTTCCATAAAGTGTTTCCTCCAGCTCCCCATAGTTATCTTCTTGCTAATTCCTACCTTTTTCTCTCTGGCCTTATTTATATATTCCCACGCTTGTTTTTCATTATTTATCTTTTCGACTTCATCCTGTTGCCTCTTCATGTGCTTTTCCTTTTACTCCTCGCAAGTTTTTTTATACTGTTTCATTTTTCCCTTGTATTCCTCTTCCGTCCCTCCAGGCCTTTTGCGCTTCCTTTTTCGCCTTTCTACAATTCGTTCCCCACCATGGCTTCTTCCCCATTTTTGGACTCCTCCATTTTCTCTTTTCCACCGCTCTCTCTATTCCCTCTCTTAGCTCTCTCCATCCTCTCTCCACCCCCGTTCCTTTCCATTCCATCTTCTCAATTGTTGCCATATATTTACTTATTCCCTTCTCCGTCCAGTTTTGTGTATCCTTTACCTCCTCTTCATCCTCTCTCTTTCTCCCCTTCCTTATCTCTACTATTATAGGTTGATGGTCTGACTCTATTCTCTCCTTCACTTCAAACCTGCTTATCTTTTCCCACGCCCCTTCATTTACTACGGCGTAGTCGATGGTTGATTTCTTCTCTCCCTTATAATACGTCCAACTCCCCTCTTCGTCCCCTTCTTTGTTTCCATTTAGTACACTCCATCCCTTCTCCTCCATCCATTCCAGCATAACCTCCCCTTCCTTATTTCTCTCTTTGTCCTTCGCGCCTCTCGTCTCTTCTTCTCCCTTCGTTTCCCACCCCCTCACTCCCCCGTTTCTCCTATTCTCGCATTAAAATCCCCTCCCACTATGATCAACTCCCCCTCTCTCTCTTCCATTAATTTCTCATCCATCTCCTTCAATTTTGTTTTACTTCCTCCTCTATTGTACAGTGTGACTATTCGCCACTTTTCTTTTCCTACTTTCACTCTTCTCTCTTCTACTCCCTCAATCCCCAACTCTTCCTCCTCCTCTATACTCATCTCCCGTCTTACTCCTGTGATCATCCCGCCTTTCGCTATGCCTCTTTTCTTTTCTTTCTCCGCACCTTGGAATCTCCACTCCCACCCTTTCGGCATCTTTCCTTCCTCCGCACCTTGGAATCTCCACTCCCACCCTTTCGGCATCTTTCCTTCCCAGCTGTCCCATTCTGATTCCACCATCCACGTCTCCGTTAAGCCTATTATCTCGAATTCCTTCAGAAACTCCTCATCCTTCCCTTTAATCCCTGCCACATTCCAGAAGATTGCCCTCACCCCCTCCCCTCCTCCTGTTTTCCCCGTCTCCTTCGACTCAACCCGCTTCTCTTCTACTTCCTCCCCCCATACCGAAAATCCCTCATCTCTTCGAATTCTCCCTTAATTTCGTTCCATTTCAGCCATTTCCCCTGTTTCTGGATCTTCATGTACCCCATTTTCGCCTGATGCCCTTTTTCTCTTTCCTCCCTCACTAGTTCCCTTATCTTTTTTTGAATTCCTCTTTCTTTCTTCGTAAGATCGTCATCTATGTATATTTTTCTTCCTTTTAGTCTACTCTTCCTTTCCATTACTTCCCTTTTCTCCTCCCATCTTTTCATCTGCACTATCCATATTCTTCCCTCCCCCATTCCTACTTCTTGTATTCTCCCCAGTTCTACTTCCCTACCTGTCAACTCCCTTACGATTCTTTTTATTTCCCCCTCCTTGGGATTATTTTCGTTTAACTCCGCTCCTCTGACTACAAGATTGTTTTTCCTCTCCTCCCTCTCTTTCCTCTCCTGTGCCATTTCCAGCTCTTCCATTCTTCTTTCCATCTGTTTCTTCTCCTCGCTCGCCTGTTCTTCCTGCCTGTCCTCGTTCATCCTACTTTCCATGACCTCCATTCGCTCCTTCGTTTCTTGTAACTCCGTCTTCACTTTCCTGAGCTCCTCCTCGAGGATCTCTTGTTTCCTTCCGAAATCTTCTCCCATTGATCTTATTTCTTCCTTTATCTCCTCCTTGTCTTTTTCTCTTTGCCTATTTTGCTTTTCAATTGTTCGCATCCTCCTTAGAATCTCCTCCAGCATTCCTTCGATGTGATCTTTCCTACCCTCTGCCATTTCTTCATCTACCTCCGTACTTTCTCCATCTTCACTGCCTCCTCTATCTCCTGCTTTCTCCTTTATTGCCAGCGGCGGTCTTACTATCCTTCTTGGCCTTTGTATCTCTTCTCCTTTTTCCTTATCTTCCCGCGTCTTCTCCTTCTTCTTCTTCTTCCCGTTAACACCTCTCCTCACCCAGTCCGACAAACACCCCACGCTGCTCGCTCTCTCTCTTGCTTCCATTCTCCTTGTCTACCCCCTCTCTTCCTCGGCAAAGAAAATGTCCCGTCTGTCGTGTCTGGGTTTATTCTGCTGGCTTCTCCTCCTAGATGTCCTCTACCTTCTTTGGCTATGTGTGCTGCTTGTTGCAGTAGCCACAAGCAGTCAGGCGTCACAAATCCGGTTCTGCTTCGATCGTACTTAATTCCGGTCGAAACCCAAATCTGTGCTAGCCCGACCTACTTGCTGCTATCCTGCGATAGATGTCGTTCTTTCGCAAACTAGCACAGCCACACCCTCTTTACCGGCCTTTTATTTATTCCTATTATAACCTACAAAAATAATATATAAATAGATTATTTGAACAATACCCACGAACAACGTCACTGCCGAAAACATCACTGGCACCTAAAACGCCTATACTAATATAGTTTACACTATTTGAACTGCTCGCTCACTAATTTATCACCAATTCTCAATACAATCGCTGCCCTGCCACGCACGTCCAACCTCTCTCACAATCAACTCTCGACCACCGAAATTCGGCGAGTATATTTCCTCCATGACGTAAGCACCCACTAAGAACGGATTTTTCGAAACTCATCCTCTAAGTGGGTGAAAAGGGGGTTAAATGGGGTAAAATGTGGCTTCACGGTTTCCTTAATATCTCTTAGGTCCAATAAGATATCGACTTGGTTTTAGCTTACAAAGATTACTCATGTAAATATTAAAAAACATATTTCAGGATTTTGTTCTAATCGACCCCTAAAGGGGTGAATCTACAATCATTGTTTATAGTGTTATAACATTCATTTTTGGCATATAGGTGTCTTTTTAAAATATTTAGAAAGTATTTTGACCGTTTTTTTAAATTTCACCCCTAAAGGGGTAAATTGGTATTTTTTATTCGATAGAATTTCGTCTAGACAAAGAAACACAAAAATCGGGGAGTATATCCCTTTTATGACTTAAGAACCCCCTAAGAAATAATTTTTCGAAATTCGACCGCTCAGGGGTGAAAAGGGGTGAAATGTGGTTTCACGGATTCCTCAGTATATTTTAGGTCAAGAATATATCGCCTTGCTTTTGCTTACAAAGACTACCCACATAAATGTTGAAAAACCGTTTTTCAACATTTATGTGGGGAACATTTTCAGGATTTTGTACTAATCAACCCCTAAAGGGGTGAATCTACAATCAAGGTGAATTATGGAACCATTCGCATCTTCTGTGTTTGTTGTGTTATAACATTTCTTTTAGGCATATAGGTGTCTTTTTAAAATATTTAAAAAGTGTATTGACCTTTTTTTTAATTTCACCCCTAAAGGGGTAACTTGGTATTTTATATTCGGTGGAATGTCGTCTAGACAGAAAAACATAAAATTCGGGGAGTATATCCCTTTTATGACTTAACAACCCCCTAAGAAATGATTTTTGGAAATTCAACCCCTAAGGGGTGAAATGGGGTAAAATGTGTTTTAACGGATTCCTCAATATCTCACAGGTCCAATAATATATCGCCTTCATTTTTCCTTCTAAATATTATCCATATAAATGTTGAAAAACTTGTTTCAGGATTTTGTCCTATTCATCCCCTAAAAGGGTGAATCTACAATCAGGGAGAATTATAGAACCCGACGTATTTCCTGTGTTTGTTGAGTTATTAAATTCCTATTTGGCATATAGATGTCTTTCTAAAATATTTCGAAATGGTTTTGACAGTTTTTCAAAATTTCACCCCTAAAGAGGTAAAAGGATATTTTTTATTTGATCGAATATCCCTTGGGCATAGATACATGATATTCGCAAAGTATATTCCCTCCATGAGGTAAGCATACACTAAGACGGGATTTTTCGAAATTCAACCCCTTCGGGGTGAAATGTAACTTCAAGGATTCTTAAATATCTCTACGGACCAATAAGATATCGTCTTGGTTTTTCTTACAAAGATTACCCATATAAATGTTGAAAAACCTATTTCAGGATTTTGTTCTAATCACCCCTAAAGTGGTGAATTTCCGAACAGGGTTAATTATACAACGCATCATATTCCCTGTGTTTGTTGAGTTATAAAATTACTTTTGGCATATAGGTGTCTTCAAAATATCTTGAAATGGTATTGACAGTTTTTAAAATTTCACCCTAAAGGGGTAAATGGATATTTTTTACTCGATAGAACGTCCTCTGGACAAGATACATGATATTCGTAAAGTATATTCCCTGTATGACGTAAGTTCCCACTAAGACGGTATTTTTCGAAATTCAACCCCTAAGGGCTGAAATGTGATATCAAGGATTCCTTAATATTTCTTAGTACCAATAAGATATCGACTTGGCTTTTACTTATAATGATTAACCATACAAATGCCCAAAATTTTATTCCTGGATTCTTTCCTAATCAACCCCTAAAGGGGTAAATCTATAATCGGGGTGAATTATACAACCCGTCGTATGTCCTGTGTTTATAAGGTTATAACATTCATTTTTGGCGCACCGCTGTCTTTTTTAAATATCTCGAGATAGTTTTGACAGTCTTTTAAAATTTCACCTCTAAATGTAAATAGGGGGGGGGGGGGGGAGTATAAATGGGTATTTATATTCGATAGAACTTCCCTTGGCTATAGAGACATGAAATTCGGGAAGTATATTCCTTCCGTGATGTAAGGTTAGCCTAACAAATTTTTGAAACAGTAATTCAGGATTTTGCCCTAATCAACCCCTAAAGTGGTAAATCTCCATTTGGGGTGAATTGTAGAAACCTTTGTAGTTCCTGAGTTATAACATTCCATTTTGGTACATAATTTTCTATTTAAAATATTTAGAAAGCGTTTTGAAAGTTTTTTAAATTTCATCCCTAAAGGGGTAAATTGGTATTTTTATTTGAAAGAACGTCCCTTGACATAAAGATATGAAATTCAGGAAATATATTCCCTCCATGTCGCTAGCACCCTCTTATATGGAATTTTTCGAAATTCGACCCCTAGGTGATGAAAAGTGATGAAATGTTTTTCCTCGGATTCTTCATTATATTGATTTGGATTTTGCTTACAATGTTATCCGTATATGTGTTTAAAAATTAAATTCAGGATTTTGCTCTAATCATCAATCCCTAAAGGGGCGATTCTAGATTTGGGGTGAATTATAGAATCCTTTGTAGCTTCTGTCTTTGTTGTACTATAACTATGTTGTGTTTTTTCGCATTTAGGTGTCATTTTCATATCATTAATTTCAAGATCATTTCATTTTGACCGTTTTTTTTTTATATTTCAACCCTAAATTACATTTTTTATATTTCCCTAAATTTTATTGGTACATTGGTATTTTTTAGTAGACAATTTAAATTCGGGGACTATATTTCTTCCGTGACGTAAGCAACCACTAAGAAGAGATTTCTCGAAATTCGACCCCTAGGGGGTGAAAACGGATTTCTTAATATCTCTTGATGAAATAACGACTTGCTTTTTACTTACTATAGTTACCCGTACGCATGTATAAAAATGTAACTTAGAATTTTGCTTCAATCAACACTTAACGGGGCGAATCTACATTAAATCAGGGCGACTTATATAATGTTTTGTAACTTATTTGTTTGTTGAGTTATAACATTCCTTTTTGGTATATATATATTTCTAATCTTTAGAAAGTGTTTTAAACGTTTTTTTTTTTATCTATAAAGGGGTAAATAGGTATATTTTTGATTAGATACATGGAATTCCGGGAACATATTCCTTCCATAACGTAAGCATCGAACCCTTTATATCTCCTGTGCTTCTTGAGTTATAACATTCTTTGCTCGCATATAGGTGACTTTTTAAAATCTTTCGATAGTGTTCTAACAGTTTTTTAAATTTCATTCCTAAAGAATTTTTTATTAGAAATAAGAAATTCCAAGAGTACATTTCTCGATATAACGTACTAAGGAAGGATTTTTCAACCCATATGAGGTGAAAAGGAGTCATTTTTTTTTTCACGGATTCCTCAGTGTCTCTTAGGACAGATGAGATATCGACTAGGTTTTTGCTTATAAAAGTTACCCGTGCGCATGTTTAAAAACAAACTACGAATTTTATTTGCAATTAGTATGAACCTCTAACGGGGTGAACCTACACCTGAGGAGAGAGTCAGCAATGTGATCTATAAAGAACTATGACTTATTATAATTGCACGATGATGGCAAACCGTCAATAAACCGTAGCGAAGCACGGGTACCTAGCTAGTTTATATAATATAAATTTTGTATTATGATTATATGTATTATAAATATTATAGTATGATTATTATATTATATAAAGACTTTCATTTTATTTAATACATAATAAATACTTATTTACAGCAAAATATAAATTACTTAATAAAAAACCTTTATCATTAATTATAGGAGAAGATAAATTTACAATGCCACAAATACAGATAAATACATCAAAAGATGGTGATAATGACCAAGCTACCTTGTCATTTAAATATTAAAAGTTTTAATTCGAGCATTACTTCGCTTGACATGCACCCGAGCTGCAGAAATTTTTACATTTTTATATGCTTCTTGTTTATTTCGCACCTTCCTAAACTCATGGAAACAAATTGGTATATTTCGCAACGTTTCATTTTTAAATGGTAGGTATACACAATGCTTTAAAACCGCAACTAATTCTTGAAAAATATCTATTTATCACTTATTAGGAATGAATAGAACTATTATCACATATCAACACTTATGAACAGAAGCATCTTTTACAGGTGGATCATCCTGATTTAATTGGAGATGTTCATCAGACAGTCCCAATGATAACAAAATTTGTCTGTCCAATAACCTTCCGGACTTGTCATCTTGCTGTTTTACCTTACAAGGCAGGTTCAGTGATTGAACTGTATTTTTTTTTTAATATTCACATTGTACTTGGAATATCTAGAAATTATAAAATTATTATATTAATATAATGATGTTTGTATTCACCTAACAGTTCATTTATAAAAATAGTATGCATTTACCTATTAAAATGTAATTATAATTCCGTGTAAAATAACTTGAACATACTCTAAAGGAGCCTTTAAATGGTTTGCTTCTTCTGAGAACATACTCCCAAGCTTTTCTTCTGTCCATTTTAACTTCATTTCCAGAACGTTACTTCACAATTACTCTGGCTTTATTTTGTTTAGATAAGTGATGGAAACTACCATCTCCGTCCCATTCACATAGCAGTTAATATTCTGTCCCGATTTTAGCGATATTTTATTAAATTTTTAGACACTTCTCTTCACTTTAACATATACAAACAATGGAATCAAATGAGCCACACCCAACACTATTCCATTCCGAGCAGTTACAAAATATTTCGTTAGGCGTCACTTCAGTTATTGTCAGTTCTCAATAGTCTGTAACAATAACATCTGACAACGAGCATGAAATGATGTAATACACGCAAAATGCATAAAAAGATAAGTGCATTAGAATAACATTCCAACTCTTGTGTATTCCAATATTAACTTTCTGTAGTGAAAACTGATTTTAGAATTGGTAAATTCTATAGCGGTCGTGTAGAAAAGAATTTATGTTCTTTTGATTACGCCATTCCATGAACCAGTTATATTCTTTTAAATAAACATCTTTAGATTGCAACGTTCCGAAGTCCTCCAGTCTCGACTTCGGTCACAGTGACGCTTACCTTGTTTGCTAGTTTCGGGCGCCAACCGATTGCTCGGATTTATTTCAGTGGAACGAGGCCAGGATCGCCATACACACACACACACTCTCGTAGACACACAATAAAAAATACCAGTATAAATCTTAACCCGGGTTTATTCGTTCTCTTAATTACAAATATAATATACGGAATACAATTTATACAGCTGGCTGGCTCCTTTGCCGGGGTCCATACGGCCGCTGTAGTGGTCCTGCTGTTAGCTTCCGATCCCCGGGGCCGCGTTGCTCGGGTATTCGGGCCTCTGTGGTATCCTATGGATCCACGACAAAAGTGGCAAGGGAAAAACCAAAAGAGACCGAATAAAGAAAACTTGCTAGCCGCAATATTCCCCAAAATATTCTTAACAAGACTATTAAACACGCGTCTAGAGGCTGGGCAAAATTATATGTATCAGCGGGCAGAACGCTTGCAGCCACTGAACATAGAATTTCACTAACCAAAATATTTCAAAATAAAATATTAAACACGCGCTTAGCGAACGGGCAAAAATTATATGTTGCAGCCACAAACATAGAATTTTTACCAAACAAAATATTTCGAACTAAATTATTAAACACGCGCCTAGCGAACGGGCAAAATTACACTACCGACAGAAAGTTTGAGGCAGATTATGAATTTATACTTTCAAGATATAAATATATTCAAATTGTTTATTTTCTTGACTTCAATGAGTGTCTTTATGTTTTAATTTATGATTCTAGTATATCAGTAACAAGTTTAGACCAGTCCAGCATATTTCAATCAACAATAGGCATTAACTTGCTTACTTATAAGATAAACATTTGTACATTTATACTTGAGTATTCAATTAGAAAACAAAAAACTGTACCATTAGTGTGTTTTACTTCGGTTATAATTAATTTAGTTTAAAAAAAAATCTTTTTTTTTAGTTAAAAAAAAATTTTTTTTTTATTAAAAAAATAATATAATTTATTGTAAGTGAAATTTTATTTTACAATTAATAATGGGTAAGCGAGGAGAATTAAGCACTGCCGAAAGAGAAAGAATTCTCGTTTATCACGAAGAAGGTTATTCGCAAGTCCAAATTGCAAAAAAAAAATGAAAATTTCAACATGTGTGCAAAGGACATTGCAGCGATACGAAGAAAATGGTGCCCATGCAAGTAAAAAACGCTCTGGGAGACCTGGAAAAACTAGTAAATTACAGGATAGAGAAATAAAAAAGATTTCCCTGTCAAATAGAAGGTACACCGCCGAAAAAATCAGATCTGTGTACAATCAGTTCGATGATGTTAAGATTAGCACTTCCACTGTCAAAGATCGACTGAAGCAATTCGGCTTACATGGGCGTGTAGCCGCTCGCAAACCCTCATTAAGACCAGTTGATAAGACAAAAAGGTTAAACTGGGCTAGAAAACATAAAAATTGGTCAATCGAACAATGGAAGAACGTCCTTTGGACAAATGAGTCAAAATTTGAACTTTTCGGTTCAAAACGCCGTGTTTTCGTTCGAAGATATGCGGGAGAAAGGTATTCTGAAGAATGTTTGGTACCAATAGTAAACCATGGGGGTAGATCTGTTACTGTTTGGGGATGCTTTAGTGGAGAAAACGTTGGAATTTTACATAGAATCGAGGGAATAATAACAAAAGAAATTTATAAAGACATTTTAGAGCATCAAGTACTACCATCTGGTGAGAGCTTATTTTCCAATCAGTATGTTTTTATGCATGATAATGATCCAAAACATACCAGCAAAATCTGTAAAAACTATTTAAAAGAACTTGAAAGTCTTCAAGTTTTAAAAATAATGGAATGGCCACCACAGTCACCAGGGCTTAACCCGATCAAGTAACTATGGGAAGAACTTGACAGAAATGTACGAAAACAGCAGCCATCTTCTATAGAAAACCTTTGGTACATGTTGCAAGTAAAATGGAACGCAATACAACCCGAAACACTGCGTAGATTAGTTAATCGTATGCCGAAGATCTGTGCAGCCGTAATAAAGAATCGAGGAGGTTATTTTGATGAAGCAAAAATTTAAGCAAAATGTATTTTTAATTTGAAATTGTTGATAAAAAATGTTTAATTCATATAACCATAATAATTAAAGTACAAATTTGACTTGAAAAGGTTTATTTATTTAGCTATTTCTAAAAATTCAGTACCTGCCTCAAACTTTCTGTCGGTAGTGTATATGTTACAGCGGACAGGTTGATCACAGGCACTGAACATAGAATTTTTACCAAAAATCAAAATTTAAAAATAAAGATATTTTATATTTTAACACAAAAAAAATATACATACATTTATTGTATTGAATAGTTGATAGTTTTACTTGGGGAAACTCGAATATAGGTAAACGGTTTTTTAATAATACACTTGGTTAAGTTTCACAAAATGTTTTATTAGACAGATTGCAGTTTCGGTATGTACTACCATTATCAAAGCGACAATGCTTATAAAATATTTTGCATGCTATTAATGTTCAAGAATAAGAAAGAAAGTGGTGGTAAAAGGTACAAAATTAACAAACAAATAACAAGAAACGAACTTAAATCTCTAATCCTATTAATGAGAGAAAAAGTAAGTTCGGTCATTTCACTCAGGGAGTTTATTGTTTTCTTGATCTTATGCGCTTCTAACAGATTAGGCCATAAATTAATCTGTAATCTAACATTGCAGCTTCGATAATGGTAGTACATACCGAAATGCAGTATATGCAGTCACCAAGTCTAATAAAATATTTTGTGAATATTTACTAAGTGCATCATTTAAAAACCATTTACCTATAATTACACTAATATATATATATATATATATATATATATATATATATATATATATATATATATATATATATATATATATATATAGAAAATAGGTTTATTGTGTACGAGTGTACGAAAATCTTAATATGGCCCTGCACTCATCTTTTTAATCTATTAATCAGACTACAAACTGAAGAAAATTAAGTTAAATTGGTATTTAATATTATCAATTTCGTTTCCCTTCTTTAAAAAATATCGCTTAATTCCGTCTATAACGTATATTACTGTCAAACTCCAGCGTTATATAGTTGGCGGACGCCGACGTTCCGAACAGCTCTCTGGTCGGTCACTAAAACCTAAATTTGGAGAAACATAAATTCCGTAGTCGCTGTGAAGTGACTCCAACGACTATCAGCTGTCCAGGACAAGGTAGAAGGCCACCAGCCTAGTCTAGAGGTAGATGTGACTATTCCGTATGGTCCTGTAAATTACCACTCACCTATGTGCGGCCTGAATTTACTAAGGCGCCAGTCACCTCGCTTCTACTTGCCCTATATTCTAGAAGAAAGAAATCTTCAAGAGAATGGGATGAAGCTCTCGTAAAAGAAACACAAAAATATTCAAATAACAAACATTTATTTAACCTTTTTTTTCACTTCCACCCTTAATTTCTACTTAAATCCCTTAGGATAGCCAGAGGCGTTAGCACAGCGATGACTTAAGTCTAAAGATGTCTCTCGCCACACCTATCCTCCTTCCCTACTTATGTTCCTCGCTTTCTTTTCCCACGTTAAAACCCGTGATACACCGACCTAAAAACCTCCTACGGAGATATAAAAGCTACGGCGTGCCAGCCCACCCACTTTATTCAGAATTTAGTTGATTTTAATTTAAAAAAAGGCAAGGTGATGCTGACCAATGTCGACAAAACAAAACAAAAATGCGTTCAGGCGGAGATCACACCTCGAGTGATTCTACTCTAGTCCTCGCCAAATAAAAAAACAATACTCGCGCCCTTGGCAAGGTGGCGAGCCATGATCTCTTGTTGCCATGGTAAATATTACATTACGGACGGTCCAACACAAATTACTCAAACCCCTGGGTTAAAAAATAAATAAATGCTCCAGCAGCGGTTCCGTTCGCAAGAATGATATTATCCCCAGCCTCATATCAGGAAGCAAGAACATGAAACATTCGCAACACGCGATGTGCAAACAAATGACACAACGTGTCTTTATAGCTCAAACACCAATGTACATATTCACAAACTTCAATAAGAATGGCCCAAGAGCCCACCGACTTAACGTAGGTTGACCAATAACACAACCGAAGTTTTCGTATTTTATTATAAAACAATAGCTCCCAGTAGCTTGTAGCATAAGCGGATCTGTTGATTGCTTCAATTCTTCCATAATTCTTCACAAGTCTCAATCTATGGATATAGATCAGCATGTGGTCGCTCGATTTTTCTCTTAATCAATTAATATTTTCAATTTCACTTATTAGAACCCAAACAGACCGGATCCCGTCTCGGCGTGGTTTTTAACGCAACTTTCTCCTTCCATCTAAACTTTTAACTCTGCTTGCGCATTTATCTGAGTACAGTGGCAAACATGACTAGTTGGGAATCAGTCTTTTAGTGCCAAATAAATATCCTCAATCGTATTTATTTTCTTCTAAAGCAAAGTAAGTAACTAATTTCCATCATTCCACACGCTAACTATTGTATTTTCCAGGATTGGTATAAAATTATTAAAAAAATATCCAAAAGGATGTATCGCGGCTAGCTGTCAACCGGAGATTACATAACCTCACTTCAACTTATCAACAGAGAATATATTTCCAGTCATGATGTTACATTTATTGTCCTTACAAAATTGGTGTTAATAAATGAGGAACACATATCCTTTAATGTATTAGATTGTAGTTACTCGAGGTAAAATAGTTCGTAAGATTTTTATAGTGAATCGTGTCAACGGATTCAGTCCATAACACGTCATTTCGTTTTCTTTCTGTTCTCAGTCCCCTTGTTTAATAAAACTTGAAGAATCTGTAAATGATTCGTCAAACTGATCTTATTTGAAGATTTCTAACCAGAATGTAGTTGTTTGTGTTTAATGAGATTTGATGACTCAGAATATCTTTTATTACACTGATCACATTTGAAGGGTTTCTCTCTAAAATGTATTAGTTTGTGAGTTTTCAGAATTGATAACAACGAATATCTTTTACCACACTGATCACATTTGAAGGGTTTCTCTCCAGAATGTGATCGTTTGTGGTGATTGAGATTTGATAACTGTGGAAATGCTTTATCACACTGATCACATTTATATGGTTTCTCTCCAGAATGTATTCGTTTATGCCTAGCGAGATTTGATGGGTCTGAAAACCTTTTATCACACTGATCACATTTGAATATTAACTCTCCAGAATGTATCATTTTATGTCTCATGAGAGTTGATGAAACTGAAAATGCTTTATGACATTGATTACATTTATGTGGTTTCTCTCCAGAATGTACTCGCTTGTGTTTAATGAGATTTGATGACACTGCATATCTTTTATCACACTGATCACATTTAAAGGGTTTCTGTCCAGAATGCACTAGTTTGTGCGAAAGGAGATTTGATAGCGTTGAACATCTTTTATCACACTGATCACATTTGAAGGGTTTCTCTCCAGAATGTAATCGTTTGTGGGTAATGAGATGTATTAACTGTGAAAATGCTTTATCACACTGATTACATTTATGTGGTTTCTCTCCAGAATGTATTCGTTTGTGTCTAAGGAGATTTGATGAATCTGAAAATCTTTTATCACACTGATCACATTTATGTGGTTTGTCTCCAGAATGAATTTGTTTATGGTTCTTGAGATGTGTTGACTGGGCGAACGATTTATCACACTGTGCACATTTGAAGGGTTTCACACCCATATGCAATCGCTTGTGATTAACCAGATTTGATAACTGTGAATATGTCGCATCACACTGATCACATTTATGTTGTTTCTCTACAGAATGTATTCGTTTGTGTTGGATAAGATTTGATGAAGTTGACAATCTTTTATCGCACTGATCACATTTGAAAGGTTTCTCTCCAGAATGAATTCGTTTGTGTCTAATGAGACCCGATGACTGTGAAAATACTTTATCACAATGCTCACATTTGAATATTTTCTTTCCAGAATGTAATCGCATATGATTAACCAGATTTGATAATTGTGAATATGCCTCATCACACTGATCACATTTATGTTGTTTCTCTACAGAATGTATTCGTTTGTGTTGGTTAAGATTTGATGAAGTTGAAAAGGTTTTACCGCACTGATCACATTTAAAGGGTTTATCTCCGGAATGAATTCGTTTGTGATTAGTGAGACCAGATGATTGTGAAAATACTTTATCACAATGCTCACATTTGAATATTTTTTTGAGAAGTGATGAGCTATTTGTTGCTGGTTGTTTAGACTTGTTAATAACCAACGACTTACTCTCATCTGGTTTACTAGAAGGTGTTCCACTAGCTGCAAATAAACTTAATTAATCAGTGAGATAAAAAAGTTGAAAGTTATTTGGCTAGAGTAAAGAATAGGTGACTACAAAGTTACAAATTTCTTTATAGAGGGCAGCCGATAACAACTTCACTAAATAATTCAAGCATTATCAGTGGCTTTAAAACAATGGTTTCTGGACTAGAAACGCATGCACAATGATATACATTTTTAATTGGGCTAATATGGGGGAAAATAAAGTACTATGCATCTAAAAACAAGGTAATTAGGTTATGTTTAGTTAGTAAAAGTCTAGAACCGAGCGGAGAGAGTTAACCTATCTTCTAGTTTGATGACAAAACACTATCTTAGATTAGGTTGGGTAAGAATTTGGTTACAAGAGGCCGAGCGAAGCGAGCTTCTAGTTTAATGAAAAAACCTAGTTCGAATAAATCTCGTGTGTTTGACGCACGCGCAGACGTGTATTCACCTATTCTTTACTCCAGCCAGTTATTTTCTAATATATATATATATATTTTTTTTTTTTCTGCAAGCAGCTTTATAGGCATGTGTTGTTTTCGTGGAGCGATAAGGAATAATAACTAGCGTTATTATTATTATCGAAACGTTATACATAAATGCTATTCCGCAATAAAAATACGGATTTTAAATACAATCAATTCCAATATGCGTGGTAATTTAAGTTTAGTGTGGCCGTTCCAGCAGCAATATACACTGCTACTAAAATATAATCAGTACCAAAAGCGAGCAAAACTCGAACTCTCGCGACTAAAAAGAAAATTAGTACGGGACTTATTAACAGATAGAGAGACGAATAACAATAATGACAGATACATTAATTGTGAATAAATAATGAACTAAAATAAATTCGTGATATGGAAGTTCAATGGAACCAACCCTGCAACGTCATGAAAAAGTGGAACAGGCACATATCATCAAAAGCGAGTGTTTCAATTAAAAACTAATAAAAATTATGTGAAGTGTAAATTTTCACACATTTCTGGATATTGTAGGTATTTAATAAGTGTAAGAAGCCAACATAACTCTGGATGTCTAGAAATATTTGTTTTAAAACAGGAGCGGATCGACCTATCGGGAGATCGGGCATGGCCCGATGCGACGGCCGTTATCCACTCAAATACCTATGATCAATTCTATGATATTATTTCAGAAATCACTCACTTTTTTGTTGGTTTTTCTAACATTTTTTCATTATTTTAGAGACTGTATTTTTATTTTCTATATTAATATTAAGAATATAAATTAAATAAGTTTATTTAAGTATACGAAGGTCGTCTCAAAGGTAAGTTACGCTACTTGTTTTTTCATTACCATGGTTAATTTTTACTAATATTTAAAAAAATGCAAAATAAGACGATACATTACAAAATTATTCTTATATTAATAAACTGGCAATAAATCCAAAGAAACTGTTGTGTCTACGACTGTTATATAAACTCTACCATATTTAACTATTTAAGTAAGCGTAAAATAGGTATTCATGGGAAGAGTAAAAAGTATAAAGTTTCGTAACGTATCATTATTCCACTCTTGCCATAAGCACAATACAAATGCCAGCGATACATTTTTGCGGATATGATATTTTATCCGCATCCGCTCTATTTAAATGATAATTTATCTGCATTCGCAGAAAAATCCACGGATTTGCAGGGCTCAATTTATTTTAAGAAAAGGATACTTATAACTTATTAAGAAAATTTGAAGAAATGAAGAATATTGGTTAATATTCCGTATGATCCCACCAAATCCAACTGGTTAGAGAAAAAGCGCAAACTAGTTAGAATAAGATTACTTTGAGTTATCCATATTCAGTTAGATCCACTCAAAATTAAACAAAACATGCTTCGTCGTAGAAAGATATACAAAACCCAGCATAAATAAAGATACAAAATAAACAATTCTTTCTTCTTATTCCTCCTATTTACTAAAATTTAAACTTCATGAGTCGTGACACGCCGTAATTGCACGCACGACGTGTCACAACATATTTTTAATCACGCACGAAAGAAAAATATTAATCACGTTCAATAACGATTTTACCGTGAACGGCCGTGTCACGAAGTGACATGGAAATTTCGCAGCACGCGTCCATCACTATAAGCCACACTGTTGCCGGCTAGATACGAAATAGCGCCGAAGTTTTATTTTTATGTGCGCTATTGGAAAACGCTCATAACTTTGTATATGACCAACGTATAGAATAAAAAAAAAATGTCAACCAGTTTATCATTTACATTAAGAAATTACAATAAACATTTATTAGTAGCAGAGGCATTAATAAAATTATTTCTACTGACCAGCGCTTGCGACAGCTGTACTCTCTAGTTCATATTTTTCACATTTAATGGTGTCTGCAGGTTCAGATTTGATGTCAATCTCCTCTTTAATAATTACGTTTGATTTGTTGTAATAGGGATACATGTCGCTTGTAGCTCCATCTCTAATTACTGCAATAAACAGATCATTGTCACATAATGAACAGCATAGTCCTACTGTACATTAACTTAGGTTTTCACTTCTTTAATCAACTATCTTGTTTTCGACTAACATTGAATATTAATTAATAACAGAGGTTATGTTATATGAAGAATAAAACCAGCTTTACTGACCAGTGTTTCCGACGGATGCATTCTTCAGTTCATCTCCTTCATATTCACTGGTGTCTCCAAGTTCAGACTTTATACAAATCTCCTCTACATTGGTGTTATCGTGATACATTTCATCTCTGATTCCTGCAATAAACACATATTGTGAAATTTAAACGAATTACTTATTGTAAAAATATACTATTTAAGATGTTTATGCGGCCATTTGAGTCACAAAATTATTTGAAATTACCGCCTCAGGTAATTTTAAATTTAATACTCATTTTAACGTTCGTCAGTACGTTTTATTCTTGAATCTACGGTTATCGCTTGACCATCGCAGGGGAACAAACGATATTTCCTACAAAAAAACCCCGTTGCATGCTGCGTCAAGAATTATACTCAACCAGAAAACAAAGTTTTCCAAAATCTTTTGATATTTTTCATCCAGCAAAATTATCACAAGACTTGTTTTTAAGGAAAATATCTTATGTTTTGAACCTGTTAACAGCAGACAATTTTTCATCAGAATTAAAGGTAAATTTTTCAATATTGCGATAATCAATGCACACGCACCAACAGAGGATAGTGGTGAAGAAGCTAAACATGAGTTTTATGACGATCTTATGATATTAAAATTGTAGCGGGCGATTTCAACGCAAAGCTAGGCAAAGAAGACTTATGTAACCTCATTTAGGCAAGGAAAGTCTACACGAAGAAACAAGTGAAAATGGTTTGAGGTCAGTTTTGCAGTGTCTTTAGATTTGAATGTTAGAAGTACAATGTTTCCATATAAGGCAGTACAGAAGCACACCTGGATTTCCCCAGATGGACGCACTAGGAATCAGATAGACCATGTACTAGTGGAAAGAAGACATCAAAGTGATATAATAGATGTCCGAAGTTTTAGAGGAGCTGAATGTGACTCTGACCACCATCTTATCATATACACCATTAGACCAAGATTAGCAAGACGTGTAACGAAAAAGGCAGTAATAATATAGAGATTGGATTTAGGGAACCTCAAACGTGAAAAAACCCAAAGTCAGTTGTTTTTAAGTAACATTCGTTTTGGTGCTGCCGAACTGTCGCGAACCAAAAAAATTTAGCCAATCCGAGGGTAACTACGCTAGTAATCTAGGGCCATCAGATATCTTGACGAAAGTTGTCTAGTTTAATTTTGGAGTCCTGAAGACGGCATCCTGATTGAACCACCAGTTTGAAGAAGGGAATAAATGCAAAAATTTTGTAAAATGAGTTTTTTGTAGAAACGATATATTAAGAGGTGCGCTCATTTATCAGGAGTAAGAAAGGAATAAAAAACACATTCCAATGCACCGCTATGCAGTAAAGCAAAACGCGTCAGTGTTAAGAAGGGAATAACTCCAGGAGTTATTTCCTTCTTCAAGATGATAAGGCAGTCGCGGACGTCGTAGCGTCGTCAATTCAATATATACCGGAAGATAAGAAAGGTTTTTATGAATAAATAGTACAACGCCGACCAACCACAGATATAGAGGAATATGATGAAGATTGAAAAGTGAAGATGATGAGAGTCAGAAAAAGAAAACTTACTTCTTTGAAAGTATTTTGTAGTTTATATTGATAAGTTTGAGAATAAAACAGTTTTGTTTGATAATTTTAATTTTGTATTTCATGTTTCTACCCAAGTACCCAAACATTTTCAACAGTTTGAAGAAGGGAATAAATCCTCGGTCGTGTTTTGAATAGTTAATACGGAAAATTGAAAAAAATATAATGAATTTCTTCAAAGGAAACATGTTAAAACATTGTCTTAAACGCACAGTTTAAATTTTGTTTAAATCCAATAATAAATTAGTGATTGGGGAAGTTTTTTTAATTTTCCCACAAAAGGCAGTTTTGGATTTATTCCCTTCTTCTACTGAAGCCGAGCGCATTAAATCGCAGCAGTTTGGACTGGTAAAGACAGTCTGGATTGTGTGCTTGATAGTTTGATTTTCCGTCGGTGATATTATTCGGGCGAGAATAATATGTTTACATTATTCTCATTTCACAATCATTCACCTCTCATCCAGGTGTAGGAGCTCGCCCCCTGGCATCGGCGATTAGCCTCGTTGCAGAAATAGGCAGTAAAATAAATAAATAAAAAAATAAAAAAAAAATAAAAAAACTGGTGGTTCGATTAGTATCCCGTACAAAGTATCACCCTGTGTTTCTTATACAGGAAGCGTGAGTACAATTTTCATTTAATACAAAATTAATTGTATATTTAACGAGCCACTGTTCAGTCATAGTGCGTACGCAAATTGTTTATGTTATATGTTAACTTGGATTCTAACAATTTAAATTTGATATTATTTGCAATTTAGAATCAATTAATTTATATTATATGTCTTTCCTGACACAAGATAATTTAAACTTTGTCAGTTACTACACAACTGTTAAGAATTTAACTCATAAAACTGTGTATATTGTTTAAAAACTGAATATCGGCTGTCATACTCTTGTGATTAGAATACAACATTTAGGCCCGGTCTTTCCACCTTCAGATAAAGTTCCAGGTAACTATCTGACAGATAAGGTTATTTGTAACTTCATCTGCTGAATAAATGTTAATACCAGTCAGTGAATCCAATACGTCAATCTCATTATCCGTTAGATAACTATCCGATAGATACATTTGTATAGAAAGAAGGGATGACATTTACTCAGCAGATGAAGTTACAAATAACCTTATCTGTCAGATAGTTACCTGGAACTTTATCTGAAGGTGGAAAAACCGGGCCTTAAACATTTAATTACGGGTTAACACTAGCAATCTAGCCTATTACAGTTTATGTGCAACCCTATTTGCACTGGTTCTTTATATCTCTGTGTGTTTACGACTGCATTTAGTGGAAAACCATATACGAGGTGTGTAAATTAAGTAACCGGACTGGCAACATAGCGTTTGTACTAGCAACATTTGGGACGCGGGACTTGGAGGGGTGGCAGGTGAACATCTGAAACGCCTTCATTACGAGTTTGAACTCGCTAGAGTAATTTTGTTGTTGGTAAAGATTTTTTTGTGGAAGTTTTTTTTTCTAGTGCGTTCTAAAAATAAGTGATATTCATTTCAAGCAACGGTGTATCAGGTTTTGCTTCAGACTTGGGCACAGTGCAATGGAAACTTTTGCAAAACTTCAGCAGGCCTACGGAGACAGTGTTTTGTCAAGGAACCAGGTTTTTTGGTGGTTTAAGACGTTTTCAGAAGGAATTGATAGAAGAAGAATCACGCAGCGAAAGGCCTTCATCTTCAAGAACCAATGAAAATGTCGACAGAATCTGGGATCTTGTGCGATCAGATCGTCGGTTGACAGTCAGAATTATCGGGGAAGAGTTGAATTTGACTCACACTACCGTTCATCAGAAAGTTGCCTTGACTTTTTGGAATCAATTGAAAATTATACCCGTTTTCTGGAAAGTTTTTGGCCAGTAAAAACATTCCTGTGGCTCCTCAGTCTCCTTATTCACCTGACTTGAGTCCTTGTGACTTTTTCCTCTTCCCAAGATTGAAGAATCACCTCAAGGGCTGATATTTTGGGACACTCGAAGACATTCAAACGTCCGTAACCGACCAGCTGAAAGCTATTCCAGTATCCGAGTTCTAGCACTACTATGAGGATTGGAAGAACCGTATCCAGCGCTGTGCAGCTTCCCAAGGAAGTTATTTTGAGGGAGACAATATTGAATTGTAATTTTATTCGAATAAAAAAAAATTAAATATGAGTTTGGTTATTTAATTTACACACCTCGTATATTGTCTATTGAATATTATTTATGTTCTTGTACGGTTGTTATTTGTAAATTGTATGTGACTATCTGTCAACCGAGTTATCCGAATTACGCCTTGTTACAATTTATTGGTGTTCTACAACCGTCTATTGATCATATATCCATGCCATATTATGTTTAATAATTAATTCAACAATAATTTAATGTAATAATTTTTACTGTAACCAATACTATTTGCAATATTGGTCAGAGAGTTACTCAGAGCAATTCTACGTTATCAATGGCTGGTTAGCGCTTCAAGAGGAGAGTTTTGAGTTATTATTCCTACAGAACCACTGCGTGGGTCTTTTCGAATACCTGTACTCCTAGGGTCAACCAAACCACTTGTAAAAAGTCTTCGGAAATAACCCCCAGGGTGAAATACGTCTGAACCTTACCTGTACTGTTCTGCTCTGGAGTAACGCGCCCTTATTTTCGCGATTTACCTGCAATTTTGCTGTAGGTCAAATCAACACTCATTATTACCATTACAGAACCGTTTATTTGTCATTACGGGTGATGGGTCCTACGATTACAGTCGTAGATCAATGTATCGCCGCGACGCCAGCGTCTCACTCACGAACCAACGCATCGGGCGCCACAATGTTCATTAACCAAACATTGCTGATGTTCATAGAAATAAATTTAACTGTGACAACAAGGCATGTGTAAATAACAGTATTAAGTGTGAGCATTGTTGTAATAGATACATTTAAAAACATATCTAGAAATAGATACAGATATCTAAGAAAAATTGTATCTAGATACAGATACAGAATTATAAAAAAAAAAATATCTAGATACAGATACATGCCAAAAAATTTTGTATCTAGATACAGCTAGATACTTTTGAAAAAAACACTGAAAAATGAAAATACCCTATTTTTACCAAAAATACAGTGCATCTTAATCAGTATTATACAGGCTGTTCAAAAATGACAGTGGTGTCAGAAAAAGCCCACTAAATTCAAGGTAAAACACTATTCTACGGAATAAATTTGTACTATAGTGCGTTCAAAGGTGAGTTTGCAGTATAGCTCTTATGGCAAATGGGAGCAGTGTTGCCAAATGTTGTAAAAGTGTCAAATGTGTCAATTATAATAATATGAAAAACTCGTATGATTTACATAAATCAACTCTTATAAAACTCAAAATAACACTCAACAAAAACAAATGGCCATTTGTAGGATACTGCGTCTTCACAGATTAGCGCGTTTTAGAGCTGGCAACGTCGACAAAAGCAAGAAAAGGATAGAATCATTGTGTAAACCCATTAGAGAGTATGAACAAGAACTACTCCATATGCCCTGTACTGCAAACTCACCTTTGAACGCGCTATAAATAAAGTATGTATTATGTTAGTCATATGTGCTGACGTATGAGCTGTGTATATATAAGACTAATTTTAGTCTTATAAATACGCAGCTATGTTCTTGTTAAGAGGTTGTTCCTTTCAATCAAATTTTAGCCCTAATTGAAGTGGAATTCGTGTAATGTCACGATCATTTTTATCACTAATAAAAAATTACTGATAAAAAATGTGATTTTTTTTTTCTCATTCCATACAAATTTAATTTATAAACAAAATTTCAGTTGACATTCTCACGCTTACAAATTAAATTTATTTGAACGTTTAATAATTTATTCAATTTTATGTCCTTTAGGAAACACACCTATTTATCTTACTGATTTCAATTAGGAATTGAACTTAATATCCACACTAGTATGGCCGGCCCTTGGGTGAGGAGGACTAGAAGAGCCAGGCCTCAAGTGAAGAAATGCCTAAAAAAATTATCAAAGTGTATTTTTAATCACTGGATACTTTTGAAGGGCCTTAATTTGTCTTGCCCAAAGCTTCACAAAACCACGGTTTACTCCCAAACCACTTGTGTGGATATGGTTTTTAATATGTTTTTAGTAAATTGCTCATCAAAGTAGCAACAATAGTTATTCAAAAACTTAGTTTTCATTAATAATGACCCATTTTCTTTAAGTATTGTACCTACTATTGTGGTACCTAAATACCTACAATTTTTACGGCCGTTTAAAAGCTACGAAAAACAAGTGAGAATATATAATTTTTTGACATTCCATATAAATTTAATTTGTAAACGTCAGAATTTCAATTGTTTATAATAAAGATAAAATATTTAAAATAGTTATAGCTAACCATTCTCCCATTCAGGTGTGTGTTCCATTTCAAACTTCACTTCATATTCTTCAGTATATTCATGTTCTATCTTAATATCAATCTCTTTTTTAATAATATCGCTGCCCTTGGCAACATTTGTAGGTAAGTCACAGAGAGTCGAATCATCCATATTTATTCCTTAAACAAAAACGTACTGTCATGTAAAACAACTAGAACTAGTGACTTTTTATAAATCATGGAATAATTTGTTTTTTACATTGTTCAACAAAATTAACGCATCATTCATATTTGTTAATAAATATTCCAAGGTATTTTATTTAATATAATAGTTATTTATGCAATAAGTGCATAAAGTAGTGCTTTTTTTCACGAATGGGAAGTTTGACCTTACTTATTAATGATTGATAGGCTTTCGAATTTCCCGGTCATTTGATTAATGTGGAACGTCGGTACGTACAGGGGACTGTATGAGGAGAAACTTACTAAGACAAATTAATAAAAAATAATTCCAAATTCCTTGATCATACATATTTCCGATCGAAAATATGCTTCAATAGAAAATATCCTACGTAGAAGAAATAAAGGACAGCTTATGAGGAAGACACCTGTTGAGGAAGTCGAGGTGATAAACATAATCAGTGCATGGAACAACAAAATATCTATGGGTCCCGATGAAATCTCGATAAAAACATTAAAGGAAATAGTAAACCAAATTTCAAAACCAATAACACATCTGATAAGCCTTACCTTTGAATTTGAAATATGTCCTTTATCATTTAAAAATGCTTCAGTGGTGCCCATTCACAAACAAGGTGACAAGATAGTAATGAGTAACTACAGGCCAATATATCTAACATCCTACATGTCAAAAATATTTGAAACGTTTAAAAAACAGAATGTGCAAATTCATTGACAAGCATATGATACTGTCAGACAACCAGGTTGGTTTTAGACAAAACCTCTCAACAAAAAATGCTATAGCTCAAGTCTTAAGTTCCGCATACCAAGCTCTTGGATCAAGGTTCACCTTCGATTTCAATAGTCATAGACTTGAGCAAAGCGTTCGATACACTCAGTCACGACATACTGTTGCAAAAATTTAACAAAATGGGTTTCAGAGACAAAGTCAACAATATAATTAAGTTTTTTCTCACTGGTCGAACACAACAACCCAAAATTGGCGAATTTTTCAGTATGCCTCAAAATATCAATGTTGGTGTCCCGCAGAGAACGATACTGGGACCGCTTCTTTTTATCCTCTACACAAATGACATCATGAATCTACCATGCAAAGGTAAAATAACCAGCTATGCAGATGACACTTACATTTTCTACAAATCGAAAGATTGGAATACATTGATGGAAATAAAAAATCAAGACCTACAGACGATACTAAACTGGTTCGAAAATAACTTACTGTTAACCTCCAGAAAACAAAATATCTACCGTATGGATGCTACACGGACAGCATACCGAAGTTACCAGAATTAAAATCCATTCAGAACGATGTGATAAAACAAATTGCACCTGCCCAGAAATAAATAGCTCTTCATCAATAAACTATCTTGGCATATGTATAGACAGTCACCTCAAGTGGAGCATACATATTAATGAATTAACAAAGAAATTAAGATATTTGCTATTTATATTCAGCAAACTGACACAAATATTAAATAAGAAGTCACTCTTACTGATGTACCATAGCCTATTCCTATAAGTATTACGATATGGTATACTAGGGTGGGGCGGGGCATATAATAATGTTTTCCACTCGGTAGAAGGTCTCCACAGAAAATTATTAAAGAAAATACTGAAGAAAAATTCAACATATCCTTCTAGCCACCTTTTTCAAGAAGAGAAGCTGATAAATACCAGAAGTCTGCATTACAAAGCTGTCATTCTACATCTGATAAAATTCAACAAGCTCTGCCCAATACAACATAACCGTCATAGGCCCAAATAGTTATAAATCCTAATCTGTTTCTTTGGTTTAAGCGGAACAAGATTCTTTCATCTAGTAACTTAATGACTGAGTGAGACTTTTGATCATTTTGTTTAACAAAAACCTCATTCAATCGTTAAAAATGAACTCGACAATAGATCAGTCTGGGCTGACGTCACAGGTCCGGTGATTCACGGCCTAGAGGAATAACAAAGGTGTTTTACTATGCTGTATTATGTTATTTTCTCTAATTTTACAGTGAAATTATGTCCTTATAGATATTTGTTTTAAACTTTTTTTGTAATACTAATAATCTTTTCTAAATAATGAAGAACCACAAGAGTATAGATGTGATAAAACATTTAATTGTGGGTAATAAACAGTGCTTTTTTATATTAGACTGTTTTTTTTTTATAGGTTAAATGTATTCTTTTACTTGTATATATAAATTTTAGTAATATTCTAGTGTACTATATACACAATTATGGATAACAATATAAATGTGAGTGATTATTTTGCTCAACTCCTCAAAAATAACAGTGATTTTGCAGACCGACACATGAAAAAGATTTTACAACTAGACTCCTTTTCAATAAAAAAAAAAAGATTCAAAATTTGAAGGGGATGAGCTACCTGCTATTACCAGACATTTTTAATTATTTAGTGTTAACACATAGTTATTTTACACATAAACAATTTAAGGCTTTGAGTCGTACAACTATTACGAAGCTGGATTTATTAACTGGATCGAATCAAAACAGGTCAGTGACAAAATAATACAAGTTGGATCTCTAGTCCTCGAACCCGTTTCAGAAGGGTATTTGAGAACCGAAACTTATGAGTGTTACATTTGACAACAAAGTAAAAATGTGTTGAACTAAATTTATTTTCGATAATGGAGACTTTGTTTTCACTAAAAATTTGATCGATAATCGAATTGTTTGAAAACCGAGTAGTTTGAGAACTGAGGGTCCACTGTTATAAAAATATTTTACCTGCCAGATAAGAAATGCTAACTAGAAACTTCGGTACACTACTTATTCGTAGAATATAACATTTTTGGAATTCTAAAAAATTACAGTTCTACATCTTTTGATGTGCAGCCAACCACACAACACTAAGACGTCATTTCGATTTATATATAGAATAACCTAAAATGTAATATTCCTTAACCAAAAAGTGTCAGATTTAAAATACAATTTTACGTTTATTTACGCAATGTCAACTTATTAATTGTAATTGATATATTAAATACATTCTTTAGAAATAACGCAAACGTAAAAACAACAGAATTAAAGGGGCCAAATACGAATCATCCTAATTTGAAAATCATCTTTTTAACACAGTTATAAATGGAGGAAAACATTTGTTATTCCTCCACGCTAAACAATGTCGTCATACGGACCACGTGATTAGACTCATCTATTGAAAAAAATTAAAATTCTCTTTAAAAGTCCGTGTAAACATTTGAAATAAACTATACATTTGCTATTTTTTGCTTACCAATGAAATATGTACAAAATAGCAATAATAAAAGCCTTTTCTAGTAATACATACATACACTGAAAACTTAACAAAACATGTTTAAATATTTAAACGTGTGTCAAAAATATCCGAGTACGTTGACGATTAAATGCATCATGTACAGACATAACCCACATTATGAGACAAAAATTAATAACATGACAACGCTCGAAGTTCAAATGCTTACTAATCATTAACGAACGCTCTGTATTCAAACTAAACTCGTTTTCACCATTTCTGGAAATCATACCTAATTTCAGCCTGGAATAATAGTTTAAATATCAACAATCATTGAAAAGTCACTGTCGTAAATGTTTTTGTTTATATATATATATCTGAAGCAGATACAACAAATACCCATTAGAAATAGTTCTTCCAAATATGTTTCCTAATTTCCAAATAAGAACCCTTGGTATACCAGCTTACTGAATTTAATGTAGTATTTAGCAGTCCGTGCGGTTCACACTACGTACCGACTCGAGCCGAGCATTTAGCTACGAGTCTCGCGACAGTTTGAAAAAGTAAAGTAGCTGATTGCTTACGTTCCATAGGCGAAACTTCTCGTGGTACTGTTTTGTTTTGTTCAATGGAGAAATACGTGTTTTTTGTTGTTTGTGTTTTATTTTTGCGAAACATAGCAAAAACAAATCATTTTGTTGTGTGCCGCAATGTAAATCGTGGATAAAGAAGAATCCCACTTTAAAATTCCATCATTTTTCTAAAAGATATTAGTACCCTAATAATATTATTATTTAAGTCATACACTAACACTAACTGCAAAATACATCTTACAACTGACTAAACTCAGAACACTGAAAAATAAAGCACCCACTAAACGTGATCATCTATTGCCTCTGGCTAGATGGGGGCACATTGTTAGGTGCAATAAAAACGTTTTATTAGATGCCGCAAACCTTTGATAATAATTTGCTGGTTTTATTCTATGTATACCACCTCACCTAACAGTCTTCCCCTTATCTATCGAAGTGCATTGTTACTTATGTCAGAATGGGGAGCGAAGATCTAGTCAAAGATCGGCTTCTACACGAATTAAAATTGCTTGCTGGAATAGGTTTTTATATTTATTTTATAAATAACTTAAATAAACTTTGCTGCCGAGTTGTTTCTGAATGCGGGACATGCGGGGTAGTAAATAGATTTTCGGTACGACTTTACGTACCGATATTAATTCGGGACATGGATAGGTAATTCAGCACTAAAAAGCCTAATAAATATCCAACTTTTGTGGAAATTATGAAACGCCTTTATCGCATTTCTTTCACTCGGCGTAAGAATCCTCTGTTTGGTTATAGCTATCGTTTTAGCTAGAGCGGCGTAGACGGTGTAAGACTCCGAGCGGTGGGCTCTTACCTCTCAGGCCCCAACTAATCTGCGTTGGCTTACAGCTCCCTCATGGAACCTGGAAATTATGAGTTCGACCCGGACAGGAGAATGTGGGGGTTGTTTGAAATTAAGCAACAGTCATAAGTTTAACTTAAATTAACTAAATCTAAAAATTAAATCTACATGTGGTCTATGAAATTTAATCAAAAATCATTATGTTCGAAGAATAGTTTTGAGGTCTGTTTTGACGTCAATTTAGTAAATCAAACTTATAATTTGAATATTTTACAGGCCCAATTAAAGAAAATAAGGAGAACATACATACCTGATTTCTGAGGTGACAAAGCCAATCCAAATATCGTAGTTTAACCGGAAACAGTCACAAAACACACAATTTAGCCACTAAATTTCTTAACAGAACAGAATAGCACTTCACTTCTGTATATTCTAGGATGGATCGTAAAGTTCAAATCCCGACAGCGGATCTTACTAGCTCATTGAGGCTTTTAGGAACGACCATCCCTTCTCATGTCCCTTCATCTGCTTTTAAATGCTTTTCCCACCATATGTCATTCAACATATAGATGACATCAGCTTATACCGTAGTCAGTGGGTGCTCATTATAATTATGTAATTATCATTAGTGGTTTCACATAATAGGGCGTCCTACTACAAGTAGGCCCCGCTTCGCCGATACGCCACTGTTTTTGGGACCAACAGGTCGCGAACCTTACGACGCAGACTTGTAGATGCAGCGACAGCACTGTTAGATATATTGTAATATTACGATTACCTATACCTTCTTTCATTAATATCGACAAAGTACGCCGACCAAATAAAATGTAATATTTATGAACAAAGATAATTAAAAACCTAATTTATAAAGATGCAACAAGCAAATAATATTTTTATTATGAAAATATTATAAAAATAAACAAATGTGAAATATCTGAAAGGCGCCCTCATGACCCAGCCGCCTGGAGTGATCGCTCCGTTGCTCCATGTCACATGGCTCTGTACAACACCGCTGTTCAGTAATGAAATTTATATTAAAACCACCGTAAACATAGACCACCAGTATGACTTGACTAAAAATAGCTCACTGTATCCGTGTATATAGTGGACCTTGTTTAGAGGGTTCGGATTGTCGCGAGACTCTCGTGAGCATTTGGGGTCACACAAAAATACATTGATCTGATCCGAACAAACTATATTTAGAGTAAATAAATGTATACACTTTTGTCGTACAGAATGTATTTAGTATAGAAACCTAACGTTTCACCAGGAGATAATGGGCTTCTTCAGGTGCTAAAAGTTTACATAACTACAATAATACAAAATTTGTGATAAATAGTAATTTAATTAACAAGTATATAATGTAGGCTACATTACAAGCAGATCTTCATCCTTGTGATATATAGCCATTATATTAGAGTCAAATACAAAATTTTGTTGTTAATCCGTCACAGTCACAATTGAGCGCATTGATCATCATGAACAGAAATAAAGTCAAAATTAGACCGACTATTACTATTGCAAGAGAAAGACATGAAATACGACTTGTGAGCATTCAGCGTTAGTTTGTAGACATTTAAATATTCTCTTAAAATTGTTATATCTTCCTCTGCCATCCTTCTAACTTCGTCCCATAAGTTGCCTTTACAAAACAAAGCCGTGCCATCTGCGTATGTAATAGTTTTAGAATGTAGTTTAAGTTGCAGAAGATCATTAATATAAAAAATAAAGAGTAAAGAACCCAGCATTGTGCCTTGAGGAACGCTTCTTTTCAAAGTCATTTCCGAGCTGGTATTATTTAGTATTTTGATTTTTTGTTTTCTATCAGAAAAATAACTTTTTACTAGGTTAAGTTCTAGGCCTCTTATCCCATATAATTCCAGTTTATGGAATAGCAACTCATGGTCGACAGTATCGAAGGCCTTAGCCAAATCTAAAAAGCTGACGAGACATGGAAGGGAGTCATCTAAGGCTTCATAGATATTGTCTGTTAACTTTGAAATTGCGTCATTGGTTGATTTTCCTGGACGGAATCCAAACTAATTTTCAGATAATAGAGAATTTAGCCTTATGAATGACAATAATATTTTGTATACAACTTTTTCAAATATTTTACTAAATATATTTTACTTTACGACAGAGATCGGTCTGTTATTACTTAAGCTTTCCTTATCTCCGTTTTTTATAAATAGGAGTGACTACTGATTTTAAAATGTTTCGAAAAATAACCATTCGAGAATCGTAGGTCAAATATATCGCACAAGGATACCTACCTTGTGCGATAGATTGAAATAAATTTAATTGATTTTTAAGTTAATTTTGTCGTTACCACGCGTTTTATTGCTTGAGGAACCTAAATGGCTTTTCCCCAGAATGGTTTAATTTATGAATATCGAGCTGTGCTGTATATGAAAATGTTTTATTACACTGCTCACATTTAAATGATTTGTCCACAGAATGTTTGTTTGTGTTTAGTGAGGCTTGATGACACTGGAAATGATTTATCACATTTGAAGGGTTTGTCACCAGAATGTATACGTTTGTGAGTAATGAGATGTGATAACAGTGAAAATGCCCTATGACATTGGTCACATTTGTATGGTTTCTATCCAGAATGTACTCGTTTGTGTTTAATAAGATTTGATGACACTGAAAATGATTTAACACATTGATCACATTTGAATGGTTTGTCACCAGAATGTACTCGTTTGTGAGTGATGAGATTTGATAACTCTGAAAATCTTTTACCACAGTTATCACATTTTAATGGTTTATTCCCAGAATGTATTCGTTTGTGTCGATTAAGATTTGATAACCGTGAAAATGCTTTATCGCACTGCTCACATTTAAATGGCTTCTCCCCAGAATGGTTTCGTTTATGAATAACGAGCTGTGCTGAATATGAAAATGTTTTATTACACTGCTCACATTTAAAAGATTTGTCCACAGAATGTGTTTGTTTGTGTTTAGTGAGACTTGATGACACTGGAAATGCTTTATCACACTGATCACATTTGAAGGGTTTCTCACCAGAATGTATTCGTTTGTGTACAATGAGATGTGTTGAAATAGAAAATGCTCTATGACATTGATCACATTTGTATGGTTTCTCTCCAGAATGTAGTCGTTTGTGTTTAATAAGATTTGACGACACTGAAAATGCTTTATCACACTGATCACATTTGAAGGGTTTCTCACCAGAATGTATTCGTTTGTGAGTGATGAGATTTGATAACAGTGAAAATGCGCTGTCACACTGATCACATTTGTATGGTTTCTCTCCAGAATGTACTCGTTTGTGTTTACTGAGATTTGATAACTGTGAAAATGCTTTAGCACACTGATCACATTTAAAGGGTTTATCCCCAGTATGTATTCGTTTGTGATTAATAAGATGACATGACTCTGAAAATCTTTTATCACATTGACCACATTTGAATGGTTTCTCTCCAGAATGAATTCTTTTGTGTCTAATGAGATCTGCTGTCTGTGAAAATAATTTATCACAATCATCACATTTAAATGGTTTCTCTCCAGAATGGATTCGTTTGTGTCGAGTAAGATTTGTTAACTGTGAAAATGCTTTATTACACTGCTGACATTTGAATGGCTTCTCCCCGGAATGGTGTCGTTTGTGAATAATAAGCTTTGCTGACCGTGAAAATGCTTTATCACACTGTTCACATTTGAATGGTTTCTCACCAGACTGTATCATTTTATGTGTCACAACATGTGATGACCTTGTTGTTGCTTGTTTTTTATATTTGCTAATATCCAACGACTTGCATCTCTCATTTGGTTCACTGGAAGATGTTCCACAAGCTGCAAATATACTTGCATTGATTAATGAGACAAAAAAATTGTTTTTTTTTTTTATTAAAAATTGGCACAAAAAAATTGTTGAAATATATTTATTTGCTAATATAATCCATGCAGGAAATATAATATTTTCTGAATGTGCCTATACATGTACATGTTATTTTCGAAGATTCATGGAGCGAAAAAATGCAATAACTGATCCTGGATAGTTCACAAATTATAAACATTCAGTATTCGATAACAGAAAATTGTATTTTAGATAAAACAGATTCCAAAGTGCGTGGTAATTGAAGCTTGGTGTGGCCACTCGTTAGCTGTATATAAAGGTGATCCAAATTGGACTCCGGGATTTGAATTGCGCGCCATTTTCGTTCAGTGAAAGTTTGCATTTTTACAGTTGGTATCTAAACACATTCCAAATTCATCATGGCGCATTCATACTGTGCAGCAACGCATAAATATCGTACAAGTTTATAATGAAAACAGGCGATCAGTTACGATTACGCGAAGAAAACTTCGACCACTTTTTGGACGGAATAATGTTCCATGTGAGCGTGCAATTCGTGAACTACTGCAAAAATTTGAAACAAGTGGTATGCTTATTGATACACCAAGAATTAGCTATCAACGCAGATGGAGCCACATGTCACACAGCACGTGAAACACACACTTTACTTCAAACCAAATTTCCTGGTCATGTTGTCTCTCAGAGGGGCGACTTCAATTAGCCAGCGAGGTCTTGCGATCTATCCCCATTAGACTTTTGTCTCTGGGGCTATGAAGGAAAGGGTCTATGTCAAGAAGCCTGCTATGACTCCAGAACTAAAAGAGAACAACAGACGTGCAATTGCTGAAATCGAACCGCATTTATTGGAAACGATTACGGAAAACTTCGCTAAAAGAATGATATCATGTCAGCGGAGTCGTTGAGGGCATTTGGCCGACATCATATTTCATAAATAATTGCCAAGTCTGTACTTTACGCTAATAACAATAAAATTCGAATTTTTTCAATATGTTGTGTTTTATTCAAAAAACAAATCCTAGAGTCCAAATTGGAACACCCTTTACATACAGGTACTGAAATAGAACAAGCTCAAAAAACGAACAACATTATCTCGAACGGACGGCTGTGTCAACGTGACTTAGTTCAGCTAAAATTCTAGCCATATCTAGCTATAATTTGAGACGATATTTGAAGTCAATGTGAATTAAATAATTTATTAGATAAATAATATTAATGTATTACTTTACTATCAACCAAACCAAATTCAAACTATTACTATCAAACTATTAGCTGCACAATACTAGTATTGAAAGCTTGTAACTAAGAAAATTGGAGAGGGGAATAAAATAGATGAATAAGGAAATTAATAAAGAATAGTAAGATGGGAATTTTAGGATAGCCCTAACTTATTGATTCCAATAATGGCTGACAGTATAACCATTATATCTGCTGAGTTTATGGTTCTGTTAATAGTAGTTGACAGGACCGTAATAATTATTTAAAATAAACTTATTTTCTTATATGCTATTTAGAATGAACTGTATATATTCACATGACATTCCTTCACAATTTTATCAGGCTTATAGGACTGGCTATATTTGAATTATAAATATAGGCATGTTTAAAAATAGTTTTGTTTTAAAATCTTTATAGTCTATATTAAATACTTCAAATTTGCACTAACAAAAAACATTCTTTTTTGCAACAAAAATAAATCCTAGCAACTTTAAATAATTATACATATGGATAACTTTCTATGGAAATTCTATTTCGTCTTTTTCCAACTTTTTTATTAAAATATGCACAGTCAGCACTATATTTTTCGAATAAAAGTCGTATATATTATTTACTATTGTTTTAGACATAAAACTATCTATTTTCTTGAAAACTTGTAAATCGGGCCGTTTTCGCTGCTGATTTTTGCCACGAACAATGATACGTTGAATTGTTCTGTATGGAATACTAGTTAATTCCGCAGTTCTAAGTATAGGTTTGTCATTACCTTCCGAAACTAACTTGTTATAAATGTTCAGTATCAGAACTTTGCAATCTTCTGACAAATGACATTTTTTCTTAGTAGCCACGTCCACATTTTCGCATTCCACGTCAACGTCCACATTTTCGCATTCCACGTCAACGTCCACACTTTCGCAATCCAAATCACCTTGCACAGATTAACTATTTTCACTACAGAAATTGGGAATTTCTTCAAAATCAAATGGTCGCCAAAGAGCCATGTTTTTAATGTATGCACGCTATGAACGTTGAAAATTAACTAACAAACAAGTATAAGAACCCCTAAAATTTAGAAACAATAGGATTATAAATTTGGAAAATATCCTTAATGGTTTTTAAACTGTTATAGTTCAATTATACATCTATTCTATTTAAATTCAAAATTCCCTTAATACCTCTCATATTCTTATAAGTCTCAGGATTCCTGTCATAAACCCATAACCACATTGTTAAACTGCTTAACCAGAACGGCCATTTCATTTTGGAATTACTAAACATTATTCATAATATAAATCAATAAGAACGCACTAAATGTACCGATCGCTCTGTGAAATACTCTGTGCCAGCGAAAGTTACATTCTAGCAGACTAGATACGAAATGGCGCAGAGTTGAACTCCGCGGGCTTTATGTAAACATTCTTGACTTTGTGGACGTACCGCATATGTAATAAAAGGTAATTACCGACCAGTTCATTAAAAAGAAAGTCTACTAACCGGTGTTTATGAAAGCTGCACTTTCTAGTTCGTCTACTTCACATTTAATGGTGTCTGCAGGTTCAGATTTGATGTCAATCTCCTCTTTAATGATTACGTTTGATTTGTTGTAATAGCGATACATGTCACTTGCAGCTCCATCTCTAATTCCTGCAATAAGCACATCATTGTCATATTATGAACAGCAAAACCTTCCTGTACAGTAGCTCACATTATTTCACTTATACAGATAATTACAAGACCCTACTTCGGACTAACACTAAACATTTCTATATACATAAAAGGCAACGTCTCTGTGTCTGTTTGTCTGTCTGTCCATTTGTACGCTTTTCACTAAAGAACTGCTGTTTTTTTCTATCCATAGCAAAATCAACTGCTCGGATTTTCGGATATATTTTATTAAAATCGGTTCAGTAGTTCCAAAGTTATAATGCGATATGTCTGCGCGTGTTATACGAAATTTATGTTTTCCGTTCATATTTATCGCATTTTCTTGAAATTATTAGCGACAACATAAGTTTCGTTAGAGACAAAGTTGGTACCTGATTGTTAAGTAGTTCCAAAGATATAAAGGTATATGTGCGCACAGGTAAATCAAAATCCATATTTTTGAATTATATTATATTAAAATTACTCGAGAACTGGTGCTCCAATTTTCATGCATATTTTATCTATCTGTCGCTACATCATCTGATTAAGTCTTAGGCTGTTTTATTAAAATCGTTTTGGTAGTTCCAGAGTTATAATTATATTAGGTCATCAAAAATGAAATTTGTGGAAAAAAGGTAAAATTGGTTGATAACTTACAAATATAAGGAATTATTCTATTCATCAAAGTATGCACCCATATTGTTTATGCACTTTTGCCATGCACTTAAGCGGCAGGTTGTTCAGGCCGTTGGTATAAAACTTTGGCGGACAAGAGTCAATGAATTCCTGGAAGGACAGTTTTATAGCATTGTCGGAATTAAACTGTTTTCCTATTAAAAAGTTGTCCAAATTGCGGAAGAAGTGGTAGTCAATGGGGCTAGGTGTGGTGAGTATGGAGAATGATGAAGAAGTTTTAACTCCAATTCCTGTAGTTTTATCACTGTTATTTGTGCAGTGTGTGGTCTAACGTTATCCATGCAATAAGATAGAAGTCGATCTGTTGGCCAATCTAGGCTGTTTTTCTTTAAGTTTTTGCATCATTTGGTTCAGTGGGTTGCAGTATATTTCTGCTGTGATCGATGTTTTATTTATTTTTATTTTTTGGTTTTTAAGTTACCTTTACGAAATCGAGTTCCACGTAAGATCACATACTTCATAATAGTGCGAATTTCCGACCGTTCCATTTTCAACAAAATAATTTTTACAAAAAGTTATTTTTTAGAACATACAATGATTTCTTTAAACAAGCGAGATGTGTAACTTTCCAAAAAAAAAAACAGAACGGTAAAAATTTAAGCCAATGCCAAATAATAAGCTTTTAAAATTGGCTATATTATTAACTACAAATTTCATCCTTGACGACTTGATATTTGTAGGTGCGGGCAATAGAAAATCTATCTTTTTGGTTTATATTTAACGTTTTCATGAAATTACAGGTTACAACATATATCTTCAGTGGAAAACTTGGTATACATACGACTTATAAAATATTCAGAATTGATTAAGTTACTTGTTACGACAATTTTTAAGTCGTAAATAAAAAATTGTTACTGGAAAATTTATATTCTCATATACTAGTAGATATATATTTTTTTGGCATTTTCTTGCAATTTTTAATTACAATAAGAGGTATTTTGTAAGTTCAAAAAAAGAAAAAGACATGAATAAAACTAGCTCTACTGACCTGTGTTTGCGACAGCTGCATTATCCAGTTTATGTCCTTCACGTTCACTGGTATCTCCAGGTTCAGACTTGATATAAATCTCCTCTATATTCGTATTATCATGATGTATACAGTCTGCAACTCTATCTCTGATTCCTACAATTATTATGATACATCTTATTATGATATAGAATCGAATTACTTATTGCAAAAGTAAAAATATATATTATTTATGCTGTTGATTAATTGAACATTGCTGAAGTTCATAGAAATAAATTGAACAACAAAATATAAATAACAGTATTAAGAGTGAGGTAGTTTAAGCTGTAATCTTTACTGACCATCATGCCATTCAGTCGTGTTCTCTATCCCAGTCTTCATTTCATATTCTTCACCAAATTCATGTTCTATCTTAATGTCAAACTCGTTTTTAATAACAATAATGTTTTTGGCATCATCTGGATGTAAGTCATAGGCAGTCGCATCATCTATATTCATTCCTTAAATAAAAACATAATGTCATGTAAAAAAACTAAAACTTGAGACATTTTATATATAATGGAATACGAAATTATTAATATTTTATAAAGTTACTGTGGCGCCAAATGCGCGTTGATTGGGAAAAAGACGCGGGCGACGCTACATAGGGCTACGAATGAGATCGAAGGACGTCCCACGTGATGACAAACAGTTCTGCATCGATAAGAATGGGCGTTGATACAATCTACAGCAGAATTGCAGGTTAACTGCGTTACTCCAGAGTGGACGTGTACTAATAAACATACAGTGAATTTATTCTTTTATGCAACATGTACTGTCATTACCATGGATACAGTTTTTGACAGCAATATTAATCGTGTTCATTTTCATTTGCAACATAGACAATTAGTGTGTATACTTTCGCTCATTACTGATTTAAAAATTAAACAACATGTATATACAGATGAAGAAAAAATAATGATGGTAACTTGGTATAATTCCCAAATAAGTTTAAGAGAAGTTTTTGCTGTATTTAGTGAGACTTATCCAGATCGGCCAATACCAAATCCCTCTACAATTTCAAGACTAGTTAATAAATTTCATCGCGAAGGATGTCTTAAGTCAAAACATAATAAAAAAAAGAACAACATCCCACGTGCTTACAGAAGAGAAGCAGTTGGAAATATTATTACAAGTGGAAGAAAACAATCAAAATACTTTAAGATCAATTGCACAAACCGTTGGTGTCAATACTGGATCTGTTTTTAACTTCTTAAAAAAAGAAAAGTTTCGATCATACAAATTTCAAAATCATCAAGAATTCCTAGAAAGGGACGCAGCAGTACGTATGGATTTTTGTTTTGAATTGTTTGAAAAAAATAATTCCGACCCAACAATGCTTCAAAGAATTTTATTTACAGACGAAGCAACGTTTACTCTAAATGGTGAAGTGCACAGACAAAATTTTAGGTACTGGAGTCGAGAAAATTTACATTTGTTTCATTCCTCCCGAACTCAAAATCCGCAAAAATTAAATGTTTGGGCAGGGATAATAGGAACCAATATTATAGGGCTTTTTTTATTAACGGTAACCTTAATGCTGCAAAATAACTAGCCTTCTTGCAAAATCAAATATTACCTGCGTTGCGAAACCTGAATATTAATGGACAAGTATGGTTTCAACATGATAGCGCACAAGTCCATTATTCTAGAATAGTTAAAGAATAGTTACATAGAACTTTCCCAAAAAGCTGGATTGGAAGAGGAGGGTCGATGAATTGGCCAGCGAGATCTCCGGATTTGGCACCCAATGATTTTTTTTATTGGGGATATTTAAAGGCCAAAGTATATAATGAAGAACTTAGGGATGTTGCTGAACTGCAATACATAATTGTTTAAGCATCCCACAATATATCTCAAGAGCAATTGCTGAATGTTTTGAATCATTTTTATGATCGCTTAACATTTTGTATGCAAGTAAACGGAGAAACTTTTGAACATTTATTATAAGTTTTTATTAGTTATTTATTTATTATTATTATTTTTTTTTAAATTTGTATTTTCAATAAAATATTTTGATTTTGCTAGTAAATATGATTTTTTCTATGTTGCAAATGAAAATGAACACGATTTATATTGCTGTCAAAAATTATATCCATGGTAATGACATAGTACATGTTGCGTAAAATAATAAATTCACTGTATAAAAGGACAGGCAGGGTTCAGATGTATTACACTCCGGGGGGTTGTTGCCGAAGCCTTGTACAGGTGGTTGGTTGACCCTAGGAGAAAAGGTATTCGAAAGAGCCCACGCAGTGGTTCTAGAGGATTAATAACCAAAAATTCTCCTCTTGAAGCCCTAACCTGCCCTAACTGATAACGAAGAACTGCTCTGAGTACCTAGTGTCAAATATTGTAAATAGTTTTTATTACAGTAAGAATTATTGCAAGATAAATTATAGTTTGAATTAATTAAATAAACACAATATGGCGTAAATTAATTAACATATACGGTTGTAGTTAACCAGTAAATAGTAACAAGGTATAATTCGGACAAACTGGTTGACGGATGATCACATATAATTTACAAATAACAATAATGCAAGAACACAAATAATATTCACTAGAAAAAATGGTTTTGCATCTAACGCAATGGTAATCAAACAGGGAAGTGGAAACCCAGTGCAAATAACGTTGCACAATAAACAGTAATACGCTAAATTGCTAGCAAAGAATATCAATATTTAAATTGTTAGAAATTAGGTTAAGTCCAAAGTAAAAAAACAAATGCGCACGCAACTAAGACGGACAGCGCCGCGCACAGTACACAATGAAATTTATATTAAAATGCCAAATTTTACTCATGCCCCCTATATAAGTAATATATAGACTGATACTAAGCGTGAGATATAGTTATAGATGTTGGTTCCAGGATTACAGAATAGAATAGGACAATTTCCGTCTGGATTTTGTGATGTCCATAGACTACTTGCACTGCTACCTGGAATCAGGCCAGATTCATAGTCATAAGTTTTTGCGCGCGCACAATAACTAATGATACACTCAGTACAAACACTGATATTTTTTCTGGATGAAAAATATCAAAAGATAATAGATAACTACATGTACAAAGTGACTGCTATTCTCGACGGTTGCAAATGTAACCTATTATTCCAAACACAAACTGGTGAGACCAGTAATGCACAGAAGGTTTATTTTTCTAGATGAAAAATAACAAAAAGATAACTGATAACTGCTTTTAAAAGCAACGTCTAGCAGTTTAGATTATAGGAAACATACTCTCTCCTCGCTTGCCGGGCAAGAACTCCCGTTTTTAGCGGAACTATTCAGGTTTGAAATAATTCGTACAAACTAAAACGCAAAAATATGTGTATTGAAATTAAAATTACAAAGGCGGCAAATAAAAAACAAATGCTTAACAAGTTTCACTAATATTTGAAATTTCAGATATCGCAGTTCAAGATATTTTAAAAGTTTCACATGGAGTTTCGGTGTGATATTCAAATATGCCTTTTGTCATTTTAACTATTACAAAGATAACACATTGACGTCATACAATCAACATAGCCAGTTTGGATGCACACTTAATGTCATTTCATTTTAATTGATCGCCAGTGTTTACGATTGCCCGGTTATGTCGCAGTGTCTTCTGCATTTTATGCAGTGCACCGGTCTACGGTTGCTAAAGCGATTTTTTTCTCTATGCGATTTATTGTGCATGTCTTATAATAAAAATAATACAAACTTGGCGTAAAAACAGAAAAAAGAAAACAGTCGCAAATGTAAAAACCCTAGATTTCTAAACTCCAATGTTAAGGATTGACAGCAGTATGAAACTTTAATACTGCAAATAGTTTATTTATTTATTTTTTTTTTTTTCAAAAATATAATTTTCAAAATAGGTTACCTATAGAGTATTTTTTTAATTTTTTTATTTGTTACGTTTTCTTTTTGTTTTTGTATTAATAAATATAAACATATTTTTGCCTACATGCATTTATTTTCACTGCATCCCTTAATCAGAAAGTTACGCCACGCCAATGCTAAAGTCTGTTCCAAACGGTTAGGCGGAACTAGATTTTGCAATCTAGTTACTTTCATCGTTTAAATCGTGCTTTTCGGCCGTTTTGTTTAAGCTATGTAAATCAGACCTATTTTCCTATTATTAGGTTAAAGTATTATAAAATGACATTTCTATTTCTTTTCGTGTCAGTTTTAATACAAATTTTTGGAATATATTAGTTTTAACAAATTTTTTTCTGTATATTTTATGTTTTTTTAGGTAGTCATCTTTTTATATCTGTATATATAATGGCCCGGTTACACGATGCCAGTAACTTGTGCAAGTACTGGCACAAGTACTTGTGCCAGTACTTGCACAAGTCATTTTGTCGTTTACACGTATTCCAGTATTTTATTTAAGTAACCTTGCAAAGAACCCAAAACACACTGCAAAATGTAGATGCTTCCAATTATTTTTTATGCGTAAAACCGTCTTTTTAACGCGCCAATTTTCGATGTTTAACCTAATTTTATGTATTTTATGCGTACGTCTTTCTAAACAAAAATGAATCGGCGCCAAAAACTACATTTATTAAAAAAAGGTGTGAAAAAGTTTGTTTTTGTAACAGCGAAAATACATCAGCTGTTCATGACGGCCATTTTTAAGTCACTGGCACGGCTACTTGTGCCAGTAAATAGGAACGGCTTCTATTCACTTGACTTGCATGAGATACTTGTGCCAGTACTGGCACCAGTACTGCATGTACATTTACACGATGCCACTGACTGGTGCAAGTACTCACTGGTGCAAGTTACTTGCATCGTGTAACTGAGCCATAATTCTAAGGCGTATTACAATTGAAATTATACGAAAACCACTCGACCGATTTGATGTATGATACTTTGAATGTTGGGTTGTAGGATGTCTACAAAATAAAATTAGTCAGTAAAATAAATAAATAAAATAAAAGAACTAGACTATTAATGATTTTAAAAAAAAATTTGTTGAAAGTAGCCGAAAGAAAGGACCCGGCTGGTAGATAGCGGTGAAAAAGAGAATTGTAGTAGAGACATATGGATATTACTTATATACCTCTGCTTATACTAAGAATCTAGTATATATAGTGGTAATATAGATTCTAGGTCAATTTATCGAATACAAATTTATCGAAAATCAATTTATTGAAAGCAAATTTATCGAAAGTCAATTTATCGAATGCTCAATTTATCGAATGACACGCTTATCGAAAATGCTTATTAATATTATGTTATTTCATAAAAACAAATTTTCTTATTTATATAAATTTCAGGTATAACTAGGGATTAGAAACCTACGCAACTGCGCATGTGTCACACCGCGTCATACCACGCATGATTTGTTCAATGTACGATGATTCTAAACAGATGGCATTGTTATGTTAGTGTGAGTTTGTTTTGTCATTGAACTAGGAGATGGATAGCTCGCTTCGCTCGGCTTCTACTAACCAAACCCTTACTAACCTAACTTAACCTAAGATAGTGTTTTGACATTACACTAGAAGATGGGTAGGTCGCTTCGCTCGGCTTCTTCTAACCTAAAATAGTGTTTTGTCATTAAACTAGAAGATGGGTAACTCGCTCCGCTCGGTTTTAGACTATTACTAACTAAACCTAACTTAATTACCTTGTTTTTAGGTGCATAGTACTTTATTTTCCCCCATATTAGCCCAAATAAAATGCAAATCATTGTGTATGAATTTATAAAAATTATTTGCGTGCAATTGCCCATAACCTATCTTATTAAACCTTAAAAATAAAAAATTTCTTTGTTTTATTGTATATGTTTTCTTATTATATAACTTTCTCTATTTATATTCAAACACAATGTCACTTTATTTACCTTCCCAATAATAAATTACAATGTAAACTAAATTTCTTTCATTATTAATTCTTACCGAAATAATTCAATAATCAATTTTTGATAAACGTGCCATTCGATAAATTGAGCATTCGATAAACTTGATTTCGATAAATTTGTATTCGATAAATTGATATTCGATAAACTTGCTTTCGATAAATTGATTTTCGATAAACTCGCCGGTTACCGTAATATAGTAAGCTTATTACACGTCCTGTACTGTAGGAACTGTCTTGAGGTGATATTGTTGCGCAGAAAAAAACACGAGACGGTTGTGAAAGAACAGGGGGCAACGTGTTCGGAGAAAGTACACACAGGTTCTCCTTACTCTCACCACAAATCCATTGCACATCCATTTAAATTTCAAGTCGTTTCAGACATTATGAGACCTGTACATCTAGACTTAGACTATTGTCCCAACAAGCCGTTAGTCAAGAATATTTACACATATTTTTATGAATAATAATTTTAATTATAAATATATTAAAATATAAAAATAATAATACAAAAGTGTAATGGGAATATTTATTATTTGTAGGCAATAATAACACTTATAGTAAATATTGACGAATTCACGGTTGTTCTATACAAGTCTGGCGCGTTTTTTCAACATTCAAACACTTATGCCAATTATTGTTTAATTTGACTAGAGCGTTCTTTGTCAACGTTCGTTAAAATTATGCTGATATATTTTGTTTGCCAAATCTTTTTTTAAAATGATATTCCAAAATTCTAAATTTTTGTGCTTCACAGTACTGTATTCTTGTGCTTTTAAATTTTCTATCCTTCAATTTACAATATTTCGTACTACTTGTTCTGAAATCTATAAAATTAAATAAAGATTAACATATAAAATATATCAAAAATTGGCAGGTATCTAAAGTTGACATAAATCTTAAACTTATAATAGGTTTTTACTTCAGCGACGCAGATCCTAATTTTACCACCTCCCATTTCTTAAATTTGTTACTTTTCCAAAATGTTTTCCAAGTATTATAAATTTTCTTTTTTAAATAAAATAACACGTGTTTGCCTCTCGACATTTCTTATTGACATTAAAGTTACCAACATGAAACGTGAAATATCCCAAGCAAGCTCGATTCTCGTGACAACTTAAGGAAAAGAAAGACCCATTTAGTTCCGCCTAACCGTTTGGAACAGACTGTATGCTGTATGAAAAGTAGTAAGATACCTGAGTAGTCATCATTTTCTGTTTTCACTGTGTGACTGTTATTGCATGTCCTTTCAAATGCCTCCATGGGCTCTGTCTGTTCAATTTTGAAATCCATCGAATACACCACAACTCTCCGCTAGTTTGGCCGCTAGAGGCCAAATTCAATTGTGATGTATAATTTATATAGGTTTGTCAATTACGCATAGATTAAAAAAAACTGCAACATTCTGTACATATTACTCCATGAATGTACAACACTTGCAGATCTAATAATATTGTCCTTGTTCAAAAATTTTCCAGGTTTAACTAGAAAACAAAAGTACATTTGCCATAATGCATGCAATAAATTTTTTAACAAATGACAGCTCTAAATGGTTTAATGAAACTATCACTAGACATTTACAAAATATGTATAACGCAAATATTTCTAAACATCTTTACTCTAAATATATATTATAAAGATAATTAAGACAAAATTTAAATGATCTATTGGTAAAGAGAGTCACCATAATGGAAAAGTATGAAATATTTGCTAATTACTGTCAAATATATCATTAATATTATAATAAATATGTTTTTACCATTTTCGTAAATAATACCAGGCTGAAATGTGTTGAATGTGTGAAATTTTCACAATTGTTAAAAAGTCGTGGTCATATATAAGCAGTTCACTTTTGTAAGAACAAACTAGATCTGGTTATTTTGGTTACTTTTATAGTGTGTTACTGACTTTAAATGTCAATTAAAAATATTCCTTATGCTGTAAAACCGACTTTAGGTTGATAAGGTTATGATCATTATAATAGACAATATTAGTAACTACGTCACAAAATGGGATTCAGTGCTGCCGTCTCGCGGTTGGATTCCTTTTATTTGAATTTAGCATGTTGTTTTTTTGTTAAATTGTATTTTGGAAATATAAATTAAGTTTCAAAGTAAGAGAGTGCTTCACATCAAAACTACAAGTCAATATTTATTTATTAAAATTCTTATTTTATACATTATAATTTAAGTCATTATTTTTGCAGAGCAATATTATTTTGCAGTTTAATTTAGAAAAATTTACGTTAATAATCATTATTATGGCAAGTAACATAGCAATAAGTGTGTGTGCCATATCTAAATGGTTTAAAGGAATAATATGTTGTTTTTAATTTTCCATTATTGTTTTTCATTTTCATCTGTCAAAAAAACGAAAAAATTTGCAATTAATAATGTAGATGTAATTGTTACAATTTGGAGCAAAACAATACACCAATATGCATTCTAAAACAAAATATTAATTATTACTTAGTGTTAATTAAATAAATACTAAAGAAATTCCGATTTTCATATTATTTAAAAACGTAACCTATAAATATATCTTCGAATCCTTATTTATATATTTATAAAATCATTATTCTATAATATAAAGTGTCTGGACTGTATATATTAGTATATATTTATCAAAAATACATATTTTATGCTCCAAAATTGAAAATATTTATAAAATTAAGGTAACAAAAGTAATGTCCCATGTATTTTAAACTTCAAAAGGACTCAGCTCTCAGATGGCAGCACATGTATGTGACGACACACTAATATGGTCTATTAAGATTTCATTTTTCATTATGACATATGTCAAATGGATCGACATTTTAAAAGTGACATTTTTTAATATCAACATGACATACAGCTTCAAAGGTGCGAACAATTGAAAACAAAATTCCCTCTTAGTTTGTTCTTACAAAAGTGAGTGCTTATACCGTGCGATCAAAATTTCTTGTCAGTTACACAACAGCAAACAATGAGTTTAAAAATATCAAAACAGTGTTCTAATCCACAGCTGAAAATCCCAATTTAACAAAGAACCAATCAGATTACTTCGTTGGTCCGAACTCACCTGAGAATCAACGAAAATGTGTGTTTCTAACTTAATACCTGTTGTCAACTCATTGGCGTGTAGAGAAAAATAGTGTTCATTTAATAATCAATTTGTATAAGGTAATAAAAATAGAATGTACGCCTATGTGTACATGTCCTTGGAAATAAGTTTGATAACTAAATGTTTCTGTCAAGTGTTGCATAACAGACAAGATATCTTGCTCGCTCTGTGCATCTTTATATAGGCTGACCAGATATTTTTTATAGAAATAGAGTATTCTTGCTAGCTTGATTGAAATGTTTGATTTTAGTAACAAATGAAGCTAACAAATTTTTGATAAGTATATATACCAAGCCTTTATGATTCAAGTTTTAGGTTGTTAAAAAAACACAGACAATACATTTATGACAGTCATAACTCAAACAATATTTTATATTAATGAAAATATATACATTATATTGTGCAAATAATAAAAAATAACAGAAAAAATACTTTGTTCCATCAAATCTCATTAAGTTTGATATTTTTCGGTACTTTTTGCTTTTTCCAACAATTGCTAGTCTTCTTTTATGATTTCCAAAAATTGGTCACAGGTAAGCCCGATATTTACTTTTACTTTCATAGTACTTTCCAGAGTATTAATTTTTAGATGGGATTTATCTTTGGTCCAGTATTGGCAGGGGATGCTGAATACGCGTTCGCATTCAGCATTTGTCCCATGTAGGGTGAAAATAAATGCTGTTAATTTTTCTAGAAGTAGTCGTTTCACTTCTCTATTTCCTCTATTCGCACTTTCCAAAATAGTTATCCATCTGTCAATCAAAGTTACGGATTCCTCTTCCATTTTTATAAATTTATGCTGTTTAATCTGTGAATATTGCAAAGAATAGCGGCAGTACTCAATTCCGTTATGGTTATATGCTACAGCCACACAGTAGAAACTAGCATGTAACATTTTCTGTTACCATTTAACAAACAATGAAAGAGTATATTGAGTTTTTTTATAAAAAGTAAGAGTAAAGAGGTTATTACTAAGAAAAGAGTAAAATACTCTAAAAAAACAGTACGTCTGGTCAGCCTATCTTTATATTTAAGGCAGCTACAGTAAATATTTGTTAAAAATACATTATACCTACAAATTCCTTCCATAAATGTATTATAATTTTCAAATAAGCAAAATTACCATTGATAGAACAAACAAATTATATTACATATAGTGTAACAGTCCGTGCCAATCACAATGCATACATACTCCCAGAAAGAAAACGGCTTAGGTCAAGAGTGCGACAAAAAAAAAAAAAAAATTAGTTGGGAACACTGAAATTTTGCCAACTGTAATGAGAAGTTACTAGAAGTTATCCCTATTACACGATAACAATGATGAAATTATTGATTTTATTATAATTTTAGTTCCATAAAATTCCAATATAGTACTCTTATAATACATATAATATCATTCTACTTCCTACAGTAGTACTACTATATTTTTAACGATTACCTTCAAATAATAAATTTTAGTTCTACAGATTTTGCCTCTACAATGTTACCACTAGATAAAAGTGAAATGTTTCTCCACTTTTTTTTGTAATATTGTCGTAATGCACGCAAAATAGCGCGCACTACAAATTACAATCTGTTTTTATTATACACTAATTTTTAATTAAATACTTTAATTGAACATATAAGTAAGAACATATTGATCTATGAAATACGTTTCTATTATTGTAAAGCGAATAATACTTAGAATTTGAGAGAAAACAAATATATAGATTATTAATATAGTTTAAGAAAAACATTAAACTGAAGGAGATCAAAAGTGTTAGAGGCCAAGAATAAATACGCCAATAATAATTCGAAATAAATATCTCGAATATTTAAGACATTTAATTAAATAAACGCCTTACATAATAACTGATATTTTTAAATTTTGATATATCAGTAGAACATAATTTTACCTACGATAACCTGGTCTACAAGATATGCATGGAAATTTAGAACATTTAACTCTTTAACTGATTTATTTTTGTACATTTTTGCAATGAATTTGTAATCAGTGATTCTTAAACTCTGGTCCGCGGGTAAAGGCCTTTAAGTGAATAAATTTGTTTTATATTGGAACTAGAAACTGTACAACTGCGGATTGGATGTACCTGAATGATATTAATTATAAAAAGGAAATTAGGAAATATGTAAATCCATTATATTTAAAATAACATACATACAGCGACTTGAAAAAGAGGATAGTGAGCCAACTTTAGATCCATATAAATTATATTTAACCAGAACTGTAAAATAATGATTATTTTTGTAATCAACTATTTGTGGAAAACCATTACTCATATTACCGCAATCAGAAATTTGATTGAAATTACCTAAATAAACAGAATACAAAATTCTTGATTAGAAATATTCAAAAAGTAATCAAATCTTTCCAAAACTATGTTAAAATTTGGAATTTTTCATATTCTCAAAATATTTAGGTCTACGACCAACATCGCTTTTAATTTTCGCTTCCCTCGAAATACAACATTCATATAAATAATAATCAATACACTTTATTATTCTAAAAAAACATAAACTTCTTCTTACATTAATCTTCACAAAATATTACAATGTAAAAATATATTTAACATACAGGTTTATTATTTGAAAACATTTATCGTACGTATATGCAGGGCATATATTCAAAATAATAAACCAGTTAGATAAAAAAAAAAAATAAAACACTAAAAAATCTGACGAGAAAAAAAAAATTAACTGTAGTTGTAGCCCTAATTATTTTAATAATTATCATACAATTTGTTGATTTTTAAAAATTGTTGATGTGGTCATTTGCCAAAAGTAGAAACTAAGTGAAATCTATTTCTGTACCTGTTATCCTACTATTCATTTTAACAACCAGTATGGAAGTATTTTAATATTTTAAGAACTGATATGCTCGTACCGGTTGAACAAAATAATTCCTTTACGGGCGTCGGAAAAAAAATATGGCTATATATTTCACGGGTACGAATGACTGTTTGTGAAGAAAATATAATGAATTATATGATAACGAAAACCAATCTACCGAAAACAGAATTTTCTGTTACAGAAGTCAGTACGGCGGCTAGTAAAATATTAACAAAAAATTTCAAAATTAGCGCCCCATTTGATAAAAAAGATGAATTGTACAGTCCTACGTTTTGGCCAAAAGGAGTCGCATATAGGCGTTACAACTTCAATATAGAAAAAGAAAATATTATACAAAGTAGAGATTTTTTAGAATCAAGAACAGAAACTGCCTAAAAGTTATGAATTTTAATATACAGTGTGTTACCAATAAAATCGAAGCTGTGGAACTTTTAGCAAATGATATGGATTTAGATATAATATGTTTGACCGAACACTGGCTAAATGAAAGTAATAAAAATCTATTTACAATAACTAATTATTCTATGATCAACTGTTACATAAGAAAAGAACATAAAAATGGAGGGGTATGCATATATGCTAAAAATAGGATAAAACATTTTCCTATTGAATATTTGAACTTATTATCAGTTGATATTGTTTGCGAATTGACTTGGAACTATATGCCGGCTTTAAATTTGTTAATTATAGTCATGTATAGATCACCCAGATCTAATTTATGGGCATCATTATCAGTGTTGGAAGAAGCTTTACTTTATATTTTCACCAATTTTAATAGCAAAACCAATATTATTCTTTCTGGAGATTTTAACGTGGACTTCCTTACCAACAACAATGAAAGTCAAGAAGTTATAAATATTTTTCTTAACTATGGCTTAATACGTACAATACATAAGCCAACAAGACAGAAACGCTGCATAAATAACATATTTACGAATATTGTAAGATATAACGCAAATGTCTTTAAAGCACTTGTATCTGACCACGACGCCCAAATAATATGTGTAAATTCAAATGATAATAATGAGGTAAAATCGGTCATACAAAGAAATTATTCAGATGAAAATAAACAAAAATTTCGTATGGCTCTTCAAAATGAAAGCTGGGAGAATGTTTATTGTGCAATAGACCCTAACGAAAAATTGGATAAATTCTTAAACGTTATTTTAAAAAATCATGAGAAATGTTTTCCACTTTGTGCTAAATTTTATAAACCACATAAAATACACATATCTGACAGCACAAAGAAAATGAAGGAAATTTTAGGTTTGCTTCATGATGCCTATAGTCAATCTGGTAATCAGATATATAAGAATAAATATATCAACTTTAAGAAAAGGTATCTTGATCATTTAAGACAGGAAAGATCATGTCGAAATATCAATTTCATCAACTCAGCAGCAAATACTCAAAAAGCGATATGGCATGTTGTCAACAGCGAAACATCAAGAAAGAAAAAAGAAAAACACTCTAATTCTCCATCTGCCACCGACTTTCAGCAATTCTTCAATAATATATCAAATAAAATGATAACCAGTCTCAAAAATCCTCTCCCAATGCTAAGGAATGTTTCAGTAAACGGTTCAACAGTATTCTTTCATCCAGTAGTGCCTAATGACATTAAGACTATCATAAGGGACATGAAACCTAAAATAAGTAAAGATATCTTCGATCTTGACTGTAAGCTGGTGAAATACATAGATTCTGAAATAGCAGATCCATTGTGCCACATCGTCAATCATTGTCTAGAACAAGGGGTTTTTCCAGAAAAAATGAAGATAGCCAGAGTCCGGCCCATATACAAAAAGTGTGATCCAAGTCTACCTGACAACTACAGACCAGTCTCAATACTCCCTGTATTTTCCAAAATTTTAGAACGTGTAATGTCTTTACAACTAACATCTTTTTTTGACAAGCACTCTTATTTTTTGGAGCAGCAATTTGGATTTCGTCCCAAGAAAAGTACAACCGATGCCATCATAGCCTTAGTTAAACAAATTTGTGCTGCACTTGACAATCACGAAGAATGCTTAGTTCAACTATGCGATCTTAGTAAGGCCTTCGATCGGATGTCACATGAACTAATTTTGGAAAAAATAGAGTACTATGGAATTAGAGGTACCGCCCATCAGCTAATGGCTTCATACCTAGAAAATCGTAGGCAAATAATTGATCACAATTCCGAATGGAGTGAATCGCAAATTGTTAAATGTGGTGTCCCACAAGGTAGCATTCTTGGTCCACTACTCTTCATCATTTTCATAAATGATTTGCCAAGAAATCTTACGTGCGACTGCATACTTTACGCTGATGATACCACCTTCATAACTCACGACAACACTGCTTGTATACTGAAAAGAAAAGCTGATGTAGCCAACATGGAGGCTAAATTATGGTTCGAAGCGAACGAATTAGTTCTGAATAACCAAAAAACTAAATCAATAACATTTACGTCGAAGAGAAGAAATTTGCAGGATGACACAGGTGTTTTCTTGGGTTTAAGCTTGGACTCGGGATTGACATGGCATACCCACATTTACAAGATAAGTGCGAAACTAAATAGTGCCATATACGCAATACGACGAGTAAGAATGATATCTAATGAAGATCTAGCCTTAACGGTATATCATTCGTTATTTCACTCGATAATGACATATGGTTTAATCGTATGGGGAAATTCACCGCAAGCAGAAAACATATTTCGCTTGCAAAAGAAAGCTGTTCGAGCGATTGTTGCTGCACCACAGACTGCTTCCTGCAAGCCTATTTTTCTAAATATGAAAATTCTAACGTTGCACGCACAATTCATCTTCTTACAAGCTCTTGAAATCAAGAAAAATATCTGCAGCCATACGACCCGTCAAGACTGTCATAGCTACAACATTCGTTCGAAACACAACTTAACAAGACCCACATCCAGACTGATAATATCTGATAGAGTAAATGCAGGTTACAACATATACAACAAGATTCCCTTATCATATAGACAGTTAGAAATAAAACAGTTTAAACATAAATTAAAACAAATTTTCCAGAGCAATCCATATTATTCTGTCAACGAATTTCTAAATCATGATATGAAATATATATAAATTTCAAAATTTAATGTAAATTGATATAGCATGTATATTCTCTTTTTTGATGACTTAACTTGTAAATATTGAAGTTAAATAAAGGATTATTATTATTATTATTATTATTATTATTATTATTTTGGGGTTTGTCAGGTCTTGACAAGCGTCCACTAATCTCAAACTTCAGCAACCTTTTGAGCCGCGTCATACTAGAGACTAGTGGAGCTAAATACACACGACTGCATCCCAAACCCTGGCGATATGCAGCCGCGGAAATTACGCCAGATCCAGTACCCGCACAATGCGGAGCGACCCGAGCAGCACTGCTTTCTGCATCCTGCAGATCAAAGAGTTGGCAGAAGATCTACAGGCGGGAATGGACTCGATTTCCCTTCGATAGGTGGCTTTCATGCCACCCAAAACACCAACTATCAGGACTACAAGCTTAACTTTATACCCGGGATACAGCTTTCTAAGCTCGGACAAGAGGTCCATATACTTGGACCTCTTTTCCTCCTCCTTGAGAGAGATATTCTTCTCAGCTGGACTTGAGAATTCGATCACAAACATCTGTTTGGTCTCGATATCCAGGAGGGTTATGTCCGGCTTAGTGGCTGTCAGTAACCTCGAGGTGGGGAAGGAGTAATTCCAATAAATTCGGCACTTGGAATTTTCCGATTCTATGTCAGAAGGGACGTACGGTATAACCGGTATTTAGTCAATACCATAGGCATGTCTAAGATGATAGTAGAGCACGCGGAGAGCAGCATTATGTCGAGACACGTACCTCGACGCTGCAAGAGATGGACAAGCAGACAGAATGTGCATTATCGTTTCAGAATGGTGGTGGCACAACCTACAGAGTGTGGACTCCGCTATTTGGAATATGCGGGCCCTGTATGACAAAGTATTTATAACACCATCCTGTCACGCAAACACAAAACCTTCTGTTTCCGATCTCAAACCAGCAGACTTAAGAAACGAGAACGTGAGTTCGGTGGACAACTCTAGACTTTTAATATGTTTGAAGAACACAGAGTGCATACTTTTACTCATGTGTTCTTTTGTCAACATGTCTGTCTCGCCTCGTTTCACCGAACCGGTAACTCTGTTGTACTCCTCCCGAGAGAGTTGTACTCCAGCTTTTTCCCTGACGGGACTCAAGTCTGCCAGGTTAAATCTCGTTGCTGCTCTTCGCGCTGCCTGGTAAAGAAACGCCCCTTTGCCACTAAATTCGTGCTCACTAACGAATTTTAATAGTGGGTCCTGACTTCTGAGGATACTGTTAGCTGTAACCAGGACGAGTCGATCGTGCAAGCACTCCAGATTTAGTAATCCCCGACCCCTATTTTGACGAGGGAGGTAAATGCGCTGCACAGAAGATTTCGGGTGAAGACTTCGGTTGATGTTCATGATCTTTCTGGTTCTTCTGTCGAGATCCTTAAGATCATCAACATTCCATTTCATTACACCAAAAGTGTATGAAATTAATGGGACAGCAAGCATGTTTGTGGCAGCGATCTTGTTCTTGCCAGACAGATATGATCTCCATATCTGCTTAAGTCGTGCCATATACTTGCTGCGAAGGGCCTGCTTAATAAGAGTGACATCTTGGACACCTCTCTCACTGATGCCTAAAAATGTGTAAGACCCTTCGGCATTAAGATGTTTTATAAGGCTCCCAACAACCAATTGAACGTCTTCACCGTTGTCTAAACCTTTTCCTCTGTAGATATGAAAAACAGCGCATTTTTCCAACCCGAATTGCATACCTATCGCGGCAGTGTACTCAGCAACAGTATTTAAGGCGGTCTGCAGATTCCTCTCGTTCGAGGCGTAGAGCTTCAAATCATCCATGTAAAAGAGATGGGTAATTTTGTGCTTACGCTTCGACGGGGGACCCGCCATGTAGCCACTGCCGCGCCTAAGCTCGATCGATAGAGGAAGAAGTGAGATGCAAAATAGTAGCGGGCTTAGGGAATCTCCCTGGAAAACCCCACGCTTGAAATATATCCACTCTGTCGACACTGCAGTTGATCCGCTTGGGACAACAAATTGTGTCTTCCAGAGGGACATAAGTTGCCCAATGCATCTCTCTATCTCCGGGTGGACTCGTAACATGCGCAATAATGTTAAAATAAGAGCGTGTGACGTAGTGTCATAAGCTTTTGCGTAGTCCACCCAAGCCATTGACAGGTTGCGTTTGAAATACGACGCGTCATGACAGACTGACCGGTCGATAATAAGGTTTTCTTTGCAACCTGCTTGGCCCCTCTTCGATCCCCTCTGTTCGTAGATGTCTGACCAAACAGAGGCAATGGAGCTCAGTACCCGCTCGTTTAATACGCTGGTGAAGATCTTATACAGCGTATTGAGACAAGTAATAGGTCTGTAGTTCTTCGGGTTGGTTAAATCACCTTTTTTGGGGATTAATACTGTACGCCCCTCTGGTAACCAAGATGGTATTGGTATTTCTCCACGGATAAAAGAAGTAAAATTTCGTGCAAGATGGCCGTGCACGCTTGTGAATGACTTCCACCAGAAAGCAATAATACCATCAACTCCTGGTGCAGCGAAATTGCGCGCTTTCGAAATAGCACGTGTAACTTCTTCCGTGGTAACAGGGGGGCATGCCTGAGGATCTGGCAGGTGTTGTGAACAGAATTCCTCAAATCTCTCCAAAACTGGAGTGTCCTGCACGATCGCCTCGTGTCCATAAAGTTCCCTCCAGAAAGTCTCTGTCCTGTCGACTGATAATGACGGTTCAGAAACCTCAGGTTTGGCCATGAAAAGGCGTGACGGGCTCGTGAGAAACATAGTATTTTCCTCCATGGTCCTAACCCGGTTGACCAGTTTCTTTCTTGCCAGGGCTAGTGCTCTCAATTTGTCCACCGCTTTCTGCTTTAGCAGAGAGAGAGTGGACAAATTCAGTGTGTGACGCTTTATGCGCAATTGATATAATATGCGCTTAGTATTCGCACTTAGCGGCTTAATACTTCATAAAGCATCAATACCACACTGAATATGAGAAGCTTCCTGACGTGAACGCGTCATTTTCTTCTCTAATTGCTGTATACGCAGTTTGCCGTTAAAAGCCTTAGCCCGCTTTGGCGTCAGCACAGCTGCTGCAGCGTATACAGCACAGTCGATATCCCAGAGACTACTCTGAGGGGAAATTTGCTTGTCAATAAGTTCATGAAGTCGCGTGAGGTCATCAGCACGAACTTTGAACTTATTGTGTCCGAGTCGGGTACGTTCAGAATGAGGCGAGAGAAGGGCTAGAAAATCCTCGCGGAGATTTTTTTCCGGTGAAGAGGATGTTATTCCTGCATAAACTGGGGAAGACCCAGTGGCTATCTGCCCACCTCCCGTTGGTGGGCTTGCAGGTGTCGATGGCTGTACCGGTATTTGGGACAACCTTCTCGACTCTCTTCGTCTCGATCGCCTCATCCTGCGTCGCAGGCGTGCTACTTGGTCGCGCAGATTTTGTTGCGTCATGAAGTCCAGCTCAGGATGATTTTCACACCATTGTGAGTGGACTCTGACCATGTAGCCCCTGCGATGGGGTGACGCTGCCTCGTAAACCTGAAGCAAGTCTTCCTGCTCCTCGGGTGTCCACCTGTGGCGGGCCCGGCTAGCGGGATTGTAGCTTCGCCCAACTGTTTGTAAGTCCCCATCCGAGAAGGACCCGTTGTGGGAAGCTCTACGGTTTCTTATATCTTCTTGAACCATTTATACGTTTCATGGGAAGGTTGGCCCCATGAAACGGTGGCAGGATTCATCGACCAGATGATAGGGTCGACGTTACCCCCAATTGGTTCCTGCCGTGGTAACAGTGTGGTAGCGATCCGGGGGGAAAGGGCGCTAAGCCTTTTCGGTCAAAAGACCGCCGTACCCCGTTATTATTATTATTATTATTATCGTTACTGCATATATTTAAGTATTTATTACAATATATATACAAGGTGTCTCAAAAGAAATTTTATATTTATTTAGCTTACTGCGTGAACGCAACGTATCCGAGGAGCGCGGGGGTTATGTCAATCGGTAGCCTGGCTCTTGGGAATAAAGTCGCTATGGAGCGTTTCTCGGGAGCAGACCGCGCGTTATGCGTGCGAGAGTTTTACAAAAACGAGGATTTGGCGACTGTAGCGCGTAGAAAATTCTGCAGTATTCGAGGTTTTCGCCACTTAAATGATGCGCCAAGCATTCCTCTCATTCGACATTGGGTTAAAAAGTTTGAAGAGACTGGTACAACGCTGGATAAATCAAAATCCGGGCGACCTAGGTCATCAAGAACGGCAGAAAACGTGGAGAATGTTAATCAGTCTGTTCGTGACGACCCAAACCTTTCAATTCGGAAGCGCGCAAGTGCTTTAAATGTGCATAGATCATCATTACATCGCATTATGCACAAAGACCTAAAGCTGCACCCCTACAAAATTCAATTGGTGCAAGAATTAAAGCCCCAAGATGCCAGTCAGAGGCTTAATTTCGTAAATCAGGTGATTGAGCGATTTTCAAAGTTTACCAACATTTTGTTTTCGGATGAAGCTCATTTTCATCTTAATGGCCACGTAAATAAGCAGAACTGCCGCTACTGGAGTGCAACGAATCCGAAACGCAAACATCAGAAACCCCTACATTCGCCTAAAGTGACCGTATGGGCTGCGATGTCGGAGCGAGGAATTATCGACCCTTACTTTTTTGAAGACGAAAGGGGGCGTGCAGTTACAGTGAATTCAGAGCGTTATGTGGAGATGTTAGACAACTTCTTGGTACCTGAACTGCAAAACTTTCCTGGCTATAACCAAAGAACATGGTTCCAACAGGACGGGGCAACTTCACACACGTCCAATATGTCTCTGCCACGAAATTTTCTCAGGCAAATTGATCTCCCGGAGAGGTGACATAAATTGGCCTCCACGCAGTCCAGATTTAACCCCTATGGACTTTTTCCTATGGGGTTATCTTAAATCTAAAGTTTACGCCAATAAACCGACTTCACTGGCGCATTTGAAAGAAAATATCCGTCACGATATGGCAGCCATCCCTGAGTCCACCTGCCGAGATGTCATAAGTAATTTTACTGTTCGATTAAATGAGTGCCGAGAACGCGAGGGTCTACATTTAGACGATATTATTTTTAAGAAATAAATCCCCAAAAAGTGTATTTTAATAATTAATAAACATTTTTTCTATATACGGCTTACTTTTTTTTTAATCGATCCACTAAATATAAAATTTCTTTTGAGACACCTTGTAGTTTAACACATTGGTATGCGAATTTTTGTGACGGAATGTCATGACAATGTTTATTTAATAATTTAAAATAAAAATACTCCGTTAACCTGCCAAAATTAAGGTAAGCTTAGAATTGCAATAAGGCGTTTACGAAAACTCTACCGGTAGATACCAGGAACATCAACTGCGTTCGAAAACCAGTTCGGTGAAGGTGTATAAGCATGTAGCTGTTTACCGACTGGTAGATTTCCTGGGGAAGATTTACTATACCCCACTCAACATAACCTTATTCTAGCTAAACTATTCTAACATAACTAGTATTCAAGCTAAAGCCTAGCCTAACCTAACCTTTTTAAAGATTATTTAAGCCTTCTGTATAGAGGCAGCACATAAGGTTATGTTCAGTGGGTTATAGTAAAGATTGGCCAATGTACCATATCCACCGGTAGAGTTTTCGTAAACGCCTAGTGATTTGGCCAAGATACACTTTATGTATGCATATTTATATATAAAAAGAATGCTGTTTGGATAGCAGGATCACCAGACCTGTATCTTTTTCACTAGTTTATTGCACTGCCATTTATTATTTAATTATTAAAATTAATTTAGTTAACTACAACTTTTCTTATGTCTTTCAATTTGAATCCGGTCGCAGTAGCACTACAAATATTTTAAGTCGCAGCAAGAAAACCTTTTTCATTGTGCCCAGCACGTATTTTCTCGTTCTGATATTATAGTCCAGGCCTTATAGTGTTACATTGGACAGTGTTTCTTTGTTCCTCATTTTTTATCACATTTGACCATCTTATATCAAGACTCATTGTAAGCAACGGTTTTGAAAAACCTCGCAAAAATAATCTGGAATACAGAAAAATATTTAAAAAGTTTCCCTCAATAGTCAAAACCAATATTTTTTAATAATAAATAGTTTAAATGTCATTTATAACATTTCAATCTATTATAATATCTACTTACATTAATTATTTAAAATATGTACATACGTTTAATGTATGTTTATTAAAGGTTAAAAATAAATGACATCAAAATTTTATTAGTATGTACTTCTAAGTTTATAATAATAATGTCTAAATTAATATTATATATAAACAAACCATATGTATTGATGTAATTTACTTTCTAATTAATGTTCTTTATTAAATTGTTTACAAAATACTTCAAAATGAATTAAATATTACAGAATAAGTTAAATTAATTTACGGATTTTAGAAATGTTATCCAATAAACACGGCTTTTACTTTTCACATATTTTTTTATTATTTCGAAGTTGGGAACACTTTCCTTATCATCTTTAGCACATTTGACACAGACTCAAGAAAATTTAGTACGTCTACAGCGCTCCTATGAACGGTCCAGGAACTAAAGAACTGAACCGCCAAATTTGAATTACACTATTAGTTTTAGGTTTATAATTATTGTATTAAATATATTTTTTTGTGTATTGCAACATTTTGTTATTTATATTAACAAAAGTTTTACAATTCGCGACTGCAAATAACAGTGAGACATCTGGTGGTGACTGGCTAAATTAAACAGAAGCGTATATTTGGATAATATTTGTAGCGTATTGTGCTGCAGTTTATGTGAATTAAGAAGTATTTTAAAATATAGTGACTTAAATACAGTGCTTTTTTGCCGAAATACTGTTTGAACAGATAAATATTAAGAAAAAACTTCTGACATATACGCTTCCCGTCCGGCAGTAACTGTTGTACGCAGCGCCGCCAACGTTAGTTTCAGTCGCGAATAAACAAAAAAATACATGTATTTAAAAACCTGTAATAATATACAGGATGTTTGTTTGAAACGAAGCACCCCGAAAATCTCCTTTATTTGTAAAGATACTAAAAATTTTCAGAACAAAAGTTAAACTAGACAAAGAGGCCCATCTAAAGGTTACTATAAGAATTCTGAGGCACTTCCGGTTTCACCGGAAATGATGTCAACTTTTGATCTAGCATAGGGAATCGATAATTTTATATTTTTTTCCTAAAACTACATTAAATTAGCTTTACAATGACACCAAAAAGTCATATTGCTATGTTAACCATTTCACTTACTTTTGGACTGTCAATATTTATTTTAGAATCACAACTTTTCACTGTTAGATATAAAGCTGTTTATCTAACAGCGAAACGTAGTGATTCGAAAATAAATACTGACTGTCCAAAAGTAGAGTTATTTTATTTCTCATATACTATTATCTAGACATTACCATAATTTACAAAAGAAAACACAAAAGACAATAACAAAATAAACAAAACTAATTAACTCCTAACTTTCTTGCCATACAATTTGACGTAATTGTCAACTACATTGTTAGTTCTATAGTCAACATGTTTAATTTTTTTATTAACATTATTTACAAAATATTTTATGTTTATATAAACAATAGACTTCTTAAAATTACTATAAATTATAACTTTATGGGTACAAAAATAGTTGCTAAGATTAAAATCTAATAAATTGCATAGTTGCTCAACGATTTTCTCATTATTTATATATTTAACAATATTGCTAAAAATTATTCCTTTACACCTTCCCACCTCATCAATCAACTCTTTTGACAGATACATCATTTTCTTGGAAGTACTGTAATCCTTTACAATAATAAGAGCATGCGAGTCTGAACATATTTCGTACAAAAAATATTTCCCGCAATTTTTACAATTTCTATTTAAAAACTTCCTACAAATGAACCCCGAAATGTACGAGTTAGTATGGAAGCAAATGTTTTTTAAAAATTTATTGGGATCAAAGGAGGTTGTGTTCGACAAAACAGAAGGAAGGGATGTATTGTTAGGATCGACTGGAATAATAATAGGAGTAAAAGGAATAACTGACTCTAAGGGAGCACTAAAGGACTGTATCGGGCTTATGAGAGATCGGATGCTGGTAAGGAATTTAGTCCCATCATCTTCACAGTTTGTTGCATTTGAATTGTGTAGCAAAACATTTATGATGCAGGTCTTATACGCGGAAACAAACTGTGAAGTTGTTGGGGAATTATTTTGCCCACACCCTTATGATGCAGACACCTTTATTTTGGACGTTTGCCATTGCTGATAGTACTAGTCTAGAATAGTACAATATAATGAGTATTAGTATCTAAAAGATATAATACTTCAAGAGTAATATAAAAAATAAATTCGGACGTTTCGGAAACTGCTCAACAATCTGTTTCCGTCTCTTTTTTTTATATTACTCTTGAAGTATTATATCTTTTTGAAACTAATACTCATTATATTGTACTATTTAGCCTAGTACTATCAGCAATGGCAAACGTCCAAAATAAAGGTGTCTGCATTAATATTGGACCATTGCAAAATAATTTCAAAGATATTACCCTTATGATCCCAAATAAATTTTCTAAAGGGTCGTGATTTAATGTCCTAGTCGGTAGGTGCTTAAAACCAAGACCCCTCATGCTCTTCCATAAAACTATATCATTGCGGATAGTCACCTGGAAATTTTTTTTTGATGGCGGAGTTAGTACTTTTTTTCCATTTTTATGGAAAACCATGCTCTCTAAAACTTTTAGGGCATATTCCCAAAACTCGAAAGAACCGTCCGTTAAGGCATGGTTCATCGGTCTGGTTGTCCGTATAGAGCTATTCTATAGTGAGTCCATAATTTTGACCAATTGCGCTGTATCGCTTGCATTAATAACATTTTGTAGCAAAAGTTAAACCCAAAAGTAAAATGAAATTTAATTATATAGCAAAAACGCGTGAACCTCAAGCTAAATCTTTTCCTTGTGTATTCTTTCAATATTTAAAAAATCCCGGACATGAGTCAAAATACCAGACAGAAGTTAGAAGACAGACAGAAGTTTCTAGCGCTGTACAATAAATGATTCGAACTGAATCGAAATTAGTAAGCATATAAATAAAAAATGATTTTAACTATTTGACAAAAAACAAACTTTATTTTTATTCGACAGATACACTAATATTAGGGTTACCCTGTGTACTAGTTTTCCTGGACATGTCCTCTATTTTAGTGTGTCAGGGAATGTCCGGGAGGAATGTTAACTTCTGTGTGAAACTATTTGACAAAAAAAGAACTTTGTTTTTACTAGACTGATACCCTAACTAAAATAAATACTTAACCAATCTATATAATACAGTGAAATAAAAAAATTATACTATGTTATTAAGGTTGCAAAAAAAAATCTTACCTTCAAAAATTGATGGTTCCAAAAAGAAACACTCATCTCTTATACAGAACTGATCTCTGGCACAGAACTCGTCTCTGGTACAGAACTGGTCTCTGGTACAGAACTGGTCTCTGGTACAGAACTGGTCTCTGGTACAGACCTGATCTCTGGTGCAGAACTGATACCTGGTGCAGATATCGAAGTGCTTTCTGAGAAAATGCTTGGAACAATTCCTTGCAGCAATTTCTTTCTCTCAGGAGTTTGAAATTGACTCGTATGAAAATGAGCACCACAAACAGGATAGTGTCGCAATGTAGTGTATGGTATATCTTCCAAATTGCCACTGATACCAGAAAATAAAAACTAGATAGAATGCGTACATTCCTAACGAAGGTTAGAAAAATAATGGTAGTTACTCAGCGATTTAAAAACAACACAACACGAAGCTACTGGTCGGCTACGTTCGTAATATATCTATTTATTTTGCATTCTCTCGCCATCTCTAAACGGTCCAAGAACTAAAACAGTGTCCAAGGTCGGTCCATAAGAGTGTCACCCGGGTGATATCTACTAGGGGTCGCAAACCGGGATACTAAAACGGATGCTTCAAAATACCGGCATAGGGGAAATATTTTCGGCATTCTCGTAACTTATAATAGACATAATAAAAATAGACATTCATTACTATATTAAGGGCAATAACTTGAATTTTAATGTTTACTGGTGGTTTTTGTAATTTTGCTACAATATTAATACGTGTTTTTATGCAGGGTAATCGGTGAAATATTATAACATCAAATATTAATAAATAAGAATAATTTTAGGAATGTTTTTATGATTTTTTTAGGTTGAAATGCACCTTTTAGGTTGAAATGGATTTCTTTTAATCCACGAATTACACTCAAGTACACAGCAATAATAGTTCGACTTCAACATTATTTTTGTCTTGTCTTCCACTTTAATTTAAAGTTATTTTCACTTATTATCACCTGATACCAGTAAAAACAATTTAAAACTGATTTTAAAATAATATAAAATAACATAAAACTTAACAAAACGTAACGATATAATAACAACAAAACTATAGAAAAATGCAAAAATATATTTGGCTCCTATATAACTCAATATAAAAAGCGCGATAGAATGTCTATTTCTGTTGCTTAAAATCCCACCAGATGTCATATCGCTTAGCAATTTTTCCCTACTGGACTTATGGAAACCGGTATTTTCGAAATTTTCAGTATTTCCTTCAAAAACTTGGTCAAACAGCGGATTCCTCGTTGGAAATGTCTATGGGCATTGAGATTGAACACCTTGGATCTGAGCATGACGAACCTGAAGACTAGAGTCCTATATAAACAGAGTAAAGACATGTATGGTCCATCCGTTTTATATACATTAGGTCTATAATTGCTTGCGTCCGCCATTTCCGTTCCAAACATTGACTTGTTTACCATAATAGTACATACGACACGTGATATTGTGCTTTTTGAATTTATTTATTGTTGTGCGTGGTTTTTAAAGACTGTAATAGTGAAATAGTGAAAAATAATTTTACTTTGTATTACAGTGAAAAGAAATACGATCAATAGTTTAGCAGGTATGTAATTTCCCTAGTACCCAGTGATGACATCCTAAATTTTCAGGAAGCGGTTCTATAAAGTTATGTGATATCTAGGAACCTATTATGTATTTTTAAGAGTGAAAACAAATCACTTACTTCCATTTATTAAATATAAGGAAAAAATTTTAAGAACGTATTTTAATAACCTATAAAATAAATATTACATTTGCAACACTGCAGGGCACGGCGCACGATTCAAAACTGAAGTCAGAGTAATTAATTTATTTTTAATAATTCTAACAACCGGTTCCCATCCTCTAGTGGCCAAACCTAGCTTCCTGGCTCCCAATTCAAATTAGCAAATTATGCTGTTGCACCCTCTAGTAATTCTTACGCATGCGCACTTCAAACCTAAGCGTGAGAACAAATACATACACACTGAGACCATTCGATGAACCTTGACATTTCAAGCAAACTTAAGTTAAACTTTGAGACGTCTGGCATTTCGAATGTCTGACTTTTCGGGTACAGACAATGTCACGCGCAAGTCCAAACATGCTGGCAACACACCCCGACTTAAAGATGAATTTAGAAAGTTTAATTTAAAAGACCATGTTCACTGCACCTGGATTTATTGTATTGCTGATTGCGTAATCAACCTTGCTTATGTAGTATTGCGGGTTGCCCCTGAGAGCTGATGTGTTGCGGCTTGAGTTTTGGTCCAGAAATCCCACGGTTTATCTACTCCTAATTTAAGTTTAAGTAATGTGTACAAAGATGATCAATTTTTATATAGGAATGTAGAACAAACAATTCAAATCATGATACAAAATAATTTATATTACATTTTTTTAAAGCCTTATTTAGTCCCGATTTAGTATATGCGAAATAATATTGATACAAAATTATAGATCATAATAGACAACTTTCCAAATCTGGAGGAAAGGCGAATAAATTTAATTTATAAAAAGTTATTATTGTTTGGTGCCTCGCTCTATGCTAACCCCGTGAACCGATACTGCTGCAACTAAGAATGAAATTATTAAACTTAGCAAATTAAAACTTATTGTATTAGACTATTAAGCAAGTATTGTAAATCTATGTAAGTAACTATATATCACTATGTTCTGTGTATATTAGATGTAAACAGTGGGAACCTATACTGGCTTTTATGCTGTTGGTTCTCCTTAAATAAAATAAAATAAAATAAAATAAAATAAAAATGTTTGCCGCACAACTCCTCGGACAAAATACGACCGTTTTACAGGTAAAGCTTCTCTCTTAAATATACTTAAGTGCATTTAATAGTATATTAAGACACAAGTTTCATCATGATTTTGCCGTGAGCGTCGAAGTTATAAAAGGAGCCACCAAGCGACGAATTTTCTAATCGACATGTGCGGCAAGAAGCCTTATGTAATGAGTTTTTTATACTATTTTTTCTATTTTCTTTTTCATGATTTTTAAAATAATAAATTTGCATTATATAGTTAAACAACATTCCCGATTAAGGAATTTGGTATGTCAATGAAGCGGTTGGTTAGTATAAAACTGCTAAATCAGTTCGATTTAGCAATTTTATATTTTTTAAGGTACCTATCAATTATCAAGGAGATTGTACGGGTTGCGGACAGCAATGAAAAACAATCAAATGAACTGAAAAGTTTCGAATAAGTTTCATTCTTCACCAGAGCTACAATAAATACATAAATACATAGTATAAGTAGTAGAAAAACAATAGTACAATAGTGAAAAAAATGTAAAAATTGCAAATAAAATTAAAATAATAAAAATAATGAAAAAAATAAAGAATATAAGCATACTTGATAAGAACGTTAAAAGTCATAGTCAGACGTAAAATAGTGCATGTTGAAAAATGGATGTAGTCATATGTAAAGCAGTAAAAATATAATTAAATAAATACAATATAAAAACAATGGTCACAATGTACAAAATTAATCAAAATACAATGCTGATGTACTACACATACAATAAACAAATTAAAATTGCAATTACAGAAGTAAAAAAGCAGTGCACTGAGTGGCAACGAAGATAGAATGATAAAAACGTATGATGTGGCAAAAACTAAATCCTTTAGAGGCGAGGTAAGGGATATATTTGGGTCAATGAACTGTGGAACAAACCAAGGATATGCACAGAGAAATAAAATTCAAATGACAGAAAAAAAGCGGTAACTAGCTACTTATGGACCGAGTGAGAAATTAGGGTTTGAAGTAATGTTGGGAGATTGCCATGCGGTGCGAAGGTTTCAGAGATGATCATAAAACCAGCTGTACATTTTGCTCAAGTTGTCTTTGTCAGTTCTATAATTGACGGTGTTGAATTTTTTGATATACAACATTTCACTAAGCCAACGTTTTTTGAGGTTAGGTTATCGGTCAACAATAACAATATTCTCCCAGTCAAACTCATGTGACAATATATGGTGGTGATCCGCCAACGCAGTCATAACAGTTTTCTTCGAATTTTGTGGTTTACAATCTTGGATGTGGTTCCTTAATCTGTTGATCAACCATTGCTTAGTCTGGCTTACATAACATTGGTTACAAGATTTGCAAGGTATACAATAGACTATGTTGCTGTTAAACAGAAATTCATGCTTTGTTTTGAGGTTAGTGAACAATGTGTTTGCAGTTTTAGTGTTGTATAATGCTAGTCGGATGTTGTCATGTTGTAATAATGCTTTCGTTCTAGCTGTGAGTCCGTGTGTATTAGGAAATTTGAAGTATTTGATATGTATATTGTTTTCAGTATTATTGTGGGTGAGTACAACATCTTGGTGTGTGTTCTCCGAACTTAATACTATTTTTCTAATGTGTTTATGGTAACCGTTGGCTATCTTTGACTGGTCTATCTTCTGTAAGTTTTTTGGATGGAACTCAGGGCTACTGAGCTTCATCGCTACTGAGAACAAAAATAATGAAAAAATTTATAATCTTATTATTTTATTTATTTTATTCATTATTTTTGTTATTTTAATTTTACTTACAATTTTTACAATTTTTTTACTATTGTACTGTTGTTTTTCTACAACTTTTACTATGCATTTATTGTAGCTCTGATGAAGAATAAAACTTATTCGAAACTTGTCAGCTGATTTGATTGTTTTTCATTGCAGTCCGCAACCCGTACAATCTCCTTTTTGATTTATCATCTACGGACACGACACATTCCACAGATATCAATTATGTTTTGTAAAATTTGCAGGTAATTGTACCAATTTTATGAAATAAAATGTTTAGTATCATAAAAAAACTCATTATAACATTCGGTTCAGTTTCAGAATGAATCTCTTATGAATGCAAAATAGAAAAACATAATTTTGATACCATCTTAAACTTTATCACTTATAATATTTGCTAAGATTCTTTCAAAAATGTTTTCGTTCATGTTTTTTTAAATTTGATTTTCGACTAAATGATTTATTACACTGATCACATTTGAATGGTTTCTCTCCAGAATGCGTTCGCTTGTGATTAGTGAGATGTGAAGACTCTGCAAATGCTTTATCGCACTGATCACATTTGAATGGTTTATCTCCAGAATGTATTCGTTTGTGATTAATGAGATTTGAGGACTCTGCAAACGCTTTATCACATTGATCACATTTGAATGTTTTCTCTCCAGAATGCGTTCGTTTGTGACTAATGAGAGATTGAGAGTGTGAGAATGTTTTGTAACATTGTTCACATTTGAATGGTTTTTCTCCAGAATGTGTTCGTTTGTGACTAGTGAGAGATTTTGAGTGTGAGAATGTTTTGTTGCACTGATCACATTTAAATGGTTTCTCAGTAGAATGTGTTCGTTTGTGATTAATGAGAGATTTTGATTGTAAGAAAGCTCTGTTACAAGTTTCACATTTGAATGGTTTTACTCCAGAATGTATTCGCTTATGAAGAGTGAAATTTGATGAGTGTGCAAATACCTTATTGCACTGATCACATTTGTATGGTTTTTCTCCAGTATGAACTCGTTTGTGTCTTTTGAGTTGTGATGACTCTGGAAATGCTTTATTACATTGTTCACATTTGAATGGTTTCTCTCCAGAATGTGTTCGTTTGTGACAAATGAAGGATTGTGAGTGCGAAAATGCTTTGCCACATTGATCACATTTGAATGGTTTCTCTCCAGAATGTATTCGATTGTGACTAATAAGATGTGATATCCGTGAAAATGTTTTGTTACACTGTTCACATGTGAAGAGCTTCTGTTTAGAATGTATTTGTTTATGTTCTAGGAGGGAACTAGTTCTTTCCAATGTCATGGAAGTTGATGTTGTGGGTTGTTTGAACTTGTGAACTGACACTGACGTATCTAGACGCTCATCTGGATTATCAGAAGATGTTCCTATAGCTGCAAACAAACTTACATTAATTAATGAGATAAAAATAAGCGTCATAAAGTTAAATTCTTATATTAACTTCCTTTGTATGAGGCTACCTAATAAAAGGTTGCAATGAAAGCCGCTGTTCACGTGTAGATAACTCTAGATGCGTATGCTGTGGGCAGTGACAGATGTATTTTATGTCATATTGAAGTGTGTACATTACCTACTAACATTAAGACATCAGACGTCATCCTTTGTTTACACGAGTGCTTTTCTATAACCAAATTAGAATGGAACGAATAGAAAAGTTGTTATTCCGATGTATACTTCTACACTACTTTCATTTGAAAAAAGTGCACCTGAAGCTCATCAATTGCTTGTGAAAATTTATGGTGGATGTACTCCATCGAAAACAGTATTTAGAGACTGGTTTCGACGATTAAAAAATGGTGATTGTGATGTTCACTGCAAACGACAGCCAGGTTAGTTGAAAAAGTTCGAAGATAAACATTTCAGTTAGAAGAATATCCTGCTCACACGTTCAAAGAATTGACTTAATAGCTCGAAATCGATAAATCAACCATTTCACGACGTTTACAAGCCATGGGAAAGATCCAGAAGGAAGGGAGATGGCTGCCAGATGAACTGACCAAAAATGCCATTGCTAAACATTTAAACATCTAGATTTATTTGTTTGCAATGCAAAGTTTGGAAAGAAGATATTCTTGTGGCGTATCGTGACGGGCAATGAAAAATCGATCTATTTTGACTCGAAACGCAATAAATCATGGGTTGATCTTGGTCAACCGTTAACGTCGACACCAAAGCGATAAATCCACAAAAAATCACAAAGTAATGCTCTCTATTTGGTGGAATATGGAGGTGTCACGAGGCGACTCGATAGTGTAGCACGACTTGTGCTGCGCTAGCTTAGCGTGAACAATGCCTGTGGTAACTTGTTTGTAGATCAGACACCTGAAAAGAAAGACTCTCCCTGGATGCAGTAAAAACACAAAATACGGGTTTGAACTAACGTTTATTTATATTAATAAACGAATAAATTTAATAGGGGGAAGGCCATTTCACTACACTCCAGGATATGGCCAGGATGGCAGAACACACCGGGAAACGATCGGTAAATTTGGAGAGAACACGCCCCAATTTGCACAAAGCGTCGGTGGCGTCATGGAGTATTTCAGAGTTGTCTCAGGATCAAAAAGTTCCTCGAACCGGAGACAGACTTCCGTGGGTGTTATCGATTGTGATGGTCGAGTTGATGAGGCTTTCTCTGCAGCGATGCTGACATGTAGGTGTGGGAACAAGCTGGCTCTGGGATCACCGGCGCAATGAAGTGCCTTCTGAATAGCCTGGGGAAAGTCTCCAAACCGTTGTGACAATTCTTAGGCGGCGTCGATATGTCCAGGCCTCCTTGTGCCTGGCGAGTGACGCAAACACCCCTCTTCCGAAGCGCCAGATTGCCTGAGTCGGTGTCCCCTTGCAGATACAACGACGGCAGATGGCGGTGACAGCAATGGCAGCCACCAGCTACGAAGGCGAAGGCTCTTTGTACGGTAAAGTATCCAGAGATTACCGCTGGTGGGGTCTCTGGTCCTTTACAACGGCGTAGGGAAGGATCAGTTCCCTGAACGTCAGCGTGTCTGAGTTTTCTCACGGTGCGCTAGTGGTCAGCGAGTCCGTGTTTTGGAACAGATCACTAGTCGGCAGCGTATCTTTCTCCAAAAATTGTATATCAATCTGCAATATTGATATATTGTTTCCATTTCTCCTTTTTTAAATGTGAAATCCTAGGCCTATCCTTTATTTTCAGCGCTCGATAAGTGCACGAGAATTAATAGTTGTTTAACAACGCATTCTATTGTGTTGAATTGGTATCTAAGATTTTGGTTATCTATTTACCATTCACTGAAGTGTGGGTACGTTTTTGCCATCTCTGAATAAATATTACAAGTCAAATGCAGATCGCTGCACTTGTGGAAAGTGGTATGGATAAAAATGAGTTCCGTACTGAAGGCGCAGCAACAGAGGGTGTCGTGTATTATGAGCTATTAAAACCAAAGGAAACAATCACCGCCGAACGTTATGGACAACAATTGGGGCGTTTGAATTATAATTTGCTGCGAAAACAACCATCAATTGCATCAAATCGCCGGAAAGTGATTCTTCTCTTTGACAATGTTCGGCCCCATGCTGCTATAGCTGTGAAACAAACACTGCTGGAGGTCAAATGGGAGGATCGCCTGCGCCAGTTTCCGCGCCCGGCGCCAAGTGATTACCATATGCTCGATGCAATACGCTTTGGAAGATCCACATTTCCATAACTACAGAGAAGTCAAAAATTGGTTTGCTGAATGGATTGGCTCAAATTACAAACCATTCTTTCGTCGCGATATTCAACTTCTCCTAATAGAGTGGAAAAAGTCATAACTTCCAAGGGCAAATGCTTTGATTAATGTATTCATGCATATTGTTATAGAAATAAATACTCAAAAAAAAAGAAGAAAAAAAAAACACAAGAAAACAGCAACTTTCAATGCTACCTCCAAATATATGGGTAAGTTCTTCTCGGAAATTAGTGGAACGAAAATGGCAACAGTAACAGATTTTCAATGGCCTTGACAGCAATATTATGACGAGTAGTGCCGGTTTAAGAGACCCGTTTTAAAAACAAAAAGGACATAATAAGCTTAGTGATCTTAGTGTAAATATGCGCAAAATATGATATGCTGGGTGACACTTGCTAAATAACTATTTACTACACCACTTGGTGTCAAGAGTCATGAACCTTGTGGTAAAGGTGTCAATTGAATTGAACTGACATTGAATGCGAAAGCAGTAACAAAAAATCATCCAGTGATTAATCAAAAAAAGGAAATTTTTTCTTTTTTCATGTGATATTTACTAATTACTCTAATTTCAGCGCCCGGTTTCTATATTCCCCACATTTAAGATCGTAAATAGAAGAATATAACAAAAAAAAAAAACTATAAATAGTCTAACTGAATCGAGCGACAATTAAAGCTTAACGTGATCTCTCTATTAACTGTAAATACAGAGCTACTGAAGTACAGCGAGCGTGAACTTGAAATCACGCAATTTCAGCTGCCTGGTCTGCTATATCACTGTCCATAATGTGTAAAATTACAAAAGCATTTGTTTTTCAGCTAACTCAATTATGAGCAGTACGGCTATATACATCGCGACTGATATTCACAGACGGATTAAAGTAAATTGATTTAGAGGTGTTCAGCATATATATCTAGTGACATATCTAGTTCCTCTCTATATTTTTAATCCAACTTATTTTAGAACTCTCTGTATTATTCCAACTGGGGGCCGAATAAATATATATAAATGCAAAATTTTACCTTTCTAGGGCCAGTCATTTGGTCATAATTTCTATTGTATAGACAGACAGACACATGAAAGACAGCATAAGTTTTTTTTTTATTATTATAAATAAGAAACACTAAAAATGCAGAATTAGCTTTGAAACATTTCTTCACATGTGTTTTTATACATATCATGTATATTCTAAATAACACTCACTGTATACATTAAAGAAAATATCTCGCATATGATAGTTGTAATTACGTGTAAAGTATTGAAGTAAAACCATTTTAAATCAGTTTTATATTCTCGGTATATAAATGTATTCTATGCGTATGTTTATACGGGTTGAAATGACTGCCTATCCAGAGACAACAATGGATTCTAATGCCTGAATGCATGTACTCAATAAATGGAAACCGGGAATAACAGCATTGGAAGCTTAAAAGTTAAACAATAATATGAAAACATTGACAGACCTGTATCTCGTTCAGCTGCATATTCACCGTCATCTTTACATTCAGATTTGATGTCAATCTCCTCAGTGATGATAATATTAGTGTTGTAATTATATTTGGACATGTCATCAGTAGATGATATGCAGCATATCCTCCGAGTAGAAATGCTGTCTGAAATATAAGGCCCCATTGTAACTATAACGTTTTCTTATGTTTTCAATATAAAATAGTTTTTTCAGTCAACTTACGCCAAGATAATTTTTAAAATTAATTAATTCTATAATGAAACATTTTATGAAAACAATAATTTATGTAAAACATTAATTATATAAGAATAAAAAGGCCACTTAATATCTGGAAAGTTAAGGTCACCGAATATAATGAGATTTTTATGTAATTCAGAAATGCTTCTGATTGTGTTGCACAGAGCAGCAGTATCTTCAGTAAACGTAGTTCCAGGTCGGTAAACATTACCAAGAATAAGGGTAATTTCATGTACATAGAACAGGTAGGAAAATTCAAATACCTAGGCACAGTTTTCGCGGAAAATGGAAAAATGGATGAAGAAATTATGGAAAGAGTAGGCGCAGCAGGAAGAATGTTCAATAGCATCAAAGCATCGTTCTTAACTAAAAAATAAATACCAACTATCATCAAGGTAGAGATCTTCAAAAAAGTGACAGTACCAATTTTGACATACGCCTCAGAATCCTGGACCACTACAGAGACGCACAGGTCTAATATAAGAAGCTCCGAAATGAGATTTTTAAGGAAAATCGAAGGTAAAACAAAATTGGACAGAATAAGAAATGAAGTATTTAGAGAAAAACTAGACACAAAACCAGTAGAGACTATAATAGAAGAAGGACAGCTAAGATGGCTGGAACGTCTACGCAGAATGAGTGAAGACAAAATAGTAAAAAGAGTTTATGACGCAAGAACAGTGAAGAAAGTTAGACCAGGAAGACCGAGAAAAACCTGGCACCAAGAAACAAAAGAAGCTGCAACGAAAAGAGGCGTAAGGTGGGAGGAGATAAGAAAATATACAAAGGACAGAACACGATGGAAAGAAGTATGGAGAACAACTTACACCGCAAGGTAGAAAGGCATCAGGATTAAGTAAGTTAAGTAAGTAAGGATAATTTCATAGCTTCGAACATTTAGCCAAAGTGATTCAATACCTGATACTAAAAAATTAAAGAAATGTTCTTATTCAGTTACTTTGTTAAAACTTTAGGCGCACACCATCGATGGTTATTTGCGCCTAACACAGCTCATCTAAATGACTAAAGTATATATTAAATATAATAAATTGTGTAATGAAAATTTAAATCATTATAAATACACGCAAAATTACCTTTTAGCTTCCGAACCCTTAATAGAAATATATCATTAAAGATGCAGACTCGCGGCAAGAAGTCGGTGGTAGACAGTCACAGAGAGAAGTCGGTGGTGGAGAGCCACGGAGAAGAGTGGGTAGTGGACTGCCACGGTAGGCGGTCCAGTGATTTGAAGATAAATCGAAATTTAGCATCTAGTGATTTGAAAGTACAAGGTGTCTCAAAAGAAATTTTATATTTAGTGGACCGATTAAAAAAAAAGTAAGCCGTATATAGAAAAAATGTTTATTAATTATTAAAATATACTTTTTGGGGATTTATTTCTTAAAAATAATATCGTCTAAATGTAGACCCTCGCGTTCTCGGCACTCATTTAATCGAACAGTAAAATTACTTATGACGTCTCGGCAGGTGGACTCAGGGATGGCTGCCATTTCGTGACGGATATTTTCTTTCAAATGCGCCAGTGAAGTCGGTTTATTGGCGTAAACTTTAGATTTAAGATAACCCCATAGGAAAAAGTCCATAGGGGTTAAATCTGGACTGCGTGGAGGCCAATTTATGTCACCTCTCCGGGAGATCAATTTGCCTGAGAAAATTATTATTAACACGTGGCAGAGACATATTGGACGTGTGTGAAGTTGCTCCGTCCTGTTGGAACCATGTTCTTTGGTTATAGCCAGGAAAGTTTTGCAGTTCAGGTACCAAGAAGTTGTCTAACATCTCCACATAATGCTCTAAATTCACTGTAACTGCACGCTCCCTTTCGTCTTCAAAAAAGTAAGGGCCGATAATTCCTCGCGCCGACATCGCAGCCCATACGGTCACTTTAGGCGAATGTAGGGGTTTCTGATGTTTGCGTTTCGGATTCGTTGCACTCCAGTAGCGGCAGTTCTGCTTATTTACGTAGCCATTAAGATGAAAATGAGCTTCATCCGAAAACAAAATGTTGGTAAACGTTGAAAATTGCTCAATCACCTGATTTACGAAATTAAGCCTCTGACTGGCATCTTGGGGCTTTAATTCTTGCACCAATTGAATTTTGTAGGGGTGCAGCTTTAGGTCTTTGTTCATAATGCGATGTAATGATGATCTATGCACATTTAAAGCACTTGCGCGCTTCCGAATTGAAAGGTTCGGGTCGTCAAGAACAGACTGATTAACATTCTCCACGTTTTCTACCGTTCTTGATGACCTAGGTCGCCCGGATTTTGATTTATCCAGCGTTGTACCAGTCTCTTCAAACTTTTTAACCCAATGTCGAATGAGAGGAATGCTTGGCGCATCATTTAAGTGGCGAAAACCTCGAATACTGCAGAATTTTCTACGCGCTACAGTCGCCGAATCACCGTTTTTGTAAAACTCTCGCACGCATAACGCGCGGTCTGCTCCCGAGAAACGCTCCATAGCGACTGAATTCCCAAGAGCCAGGCTACCGATTGACATAACCCCCGCGCCCCTCGGATACGTTGCGTTCACGCAGTAAGCTAAATAAATATAAAATTTCTTTTGAGACACCTTGTATGTAGCAAATCCAGTGAGAGTCGAAATTAAGATTGCGGTTATCTAATGTTTAGTTGTAATAATGAGATGTGAGAAGTCACGTCTCGTCCTTCTCGCGAATAAATTCAAAATAAGTCTCTTATTTTATTTATTTTTTTTTTGTTACATTGGTTGAATTAATTTTTAATTTATTTCTTTAACTTAAATTTTAAAATTATTGTTCTCTGTTATTTATGATATTTTCCTTTCGAAAAATAAATACTTATTCGTACTAAACTGTTCGAATTTGTTTGCACTCGTACCATCCAAGTGACTTGGTGAATAAAAGGTTAACCTTCTGAGGCGCCACAGCAAGCAAAAACCTGGGAAGTCAGTTTAACAGAAATGCGCAATTCTGAGGGAAAGAAGAGGGTGGATTATTATTTTATTATTTAGAAAATAGGGGTCAATTCCTCGAATATAACACCGATTTTAAGTTTGACATAAACGATGGGGTTGGTATTATTCATTTAAACTCGCCACACTTTGTTAAAGGGAGTGATTGGCGGCTAAGCGGTGGTGTTCTAGAAAATATATACAAACAACACAAAGCCTTACCTAAAATTTAGGCCGAAACACACCCGCGTTTCTTTATAATTAAACAATAAATAAATAAAGTCTTATCAATGCAGCTGAGCTAAGCGGCCATGTCATGCACTAATGCTATTCATCTATTATAAAACAGACTTTAGAATACACTTAAACATTTAAATTACACTCGGCGAGAATTCAAATGGCCGATCGATTAAATGAGAACCTATAACAACTTTTTAATATCTAGCAGCTAGTGTCTCATGAACTGTGTTATGCTTTTTTTCTGTATTTTTCCTGTATTTAATTCTGTTCACATAAATGTTTTTTTTTTTCATATGTATGTATTAATGTGTTATTTTGATATACGAAACTTAACAAGCCATCGGCTACAGTTGTGTGCCAGTGTTAAATAAATAAATAAATAAACTATATCCCCGTTTCACACAATTTTATGCTAATCATCAATAATGTATTTGAACTACTAGTACCAACGTACGTCTATAATTTTTAAACTGTTTGTTATATTGGAAAATATTGATATTTCTTTCTTAATCTCCGAAAGAATTACATTATTTGGTAAGAGTTAAGAACAGAACACTGGACGACTGCACATGCCTCACATCACACGTGATTTGTTCAATGTACGGTGACTCTAAGCAGGTGGCATTGTTAGTGTGGATGTCTTCAAACTAGGTTTTGTCATTAAACTAGAAGCAGTGTTGCCACCTGACCAGGTTTTGCGCTACGTGTCCGGGCAAAGCCCAAAAATGTCCGGAAATTTAGAAAATTTGGCAAAACATAATTGTTTATTTTTTAAAATACATTATTATTTTTTTAAATTTTATTTCCTTTTTTTCCATATTTTGCGTTGGCAGTAATGAATCCTATATGTTAATATTGAACCAATTGTATAGTAATCACTTGAGTGAGTTTGGAGCGTTCATTAGAGATCCTAATTTGTAATAAATTAAAAATTAAATGTTATGAATTTCGTAGTACAGTAATAGGCAATAAAAAGCTTTTAGAAACGACATGGGGCAATATGAAATACAGTTATAAAGAGAAAAAATAAATATTTTATGAATTTTGTGATTTTATGATGTTTATATGTATATTACTATTATATCAAAACTGTATGTATTGTATATAGATTAATAAACTTATGTATGTTTCATTAATTTACGATATTATTTTATTACACTGGAATGATTAATTTCACATTTTTTTTGCTCGCAAAATTTGTATCTCCGGGTGAACAGCATTTGAAAGGTAGCAACAGTACTACATACACTGACTAGAAGATATGTAGCTCGCTTCGCTCGGCATCTTCTAACTAAATTTTTACTAACCTAAGATAGTATTTTGTCATTAAACTTGAAGATAGGAAGCTCGCTCTGCTCGGTTCTAGACTTTTAGTAACTAAACCTAACCTAATTACCTTGTTTTTAAGTGCATAGTACTTTATTTTCCCCCACATTAGCCCAATTAATACCGAGTATCGTTGTGCTTGCGTTTATAGACCAGAAATCATTAGCTACTTTCCTTTTACAAGCTAAAATGCTTGGCTAAGCTAAGAAGTTAGTCAAATGTCTTAGCAAGGGAAAGGGGGGAGGAAAAAACTTAGTTTATCTTAGCCAGTGTCTTATAAATGAAACGCTCTTACAACTTAGATTAACTTAGCTTAGCTTAGATTTCTTAAGTAAAGTGGTAGAAGGAAAGCGCCTATTGTTTTAGAACCACAAATAATCCTTGAATTATTTAGTTGTTATGTGCTGCCTTCTGTAAAGTAGGGTGACCATTTTCTTAACAAGGCAATGCGGGACGGAGCAAAAAAAAAGGTCCTCAAATCCCAAATCCAAGTGGAGCAAAAAAAAAAAAGGTCCTCACCTCCCAAATCCAAGTGAAGAGCAAAAAAAAGGTCCTCACCTCCCAAATCCAAGTGAAGAGCAAAAAAAAGGTCCTCTTCTCCCAAATCCAAGTGACGAGGAAAAAAAAAAGTCCTCATTTCCTCAAATACAAGTTACAAAATGTTAAAATGCGGGGCATTCCCGCAAAAAGCGGGACGAATGGTCATCCTACTTTAAAGAAATCTTATAGGGAACCCCTTTTAAGATTGCAGCGCCAATGTGGCAAAATCGGAACTAACTAAATAGACAATAACAACTTTTTGTCATATTGATAATACGTTGTAATCTGACATTTAGAAAGAATTAATTACTATTTTTGTCTTGATTTATGTTTTCTTAATAAATATGACATATATGCCAAACAAATATAATATCTAAAATCCAAACAAATGTAACACATGTGTCAGAACAATAACAAACTTGCCTATTTGGTTAGTTCAACATAATTTCGCCAGATAGAGTCTCTCTTAGGAACATTTCCCTATAACTTTTCAGAATCCTGTTCTTTACTCCAACCCATTATTTTTCTTTAGTAGCTTTAATACCTTCTCAACAGAACTCTAAAGTTTTTTTAACAATCTTCAGTCAGCTGAATTCTTGCCAAGTATACTTCTACTAACCATCAATTTTTGTTCCCGCTAATTCATCTTCAAATTTAATGGTGTCCACAGGTTCAGACTTGATGTAAATCTCCTCTATTGGGGTATTACCATTGTATATGTCATCTGTAACTTCATCGTTAATTCCTGCAATAAATAGTTCATACTCCAATATATCTTTAATTGCTTGCTGAAAAAATTATTTATTCAAGGTATTCACTTATTTAACATTCTTAAAATTCACGAAATTAACCGTGATAACAACATATGAATAATAATAGTATGGGTTAGTTTAAATGTGCTCGTTACTAACCATTCTCCCATTCAGCCGTGTGCTTTATTGCAGTCTTCACTTCATGTTTATAAGTAACTTTATATTCTGTCTTAATATCAATCTCTTTTTTAATATCATGGACTTTCGTATCATTCATATTCTTTCAACAATTTTTCTAATTTCGAAAAAAGCAAAACCACTTCTGCTAGTTTTATTAATATCAGAATGTAACAGTCCGTGCACGTCACAGTATTAGAAATGAGCGATATTTTACTCACGGTGATTTTTTCACCCTGATTTATAAATCACTGTTTGTAACAGTAACAGAAAACTTAAAATCACGGTGACAGTGATTTTACAGATGGCGGTCTTTATACATATTTTATAATATTGTAATTATTGTAATATTTGATAATATATCTAAAATATATCGATAATTTAAAATTTTAGTGACAGATACAAATATCTTTGTTAAGTATATGAAAAATATCTAAGTTATAGTACGTCCCGTATTATTTATGGTTCCGAAACATGAACCTTAACAAAGCGAGATCGACAACACCTCATAGTTTTCGAAAATAAAATATTACGCAGAAATATTTTGTCCCATTCAAATTAATGGTGAATTGAGAATCCGTAAGAACAAAAATATCCGAGACCTGTACTCAAGACCGAGTATCACAGAAGAACTGAGGCAGACGATTACAGTGGATAGGACACGTTGGGAGGACAGAATAGTTAGAAAGATATGGGGAAGGAAGATTGAATACCCGTCGACCAGTGGGAAGGCCTCGCAAGAGCTAGAGAGATTGGCTAACCGAAGATCTAAAAATTATTGGTATACAGGGTACTTGGTAAGACCTGACAATGAATAGATCAAGATGGACGACTTATGTGAGTGAGGCCAAAAGTCAACCTGACTGATAGTGCCCAAAGAAAAAGAAGAATTTAAAGATCATATATAAAATTGTTATTGACACATTTTAATAAACTTTAAATAAATATTATGCAATTTTAAACTAGTAAATATGGTAAATATTCATTGACTTAATTACTTTATAATAAAATAACTTTGAAGAATTACAGTGGATTTCATTTTGCACAGGAAAACTTCACAGGTTAAAAATCATCGATAGTGAACCACAACGTTCACCGCATTAAGTTTGTCTAAATATCAGTTCTGAAGTCTGAACAGGGATATCGGTCACCGTTTACTCTACTATACCTAAGCACAAGCTCTAAACAGTGATCACTGTCAAGATTATTAAAGTAAAGGTTGTCTCGTAACGTTCTGACCAATCAGAGCGTGAGAGGGAATACGTCATAATACGGATTAATTCAAACTAGAATACAAAAGTTGCATGTTTTTAAATATTTTTATTGACTATATTGTAAGGATAACTGCTGTAGGCTTTATTAAACTTAACATAAATACAATTCATTCAGTAAATATTAAATCTAAAGTACAAAAACAAAATGGCTGGTGGTGTACACAAAACACTCGCGCGGTAACAGTCACTTGATACCGCACTTATTTCACATCTCTGTCCCGTCTAGACATCTAACACAATCCACAAACGTCTAATTGTTTATTTCGTCTATTATCACGTCTTTACTCAATCGTCTTACAACTGTTCATCTCAATATCACCGCGTCTAAACACTGTAACGTCTAACTCACAACCTCATATCCGTCTCACTGTAATATCCGTCTAACTACGTTCGTCTAACTCCCGTTCCGTCCAGATGTCTCCACCTACCTATATTTTACCGTAAATATACAGTCATGTCTCATGGGGCGTCGTTCACGTCGCGAGCGGATTATTCGATTTTCACGGGATCCTACAATATTCATAATAGATATTTATTTCAAAACAGTTCTACTGAATAAATTATAAATATTATAAAAACCTAAGGATATTTTCTACTGATTTATATAAAATTTAAGGTGATGGGTATTTGTATTATAGTCAATAATACATTATAACAATAAAATCGAATATATATATATATATATATAATTTTAGGTATATTTAAATAAAAATAGAAAAACAAATTGCTATAATAATATAGTAATTAATAAAATTGGAGGTTATATTTGTTTTTAAAAACGGCTGAACGTATTTTGGAGTAGAACCAAGATCAAATATAGGCAAACTATCTATCAAACTACATATCTTCTAGTCAGTGTATGTAGTACTGTTGCTACCTTTCAAATGCTGTTCACCCGGAGATAAAAATTTTGCGAGCAAAAAAAATGTGAAATTAATCATTCCAGTGTAATAAAATAATATCGTAAATTAATGAAACATACATAAGTTTATTAATCTATATACAATACATACAGTTTTGATATAATAGTAATATACATATAAACATCATAAAATCACAAAATTCATAAAATATTTATTTTTTCTCTTTATATAAAACTATCTTAACAGAAAAAACTATACAATCAAAATTGTTTATAAGAAAACAAATCTTATTTGTTCTATGTATTTTTTCAATTTGATGAATATTAGGGTAGTTATCCTAAAACATTGAAATATTTCACTTCACATAAAAAAATAATGTAAGAAAATTTATTTAGAACGAAGAAAATTTCCTTTTATGTTCAATAAGATGAATAATGGGGGGAGGGAGCATGAGAAGCGCTACTTATACTCTTGAAATATCTCACTTATTATTTACTTAATGAGAAAAGTGTTTTCGAACGAAAGAATGACTCTTTTCTTTTAAATGTAGTTTTTAGGAAGATTTAAGTAAATAAAATAGAAGAGAGGAAAGGAATCAAAGACAGCAATAAAAAGAGAATAAAGTAGATTTTCAATCGAAAAACGAAAATTACATAATTATAATTAATAAAAACTTAAAAAAATTTATGGGTGTTTGTATTATGGGTAATAAATAACACAATAATAAAATCGAACACAAATATACTTTTAGGTTTATTTAAATAAAAACAGAAAGACAAAACATATAAAATATTATTACATATATCATTAAGGTGACCAACTAGGTTATAGTTTTTTTCATTTTTTTTATATTTTGTCTGCTCTTGTCAGCGCTTCTTTTCCTCTTCTCAACTGTTGCTGCCTCTTTTAGAACATTTAAATATTTTATTCGTATAAACACTCTCTGTTTGGCAAAAGCCGAAACAAGTTTTATTGGAATGCTTTTAGTATGTTTATCCAAATATTTCGTTGTTTGTTTAATAACTTGTTTATGGCATTTGAAATTATCTTTTGATATTTCAAAAAATATTTTTCCATTGTTTCCACATTATCTGACCATGTGTCTGAAGGCTGTATTAAACCCCCAAAAGACACACTTTGTACCCACGATGGCACACAATAATCATTTTCTTTTGATTTATGTGTATAAGAACCCATCTTAGGAAACTCATTGATAAATTTTTTAGCCAGAAATCTTGATAAATATACCACTCCGTCTCTTTCTGAGAGGGGCGAAACTACATTGTCCTCTAAGGATGTTGTGCTTGAAGAACTAGATGACATTAAGAATGCTTCAATTCTTTCATTTGGTCTCATATGCGGTTCTTTGATTTTAATATTTGTGACATGAGCTTTTTTTAACGCACTGGCTAAAATGTACTCTTCATTTTGTTCAATTGGTACATTTGTGTGGCACTGTACGAGCCTGTGTCAAATGTGCGACAGATGATAAGGAAAGTGTTCCCAACTTCGAAATAATAAAATAATATGAGAAAAATAAAAGCCGTGTTTATTGGATAACATTTCTAAAATCCGTAAATTAATTTAACTTATTCATGTAATATTTAATTCATTTTGAAGTATTTTGTAAACAATTTAATAAATAACATTAATTAGAAAGTAAATTACATCAATACATATGGTTTGTTTATATATAATATTAATTTAGACCTTATTATTATAAACTTAGAACTACTAGTAAAATTTTGATACATATGTCATTTATTGTTTAACCTTAAATAAACATATGTACATATTTTAAATAATTAATGTAAGTAGATATTATAATAAATTGAAATGTTTTAAATGACATTTAAACTATTTATTATTAAAAAATATTGGTTTTGACTACTGACGGAAACTTTTTAAATATTTTTCTGTATTCCAGATTATTTTTGCGAAGTTTTTCAAAACCGTTGCTTACAATGAATCTTGATATAAGATGGTCAAATGTGATAAAAAATGAGGAACAAAGAAACATTGTCCGATGTAACACTATAAGGCCTGGACTCCAGAACGAGAAAATACGTGCTGGGCACAGTGAAAAAGGTTTTTTTGCTGCGACTTAAAATAATTGTAGTGCTACTGCGACCGGATTCAAATGGAAAGACATAACGAAAGTTGTAGTTAACTAAATTAATTTTAATAATTAAATAATAAATGAAAGTGCAATAAACTAGTGAAAAAGATACAGGTCTGGTGATCCTGCTATCCAAACAGCATTCTTTTTATATAAAAAGATATGCATACCTAAAGTGTATCATGGCCAAATCACTAGGCGTTTATGAAAACTCTACCGGTGGATATGGTACATTGGCCAATCTTTACTATACCCCACTGAACATAACTTTATGTGCTGCCTCTATACAGAAGGCTTAAATAATCCTTAAAAAGGTTAGGTTAGGCTAGGCTTTAGCTAGAATACCAGTTATGTTAGAATAGTTTAGCTAGAATAAGGTTATGTTGAGTGGGGTATATTAAATCTTCCCCAGGAAATCTACCGGTCGGTAAACAGCTACATGCTTATACACCTTCACCGAACTTGTTTTCGAACACAGTTGATGTTCCCGGTATCTACCGGTAGAGTTTTTGTAAACGCCTTATTGCAATTCTAAGCTTACCTTAATTTTGGCAGGTTAACGGCGTATTTTTATTTTAAATTATTAAATAAACATTGTCATGACATTCCGTCACGAAAATTCGCATACCATTGTGTTAAGCTATATATATTGTAATAAATACTTAAATATATGCAGTGACGATATTCAACCGGTACGAGCATATCAGTTCTTAAAATATTGAAATACTTCCATACTAGTAGTTAAAATGAATAGTGGGATAACAGGTACAGAAAAAGATTTAGTTTCTACTTTTGGCAAATGACCACATCAACAATTTTTAAAAATCAACAAATTGTATGATAATTATTAAAATAATTAGGGCTACAACTACAGTTAATTTTTTTTTCTCGTCAGATTTTTTAGTGTTTTATTTATTTTTTTTATCTAACTGGTTTATTATTTTGAATATACGTACGATAAATGTTTTCAAATAATAAACCTGTATGTTAAATATATTTTTACATTGTAATATTTTGTGAAGATTAATGTAAGAAGAAGTTTATGTTTTTTTAGAATATTAAAGTGTATTGATTATTATTTATATGAATGTTTTATTTCGAGGGAAGCGAAAATTAAGAGTGATGTTGGTCGTAGACCTAAATATTTTGAGAATATGAAAAATTCCAAATTTTAACATAGTTTTGAAAAGATTTGATTACTTTTTGAATATTTCTAATCAAGAATTTTTTATTTTGTTTATTTAGGTAATTTCAATCAAATTTCTGATTGCGGTTATATGAGTAATGGTTTTCCACAAATAGTTGATTACAAAAATAATCATTATTTTACAGTTCTGGTTAAATATAATTTGTATGGAGACTATAGTTGTCTCACTATCCTCTTTTTCAAGTCGCTGTATGTATGTTATTTTAAATATAATGGATTTACATATTTCCTTTTTATAATTAATATCATTCAGGTACATCCAATCCGCAGTTGTACAGTTTCTAGTTCCAATATAAAACAAATTTAATCACTTAAAGGCCTTTACCCGCGGACCAGAGTTTAAGAATCACTGATTACAAATTCATTGCAAAAATGTATAAAAATAAATCAGTTAAAGAGTTAAATGTTCTAAATTTCCATGCATATCTCGTAGACCAGGTTATCGTAGGTAAAATTATATTCTACTGATATATCAGATTTAAAAATATCACTTATTATGTAAGGCGTTTTAATTAAATGTCTTTAATATTCGAGATATTTATTTCGAATTATTATTGGCGTATTTATTCTTGGCCTCTAACACTTTTGATCTTCAGTTTAATGTTTTTCTTAAACTATATTAATAATCTATATATTTGTTTTCTCTCAAATTCCAAGTATTATTCGCTTTACAATAATAGAAACGTATTTCATAGATCAATATGTTCAATTAAAGTACTTAACTATAAATTAGTGTATAATAAAAACAGATTTTAATTTGTAGTGCGCGCTATTTTGCGTGCATTACGACAATATTACAAAAAAAAAGTGGAAAAACATTTCACTTTTATCTAGTGGTAACATTGTAGAGGCAAAATCTGTAGAACTAAAATTTATTATTTGAAGGTAATCGTTAAAAATATAGTAGTACTACTGTAGGAAATGGAATGATATTATATGTGTTATAAGAGTACTATATTGGAATTTTATGGAACTAAAATTATAATAAAATCAATAATTTCATCATTGTTATCGTGTAATAGGGATAACTTCTAGTAACTAGTAACTTCTCATTACAGTTGGCAAAAATTCAGTGTTCCCAACTTAATTTTTTTTTTGTCGCACTCTTGACCTAAGCCGGCACTGTACCAGGGCTTGGGTCACCGGTCCGAAAAAAAAAAAAAAGAAATTAAGTTGGGAACACTGAAATTTTGCCAACTGTAATGAGAAGTTACTAGTTACTAGAAGTTATCCCTATTACACGATAACAATGATGAAATTATTGATTTTATCATAAGATTTGTTCCATAAAATTCCAATGTAGTACCCTTATAACACATATAACATCATTATATTTCCTACAGTAGTACTACTATATTTTTAACGATTGCCTTCAAATAATAAATTTTAGTTCTACAGATTTTGCCTCTACAATGTTACCACTAGATAAAAGTGAAATGTTTTTCCACTTTTTTTTTGTAATATTGTCGTAATGCACGCAAAATAGCGCGCACTACAAATTAAAATATGTTTTATAATTAAATACTTTAATTGAGCATATAAATAAGAACATATTGATCCATGAAATACGTTTCTATTATTGTAAAGCGAATAATACTTAGAATTGGAGAGAAAACAAATATATAGATTATTAATATAGTTTAAGAAAAACATTAAACTGAAGGAGTTCAAAAGTGTTAGAGGCCAAGAATAAATACGCCAATAATAATTCGAAACAAATATCTCGAATATTAAAGACATTTAATTAAAAAAACGCCTTACATAATAACTGATATTTTTAAATCTGATATATCAGTAGAATATAATTTTACCTACGATAACCTGGTCTACAAGATATGCATGGAAATTTAGAACATTTAACTCTTTAACTGATTTATTTTTATACATTTTTGCAATGAATTTGTAATCAGTGATTCTTAAACTCTGGTCCGCGGGTAAAGGCCTTTAAGTGATTAAATTTGTTTTATATTGGAACTAGAAACTGTACAACTGCGGATTGGATGTACCTGAATGATATTAATTATAAAAAGGAAATATGTAAATCCATTATATTTAAAATAACATACATACAGCGACTTGAAAAAGAAGATAGTGAGACAACTATAGTCTCCATATAAATTATATTTAACCAGAACTGTTAAATAATGATTATTTTTGTAATCAATTATTTGTGGAAAACCATTACTCATATAACCGCAATCAGAAATTTGATTGAAATTACCTAAATAAACAGAATACAAAATTCTTGATACGATTAGAAATATTCAAAAAGTAATCAAATCTTTTCAAAACTATGTTAAAATTTGGAATTTTTCATATTCTCAAAATATTTAGGTCTACGGCCAACATCGCTCTTAATTTTCGCTTCCCTTGAAATAAAACATTCATAAATAATAATCAATACACTTTATTATTCTAAAAAAACATTAACTTTTTCTTACATTAATCTTCACAAAATATATAAATCTGACGAGAAAAAAAAAAAAAAATAACTGTAGTTGTAGCCCTAATTATTTTAATAATTATCATACAATTTGTTGATTTTTAAAAATTGTTGATGTGGTCATTTGCCAAAAGTAGAAACTAAGTGAAATCTTTTTCTGCACCTGTTATCCTACTATTCATTTTAACAACCAGTATGAAAGTATTTCAATATTTTAAGAACTGATATGCTCGTACCGGTTGAATATTGTCACTGCATAAATTTAAGTATTTATTATATATATAGTTTAACACATTGGTATGCGAATTTTTGTGACGGCATGTCATGACAATGTTTATTTAATAATTTAAAATAAAAATACGCTGTTAACCTGCCAAATTAAGGTAAGCTTAGAATTGCAATAAGGCGTTTACGAAAACTCTACCGGCAGATACCGGGAACATCAACTGCGTTCGAAAACAAGTTCGGTGAACGTGTATAAGCATGTAGCTGTTTACCGACCGATAGATTTACTGGGGAAGATTTACTATACCCCACTCAATATAACCTTATTCTAGCTAAACTATTCTAACATAACTAGTATTCTGGCTAAAGCCTAGCCTAACCTAACCTTTTTAAGGATTATTTAAGCCTTCTGTATAGAGGCAGCACATAAGGTTATGTTCAGTGGGGTATAGTAAAGATTGGCCGATGTACCATATCCACCGGTAGAGTTTTAAGTAAACGCCTAGTGATTTGGCCAAGATACACTTTAGGTATGCATATTTATATATAAAAAGAATGCTGTTTGGATAGCAGGGTCACCAGACCTGTCTCTTTTTCACTAGTTTATTGCACTGTCATTTATTATTTAATTATTAAAATTAATTTAGTTAACTACAACTTTTATTATGTCTTTCCATTTGAATCCGGTCGCAGTAGCACTACAAATATTGTAAGTCGCAGCAAGAAAACCATTTTCACTGTGCCCAGCACGTATTTTCTCGTTCTGATATCCAGGCCTTATAGTGTTACATCGGACAGTGTTTCTTTGTTCCTCATTTTTTATTACATTTGACCATCTTATATCAAGATTCATTGTAAGCAACGGTTTTGAAAAACTTCGCAAAAATAATCTGGAATACAGAAAAATATTTAAAAAGTTTACCTCAGTAGTCAAAACCAACATTTTTTAATAATAAATAGTTTAAATGTCATTTATAACATTATAATAGCTACTTACATTAATTATTTAAAATATGTACATATGTTTATTAAAGGTTAAACAATAAATGACATATGTATCAAAATTTACTAGTAGTTCTAAGTTTTAATAATAAGGTCTAAATTAATATTATATATGAATAAATCATATGTATTGATGTAATTTACTTTCTAATTAATTTTCTTTATTAAATTGTTTACAAAATACTTCAAAATGAATTAAATATTACATGAATAAGTTAAATTAATTTACGGATTTTAGAAATGTTATCCAATAAACACGGCATCTACTTTTCACATATTTTTTTATTTTTTCGAAGTTGGGAACACTTCCCTTATCAGTTTTAGTACATTTGACACAGACTCCTGTACCATACCTGGATTTTTTTCTAATAAAATCATCCTTAATCTATACAATGCGTTCAGTGGTGACGGATGGTCATGAAGTACACCTCTTGTGCGCAACTAAAACAAAAACAAGTGTTATTAAAATTGAATATAACATGACTGAACATATATTCTGATTACCTGCGAAAACAAATTTTCCAAACAAACTTGATTTAGTCTGTGTGTTAAAATTATAACGTATATTACGGCCAGACTCCAGCGTTATATAGTTGGCATACGCCAGCGTCCGCTCAGCTCTCTGATCGGTCGCTAAAAAAAACTAAATGGGGAAAAATATGAATTCCGTAACCACTGTGAAGTGACTCTAGTGGCTATCAGCTGTCCAGGGCAAGGTAGAAGGCCGCCAGCCCAGTCTAGAGGTAGATGTGACTATGCAGGGTGGTCCTTTAATTATCAATACCTATGTGCGGCCTAAAATTTATACGGCGCCAGTCACTTCGCTTCTATTGCCCTAAATTCTGGAAGAAAAATAAAACCCCAGGGGAAGGAATAGAAGCGAAGTGACTGGCGCCGTATAAATTTTAGGCCGCACATAGGTATTGATAATTAAAGGACCACCCTGCATAGTCACATCTACCTCTAGACTGGGCTGGCGGCCTTCTACCTTGCCCTGGACAGCTGATAGCCACTGGAGTCACTTCACAGTGGTTACGGAATTCATATTTTTCCCCATTTAGTTTTTTTTAGCGACCGATCAGAGAGCTGAGCGGACGCTGGCGTATGCCAACTATATAACGCTGAAGTCTGGCCGTAATATACGTTATATATTTCTGGCGCCCAACGTGGGGCTCACATTTGTTAAGCAAAGTGGGGCTTCCATTTGTTAAGGAACGGTATATAATTCGGGCCTTTGCCGAAAAGGACGTTATTTATTTTCCGAAGTAAGGTTTGTGGATTTAGGCGTTTGCTGAGAAGGAATCACGTATTTGGATGCTCGAGATGAGAGGGGCCGTTTTTGAGAGGACCATATTTTTTATTTCAGTTTGGAGCAGTTTGGATTTTTTTTTGTGTGTTATAGGAAAATATGGGTCTTATATTGATTGGTTGTATTCCTTTTGTTCCTAAACCCAACCCTAAAGAGTTCTCGTAATATGAAATTTAATTTATTTGTTTGAAAAGTTGATTGGATTACTTTCGCTATGTTATTCGTCGTTTATGTTGCTATGATCTGTTCGGTATTTGGACGACATATTGTACACATTGTTTAGATTTTGAGTTAGTCTCAGTTGATGAGCTAAATAGTTTTTTTGTTGTAAGAGTGAGTAAGTTACTGTGTCTGAGTTGTAGTAACATTGAGTGAGAGGACTCTAATGTATATCCCTGTGAAAAATTTTGTGTTGCATTGTATGGCAACAATTGTTGATAGAATTGTAATTGCAACATTGGTTATGTTGAATTATATTGGTGACAAGCCGAGTGACTCGGTTGTCAAATTGGTTCAGTGTCTGGTAGAGACATTTGTATTGGTGAGCCAGTTTAGGGCGAACCATTGAGATTCACACGGGATTCGCTTAGCGAAAAATTAGTTTCCTCATATTTACGGTATTAAGTACCGAGCTGGTTTATCCAGGAGAATCACTCAACGGTTTAGAATATTGGAGAAGAACAGTAGACTTGCTCCGCGATTTTTGTTGTACAATATTTGATTCCTGGTTAGGAAATATTTTGGACGTGACCTAGAGTACACGGGTCAGGACCGAATCAGATCTAGTAAGTTGAATATAGAGAAATTCACTGTTGTTCATGCGTTTGTCAGACTGTTTTTGAGTTAAGTAGGAATTGTCGTAGCGGACATGTCAGTTGGTTGTTGTTTTGAGAAATCCCGTATTTTTGGGTGAGATATTTGAGATAGCAAGTTAGAATTGCAGTTATTAGTGCGTTTGTGAATAACGCTTTGTATTTTTGAGTTGAAGTTAAGTACGTAGAAGTGAGTGTAGGCAGTTAGGTCGTGTGCTACGTTGTCAGTGGGTTTTCAGGCGTAGGCTTTCTTCGTGATGAATGTGTATATAGGCATGAAAGAATTAGCAGTTTACATGTTAGGAACTAGTTAGGAATTAGCAGTGTACATAGTTAGCAGATTAGATTAGGAAATAGTGGAACCAAACCTATCTTTTTGTAGGGCGCCGGCTGCCTGTAGCTTTCTGTAGCTTTTCCGCAGTAGGGCGACGTCCAACCTACTCCCCTCCTTGCCGTGTTGGCAATATTATCACCTCCATGGCCGGTTGGCGATAATACCCGTCCCTTCCCTGTCGACATCATCAACCCTTAATCGTTCCGCGGGTTCCACTATATAAGTTGTATATATAGTTAGAATGTAAATAGTTAAGGTTAGCAATTTGAGTGAATGAGTCGTGTACATGAATGCGGATTGTGAAAGATACGGGGTCTTTAGAGACCCGCGTCTCTTTTTTAAGCAAAGGGGGAGTTGTTACGGCCTATTCTAGCTGACAACACTGCTTATAAAACTACCTTAACGTGACCTACCTTAACGTACAAAAACTTATGCTATTCTCATTAAAGGATACAGTATTGTGTATTTGTGCGAAACAACTGACTAGCGTCCTGACAATCTACTTAAAAGTAGCCGTTCTTGCTACAGAAATATAAATTAACATCTGAATTCTCTTATTCTGTCAAAAACTTTTAGGTTATGTCATTTTGACACATGGGAATAATCACATTCTTTTGCATTTTGGAGTATGAATACTTCATTAGAACCTGGAAATTACAGACTATTAGCGTGTATTACGTATATAAGGAACATACTTACACTTGTAAAAAAATACAATGTTGACATTCGTGATTTTTTAACGCCGATAAGACAGAATGTTGTCATTTTTGATAACAGTCTGAGTCACGTGGTTTTGCCCACGTGAGTCTAGTGTCTATTAGACAGTTATAGTGGTGAAGGGGGGGCATATATAATGGAATGTTAAATGCCATTTTGTCTCTTCAATGTCGTAATTCAAGAAGTATAGAGGTTCCCTAAGGGGTTGAGACTCAGTAACACGTGCCAAATTTTATTCCACAAGTTTTTGTGAAATTATTGTGAAGATAATGCTGGTTACCTGTGGATTCGCTAAAGCGGAAAAGGCACGTGGTACATCATGTTTTGGAAATCCAAAACGCGACTTACGTCGGAATTAGGAGTTTTCTACCCCTAGATGGCAATTGAATTACGACGTTTAGCCACTAAAACACCGAGTGGCAACATGTAAGGGCTGTGGATTGAGCATAATTCTCGAGGGAGAATCCTGAGTCCGAGAAGATTTATTGTCCCCCCACATGTAAGGGTTGAAGAGCCGATTTTGGAGCGATCCGTGGAAGAAGTAGCGCGAAAATTATTGTATCATTGAGACCTGTTGCTACAGGGTGTTGCGAGAATTACTGTGTTTCAGCTAAGTATATTTTGGAAATGTTTTGAAAATTGGTAACAGAAGCGACTCTGCCCTATTAACGTATTGGAATTCCCGTTTGGGGATGTTTTTGTGATTCTTAACGTTAGTGGTGTAGGGCTGCGTCTGGTACACCCTTATGAGTTATGGCCATGATTATTAAGTGTGTGTTATTATTTGTACTGTATTATTAGCTGAAATGCATTGAGGTTTCTCAAGTTTTGTTGTATCTTGAGATATTTTTGAGTTATTGAGATGGTTTTGGATTTATTGAGTACGCTGTTGCGTGTACGGTTGGGCGTGTCGCCACCGTAATTATTTTTGGAGGTACAATAATTTTTGGTTCACGAATCGCTCATTTTAAATTGTTGCCGCGTAATGTAAATTCAGTCTGTCCGTAAAGTAATTCCCCTTGATAACTCGAGGTTGTGAATTAGTTCTCAAACACATGGGTTTAACCCCTCTTTGTGAATATTCCCTGGTCGGGTATTCGTGTTAACTGCTTTTTCACGTTATCAAGGGTCGGTCTTTGTATTTGATTTGGGTGGATTTAACGTTAGCTTCAGTCGGGCAGAACCTCAGCCACAAGCATTTCTTTTTTTTTTCATTATCATCATCGGCCAGGCCTCACCTAATTTTCTAAAAGATAGTTGTTTGTTTAAAGTTATATTTCCGTAGAGCCGTGTGGGTGGGGGTAGTACGTTAACTTTTTTTTCATCTCGTTAGAGATTTTTTTGTGGTAGCGTACTACGGGTTTTCAAGGGATTTGAGAGGGATATTGAGAGTCAGTCTCTTGGCCTCCTTGGATATTCTTATCACCGCGACTTCGAGGCCACTAGACTGGCTGGGTTTTTATTAAAGTTAAGGCGAGAGAGAATTGTAGTAAAAATTTAAATCGGGTTTTGAAGCGCTGGCTTCCCGATTCTAGACCTCTTCCGGATTTTTCCTAACGGTATTGCCAACCGGAATACCGTTAGGAAAAATATTTGGAAAAGTGATTTGAAGATAAATCGAAATTTAGCATCTAGTGATTTGAAAGTATGTAGCAAATCCAGTGAGAGTCGAAATTAAGATTGCGGTTATCTAATGTTTAGTTGTAATAATGAGATGTGAGAAGTCACGTCTCGTCCTTCTCGCTAATAAATTCAAAATAAGTCTCTTATTTTATTTATTTTTTTTTTGTTACATTGGTTGAATTAATTTTTAATTTATTTCTTTAACTTAAATTTTAAAATTATTGTTCTCTGTTATTTATGATATTTTCCTTTCGAAAAATAAATACTTATTCGTACTAAACTGTTCGAATTTGTTTGCACTCGTACCATCCAAGTGACTTGGTGAATAAAAGGTTAACCTTCTGAGGCGCCACAGCAAGCAAAAACCTGGGAAGTCAGTTTAACAGAAATGCGCAATTTTGAGGGAAAGAAGAGGGTGGATTATTATTTTATTATTTAGAAAATAGGGGTCAATTCCTCGAATATAACACCGATTTTAAGTTTGACATAAACGATGGGGTTGGTATTATTCATTTAAACTCGCCACACTTTGTTAAAGGGAGTGATTGGCGGCTAAGCGGTGGTGTTCTAGAAAATATATACAAACAACACAAAGCCTTACCTAAAATTTAGGCCGAAACACACCCGCGTTTCTTTATAATTAAACAATAAATAAATAAAGTCTTATCAATGCAGCTGAGCTAAGCGGCCATGTCATGCACTAATGCTATTCATCTATTATAAAACAGACTTTAGAATACACTTAAACATTTAAACTACACTCGGCGAGAATTCAAATGGCCGATCGATTAAATGAGAACCTATAACAACTTTTTAATATCTAGCAGCTAGTGTCTCATGAACTGTGTTATGCTGTTTTTCTGTATTTTTCCTGTATTTAATTCTGTTCACATAAATGTTTTTTTTTTTCATATGTATGTATTAATGTGTTATTTTGATATACGAAACTTAACAAGCCATCGGCTACAGTTGTGTGCCAGTGTTAAATAAATAAATAAATAAACTATATCCCCGTTTCACACAATTTTATGCTAATCATCAATAATGTATTTGAACTACTAGTACCAACGTACGTCTATAATTTTTAAACTGTTTGTTATATTGGAAAATATTGATATTTCTTTCTTAATCTCCGAAAGAATTACATTATTTGGTAGGAGTTAAGAACAGAACACTGGACGACTGCACATGCCTCACATCACACGTGATTTGTTCAATGTACGGTGACTCTAAGCAGGTGGCATTGTTAGTGTGGATGTCTTCAAACTAGGTTTTGTCATTAAACTAGAAGCAGTGTTGCCACCTGACCAGGTTTTGCGCTACGTGTCCGGGCAAAGCCCAAAAATGTCCGGAAATTTAGAAAATTTGGCAAAACATAATTGTTTATTTTTTAAAATACATTATTATTTTTTTAAATTTTATTTCCTTTTTTTCCATATTTTGCGTTGGCAGTAATGAATCCTATATGTTAATATTGAACCAATTGTATAGTAATCACTTGAGTGAGTTTTGAGCGTTCATTAGAGATCCTAATTTGTAATAAATTAAAAATTAAATGTGATGAATTTCGTAGTACAGTAATAGGCAATAAAAAGCTAATAATAAGTAATAAGTTCTGCGACTGTTTCTTTTCGTTGTTTAACAATAGCACGATTTTCTCTTTCTGTCACATTAATGTCAGATTGTTTTTCCAACAAATTTGGTAACAAATTTATTGTAGGTATAGCTGAAAATAATAGTTTAATTATATATAAAGCTTTATTAAATAAATTTAATTATTACCTGAAATTTTTAACCTTTTCGGTAAAATGTTCAGCACTTTGGCTTTTATAGCATCTTCAAAACCATCAGGTTTAAAATGTTTATCCTTTCTGTGGCATCTTCGTATCTATTCATTTTTAATTATTCTATCCCTTGGAAACGCGAAAAAAGATATTTGTTCTCCACTTTTTTTTAGCTTTCACAGAGTTAGACTTGCAAGTAGCAACACTACATACTGTTCCAGTCATTTTAACACTAATAACTTATCACTAACAAATAAACAATAATAATCCTAACTTAAAACATTATAACACACTAAGAAGAAATTAAAACCAGTAGAAAATCAAAAAATTAAACGATATTTTTACATTTATAGACAAAATTCAAACTTCACGTGTATATAACATATACAATAAACAAAGGCTGAGTACCGTTAGCATAGCGATGACGTATATTTACCCCCACCAGTTCAAGTTATGAGACAACAGGCGCTTTCCTTTTACCACTTTACTTAAGAAATCTAAGCTAAGCTAAGTTAATCTAAGTTGTAAGAGCGTTCCATTTATAAGACACTGGCTAAGATAAGCTAAGTTATTTCCTCCCCCCTTTCCCTTGCTAAGACATTTTACTAACTTCTTAGCTTAGCCAAGCATTTTAACTTGTAAAAGGAAAGCAGCTAACCTTTACTTTAATAATCTTGGATCACTGTCACCTTTTAAAATCACCGTGACTGAAAAAGAACGGTCACTAATCACGGCGTTCCATAAAAATCACCGTTTCGCTAATTTCTACAAAGTATGGGCCGTTTAAAGAAACACTCGTTCAAAAGTTTTTAGATGATAAACTGGCAACATCAAATTCTGATCATTCCTTGGACCAAAGATTAAAACTTTTGATTTCGCAGGGTTAATTATTAAGTTATGGTCTGTAGATGTGTTATGCAATGACTGAAGTTCTTCGATAATTTTTGAAATAGCAGCTAGGTGGTTATCAAAAAGAAACGAATAAAAGATTTGGGTATCATCTGCAAAATTATGAATTTCGCAATATTCAATATACCAAGAGAGATTAATAGTATAAATTATATAAAGTAAGGGTCCCAATATACTACCTTGAAGTACGCCTAAGTGGTGGAATAGTTTTTTTTAGAATTTACATTGTTAATTACTACAAATTGACTTCTGTTGGATAGGTAACTGGAAAAAAAAAATTAAGCACATCCTTACCAAGGCCAATGAAGTTTAAAATTGTCAGGAGGATTTAATGATTAATGCTATCAAAGTCTTTGGAAAAGTCGAGCAGGATTAATACCGCTAAGAATCCTGAGTCTATAGTGTAAAGTATATGTAGGCAGACATGTTGTCAAAGTAACAACGTACGTCAGATAATGAAAATAGAGACTTGTCAAATATTTAAATACAACATTATTTATTAATTATAACTTTATTTATGCATATACATAATACATGGTGTCAGAAGTGATCTTTTATTAAGTTATTTGGTAATAAGGAAAAATGGATACAATTTTTAGACCTCCAAACCCTCTAAATTTTGAAGGTAACCTGTCGGACAATTGGAAAACTTGGCTACTGCAATTTCACATATTTTTACGTGTAAGTGAGAAAGATAAAAGAGGAAATGATAAAATTAAAGTAACATATTTTTTAAATTTAATTGGAAATGAGGGTCTTAAAGTATTCAAAAGTTTCAAGTTGGATGAAGATGTTATTACTTTAAAAGAAGTTGAAGAAAAGTTTGCAGAATATTATGTCCCGAAAACAAACGTTGTCTATGAAAGATTCATATTTTTAACTATTAGAAAACATGATGGGCAAACTTTTAACAACTACTTAACAGAATTTAAAATTGCTGCTGCAAAGTGTAAATATGGGGAACAAAAAGAAAGTATTATGCGAGATCAAATTGTATTTGGCTTGACTGATAGAGCACTGCAAGAAAGATTATTAAGAATGTGTGATTTGAGTTTCGACAAAGTTGTCAAGTTATGCAGAGCAACTGAAGCTAGCCAGAAGAAAACCAAAGTAATAGGACAAGAAACCAACTGTCTTGAAGTCAAGAGTTATAAGGATTTTAAACAAAATAAAAACTTATATAAAAATGACAATGTCATTTTAAATTGTAATTTTTGTGGTTGTGATCACAAAATAAGAAGTTGTCCAGCTTTTGAAAAAAAATGTACCATATGTTGGAAAAAAGGACATTTTGCAAAGATGTGTAAGAACAAGAAAAAACATATTCGCCAAATAAGTGAAGAGCCAACTGACGAGCTTTGCGATGATCCCAATGATCATAACAATTGCGAAATTTTATAAATAGCGTGAAAGATATTTAAAAAAAGAATATTTCATGGTATGAGGAAATAATATTCCAAGCTGGAAATAAAGTCAATTTTAAGTTGGATACTGGTGCAGAAATAAGTATTTTGCCAATTCAAATATTAAAAAAAAATAAACAAATATGTTCATTTAGAAAAAACGCATGTCACATTGGTTACATATGGATCCAAACTTAAATTCAAGCCATTAGGAAAAATAAATCTGTTCTGTAAAACAAAGAGAGGAGATGTTGCATTTATAAATTTTATGGTAACTGATTTCAGTTCTGTACCCATTTTGGGATTAGAAGATTGTTTAAAATTGAAGTTAATTAAACGAGTGGACTCTCTAATTCAAGCAACAGATATTGTAAAGCAGTTTCCCGATGTTTTTGAAGGATTAGGTAAGTTTTCTGGAAATTTTCATATTACTGTAAAGCCAGAAATTCAACCAGTAGTTAATCCACCTAGAAGAATACCTTTGAGCCTTGTAGACAAATTAACTACAACATTAAAAGATCTCGAAAAAAGAAAAATTATTTCAAAAGTTGATTAACCTACAGACTGGGTCAATAGTCTAATTATAGTAAATAAACCAAATGGTGACCTGCGAATTTGTTTAGATCCCCGTAATCTTAACATGGCTATAAAACGCGAACACTACTTAATTCCGAAACCTGAAGATATCGTTGCTAAATTGTCAGGAAAGTCTTATTTCACTGTCTTAGATATGAAGGATGGATTCTGGCATGTTCAATTAGATGAAGAGAGTGCTGATCTCTACACTTTTAACACTCCCATTGGTAGATATAGGTTTGAAAGACTTCCATTTGGAATTTCTTGTCCTCCAGAAGTTTTTCAAAAGAAAAATGTTCAAGTATTCGGTGATTTACCTGGCGTTGAAGTATATTTTGATGACATTATTGTTAGTGGCAACACAGAAGAAGAACATGATAGAAATTTGCTACAATTAATTAATAAAGCTAAAGAATATGGTATAAAATTTAATAAAATAAAATTCAATACAAACTTACTGAAGTGCGATACTGTGGAAATATTATTTTAAAAGATAAAGTTGAAATTGACGATAAATACATTGAAGCTGTAAAGAATATAGATTATCCCAAAGATAAGAAAGATTTATTAAGATTTTTAGGGTTTGTGAAGTACTTGGGCAAATTTATACCAAATTTGTCGCAAATACCTGTGTAGTTATTTGCACCGTTGAGAGAATTGAGAAAGAACGATGTTATTTTTGAGTTTAACCAGACTCATAAAAAAGTTGTTGATAATATAAGAAAGCTAGTGACTAGTCGACCTGTTTTACATATATTTAACAGTGAACTTCCAGTAACCATTCAAACAAATGCTTCAAAAGATGGTCATGGTGCGTGTCTATTACAGAATGGCAACCCAATCGCATTTTCGTCCAGAAGTTTTACTTCAGCAGAAGTTAACTATGCTCAAATTGAAAAGGAAATGCTTGCCATACAGTTTGCATTAGACAAATTTCAGTATTATATTTATGGCAGACATGTAACAATTCAATCGGATCATAAACCCCTCGAAACAATTTTTAAAAAGGGCGTAAATGAAATATCTGCCCGTTTACAAAGAATAAGTTTAAAAACCTTAAAATATTTATTTACAATTACTTATAAAAAAGGCAAAGAAATGTTTGTTGCAGACTACTTGTCAATAGCATTTTTGAAAGATGATGTTCAAAATTCAGAAGACTGGGAAGAAGTTGTTCATGCACTAGTTCGATTTATTCCGATGACAGATGAGAAAAGAAAACTATTCAAAAAAGAAACTAGAACTGATAAAAAATTATCACTTATTTTGAAATATTACCAAGAAGGTTGGCCAACATATGTAGACAAAGAAATTAAAGAATTTTGAAATCTTAAAAATAGCTTATTTGTGAAAGATGGTCTAGTTTTTCTTAATAATAATTTGGTAGTTCCAACATCGCTACAAAAATATGCAGGGTGTTTGTTTGAAACGGGGCAGATATTTTGTTTCTTTTTTTATTGTTTTCAAAGCTTGCTACGTTCAACTTTGTAAAACTTATGTTGATTATTATTTTGTAAATAAATGGTCGCCATTTTGAAATGGTTAACATAAAAATATGATTTTATGGTGTCATTGTAAAGCTAATTTAATGTACTTTTAGGAAAAAAATATAAAATTAGCAATTCCCTATGCTAGATCAAAAGTTGATAATTTCCGGTGAAACCGGAAATGCCTCAGAATTCTTATAGTAACCTTTAGATGGGCCTTTCTGTCTAGTTTAACTTTTGTTCTGAAGATTTTTGTATCTTTACAAATAAAGGAGATTTTCGGGGTGCCCCGTTTCAAACAAACACCCTGTATATTAAATTTGTTACATGAAAATCATTTTGGTATTTGTAAAACAAAAGCTCGAGCTAGAGATATTATTTTTTGGCCAGGAATGACAAAAGACATGGAAAATTATATAAAAACATGTAATTAGTGCGAAAAATATTCCAACAGAAATCCAAAGGAACCACTTCTACAACCGGTACCTAGGTACATAATCGTCCGTGGTCAAGAGTTTCAAGTGACATATTAACTTATGGTGGTTCAGACTATATGGTAGTTTATGATTCGTTCACTAAATGGTTGGAACTTAAAAAATTAAAATATAAAAATTCTGAGGAAATTATTACCATGTTCAAAGAGATATTCTCAAGGCAGGGAGTTCCTGATGTATTTTATTCAGATAACATGCCTTTTTCAAGTAAATTGTTTTTAGATTTTGCAAAAAATTGGAATTTTAAAACTGTGCCATCTAGTCTTGGCTACTCTCAATCAAATGGGTTAGCAGAAAAGGCTGTCTCTATTGCTGAAAATATCTTGAGAAAAGGATGTGATATGCATTCGGCCCTTTTAGAATATCGTAATACTCCAATTACGACAATTGGTCTTTCGCCAAGTCAAATGATTAATAATAGAAAACTGAGAGATAAACTTCCAGTTGTAAGTTGTCAATTACAACCAAAGAAAACATCTATTAAAAATATTAGAACAAAATTAAAAAATAATCAATTAATTCAAAAAATATATTATGATGGAAATGCACAGAATTTCAAACCTGTGACATCAAAAAATATATTAATAAGGGAAGAAAATAAAAATTATTGGAAACCTGGAAAAATAATAGCACAGTATGATGCACCACGATCATATGTAGTCCAAAACAAAGAAGGCATAAGAAGAAATAGAAAGCATATTAAACAATCTTACAATCAATTTATTGCAGGTGAAAAATATGAAGAATCAAATAGAAATAAGGCAGACAAAACAAATGCAGAGAATATTAAAAATAGACTGCGAAAAGAAATTAAAATCCAAATAGATATGGATTTTCATAAGTGCATGTTATATAATTGTTATTTTTTATTCTTTATTCTGTAATTTATGTTTTGTTACATTCATCTAAAAAAAAAAAGTGTAAAAATGTAAAGTATATTTAGGCAGACATGTTGTCAAGGTAACAACGTATGTCAGATAATAAAAATAGAGACGTGTCAAATATTTAAATACAACATTATTTATTAATTATAACTTTATTTATGCATATACATAATACATATAGCACGTAGAATTTTGTCAGTAATATGCGCAAGTGCAGTTGTACAGCTAAAATTAAGCCTGACTGAAATGGTGGTAGGAAGTTGTTATTTACGTAATTACGTAGATGTTTGTCAATATTTTTTTTCTAAACTTTTGATAGGGTAGGTAGAATGCTTATAGGTTGTAGATCTTTATGGGATGTAGGCTGATTTAATTTAGGTATACATTCTGTCAGGAAAGTGGCGGGAATCGTTAAATAAAGCACTCAATTTTCATTTAATCATCAAAATTTAATTTGTCGCCTTTAAAGTAGGCCCCATTTGATTAAACACACATTTTCCAGCGTTTTTTCCAGTTTTCGAAACACCTTATACAGGCGATTTCCGGGATAGCTTTCAGCTCATTCCACGATTTTTTTTATGGCCTCAATCGACTCAAAATGGGTTCCACGTTGCGGCAATTTTAATTTCGGAAATAAAAAGAAGTCACACGGGGCCAAATCTGTTGAATACGGTGGTTGCTCGATGGTATTTGTCCCGTTTCTGGCCTTAAATTCAGTCACAATTGCTGCTCTATGCGATGGTGCATTATCATCATGTAAAATCCACGAATTGTTCTTCCAAATCACGTGAAATCTCTCTTAAAGTTAGAACGCCGATTATCGAGCACAATTTCCTTTACTTTTTCGATGTTTTCGTCGGTTGAAGCGGTCGAAGGCCGTCCGGAACGTGGTTTGTCTTCGACGATCTCTCGACCGTTTTTAAACGCTTTGCACCATTCGTACGCCCGTGTTTTTGATAAAGCTGATTCACCATAACACTTTTCCAACATTTTTAATGAGTCGGCACATAATTCTATTCGCAACACAAAATTTAAGGCAAACTCTTTGTTCAATAGTTTTGTTCATTGTAAAAATCGTAACGCACTACTGAAGTGTGTTAACTAAAACAGCCGATGTAATCAAACTGGTTGACAGATGGCGCTCATGTTTGACACAGTAATTAGGGACAGTGCTGCAATCTTATGAATATTATTAGCACAGGCTTTTTAAATAACAAATTCCCGCTACTTTTTTGACAGAGTAGTAGGTTTGACATAGGCCATTTTCCACGCTGCAGGGAAAACGTTATTCAACACGCAAAAATTAATAATACGGGTGATAAAGGGTATTAATTATGGGCAACAGAAGTTAATCATAATAATATTAATTTTATCACAACCACTACCCAAAGATTTAATTGAAGTTAAAAAATAAGACACTACATTGTCAGTGACCGTAAAAAAAGAAAATTTGTCATTATATAAGCAGGAAGGGTGAAGATGATTATTATAAAAGTGCAAAATATCTTGGTTAGGTGGCACAATGACGACTTAGAAAGAATACTCCATCTAGCCGAAAAAAGCATATCAAAAATATAAACAAATAGAGACTGGAGTATGTTCTATCTTCATAGTTCGATAGTTTTAGTCAAGGATGGGTAGTTGTGAGATGTGGAGTCGTGCGACGGAAAACCCATCGACTCCTGATTCCTAAATTCAATTTTTATCAAGGATAAGGACAAACCAAAAAGGAAAAAAAAATAACGATATTACCGGATTTTTTTAAGGAACGGAAACATTTTGTTTTTATGTTCAAAAACGAAAACGAAATTGAAAATATTCAATATAATGGGTGTTTTTTTTAGAGGTATAGAACTTTAAATTGCAATAAAACAACGATGGATTATTCGATTGACATGAATTTTTTTTTATTCGAAAGATAATCTTGTGGCATTACATTTTAAATATGATTTCTGGCATATGACCGCTACGGCTGGCTCGGATGTAGTCCAATCTGGACGTCCAATTTTCGATGACTTTTTCCAACATTTGTGGCCGTATATCGGCAATAACACGGCGAATGTTGTCTTCCAAATGGTCAAGCGTTTGTGGCTTATCCGCATAGACCAATGACTTTACATAGCCCCACAGAAAGTAGTCCAGCGGTGTTAAGTCACAAGATCTTGGAGGCCAATTCACAGGTCCAAAACGTGAAATTAGGCGGTCACCAAACGTGTCTTTCAATAAATCGATTGTGGCACGAGCTGTGTGACATGTTGCGCCGTCTTGTTGGAACCACAGCTCCTGGACATCATGGCTGTTCAATTCAGGAATGAAAAAGTTAGTAATCATGGCTCTATACCGATCACCATTGACTGTAACGTTCTGGCCATCATCGTTTTTGAAGAAGTACGGTAGCTTCTTCTGTACGCACCGTACGGCGTCTCTGGGGATGCGAGTTATCAATAAGAGTAAACGTGGTGCGAAAACGTTCCATGGTTAATCGAATTAACTGCTCTGATGGACGATTTTGTCGACGATAAAATGGACGTAGTGCGCGATACGTATTCCGCACAGAACCATTATTTTCGAAATAAAATTGCACTATTTGCAAGCGTTGTTCAGGCGTGAGTCATGATGAATTGCCAAACCAAACTGAGAATAAATCACTTGACAGCTGTTAAATCGGTCGCCATCTTGAACAGTAATGCCAACTTAAAGTTCTATACCTCTAAAAAAAACACCCGTTAGATTATTGCAGTAAAATTGTTTGTTTTTACACATGCCCATTTTTATCTTTTTATGTATTCTCTGTTTTCTAATGTTTAAGAGGAATCAAACGGGATTTTTATTTTATCTATAGTGCGTTCGAAGGTGAGTTTGCAGTATAGCTCTTATGGCAAATGGGAGCGGTGTTGCCAAATGTTGTAAAAGTGTCAAATGTGTCAATTATAATAATATAAAAAACTCGTATTATTTACAAAAATCAACTCTTATAAAACTCAAAATAACACTCAACAAAAACAAATGGCCATTTGTAGAATTCTGCGTCTTCACAGATCAGCGCGTTTTAGAGCTGGCAACGTCGACTAGCAAGAAAAGGATAGCGTCATTCTGTAAACCCATTAGAGAGTATGAAAAAGAACTACTCCATATGCCCTGTACTGCAAACTCACCTTCGAACGCACTATAGTTGAAATTAGCACCGTTATTATTTCATGTTGGCACTAAACATGAAACAAGTTTCACGTTATACAAAAAAAAAAAAAAATAAAATAAAATAAAAACAATCTGGAAACACAAAAAGATCACAAAAACTTATTAACATTTTTGGATATATTTGATATGAACCCTTCTGTTCCTGAAAATAACAGTAATGTACCAACAGAAGTTCCAGAGTTCTCACTACACGAAAACACGGAGGCAGTTCCTGAATCTCCGGCTCTTGAAAATATGGAAAATTCAAGAAACCACAGCACCGAAATCAACGTGGAAAACCATGAAGAACAGTCACGTGACGCAAGAACGTTATGTCGAACTACCAGACCTTCTGTTCCTCCAGTTCGGCTAATGTACCACTCAAAAGGGGAGGTGTTAGATAGAAGATCAAGATCTCGGCACCACTGACACGTATCTATAGAAATATAGTATTCTATGTATCTATGGAAATGATATTTAATGTGTAGTGAATTGTCAAATGTATAAAATACATAAAGATTTGATTGAATATTTATTTAGTGTTCTGCAGAGGACATATATATTTTTTTAATAGCATTTCTTCCCCATCAGTATTCTTTTTTAACAATCTTTGTGTTAATAGACAAAAACTCAAGATGCAATGAAAATGATATTTTATAATTACCTACAGCTCACCGCTACCTAAATATAAGTAGGATTTACGAGTGAAGGGAGCCGGGAATTAGAATCGGGAGTCAGAGTCGGGAGTCGTGCTCGATTTTCAAAAATACCTACTCGGAGCCGAGACATTTTTTTATTAAAACCAAAAATAACACAAATATATATAAGGGCACATTGTAAATATTTTAAGGTCCGGGTAGTGGGTAAAATATCTGTTTCAAATCCGATAGATGTAGCTAGGAGCATCGAGGTCAAATGGGAGTGTCTATATTTCATTCAAGTACATCAACCAATAAGAGTAATATTACGTAACAATAGAATATTTTAAAATATCTGTTGTGATATTTGTTTGTTTTGAAAAGATGGCAACTCTATTTCTATATTGCTTGCATCTAAGCTGGATGCTACTGAGTAGTTGATTGTATCTGGTAAAACAAATGAAAAAGATGATTATAAACCTTTACTTCAAAGATTGCAAGTCAAGATCGATAGAATATAATACAGTAAATAAATATTAAATGAATTGGCCTATAAATAAAATAAACAATGTATTTGAAATTCTCTTATCTTGTTGCTCATAATAAAAAGCAATTGTTGACGGTTGTAAATGACGAAGTAATTACGGCTGTTGAAGTTTTCAAATATAAATATTTTTCTATGCATAAGGTAACTGTGAGAGACCACATGTTTCTTATAAATAACAAACAATCCGAAATAAAATTAGTAATAATCTATACATCAAATGTTGCTTCTCATTTTTACTTATCTAATAGAATATTTTTAATTGAAGAAAAAATTGTAAAAATGTTATCGCTCAATTACATAATAATAGATATTAGAGATTAATGTTCTCTAATTTTTTAAATATATTAGTGAGTTTCAAATATTTTTTCTTGTAGAAATGTTCATTTTTTTAATTTATTTTTTTGTAAACCCGTATATTCAAATAATACATCAATACTTTTTTCGACTGATTACCTATTCATAGGTTAGAACTTTCGTTGAAAACTATTGTACTTGTTGATAATGTAATGCCCCTTTGTACACGTGTTCTTCACGTAAATGATGTTTTCTATAAGAAACTCTTGAGAACTTTACGGTTATGATAAGATAGTAGTTACCGCAAGAAATGTGCCACAAACCCCTTCAATCAGTGTAAAATATGATTCATGTTTACATTCTAGAAGAAATATCCATTCGACAACACTGGCAATATATTTGATGTAAAAATGTCATAATTTTTTAATAAAAGATGTACCTATAAAATTAAAAAACGCTTATTTTCTATTCAAGGATTTTTGTAATAAGATGAATTTCTGGGGGCTATGGTGTCGCTACGTACATATAAATTTAAAATATCTCACTTATAATTTACACAGCTAACAACAAAAATGTAGGTATATTTATACAAAAAAGTTTATAATGAAGAAAAGATTCTTTTTTTAAAAACCGTACGAAGTACGGGTTCTTAGTTCTTAGTACATAAATAATATTGTGCATAACAATAATTGGAATTCATTACAATTAATAAAAATTCTAAAAATATATTAAATTCGATTAAACTTTATTTAGCATTTGCTAAATGAACAATAAATAATACAATGTAAATCCACTTAGGTATAGATTTCATATAAAATGTTTAAAAATAATTCTGAACAAATTATAATCAATCTTATTATAAAATATGCAGTTACAACGTCCAATTAATAGTAAAAAAAAAAATTTTTATTTTTTTTTTCTAAGTAACTGTTTTTTAATTTCAATTTAAATTGTCTTATTCTACCTATTTCTCTTATACTATCAGGTAACTTATTATAACTTATAACTACCTGAAAACATAAATAATTCTGTGCTGCTGTAGTATTTTTGAGATCAAATATAAAAGAATTTTTATTTCGTGTATTATAATTATAATAATTGAATGCTTTTATAATGCTGGTATAATATTTTAGTACTAAACCAAGATTTATCTTATGAATAAAAAATAATAAATTAATTAATTACTATATATCTAATTAATTTCATTTAAAATTGTAAAATAAATCTAAATAAACTAATAATGAATGAAACTATAAATAAAATTTCAGAAAATCAGTATTTCAATATCCTTCCCGATGTTTGGAATTGTAAGAAAAAATATAGAGAGGTTTACATCAATGAATTAAAAAAGGATGGTAAACTAGTAGGCGGTTACTATATACTACAGTGGGCGGTTACCACGTACAAAAATTCTGGCTTCACTAAACATCGGTCGCAGCACCATCTGTAGTACAAACTCGAACTAAAATATAACATTGGCAAGATAGAAACTATGAGTTTCTTATACATTATTCGAATATAAAATAAACAATCATATGGAAAAAAATATTGACGTATTGTTTGAACATTTCTCCATCTAGACATCTAAATTTAAGAGTTATTTGAAGCTCACAAATATGTTTAAAAAAATACAGAAACTTGTTGCCTCATGCTTATAATTAAGTTATTGAGCCATAGAATTTTTATTACAAATTTGTTTGAAATTAAAAATATCCTATTAGATAGAGAAAAAATCGCTGAAAATTTTGATGTATAATTAGTACTAATTTTGTTTCAGGTATGTTAGTCTTGTATAGAAAACTAAAAATCTATAGGGTTGTGCGCCGCCTTAAGACAATTCCTAGCACAACATATTATATAATATTCGCTTATTTCTGTTGCTTTCCACCAATCAGCAATTGCCATTACAATCAGCAATTGACATATGAGTGACTTTGTTGCTCTCGTGTACACTTGGAACTCTTCGCATGCCACGTACAGACTTGATGTTCTGTGCTTGAGGTCTTGCTATATTTTCGGAATGTTGTTAGTTGGTGAAAAATAATATGTACTAGACATTATGAATGACTAAAAACTAATGTAAAGATACCGTATTTCGATCAGCTGAGATTAAATTAAATTTTTTTAAGCATTATTACTATTATTCAGTGCTAAAACTCTTTTAATTTAAATTTGGTGAATATTTAGGGAGTTAAGAGAGTAAAAGTCAAAAATCAAAATATTTAAGTATCTCTTTTATAATGAACTTAATAGCAAAAAGTATGACAAAACTTGTTTATAATAATTTTAAAAAAAAATAATATTCCTTTTAAATATTTGGGCATTATGATAGACAACAAATTAAAATTTAGTGAACACGTAGATTATATTTGTAAAAATTTCTAAAAAGATAGGTTTTTTAAACAGATGTGGTAAGCATTTATCGTACTGGGCTCGTAAAACTGTATTTAACACAATCATTTTACCGCACTTTAATTTTGCGGGAACTATATTATATTTGGCAAATTCAGGGGAATTAAAAAGATTGCATTTTTTACAAAATAGAGGCATGCGAACCATATTAAAATGTAACAAATACACGCATATAAAAACAATGTTAAATAAATTAGGGTGGTTAGAAGCTGAAAATCTATTAGAAATTAATTCATTAATTTTTATTCATAAGATCAAACTTGGGTTAGTACCAAAATATTTCAATAATGTTTTAAAAGTTTTCAAAGATATACATAGTTATAATACTAGAAATAAAAATTCTTTTGCATTGGAGCATAAAAACAGTAAAGCAGCACAGAATTCGTTATTTTTTAAGGTAGTTATAATTTATAATAAGTTACCAGATAGTATAAGAGAAGTAGCTAATATAAGACAATTTAAATTGAAATTAAAAAAATATTATTTAGAAAAATAAGTAAATGTTTTATTTTTATTTGTTATTTGAATGTTTTGTTAAAACTATATACTTTAGATTAAGTGTGAAATATTAATATTAATTGTTTAGATTTACTTTAAAATATATTATATGAAATTATATTTACCTAGTACCTATTAATATTTGTTTATGTAGCAAAATAATGCTAAATAAAGTCTAATCTAATCTAAACTTATATTCAATAAAAATATAATTTTTTTCCAACTATTTACAAAACTTGGAATAATATTTTTAATGTATTTTATTATTTTATTACTTGAAGGTCGAAGCGCCGGGCCCTTACAGGCGCGGGGCCTGGGGCAGGTGCCCCACTTGCCACAGCCCAGGGGCGGCCCTTATTCAATATCTTAGGGTAATATTATATATATATATATATATATATATATATATATATATATATATATATATATATATATATATATATATATATATAATTAACAATGGCTGCTGGTATATAAGAGCTGGAGTACCCCCTAAAATTAAATGAGTTACTTAATCTTTAATTAAAAACCGTCATTACTGTCGTGAATCGTGTGTAAAACCAAATATTCTGTTGTTTCTGGACTCGGATTCGTCGAATATTTGGGTAATTACTCGGACTCGAGTCCCGAGTCCGAGTCCTCGAGTCCCGAGTCCGAGTCCTCGAGTCCCGAGTCTCTAATACTCGAAGAGTCCACGTTTTTAAAATTAAGTAAAAACCAGTAAATTCAGAAGGTGCTTTCAAGAAACGTTTTGATACATTTCTAGGTTTATGTTATATTTATTGTTTTGAATTATACATATTGCTACGGACATTAACGGAGGCTCAACTCCACTAATCAAATCAAATCTTCGCTAATCAAATTGGGGTACATTTTTTGTTTAAACCACTTGAACGTTATCAACTTATTAAATTCAACTTATTGTTTTTATACAATATTCGATGTATATACAATTAACAGCTGTGTCAGCTGAATCTAGCGCTCGCCGATATGTCGACTGCCGGCGCCGAGAAAACCACGCAATTTTAATCTGCAACGTAGCAAAATAAACGATCAAAAGTCTACAAGAACTTAGTATTGCTGTAGTCTTGAAGTGTGTTAAATGTTAGCAGTAGCGCACCCAAGAATTTTTGTTGGGGGGGGGGGGGGGGGCGAATGACAAAATTATATAAATTATGAGGATTAAGGATCAAGTCATGACCTAAAAAAAAAAAAAGGTCCTCACTTCTAAAATACAAGTGACGACCTAAAAAAGAAAAAGGTCATCATCTCTATTTTTAATATTTTCTAGTATGTTTTTATTTTTATTTCCTTCTTTCTTAGGGGGGGCCGGGGCCAACTGGGTGCGACACTGAATGTTAGTGTCCTCAAAACTTGATTAGAAAATTTAATCATTCTATTTTTTGCTCGTAAGACTGTAAAAATAAACGTTTTTTAAACTACAAAATTTGGTTTTGAAATTTATATACTACGTGACAACTATTATAATTGTCGAAGCTATTTTATGTATAAAAGGTAATTAGTAATATTATCAATGTCAAATGGTTATAAATTCTATTTATTTTTCTGCTCTGTTCAGAAACAATGTCACAAAATAAATCATCAAAAGCCTGGGAATACTTCACTCAATCGAAGAACAAAAAAGCTGAGTGTAATATATGTAAAACAAATATAACTATGGTTGATTCAAGCACAACATCGTTATTCGAGCACCTTAAAACTCATTATAATATTAATCTAAATTTGGAAAAACGTAAACTGGAAGCTGATTCTGAAGTTGGATGTTCATTAAAAAAACCAAAGACTATGATAGATTTTGTAATACGTAGAAGTTTAGAAGAAATTGTTTCGAAATTGGTAGCAGTAGATGGAATTTCAATAAGAGCAATTACTAGATCGGAATTTATACGAGAATCTATTGCAAAACGTGGATTTAAATTGCCAAAAAAATTAAACGGATGTAATGAAATTAATACACGACCATTTTCAAGCAATGAAAAATCAAATGATTTGTGAGTTGTCAGAAAAAAATAAAAATAACGTAAGATTTAGCTTGACACTCGATGAATGGACCAGCTCCCCAACGAAAAACTACGTCAATGTAATTCTCCACAGCGCTCCAAATGAAGAACCATACAATCTTGGTCTAGTTCGTATATTTGGATCGTGTACAGCAACACAATTACTTGAAGTGGTTATTCACCATTCGGCTCCGTTTGAAGTAAATTATGAGCAACACATTGTTGGCACAACAGGAGATGGTGCTTCTTTGATGGTGAAATTTGGAAAGGAGTGCCCAACACTTTATCAATTGTGCCTCAATCATGGAGTACATCTTGGAGTATGCGATACTTTATATAAGAAGAAATCAAACGATTCGTTGTCCAACCACCGTGGTGACAACACGTCCGTTACCTCGTCTAGGCCTGTTAGTGCTACACGTGCGGTAAAACAGTAGTTAAATCGCTCAAGTTTTAGAATATATATATAAATATTTTTTTTTTAAACGAATAATATCACATAGACTATAATAAAACATAGTGCCATAGAGGGTCCACAAGATGGACCAGAAGGGCCCTGGGCCTCCGCCTCCGCCAGGACCAGCAGGTAGGCCTAGCAATACGTCATTTAAATCACTCCTAAAATACAGTGAAGAAGACTCCGGTCCTTTCACGGTATACCTTCAACCCTTTCCTAATGCTGAAAATACTAATCTATCAAATGTCCACCCCCTTGTCATCGGGAAACTGTTACACTCCCATAAAATTGAGCATATCAAGTCAGTATCAAAACTAGGCAAAAAGAGATTGGGCATAACCTTTTTTAATTTCAATTCAGCCAACTCCTTTACCGAGAATCCAGTCCTAAATTCACAATATGAAATTTTCATCCCTACATACCTAGTCGCTTGTCAGGGTATCATACGGGGAGTAGATACCGCAGTAACAGACGAAGAACTGTTACAAAATTTAAACTGTGGGAGGAAAATATTGTCAGTCCGTCGTCTGAACCGAAAAACTAGTGCCCCCGGTGTTCCCCCCGCCCCCCAGAGTATACACCTACACAGACCGCAGTTGTCACAGGTTTCTGTTTATGTATTACCGGTCTTACGTTGTTTTAACTGCTTAAGGACACACCGCTAAATAATGTAAAAGCGCGGAGAGATGCGCTAATTGTGGAGGCTCACACAACCAACGTGAGTGTACCAATGCTGTCAAATGCATACACTGCGACTCCACCACGCATAATGCTCTCAATGCTGACTGTCCCGAATTACAACGACAGAAGAAAATAAAAGAGTGTATGGCTAGTAGAAATTACTCCTTCAATGAGGCCGCTTCATTATTTCCTCCGATTAAAAACCCAGCTTCCATAACCTCGGCACCCGCCGCTCCAGTACGCTTATCCCAACACTTCCCCAGCATTGACCTCACCTATCAACCTGTCAGTCACCAACGAACTAGCCCTCATACAAACACTCCCTCCTATTCTTACATCACTAGCACTCCCAAAAAACGTAAAACTCAGTCTCCTCCCTCCTCCCCATTTCTAGGTTTTGACCGTGAAGCCCATAAGCAACTGCTTATAGCTCCAAATGGACACCTCCCCAGCACCTCGGGCATCTCACCCTCCTCTTGCAACAACCCAAGCCCTGCCAAAGTTCCTGAACACGCAGTCATCACTGATAAACTCTCAATTAATCCAAAAGACCTCGCAACACTTCAAACCCTCTTGCAACCCCTCCCGCAAGGAGAAACTATTCTCGCCCTCCGATATAGTATCCTACTCCAAGCTTTTACCAACTCCTCATCTCCCACCCCATCGACAACATGTTTAGATACTTCCAATGGAACATTAGGAGTATAAACAGTAACAAAACTGATCTTTTCTTACTCCTCGATTCCCTGAATATCGACATCGCTGCGATCTCGGAGACGTGGCTGCTGCCAGACGACATCTGTCGTGTCCGCGGGTACTCCCTACTCCAACATGACAGGGCCGATGGCTATGGCGGTGCGGCCATCGTGATTCGTAACGGCATCGACTACCAACACATCCCAATTATAGCTGCTAAAGTCCATAATGTCACCTTTATCTCATTATACATCCCTCCTGATAGCACTGTATCCTACGCCCAAATGTGTTTCTTAATACGGCAATTCAACCCACCCTACCTTTTGTGTGGCGACTTCAACGCCCATGGCGTGCGATGGGGCGGCCACCTCACCTTCCTCTCGGCCGAATAGTTGAGGACGTCGTAGACCACTTTGACCTATGCGTCCTCAACGACGGCAAACCCACCAGACTGAATGAAAAACCCCTGGGAAACCCCCGAGCATTGTGGATCTCACGATCACCTCCCCTTCCATAGCTCCGTTCACTATATGCGAGACCCTTTCTGACACCCATGGCAGTGACCACTACCCAGTATATATCCACGCGGATATAGGGCCGGCTCCCAGCATTCGTTCCTTCTCCACCACCAATATTATCCCGTGAAATAAACATCCCGTTCCTTTCAGCGCCCTTCACAATCCACGAACTCACCAACGTACCTAACTTAGGTAAGCACTCCTGCCCAGGTCCGGACTCCATAGCCTACCTCCATCTTAGACACCTGCCTAGTAATCTTAAAGAAATCCTACTATCCCTTATAAATAAAACCCTATCTGGTCAAGATATCCCATCAGCTTGGAGAATTTCACATGTAGTCCCTATCCTAAAACCTAATAAAGACCCCTCTTTGGCCTCTTCCTACCGTCCTATAGCCCTCACATCATGCTGTTTAAAAACAGCTGAACGATTAATTAAGAATAGGCTCGATTGGTGGCTAGAACATAAATGCCTGCTCCCCGACACCCAGTATGGTTTCCGCAAAGGTAAATCCAACCACAAACTGCTCCGCCAAACTGTCCATAGATATCCACAATTCCTTCTGTAAGCAAGAATTCCTCATAGCCTTATTCCTAGACATCCATGCTGCTTTTGATAATGTTGACTTTAATATCCTACAATACACACTAGAATCCTTCAAAATCCCACCAAACCTAAACCAACTTATCCTGAATCTTATTGGTCGCAAATCTATATACATCCGACACAAAAACTCACTCCATGGTCCTCGCACCTCCTTTAAAGGCCTGCTGCAAGGCTCGATTCTAAGTCCCCTTCTATTTAATATATATACTGCCTCCCTACATCAGTCCTTGAACACTCTTAAAATCAAGTGCATCCAGTATGCAGATGACTTTGTCATTTACCTATCCTGCCCCAAACTGCTTCCCGCCATCGATTCAGTTAACCAAGCCCTCGCTCTAATTAACTCGTGGCTTCAGGAGCACAACCTCTCCCTTTCTCCCTCTAAAAGTAAGGCCATGATATTTACAAAACGTCGTACGCCAGTTCCCCTTCCCCCAGTCCTACTAAATAATCAACCTGTGCCCTACACATCTTCCTAAGTGTATCTAGGTATTTCCTTTGATCGTAAACTAACCTGGCAACCCCAACTCAACCTAATTGCATCAAAGTCCCGGAGTGTCCTAAATATTCTTCGGGCCCTTACCAAAACTTGGTGGGGCGGTCATCCTCAGACTATGCTCTTGATTTATCGCGCCCTACTACGATCCATCCTCGATTACTCCTGTACGATAATGTCACCACTCACCAAAACTAGATACACATTCCTCAAACGCATCCAATATCAAGGTCTCAGACTTTGCCTGGGGGCCATGAGATCCACTCCCACGAACGCTTTGTTGGCCGAAGCCTCAGAACCACTCCTCACAATCAGGTCCCAGTACCTATCTTCCCGTTTTATCCTACAACAGCTCTCCATACACAATAATCCATTTATCCGTTCACTTAATGAACTAAAAGCAAACTTTGACTCCCTAAGATATTGCCGCAATAAACCCAAACCCTTGCTTTGCACCCAGTATAATAACCTTCAGCCTGAAATCCGCCACATAAACAAACTTCGCACCCTCCCCTGCTACCTCACCCCTTACCACACTCAAATCATTCCCCTCCCTATTTCCACAAATATAGGCCTTGACAAAGGTAAAAGCAACCTCCAAACATTCTTCCTATCTATTATGCAGAAGTCCTACCCTCAGTATACTCTTATTTATACAGACGCATCCATATCTTCCCAATCCACCGGCTACGGCATTCATGTCCCTTCCCATAACATTAACATATCCCGAAAGCTCCCTTCTATAATGCACATCATGTCCGCTGAGCAGTAGGCTATTATACATGTTCTTTCCCTCATTCCAACCCTTAACCGTTCACATGTATTAATCCTCACTGACTCACTAAGTTCCCTTCAAGCTATCCAGACCGCAGGCATCCTCCCTAAGTCTGACCGTGTAACCCTCCGAATAAAACAACTCCTTCACTCTTTCCTGTCCTCCTGTACTACAGTTCGTCTGGGTTGGATCCCCGGTCATAGCGGTATCCCCGAAAACGTTACTGCCGACGCCTTGACAAACGACGGCGCGAATCTCCCGACACCACCTACAAACTGTACCGTCAACTTCAGGCAGTTACTCCCCGCTGTTCAGAGGGAGCTAAGAATATGTTGGCAACAAGAGTACGTCTCCTCAGCGGAAGAAAAAGGGCGCTTTTACTTTTCGCTCCAACCTGTTGTACCATATCACACTTGGTTCCACAACCTTCCCCTCCCCAAAAAACACATTACTACTTTTTGTCGTCTCCGCTTCAATCACAACCACACTCCGTTCCATCTCCACCGTATCAACATAATCCCCTCTAACTTATGCTCCTGCGGGTTACCCGCTGATATCTCTCACATCCTATTCTCCTGCCCCAACTACACTGATAAAAGTAACACCCTATACCAACAGCTAAGCAAACACCTTCCTGCCCCTCTCTCTGTACCTAGTATACTGTCTAACCCGTCCATCGAAATATGCTCCTTAATTTCCGAATTCCTAACTTCCATTAGACTAAACCTCTAACATCCTCACACCATCCTCGTATTGCTAAGCGCTGGTGGACTGGCTTTAAGCCGAGGCCAACAAATTGAAAAGAAGAAGGAGAAGAAGAAATCAAACATCAAAAATGAAGAGGAATTAATTGATACTGTGAAAATAATTAATAAGTGGTTAAATTTTTTAGTTTGCCTGCCGTTAAAAACGCAATATTACAAGAAAAAATCAGAGCAAAACTAGGCCACAATAGTTTAGTTGTTATTATATTGGTATATTGTTACGTTTTGATAAGTTTTATGTTATTTTATACTACTATTATATTAAAATCAGTTTTGAATTGTTTTTACTGGTGATAATTGTTTTTCAAGTGATAATAAGTGAAAATAACCTTAAACTAAAGTGGAAGACGACAAAAATCATGTTGAAGTCGAACTATTATTGCTGTGTATCTGAGTGTAATTAAAATATTTGACGTTATAATATTTCACTGATTACTTTGTATAAAAACACGTATTAATATTATAGCAAAATTATAAAAACCACTAGTAAACATTAAAATTCACGTTGTTGCCCATATGATTATATATAATGAATGTCTATTTTGGAAGTTCCAAGTATGCCGCAACAGCGCTGCGATCTTAAAATATTTCCCCTATATGAAAAGAAAAATTTCCAACTGTAAATGTAAAATAGCGTTTGAATTATTAGAAAATATGAATAAGAGAATTGATGACCGAGTAAATGTTAATTTAATGAATTTATTCAAAGCGCTTAAAGATCAAACATTTGTACCAACTAAACAGGCTTTAGACTTAGCTACACAATAGGGAATAGGCATGATTTTTTTAAATTTTTTTATTATATTCCTCTTGTTGTATATAAACATAAAAAACAGTTTTTAATTTTTTTTTTTTTTAATTTGAAGGCTTTAAAAAATCAAAAATGTATGTAGCGCGCGAAAACGACGTGTGACGTCATAATCCTTTCTAACTGACGCATGAGACTACTAGCCAATCCAGCGAACGGTTGTTTATGCAGCGAACATAGTCTGTTGTGAATTATTTGTTTGTGTAACTTTTATAGGTTATGTAAAGGAGAGTGATTTTAATTAAAATAAAGTTTAATTCTATAAAAACAATTTATACATGTTTACCGAATTAAATTTTATATTAAAATATGGAATATCCAGGCCCCAGTACTTCGAAACATTATCGAAAATATTGTTCAGTACCGATGTGCACAATTAGTTCAACTAGAAATCCAAAAAAACTATTTATATCATTACCTAATGGCGAAAAACAACAGAAAAGGCGAAATTTGTGGCTGAAAACTATGAGGCGAAATAAAACCGATATTTCAGAAAAAAGTAAACTTTATGTTGTGTGCATAAATGCATCAATGTTGGGTAAATTATCACTCTGAGCCCTAACAAAATCTTTATCTGCCATTTTAATAGTAAATACGTGAAAAATTGTTTAAAAACAAATACAAAACTCTCGAACAATACAATACACACACGTGTGAAGATTATGTTGTAGCTGTCTGTATCTGTGATGTGAAAACCCTATCGTTTGACGTCATACTCAGTCGTTTCTACTCGGCAACTTTCGCCCCGTGCTCGGAATATTTCAAATTTACAATATTTTAATTAAAAAATTTGGCTATAATGTTAATTAAAATGTGATTTTTGTTTTGTTAGGTGACATAACTAACATTAACATATCAAAATAATGTAGTTTTAAGGAAATACAAATTTTATGCGTATCCCCTATTGTTAAATAAACTTTACAAAAGAGAATATAATAGTGAATCACTGGAAACTTCGCAAGACCAAGAATTAGTTGAAAATAAAAACAATTTGACTTTGGAGGAAAAACTTGATTTAATTTTGAAAAACGCAGCTGAACCTCCAAAAGAATCCAAGATTTATAACACACTTAAACAAGAATTTTTACTTTTCAGAAATACTGGAAAACGAACAAGTAATCTCGATGACCTGTACAACGCACATTTCTCCATAAAACCAACTTCAACTTCTAATGAAAGAACATTTTCGATAAGTGGCAGCTTCTGTACTAAAATCAGACCGAGACTTGCTGACGTCAAGTGTGTCAAGTCCCTTAATTCGTCAGTATTTCTCAAATATTTCTACCTTAAGATAAAAAGCAATTAATTTGTTATATCTAGTTTTAAAATTTAAGTTTTGAAAATAAATAAATTTCAGTACATATTCTTTTTAATTTCTTGAATTCCACAAATATCAGTTGACAATCTTGTGATGTAATAAATAATTCTAATTTTTAATAACAAATTTTGTATTTTATTTTTTGTTACAAAAACTTCACCTATGAGAATCATTATTGAGCTCCAAAATATTAAACGTTTTCGCTTATTAATTTCAGTTTAGATTTAAATCCGGACTCGACGAGTTTTCAAAATTTTAGGACTCAGCGAGTCCGAGTCCTAAAAACTCGAGTTTCCAGAAACCCTAATGATATACAATGACTTAATGTGCTGCATGCATTGGCACTCTTTTTGCTATTTCTTCAAATCTTTTCAAATATTTCTTTTAAATTTGTTTATATTTTAACTTCCAATTTAGGCAAAACATAGAATAAAATTAATTTCGAATTGAATAATTTTATTCCTGAAGGACAATTTTTTGCTTTTGTCCACAAAAATCAACAAAAGATGCAATTGTTTGTCTCACTCAAACATTAATGTTACAATAGTTTTAATTGTCAATCATAGAAATTCTTGTATTGCACCCAAAGAAAGTTTCTAAAATCACAGGTATTTAAAACGAATATTTAATTACCTAATTTAACATTTAATTAACACTTATGTTGATAATATCCCTATATTATTAAGATTGTATCCATATAAAGATGCTATACCGTGCACATTAATTAAATATAAAACATAAACATTATTTGTTTCGGCGGACGAAAGAGAGAAAGAAGTACTCGTAGGTGTAGTTGGAGCCGTGGTCTTCACCTTGATTGAGGAAAACGCAGCATAGGAGTTGGTTAGGTTGCTCCACCTGCCTTCCATACGACATCCATTTACTTATACCCCTGATTCTTGCCCTGAAACGTAGTTTCACTATTCAATCGTCCTGACAAACATTACTTAATTACGAAAATGCAACGAATGCATTACATAATTAAGTTATGTCTGCATAGACGCTGACAAATAGTTTTCTTTAGCGAACAGCTATATGTCACAATATCTAGGTGTCGCAATTCTGACCTAGAGTAACCTTTGTGGCAATGTTATCGAAATACTTGCTTTTAATAATACAATGTATTTAATCATATCTACATCTTTGATTTCGTCACTATCTTGGTACAAAAACTTCTCTTACAGACCAAAATCTGTAAGGTCAATTCGTATGAAGTAAGGAGTTTACATATTGAGGATTATTTGTTTCTACTTTGTTCAACGAAGTAATAAAAATATTATATATATAAATAAGTTTATTCGGTTAATAATTAAAATGAATAAAATTACATTGTTAGTACACAGCACCCGTAACATAATCTGTATTTGAAAATGTTGTTGTATGCATAATAAAAATATTTATTTATGACTTACAGTGTTAAATTTACAAATTATTCTCATCATACGGTGTAGGTTTACAAAATTATTAAGATACAGTATTTTTAAGTAACGAAATATATGTTTATTTGGCTAAATTACTGTTCCTTATTAGTTTTCATCTCCTTTACCTTCTTTTTCTATTCGATGTCTGCGTAGATGTTGGTTAAAATAGCAAGTGTTGATTTTTTGTTTTTTAAGAATTCTTCACCGTCCCTTGTTAGATGCTCTACAGATTATTCATCTCTTTGACATAATCTGCAATTCTGCTCATTGGACTGTCTCCAGTATTTATTTTTGTTTGTTCCCAACTCTTAATCTTGCCATTGTTCTGTTATTTTTGTTCGTACGTTTTAGACAGCATGGCAGCTTATTGTTTGTATGAATTTGTATCCAGGATTGTATCAGGTCGTCAAGGATGAAATTTGTAGTTAATTATATTGCCAACTTTAACAGCTTATTATTTGACATTGGCTTAATATTTTACCGTACTGTTTTTTTTTTTTTTTAATGTTACACGTCTCGCATGTTTAAAGAAATCATTGTATGCTCAATCAAACATCATAAACTTTTTTTAAAAATTAATTTATTGAAACTGAAACGGTGGGAAATTCGCACTATTATGAAGGATGAGTTCTTAGGTGGAACTACGGCATCGCAGACCGCTCGAAACTTTGATAGTGTATTTGACTCTTGTGTTACTACGCAGCAGACAATATCAAATTGGTTCGCCAAATTTCGTACAGGTAACTTCGTACAGGTACAGATCACAGCAGAAATTTACTGCAACCAACTGGCCAAACTGATGCAAAAACAAAAATGAACGAAAACTTAAAGAAAAACAGCCTAGATTGGTCAACAGATCGACTCCTATCTTATTTCATGATAACGCTAGACCACACACTGCAGAAATGATTGTGACAAAACTACAGGAATTGGAGTTGGAACTTCTTCATCATCCTCCATACTCACCAGACCTAATCCCCACTGACTACCACTTCTTGCGCAATTTGTATTTTTATTAGGTTGGAGGGAAAGTTCTGTCGTATTTCAAATAAACAACTGATTTTGCTTGTAAATAAAAGACACGTGTGGCTTATGAGACATGGGAATATTTTTATTATATCTTTTATTACTTGTTGTTGAATATAAAAAGAATTGTTTCAAGAATTCAGCAGTATCTTACCATATTTAGAGTGAGCATGATGTCAGTGAATAAAGTGCATTTACGACAATCTATTTTGTATGAGTTCGAAAGAGGAAGCAACGCGTCGGTTGCATGTAAAAACTTATGTGCAGTATTTGGAACAGATGTTGTAAATGTTCGTACTTGCCAAAGATGGTTTACAAAATTTCGTTCCGGAGATCTGAGCCTAAAAGAAGATACTCGATCTGGAAGATCATCCAAGATCGATAATAATGTTTTGCGGTCCATGAGCAAAATCCACATCTAACAACTAGAGAAATTGCAAAAGAGTTCGGCATCCATCATACAACTGCTGGTGACCACATTAAATCTCTTGGTTTTGTCTTAAAGATAAGCATTTGGGTCCCCCATGAATTGACCCAAAAGAATTTATCAGATCGTGCAAGAATATGCTCATCACATCTCATTAGACATAATGTGGAGCCATTCCTGGACAGGCTGATTACTGGAGATGAAAAGTGGGTTCTTTACGAGAATATTAAGAGAAGAAAAGCTTACTGCAAACCTGGAACATCGTCAGCAACTCTTGCAAAACCAAATATTCATAAAAAAAAGTAATGCTCTGTTTGTGGTAGGATAGAAAAGGTCCAGTGTATTACGAGCTGCTAAAACAGGGGCAAACTATCACTACGGATCTGTACTGCAACCAACTCGATAAATTGCATGCAGCTATCAAGCAAAGAAGGCCAGTATAAGCGTCCAGAAAAGGAATCGTGTTCCATCTAGATAACGCTAGACCGCATACCGTAATGGTGACACAACAAAAACTTAGTGCGTTTGGATGAGAAGTTCTTAGTCACCCACCATATTCACCTGATATTGCACCATAAGATTACTACCTATTCAGATCTCTGCAAAATTATATAACAGGAAAAAAATATAATTCTTTTGAAAGTGTTTCTAAGGCAGTTGCTGACTATTTTCATTCCAAGGACGAGAACTTTTACAGAAGAGGAATTGACAGGTTATCTGAAAGATGGCAACAAGTTGTTGCAAATAATGGAAATTATATCATTGAATAATATTATATGTATACTTTTTTAAATATCTTAAAATATTTTTATTTAAATACGACAGAACTGTCCCTCCAACCTAATAATAGGAAAACAGATTAATTCCCACAATGCTGTAAAACTGGCCTTCCTGGAATTCATTGACTCTCGTCCACCAGGGTTTTATACCACCGGCCTGAACAACCTGCCGCTTAAATGGCAAAAGTGTATAGACAATATGGGTGCATACTTTGATGAATAAAATAATTCCTTATATTTGTAAGTTATAAACCAACTATGCTTTTTTTTTTCTACAAATTTCATCCTTGACTTGATTTCTTAATATGATTTCATCTTTTATATTAATTCCTTGTCGCGGTTTATTTTCTATTTCAGTAGTAGAGTAGCAGTTTTATATAAAATAATTTTAACAGTTTGTTGCGATACATTTTTTTGTTCTTCTTTCTTCATTTTTATTGCCATTATTGTCTCCTCTTGTAATATGTACAATGGCGTTGCATTGTTTAAGTTACGTATTCATCTGATCAGTTCTGGACATGTATTTATTTTCATGTACTTAAATACATTGTTAAGGTACGAGGGTTACCTTTTATGTTTTTCAAACGACCACTAAATGACAATATTGAAATGTCATTACTATATTCGTAAAATTTGACATTTGTTATTGTTAAATCAGTGGCAGCTTACAAATTGTCCGAGAAGTTTGTTGACAGTAAACGTTTAAAAAAACAAGTTAGTGAAAAAATTGATATTACTCGTGAAGGTTTTCGTTGGATGATTTTTTACGATTTTAGTAAAGAACTCAAGAACATTGCATAGATTCGTTCAACTTTTGGAAAGACTGTTTACAATTGGTGTGCAGAATTTCGTCGTGGTCGTGCGGCCGTCAGTGATGAATCTCGTGAAGGTCGACCCAAATCAGTTGTGATTCAAAAAAACATCGATGTTGTGCGCATTGTGATTGAAGAAGATCGGCAAGTGACTTACCACGAGAAAGAGGTATCCTTTGGCATATCGCAGACTGCAATACATTTGATTTTATATGGACATTTAGCTATGAAAAAGATCTGTTCCCAATGGATTCCACACAATTTGATCGAAGCTCGTGTTGATTGGTGTAAGGGAATGTTAAAAAATTCAACCTAGGCACTGCAAAATTCGTATACAACATCGTTACAGGTGACAAAACTCGGATTTATTCATATGAACCGGAAACTAAGCAACAATCCACTGTTTGGGTCTTCCAAGATAAACCGAAACCCACAAAAGTTGTTCGTTCACAAAGCACTTCCTAGAAAATAATCACTTGTTTCTACGGTTGTACTGGACATGTCGCAACCATTCCTTTAGAGGATCGGAGTACAGTTAATGCTAAATTCTATACAACAATTTGTTTGCCAGAAGTCATCGACAAAATCAGTAAAAACAACCAAAAACGTCGCATCATTCTTCATCATGACAATGCAAGCTCCCACACAGCACGCCAAACAATTGATTATTTGAAGGAGAAAAACATCGAATTAATGTCTCATTGCCCGTATTCACCTGATTTATCCCCAAACGACTTTTTTTGTTTCCCAATATCTAGCAAAAAATGCGTGGATAGCAATTTTCATCACCTCAAGAAGATGTTAAATCCTTCGAAAACCATGTTTTTGAGATTCAGAGTGGAAAAAATGTTTCGAGAATTGGTTTGAACGCATGCAAAAATGTATAAATATTAAAAACGAATATTTTGAAAAGCTATAAAACAGTTTGTTCCAAATTTTTTTTTTTTTATCTTAGTTTTTGTAAAAACTTAAAAGGTAACCCTCGTACTTGTACTTTGAAGAAGTATATATACATTCACAAGTACAAATACAAGTACTTTTGCGTGTTACAACCTGTATACACATCCTTAACTGCATACGCATATTTTTCTTATACGCATATTAAGACGAAGACATACTAGCAACTAACTAGCTTGAATCTTTTCTATCAATATTTCGTGCATCTTATGGTCGATTGCTAAAGAACGAGATAAATGAGTTACCCCTAACTCAAGTTAAAATTCATGTTTTCATACATTGTTTTGATTCGAGTTAGGGATTACTCGGGTTAAAACATTTAACTTGTTTTTTAGCAACTGGCCAATAGTCAACATTACCGTTGTTTCACATAGGTGAAGAGTTTGATTTCATTTGCATAATTATTAACGCACCGAAACGACAAAACTGAAAACAAAATTAGTGAAAAATTAATTTTATTAAAACTTAATAAAATTTATTAACATTTGCATTTTAATTTGTAGTAAAAATACACGACTGAAACGAAACTGAATACATAGAACGAAAATTGTTAACATAAACAATTTTATTTTCTGTTTTCTGTAAGCCAAAATTATAAAATAAAATAATTGTTATTCATTTCTCTTTTTTTTTATTGTAGGGGAGACCGAGGCTAGTAGGCACACTTTTACAGTCCGATTTTTAAACATTTTTCAGTGATAGATAAAAAATATCTGACAACGGGGAATGTTAGAGACAACATTTGGCTATATATCAGCAAAATTAGAAGTTAGTAAGTTGAATCTGTGAACACTATTTTTCACTTTAAAAACCCAGAATCAAATATGCCAACCTGCCCGAGGTGCGGGGTCACAAACAACGGGGTAGGTAGGCACACAGGTAGATATAACCAAATAATAGACTTTTAATTCATAATAAAAATTTATTATCTGATAAGGCACATTAAAATTACTATCTAACAAAAATAAGAATTTATTTTAAACATATATTGAAAATAAAAATCTATTATCCGGGTAAATCTATTATAATTTATTTCGATTTTACTTGAAATAAATTCCTCTCCTTTTTTTCTTTCCCCCTTGATGTCTTTGCCGCTCTTTGTTCTTTTCTGATTCCTACTTCTATCGTTTTGTTTTCAGCATTTTCTTTTTCCTCTTTTAGTTTATTTTTAACTGGTGTGACAGTCTGATCTTTGTTTCCTCCCTTTCTTTTTCTTATCTATTTTCTTTTCTGGCGCTTTAAGAAGTGATCTTATATTTTCTGGAGTTGGCGGAGATCCTGACGATGTCGTGAGATTTGTTTTGTCACTTGAACGAGAAGGCCCTAGTTCCGGTCTGTCCACATCAGAGATCGCGAAATGTACTATTGCTTTAGTGTTCCCAGGCGAAGGTGTAGTAATATCTTCTACTGTAGGTGTTATTTTGCAATACTTGGAAAAAGTTCTGAAGGTAATTTCGAAATTTTTTGCTGCTTGCCTCAAGGATATTTTTTCAACAATCATAGCATTAACTGCATTCAGCATTATTTCTTTCGGGTAATTACTTCTCTCACTTTTTCTTTTATACTTGGGCATCATGACTGAACAAATAAAAACATTATATTAACATTCAATCAAAAACATTATATACCTAATACAAAAACGTAGTGAGCGGGTCTGGTAGGCACAGTACCTACTAGGGATGGGAAAAAAACATCGATGTATCGAAAACATCGATGTTTGTTTTAAAAACATCGATGTTTTTACCATCGATGGTCAGCTGGCGATAGTATCGATAAAACATCGATGTCTACTACCGATTACGATGTTTAAACTTTGAAATTCAGAAACTACCGCTAGAGGCGCTGGAATCTTAAAAATTTAATTTTTATTAAAATTAGTACACAAAATATAAGCGCCATCTATTGTGATATAACAATACTAATAGTGTTAGTTCTTATTCTTCTTAGCAGAATACGAAAAAATAAGAAGAAACTTCTAATTTTTGCAAACAATGCGAACGACCAACGACGCCAACACACTTTTTCTTTTTGAGTCTTGTTGACACTTTCCCAGTTGTTATTCCTGCAATCCCTGGATTTTTGTAAGTTGTCATTAGCTATTTTATTATATATTGAAGTTGGCTTTTCCTGAACAAAATGATCAAAAGCATCAATTAATCGGTAAAAGTAACTAGAATTTAAAATCTAGCTCTGTCTAAACCAAAGGAACATACTTTATTTCAACTTAAATATAAAAATAATTGTGTATGACAGTGTTATTTTTATGTTAAATAATATAAAATTAACATTAAGATTACTATATTAGTATTGTAATAAAATCCAATATTTCATTTTAGAAATGTAAAAATAGTACGGTTCCTTTGGTTTAGGCAGAAACTAGAACTAGATTTTCAATTCTAGTTACTTTTACCGATTGATTGAAGCTTTTGATCATTTTGTTCAGGAAAAGTCAACTTCAATATATAAAAAAATATCTAATGACAAATTACAAAAATGAAAATTGCGGTTAGTTCCGCCTAATCGTTTGGAATAGACTGTAGGTACAAATTAGGATTATTATATTGGGTATAATAATATTAATGTCAAATTAATTACTATTAAAAAGGAATATTTCTATTTCAAAATCTAATAAATGCTTTTTGTGTATTATGTGTTACTTTTTTTGTATTTTATCTTTACATTATTAAATAAAACCTATATAATATAAATAAATAGCTTTTTTTAATATTAATAAAACATCGATGTTTCCGATACATCGATGTTTTTCCTTCGATGTTTTTTCAACATCGATATTAAGCGCCGATGTTAACATCGATGTTAAACATCGATGTTTTGCCTTCGATGTACAACCAAACACGCATTTAGCTCAAAACTGGCTGGCACTGAATGATTACGCAATTTAAAATAACAAAACACTTGAACGTACTATTAGTTAAAATAGTATAGTTAAAAAGAATTTGTAATATAACAAAAGTTTCAAAAAAGAAAATTTTTACTTACCAGGTTGAAAACACGATTTTAGTGTATAATCTTCGTATAACACAATAAAATGGTCTGAAGGTCACATTAAACGTAGCATCAAACAGCTGATTACCTACAGTTGAAATAATAAGGCTGTGCCTACCTGCCCCTGTAGCACACCAGCTCCAGTCTCCCATACTTATATTTAATTTTAAAAATACAAGTACAAGTACAGTACTTATACTTAAGTGCTTTTAAAATTAAAGTAATTGTACTTGTATTGAAGTACATATTTTTTGTACTTGTACCCCGATCTGCTTCTGATGTACTTGTTTTGTAGCTGCTCAATTTTCTCGTGTTCTCGCCAACCGCATATTACAGCATCGTTGAGTATTCGCTCGGAATTACTATTTTGACGAAAAGTAGTATCCTTGGATAAAATTTATCCTTGAATTTTCTCTGGCCTATCCCCCATACTTCTGCTAGCGCGATGTTTGTTTCCCGACGACTTCACTTATGTGTTCAATTTCTTGTCCATTTTCTGGAATATATATCTCAAATATATATATATATATATATATATATATATATATATATATATATATATATATATATATATACATATTTACCTTCTCCATTTTGGTGTTGTACCAGAAGAATATGTTCAACGATATTTTATTTCTGTTCGTTTTCTCAGCTTTTTATCACTTCCAATATTTTTTTCTGTAAATATTATTAATGTCACGGTGTTATTATATTGTAAAATTTTATAATATTTATTTGGATATTATGTACACTCAGTTTAAATACAATTATATAAAATTATTCACGAACAGTGAAACAGTTTCCCAATTTTTTTTTTTAATCTAGCTTAGGTACGGGTTATAACTGAGGATTATAAATAAAGTGGCCTTACAGGAAGGAATATCCCGCCTAGGGGCCATAAAACACCAGCTACACCACTTCTACATAATGTATTTGTTTATGTTTAATAAGATGTTCTGAACGTGAAAATGCTTTGTAACACAGCTCACATCTGAATTGTTTCTGTCCAGAATGTGTTAATTTGTGTCTAATAAGTGATGATGAACGTGAAAATGCTTTTACACACAGATCACACTGAAACGGTTTCTCCCCCGAATGTATTCTTTTATGTCTAATGAGACATGTTGGATATGCAAATGCATTGTCACACTGATCACATTTAAATGGTTTCTCTCCAGAGTGTATTCGTTTGTGAGTAATAAGATGGGATGACTGTGAAAATGCTTTATCACACTGACCACATTTGAACGGTTTCTCTCCCGAGTGTATTCGTTTATGAGCAACAAGATTTGTAGATCGTGAAAATGTCTTATTGCACTGTTCACATTTGAAAGGCTTCACACCAGAATGCATTTGTTTGTGTCTAATAAGTTGTTCTGAACGTATATATGCTTTATTACACTGATCACATTTGTATGGCTTCTCTCCAGAATGTATTCGTTTATGTTTGGCAAGATAACTAGTTTTTGTAAATGTCTTCTTACATATATTACATTTGTTTGGTGATATTTTGATTTGTTTAAGCTTTTTATTACTCCTTAACTTCCTACTTGCACCTGAACTACTGGTTCCACTTGCTGCAAATAAACAGTGATTTGTCAAACAGAAAAACAAATAATATAAACTTATATGAAGTCTAAAATTTCATACATTCAGGGTTTATTAGGTATTTATACCTTATTCACTAAAGCGATGCAGTGCTGCAATACAAATGCACGTTGAAACAAAGCAGGACGGTAACAAATTTATATTCAATTGTACATATGTACATGTACTATGCTGACAGAATTTGTAGTCAAAGGAAAACAGTCGAAGAGTCTATTTCCATAGAAATAAGCTGACGTAAGTGATAAGAAACTCATAAAATTGTTCTGTAGCACTGCACCGTTTCAGTGAATGGATAATAGGAAGCGGAGGTGGGAAATGCAGGACCAGAAAGATGATGTTTGGGGCAAAATTGCATGTAGTAATCACGTCGACATCAGATCCACATTAAGCTTTTCGTAGGCATAGACATAATATGATGAATATGTAGATAGAAGTAGAAAATAAATAGATTAACAAAGAACCTCGATAAAAAACAATAATTTTCGTTACGACAGATCTGACTTTCTTATTGATAAAATATTGATACTTAAAAAAAGAATTTCATTAAGAAGTATATTTTGAATTATTATTCTAGTTTGTTACCATGTTAATGTTTATTGTTAGGGAGTTTTGTTTCTCTCAGTTAGTTTCAGTAATACAAACGCGACGGAAGAAAGTTGAGATTGGCGGTAAATAAGAGAGAGAGAGAAATATATATATATATTGTGAACTTAACTAATGATAAGTATTGTAGATACAGCCTTAGACAAATGTATGGAGCACTCTACGTTTTATTGAATTTTAGGATTATTACAGGAAAAATTGTAACTAAATATTATATACAGCTTTTAATGACAACTTTAACCAAAAATTTTAATATTTTGTGGTACCTCCTCATGCTTTAATTACACGTACCCTTTTAGGCATACTATCCACAAGTTTTTTACGTACATCAGATTGTATATTGAACCATTCGTCCACAATAATTTTCTTTAATTCTTCTTTTGATTTGCATTTGTAAAGAGACACCTTTTTTATCAGAATCGACCATAAATTTTCAAATTGTGATAAATCTGGTGACTGTGGGACTATGCAAAAAGTGGCACATTGTTTTTGGAAAACCATTAATTTGTTGCTTTGGCTTTATAACAAGGGGCATTATTTTGTTAAAAATATTCTGGATCGTCTTCATCAAATAATTGTAATATTGATGACTCCAAAACTTTATTAAGCATGGTAATATAACGAGCAGATTAATGCGTCCCTCGCACAAAAAGATTTCGCATAAGCCACTGGCGGACATGCACCCCAAGATTATGATACTACCACCATCAAACTTGACTGTAGGGATCATGCTGTCCGGATGAAAAGCTTCACCCAGTTTACGTCTTACAAATATGGCTCCAGGTTGTCCAAAAAGCTGATCCACAAAAGAAAAAAACAAACCTTCATTTCGTAAATTTATAGTAAATTAAATTTTATATTGTTAGTGCAATAATTGCTTAGAAAATTATTTTTCTGTTAAATTCGTAAGTACTTTAAACCATTACAATGCTTAATTCTATATTGGACTCATCAGATCAAATGATTTTCGCTCATTCATCAGGTGTCCAATTTAAATGTCTTTTGGCCTACTCAAGGCGAAGTTTTTTGTGTCGCTCGGTCAACAATTGTTTTCGGCGAGCTCTTCTTCCATGCAAATTAGATTCCACTAGACGTCTTATAATTGTTCTAGAAACTCTAACTTCTCTATGCTCCCACAGATCACCAGCCAGCTCTTTTGACGATAATGAGCGTTTACAAAGAGCACTTATCTTTATAAAACGATCATCTCTGGAAGTGGTTACACGTTTTCTTCTGGGTTTTGGTCTGTTTTCATAAGTATTAGTTTCTTGGAACCTTTTGATGGTAATTTGCACGGCTTTTTTTGAACACTCTATTTTCTTTTTGAAATTTTCAGCTGCACTGTCGTGAATGGAGCAATACAATTTGAATCCTTTCTGCCACAGTGAGTTCACATTTTTTAGCCATAATATAATTAAAAATATTCACTTGAACTCAATAAAACATAAAAAAGACAGTATTCACTTCAAACGCCTGTGTAATAATGATCCAAGCCCTAGTTGTTTATTTTTATGTAAACAATACATAACAGATCTGAGCCTATATTTATTTGTATTTCAAGATTTATCATAAATCTGTTTACATTTGACGTACAGATTAGACGTACGTCTTTGAGAATGTGTCAATGATATTTTAAAAATATTTTGTCAAATATATACAGGTTACAATGTACATAAATTTAGATGTTATATTATAACTGCATGGGTGCTTCATACATTTTTCCAAGGCTGTATTTGAGATAGTTACTGTATTTAATTACATTAAAGTTGGGTTATGTTATACATAACTACATGTGTGTTATACATAACCACATGTGTGTTATATATAAACGCATGTATAATTTGGGTTATAGTTTGCTAACTGCTATTTTTGGAGCTAAATTACTGTTTGTTAATTCATTGAGTTTAAGATTTATGTGTAAACGTTATATTTTGTTAAATATACATGTGTTATAAAGCAGATGTCAAAGTTGGGCGCAAATATCATTTGTTGCTGTGGGGCAAAAATTTTAACTAACTAACTAACAGTTGTTAAAGTTGTATATTCTTTTGCTATTGGCTGTTGTGTATATATTGTAGGCTGTTTTTACCTTGAGAAGGAACTCCATACATTTTGTAACATACAAGAGACATTCAGGCGAGAGATATTATCTGTTTGCTCGCTTTATACATTGGTTGTTCAACTGCAAGTAATAGTACACAGGCTTTATAAAGTGGAGGTTGCTAAGTTCATACTAAGTATATGACTGACAATTAGGTGAGTCAGTCTTATTTCATTACTGTCCGGATCTATGTACTTAATTTGACCTATGACGCAATGTTCGACGTATGGGTTATAGATTATAGATTTTAGTTATTGGTTCAGTTTTTTTATTCCTATCCGAATTACATCTCACTAGAGTATATATACCTTAATTTGTTCCCAGCTAACAGCCCACTCTGTAAAGTCCCGTTGTCATAAGCCGATTTCGGGTGAAACAACCATATCCCTACCATCACCAATGTTATAATTTAACAAACCCCATACAAATTATATTATTAATGGCTTCTGCTGCCTCTTAAATCAGATGGTCCTTCGTACGCTAATTGAACGGTTTTATTTACGAGCTCAGCCGCTTTTTAGAAACTGTGGGCCCTACGCTATGAGTAACAGAAAAAAAAAAGGAATTGAAGCATTCGAAATGTGATGCTATCGAAGAATGTTGATAATTGAATATATTATTAGACACGAAGAACTGAAGAAAATGATACTGGAAAGAGCAGTTAAGGGAAATAACAGAAGGGTTAGACCAAAGCTACAGTACATGAAACAGATAATGAAAGATATAGAACACATATGCGGAACTGAAATGACACAGAGAACTGAGAAATATGAAGAAATTCTGAAAACTAACCTATAGGTTTAAAACATGAAGAATAGTGAAAGTTTTTACTAAATTTAAATTAATAAATTGTAAAAATACTGCAAAACACAAAATGAAGCATAGAAGCGTAAAAACATGAAATGATATATTGATTTATCAACTGATTGTGAATGATTCTGAAGTACAATCCATAGTATGTGCATAGTATTGATTGTTTTCTCTGTATGCACTCATTAAATGGACACTAGGAGTAACAGTATTGAGAAGTTACAACTTACACAATAATATTAATGTTATTAATTAATCGATGAGCATTGGTTATTTAATGAATAAATTATGATTTATTAAAGACTTACTACAACTAGCATATCATTTAGCCATTTTACTCCTGCGTGTGTGGTCAGCCAATAAACACTGGGAATACTGGCATTAGAGGCTCACAACAAAAACAATAATATTAAATTATTGGCTGACCTGTATATTTTCCAGTTTCACTCTCCTCATATTCACTGTCATCTTTACATTCAGACTTTATGTTAACCCCTTCAATGGTGATAGTATTAGTATTATATTGGCTCTTCCGAGTACTACGGCTCTCTGAAATATATATTTGTTAGAATCAGGACTAGTTGTTGGTCGTCGCTTGTAAAGTGTAACGATAGCAACTATAATATGTTGACATATGTGTGACAGATTGTTAATACGCGTTGTTTGACATTTTCGTAATAAATGCTCGTTTGTGCTTGAATCTGTTTGTTTTAATCGAATAAAATATCAACTGTCACTATGAACGAACTACATTAATAGTATGATTGCTTGTGATATGAACACAAACAGTGAACACTGTGAAACGTTTGTACAACTATAGGACTGTTTTATGCAAAGAAGTCATACAGTAAGTGATAATTATAAAATCAAGTATATAAAACATATCTGAAGATACATAATGCAAAATAATTTTTGACTAATTCAACCATTAAACTAGCACTTTAAACAAGCAATGAGAACATAGGCATGAATTAAATTAGTTTTACTAACCCGTGCTTTCAATATCTGCACTCTCGAATTCATCTTCAAATTCACTAGAGTCCACAGGTTCAGACTTGATGTAAATCTCCTCTATTTTGGTGTTATCGTGATATACGTCGTCTGTAAGGTCACCTTTAAATCCTAAAATAAATATAATTATTGCTAATGGTATAAATATATCATTTAAGATGGTAACTAAACAAATATTTTTTAAATTAACGTGAATTAAACTGTGTCATCAAAATATGAATTACAGTATTAAATTTGTGTTAGATGTGAATGAGCATATTTCTGACCATTCTCCAATTCAGTCCTGTGTTCTATTCCAGTATTCAACTCATGTTGATCAGTGACATTAGATGCTGTCTTGATAGCAATTCCCCTTTCAGTAATATCATTGTCAATCGTATCATTCATATTATTTCCTGAAACAAAACCCTTAATAACCCCTGCTGTAAAATGATTGCTTTATTAATTTTAGTATGGAACAGTCCGTGCGAATAGCTAAGTGAATTAAAGGTTTGTTCGTTTATGTTGCACCAAACTTGTCCAGGACACGAGCAGCTGGCGTCACAGTGCAACTAAAAACTTCCGAACTTCTCGAAACAGGATTACAAACGAACGGTTTTCCAGACAGGCGAATGATATTTCCAGACAAAGTTAATAACCTCACTTTTTAAAACAAAATTGTGCTAAAGTAATAGTAAATAAATACGGTAATATGAAAATTTTAAATGCTGAAATAAATTTTATAAAAATAAATACAGTCAGCGCTCGCTTAACGTACATCCGCTTAACGTACGTTCAATGATACGTACATGATTAATTACGGATCCTATGTTCGTACGAAAGTACACGTTGTTCGTACGAACGTACATCGCGTAACATGAAAATGTCGCTTTTGTACGAACGTACACATTGTGCGCGCGAACGTACATCGCGGCACACGAAAACGTCGTTTTCGTATTTGATATGGCAACTTTATGGTTTTAAAAAAAGGGAAAACAAATAGCACACAATGTATAAGGTATAATCGGATTCACGAAAAATGTCCGATTATTAAATGACGGGACCGCATTTAATTAAGAAGAGTAAACTTAACATAAAATTTGTTTGAATAAAACTTGCAGATTTTAAGATGTTCTACAAAAAAATATTCTTACACTTTTTTTTATGAATGATCATTTGCAAGATATTGAAATTTATTAATTTAATGCCCCTAATATTTTCGTAAATCCGAATAGAACAGTAAACACGTAGTACTAACATATAAATACATGTTAAAAAAATAAAAATAAACCATACATTATATAAAATAAATATGATTAGAAAAATAAATAAGTACTTAAAAAATTATTATTTGTTGTTTTTAATAAGAAATTTGTCCATTGTCAACTGTACCGCAGTTTTCTTTTTGTCTTGATATAAAAGTTTATAACAAGCGGTGCTATTGCGTATATTATTAACAACACTGAAACTTCTATCAATATCCAGGTCCGAATTCTTGATAGTTTCAATGAGTTCTTCCACTTTGCCTAATATTCCACTTACTGTTTTTAGTTGTATTTCGTTCTCGGTTTTTGGGTCTTCTTTTTCAGTTCTCATTTGCTCTTGTATTTCTAATAACTCATTAGTTGTGAGTTCGTCTGCATGTGATTCTAACAAATCGTTAATATCTTCAGTGTCCATATTCAGTTCCATTTTTTTTTATATACATGTGAATACACTGTTGTGTATTGGCATCTGACACTACCGATAGAGGCGCTACTGCATTCACATCATGGCTGACTTTGGTAGGATATTTTTGACAGGTTCAATGGTATCTTCATGTGATATTTATTGAAACACACGGGAACATACTCTAAAATGGTCTTTAACTGTCTTTCCACTTCTAAGAACATTTTCCCATGCTTGTCACAAACTCGACTATCCTACAACCGTCAGTTTCTCAAAATCTCACTAGAGGCGCTTCAGTTATTGTCAGTTGACAATTCACACACAGAAAAGCACTCGTAAATACGTGTACATATTCGGCTGCGTTCGACGTATTTACTGATTCTTCTCTGTAAGTGTGAGTGAAGGGGAAAAATTGAAAGTTAGAAGTTGGTAACACTGTATTTCAAGCTTCATACGCATATCTTGCCTAAATATAACTTCAAAACAATCAATGAATATTAGTCATTTATACAAAAAAAAATGTACGTTCGTGCGAACAAATGTACGTTCGTACGAAAAAATGTGCGTTCGTACGAACAAATGTACAACAAACTCAGTAGAACAAACAGTGCACTTTACGATCGAATCATATTTTTCAGTAATAAATTTTATTAATGGAAATTATTTCTTCAAATTCACACTTTAAGTTTTTCGAAAACACTTACAAAAAGTTTGGTAATAATGCTAGACCGCACGGTTGCATAAAAGTTTCCGTGGGTCCTAATCACTATTATATTCAACAAAAGTGCCTATTTTTGTCCATTCTTAAATGACTTCCAAGAACACTACAATTCGTTCTGCGTTTATAGTTTTGACAACTGTTGATATGGTAAAAAAAATTCAAGACTAAAATATACGTAATAAATGCAAACTGTACTACAGTATTTAGTAAATTAATTTGGCCACCAGTTAGCGTATTCCAGCGGTTCATGTCAAAATAAAAAAACGTTAAAACTATAATAATAAGGCAGAAGATACTTAAAAATGAAACGACCTGTTAGCTCTTTGTTTTGAACAATTATCTTTAATGAACTAATTATAAAATACAATACAAATATTTCGTTATAAGAGGTGTGTCTGATTTACACATTTGCAGTTACTGTTTACTGCCGCGTTAAAAAAATCTGTTCGTTTTGTTTCGCAGTAACTGCAAATCTGTTCGATTTGTCGTAATTTACTGCCAGTTTATGACGCTACTGCGAAAAAGTTACAGCTGCTTCTCTTGTGGATTATTTGTTACGGCTGTGTTTGTTTACCTTTTTGAGTTGGTACCATAGATAAAGAATAAATGGTTAGTACAGGTAGGTCTCGTTTTACGCCGGTGTTACGTTCCGGCGTAAAAAAAAATCGGCGCAAAAAGAGTCCAAAATGTGAAATTCCAGAGACGGATTGACTTCAAATCTACATATCATTGATGTATTTCTGTCTTAATATTTCAACGATATTAAATATATTTGCAAGTGTTTTGTATGAATACCACGAATTTCAAAACTTTGTTTTCAGGGACGGACCTATATAAATTTTATTAAAATGAATTAGACATAAATGAAGCAAATAAATATTTATTCTTTTGTGCTATATAAATACAATACAACGATATGATTTAACAACAAATTTACGACTAACAAAACTAACAACAAAAAATTAATAATAATTTAACATAAAGAAAAATATGATGTAGAAAAAAAAATAGGATAATTATATTAAAAAAATATATTTTACAAAATTATTTTCCTGTGAATTTTCTCTTTTTTTCTCGGAGGAGCTCTGCATACGGTGCCAAAGAAGCTGCAACACTCCTCTTTACTTGCATACTGCGTTCACTATCATTATCGAGCTCACAAAGTTTTTCAGTAAGGATGTCTATATTTGTCAAAATTCGTTCTAAAGCATTCTTCATGATGGTTGTAACAGTCTATGGAGGTAAATTGAGGTCCCTACAAACTTTTGGGCGTGTTTCTCCAACCAGCATTCTTTTAATCACCTCCATTTTCTCTTGGTTTGTAATGGATCTTCGTTTTTTCTTAGGATTTAATTTAGGTGGTTTATTTTCCTTGTTAGAAGACATGGTTTGTGAAAAATTTATCTAATTTAAAAAAAAATTAATCACCTATAAATTATAAAATACATTACACTGTATATTAATATATACTACACTATATATAATACAATAAATTATTACTTACAAACAACAAATTAAATTTACCTTAAGGAAAATTAAATTTGGCAGACGTAAAAATTTATATAATATATTCTATATAATAATTGCAATAAACTCAATGTGCTGAATGCAACCCTGTACTGGCAAAATATTACTAAGCAATGATGTACTTTATTAACTGTGCGTGCGTAAAACCTCAGAACATCCCCGCTTCGACCTAAGCTACGGCGGCGACGTCGACACACGACTCTGGCGTTCAAGCGGCGTTATTTCGAGACCGGCGTAAATAAAACCGGCGCAAAATGAGTCCTACCTGTACTTTGTTTTTGACTTTTTGCCAGGAATATGGCTAGCATATTTGTTTTAATATTTATACTATATTCTTTGATGGCTAATGTCTTACAAATTCTTTTATTGAATATCCTGGGACAATAGTTTCTACAAAAATTTTCAGTTTTTCTATCCTGGGGTATTTTGTAAATCTCGCAAATATAGTTCATAACTTCATCATCCGAACTCGAAAAATCTAAATCTGAATCAGATGATTCTGGATTTGATAATATTTCAAGATCCATTAAATATATCTAATATTTTTCACCCTTTCGACACTAGGCTGACCAGATTTTTTTCACAGAAAAAGAGTATACTAAAAAAAAACTCCAAACACACTCCAAAAATTCAAATAATGAGCAAAAAACAGAGGTCCTCATTCAAAAATACTAGTGACGAGCAAAAAAAAGGTCTTCACTCCCAAAATAGAAGTGATGTGCAAAAAAAAGGCCCTCACTCCCAAAATAGAAGTGATGAGCAAAAAAAAAAAAAAAGGGTCCTCACTTCTAAACTAGAAGTAATAAAAACAAGTGACCATCAAAAAAGAGTATATTCAGGTTTTTTTTTTATAAAAAGTAAGAGTATAGAAAATATTACTCAATAAAGGGTATAATACTCTTAAAAAGAGTACGTCTGGTCACTCTTTTAGACACACAAGATAATCTCCGAACCAAATCGTAAAAAGATTCTTAACCTGGAAAGTTATCTGACATCTGTCTGACATTTAACATTTACGTCAGACGTATTTCTTATTCTTTACGTATAAACAAATCAAACTGAAAATTAAACTCGCTGTATGTTACCAGTTTTTAGTAGTAAACTGCTAACTGCAGCGTTTTACTGCTAGCGTTTAGCAGTATAACGCGAAGGTGCAAATCGAACATACCTAAGATTTCTTTGTACGACGCCATGACTCTCCTTCGGCGATCCTGTCTTCCGTTCGGGCTCGTCCCTTGACTGGTGCTGCCAATACCAGTGACGGCGCTTACAGATCAAAACGAAATAAACAAGTTTATACGAGATTAAACTTTCTAGAAGTCGTATTTAAAAAATATATTCATTTAAAATAACACATAATCGTTGTTACTCTTTATTCAGAATGAAGAGATAGTAATCATGCACTGTTCACGTGATTTTGTTACTATTTCAGCATTTCGACATGGTCAAGGTGAGCTATCCAATGTAATATTTTCTGTAATTGTAAGATGACCACACGTCCCGAATTTGCAAGGACAGTCTCGAATTTCCGCCTTGCGTCCCGAATTTTTGGCAATATTTGTCCCGAAATCGGGATTTTTGTCCCGAATCGTCCCGAATTTTACAAAAGGTACTTATTTTCAATATTTATTTTTAATATATTTCAACTAATATTGTTTTTTGAAAACTTGAACTAAAAAAAGTCTACCAAACGGGTATTTTCATTGATGAACAGCTTTTGGACAAGTGACAAGACTCAACTTGATGTAGACACATTAAAAGCAATATTACTGATTAAAGTAAATTATGAAGAAAACTGTGCGGATTTTTATAAAATGATTCAAAGCAAAAAAGACCTACTCAAAAAGATCCATAGTTCGGAAAAATATAAATGGTTTTCTACTGAGTAATTTTAATGAACAAATTGTGAATTAATTTAGCAAATACTGTGATTTTAATAATGTTCCTTTTAACAATATAAGTTAATTATCTGTGATTGGAAATTTTTATTTACTATAAATTATAATAATTTATTGCATATAATTTCTATTAAAAAAATTAATTAAACAATTATAATTGAATAATCAACCCCCCCCCCCCCCATCTATGAGCTTCCGTCCAGAATTTTGAACTAAAAAATATTGTCACCTTAGTAATTGTCAAATTCTGTTTCTCCTAATGGGTTCCTAATTCTCACTACTAGGTTGAAGAGAGGCGAGTCAATTGAAACAAAATTATATCTGTTTCTCAGTCTTAGAACGAATTAAAATCCTTTATTTGAAAATTTTAATTTTATTGCTATTGTTTCGCTCTTTGTTTAAAATTATTTATATGAAGGTTTAGTTCATGTGTGGTAATATATTGCTGAAATTCATTGAAAATTTTGGGAGCAAAGTACAAAAAGTTTTTTTTTTGCCAATACTTTTATTTACTTTATTTGGAACTGCGTGCTCTTTTTGCCTTGTGTTGTAGTTGTGTGAACTGAAATTAAGATCGTCAGAATTTTTATTGATGTATTTTAATATTGAAAGTGAATAAAGTTGTAATATTTGAGATACTTTAGTTTCACGAAACAAGGCGTCAGAAGGATAAGTAATTCTTGTAGAGAACATTATTTTTAATATTCTCTTCTGCAGTGTAACAATCTTATTAATATGCACTTTGGAGGCTCCACCTCAACCTATCAAACCGTATGTTAATAATGACTGTACTAGTCCATTATTTTTTTTTTTTTAAATTTATCAATAGACATTACATTTTTCAGTTTCTTAAAGATATATATGAACTGTCTTAATTTTGCACATATTTTATGTATATGGTGATCCCACCTAAGGTGCTGGTCAATTCGCGACTGAAACTAACGTTGGCGGCGCTGCTTACAACAGCTGATGGCGGACGAGAAGCGTATATGTCAGAAGTTTTTTCTTAATATTTATCTGTTCAAACAATATTTCGGCAAAAAAACACTATATTTAAGTCACTATATTTTAAAATACTTCTTAATTCACATAAACTGCAGCACAACACGCTACAAATATTATCCAAATATACGCTTCTGTTTAATTTAACCAGTCAGCATCAGATGTCTCCCTATTATTTGCAGTCGCGAATAGTGATTCCTAGATATTTTATAGCATCAACTTTGTAAACAAGATTATCGCAACAACAATCTACCCCAATACAATTATCCTTATGTACTGTTATTGACTTGAATGTTTCTTGTTTAGTAGCAGCAAAACTAATAAATTTGGTTTTTTCAATATTAACTGAAAGTAAGTTATTATCTAGCCAGTTTTTTATTTTTTGTCTGTCTTCCGCAACAGCTGTTTTTAAATTATCCCAAGAATTAGATTTTACAAATAAAATTGTGTCATCGGCAAAAGACATAAGTTTACCACTTAAATTGTACATGCTAAGAAGATCATTAATATAAAGAACAAATAAAATTGGTCCGATTACAGTACCTTGACCAACTCCACAGCTGACAACTTGAGCAGAACTAAAGTGATCGTTGTATAATGTTTGTTGTGACCGGTCACTCAAATAACTTTCAAACAAATTGCAACTCCTTTAATTCCAAGTCTTTCAAGTTTTCGTAATAAAAGAGAATGATTGACCGTGTCAAAAGCTTTTTTTAGATCAAGGAAAACTACGATAATTGATCAGGACCACATGAATGCTTGTTTTTCAATTCAGATATTGTCTTAATTATCTCAAATTCATCAGTTGGATTCATAAAGAAGTTATTAGTGTTATGTTGTATATCACTCACCATATTTTCTTGCGCCGTTTTTTTTCAAGCGTTATTGTACTTGTTAAATTAGTGCCCATATTTACAAAAAAAATGTTAAAATAATTTGCTTTATCTAAATCCGATTTAGTATTTTCATTTTCAAAGGCAAATTTTTTGAAAAATTTCGCAGCCACTTGAGCAATATCTACTTAAATGTTCGCGCAGATTTTGCAAAAAATCTTGAATAGGATAGGGCGGTGGACGGTAAAACTCCTGTTACATCTATAATTCTGTTACACATTTTAAATTCAATTCTTTAGATTTTGTAATTAGCATCAAAAATGGATAATTTAACATAAGGTTTATAAGATTTAACAAAAATCATTACGCCATCATTTTGGTTAAAATTACTTTCATTATAAAATGTTGTGTACCCTTCAATAGAGTAAAAATCTATATCGTTAACTTTAAAACATTCCGATAAGATTATACAATCCAAGTTACAATCAGAGCCGCAGTAAGGAAAACTTGCGCTAGGAGCAGAGCCATGTTTCGACGCCCTTGGTAAATAAAAACAAGGTTTTTACCTCTCAAAATGTAAGTGATGAGCAAAAAAAAGGTCCTCACCTCCCAAAAACCAAGTGATGAGCAAAAAAAAAAGGTCCTCATCATCTTCGCAAAGGCGCCCCTTAGCAAGCCCGTGCGCGCCCTTTTCCTTAGTGCGCTAAGGGCCGTCGCCCCCTCCGCCCTCCCCCCTTACTGCGGCTCTGGTTACAATTATGTTTCAATAATTCTTGAATGTATATTACTAGTTCGCCAAATTTTTTGTTAATACTACGAATATTCATATGTAATATTCTTACACTAGAATTATTTCTGAAATTTTTTTCAGAATTATTTACAAGATAATTTAATTCAATATTATCAAAAACATTAGAGCAATTAATATTATTTTCATCTAATAAATTAAAGTAATTTTCAAACTCGAATAGTACCATAATTTAATATTTAAATAACTAAATTAAACCAATAGTAAATGAATGCAAACAGCCACCTAAAAGCCATGGGTGGAGGTGACATCATTTGTTATTTTTTGGAGGTCTTATTCGTTATTAATGATGATAATACTTGACTCTTTTTAATTTTGCCATATTTATACCAAGTATTGATATTCTCTTGCTGTTGCTTTCGTTAGCCCCAGTAAGGACCTATAATACTGACTTAGGTTTTCATTAATGAATATCTTGTTTCCTATTGAAGTGCCGGGTACATTGATATTAGTAATAACCAAGCATTTTTTACTTGAAAAAACATCCTTCTTTGTGCGAGTTTTAAACTGCACTATTATGTAAGAAGAATTGGGATGTGTGTTCATTTTTACTCTGTGTGCAATATCAACATCTTCTTTTTTAACATCCAAGTTTAACTCGGTGGCTATTTTTTGTACTATTAAGGCGAAATCTTCGTTTTCACTTACTTCAATGCCGAGTATTTCAACATTTCGGTTCCTTTGATATTGTTCCAAGCTAGTTATTTTATGTATTAGATCTTCCTTTTTCTTGTTGGATTCTTTTAATTTTTCTATATTTTTTCCTAAGTTGTTGATACTTTGATTATTAATACTTTTTTAATACGTTTATTAAGTTTTTATCATGTCATCATATCGTTTAGACACGAATTATACAGATGATTTTAGTTCACTTATTTCTCTTTCCATTTTTTCAACCTTCAAGTAAATTTTCTTAATCTCTTGAATTTCTTCTTCAATTTTTTCTCCTTTTTTTAATCTTTCGTTCATTACTTTTATGATTTCTTTAATTTCGAGTAACTCAGTTTGAGTATCAACTTGATTAATGTTGAATGCACTAATTCCTCTGTTTCTTGTTATACCAGTACTACACTCTTGACACATTTCCATGTTTTCTTGCCTTTAATAAGTTTTTTATATGTTGACTTTGTTACCGAGCATTCAAAGTGAATAAGTTTTATCACATTCACAACATTCAGCGAAATCATCGTTTAATACAGTTTCAGAGCACTTAAAACACTTCACTTTAGGTGACATTGTAATTTTAAACTGTGCGCCAATGGAGTCGTTTAATGCCAAATACTGACTGCTTAAACTTGTTCAAACTTTGATAGATCACTATTTTGTACAATATTGTTAGTTAATTTAAGATATAAACAATACACTGCGATTTATACTGATAATAATATGGTACCAATTTCAGCAATTTTTTTTTTTTTTGCAACAATTGCATGTAAACTGACCATTAAAATGCATATTATTACACATTTTATAAACGAAAAATCGTAGACAGCTGAAAAGATGTGTTGCACTAAGAACTTGCTATTTAAATCTTTTAGCTATAAGTTATAATGCCATACGTTCTTTTTAACGTTTGTCGGCCAAGTTAAATCTCCCCATGTATAGTACTGTATATAGATATTTGCATTTTTTGAGAAAGAAGAAATAATAATTTAATAAATACAATTTTGTGGGATGTGTGGTGCAATAAAATTTGATACTGTCGTCCTTTAGAGCTTGCGAAGTTACCACATCAACATGGCAAGAAGTTACAAACGCTAGAACGCTTGTAAAAGACATTTAAAAGACAAATATATACAACTAATAAAGAGTTAGAGGCTTCCAAGCTTAGTGGAACTGGTGTTACGGGCTATGACAAATAAGATAGTAATATTACAGATGTAAGCAATTTCTGAAACATTTCATTCAATCAGCATGACAAACATTTCAGCAATTGTGTCAGCATGTCCAGTACATTGATATGACGTAGATCCCGATGACACAAAACTCTCTAAGTAACATGTTGTATTATTAACAATTGTAATTTCATATTATGCAATTAAGTAAAGTAAATATTTTATGTAACTATATTTGTCTCATACGAAATAAAATAATATAGTTTTTGTACCCGAACCGCCGACAGTTTACAGCGACAGCTTTAAACCAACAGTGTATGCGATCGGAAGTAGAAATCCGCCCATTTTTCGTGAGGCGGAAAATGAATTAGATTAATTTTGTTTTTATTTATATTTTGTACACAATCAAAATTATGTTACAGTATTTTTATCATTGATTAAAATTTCACAATTATTTTTATAGTTAATTCAAATTACACTACTATGTTTATACTTTATTAAAATTAGCTAATACAAAGTACTGTAAATTTAAAAACTAGACAATTAGGTTAGGTTAGTAAATATAAAAAACTGAAGAAACCTAAAGGCTCCACAGAAGTACCACAGAACCAAAAATAAAATATATTAAATACTTCAATACATTTCTTGCAAACATATACAGCATTGGACAAATGTATGAAGCACCCTTGTAGTTAAAATATAACAGCTAAATTTATGTACATTGTAACTTATATATATTTGACAAAATGTTTTAAAAGTATCGTAGACACATTCTAAAAGACGTACGTCTAATCAGATAACCCAAATGTAAACAGAGTTATGATAAATTTGAAATACAAATAAATGCAGACTCAGATCTGTTACGTTTTGTTTCCATAAAAATAAACAACTAGGGCTTGGATCATTATTACACATGCGTTTGAAGTGAATACTGTTTTAATAAGTTCAAATGAATATTTTTAATCGCATTATGGATAAAAAAACGTGAACTCACTGTGGCAGAAAGAAGTCTAATTATATTGCTCCATTCACAAGGACAATCGCCGGTGTAAATTTAAAAAAATGGAGTGTTAAAAAAAATGCCGTGCAAATTACCATCAAAAGGTTCCAAGAGACTGATACTTATAAAAACAGACAAAAAACTGGAAGAAAACGTGCAACCACTTCCAGAGATGATCATATAAAGAGAAGTGCTCTTCGTAAACACTCAAAATCGTCAAATGAGCTGGCTGGTGATCTGTGGAAACATAGAGAAGTTAAAATTTCTTCTAGAACAATTATAATACGTCTAGTGGAATATAATTTGCATGGAAGAAGAGCTCACTGAAATCCACTGTTGACCGAGCGAAACTAAAAACTTCGCCTTGAGTGGGCCAAAACACATTTAAATTGGACACCTGATAAATGGGCGAAAATCATTTGGTCCAATGAGTCCAATATAGAAGTAAGCATTGTAATAGTTTAATGTACTTACGAAATTAACAACAACAATTATTATTGCACTAACAATATAAAATTTAATTTACTATAAATTTACGAAATTAAAGTTTGTTTTTTTCTTTTGTGGATCAGCTTTTTGGACAACCTGGAGCAATATCAAGACATAGACCAGGTGAAGCTTTTCATACTGACTGCATTATCCCTACGATCAAATTTGGTGGTGGTAGTATCATGATCTAGGGATGCATGTCTGCCAGCGGCTTGGCGAACTGTTTTTGTGCGAGGGACGCATTATTCTGCTCGTTATAAATATAATACTAATAATAATATTATTACCATGCTTAATGAAGTTTTGGAGCTATCAACATTAAAATTATTTGATGAAGACAATCCAGAATATGTTTTTCAAAAGAATATTGCCCTCTGTCAAAAAGCCAACGTAACAAATGAATAATTTTCCATAAACAATGTGCCACTTTTTGCATGACCCCCCCCCCAATCACCAGATTTATCGCCAATTGAAAATTTATAGTCGATTCTGAAAAACAAGGTATCTCTTTAAAAAGGCAAATCAAAAGAAATCCGATGTATGTAAAAAACCTGTAGACAGTATGCCTAAAAGGGTACGTGCGGTGATAAAAGCACGAGGAGGTACCACAAAATATTAATAATTTTGATTAAAGTTGTCATTAAAAGCTGTATGTATTATTTTATTTACCATTTTTCTTGTAATAATCCTAAAATTCAATAAAACGTAGGGTGCTCCATACATTTATCCAAGGCTGTATATTCATTTAATTTTTATCATATATAAATTTAACATAAGCTTACATTTTGTGAAAATACTATATTATTGATTACATTCGATCGGTTTATCGCCAGAATGTATTAGTTTTTTGTGTCGAATGAGAGATGATGGATCTGAAAATGCTTTACTACACAGTTCACATTTGAATGGCTTCTTTCCAGAGTGTATTCGTTCATGATTATAGAGATTTGATGACTGTGAAAATGCTTTATCACAGTGTTTACATTTGTATGGCTTCTCTCCGGAGTGTATTCGTTTGTGAGTAAAGAGATATGATGACCGTGGAAATGTTTTATGACACTGATCACATTTGTATGGTCTCTCTCCGGAATGAATTCGTTTGTGAGTACGGAGATTTGAAGACACTGCAAATGTTTTATAACATTGATCACATTTGTATGGTCCCTTCCCAGAATGGGTTCGTTTATGTCTACTGAGACTTGATAAGCTTCCGAATTCTTTCTTGCACAGACCACATTTAAATAATTTTTCTCCAGAATGTTTTTGTTTGTGAGTAATGAGTTGTACCTTCTGCAAAAATGCCTCAGTACACTTATCACATTTATATGGTTTCTTTCCAGAATGTATTTGTTTATGTAAACTGAGAGCTGGTAAACTTGTATATACTTTATTGCACTGACCACAATTAAATAATATCTTTCCAGGATGTGATTCTTGGTATATTTGTAGGGTTTTATATTTCAATGGTTTCTTTCCAGGATGTAGTCGTTTGTGTCTACTGAGAGATGAAGGATCGGAAAATGCTTTATCACAGTGATCACACATTAATGGTTTCTCACCAGTATGAACTCGTCTGTGAATAACAAGAGTACCCTTTTGATTAAATCCTTTATTACACTGATCACATTTGTATGGTTTCTCGCCAGTATGAACTCGTTTATGACTGACAAGATTAGCTTTCATAGTAAATGCTCTATCACACTGATCACATTTGAATTTATTCTTTTCGGAATGTATCCCCTCACCGGAAGATGCTGAGCTCGCTGCAAACAAATAAATAGTTATTAATATTATGTATGTTTATAGATCGAGCTCGTATCGGCATTATTGATAAATACATACGGCATTAATATAAATATTATGTATCAGCATCGGCGCCGATGGGCATGAATAGTATTCCATCGGTATCGCCATCTGCAGTTTTTCGCAGATAAGTGGCTGATAGTTATTTATTTCATTATTTCATGATTGTTTTTAAACATTTATATAGATTTTTAATAAAATTTAATCCAGGGCGGAAGGCTTTATAAATTACATTTGTTGATAAAATAGTAAATAAATCATTGCTTGTTTTTTCACATCGTAGTTCTGTATCTAAGGAAACATTATATTCTAGTAATAAAATTTATTTAGATCAAATATTGAAATAGCCGGCATAGTGTAGTAGGTGCCCTGCATTTCTAAGGTGCCAAGTTTGAATCCCGTTTAGGCATTGAATAAAATGATCATATCATGCATCGCAGAAAAGGCGCAAAAAACTTTTGCTAATTTATTTTCATCCCCTTAGTATATCAGATACCAAATTTTACAAAACATACTCTACTCTTTCTTGGTCAGGTTGGTAAAAAAATAAGACCTAAATTTAAAAAATGTAATATATCTCCGGCCTTTTAGAACAATCACAAATTTACTGGTTGATAATAAACTAAACAAAATTGATTTACAAAACAATAGTGGGGTTTACCAAGCGTCTTGTCAAGATTGATCCACAAAATATATATGTCAAATTAATTGAAAATTCGTTACTAAATTTCAACAACATATGAACGCCGTTCAAAATAAAAAAGTTGCACTATCCAATATAAACGAACATATGATTAATAACAATCTAAACTTTCCATTGCAGATTTCAAAAATTTTATTTATACACAATAAAAGTTTAAATTTAATTTATTAGTCTACAGGGAAATTTTCAAAAGTAGAAACTTAGGAATTCTCTTAATGAATGACCAGTTGGATCTTTTACAACTCTAATTTATTAAACAGGTAATTTTTTCCTTTTATCTGTTAATTTTATGTATAGCTGGTATTTCCCTACCATTTATATTTGATATTGCACAAAGAAATTAGTTAATATAGGTTTAGTTTGTAATTTGAACTCCTGTAGATATCGTTGCAATCTTACCCAGTCTATTATTTAAATGTTATTTTAATATTAACAATGATTCACAGAGAATAAACTAACTCCTCTATATTTACTATGAGTTAACTATCAAGAACATACTTTTTATAAAATCGCGGAACCAAAAAAAAAAATTGCTTATCCGTGAACGTCAGGCATATTAATTAAATCTATGCTGATACCTATCCAGGGACAGGAACGGGTTTTAAGTTCGGTTGTATGCACGCAAATACGACACCATTAATAAAAGCTTACAACTGAATCTACACTGACCAATTACTGACTGACCTGTATCTTGTCCAACTGTACACTCTTCATTTTCACTGTCATCTCTACATTCAGGCTTGATATCAATCTCCTCAGTTACGATAATATTAGTGTCATACTTATAATGAGATATTTCGTCAGTAGATGATATGATATATGTCTTCTGCATATCGCGGATATCTGAAATTTAAAATAGTTTTATTTTTTCAGTTTACTCACATCAGGGAAAATTTTAATTTAAGTTATTCTGAAACTAAACATTTTATTTAAAACATTATTTTGTTATAGTAATATACATAAATGTATGTAGTATGTATAATATTATCAATTTTTACGATCATATATGTTAGCATGAAGTTCTGGTTACGTTACCATCATGTATAGTATAAGTTAGAATAATAGGGGAAACTTCCTAAGCGCCCTGACATCTGGTGGCAATTTGCGGAAGATACGAAAGTGACATTGTTTTGTTTTGTTCAATGGAGAAATATGTGTTTTTTTGTTGTTTGTTTTATTTTTGTGAATCATGGAAAAAAAAACAATCAATCTTTTTGTGTGCCGCAATGTAAATCGTGAATAAGGAAGAATCCTTCTTAAACATTCCATAATTTACCTAAATCGAAAAAAATATCAACTTAAACTACGTTTGGAGGCAGAGAGAAAGTGGATCGCAGGTTTTTATGGACCCAAAAACTAAAAATGGGCAAAAATCCAAGCCATGCATGCATGTTTGCTCGTTGCATTTTAATGAAAGTGATTTTTTACGTCCAAGAAAAGACTGAAAAAAAGCATTTATCCCACCCAAAATTTGCCTAAATCATCAGTTGATATATTAAAAAGCCCTTCTACTTTTTCAGGCAGAGAGATTAATTTTTACTAATATATTTACCATATTGTTGTTGCTATTATATTGACAGACAGTCAAAAAGAATTAAAAATACAATGAAAAACTAAAAATTTCCTTGAAATTTCTTTAGAATAGTATATTATTACATAACTTATAAATCGTAGATTACCTTTAAATGAAAAAAAAAAAAAAGCACGGAAAACAGGAAAAATACAACTGGTGTTCATTGTCACTTTCGAGTGTTCCAGCTTTACCGCGTATGGTACAAAAGGAGCGGGGTCCTTGGATCCTGATCCCACCAGGAAAAAAAAAATCATATACTGAATCAATAAAAACTAAGCTACTGAAAATAAAATCTCCTTTTTCGGTGATAAAAACAAATTATAGTCAAAATGTAATTAATATATAAAACCACCCCTCCCCGTAAAGAGGCAGTAATAAATGTTGTATTATTTAACGGATATTACTTAGTAATAGATCCCCCTTCAATCCATTTTTCTAGGTACGCGCCTGCTCAGGCAGTATGAATAATAGTGGCTATCGTTGATATATGTTTAAAAAATATTGGGAAATAAGCTTATATTTTTTGTCTTTAAGTAAAAAAATGCAATTAAATGTACTTCTTTTATTTATATTGTATGTTAAGAAAGTAATTTTGAAAAAAACCACTCCACTGCTGTGCCGTTTTTTTGTTTAAATTTACGCGCGTACTGAAAGATGGATCGATTACTCGATCTTTTGAAAAATTGATAATTTTATATTTTGTCCTTAAACTGTACTGGTTATATTTCACGACTAACCAGGACCAATGACAAAAAAACAGTACTGTACTGGTAAAACCAGTACGTATGGTCTCCTTAGCTTATGTCACACATAACTTATTAACGTTCATTGAAAGAATACTCTTGATTCTTGATTTGATAAGCTAGAGTCCATTTACCATAACTATGAGATGACGTCACAATTGAAAAACTTCCCTCGTTCGTAAATTGTCAAAAAAGTTAGGTTATATCGAACTACTTCGAAAAAGATATTGAAAACCTATATTTCCTATGAAGGAAAGGAATTAATGTAAATTATGATGCACAGCAGTTCTTTCCAACCGGTTTGTCGCGAAATTAATGGCTTAAATTATATTAACTCTGTAATGTAGTACTAAATAAAAAAATTAAAATTTCAGTGTATAAGAATCAACAAAAATAATTGTTTTTAGAAATGTGTCATGTTCTTTTCATACTTTTTATAAATTTACTTTAATTTTTCGCCAGGTGTCACATTGACGAGTTTGCTTCTCGAACCCACTGTGGGTTCGAGAAGCAAACTCGGAGTGTTCCGAGTCACTCTATTTAACTCCAGACCACTCGTTTTAGACCTTCTATGCATCCCGAACTCACCTAAAGATATCGGAAAACAATGATAAAGAGTCAAATTCTTTATTATTCGAAGAGAAATGTTTGAATATTTGAATTTCAGATGTTTGATACAATTTTACTTCGAATAATGAATATTCAATTATTATTGCCAGTCGAACAGTTTATTACCGCTAGCTGCAAGTGTAAATTTCACGAGTGAGCTAAAATTACTTTTTGTTTGCATCTGATGATAATAAACCGTTACGACTCTGCGTAACAGACCTATAGGTTAAAATTAGAAAAAAAAGATTGAAGATAACAAAAGTACATAGAACCAGTGTTGAGCATAGATAACTTAAAATGTTATCTAGTCAAAGATAAGATAATACCACCTTTTTGTGATCTAAATAAAGATAAAGATAATTAAAAAATAATTATCTAGAAAAGATAAGATAATCTAAAAAAAATCAGATAATAGATAAGATAAACCCCTTCCGCATTTTTATGACGCGAAACTCAAATTATCCATGATAAATTCATCATATCGCTTTCATCCAAGGGGCAATCAGTTGAAAGTATCTCGTTTAATAATTATTGTTGATTCATATTTACATATATGTATAACTAGTTTTGTCATTTGCAGAACCATATTAGTAAATACGTCACAAAATGGGATTCAGTGCTGCCGCCTCGCGGTTGGTTTCCTTTTATTTGAATTATGGCAAGTAACATAGCAATAAGTCTGTTTGCCATTTCTAATTAGTTTGAAGGAAAAATATATTGTTCTTATTTTATCTATTGATTTTCATTTTCTAAGAAAAAATTTGCAATTAAGAATGTGACTGTAATGGTTCTAATTTGGAGCAAAATAATACACCATTATACATTCTGAAACAAAATATTAATGTTTACTTAGTTTTAATTAAATACAAAATAAATATATTTCGATTTTCATATTATTTAAAAACGTAACCTATAAATATATCTTCGAATCTTTATTTATATGTTTACAAAAACATTATATTCTATAAGGTGTCTGAACTATATATATTAGTATATACTTATCATGGATATAAATTTTTTCCTCCAAAATTGAAAATATTCATAAAATGAAGGTAACAAAAGTAATGACACATGTATTTTAAATCTCCCAAAAAATCCAAAGGAAATCGTTGCCAGATAGCAGCACATGTATGTGACCTCACAATAATATGGTTTATTATCTATAAAAATTATCTAAAATTACAGATAAAGATAATGAAAATACCTATCTAAATGAGATAATAGATAAAAATGTAAAATAGTATCTAAAAAAGATGATAGATAAGAATATGTCATCTAATGCATTATCTAGATAAAATTATATAGATAATGCTCAACACTAGAACATATTTTATCAATATAATATAATATTTATTTATCGACCAAGATACAAAATGAAATTTGTTTTTGGTCAGTCACTTTACAAATTACAAAACCTTTTAAAATATATAAACAGTTCAAATACAGTAAAAATAATATATTTTAAAATTGCAACAAGGCACGTATTTACTTGACAGCAGACCTACAGCATATTGGCCATATATTTGACTTGGGTAAAATCATCAAAAGAATATATTGGATTTTTCAGTAAATAATTCTTAACAGTTCTTTTTTTAGGATTTTGTAGGTATGGCAACCAAAAAACCCTTATAACATCATTCAAGGAAAGAGAAAGAAAAATGGCGGGTGATAACAGTGCAACTGATAATCGCTCTAATAAAAAAGCTAGTATTTGCAAAGTTTGCAACAAAAAAGTGGTGTTACTTGTGAAGAGTGCAACTGTTCGTACCATTTTAAATGTGCGAATTTAGACAGTGAAAGTGTGAATGGCGAAAATTGTCTATGTTCTGCCTGTATCGGAGATGAAGATCGTAACATCACTTATCTTAATATAACTGAAATTAAAAGTTTGAGGACAGAAAACCATCTACTAAGAAAACTGATCCTAGAAATGGAAGAGAAAAACGTATTATTAAGAGAAAAGGTTAGTTTTTTAGAAGGTCGCAAAAATTCACGGCCAGCTGACAGGTTCAATGAACCTGTCAAAAAACTGCAAGGTCATATCAATAGTGCATGGACAAACCAAACCAAACAGCGGCCTGCAATATCGGTAACCAACTTCGGAGAAGACGATAAGCGGACGACACGTGCTGTAAATAAAAACAATAACATCGGATCTTCACCAATAACATCCAATAACATCCAATCATCATCACGTGACCTATCTAATGATGTAAATAACGCATTAACCCCAGATAATCCACTGAAAAACCATGATGATAGCTGCATAGCGGTGGAAAAAAAGTTAATTAAAAATAACATAAAACCATCGCGTGACCAGTCAAAGGATGATGAAAATAACCAACTCATCGCCGAGAATCCACCTAAAAACCATGATGATGGCTTCGTAGTGGTCAAAAACAGGAGAAGTAAAAAAAGAACGAACAAGTCAATTGTTGGATCCAATAATAACAACAATGGACTTCAATCGGCCCCAAAAAACGCATGGTACTTTGTAGGGAGAGTACTTACCGGAACAACAGAAGAGCAGCTAAGAAGCTATGTTAAATCCAAAATCCCTGACATGGAAATCACTGCCACTAAAATTGAAACGTCTGGAAGTAGCTCATGTTTCAAATTGAGTTGCCCATTCGAACTTCGAGGGAAAATCGAAGATCCAAAGTTTTGGCCAAAAGGCGTTGTTGTCCGACAGTATATTTTTCGGAGAAGAGCCTCACTTCACTTCACAAAGTAGCATTTTAAGTATATTTCACTATAATGTTCGGAGTATTAGAAATAAGGTTAACGCACTAGAAGCACATATTACTGATACTAACATTGACGTGTTATGTGTGAATGAGCACTGGATGTCTGAACAAGAACATACCTTTTACAACCTAAACGGTTACATAAAGGCCACTATTTTTTGTAGGAATAGTATGGAAGGAGGCGGTGTTGCCATTTATGTTAAAAAACACATTAATTTTAAGGAGTTAAACTTTATTTCTAATATGTCGCAAGAACAACATGGCGAAATTGTTGGCATAGTACTAAAGAACTACAAAGCTGTAGTACTGACACTGTACAGGTCACCTGTTGGTAATTTTGACACCTTTTTGAATATTATGCAGAATGCTGTTCACTTATGTCAAAATAGTTTTAAAGGGTTCAAAATTATCTTAACAAGTGACTTCAATGTAGATTTTAAGGTCAAAGATAATATATTTATGAGCTTGTATGATATTATAGTTGAATTAGGGTTACACATAACGCACTTTGAAACAACTAGATATACTTACACGGGGCGCGGTACATGTCTGGATAATATTCTGACAAACATCCAATACACAGATTATAATGTAGTTGTGTCTAATCCTGGCTTGTCGGACCATTTCGGTGTGTATCTAAATATTCAATTAGAAAAAGTGTCCAACAATGAGGGTAACAATCGAACCATCTACCGCCGTATTTTTAAAAAGGAAAATTATAATATTTTTACTAACTATCTCCTTAGTTTTAACTGGGAAAGTATATTTCACGACAAAAACACTAGTGAAATGTTTGAAGCCTTTCTGGGAATATTTTTAGATGGCCTGAATGTTTATTTTCCTTTTAAAAATTTGCGGAGGCAGGAACAAAATAAAATTAAATGGTACACTCCGGAATTAAGAAAAATGAGGGAAAATCTCATTCTCTTATCTAGTATTAACTTACCGGACACAAGTCCACATATTAAAAAATATAAAATTAAATACAAAAATGCCCTCAAAAAAGCAAAAATTGAGGCATACAATAAATACATAGTAAACAGTGTAAATAAGGGTAAAGCCACGTGGGATATAGTCAACCAGGAGACGGGAAGGGATAAGAAAAACAGTAAAGATGAATGTCAAACATCATCTGAAACGTTTAACCAGTTCTTTGCCACTGTGGCTAATAGTACTGTCTCTAATATTTCATCCACTGCTGTGGATTATAGAACACTGCTAGCAAATAGAAAAATAAATTACCAACATAGTCTGTACTTGGCACCGACTAATGAGCCGGAAGTTGGTACTCTGATCGGTGGACTCAACAACAGTAAAAGTTTTGACTATTACGGCATTAACGTTGAAATACTAAAACGTACCTCTATAGCCATCAGCGAGCCACTGTCAAAGATTATTAACTCTTGCTTCCAGTCCGGTGTATACCCCAGTAAACTGAAAACTTCCAAAGTCATACCAGTGTTTAAGAATGGAAATGTTAACGATCCCAACAATTATCGCCCCATATCCATAAAACCTGTTTTTTCAAAAATATTTGAAACGGCGATAAAAAATAGAATGGTTGATTTCCTAGAAAAAGTATTTTCTGAAAATCAGTTTGGCTTTAGGAAAAATAAGTCAACAACTAAAGCGGCTATTACATTACTGAATAAAGTTCTTGAGACTGCCGAAAAGGGACTCCACGTTATTGGAACGTTTTGCGATTTATGTAAAGCATTCGACTGTGTATGTCCCAATATACTTCGCGATAAATTGTACCACTACGGTATAAGAGGTCCAGTACAGGAACTGCTGATGGACTTCTTACAAAATAGAGAACAACATGTATTATTTAACAATACAATGTCGTCAGCGAGGTACTTAAGTATAGGCGTCGGACAGGGTACAATACTCGGCCCTATAATTTTCCTATTGTACATTAACGATTTACCTGACAATATACATGCTACGACTATGCTTTTCGCTGATGACTCTTCGTTTATTAATAATGGGGTAGACTGTGAGGACGTCAGTAGGGCTGCAAGTGAAACCCAGGACCAAGCTCTAGAGTGGTTCACTAGTAACCAGTTATGTTTAAATACTAGTAAAACTAATACTATTGTCTTCAGTCTCAACAGGCACCTGCATAATAATTTACTGTACAACAACAATGCAGTCAGGTTTCTTGGGTTTCACTTGGACTCCAGGCTAACGTGGAAAGACCACATCCATCAATTAGCGGGAACGTTGAGCAGAATGTTATATATGCTGAAAAGAATTATTAATTGTGTGTCAGATGAGACCGTCAAAATAGTTTACTATGCCCACTTCCAGTCGCACTTAACTTATGGCATTGAGCTATGGGGCAATTCATACGACTGGAAGAGAATATTTATAATACAAAAAAAAGCTATAAGAATCATAGCCAAGGTCATGCCCCTTGCTCATTGTAAAATCTTATTTAAAGACTTAAATATCTTGACGGTCCCATCCCTCCATATTTTATATTTATTAATGTATACAAAACAAAATTGTAAAAAAATAGTCAAGAATAATGATGTCCATGATTATAATACAAGAAATAAAGACATGTTCCGTACGCCACTGTGTAAGTATACAGTTACCCAGCGCATGCCTACAGCGCTAGGTACTAACTTGTACAATATACTACCCAATGAACTAAAAAAACTCAATGACGCCACATTTAAAAGAATACTTAAATCATTTTTTTTAGAACATGCGTTCTACAGCATGGATGAGTTCATTGGTAGTATTAATAGCTAAAAATGTAAGATGATTGTTTTCTTATGTATGATATTGTATCTTGACGTAAGTTATTGTATACTGATACGAACAACTTAAATAAATATATTATTATTATTATTATTATTATTATATTTATGTGTCTGTCTGTACGGTAGAAATTGCATCCAAACGGCTGAACATAGAATGTTGAAATTTGGCATTTTTACATTACATACTGTAGTAAAATTGTCTAATTCTACAACAGATTTAGTATGTGTTCGTTTCTTTTTCGGGCGTCTGACAGCTGCACCTGTCGATTGTTATGTAACGATTTTATTCACTTTAGAAATGCTGACATCTAATGCAGCAGCAACTCTCTAAAAAGTTAATTAACAAATATTTGTAGAAAAATATTCAAGTGAAAACAAAATTTAATATTTACTCACATCTGTGATCTGTGACACATTTCGAATCCATTAAAGGTCCACCACTATCTCGCTCTCTTTTAAAATAATTAATAAGAAACAAAACCATCCTTTGAGCACGGCTACTCAGAGCTTTCGGCAGTTTTATTAAAATAATATTTTATTTAATGAAAAATAAAATTTAACCTTACAAAATGTAACGTAACACGTAAATGTTAAACCTGACTAAAAACGACTGAACAATACAATCTCAAGCTGACAACGGGTAAAAACCTTATCAACGTTAAATAAATAAATGTACTAACTGAGTTATGGATTGATGTTGGTTAAATCAAATCATGACATTGGTACTTAAATTAACCAAGTGTGACGTCATCTCATATTTATTGTGAATGGAGTTTAATCAGTTGCCGTCTTGCACTGTACGAGTGAACACGAATCATAAACCGTCTAATATGCGAATGGGTGTTTTATTTAACAATTGTTGTTATTTTACCTAACGCCAATATCAGAAGTGGGATGGTCTCGTTCTCATAGTGGTTGTGAAGTGAATTGGCTAATTCTCATAATAGTTTGAAAGTTAGAAACGTAAGTGGTGCGTCGTAATTATTCCAAATGTTATGCGCTATGATTCTGTTGTACTATAATGGAATAAAGAAATTGAAACGTTCGAAAACATTTTACGATGTTTTCGGATGAAAGATTTTATTTAAATATTTTTCAGGTTTTAACACATTTTAGTTTGTTTTACCGAAACGAGTGATAACAAACTGAGGTAAAGTTTAGCTGAAATAGCAAATTTATTAATCTCAAGTGGAAATCAAAAAAATATCAGGATGGACGTGCGTTGTTTTGCTTATAAAAAAATAAATTAGGAGTGAAAATGGTTAAATTTTAAATAAAATAGTTCCGATGATGAAGTAGGAATTCGAAAATAGGCTAGAATAAGATAAGCGTGGCTTGGAATAGAATTGTATGAAGGTAATGGTTAATTGAGAAAACGGTAAGAGACATTTAATTACTTTGACTAAATAATATGATAGGTTTTAGCCAATAGAAAAGATGAACGACAAGCAAAACAAACAAAAAAAGTATATTTGAAAACTGAAATTTGCAATTTGAAGTTAGAGTTCTATTATTTGAGATTTTGTATTTTAATTTTAAGAATTGAGATATGAAATACTTATAAGTGAACTATACATATTAAACAACTGTCTTTCTTTTAAAATATCAATTATTAACTGTGATGTGACTCAAATATAGAACTCTGTTTTGCATAATAAATTCACACTGTAAAATTATAGTATACAAAACTACCTAAACAAAATTTTCATAAAGATACATAATCATAAAAGCAATAGTCAACAAGCTCAGGAGTTACACTAAGAAAACACTTAATGGCCAATTACTAAAAAAAGAGTTAAGTGTTTTAACTTTTAACTCCTTTTAACTTGTGTTAGGGATAACTCAAGTTAAAACATTTAACTTGTTCTTTAGAGACTAGCTATTAAACATTCAATGATAATCAAGTATCGAATAAGCTTAACTGACCGTTGTTTCCATCAGCTGAACTTTCTAATTCATTTTCAAATTCACTGTTGTCTGCAGGTTCAGACTTGATGTAAATCTCCTCTATATTAGTATTATAATGGTTTACGTCGTATGTGGTTTCATCTTTGATTCCTGTAATAAACATATCATATTATTATTATTCATCATTTTGAGCTTTTTCAGGTTACGACTAGCGCTCTGTATCATAATAAAACGACTACTTTGTACGATATCCAACACTGCAGGTTTTAAATGGCCTTTAAAATACGCCCCATATTCCCGAATATTATTACAATTTATAGTTACAGGTACTCATTTTAGGAAAGGCTAACTGGCTCACAATTGCAATTAATATTATTATTATTATTTTTTAATTGTTTTGTTTATTCTGGAGATTGATCTTATGATCCCACACTTATAAAGCGAGTGAGCTGATTGCTATCAACAGCAAAACATATAATAGCCAGATCATAGCCAAATATAAACTAATTGATTAATGAATAAAACTAAGTAACATATAACTTGATTACTAATCAAACAATGCTCAAATTAGGCCGAAACCAACAATGAGAACAACATATGCATAATAATATTTAGTGTGTGTTATTTATAAACTTGCTCGTTACTGACCATTCTCCCATCCGACCGTATGGTCTTTCTCAGTTTTCAATTCATGTTCATCAGAAACTTCATCTTCTGTCTTAATATCAGTTTCTATTTTAACAATATCTCTGGTATCCATGGGATTCAAATCATGACCTGTTCTATCATTCATATTGATTCCTCAAGCAAATCACTTTTAACAATTTTTTCTAATTACCAAAAGCCAAAATTAATCTTGCTAACCAAGTTGTCTTATTAATTTAAGGTATGCAGCAGTCCGTGTGGATTGTTTTAATGATAATCCTTGGCCTTATTACCAGTAGGGTCGCTATATCGGTCCCTTTTACCAAAACCGGTATTTTCGATATTGGAGTTTTACGAATACCGGAATACAAATATTTTCTATATTTAGAAAAGTTTTCGTCGAGATTTGAGATTAGAGGTGAAGATTTATCAGGGAAATAAAAACATTCAGAAAAAATCACATTTTAATTTTTAATAAGCTTTTAATAATAACACAAATGTCTAACTTCAGATTTTAATCGAACTAGCAAAAATAATATTCTTAACTTTTAAATTTAAATAGTTTTATTAATCAAATATTAAAATAATTTGTGTTTTTCGTAATCTTTGGTCAAATTTAAATAATGAGATCGTAAAAATGACAACGTGTCTAATGTTTGATCTCTTAATTTTGAGCGCAAATGTTTACAAAAGTAACCTGATGACGAGAACACCCGCTCAGACTCCACACTGGTCGAAAGAATTGAGAAGTAACATTACCGTTGGCGGCGCTGTACTTCAAGGCAATATGGCTGTCGTGTCAAGTATTCAGCTGTCAATATGCTAACAGCGAACAGGTTAATTTAAGCACAGTACATTTTTATTTTATGAAAATGTATCTATCGACATTCTAATAAAAAATCAACACTAGAACATATGTAATAATTTCAAACAGTACTACAGGCGGCTAGTTCAATATTTGACCACCAGACTGCGTACCCGAGCTTGTCAGTTCTCAATAGACCTTAAGCTATCATACGCAATTTCTAGATACTATCCTCTTTAACCCCTATTTTCAAATAAAGCCATCTCTATTTTTACCAATGTGTCTCATTGCTCATAAACATTTCCAACGAGGACTCCGCTGTTTGTCCGAGCTTTTGAAGGAAATCCCTTTGAAAATACAGCTTTTCATAAATCCAATCCTGGTATTTTGAAGCATCCGTTTTAGTCCGGTTTCCCGGTATTTCCGAGAGTCGGGATCCCGGCATGCGATCCCTAGTTATCAGTGACCTAGCTGGGAGTCTATTTTGTAACTTGTAGACAACCACTTTCACACTGTCAGGGTCTCTTTTATCCATACTATGCTGTATGAACTTTCGGCAGGATAGTGTAAAAAGCATTGTTGGAACAGACCCCTAGGTGAACAAACTTCAACCATGAAACACATTTGTGTTTTATGGTCGAAGTGAACAAATCAAAATAAAAATGTTACCGGTTGCTCTATTGGGAAATAAATTTAAGATCGTAGCGCCGCGATGTTGAATTTTGGAACGTAGGTAAAGGGTACTTGATGTTATTGTTACATAGCTGTGAAAGTGAAATTATAGGAATAAATATGTTTTACAATATTTTGTGAACCTGTTTTACTGTTTTATCAAAAAGTAAATTAAGAAAAATGTTCATAAAGACATATTTTTGCATGACACGTCTCTCAAAATAATTAAAAACTATATTTTGTGAATGTTGTAGGTTAAGGCGATAACATTTTCGTAGTGGGTTATTTAAAATATCGGCATTTCCAGATAAGAGAGATTCTAAGTGGTGAACTTTTATTGACTTAAGTGGGTTTTACACGATTCAATTTATTGATCAATTAATTGAAAAAGTTGACATTCATTTAATTGATGTGTGTAAAGTGTACAAATTTCGTCAATTAATTGACAAAAAATCAGTGATGGGCGTTTACACGTAAACTTTAATTGTTTACGTTTACGTGTAAACTTATGTAAACAATTGGTAAACTTGTCAACAATGTAAACAATGTAAACTTTTTAAACTGTCAAATAATGAGGTTAGTTTTAGTTATTTAATACGAATAATATAGGGTTAATGAACAAGTATATTCAGTTCAAAACAATTAATTTATTTAAAAAATGGTGGGAAGAAACCGAAGGAATAGTTCTGAAGAACTAGGTTTTGTTTTAATTAAAGAAAATGAAAAAAAAAATATAGGGCGTTATGCAAAATTTGCAATGAATCTTTTCGTTATTAAAAAATATAGGCTGATTTTCTTAAAGGGGAAATTTAATGTATTTTGTTATTAAAAAAATTAGACTGAATTTTTTAAAGAAAAAAGTTTTTTATTTTTCATATTCATATTTACTAATTTGTATTTAACACCTGTATAATGATCCAAATTCGATTTTTATTAATATGTATTTTGGCTTGTCCTAATTTTATATACTTACTTTTTCATTTAAAATCGTTTCATTAAAATTTTATTATTTATAAAAATGTATTGAAAATGAGGTTCTGTAATTCAAAACAAGGGCGCATGTCTAAATCATTGTTTACAATGTTTACATTGTTTACAAGAGTTTTTGTGTTTACTTTACATCATTGTTTACGCGTCAACAATGAGGTAACTTACATCATGTAACTTACGCGCCCATCACTGCAAAAAATTGATCAATTTATTTTGAAAATAGAACAAGTTCTATTTTTCATTAATTTTTTAAGGAATTCTAGGTATATTTTTATCGGTTAAGATATTGCCAACAGAGCACTTCAGAATGCTGTCACTTTAAAATCCAATATGGCGGCTGAGGGGTAAACAAAGATTTTACCTATGTGTTTACATTCGAAAGCCTAGAGCAAAAACAAAACTATATGAAAAAAAAAAAAAACCTATTGGGCTCAACAGCGCTATGAAGTGACGCCAAGCGGATAAAAACTGAACTAGGCGAAACGAGTAATAATTTATTGTTTACATCTGGTTTACATGTGTTTTCTCGTGTAGTTTGTGTTGCTTTTAAACGTTAGTGTTGCAGTTTGTTTGTTATATTAACTTTTGATAGCAATTATTATTCTTTTTTATATTACTTTATGTTATAATGAGTTATTATGACACAAATTGCTGTGTGTTTGGCTGTCACTCTAGAAAAGGAAGTAACAAAAATATTTACTTCCACTATTTCCCAAATGAGAAACAATTTGTGAATTGTTAATAAATTTGGTGTTGTGGAAGAGATAATAACAAACTAGTATTTATTAAACAAATTAAATAAAAAACAAACACTTAATTTTAAAAATCCTTCTCGAACATAATTAAATATCTACCCGTGTAATTTTAATGCAGAATTAGGGCAAGCGGTCTTAAATTCTGTACCCAGCTTTTCTAATACATTTTTACTAAAACGCAGTGCCTGCTTTTGTTTTTAATCAATTTATTTAGGCAAGGAGTTTCTAACAGAGGTTGCGGTTCATACTGTTGTAAGACAGGTTTTTAAAAGTAGACCACAGGCATTTTAAATCTGTGCTGGTTAATATTTCCAAACACAATATATTGTTTCTGGAACAAAAAGAAAAACCAACAGAAACCACACAAAAAAAAAAAAAGAAAAATCAAATATTACAATCAATCAATGCCCTGATCTTGGCTTCTTTCATTTTGGTTTGTTAACCACCTGGTACAAAATAATAGGACAGCTGAAATGTGTTTGCATGTAGTTCCTGCTTTACAGGTGCAGGACATATTTAAAACTTCATCATACTAAATTTTAATTTCCCAGTGACTTCGTGAGGTGGTGATCTCAAACTGCTTGTTTGTAAACATAACCCACATATGTCGACATGCTCATCATTTTTGTCCAAAATTCCGCACAACATAAGATATCCGGCGTTTAACAACTCTTCTCCTTCAACTACACACCTATAAGAAGGTGTTGCACTTAAAAAATTAAAATAATTTAATAAGGATAGCTGTTTATTATCCATTGCAAATCGATGATTTAACATGTAAACAAATATGGACAACTTTCACATTACTCGTTTCAATCAGCTGTTCATAGCGCTTGTAGCGCCGCCATCGGGCATTGTTGCATCCAATAATGCCATTATTTCGTGATGTAGTTGAGTGTGGTAGGTAGTGTGGTGGATGTGACAAAGTGATATTTTTATAACCTGTCGAAAGTTTTAAAGTATAAATTTAAAACTGCACTACATAACTTATCAGGAGTCAGACGACAATTATAAATGGACTTAGAAAGGCAAATTAAACTGGAAATAAATTAAATAATAAAATAAATAAACAATATTATTTAGCAATTTAAACAAAAATTCCACAAAATACATTACGATAACAGAACATACAATCATATATATTAAACATGGTTTGAATTTGTAGTCATTTGAGAAATATTATCACAACTCGTAGGAAAGACCACTTGTTAAGAAAGTTTGAATATGTTTTACAGCCCAGTACATTAGAAAAGTCTTATCGCTAAGTAGAAAACACTACATAAGCTCGTTGGATGTCGCCCACAGTCTTTATCACAAACTATGAACATATTTCTTTATTAAAGCCATACATCAATTTACAGCATTTGTTATGAACACTTCACATTTCACTAGCACAACAATAATTTTTTAAACCAAAGTTTACTCGAAATGCATTGTTGTAACACATAATAAGTTTACAAACATGATCTTTTGTATGATAAATCCAGAATGCCGATGTATTCATAGTACGACAAAATGTATTAAGTAAATATGTACGCATGTATCAGGACTACATTTCGAGAATCTACGATTCAGCATATTAGCTTTCACACACACAACAGAATTGCCTGTCGATGTCAGCTGTGTCACTAAGATCATCACTAATAAATTTACCAACACACAGAAGAGACTTTTTAACACTTTCACTATTGAGGCACACACTTGTCACAGCATGTTTTTTTTTTCTTTCGAATGGAACACATTATATTAGGTTTTACTCCTTGTCTCACTCCGATATTTTGCTATAGAACATGATAGCATGTTCTTGCTTTATTTTTTGTGTAGAAAATGTGGGTTAACACGAAATAGCCAGTGATGTGCATGACTGTAACTGCTGGAAATATATCTGGACTATATGAGAGATCCTTTTCACTTAATCGGTAGGTTCACATTGTTAATAATTGAAATTTTCTTCCCATACAATACACAACGTCTTTGTGCTCACTCTCCAATTTCCAAAATTTAATACAAAACTAAAAGTAGGCTTCTGTGTTTTATTAAAATCAACTCGCTTTTATAACAAAATCGCAATATATTTCAATAAAAATGATATATAAGGTTTTGAAAGTACTACCCCACATACTACAGTTATGGCGAATCAAACTTTATTTACCCTCCACGGACTAACAGCTGTTTTAGCGATCAGCTGTTTTGGAGTGCTCTACTGTTTAGTTGTAGCATAACCTCCAAATATATTGTTTGTGTTTCGTTTTCAAATCTGACATAACCGCAAACGTTCTAATTTACCATCATCTAGGTTATTTCTTTTGTTTTTGTTCACAGCTCCTAACTTGGTGAAGATTTTTTCAATATTTTCATTTTGATAAATATGTCAACATTTAAAATGTCATTTTAATAAATATGTCAACAATTTTTACATTACCAACTGTAAAAAGTTGGTAATGTAAAAATTTTCAAAAAAAAAATGATAAACAAATTGATGTGTGTAAAGTGATGCTTTTGTCTCCAAGGTCACCAATAAATTTTTCAATTAATTGACAAAAAACTTGATCAATTTATTGATCAATTATTTGAACTGTGTAAAACCAACTTTACTCCAAAGTAGAAGTCGTTGGCATTAGTCATACTGTTTAAGTTTGTTTATGTCGATTTGTTTTTGCAATGTCCAATAAAATGGATAGATCTTATTGTTGTGTACGTATGTGCAAGTCAAGGAAAAAGAGGAACGATAATTCATTCCTCAGATTTCCACCTACAATGTTAAATTAATAATAAAACATGTTCTGTGAACTAAACTGGAAATAATAATATTATTAATTGCAATTGTGAGCCAGTTAGCATTTCCTAAAAGCAATTGAGGAAGTTGTAAATTGTCGTAAAACTTGGATTAGAAAAGAAAATTTTGGAAAAAAAAGTGGGCCATTGGTTGAAAATTTGCTAACAATGGAGTACCCTTTACCTACGTTCCAAAATACAACACCGCGGCGCTACGATCTTAAATTTATTTCCCTATAACAGGTCGTAAAAGTGGCATAACATCGAAGCCGCTGGAAATATATAATTTAAACAATAAGGACATCATGAACCAGCGTATAGGTAGTTATAAAACACAATATTCAGTAAATATTCCGCACACAACTGCGCATCACAGCGGACAAACCAAGTAATGCTGTCAAGCAAATTGTTTGCTCTAACAAACTAATTAAATTAACTCTTTCATTTACAACATATTTAAAAATGGATGCAGACATATCATAGCAGTGAGTATATTTTATTAAATTAAGTAATAAAATATTTAAAAAATCACCCTTATTTGGAATTAAAAAATCTAACCAGAAAATATACATACTTCACATGTTTAAAGCTAATTCTTCCATTTTAAGGATGTGTAAAACCCCAGAGCGTTGTGTATTTACCTTTCAGGCTCCAATTAAGCTGTGTTGGAAACTATATTTATTAAACTAAATGTATAGAGAGCTTAAATCTAAGTATAGTATGTGGAATATAATTTAAAAAAAAAAACAGATGTTCGAAGAATAGTCTGGAGGTCCGTTCTGATATAAATTTAGTCAGTCAACTTATAATTTGTTATTTCACCGGCCCAATAAAAGATAATAATCAGAACATACATACCTCATTTTTGAGATGACACAGTTAATCCATATATAGTAGTTTAACCGAAAACAGACACTATACACACAATTGTGTAACTCAATTTCTGAAGGCAACAGGATAGCACTTCACATTTTTATGTCCTAGGAATGGATTGTAAAATTCAATTCTCGACCGCGGATCTTACTAGTCCGTTAAGGCTTTTAGGAACGACCATCGCTTCTAATGTCCCTTCACCCTCTTTTAAATGCTTTTCCACACCATATGTCATTCAACATATAGATGACACTAGAATGCTTAGATGTCATTTAGACATATTTTTTAATTTTTTAGAGTGAGGACACTGCTGTCAAAATGAGAGAAGTTTAAATTCAACTGTTTAAAATGTCTTTTAATTTGGCATTTTACATAACAATCTGACAACCAAAAAAATAGTAAATAGTAAAAATATGTAAATATATAACTTATGAAGATCTTAGAAGAGTAATTTATTTAAGATATAAATTTATTTGTTTAGGTACATTTTAAAGAAGAATCTTTTTTCCTTAATTATAATCAAAATTTGAAAGTGGATGAAGAACCAGAAATTAACAATTACGAAGATTTGTGGAATAAAAAACCATTATTATCACTAATAAATATCCCCCAAGATCCGAAAATTCTAAATTTAAAGTAAAAAATTTAATAGTATGAAGAAAACCTATATAAATATAATGTTAAGTAAGGATTTAGAAATTCAAAATTTATACCAAAAAACCGAAGAACTTAATTTGATTATTAAATAAAAAGACCAGGATATTACAAATTCAAGAATTAAACATAATGGGGATTTAGATGGAAACGTTTAAAATTTTAAATTAATGATTTAAAGTCATAATATTTGTTGGTGGGTCGGTTTGGAAATTTAAATAATACGATGAATTTATTTAAACCTAAAAGTAGAAAACGTTGGACCACTGAAATGGTTGAAAAAGCTTTGGCCATCAAATCGTCTGTCTCTTTGGGATGTAAAAAAAAACATTTTTTTTTCCTAAACCAGAAGTAAATTTGCTGCTAAATCGAGTATTCCGTTAATCTTTAATCTTTCAAAATTAATATTCTAATTAATTAAGAAACTGTCGCTGAGGAATTTGCCCACCATTTCAAATCTAATTTCACCACCGAACCGGCTGGAGGATTGCCAAAAGTACAGTCTCTACCTCTTACCAACTATTTTTCTGAATTAAATATAACACCCAAAATGGTAGCAGGTAAATTAAAAGTACTGTGTGCATCTAGGGCAACTGGTCCCGATGACATTCATCCTCTGGTTCTCCAAAAGTGTTGCAACGAATTGGCAATACCGTTGTCGAAAATTATGAGTAACTCATTCAACTCAGTATTAATCCCATATGTATGGCTTACTTCAACTGTTGTTCCAGTTTATAAAAAAGGCAACCGTCTGCAATCATGCAATTATAGACCAATCAGTTTAATTTCCACCACCGCCAAAGTACTAGAAACAATAATAACCGATGAAATTGTGTATTTTTTCCTGAATATAATTCCCAAAAACCAGCATGACTTCATCCCAGGACGGTCAGTGGTATCCAATCTATTATTCGCAACTAATACCTAGTCAAAACATCTAGATGATTCAAATCCCATGAACGTAATCTACTTCGATTTTGCTAAGGCCTTCGACAGAGTAGCACTTAGGCGTCTGTTTGCTAAATTGAACCACTATGGCATCAGAGGAAACCTCTTGTTATGGATAACTGCGTACCTAACCAAACGCTGCTTCAAGGTTCTTCTTGGATCGTTGCATTCCGGAAATTACCCCGTCACAAGCGGTGTTCCACAGGGTAGTGTAATAGAACCAATTTTATTTTTAATATTTATTGTGGACCTAATAACTGACCTTTTGATCGAACACCAGATGTTTGCCGACGATTTAAAAATCTATGGACAAATTTGCACAAGATCTCGATAATATCACTGCATGGTGCACAATATGGCTTCTGCCCCTCAACATATCCAAATGCCAAGTGATTCACTTAGGAAAGAATAACCCAGGACATCTGTACCATATAATGGGAAATGCTATCCAACGCGTCGAGTCTATAGTTGATGTAGGAATCAGTACAACCCAGAATCTCGACTGGTCCACTCACATTCTCCAAGTAGTCAAAAAGGCAAATAAAGGCACTAAACAACGTGAAAACTTCCTGTCCAACCGAATATTCGACATTTGGAATTCTCTCCCGGATGAAGCAGTCTCAGCCCACTCCATCAACAGTTTTAAAAGATAATTGCCTGCCTGCTTTCTTAAAAATTAATAATAATTGCTGTATATATTGATGTTACCTCTTTTGTTTACCAGTGTATATTCTGTATTGTAACATTTTCAATTGTGATTTGTTTGAATATTAATGTATTTATATGTATTGTATCATTGAGTACAACAAGCCACTGGTTTCTGCTCTAATCAGTGTAATAATAACAATAATAATATTCCACTCTTTTCTTAAAATAGATATTTTTGTTACCTTCTTTGCGGAGTTTAAATAGCAAAATAGATACTTATCATAAAATACAATGTGTAAATTCAAACAAGATTAAACAATGTAAATGCTAAAATGACGCTAAACTAAACTTTATTCATTATAATTAAAATATAAATGTAAGAAAATATCAAGCATAATAAATAATAAAAGCTAATTAGTTAAAAATTAAATATGTTTATTATGCAGAGTAACAAATCAAAATTTCATACATCAACATATGAGCTACGCCACTGTACAACATTATAACCTGTATACATAAAGTTTGACATTAGGAAGAGAGAGAATAATACCTAAAGATATGTAGTTTTTTTTTTTTTTTTTTTTAAATTATGGTAGCTTTTGTTTTAATTGGTTTTTTATTGCAATCATTAATCAGTTTCTTTATCTTACTATAGTTTCTTCCTCTTACTATAGTTTCTTTCATTTGTTCGCAGGATTGCAACTGTTGCAATTGTAGTTCATTGTACCTTTTCAGTTTGCTTTAGCACATTCCTTGTGACAATGAGCTCTATATTGCGACATTTCCTCAATAAATGCACACTACGCATTCTCAATTACCAATTACAAATAATGCAACTCATATAATTGTAAATATGTATAAATATTGTAAAATATTAGAAATAAATCAGTTTTAGTTGAAAAGGTAGAATGAACTACAATTGCAACACAACCAGCATTTTGCCACTCTTTTTGTTGTTTGTAGCTTTATATATATATATATATATATATATATATTTTTTTTGTCAAAAGATTTTCCATTTTTATTACTCATGCTTGTATTAATAATATTTGTGTTTTCAGAAAAGACACACAGATATTTGACTGTAGTGCCCTTGATGAATTTTAAACATAATTTTGATTCCATCTTAGGCTTTATTACTGATCACATTTGGATGGGTTTTCTCCCGAATGCTTTCTATTGTGTTTTTTGAGACTTGATAACTGTGTAAATGCTATATTACACTCATCACATTTGAATGGTTTCTCGCCAGTATGAACTCGTTTGTGTCTAATTAGATCCGATGACTTTGCAAATGCTTTATCACACTGATCACATTTGAAAGGTTTCTCTTTAGAATGTATTCGTTTGTGAATCATGAGGCTTGAGGACTGTGTAAATAATTTATCACACTGATCACATTGGAATGGCTTCTCTCCAGTATGCAATCGATTGTGTGCAATAAGATTTGATAACTGTATATATGCTTTATTACACTGATCACATTTGAATGGTTTCTCGCCAGTATGTTTTCGATTGTGTACATTGAAATAAGATAACTGTGTAAATGCTTTATTACACTGATCACATTTGTATGGTTTTTCGCCAGTATGAACTCGTTTGTGTCTAGGGAGACAGGATGACTTAGAAAATGCTTTATCACACTGGTCACATTTGAAAGGTTTCTCACCAGTATGTATTCGTTTATGAGTAATGAGAGTTGATATCTGTGTAAATACCTTATCACACTGATCACATTTGAATGGCTTCTCGCCAGAATGTATTCGTTTGTGAATATTAAGAGATGCCTTATTTGCAAATGTATTGTAACACTGTTCACATTTAAATGACTTTTCTCCAGAATGTATGCGTTTATGTTTAACAAGACTTGATGAACTCGGAAATGCTTTACTACACTGATCACATTTGAATGGTTTCTCTCCAGAATGTAATCGCTTGTGTTTAATGAGATTTGATGACTCTGCAAATGCTTTATCACACTGATCACATTTGAATGGTTTTTCTTCAGAATGTCTGCGTTTGTGTTTGTAGAGACTAGATGAACATGAAAATGCTCTATCACAATGATCACATTTGAACGGTTTCTCTTTAGAATGTATTCGTTTGTGAGTGATAAGAGTTGATAACTGTGCAAATGTTTTACTACACTGATCACATTTGAATGGTTTCTCGCCAGAATGTATTCGTTTGTGGATATTAAGATATGCCATATTTGCAAAAGCATTATTACACTGATGACATTTGTATGGTTTCTCTCCAGAATGTATTCGCTTGTGTTTATTGAGATTTGATGCATCTGAAAACGTTTTATCACACTGACTACATCTGAATGGCTTCTCTCCAGAATGTATTCTTTTGTGACTAGTTAGATTAGATGAATCGTAAAATACTTTATTGCACTGATCACATTCGAATGATTTCTTGCCGGAATGTATTCGTTTGTGATTAATAAGAAATTCTAAGTGTAAAAATGTCCTATTACACTGATCACATTTAAATAGCTTCTCTCCGGAATGTACTTGTTTATGTTCAAGAAGAAAACTAGCTCGTTCAAATGTCTTCTGACATATATTACATTTATTTGATATAATGGGTTGTTCAAACCTATTAATTGACACTGATGTATCTGGACTCTCATCTGGATTATTAAGAGATGTTCCTCTAGCTGCAAACAAACTTGTATTAATTAATGATACAAAAAGTAGTAACTAAAATAAAGTTCATTTCTTATATAAATTTTCTCTGCATTTGGCTATTTAGTATGGGTCAAATTTCATTACCCAATCCACAACATTTTTATTAATGAAGATAAAACAATAAATTTAAAAGTTGTTTGATAATACATGATGTATAATAATCTATATAAAAATAAACAATTATATGTTAAAAATTTAAGTGGAGGGAAACACATTTAGGGGCCCATCAAACTTCTAAATATATATATAGATATATATATATATATATATATATATATATATATATATATATATATATATATATATATATATATATATAATCGAAAGTATATTCTTGACGAAAAATATATTGGGGAAACTTTTTGAGATCGCAGCGCCATAAACGGCAAAGCTGGAACACTCAAAAGTGACATTAAACTGTTACTCGTGTATTTGTTTACATGGTGAAAATGAACACGGTTTGTAATTTTCCTGTTTTCTAAGGTTTTTTTTTTTTATTTAAAGATAATCTACGATTCAAGGAAATATTTATTTTTTTTTTTTCAGTGTATTTTTAATTCTTTTTGACTCTCTGTCAATATAATAGCAACAAAAATATGGTAAATATATTAATAAATATTAATATCTCTGCCGGAAAAAGTAGAATGGCCTTTTAATATATCAACCAATGATTTAGGCAAATTTTGGGTGGAGTAAATGCTTTTTTCAGTCTTTTCTTCGACGTGCAAAATCACTTTCCATAAAATGCAACGAGTAAACGTGCATGCATGGGCTGGGATTGTTGCCCATTTTTAGTTTTTGGGTCCATAAAAACCTACGAACCACTTTCTCTCTGCCTCCACACGTCGTTTCAGTTGATATTTTTTTCAATTTTGGTAAATTATGGAATGTTTAAGAGCGATTCTTCCTTATTCACGATATACATTGCAGCACATTAAGAAAATTGATTATTTTTTCTTCATGATTCACAAAAATAAAACACAAACAATAAAAAAACACGTATTTCTCCATTGAAAAAACAAAACAATGTCACTTTCGTATCTTCCGCAAATTGCCACCAGATGTCAGGGCGCTTAGAAAGTTTCCCCTATAGATTATTTAAATAAAAATTCTTGTATAATACTCGTCATAAAATTTATTATAAAATGATTAGAGATGTGTCGATTCGGTATCCAATCATCTTCAGTCTAATATTGAGTCAAGTAATAAAAAATATGATGTTACAAAAATTTCACATTTAAATGTATGGTTTGGACAGAAACGGTTAGTCATGTCTATCCGATAGTCTGTCCTACCAGTGTAGGACATATTTAAATTTTAGTTTTAGGGTCCCCCCCCCCGTAACTCCCCAATATTCATCTAATGGAAAATATACATTGAACAAAAGAGATTTGTTTTCTTCCTATAAACAATTTTTGTCATATACGTTTATGTTGTTGAGTCAATAATGAACATAAGCTATAATTTATAAAATAATAAAATCATTTCAACTTCGAATGACTTAGTTAAAAAATGGCTTGAAATAGGACAAGTTGACAAAATGACAAAACAAAGGCTATCCACAACTAATACAGTTCCTCCTAGAATTTATTTTTTACCTAAAATCCATAAACCAAGAATTCCTTACCGCCCCATAGTCTCCAGCATAACCTCCCCTACTTACACCTTCTCCAAATATCTGGCCAATATCCTCAGCAACATCATAGGTAAAAAAGATTCCAAAGTAAAAAATTCCTTAGACTTCATATCAAAAATAAAACATCTCACGATACCTGATAACCACATCTTAGCATCCCTTGACGTAATGTCTCTCTACACAAACACACCTGTGAACTTAGCTCTTGAAATTATTAAAAAAAAATGGACCGACATAGAACCTCACACGACATTGTCTAAAGAAGAATTTCAGACCGGCGTCAACTTCTGCCTACAAAACACTTATTTTAAACATGGTCAAGACTTCTAAGCTCAAACATTCGGTTGCGCAATGGGAAACCCAATATCCAGCTTAATTGCCAACATGGTATTAGAAGAATTAGAGGAAGAATGTTTAAACAAATTAAGCGAAAAACCTTTGTTCTACGGACGTTATGTTGATGACTTAGTACTGACCTACAAAAAAGATAAAATAGACGAACTGACAAATTCCTTCAAAACCTTCCACCCACGATTACAATTCACACTCGAGACCAAAACATGACAATTCTATACATTTCTTAGATATGACTCTAATAAGAAACAGTGAAAACGGAAAAATAATAACAAACTGGTACCAAAAACCAACCCATAGTTGGCGCTATCTCAATTACTATTCGAACCACCCTAAGAACCAAAAAATAAACATCTTAGATAATACTATCGACAGAGCTCTAAAACTATCTGACGTCAGTTTTAGAAAAGAAAACATTAAAAACGTTACCAGCGCGTTCTTAAGCAACAACTTTCCCTTAAAACTTATTCAGAGAGACGTATTCAAGAGAGAACAAACAAAATATACAATACACATGACAACCGGATAGACATGAATAACAAAAAATACATAACACTCCCTTTTCATGATCCTAGTTTTAACCAATACATAAAAGTATTTGGTAGCCACAATTTATCAATAGCATTTACTACTAACAACAGTAACCAACAAAACTTTTCAAAATTGAAACCAAAAATTGAAAATCTCGATCAATCCAACCTAGTATATTCTACAGCAGTCACTATGTGAGTGGGAGAAGGCTCCTCAACTACTTGATGGGCAACCTCCACCACGGAGATAGGGCCAAGCCGATTCCGGCCAACACGGGGTGGACCGAAGACTTCTCTAACTCCCGACGACGAATACAATCTTACAAGAACACTGTGATTCTATAATTAGTTAATAAATTGTATTGTTAAAACCAAAAGTTGCATTTCCATTTAGCCTAACGTACTAATTCGCAGAATACACACATAGCATTATAAACGAACCATAAAGCAGGGACCGGCGCGTTTCCTTGCGGTTTGAACGCACAGTTATCTGTACAGTAGAGTTATCACTTTAGTTGGTCAATCATAGAATTATAGTATTATAAAATGAAATCAAATTGAAAAATGGTAGTCTATGAAATATCCTTTACAAAATATATGTGACAATACATAACGCAAGTAACTGCCATCCAGCTCAGCAGTACTGAAATCCCTACGCACACTACGAAAATCCTTAAAATAATCAATAATGACATAAGCATTAAATTAGCTCTACTGACCACTGTATGAGGTAGACGCATTCTCTAATTCATCTACTTCACATTCACTGGTGTCTGCAGGTTCAGACTTGATATAAATCTTCTCTGTGTTGGTGGTATCATGGTACACGTCGTCTGCAACTCCATCTATAATTCCTACAAAAAACAAATAATCTATATTACTAAAATTGGAGCTTTTAACTACTATTCTAAAAAAAAAAAAAAACAATTCGAATAAATAATTTTGAAACACTCAATAAAATTATTATTCCTGAACAATTCAGTTTTTGGCAATCTTACAGTACAGTTGATCAGCTAGTTCGATTAGTTGATGACGTAACCGTAAATATATGTCTAAATAAATACTTCGAGCCTCCTTCGTTGGTGATATTATTCGGGCGAGAATAATATGTTTACATTACTCCCATTTTCACAATCATTCACCCCTCATCCAGATGTAGGAGCTCGCCCCCTGGCATCGGCGATTAGCCTCGTTGCAGAAATAAAGGCAGATGTAAAATAAATAATAAAATAATAATAATAATAAATAAATACAATGGAGTTGTACTCCTCGACATTGAGAAAGCTGTTGACACGTTTTGGCACATAGAATTGACATACAAATTAATTAAATATATTTTTTCACCATATTTATTACTTTTAATAAAATGATTTATTTCAAACAGACAAATATATTCGTACGAACGTTCATACGGACTTTACGTATGAACAACTACTCTTCTACTAACAAAACTACTTGCACAGGGGTACATCATGAAAGTGTTCTAGGCCCTACATTTTTCAATTCATACTTTAATGACATACCTAGAGAAAATAATGTCAATTTAAGTCTTTATAATATAATATAATAATGTTTATTGCAGATAACACAGTTCAGTATACGTCTATATATATTGTAGGCTAAGTACTGTAACCAACAGCTTGAATAAAAACCGAAGTTACATAAACATTTTAATAAATGGCGAATAAAACTTACTGTTGAGAAAACTGAATTTATAATATTGACAAAGAGGCGTTCTACTTTATATAATATCTATAATGAAATCAATAACCATCATAATTGTCACCAATCACCTGTTAAATATTGGGGAGTATTAATAGACAAAGCATTCACTTTTTCTGAATATATTAAGAAAACTTGCACTCTGCTAATAAAGTGCTTATACAACTATTTAAAATATATAATAGAAGATCTTTTCTATCATATTACAATCAACTTTTAATTTATAAAATGTTAATAAGGCTAATTTTGACATACGCCTGTTTCACATGGAGGATATGCAGCAATTTTAATGAAAATAATTTACAAGCGATACATAATAAATGCCTACACGTAATAGGAATATATTTAAATTACTAACTAATTAGCTCAATGCATAAAAATATTAAAATCAAAACAATAGCGGATTATATTGAACATTAACAATAACAAAATATTTTGAAAACCGAAGCGTACGTCACGCCTTCAAATGTAAGAAAATTACAACCAAAACCTAATTTTAGGAAACATAAAAGAACCAAACACGATTTTCATTAATATTCTCATAAAAATAAATAAAACATTAAAATTCTAAATTAGCTTATATCAAGCTAAGGTTTTATATTGTTATTTATTCCTTAAATTTTTAAATTAATATGATTTACTCTCGAATGAAATTTGTTAGCGACACCAAATCAAATATTATCTATTAGAGGTTACAAAAGGGAAATAAGTAGTACATGTCATATATTTTATCTATCTAATAAAATGTTTTACTATTATTATTATTATATCTGTTATTATAGCCACATATTTGGTTTCTGCACGTTTCAGATGATTGTAAAACAATATACAAAAAATAAAGTCTGCCCAAAATTCACGCAAAAAACGGCTGGACACATTTTTACGTAATTTGGTACGATGATAAGATAAAATATGTAAAAATACATATACAGGCTACAATGCATCTCAAAATTTTCATTCTATAGTATTGTTTCGGGATTTAAACTGGTAAAAACGTATCTCCCTTAATACCTATGGATTTAAAAGAAAAATGTATTTAACAAAAATTGTTAAACAGACTACAAAACACCAGTTCATCTGGTAAGAAATTAATATTTCAGAATCTCACGGCACCTTAAGATTAGGGTCGTGCTCTACTGGCTCCCGTAGCTTAAAACCAGATAAAAACAACAATATTAAACAATTTCTGTCTACTTTATTGTCTGCAGTTATTGGCACAGAAATAGAATAAATATACACAAAAAACAGAATTTACATAAAACTAATTAGAAACATCTATAAAGAATTATATAAGAATTTGGAAAAATAAGAATGGTTCAACAACTAATAAAAAAACCTACGGGCTAAATCCTTGGACTCTCGATTTAGTATTAGCAAATGATAAAAACTTTACAAGTGACATTCAAAATCTAACACCAATTGGAAAAGACTACCATGCTGTAGATTGCCCGAACACAGATCCTAGCTCGTTCAACTGATACAACATCTATCACATTAAAATTGATAAAATTTTGGAAATTGGACTGTGGTAAAATTAACTGCACTTCTCATCAAACAAATTTAGTAGCAATAATGAATTATTATGAAAACTATCATAGGGGGACTTTAAATTCATATTAAAAATTGTGCGGAAGAACAAGGAAAACAACACAGATCCTAGCTCATTCAACTGATACAACGTTTGTCACGACAAAATCTATAAAGTTTTGGAAGTTGGACTACGATAAAATTAACTACACTTTTCATCAAACAAATTTAGTAGCAATAGTGAATTATCAGGAAAACTATCATAGGGGGACTTTAAATTCATATTAAAAAAATTTGTGGACGAACGAGGAAAATGGTCAAATAAAAACACAGAAACTCTTATAAAAAAGAAACGAAAGTCTTCGAATTTATACAAAAGATACTTGAAAACATGTATCTACCAGGCATACAGAAAAGTTAATAATGAACGCATACAACAAATCAGGAAGGTTAGAGGAACATATGAAGAAAATCTTATTAACAATGGACAGAAAGCATTCTATGGCTATATGAGATCAAAGTTAAGTACTAAAATGGCAACTCCAAATGCAATTAAAGATAAAGACAATATTTTAAGCCAGAATCAAAATGAAATTGCTAACGCCTTTGTTGAATACTTTTTATTCTCATACAGCAAAAACACTGACAGAAACATCCAAAATGTTTTTCGCATGCCCAGATTCGAATGTTCGATAACTAACATATAGTTCACTACAGAAGAAATAATTAATATTCTTTCAAAGCTTGATGAGAAATCAGCAAGCCCTGATGACATTACCAGAAGATTAGAAAATAAGATACATGTATTCTTGGTTGGCAGAACTGTCACTGTTAACCCTTTGAACCCTAATGCGTTCATTGTATTATATATCCCTGAGCTCCTGAGCAAATTTTAACCAAAAAATAATATTTGTCTAAAAATGCAATTTCGATCAAAATCAATTGTCAATAAAAAAACTATATTTTAATTCATAATAATTGCAAACTTCCTGTAGCAAAAAAAAAAAAAAGTGAGAAAAGTTTAAAATGTATTTGCTTATAAAAATAATATATAAATGTAACAATAATACGTGAATATAATGTAACAATAATAAGTTAATATAATGTAACAATAATAAGTGAATATAATATTTATCTCCAGAATTCAACTTTGGAATGATACACAGCAAATCAGTTTTCAGATCCAGATCCAATGCAAAGAAAGACCTCGCATGATTTGCACCAGTATACAGTTTTTTTGCGTTTTGGCAAATCCTTCTCTTTTGCATTGGAATTTGCACTTTTTGCCCGCTTGTATTTTTCGCGCACATACAACACATCTATTATTTGATGTAGCTTCTACTGGTCGTTCGGGCATGTGCGTCGGATTATCGGATATTTAGGAGCCTTAGCTCACTTAGGTTCGTTATTTTACTTGATATTACTTGCTCAGCACTAGTATTAGAATGGTCCTGAACAGAAGGTATAATAACTGAAAGTTCGTTTTCACTTTGTTCGCTTTCCAAGTATTCGACACTGTATTCGTTATCTTGAAGATCCTCAAAATCTGACTCAATCGATTCTGCGACAAGAACATGCCTCTGCCATTTATTTCATACTTTAGTAGTAACACTATGTATGTAAAACGTTACGAATGTATCTAAAATTATTAGCACGTCTTCAGATGTCAACTCTGACCAAGCAACACTTTCGCACTGAGTTCATGTTGCATGTTGTGCATGTCATGTTTAAGCAAGTTCTCCCCCCTCTTCCTGCACTCGATACGATAGTTATGGTGTCATAGCGATGACATCGCTAATGAGTAGAAACTATCGTATCGTTTTTTTTTTTTTTCGCAGACCGGTATTCCGGGCCGTAGGGAAATGAAGATAGATGTCAAGGCCGGTAAATCGGCCATTAGGGCATATGCCTCGCCAAATCGGCCAATAGGGTTCAAAGGGTTAAAGTTGGCCAAATTGAGTCTCATCCTTTTCTTGTCCTGAGTGGAGTTCCACAAGGAAATGTACTAGATCCGATATGATTCATTGTTTACATTACGGACATATTAATTTTTTATCCTCCTCAAAGAAATTATATGCAAATGAGGTAAAATTATTTAATAATCATAGAAAATTATGGAATACTACAGGAAGATCTGTATAACATTGATGACTGGACCAAGTATTGGAGTACTAAACTGAAAACAAAATAATGTTTTTTATTGCAAATTAGGAAAAAAATCGTCAAAGAAACTAGAATTTAAATAACCAACAACTAATAGTCGTTGAGTCCCAATGTGATCTTAATATTTTAGTCTCTAAGACCGGTTTCTGAAAGCTTAGCCGAGTTTAATTTTTTGGTTAAACTCGTTTACAATATAAGAATCCCATAAGAAACCATAGCAATCATTTTCTAACTATTTGGTTATAGTTAACTAAGCTTTCAGAAACCAGCCCTAAGAACTTAAAATGGGAAACTCATATAATAAAAACCATTAAAAAGACATATATGGTAACATATTTAATTAAAAGAAGTTTCCAAAAACTAACAAAAGAACACCTTGAATGTATATAAAACTTACATTCTACCGATATTAGAATTTGGACTTCAGATCTGGTCACCATACTTCAATAAATACATTGATCTTCTAGAGAAGGTACAGCGAAGATTTATGAAACCAATGTCAGGTTTACAAAGGAAGTCATACATGAGCGCTTGTATATTTTAAACCTACTATTAGAAGACAGAAGAATACATGGTACTTAATAGGTAAATAATATAACTGTGTATTCTCTGCAAACCTTAAAAAACTGAGACAAAACGGTGCCCAGGAAAATTTTAAAGATTCTGGGAGATTGTGCTCAAAACTGGGACAGACCCGGTGAACCTAAAACGTCTTGTCAACCCAACATAAGCATCAGTTAAACTAGCGCTACTAACCAGTATTTGCAACAAATGTACTCTCAAATTCATCTTCAAATTGACTGCTATATGCAGGTTCAGACTTGATATAAATCTCCTCTATGTTGGTACTATGACGGAATATATCGTCTGCAACTTCATCTTTGATTACTACAATAAACAGATATTAGATGATATAGGGATATAAAATATACAGTAATTATTTACTGTAAATTTGCCTAATATAAACACTGACAACAAAACATGAAAAACAGTATTAACCCTTTCACTGCGCCATACGCTTTGACATTTCGTGCTCGCTGTGCGCACATATTTAGGTGATTGCGAGTTTATTCGTGTACAGCAGTTGGCGTGAAATTTTTGTGTAAGTTTTCATGACATGTAAGGATGAATGATGGTATATGACTAATGTTAGGAAAAAATGTAATGTGAGTGAATGAATACAAGAATACAATCAAAAAGATTTTATTTAATCGATATAAATAAGTAGATATACCGAATGTAAGACCCTATCTAACTGAATTGAACCGCACAGCAACGTATACCAACGCAACGTGCTCGCAGGTACTTGAACTGGTTGGGGTAATCAGCGAAAATCGTCGTGTTGAGCAGGGAACAATTTAAAACACGGTGCGAGTTAACTCGCTCGGAGCGTATCGGGCCACACTTTTATTTACGAGTATATACTGGAGCAGCGAAAGGGTTAAATGAAAGTAACTTGTAAATGTGCACATTACTAACCATTCTCGCATTCAGCCGTGTGCTCTACTCCAGTTTTCACTTCATGTTCTTCAGTAACTTCTATCTTAATAATCTCTTTATTAATGTCATTGCCTCTCGTATCACTCATATTCATTCCTGAAGAAAAATCCTTCCAATTTTTTTTCTAATTTATATTGAGGAAAATTACTCCTGTTACGACTAACTGGTTTTATTAATCTAATGTATGTAGCAATCCGTGCGGATTACAATATAACTAGAACAGAACTAACAAACAAATAAAATAAATAATAAACAAATAAAAATCTATTTCACACAATTCTGTGTGAACTCTCAATAACATATTATAACTACTCATACGGAAATATTGAGTTTTTTTAGCTCGAATCAATTGGGAGTTTGGAATTGGAATACCAACATTATAGTTTGGCTGAGTTATGGTTCTGCCACACCTTGTCTCGAGAAGCAGCCGGACTACCCTTTTTATTTTTGTGAAGTTGAATGCAAAGATAAGCGGTGTGAAAAACCAGGTGTGAAGAAAAAGAGGAGGCAATAAGAGGAAGCGTAGAAGTGAGATCCGGGGAGGAAGCTGAATGATCCTTTGAAATTATTATAAATACTAGGTTATTACCCGTCAACAATGACGGATTTATAATATAAAAATTTCAATTGTTTGTATGTGTATTTGGTTTTAATTTAACGTATCTTAATTTCGTCGCCGGTCATCGAATCACGGAACAGGATATCACCAGTTAGCCAACCACGAGAGAGGCTGTCACCTGTCAGCTAATCAAGAGACAGAGTGTCCCCAGTTAGCCAATCATGAGAACCTTAGGAATCAGGAAAAATTGACGGCATAATGTTACTCAATAAATTACATTTATATTGTTAAAACTAAAAATATTTTGCTCGTTAATTTATGCCTACGAAACCTTAGACATTTATGTATTTAATTATATTTGTAGACTCTTAAAGAATAAATCTGCAAAATATTGTTCATATCGGTCTAAGGATAGAAGAGTTTCTAAAGTTTCTTTTTTTCTTGCCTACGAAATCCTAGATATTTCTATATACAATTATATTCGTAGATTCTTAGAGAATAAATCTGCAAAATATTGTCATGTCGGTTAAAGGATATAGGCGTATCTAGAGTTTCTCTTTTATGCTTACGAAATCCTAAATATTTCTATATGTAAATTTATCCGCAGTTTCTTAGAGAATAATTCTGCAAAATATTTTTCATATCGCTCATAGGATATAAGAATGTCTAGAGTTTCTTGTTTATGCCTACGAAACCCTAGACATTTCTGTAAATAACTATATTTGTAGATTCTTAGAATATAAATCTGCAAAATATTTTTCATATCGATCATAGGATATAGGAGTGTCTAGAATTTCTTGTTTATGCCTATGAAACCCTAGATATTTCTATACGTTATTTTATCCTCAGATCCTTAGAAAATAAATCTGCAAAATATTTTTCATATCGATCATAGGATATAGGAGTGTCTAGAGTTTCTTGCTTATGCCTACGAAACCCTAGACATTTCTATGTTATTTTATTCGCAGTTTCTTATAGAATAAATCTGCAAAATATTGTTCATATCGGTCAAATCATATAGAAGTATCTATAGTGTCTGGTATATGCCTACGAAATCCTACACATTTCTATATGTAATTATATTCGTAGATTCTTAGAGAATAAATCTGCAAAATACCTGTCAATCAAGAGACCTCAAGAGTCCCCAGTTAGCCAATCACGTGAACCTTAGGAAAAATGACGTCACAGTGTTACCCAGATCACTAACACGCTAGCTAATTATATATGTACGATAAGGTAGAATATTTGGAGGATAGGCGGAAAATTAAGCAGGAAACATTGTAGTCATTGAACGCTAGTTGACATCTAGTGGTCATTAGACAATCTAGAAATTGATACAACAGGAGAGAATAGAAAGCGAGATGCGAGTACCGGAGGAGAAGGCAACATGCAGGACACCGGAGTAAGGAAGATGGAAGAGAATCAGGCGCGGTATCGGGCCAATAGCATAGGCTCTTTGACGGACTGGATGAGGAACAGGGGCGCACACAGATTTTTGGCTTGGGGGGGTCCAATTATACATAATTTTTATAAACACAGGGAAAAATTTCAAGTGAAGAGTAAAAAAACAGGTCCTCCCTTCTAAATTTTAAGTGAAGAGCAAAAAAAAAAGGTCCTCACTTCTAAATTTTAAGTAAAGAGCAAAAAAACAGGTCCTCGCTTCTAAATTTTAAGTGAAGAGCAAAAAAAAGGTCTTCACTTCTATATTTTAAGTAAAAAGCAAAAAAAAGGTACTCGCTTTTAAATTTTAAGTAAAGAGCAAAAAAAAGTCCTCACTTCTCACAATACAGCCCCCCTGTATTGTGACCGAACCTGGGCCACATGAAGCTAAGAAATAGACGGGAGATGGTTGAGATGGAATGAGGCTAGGGGCGAGTTAGAGAAAATGCGGGATTTTCGACAATGGGGGGAGGATTGAGATTGGAGAAGGATAATAGGAAGGTGTATGGGAATGATGGAAGAGGACCGGAGGGATTCAGAAGGGGGGAAAAGGACGGAAGGGGGATGAGGTTACCTGGATGGGGGAGGAAGAAAGGAACATAGAAGAAGGGGTGAAGAAAGGGCTGGAAGGGGAGAGAAGGGAAGTAAATATAATAAGAGGAGGGAGAGAGCTGAGTGAGAGAATGGAGAGAGTGGTGGAAAGGAGAAAATTGGAGGAGTCCAAAGATGGGGAAGAAGCCATGGTGGGGAAAGAACAGGAAGGAAGAACCGAAAAACTGAGAACAGGAAGGAAGAGAGGGGCAAGGAGGAGGAAAGAAAAGAGAAGAAGAATTTAGTTTGCTAGAATAGTTCGTCTGATGGCCCACTGTCACTACTATCGATTATAAATTGGATATCGTCTATTCTCGCTGTATGTATATATTATCGCTTCACTGAACCTCAAAGTTTCATTCCGTTATAGATGCCCAGAATTTACTCAACACAATGTTTAAGGTATCCATAAATAAAACTAGAAAACTATTTAAGAGTTTAGTATATATATTTTTTTAATGAAACATGGGGTTATTTAATTATTTAATACGCCTTAAAAAAATCTTTTTAAGAGAACCATTATGAAACTTGACGTGTTAGCCCATTTTACAATTAATGAAAACGTTGCCCGACGCTCAATTCAGGGGGAAAACACTCGAATATTTCAGGGTAAAATAAAGTAAAACACAACAAATACTTGTAAACTCGTTTAATAATAACTTCTCTTGTTGTACGTCCTAGAGTACGTTCATCTTAACTTCATCACAGGGTATCATAAATTACGACACCAATTCTGCACGAGAAAACAGCTGATCACATTGACGTACATTAGGGTTTTTAAACAATTGTTGTGGAAACCAAACACACAAAATCATGAATTTCAAATACATTTTTACTCATTTTAGTACACGGTATACCTTGAAACGTACGAGAAATAAATAATAATAACGGAAATAAACAAACAACATCGCACAATATGCGTAATTAAACACAAATCAAAGTAAGTGAAGCCACTGAAATGTGTTAAGCTAACTGTTGGTAATGTAATGGACGAAATTTGGTTTCTGCGCAAGGGACTGGTACTATAAGCCTGTGATGAAGTTAACTTGAACGTACTCTACATCTATCTTCGCAGTCGAGAAAGTCCCCTTACTTCTCCCACACTACTATATTCCTACCGCCATCATACGGCAATCCCACCAATTACAGCCACAAGCGTGTAATGCCTAGAGGGCACGACGCGTCAAACTGAATTGTGTATTACAATGTGTTTCATTATGACACTAAACATTTATTTTATAAAATTAGTACAATCATTTCAAATTTTACAAAACATAATTGATAGCTACCTTGAAAAAATAAAACTGTTAAACCGGACTGACCATCTACTATATTTATAATATCTTTGAAATTATTTTGCAATGGTCCAATATTAATGCGGCACCGTTATTTTGGACGTTTGCCATTGCTGATAGTACTAGGCTCGAATAGTACAAGGCTAGAATAGTACAATATAATGAGTATTAGTATTAAAAAGATATAATACTTCATGAGTATATAAAAAATAAATTCGGACGTTTCGGAAACTGCTCAACAATCTGTTTCACGAGAAGTGATCGTCATCACTTCTCGTGATCGCTGAAGACGGAATTTTAAAAGGCATGAAAAATCAAAATATACAAAACTAATTACATACATACTAATTTCATAATTTTGTAGAAAGCGGAGCAAATGGTAGTCGGATGGTGCGATGTCTGGACTATATGCTCTGCCATTTTTTCCGCTCTCTACAAAATTCCCTTAACGGAAACAATTTCGCATCTTTGAACTATATCAAAACGGAACATTCTGGAGAGATGGCATTATGAAATTGTCTGAGCGTTTGTCCAAAGTGATGAAAGTAATGGACAGTACATTTGATAATAAAAGTTTTTGTTTAGAATGTATATTTTATTGAATAAAAGGTGAAAAAAAAAAAACGTACGGAGTTATGTAACAACCCAATATTTTACTCGAACTGATGTAATGTGTTATTGCCACCAGAATGATCAGTGGCGATGTTACTCGCCTTATCTTATAATGTTTTCCTATTGTTTGGTACATGTCGTCTTGCCGAAATACTTGAAATGCCGTAGTGAAGCACAGGTACCTTGTCGCCGTTTATTTTATATTTCAATAGTTACTTACAATTTATGGCGCAGAGGAACAAGGCTATTTGCGCCTAACGCAGCCCATCTAAATAAATACACTACATATTAAAAACAATAAATTAAACAGTAAATATAAAAATACGCGTACACAATAAAAGAAATCTTTGTATCAAATAAATAAGATACAAAGTCTGTTCGAAAAATTTAACAGACTCAGGGTGATGGTAAGATGCTGTAAAAAGGCCAATTACCATCGAGTATCACAGTCTGTAAATAGATCACATTAAAATAAGGTGCGACTTCACAAATATAACATTAATTTCGATTCTCTGAGGAAAAGTATCAGCCTGTATTCTCTCAGGAAACGTATCAGCCTGTCCATGAGTACTCCTAAAGCAACTGACAGGTTATAGCACAGGCCTAAACTCTCCCTGAGATCCTCGAACTGTACACACTCAGTTAAAATGTGTAAAACAGACAAATCTGTGTTACATGTCTCACATATAGGGGACTCTTCACCTCGAAGGAGGAGTAGTTCTTTCCAATCTGATGTCCTTACCGTTTCCTCATATATTAAAGCTTTTTTACTTGCTACCGTGCTTCTTTTGAGTTCTATTGTCTCTTCTTGTAACATTTACAATGGCGTTGCATTGTTGAATATGAATATACATCTGATCGGATCCGAGCATGTATTTATTTTCATATACTTAAATACACTGTTAAGGTATCTGTACTTGTACTTAATTACTTTATTTCTGAAAAAGTATTTATAAATTCGAAAGTACAAATACAAGTACTTCTGTGTGTTTCAACCTGTAATGTTGCACTGCGCGCTACGCATATTCTGTAAAACGAGGACGTACTAGTAACTAGTTAATTTGAATCTTTTATATATCAATATTCCGTTCATCTTATAGTCGGTTTTAAAGAACGAGTTAAAGGTTTTAACTCAAGTTACCCCTAAATCAAGTTAAAAATCATGTTTTTGTGTGTTGTTTTGATTCAAGATTGGGATTACTCTGGTTGAAACACTTAACTTTTTTTTAGCAACTGGCCAATAGTCAAACAAATGTTCATGACACACAATACAACATTACCGTCATTTTGAAAAAATATTTTTTTTAACGTAATAAAATTAATTAATATTTGTATTTTAATTTATATTAAAAATAAGCAATTTTATGTTAAGACTGTTATTTTCTATGTTTTTTGTAAGCCAAAATTATAAAACATAAAAAAAATAATTATTATATCAGGTCGTCCAGGATGAAATTTGTAGTTAATAATACTGCCAACTTTAACAGCTTATTATTTGACATTGGCGTAATATTTTTTTTTGTTGGAAAGTTACACATCTCGCATGTTTAAAGAAATCATTGTAGGCTCTAAAAAATATCAAAAATTTTTTTTAAAAATTAATTTTGTCGAAATATAACAATAAAACGGTCGAAATATTATGAACTCGCACTATTATGAAGTATGAGTTCTTACGTGGAACTACGGTATTGCAGGCCGCGCGAAACATTACTAGTGTAGTTGGCATTAGTGTTACTACGCAGCAGACAATATCAAATTGGTTCGCCAAATTTCGTACAGGCAACTTAAAAACCAAACAAAAAAAAAAAAACTGGCTCATCGATCACAGCAGAAATATATGGATCAAACATTGCACAAATGACTGTGGCAAAACTACAGTAATTGGAACTTCTTCATCATCCTCCATACTCACCAGACCTAGCCCCCGCTGACTACCACTTCTTCCGCAATTTGGACAACTTTTAAATAGGAAAACAGTTTAATTCCGACAATGCTGATCACATTTAAATGGTTTCTCTCCAGAGTGTATTCGTTTGTGTCTTATGAGACATGTTAAATCTCCAAATGCATTGTCACACTGATCACATTTAAATGGTTTCTCTCCAGAATGTATTCGTTTGTGTGTAATAAGATGGGATAACTGTGAAAATGCTTTATCACACTGACCACATTTGAACGGCCTCTCTCCAGAGTGTATTCGTTTATGAGCAACAAGATTTGTAGACCGTCAAAATTTCTTATTACACTGTTCACATTTGAATGGTTTCTCACCAGAATGTATTCGTTTGTGTCTAATAATTTGTTCTGAACGTGCAAATGCTTTATTACACTGATCACATTTAAACGGTTTCTCTCCAGAATGTATTCGTATATGCTTGACTAGATAACTAGTTTTTGTAAATGTCTTCTTACATATATTACATATGTGTGGTGCTATTTTGATTTCTTTTCTAGTAGTCTTCAACTTACAAGTCTCATCTGAACTACAGGTTCCACTTGCTGCAAATAAACAGTACTTCGTCAAACAGAAATTCAAATAATATAAACTGATGTGAAGTGTAAATTTTCACACATTCAGGGTTTATTAGGTATCTATACCTTATTCACTAAAGCGATGCAGTGCTGCAAAACAAATGCACATTATAACAAAGCAGGGCGGTATTTAACAAATTTAAATTTAATTAAACATATGTACATAAATGTACTATGCTGAAAAAGTTAATAATCGAAGGAAAGCAGTCGAAAAGTCTGTTCCCATAGAAATCAGCTGACGTAAGTGACTAAAACTTCATAAAATTGTTTTGTAGCACTACACCGTCTCAGTGAATGGACAATAGTAAGCAGAGGTGGGCAATGTAGGAACAGAAATGTGACGCTTGGGTAAAAATGTTGTAATCGCGTCGAAATCAGGATCGTATTAGCTATGGTAGGCAAAGACACAATATTATATATATATATATATATATATATATATATATATAGATTGAAGTAGAAAATAAAATAAACAAAGAAGCTCGATAAAAAACAATAATTCACTTTACGACACGATTTGACTTTCTTATTGATAAAATATTGATATTCAAAAAACGGAATTCATTTAGAAATAAATGGCAGAATTGTAATCGCCATTCGTCATCACCCGCATGTAGATGTTGTACTTTTTTATATCTGCATGCATGATACTTATTATTTTTATTAGATATTCATGTCACCACGAATGTTAAATTTTGTCTGGCTGAAAAGATCGTAATCACGGTGTAGTAAATTTGGACGCAAGCGCTAAACCATTTGCTCCTGCCATTTAATTCCTAGCAAGGGTATGGATAAGAGTTACGGACTACCTATGTCAAATAATCTGTGTAAATAATATTTATACAAATAAGAAGTGCTGCTTGTTGGCAACCGGCTATAAACTGTAGGTGCACTTCTATGTACGCTACAAAATGAACGTAATACTATCCATATTACTCCAGAATGTGTACAGAAATTCTCCCTCTAAATTGCAAACATGTTCAACTTGTTACGAATAGGTTATGTAATTGCCCGAAATAGTGACTATTTGATACGTGAACGCTAAAAATATTACACAGGCATGGTGCTCTAACTTGTACGAATTTTTATTCGCAAATAAAGCTAATTTAAGCTAAAAGTCAGTCATTTCGTAGCCAAAAGTAGTAAGATAACAACGGATGCAAGATGCAAAAAGAAAAATATTTTCACACCTAACAATATAAATAAATTACTAAGGAAAAGCTTGCTTAAGACCTTTTATTTGAAGCATCTTACTATACGGGAGTGTAATTTAGACACTAGGAGTAACAGAATAAATTAGGATTGAAGCATTCGAAATGTGGTGCTATCAAAGAAAGTTAAATTTCGATGGGTAGATAGAGCAACGAAAGAAGAAGTATTGCGGCAAATGGAAGAGGAACCGTAAACCATGTCTGTGGAGAATGTCGTAGAATAGAAGAGATATTTGAAGTGGACATATTATTAGACACGGAGAACTGTTGAAAACGATACTGGAAGGAGCAGTTGAGGGAAATAACAAAAGGGGAACCAAGGCTACACTATATGAATCATATAATGAAAGATATGATTTGTAACATGTACGTGGAACTGAAAAAACTAACAGATAACAGAGAAACATGATTGAATTCTGCAAACTAACCTATAGGTTTAAAACATGAGGAGGAATAGCCAAAGCTTTTACTCAATTTAAATTGATCAATTGTAAAAATACTGTAAAACACAAAAGTAAGCATAGAAGCGTAAAAACATGAAATGATATATTGATTTGTCAATTGATTGTGAATGATTCTGAAGTGCTGTTTTCTCTGTATGCACTCATTAAAAGGAAACTAGGAATAACAGTATTGAGAGCTTACACAATAATATTAATGTGCCGATATTAATTAATAGATGTGACATAAATCATTTGATGAATAAATTATGATTTATTAAGGACTTACTACAACTAGCAAATTATTAGCCATTTTCCTGTCTGTACCCATGGTCAGTAAATAGACACTGGGAATATTGGCTCACAAGAAAAACAATAATATTAAATTATTGAAAACTGACCTGTATCTTTTTCAGTTCCACTCTCCTCATATTCACTGTCATCTCTACATTCAGACTTTATGTAAATTACCTCAGTGGTGATGGTATTAGTGTTGTAGTTATATTGGCTCTTCCGAGTACTATCGGCGGCTATCTGAAATATATACTTACATATATTCAGTTACTATTAATAGACCAATGCAGCAGAATTCGTGCCTGAAAGGTAAGTACCCAATACTCGGGGCCTTACAGAAGGCTGAGAAAACTCAATCCGCTGGATTTAATAGAGAGATGCATAATGAATAGTTAAGAAAAATTAGGTTATTGCCACTGGGGAATATTCCACTCATGTTTCTATATAATTTAAATAATTTACTAATGCCCAGTTGTATAAAAATCTTAAAACTACATGTAAGCTAAAACTTGATATAAAACAGCAATGCATTGCTAGGTATTTTTGCTTTTTGCTAGGCAATTTTGTGTTTTACATCTAGTTTTAAGTCTTTTATGCAACTGGGCATAAGCGTTGTTAAATAAATTGAGGAAACAAAATGAAAGGAAATAAATGTAACAGGTAAAAACTACTAAATAATCCCTATTTCAAAATCATCCCACCGCTGCCACCAAAATATGCCACCGAATTTACCAAAAAGTAAAGACGGGGGGGGGGGGGGGGGCGCCACTACCTAGTTTATATAAAACTAGGAAAATAAAAAGGACTGAATTTACCTGCTTCTCTGTTGATGTGAATTTTAAAGTCAAACAAGTGGGAAATTTTATAATAGTAAATTTATTTTGTAAAAAGAAAAAAAAAATAAAATAACAAAGTTTAAAATTACAAAAAAAATATTAAATAAATGAAAAACAAAACATTTTAAAACAGAATGATATTAAAAAATATAAAATATAAAAGTTACAAAAAAAAAAACTTACGTGATCGACCGGACTCAGCTCTTGACTGGATCTGATGCATTACATATACACCAGACCTCAGGCAGAAACCGAGTCAATTACAATAAATTTGGATTCATATTTATACCAGACATAATTTGTTAATGATATTATTTATATTCTGTCTAACCTTCGTAATAAAATTGTTAACACAGCAAAATTATGAATTGCGTAAACACTATACATATTGTTATGAATAATATCTTTACTATCAAAATAATTCTGATGGTGCAACTGTTACATTAAAAAAAAATGTTATGAAGTGTGAATTTTCACACATTCCAGGGTTTAGCAGGTATACAATAAGTGAAGGCGGCATGCTGAGTGTGTAGGACAAATTTTGCTTTGTAGTAATCACGGCAAAATGAACGATATTTTTAAAATAATTTATCATCTGTTAATCTAAGAGCTTTCAAAACTAATTTTATGTTAAAATATTTTTTTGTTAATTTTAATTCGAATACCTAATACCATTATTTAGGTTTCTAAATATGTGCAGTATTTTTTATGTAGCAAGGTTCATTAAGATTTTGAAAATTGCGCCTACAGTTTCCATTGGTTGTTTTAAGACATATGCTCCGTCCCTCTGGTTTCGTATATATGACACATAGAATGAAAATATAATTCCAACAATTCCAACAGGTTATTAATTTTACGCTCTTAAAAATTAAATGCAACATTTGCTAAAATATAACAAGAATTTTGACAAAATAAAAATGGAAAAAAAAAAAACAAAAAATAAAATTGTCTTCTCTATCCGGGAGCGAAACCTAGTTTGCTGCGTAGTAAGCGAGCAAGCTAACCACTATACTAGAATACGCCTTCTAGTATAGTGTGTTACATAACTAACTTTTGTACATCGTCAACCAAAAAACACAAAAAAGATGCGTTATTTTCCGTTTACTTTTTATTTTTTATGCGTTTATTATTTATAGAATTTTTCAGATTTTAAGTTTAAACCATCTGGGCTACAGGGTGGTGGGACAACATTTTTTTGCACAATTTTGGCAAAAAACGCATCAAAATAATTTATTTAGCAAAAATAAAATTTTGATCGTTAATTCACGTACTAAGGGCTTTCATTTGATATCCTACTCAGAATTTTAAAAAAATATTTTTTTTTCGATGAGCACATGTTTGTTCTTGTACTTTTAGGGTGATATGTTTTTTAGATGTTTTAGTATTTTTCCTATGTGCGGGTCAAAGAGTTGTATAAGCATGCCAAATTTCAACTGTCTAGGTTTAGCCTTTGGCTACAATTTTTACCGAACAGACAGACAACAAAATGATGGTGTAAGGGTGTTTTAGTCTTACCTACAAAACCCTAAAAAATAAGAAAATTTAATTATATTTTCTTTAAATAAAAATTGTAAAAAGTAAAAATTTTGATTCGCAATCTTTTGTGCATTATATAAAATTCACATGATTGAACTGTAAATATGTATTAACCGTTGCCCACCATAGTGCAGTCACTATGACCTGCAATTATTTAAACCGTTCATAAGTTACACACACTATAACTTAAAGCTCCGTCAAGTTAGCAATTGATCGAGCCAGCAAGTAATCGACACGGACAGGATATTACAGCGGACCAAATCAAGTAACGCTGTTGAATAAAATCGTTGTTTTTTATAGAATTAAACAAGTTGCAGTTCTGAACTTTTTACCAACCATGAGGAATAGGTACAGGAATCGAATGATGGCTAAACGAAAATTTTCTCACGCGTCAGAGGCGCGCAATTAATTTTTTTCTCTCGAAACCACTCGCTATCAACATAAAACTAACAATATCGCTAGAATTAAACAAGTTCAAGTTCTGAACTTTTTACCAACCATGAGGAACAGGTACAGGAATCGAATGATGGCTAAACGAAAATATTCCCACGCGTCAGAGGCGCGCAATTAATTTTTTTCTCTCGAAACCACTCGCTATCAATATAAAACTAACAATATCGCTAGAATTAAACAAGTTCAAGTTCTGAACTTTTTACCAACCATGAGGAACAGGTACAGGAATCGAATGATGGCTAAACGAAAATTTTCTCACGCGTCAGAGGCGCGCAATTAATTTTTTTCTCTCGAAACCACTCGTTATCAACTTAAAACTAACAATATCGCTAGAATTAAACAAGTTCAAGTTCTGAACTTTTTACCAACCATGAGGAATAGGTACAGGAATCGAATGATGGCTAAACGAAAATTTTCTCACGCGTCAGAGGCGCGCAATTAATTTTTTTCTCTCGAAACCACTCGCTATCAACATAAAACTAACAATATCGCTAGAATTAAACAAGTTCAAGTTCTGAACTTTTTACCAACCATGAGGAACAGGTACAGGAATCGAATGATGGCTAAACGAAAATATTCTCACGCGTCAGAGGCGCGCAATTAATTTTTTTCTCTCGAAACCACTCGCTATCAACATAAAACTAACAATATCGCTAGAATTAAACAAGTTCAAGTTCTGAACTTTTTACCAACCATGAGGAATAGGTACAGGAATCGAATGATGGCTAAACGAAAATTTTCTCACGCGTCAGAGGCGCGCAATTAATTTTTTTCTCTCGAAACCACTCGCTATCAACATAAAACTAACAATATCGCTAGAATTAAACAAGTTCAAGTTCTGAACTTTTTACCAACCATGAGGAACAGGTACAGGAATCGAATGATGGCTAAACGAAAATTTTCTCACGCGTCAGAGACGCGCAATTAATTTTTTTCTCTCGAAACCACTCGTTATCAACTTAAAACTAACAATATCGCTAGAATTAAACAAGTTCAAGTTCTGAACTTTTTACCAACCATGAGGAATAGGTACAGGAATCGAATGATGGCTAAACGAAAATTTTCTCACGCGTCAGAGGCGCGCAATTAATTTTTTTCTCTCGAAACCACTCGCTATCAACATAAAACTAACAATATCGCTAGAATTAAACAAGTTCAAGTTCTGAACTTTTTACCAACCATGAGGAACAGGTACAGGAATCGAATGATGGCTAAACGAAAATATTCTCACGCGTCAGAGGCGCGCAATTAATTTTTTTCTCTCGAAACCACTCGCTATCAACATAAAACTAACAATATCGCTAGAATTAAACAAGTTCAAGTTCTGAACTTTTTACCAACCATGAGGAACAGGTACAGGAATCGAATGATGGCTAAACGAAAATATTCTCACGCGTCAGAGGCGCGCAATTAATTTTTTTCTCTCGAAACCACTCGCTATCAACATAAAACTAACAATATCGCTAGAATTAAACAAGTTCAAGTTCTGAACTTTTTACCAACCATGAGGAATAGGTACAGGAATCGAATGATGGCTAAACGAAAATTTTCTCACGCGTCAGAGGCGCGCAATTAATTTTTTTTCTCTCGAAACCACTCGCTATCAACATAAAACTAACAATATCGCTAGAATTAAACAAGTTCAAGTTCTGAACTTTTTACCAACCATGAGGAATAGGTACAGGAATCGAATGATGGCTAAACGAAAATTTTCTCACGCGTCAGAGGCGCGCAATTAATTTTTTTCTCTCGAAACCACTCGCTATCAACATAAAACTAACAATATCGCTAGAATTAAACAAGTTCAAGTTCTGAACTTTTTACCAACCATGAGGAACAGGTACAGGAATCGAATGATGGCTAAACGAAAATATTCTCACGCGTCAGAGGCGCGCAATTAATTTTTTTCTCTCGAAACCACTCGCTATCAACATAAAACTAACAATATCGCTAGAATTAAACAAGTTCAAGTTCTGAACTTTTTACCAACCATGAGGAAGAGGTACAGGAATCGAATGATGGCTAAACGAAAATTTTCTCACGCGTCAGAGGCGCGCAATTAATTTTTTTCTCTCGAAACCACTCGCTATCAACATAAAACTAACAATATCGCTAGAATTAAACAAGTTCAAGTTCTGAACTTTTTACCAACCATGAGGAACAGGTACAGGAATCGAATGATGGCTAAACGAAAATTTTCTCACGCGTCAGAGGCGCGCAATTAATTTTTTTCTCTCGAAACCACTCGCTATCAACATAAAACTAACAATATCGCTAGAATTAAACAAGTTCAAGTTCTGAACTTTTTACCAACCATGAGGAACAGGTACAGGAATCGAATGATGGCTAAACGAAAATTTTTTCACGCGTCAGAGGCGCGCAATTAATTTTTTTCTCTCGAAACCACTCGCTATCAACATAAAACTAACAATATCGCTAGAATTAAACAAGTTCAAGTTCTGAACTTTTTACCATCCATGAGGAATAGGTACAGGAATTGAATGATGGCTAAACGAAAATTTTCTCAATCGTCAGAGGCGCGCAATTAATGACGAAGCCAGTTCCACCGTTCTTTCGAAAATAGTACTTCTCCGTGCCGAGCCGTTGTTACTACATATCTACCATATTTAACCTGATTTAAATTAAACGATATTACTGACATTTACGTTCCTGTATTACCTGTTCCTGCTTATTTCATGTCATATTTGTAACATTTCACTTATTATTAGAATCAATATTATTTGTAAGTGAAATGTTACAAATACGACCTGACATGGAATAGGCACGGATAGATAGTACAGGCACGTAAATAAAATGTCAGTTAATCGTAAAATAGTACTCATCCGTGCCGAGCCGTTGTTACTACATATCTACCATATTTAACCTGATTTAAACTAAAGGATATAACTGACATTTACGTCCCTGTATTACCTATTCTTGCTTATTTCATGTGATATTTGTAACATTTCACTTATTATTAGAATCAGTATAATTAGTAAGTGAAATGTTACAAATACGACCCAACATGAAATAGGCACGGATAGGTACTACAGGCACATAAATGCCAGTTTGAACTAGTTTCGGTGACTGTCTTCATCGATAAAAACCGAGGTCACACGATCCGTTTCGGAAAGAACGTGGTTTTGAGGAAAAAAAACTAATTGCGCGCCTCTGAATATCGGGAAATTTTTTATTCGACTTTTGTTCGATTTCAATGCTATATCTACATATTTGGTAAAGAATTCAAGGCGACACATTTTATACGAGAGAAAAAACTTAATTGTGCGCCTCTGACGCATGAGAAAATTTTCGTTTAGCCATCGTTCGATTCCTGTACCTATTCCTCATGGTTGGTAAAAAGTTCAGAACTTGAACTTGTTTAATTCTAGCGATATTGTTAGTTTTATGTTGATAGCGAGTAGTTTCGAGAGAAAAAAATTAATTGCGCGCCTCTGACGCGTGAGAAAATTTTCGTTTAGCCATCATTCGATTCCTGTACCTGTTCCTCATGGTTGGTAAAAAGTTCAGAACTTGAACTTGTTTAATTCTAGCGATATTGTTAGTTTTATGTTGATAGCGAGTAGTTTCGAGAGAAAAAAATTAATTGCGCGCCTCTGACGCGTGAGAAAATTTTCGTTTAGCCATCATTCGATTCCTGTACCTGTTCCTCATGGTTGGTAAAAAGTTCAGAACTTGAACTTGTTTAATTCTAGCGATATTGTTAGTTTTATGTTGATAGCGAGTAGTTTCGAGAGAAAAAAATTAATTGCGCGCCTCTGACGCGTGAGAAAATTTTCGTTTAGCCATCATTCGATTCCTGTACCTGTTCCTCATGGTTGGTAAAAAGTTCAGAACTTGAACTTGTTTAATTCTAGCGATATTGTTAGTTTTATGTTGATAGCGAGTGGTTTCGAGAGAAAAAAATTAATTGCGCGCCTCTGACGCGTGAGAAAATTTTCGTTTAGCCATCATTCGATTCCTGTACCTGTTCCTCATGGTTGGTAAAAAGTTCAGAACTTGAACTTGTTTAATTCTAGCGATATTGTTAGTTTTATGTTGATAGCGAGTGGTTTCGAGAGAAAAAAATTAATTGCGCGCCTCTGACGCGTGAGAAAATTTTCGTTTAGCCATCATTCGATTCCTGTACCTATTCCTCATGGTTGGTAAAAAGTTCAGAACTTGAACTTGTTTAATTCTAGCGATATTGTTAGTTTTATGTTGATAGCGAGTGGTTTCGAGAAAAAAAAATTAATTGCGCGCCTCTGACGCGTGAGAAAATTTTCGTTTAGCCATCATTCGATTCCTGTACCTATTCCTCATGGTTGGTAAAAAGTTCAGAACTTGAACTTGTTTAATTCTAGCGATATTGTTAGTTTTATGTTGATAGCGAGTAGTTTCGAGAGAAAAAAATGAATTGCGCGCCTCTGACGCGTGAGAAAATTTTCGTTTAGCCATCATTCGATTCCTGTACCTGTTCCTCATGGTTGGTAAAAAGTTCAGAACTTGAACTTGTTTAATTCTAGCGATATTGTTAGTTTTATGTTGATAGCGAGTGGTTTCGAGAGAAAAAAATTAATTGCGCGCCTCTGACGCGTGAGAAAATTTTTGTTTAGCCATCATTCGATTCCTGTACCTATTCCTCATGGTTGGTAAAAAGTTCAGAACTTGAACTTGTTTAATTCTAGCGATATTGTTAGTTTTATGTTGATAGCGAGTGGTTTCGAGAAAAAAAAATTAATTGCGCGCCTCTGACGCGTGAGAAAATTTTCGTTTAGCCATCATTCGATTCCTGTACCTATTCCTCATGGTTGGTAAAAAGTTCAGAACTTGAACTTGTTTAATTCTAGCGATATTGTTAGTTTTATGTTGATAGCGAGTGGTTTCGAGAGAAAAAAATTAATTGCGCGCCTCTGACGCGTGAGAAAATTTTCGTTTAGCCATCATTCGATTCCTGTACCTATTCCTCATGGTTGGTAAAAAGTTCAGAACTTGAACTTGTTTAATTCTAGCGATATTGTTAGTTTTATGTTGATAGCGAGTGGTTTCGAGAAAAAAAAATTAATTGCGCGCCTCTGACGCGTGAGAAAATTTTCGTTTAGCCATCATTCGATTCCTGTACCTATTCCTCATGGTTGGTAAAAAGTTCAGAACTTGAACTTGTTTAATTCTAGCGATATTGTTAGTTTTATGTTGATAGCGAGTGGTTTCGAGAGAAAAAAATTAATTGCGCGCCTCTGACGCGTGAGAAAATTTTCGTTTAGCCATCATTCGATTCCTGTACCTATTCCTCATGGTTGGTAAAAAGTTCAGAACTTGAACTTGTTTAATTCTAGCGATATTGTTAGTTTTATGTTGATAGCGAGTGGTTTCGAGAGAAAAAAATTAATTGCGCGCCTCTGACGCGTGAGAAAATTTTCGTTTAGCCATCATTCGATTCCTGTACCTATTCCTCATGGTTGGTAAAAAGTTCAGAACTTGAACTTGTTTAATTCTAGCGATATTGTTAGTTTTAAGTTGATAACGAGTGGTTTCGAGAGAAAAAAATTAATTGCGCGCCTCTGACGCGTGAGAAAATTTTCGTTTAGCCATCATTCGATTCCTGTACCTATTCCTCATGGTTGGTAAAAAGTTCAGAACTTGAACTTGTTTAATTCTAGCGATATTGTTAGTTTTATGTTGATAGCGAGTGGTTTCGAGAGAAAAAAATTAATTGCGCGCCTCTGACGCGTGAGAAAATTTTCGTTTAGCCATCATTCGATTCCTGTACCTGTTCCTCATGGTTGGTAAAAAGTTCAGAACTTGAACTTGTTTAATTCTAGCGATATTGTTAGTTTTATGTTGATAGCGAGTGGTTTCGAGAGAAAAAAATTAATTGCGCGCCTCTGACGCGTGAGAATATTTTCGTTTAGCCATCATTCGATTCCTGTACCTGTTCCTCATGGTTGGTAAAAAGTTCAGAACTTGAACTTGTTTAATTCTAGCGATATTGTTAGTTTTATGTTGATAGCGAGTGGTTTCGAGAGAAAAAAATTAATTGCGCGCCTCTGACGCGTGAGAAAATTTTCGTTTAGCCATCATTCGATTCCTGTACCTATTCCTCATGGTTGGTAAAAAGTTCAGAACTTGAACTTGTTTAATTCTAGCGATATTGTTAGTTTTAAGTTGATAACGAGTGGTTTCGAGAGAAAAAAATTAATTGCGCGCCTCTGACGCGTGAGAAAATTTTCGTTTAGCCATCATTCGATTCCTGTACCTGTTCCTCATGGTTGGTAAAAAGTTCAGAACTTGAACTTGTTTAATTCTAGCGATATTGTTAGTTTTATGTTGATAGCGAGTGGTTTCGAGAGAAAAAAATTAATTGCGCGCCTCTGACGCGTGAGAAAATTTTCGTTTAGCCATCATTCGATTCCTGTACCTATTCCTCATGGTTGGTAAAAAGTTCAGAACTTGAACTTGTTTAATTCTAGCGATATTGTTAGTTTTATGTTGATAGCGAGTGGTTTCGAGAGAAAAAAATTAATTGCGCGCCTCTGACGCGTGAGAAAATTTTCGTTTAGCCATCATTCGATTCCTGTACCTATTCCTCATGGTTGGTAAAAAGTTCAGAACTTGAACTTGTTTAATTCTAGCGATATTGTTAGTTTTATGTTGATAGCGAGTGGTTTCGAGAGAAAAAAATTAATTGCGCGCCTCTGACGCGTGAGAAAATTTTCGTTTAGCCATCATTCGATTCCTGTACCTGTTCCTCATGGTTGGTAAAAAGTTCAGAACTTGAACTTGTTTAATTCTAGCGATATTGTTAGTTTTATGTTGATAGCGAGTGGTTTCGAGAGAAAAAAATTAATTGCGCGCCTCTGACGCGTGAGAAAATTTTCGTTTAGCCATCATTCGATTCCTGTACCTATTCCTCATGGTTGGTAAAAAGTTCAGAACTTGAACTTGTTTAATTCTAGCGATATTGTTAGTTTTATGTTGATAGCGAGTGGTTTCGAGAGAAAAAAATTAATTGCGCGCCTCTGACGCGTGAGAAAATTTTCGTTTAGCCATCATTCGATTCCTGTACCTATTCCTCATGGTTGGTAAAAAGTTCAGAACTGCAACTTGTTTAATTCTATAAAAAACAACGATTTTATTCAACAGCGTTACTTGATTTGGTCCGCTGTAATATCCTGTCCGTGCCGATTACTTGCTGGCTCGATCAATTGCTAACTTCACACGCATATAACTTAAGCAGCTCTTTTAAGAATAAATAAGACTATATCATTTTAGTTTTTCGTTTTACTTCTCTTACAAATACTTCACTTAAGTCTTCTAGGAAGTGGCATTAAAAAAGTAATTACCAAAGCGGTTCTAGCTTAAAATATAAACTGTCATTATGACCGAACTACAGTAATAGTATAATCATTTTTTCACTACAGTTTTAAGAGTTATACAACCCTGACTTTTACAAATATCAGCTATTGACTGACTGTTTCTGATGTAAACACACACAGTGATCTTCACTGTGAAACGTTTGGCCAACTATAGGACTGTTTTATGCAAAGAAGTCACACTGTAAGTGATAATTATAAAATCAAGTACCTATATAAAATATATGTGAAGATACATAATGCAAAGTAATTTTTGACTAATTCAGCAGTTAAACTAATATTGTTGAAATTCACGTGAATTAAAGTGTGACATCAAAATATGATTAACAGTATTAAATTTGTGTTATTTATAAATTTGTTTATTTCTGACCATTCTCCAATTCAGTCCTGTGTTCTATTCCAGTCTTCACCTCAGGTTTATCAGCAACATTAGATGCAGTCTTAATATCAATACGTCTTTCAATAATATCAATGTCTATCGTATCATTCATATTAATTTATGAAACAAAACTCTTTAAACTTTTCTTTATTTTCCAAATAATCCCTACTGTAAGAAGATTGTTTTATTAATTTTAGTAAGTAACAGTCCGTGTGGATTACTGTACGTGCATTTAAAACAGTAACGAAGTTACTGTTTTAAATGCACTCTTTATGAAGTTTTACTCTTTACGAAGTTTTGTGCGTAATAAGTGTGGTTCTGTTAAAGTAACCATAATTTCAAAATTCCTCAGAACACTATATATAAAAATATAAAGTGTATATAAAAATATATGTGAGGATACATAACGCAGAGTTATTTTTGTCTAATTCAGCAGTTTAACTAGGAATACACTTTAAATCAGTGATGACGCGTAAACAATTGATGTAAATTAAACACGAAAACTCTTGTAAACAATGTAAACAACGTAAACAATGATTTAGACATGCGCACTTATTTTGAATTATAGAACCCCATTATCAATACATTTTTATAAATAATAAAATTTAAATGTAACAAATTTAAATGAAAAAGTAAGTATATAAAATTAGGGCAAGCCAATATACATATTAATAAAAATCGAATATGCATCATTATAAGGTGTTACAAGTTAGTAAATATTAATATGAAAAATAAAAAACTTTTTATGGTAAAACAATAATTTGCACCTTTAATAAAATCAGCCTATATTTTTTAATAACAAAAAGATTCATTGCAAATTTTGCATAACACCCTATATTTTCTTTCATTTTCTTTAATTAAAACAAAATCTAGTTCTTCATAGCTATTCCTTCAGTTTCTGCCCACCATTTTTTAAATAAATTTATTACTCCACAGAGGAGTTTCTTAATTATAATTTTAAAATGTGACAATTTTTATCTTTTTTTGTATTTTATCTTGTATCATGACATGTTGTATCCTGTCCGATACAACATGTCGCACCACCACGTATTTCCAGTGGTCTAGTTTTAGCAATGTTGAAGTTTTTTATTTTATAGTTTAATTTACTTTAAACTGAAGATGACTGGATTTCATAGTCGTAACGTCTCATAGTATATTTTAATTAATAAATTTTGACGAGTAAATAAGAATTTTTATTTCTCCTTATATATATATATATATATATATATATATATATATATCAATACATTTTTAATCAATTACATCTATCCCACTTAATTCGCTGTCCGAACCGGACAGCTCTAGATAGAGATCTATATCGTCTTCATCTGATGATCCAGTATTCACAGTGTACTGCAATTCATCAGTTGTTATCTCCACAATATTTTCTGTATCATTAATTCTTTTTCATATTTTTTGACATGTTCACATACATTTTGCCATTCATCTGTAGATATATATTTTAATCTTTTTTTTTAAATTTTGTTAATTCCATCACATCGTCTAATTTAAAAGTTGTGTTACGGGCAGCTACCCAGTTCTACGCACTGGCCCATATTTTTTCGATAGGGTTCAAGTCCAGATGGTATGATGGCAGTCTAAGGACTTCATGCCCTTTGCTTTTTAAAAAGCTGTCTAATCTGTAAGACACTGTCTCACTGCCCTTATGCTGCTTAATTATGCCATACAATTCTGGTTTCATCAATTTTTCCACACGCAATGCCTCATTCTGTAAGCCACTTTAACATATTTTCTTTTTGAGCTGAAGATGTATTGGGCTCCACTTTAACATTATGGTAAGAGGCATTGTCTAAGACAAGCACAGATTTCTCAGGCAAGTTTGGCAAAAGCTGATTCACTGTCCATTGCATGAAATTTTCATGGTTCTTGTCATCGTGGTAATCCCCACTTTTGGAACCTGAAAATGAATATAAATTTATTGCAAGATAAAAGAAAATTACATTGCACAAATTACAAAATTTGTCTATTCGTATTAGTCTAGTGCCTACGTCGAAAGATACTGCACTTGATGATAATGGAATGCCATTTGGCACACGTGTTCTTTATAAAAATTAAATCATTTTGACCCGCAGCACCTATTTTTTAATTGAGGCAGATTCAAGATGGCGGCGAAACTAGCGCGCCAATTACGATAACGATTACTAATTTTTATGATAGAGCAAAATAGGTAAATACATATTTGTACAATGGACCTTTAGCTACAATTTGCCGCGTCGTACGCGAATTTCCGTCATTTACTTTACAAGATACCGTCCATAATTCATTCTCAGACGCAAAAAAGTGATTTCCGAAATGGATACCGAATTTCGTATGATATGGCTCGTTTTCTATTAATTTAATGCCGTAGATTACGAATCTGTTATCAAAATTGCGAAAATTTGAAATTTTGATAGATTTTTTTCCCAATTTCGAGACATGATGATATACTCTATCACTGCAAATCTGCGTATATTAATATTTTGTTTCAATTCTTCCTAAATCAGTAGGGCATATCCTTGGCTACAAGAATATGTGCGGAATTTTTCTCTACGTGGCGCCAAAATTAAGGTAGCGGCCGAAATGTGTTAAGTCTCAACTTCGTATTATTTTGACACTCTTTATATCGTTTTCGACCAAATCGAACCTGTAAATTACAAAAATGAAATAAATAATGGCATATGACTTGTCATTATTCGGGTTTTGCCCGAAATGAAATAAAAAAATTTACATATCCGACCGGAACGGCTGTAAATTATGACATTTAGGTAAGATACTCCGTGCATATATGAAATGCATCAATTTGTTTAGGTTTGTTCGCAGCACCTGGTCTCAAATGAAGCCGCTTTCGAAATAATACTCGAAAATCGAATTTTGCTATTTACATGAAATTTGTTGAGTTGTATATCAATTTCAGGTAAATTGAAGTCGTAGATTTCAAAAATGGAGTTAATTTAAAGATTTGCTACACATAAGGTTGTATTTTGCCCGAAAAAAATAATTACATATATTGTTTACATAGCAGTGAGATTCATTACACGACAGTGAAGTGTCTCTCCATCCAAAAGAGTAGTATATAGCAGTTCTGATAAAATAATATAGATTACTACACACTTAATACGATTCTAATGGTGGCCGAAAACTATTCTTTCGAAAATGTTTAAAATATTCTGATATTTTTACCAGTTATTAGGACAACATTTGAATGTGTTAATAGTTCCTCTATGTTTGCTAATTATACTGACTTCTAGTGCTACTCTACAAAATAATTTATATTTGTTTACAAATCAAAGTCGAAAGACTCACTAATTGGGTGGGCCTATGTAAAGATAAAATTCTAGTGAAATAGAGTATGTATATTCATGCCATCAATTGTACTGATTATTGCCGTTATTAGTTTTAATTTAGGTTTATTTTAAAATTTTAAAAGGGTAAAATATCTCAAAATTATATCTTTAAAAACTACGCCTATGAAAACGTATTAAGTCAAGTTCATGGGCTAATTACGTCCGTTCCCTAATAATTATTAATTACTTATTATTTCTTAAATTAAGGTTTATTTAAAACTTTTCTTCAATTAGTTATGCAAAATAATGTTTCACACCTGGTTTCGACTTCGGTTCAGACTAGTGTTGAATAAGAATTCATCGAATCTCTTCATTTTGTATACAGTTAAGTAGTAGAGGAATTCAGTATTATTGGCACATATAGAGGATTTATCAACACATTAGAATGTTCTCCTGATAACTAGTAAAAATATCAGAGAAAATTGTAACCATTTTCAAAAGAATAGTTTTCGGCCACCTTTAGAATCGTATTAAGTGTGTAGTAATCTATATTATTTTGTCGGAAGTACTATATACTACTCTTTTGGATGGGGAGGCACTTAACTGTCGTGTAATGATCTCACTGTTATGTAAAGAATACATGTAATTATTTATTTCGGGCAAAAGACAATCTTATATGTAACAAATCTTTAAACTAACTCCATTTTCGAAATCTACGACTTCAATATACCCGAAATTGATATAAAACTCAACAAATTTGATGTAAATAGCAAAATTCGATTTTCGAGCGTTATTTCGAAAGCGGCTTCATTTGAGACCAAGTGCTGCGAACAAACCCAAGCAAATTGATGCATTCCGTATATGCATAGAGCATCTTACTTAAATGTCATAATTTACAACCGTTCCGGTCGGATATGTAATTTTTTTTATTTCATTTCGGGCAAAACCCGAATAATAACAAGTCATATACCATTTTTTATTTCATTTTTGTAATTTACAGGTCCGATTTGGTCGAAAACGATATAAAGAGTGTCAAAATAATACGAAGTTGAGACTTTACACATTTCGGCCGCTACCTTAATTTTGGCGCCACGCAGACAAAAATTCCGCACATATTCTTGTAGGCAAGGATATGCCCTACATATTTAGGAAGAATTGAAACAAAATGTTAATATACGCAGATTTGCAGTGATAGAGTATATCATCATGTCTCGAATTTGGGAAAAAAATCTATCAAAATTTAAAATTTTCGCGATTTTGATAACATATTCGTAATCTACGGCAATAAATTAATAGAAAACGAGCCATATCATACAAAATTCGTTAGCCATTTCGGAAATCACTTTTTTGCGTCTGAGAATGAATTATGGACGGTATCTTGTAAACTAAGTAACGAAAATTCGCATACCTCGCGGCAAATTGTAGCTAAAAGTCCATTGTACAAATATGTATTTAGCTATTTTGCTCTATCATAAAAATTAGTTATCGTTATCGTAATTGGCGCACTATTTACGCCGCCATCTTGAATCTGCCTCAATTCACAAATAGGTGCTGCGGGTCAAAATGATTTAATTTTTATAAGGAAGACGTGTGCCAAATGGCATTCCATTATCATCAAGTGCAGTATCAACGTAAAATATGGTGCGTAGGCACTAGACTATATAGACCAGTGGTTTCTAATATTTTTGTCTTCGTGACACCCCGGAAGAAAAATAAAAATAAAAGTTAAGAACAGTTTCAGATATTTTGGTAATTCAATGATTTATTTGCTTAATTGTGAGGTATATATAACATGTGAAATTTAAAGTAAATTTTGAAACAAGTGTGAGAGGCTACGGCTATGGTAGTAATTAAATTTAAACTATTATATTGTAAATATGAAGTTATATATCACTAATGACTGTTAAAACCTATATAAAAATTAAGTCAAGAAAACATACCTGATTGATAAATTAATAGAGCATTTTCTATAAAACCCATCTCTCCTCCTGTATGGACAATTATCAGCCTTCTGCCTTTGCCAATTGGTCTTTTTAATCCTTTCCTTGTTTCGTCATACCATCCTTTTGATTTTGTGTGCGAACTATGTATAGTAAAGGACACTCTAGTTGACAGATGACGGTTAATTAAAGCATATGGTTCAATGAGAGAGAACTATAGCAATAAAATTTCCATTTTTGAATAGAGCCATATCATTTGTTCACAGACAAAGAAATAGAGAAAGAGATACAATTTGCTTCACTTGACACGCCCATCTAGTGGTGGGAGCTGAATGCAAAGGGACATACGTTGAGTTACCATATTATAATATAACAAAAAAACACAAAAACTATGAACGTACGTTACAGTAAGAAGCAGAAATACGTTCTTGACATGTTACATAAAACTGTGTGAAGTAGATATATATTTCTTTATCGGTTCTTAATTGATCCATCTGTCAAGTAAATTCTCCTTTACTATATTTACGTCTCATCGGTGTAAACGATAGGACGATTTACTCTCCGGTAGTTTTCAATTTTTTTCAAAAATTCTATTCGTTTCAACCTAATATCCATTTTTTCCATTAGAAATTTTCTGTTTTCTTTAGTCTTCTGCCACCTATGATTTATGTAATACACATACAAATTAATACACTTTCAAAAATATTCATATATTACCTGAACCCAATTTGTTTCAAAAATTTCCAAAGTGTCGTTTAGGATCTAGAAAATTACAGGCTAGTATCCCTCATCTTTTGTAAAACGCCTAAAAAGGTATAATATTTTGTAAGCATTATTTTTCACAACGTAACCATTTTTGTAACATTTTGCATATTTCTCTTTCAACTTAATAATAATAATTTCAATATTAATTTTGTTTTTAAAATCTATAAATATATATGTATTATATATAAAATAGGTAGATAACATATAAAAAACAAACTTACAGTTCAGAGTAGGGACGCGTTTTTCTATGATTGTTTATCTCCAGAATGAGTTAGTTTGTGTCTAATAAGTGATGATGAACGTGAAAATGCTTTTACACACAGATCACACTGGAATGGTTTCTCCCCCGAATGTATTCTTTTATGTCTAATGAGACATGTTGGATATGCAAATGCATTGTCACACTGATCACATTTAAATGGTTTCTCTCCAGAGTGTATTCGTTTGTGTCTAATGAGACATGTTGAATCTGCATATGCATTGTCACACTGATCACATTTAAACGGTTTCTCTCCAGAGTGAATTCGTTTGTGTCTTATGAGACATGTTGGATCTGCAAATGCACTGTCGCACTGATCACATTTAAATGGTTTCTCTCCAGAGTGTATTCGTTGGTGTCTTATGAGACATGTTGAATCTGCATATGCTTTGTCACACTGATCACATTTAAATGGTTTCTCTCCAGAATGTATTCGTTTGTGTCTTATGAGACATGTTGGATACGCAAATGTATTATCACACTGATCACATTTAAATGGTTTCTCTCCAGAGTGTATTCGTTTGTGTCTTATAAGACATGTTGGATCTGCAAATGCATTGTCACACTGATCACATTTAAATGGTTTCTCTGCAGAATGTGTTCGTTTGTGTCTTATGAGACATGTTGAATCTCCAAATGCATTGTCACACTGATCACATTTAAATGGTTTCTCTCCAGAGTGTATTCGTTTGTGAGTAATAAGATGGGATAACTGTGAAAATGCTTTATCACACTGATCACATTTGCACGGCTTCTCTCCAGAGTGTATTCGTTTATGAACAACAAGATTTGTAGACTGTGAAAATGTCTTATCACACTGTTCACATTTGAATGGTTTCTTACCAGAATGCATTCGTTTGTGTCTAATAAGTTGTTCTGAACGTGCAAATGCTTTATTACATTGATCACATTTGAAAGGCTTCTCTCCAGAATGTATTCGTGTATGTTTGACAAGATATCTAGTTTTAGTAAATGTCTTATTACATATATTACATTTGTTTGCTGCTATTTTGATTTGTTTAAGATTTATAGTAGTCCTTAACTCACAACTCCCATCTGAACTACTGGTTCCACTTCCTGCAAATAAACAGTGATTTGTCAAACAGAAAGACAATAATATAAACTGATATGAAGAATAAATTTTCACACCTTCTGTACCTTATTCACTAAAGCAATGTAGTGCTGCAAAACAAATGCACGTTTTAGCAAAGCAGAACAGTATTTAACAAATTTTAATTCAATTATACATATGTACATGTACTATGCTGACAGAGTTAATAGTCGAAGGAAAGCAGTCGAAGAGTCTGTTCCCATAGAGATAAGTTGATCTAAGTGATAAGAACCTCATAAAATTGTTTTGTAGTGCCGCACCGTCTTAGTGAATGGACAATAGTAAGCGAAAGTGGGCAATGTAGGAACAGAAAGATGACGTTTGGGGCAAAATTTCATGTTGTAATCGCGTCGAAACCAGAGCCGCATTATGCTTTTCGTAGGCATAGACATAATATGATGTATATATAGATAGAAGTAGAAATATATTAAATATATTAACAAAGACGCTCGATAAAATCCAATAATCCTCTTTACGATAGATTTGACTTTCTTATTGATAAAATAATGATATTCAAAAAACGAAATTCATTTAGAAATTAATGGAAAAATTGTAATCGCCATTCGTCATCACCCGGATGTAGATGTTGTACTTTTTTATATTTGAATGCATGGTACAGTCATGGACAAAACAAAATAGGACACCTTTTTTTATCAAGTGTTAATCTATTTATTCGAATTTGAATAGAAGGCTATCTATATCTATACCCAAAACGTGTATCAATTTTATTTATAAAAGCATGCAAGCTGTTGCAATAAACAATTATTTATTCAATGTGTGAATAAAATAATAAATAAATAAATAATATGTTTGACAGATGTCATAATTAGAAAACCTGATTTAAACAAATAAATTTTAGCAAAAATATTCGCACTAGATTAAAAAGGTGTCCTATTTTTTCTTTTTTGTCCATAACTGTACTTATTATTATTATTATTATTATAATAATAATGTCACCGCGAAAGTTAAGTTTTGTCTGGGTGAACAGATCGTAATCACGGTGTAGTATATTTGACCGCAAGCGCTAAACCATTTGCTCCTACCGTTTGACTGCTAGCAAGGGTAAGGACAAGAGTTATGGACTGCCTATGTCAATAATTTGTGTAAAAAATTATTTACACAAATAATAGGTTCTGCCTGGCCGGTCGCAACCGGCTATAAACTGTAGGTGTTTTCTATGTACGCCAAAAAAATGAACGAACTACTGTCCATATTACTCCAGAATGTATACAATTTGAAAATATGATCATGCAACCTGGAATATAGGCTCACCTCGAGCTGCCGTGCCATTTATGATGGGAATGACTCATATTTTTAATCAAATTCAACGAAACTGACAACTTGCATGTCTCTGACTAGGAATTGCTCTCAATAGGGGATAGGCATGATTTTTTTTTTTTTTTTTATTATATCCTTGTTGCATATAAACATAAAAAACAGTTTTGCATTTCTTTTTTTTTAATTTGAAAGCTTAAAAACATCATAAATGTATGTAGCGCGCGAAAACGACGTGTGACGTCATACCCCAACTAAGTGTACTGCGTACAGCCTACACAGTATGTCGTGAACTTATTTGCTTGTATAAAATAGTCAACAATATGACCGAAAGTACTGGGATATTACAATATTTAAATTTCAATGTTCCACAAGCAATTACCAGGCAAAAATATACTTTTTATATAGAAAACAGGCATTCAAACTTAGGAAATTTCTCACCTGTCAATAGAAGTCTTGCAAGTTTTAACAGAATCTTTAATACTTGTGATATTTTCTTCCTAACACTACGCCAGTTTAAAAACAAAATTATGAGTTTATTGTCAAATACAACAATTGTTTAAATTATTATTATTACTCTTTCTTCATTTCATGCAATTATTAATGTCATTTCATGCTACTATTAATGTATTAATGTATTTTTTGTTTTACTTGTTTCTTTTCTATAATGGTTACTATTTAGTTTTAACCAATTAATTTGTATTTATTCTTTATGTATTACGTGAAAACTTTTTTTAGGGATTTTTCCCTGTAAGTTTTCCTATTTACAATAAAAAATAAACAATAAAAATAACTTTTATAGGGTATGTAAAGTTAGAGTGATTTTAATTAAAATAAAGTTTAATTCTATAAAAACAATTTATACATGTTTACCGAATTAAATTTTATATTAAAATATATAAAATATGGAAGATCCAGACCCCAGTACTTCGAAACATAGTCGAAAATATTGTTTAGTACCGATGTGCACAAATAGTTCAATTAGAAATCCAAATAAACAATTTATATCATTACCTGATGGCGAAAAACAAGAGAAAAGGCGAAATTTGTGGCTGAAAGCTATGAGGCGAAATAAAATCGATATTTCAGAAAAAAGTAAACTTTATGTTTGTGAAGACCATTTTAATGTGAGTACATATATTTTATAAATTATTTTAATAATAAATGCGTGTTCCCCAGCAGTCTCAGTCGTATTTACTCGGCAACCTTCGCGCCGTGGTCGGCTTATTTCAAATTTACAATATTTTAATTAAAAAATTTGGCTATAATATTAATTAAAATGTGATTTTTGTTTTGTTAGGTGACATAACTAATATTAACATATCAAAAAAATTTAGTTTTAAGGAAATATAAATTTTATGCGTATCCCCTATTACAAACATGTTTGACTTGTTACGAACAGGTTACGTAATTATCCGAAGATTACCGCGAATAACAAACATCTTGTCGGAAACAGTGACTATTAAATCCGTGAACGGTAAAAATATTGCACACGCGCGTAGTATCTAACTTGTACGAAATTTTATTCGCAAATAAAGCTAATTTAAGGTGAAAATCGGATGCAAGATGCAAAAGAGAATTGACGAGATGAATAAATCATTCAAAACTTAGTAAACAGATGAATATTTTCACAACTAACAGCATAAATTTAAAACTAAGGAAAAGCCTGCTTAAGACGTCTGTTTGAAGCATCTTAGTGTGTAGCATCTTACTTGGACACAGAAAAAAAAAAAAAAAACAAAAATGATTGAACATTCGAAATGTGGTACTATCGAAGAATGTTCAAAATGCAATGGGTAGATACAGCGACGAAAAAAGAAGTATTGCGGCAAATGTAAGAGAAACCATGCATCATGTCTGTGGAGAAAGTTGCAGAAGAAAAGAGATTTTTGAATTGGACATATTATTAGACACGAAGGACTGTTGAAAACGATACTGGAAGGAGCAGTCGAGGGAAATAACAAAAGAGGTAGACCAAGGCTACAGTACATGAAGCAGATAATGGAAGATATGAATTGCAATACATACATGGAACTGAAAAGACTGACTGAAATATGGAGAAATTCTGCAAACCAATCTATAGGTTGAAAACATAAGGAGGAATAGCCAAAGCTTTTACTCAATCTAAATTAATAAATTCTAATAATATTCTAAAACACTAAATTAAGCATAGAAGCGTAAAAACTTGAAATGATATATTGATTTGTCAACTGATTGTGAATGATTCTGAAGTACAGATAATGATTCTGGAGTATATATAATGATTCTGAAGTACAATCCATAGTATGTCCATAGAATGGATTGTTTTCTCTGGATGCATTCATTAAAAGGTAACTAGAAATAACATTATTGAGAGCTTACAACTTACACAATAATATTAATGTGCCGATATTAATTAATCGATGCGACATAAATCATTTGATGGATAAATTATGACTTACTACAGCTAACAAATTATTAGCCATTTTACTTCTGTGTGTGTGGTCAGTAAATAGACACTGGGAATACTGACAAAAACAATAATATTAAATTACTGACTGACCTGTATCTTTTCCAGTTCCACTCTTCTCATATTCACTGTCTTCTCTACATTCAGACTTTATGTAAATTACCTCAGTGGTGATAGGATTAGTGTTGTAGTTATATTGGCTCTTCCGAGTACTACGGCTATCTGAAATATATACTTATATATATATTCAGTTACTATTAGTAGGCCAATGTGTTATGAATTGGTGCCTGAAAGGTAAGTACCCAATACTCGGGGCCTCACAGAAGGCTGAAGAAACACAATCCGCAGAACTTAATAGAGAGATTTTAACAACATTTATAAGTATATTTATACAAAATGAATAGTTAAGAAAAATTAGGATATTGCCACTGGGGAATATTCCACTCATGTTTTGATACAATTTAAATAATTTTCTAATGCCCAGCTATATAAAAGTCTTAAAATTATATGTAAGCTAAAGCTCGATGTAAAACAGCAATGTGTTGCTAGGTATTTTTGCTTTTTGCTAGGTAATTTTGTGTTTTACATGTAGTTTTAATACTTTTATGCAACTAGGCATGAGTGTTATAAAATAAATTGAGGAAACAAATTGAACGGAAATAAAAAATAAGTAAATTTAATTATAGTACAAAAAATAAAAATTTTGATTCATAACAAAATAATATAATACTATCTGTTAGCACTTAATATAATATTCACATGAGTGGACTGTAAATATTAACCCTTAACCACCATAGTGCAGTCACTATGACCTGCAACTATGCAAATGGTTCACAAGTTACACACACTATAACTTAAACAGGTCTTTAAACAATGAATAAAACTATATCATTTTAGTTTTTTGTTTTACTTCTTTTACAAAAACTTCACTTCTTCTAAAAGTGGCATTAAAAAAAGATTATCAAAACGGTTATAACTTAAAATATCCACCGTCATTATGACCGCACTACATAAATAGAAAGATCATTTTTTCACTACTTTTTTTTTAGAGTTAAACAACTCTGACTTTTACAAATATCAGCTATTGACGGCTTGTGATATGATCACACAGAGTGGTCTTCACTGTGAAACGTTTGGCCAAATAGGACAGTTATGTAATGAAATCAAACTGCAAGTGAAAATTATAAAATTATGTATATAAAATATATGTGAGGATACATAATGCAAAGTAATTTTTGTCTAATTCAGCAGTTCAACTAGGAATACACTTTTTTTTTTTTTTTTTTTTATTTGCAAAACATAGAGTGCTTCGACTTCTTGGTCATTAGCACCCGGTACATTGGTGTATACATTAATTTATACAGTTATATAGTATGATATAAGTAATATTTAACATTTGTATTTAAGTAATAGTAACATTTTGAAGGAATTAAAAGTATATTATATTAGGTACGGCATGTAATTTAGATTGTGTCATATAAATTGGTTTCTTTCAGGAATTTGATAACATCATTGATTTGGTTTCTATTGTTTCTTAGGGCTTCTTCTATTTTGTCGGGGATATTGCACGCTTGGCGTTCGTTTGAGAATTTTCTGCATGTTGTCAGTATGTGTTCTACAGTTAGGTCGACTTGGCAAACATCACATATTGGCTTCGGTTGTTTTTGGAAGATATGTTGATGCGTGATGAGGGTATGCCCTATTCTCAATCGGGTGATGGTGGTTTGTTCCTTCCTGTCGTTTCTTGCTTCCCATTTTTTTGTATCTTTTTTTATCTTCCTTAATTTGTTATTGATGGTGTTGTCCCAGTCTTCTTGCCATTTATTTGTAGTGTGTTTTGCAATGTGGCATTTAAAGTCATTAGCGTCTATGGTGTTGCGGAGTTTTTCTACATTAATGGCTTCTCTTGCGGCTCTATCGGCTGTTTCATTTCCTTTGATTCCTATGTGTGAGGGCGTCCAGATTATTTTGGATCTTATGTTTTTGCTGACGTATGCTTCGTGTAGATATTCCTTTATTTTTACTAGTTCTTCTTTTTTAGGGAAAATTTGTGTAAGACTTTGCATCGCGCTTAAGGAATCGGTGGAGATGATATAGGTTTTATTTGTTTGTCCTTGGTTTTTGATGTACTCTGCCGCTTTGTATATTGCGTAGAGTTCTGCCGAGTAGATGGTAGTTTCGTCTGGTAGATGGTATTTTTCTATGGTTTCTCCACTGACCATAGCTGCCCCCGTACCGTTTTTTGTTCTTGAGCCGTCAGTATAAATCTGGATTGCGTCTTCTGTTTGATGGATTATACGTTTGAAGTCGTTTCTCAGTATTTCGGGTGGTGTAGTGTTTTTCTGGTATTTTGTTAGTTCTGTGTTAAACTCTGGTTGATAGATCGTCCAGGGCGGTATGCCACCGAAGTGAATTTTGCTTATAGTTGGGAAGGTTAAATGAAGTTCGGTCAAGGAATTGGAGATGTATTTTTGCATAGGAGTTTTGTTTAATGTTTGTGTTCCTCTAAATATGAAATCGTGAGCGGGATTATTTGGATTTCTAGCAAGGTTTGTTACGTAGGCTAGGATAAGTTTCTTTCTACGGTAGGGTAGTGGTAGTATTCCGGCTTCGCAGACTAGGCTGTTCGTCGGGCTCGTACGTAGTGCTCCTGTGGCTATCCTGATGGCTGTATTTTGGATAGTGTCCAGTAGTTTTAAATGTGTGTTCTTAGCTTTGCCGTACATTATACATCCATAATTTAGTTTTGATTGTATTGTAGCTAAATATATTTTTATTAGAGTATCCCTGTGGGCGCCCCATTTTGTATGTCCCAGAATTTTAAGAAGATTTAGTCTACTGTGGCATTCTTTTTTAAGTTCTAGTATATGCGTTCTCCATGTTAGTTTTTTGTCTATTGTTACTCCTAAAAATTTCATATTGTCTACCATTTCTATATTCTGGTTGTTGAGCTTAAGCCTGTAATTAATTAATGGGATTTGTAATCTAGTGAAGTGCATGGCTTTAGTTTTTTGTGCCGAGAACTGAAATCCTGTTAATTTTGACCATTCTTCTAGGTTTTTTATCGCTGTTTTTATGGTTTGTTTAAGTGTTTTTAAGTTTTTGTTTCTCGTGTATATAACAAGGTCATCAGCGAACAGGGATACTTTAATGGGGTCTGGTATATACTCTACTAGTTTATTTATTGCTATCAAGAACAGGACCACACTCAGGATTTCGCCTTGAGGGACGCCATTTTCTTGATTTTCTTCTTGGGACAAAGAACCATTTGTTCTCACTCTGAATTTCCTGTTTGTAAGGAAGTTTGTTATGTAGTGTAGAGTGTTACCCTCAATACCTAGTTCCTGTAGGGAACTTGTGATGATACGGCGCCAAGTCATGTCATAAGCTTTGGTGAGGTCAAAAAAGATCGCTATTAGATGTTGCTTGTTTCTGAAAGCGTACTGAGCTTCATTTTCCAGGCATACTAGTTGGTCAATTGTTGATCTTGCGTGTCTGAAACCGCTTTGCGTTTTGCTTAGTAGGTCGTTTGTTTCGAGGAACCATATCAGTCTGTTGTTGACTATTTTTTGCAACACTTTACTCAAACAGTTGGAAAGTGAGATGGGGCGGTAGCTGTTAGGATCAGTTTTGGGTTTGTTAGGTTTTAGGATTGGGATAACTGTCACTTCTTTCCATTTTTTGGGGAATTTATTTTGGGTCCAGATTTGATTGTAGATGTCGAGTAGATGGAGTAATGCTTCTTCTGGTAATTGTCTTATGAATTCATATGTTATATTGTCTGGCCCTGGGCTGCTGGTTGTTTTTAGGTGTTTTAGTACTTCTGATAACTCTTCTTTAATAATGGGACGATTTATTGGGTTGTTGTTTTGTTCTTTTATGTTTATTGAGGATTTTTCTATGTTAGATTTATATAATTTAAACTCTTCTTCATATTGATCGGTGCTAGAGTTGGTTTTGAATTGTGTGGCTAAGGTGTTCGCTATTTCTTGAGGACTTGATATAATTTTATTGTTTTGGAATAGTGCTGTAATCTGGTGGATAGTTTTTTGCCCATTTATTTTTCTTATCTTGTCCCAGAGGTCTTTAATCGGTGTGGACTCACTTATTGTGCTGGTATAGTTTCTCCATGATTCTTCTTTGCTTTTTACTATTAATCTTCTTACTTTGGCTCTAGTCCTTTTTAGTTCTATAAGGTTTTCTGTTGATTTGTGTTTTTTAAATTTATTTAGGGCTTTTTTGTGATCTCTGACTGCCACATGGCATTCTCTGTTCCACCATGGTACTTGTTTCTTATTTTCCTTCGGTTCTTTGATCCCTATGGCTTCTTTAGCTGCTGTTATTAATAAGTTAGTAAAATTTTTGACGTTTACGTCCACGGAGTTGTTTAAGTTATTGTTTAATTTATGGTGTATTTTAGCTCTATACAGCTCCCAGTTTGCTCCTTTTGTATTCCAATTTATTTTTGAGTTGGTGGTATGCGTGGTGGATGCAGTTGGGATGGATATGTGTATGGGAAAGTGGCCATTGGTGAATGAATATGGAAGGACTTGCCAGGACAAGGAAGGTGCTAGTTTGTTATCGCTAAAGGTAAGGTCTATGTTCGAAAAGTTCCCAGTTCTGGTGCATAAATGTGTGGGTGAGCCGTCGTTGTGCAGTATTAATTTATCATTATTTTCAATTAATTTTTCAATAATTTTACCTCTGCTATCCGTGTTTTGTGAGCCCCACAAAAAGTTGTGACTGTTAAAGTCGCCTGTTAATATAAATGGTTTGGGAAGTTGTTGTACTAATTTTTCTAGGTCTTTTTCTTGAAATGGTTGGTTTGGTGGTAGATACAGAGAGCATATAGTTGTTATTTCTGGAATGTATGCAGTTATAGCCACAGCTTCGAGGTCGGTTTGGAGTGTGAGTTTATCTGCTTGAATTTTGTTATTGATTAGGATAGCTACACCCCCGCTAGCAATTTGGTCCGATTCTCTGTCTTTTCTGAAGATGGTAAAATTTTTTGAGTTTATTTTATGCGACGGTTTTAGTCGTGTTTCTTGCAGACATATAACTTTCGCCTCTGTCTCTTTTATTAGTTGTTGGAGTTCTCCTAAATGTGCAAAATACCCGTTATTATTCCATTGAATTATATCCATTTTTATTATTCGTCTTCTTCTTCCTCTTCAGTCAGTTGAGTTGTGATTTTGTTTTTTATTCTTGTAAAACGAGCTCTGACTTTTTTGTTTCTACTTAACGAATATAGCTTTTCCATCATTTCGAGTAGACCGGTTGTGTTAGATGTATAGTTTCGAGATATTGTTAAAGGATCTACTGCTCCTGAGGCGTTATCTATAAAGTCTTTAAATTGGTCGTACTTCAGGATGTAGTTGTCAGGGGTTTTTGCAATTTCGTTTTGTAGGTGTTGTTCTACTTCGGCGACTGTCTGTTGGTCCCCAGGACTCGATGATCTTGCTCTTTTTAAACTTTGTTTAATTTCTTCGTCAGTTGTATCCGCTTTAGTTGTCGTATTTTGTGGAATCGTTGCTTCGGGGTCTTTTTGTGTTAGTATGACTGGTTGGTTGGAGATTTTTGGTTGTATTGTAAGTGTTTTTGTAGGCTGGTTTTCGTTTTGTGATGATTTGCTCTCATGTATTTGACTTGTTCGGTTCATTTGTTCCTTTGTTATTTCGTTCTGGCTGTTCAGGTTTGATGTGCCCTCTTCCGGTTTGGTTGGGTTCGTGTCACATTGGTTGGTTCTATGTCCCTGTTTTTTGCATCTCAGACAAACTGGTATATCGTCGGATAAAAAGATTCTATAGTCGGTGTGGTCATGGTTAATGAGTAGTGTGTCGGGTATATTTACTTTACCTGTGTCGGCTATGAATACCTGTCTTCTAAAACTTAGTATATGACTGTATTCCTGTTCTTGAATTCCTGTTTTTAAGTAGTTAATGGGGGAAACTATTTTTAAGCCTGTCTGCTGTATAGCGAGTTCAATTATTGAGTGAGGGATCGATGGGCTCACATTAGATATGATGATTCGTTTGACTGGAGTAACCAAACGTCTTACTTCAAGCCTGGTGTTGTTTATTTCGATTATGGTTCGGTTGTTTATTAATGTGTCAACTAGAGTTTTGCTGGACAGATAGAGACATATACGATTATTTGAGATTTTTGAGGCGAATATTATATTTTTTGGTTGGACTAATTCGCCCATTTTTTTTATATATTCAATCAGTGGGATTTCCTCAATGCTAGGAATAATAACAGCTTGTTCTTTCGATGGGCATTGGGTTGTTTGATTATTTTTATTTTGTTTAACTTTATCTGAGAAGGTCGGTTGATTGGTATTTGAAGTAAGTTGTTTTTTATTTAGTTGGTTTGTGTCTGTGCTCGTTGAGTGGTTTGTGTCCATGGTCGCTGTGTGGTTTGCGTCCACGGTCACTGAGTGGTTTGTGTCCATGCTAAGACTTGACTGTCGTCACGTCAGTTTGAGGCCTGCGCGATGCGCGCGCATGCTTTACTGAGTATTTCTATTTCGCGCTAGCCGGTGTAGGTTTTAGGTTAGTTTTTGATAATAGAATATTCGGGGTTTATGATGGTATGAATTATAGATGTTATGATGGATAATGAATTTCTAATTCGTGTGGGATGCAAAATATAAAATATTTCTTTAGATACCTCAAAATATGCTGTCTTCAAAATTCACAGAACTGTCGATAACATGTAACGGTAAAATTTTTGGTATATGAAAAAAAGGAATACACTTTAAATGAGCAATGATAATATAAGCATCATTTAAACTAGTTCTACTAACCCATGCTTCCAACATCTGTACTCTCCGGTTCATCTTTAAATTCATTAGTGTGCATAGGTTCAGACTTGATGTAAATCTCCTCTATTTTGTTGTTATCGTGATATACGTCGTCTGTAACTTCATCTTTAATTCCTAAAATAAATGAAATTATTACTTACCGTATAAATTATCATTTAAGATGGTCACTAAACAAATATTATTGAAATTAACGTGAATTAAACTGTAACATCCAAATATGAATAACAGTATTAAATTTGTGTGAGTTATAAATTTGCATATTTCTGACCATTCTCCAATAGGGGAAACTTCCTAAGCGCCCTGACATCTGGTGGCAATTTGTGAAAGATATGAAAGCCACATTGTTTTGTTTGGTTCAATGGAGAAATACGTGTTTTTTTGTTGTTTGTGTTTTATTTTTGTGTATCATGGGAAAAAATACAATCAATTTTGTTGTGTGCCGCAATGTAAATCGTGAATATGAAGAATCCTTCTTAAACATTCCATAATTTACCTAAATCGAAAAAAATATCAATTGAAACGACGTTTGGAGGCAGAGAGAAAGTGGATCGTAGGTTTTTATGGACTCAAAAACTAAAAATGGGCAAAAATCCAAGCCCATGCATGCATGTTTGCCCGTTGCATTTTATGGAAAGTGATTTTTTACGTCCAAAAAATGACTGAAAAAAAGCATTTATCGCACACAAAATTTGCCTAAATCATCACTTGATATATTAAAAGGCCCTTCTACTTTTTCAGGCAGAGATATTAATTTTTACTAATATATTTACCATATTTTAGTTGTTATTATATTGACAGACAGTCAAAAAGAATTAAAAATACAATGAAAAACTAAAAATATCCTTGAAATTTCTTTAGAATAGTATATTATTACATATCTTGTAAATTGTAGATTACCTTTAAATTAAAAAAAAGCTCGGAAAACAGGAAAAATACAACTCGTGTTCATTTTCACCATGTAAACAAATACACGAATAACAGTTTAATGTGGCTTTCGAGTGTTCCAGCTTTGCCACATATGGCGCTGCGATCTTAAAAAGTTTCCCCTATTCAGTCCTGTGTTCTATTGCAATCTTCACCTCAGGTTCATCAGTAACATTAGATGTTGTCTTAATATAAATACCTCTTTCAATAATATCAATGTCTATCGTATCATTCATATTAATATCTGAAACAAAACTATATTTTAAAAAGTCTGCATATAATTAAAATTATTAATTTGTTTTCATGAGTATTTCTTATAGGCCCACCACTCATTTTGTTACATATTATGTGTAACACACTTTAACATACGAATATTACTACTATTTTGTTATTAGCGTCCCTAAATTGACAGGACAAAAACGACAAATGAACGCCTTAACCACACTATTTATAATTTTTACGTGTGTTGACATGTTGACGCTGTTTACTTGTTGTTGACATTATTTACGCACTGTTTACATGTATATGTAAACAACTGATGTTAACACGTAAACGCCCATCACTGCTTATAGTTCTGAACTCCTATTTTTGGTGATGGACTATTAATCATCCCTTTTTGAAAAATTATTTTTCTTCCAAATTCCTGTTCATTTTTTGTTAATCATGTTTTCGTAGACCCTTATGATAATAACTAGGTTGACCAGACGTACTCTTTTTTAGAGTATTATACTCTTTTTCTAAGTAATGTTCTCTTTACTATTACTTTTTATAAAAGAACTCTCAATATACTCTCTTCTTGTCAATAACTCTCTTTTTGTAGATGTAGATTAAGGACCAAAATGTAATTAATTATTATTTTTTAAATTTTAATACGATTTTTTCCAAAAATGTACTGAAAAAATCACTGTCCTGAACTCTTTAATCTGAAGGGGTTGAACTAACAATCTGAAAAAATTCTACGTAATGTGCATTGATCTAAGCCTAGGGTGACCATTTTCTTGGAGAAGGCAATGCGGGACGGAGCAAAAAAAAGGTCGTCACTTCCGAAAAATAAGTGAAGAGCAAACAAAAAAAAAGGTCCTCACTTCCCAAATATAAGTAAAGAGCAAAAAAAAGGTCTTCACCCCCCAAATATAAGTACAGAGCAAAATTCGGCCCTGGGGACACCAAATCAAAATGCGGGACGTCCCGCGAAATGCGGGACGAATGGTCACCAATCTAAGCCGGAAACGTACAAGAGACATTTTTGATCAGATTTCGTTTTTAGAAAACATTACAGTTTTTGTGTTTTTAACAAAATTAATTCTTTTTTTAATTCATGGCTAAATTATGGCTATTAATGTTATAGATTCTTTGTATTTATGGCTAAGGTAGTGTGTGCTTTTTTTTAAATTAAAAACGTAATTTAAAAAAAAATACTGCTGAGAACCGAGTTTATACTCGTAGACTATTCATATATGATCACCACTGTCGACTGTACGGTGTAGTGCTCATTTATTTTAATAATAATAATAATTCTTTATTGGAGTTGTTTGTACAAACTACTGTTAACATTAACTCAAGTCATTTTATTATACTATTATATGTTGTGATTCAAACTATTGTTTGAATTGTTTTAGTTCTTTGTTTTTAAGGTACCAAAGCGGAATCATGGACATACTTATAAAACAAATAACACATCTTTAATAGTGAGAAATACGTTTCTGATATTAAAAAAATTAAGTAATTTGTCATACGAAACAAATGCAAACAAGAAAAGCTAGAATTTTTGGAAAATTAATTAGATTTTGCTCTTAATACTGAATTAACGAATAAAAAGGACTATCAAAAAACTGTTGATTTTGATGTGATTATAGAAAAAAATTGTCTTGAATGACATTTGTCATTCTGTTGTCTTCTTACACTTATTAAATACCTACAAAACCGGGTTTTCGTAAAGATGCGTCTAAAAACTTTTGTCCTCCACCCTATTTCCCAGAGCAGTTTATCGAAATATCTGAAAAATACACTGAGAGAAATGGGAATAGTTCATCAGGAAATTTTAATCAGGTTAGTTTTTCGAAAAATACAGATGTATAATAAATAAATACATTTATTCTATGGAATCAAAAATAATCTATTAAGACGTAGAACAAGGAACAAAATGAAGCATTTTAAAATTTCTTTATTTTAACACGATTTTTGCTAAATATGTGCTAAAAAATCTTGACTCGCGCCCTTTAACCCGGGAGGGGGGGGGGTTAATATAAAACTCTGAAAAATGTTTGAATAACGTACCTACATTAATGTGACCGGAAAAGTAAGTACAACAGGTATTTATCAGATTATATATTCGGAAGATTTTTTGTTTTTGGATTTTTTTAGTTCATTGCTAAATTATAGCCAATAATGTTATGGCTTTATTATATTTACGGTTAAGGTAGTGTACGTTGTCTTTTGAAATTAAAAATAAAATAAAGAAACTTAAAAAAAAATAACAGGTCAGAACCGACTTTACCAGCGAGCTACACTAGTATAGTACGTTATGTAATGCAAGTTGCGCAGCGTTCATATGCTAAAGCTCCTTTATTATAAGTCATGATTGTGCGAATTATTTTACTTTTTAAAATATCGAAAAGGAATAAATCATTTATAGTAGTGAAATGCTTATTTGTAAATCAAATACTACATTGTTACTAGTGAGAAATGCGTTTCTGAAACTAAGAAAAAAATATATCTATTTAGCATTGAAGACATATATACAGTGTTGGGCGTTTACGTGTAAACATCAGTTGTTTACATATACATGTAAACAGTGCGTAAACAATGTCAACAACAAGTAAACAGCGTCAACATGTCATCACACGTCAACATGTCATCACAATTTTTAAATAGTTAGGTTAAGGCGTTCATTTGTCGTGTTTGTCCTGTCAATTTAGGGACGCTAATAACAAAGTAGTCGTAATATTCGTATGTTAAAGTGTGTTATACATAATATGTAACAAAATGAGTGGTGGGCAAATTAATAATTTTAATTATATGCAGACTTTTTTAAAATATACGTAACACTAATAACAACGTTCATTTGAATACCGTATTAAGTAATTAAATACATTTTTATATTAAAAAAGTAAGATTGCACGAATGACCAGGGTTGCCAGTATTCAAACATGCTAAGTAGCCATTTGTAAACCAGTGGTAGCCCAAAAGTAGCCGAATGTGAAATATTTAGAAAGTCAAAAAAGGAGTAATAAAATAAATGGTACATAAGAATAATTTTATTTTTGTTACAAACAATAATAATAAAACAGATTTATAATAGTATAATAATTTAACAATTTTCTAATAATAAATAAAATTAGTAGGTATAGTCCATTTCTTTACGCGGTGCGGACTACATTTTGAAATCTGGTGACTTTTAATGGTGGAATGGGGCTTTTGACCATTTCTTTTTATATTGTTAATCGAAATTTTATTTGTTATAACATTTGTAGGATAAGATAATTTATCATTTTAAAATGACAATTTCATTAGAGCTTGAAAATAAATCTATATTTTGCCATATTTACCCCATTTACTCATTTTGTATATTATACATTATTAGATAAATAAATATTAATTCTGCTTTTCTGCACAAGTGTTTATTATTCGCAGAAACGCACGTTTTGATAAAAACTGATGTGCGTTTTTGGAAATAATAAACACTTAATTCCAAAAAGCTGAATGAATCTTCATTCATCTGATAGTGTATAATATACAAAATGGGGTATTTATATCAGGTCGTCAAGGATGAAATTTGTAGTTTATAATATTGCCAACTTTAACAGCTTATTAATTGACATTGGCTTAATATTTTACCGTTCTGTTTTTTTTTTTTTAAAGATACACATCTCCCCTGTTTATAGAAATCCTTGTATGCTATAAAAATATGAAAAACTTTAAAAAATAATTTTATTGAAAATGGAACGGTCAGAAATTCGCACTATTATCTACGATCACTACGGCATCGCAGACCGCGCGAAACATTAATAGTGTATTTGGCTCTACTGTTACTACGCAGCAGATAATATCAAATTGGTTCGCCAAATTTCGTACAGGTAAAAAAACCTGGCTCATCGATCACAGCAGAAATATACTGCAACCAACAGGACGAAATAATGCAAAAACTTTAAGGAAAAACAGCCTAGATTAGTCAACAGATCGACTCTTATCTTATTGCATGATAACGCTAGACCACAACACTGCACAAATGACTGTGGCAAAACTACAGGAATTGGAGTTGGAACTTCGTCATCATCCTCCATACTCACCAAACCTAGACCCCACTGACTACCACTTCTTCCGCAATTTGGACAACATTTTAATAGAAAAACAGTTTAATTCCGGCAACGCTGTAGAACTGGCCATCCAGGAATCCATTGACTCTCGTCCGCCAGGGTTTTATACCACCGGCATGAACAACCTGCCGCTTAAATGGCCAAAGGGTATAGACAAGATGGGTGCATACTTTGATGAATAAAATAATTCCTTATATTTGTAAGTTATCAACCAACTTTGCCTTTGTTTTCTATAAATTTCATCCTTGACGCCCTAATATCACAATGGGCCGTATGAATAAAAATAAGCATAACCTTTTACTTGCAAATTATGACGCAAATCCTCCCAACAATATGAATAAAAATGTAAGCAAAACCTTCTACTTATGAGTAAGAAGCAAATGCTTTTTTGTTGATCTTTTGCTCAAGACAGAAGTAAATGGTTATGAATAAAACAGACCTTTTACTTTAAATTATAAGCAAATGCTTCGAAAAACATGCATCTATATATTCATATACTCACTTGTGAAAAAGTGTTGTAGTGAACTAATTGCCATGGCGGATGAATAAAAATAAGCATAACCTTTTACTTGCAAAATATGAAGCAAATCCTCCCAACAATATGAATAAAAATGCAAGCAAAACCTTCTACTTATGAGTAAGAAGCAAATGCTTTTTTGTTGATTTTTTGCTCAAGACAGAAGTAAGTAAATGGTTATGAATAAAACAGACCTTTTACTTAAAATTATAAGCAAATGCTTCGAAAAACATGAATCTATATATTCATATACTCACTTGTGAAAAAGTATTGTAGCGAATTAATTGCCATGGCGGATATTGTGCATTTAAGAAATATGAAACATTATAGGCATCGTTCTTCATCACTTCGTACTGACATAAAAGTTAGTTTCGTTTTGAACAGGAGAACATGGAGTGTTAAGCTAATAATTTTTAGGTTACTTTTTTTTTGTTGAGATATCTAGCTGGTCTTGGATCTCAAAGAAGTATCGGTGAGGAACTTGGGGTGGAGCAATCTACAGTATCACTGACGTTCAGCAGTGTTTTTGATCAAATAGTTGCACAAGCTGGCAACTGGATTAAATTTCTTACTTCCCAAAATTTATTAGTGTAGGTGAAAAAAATGTGGCAAAGAAAATACCGTTTTCCAACCGCAGTTGGTGTCATTGATTGTGCACATATAGGGATAGAAAAACCGAAGATCCATGGAGATGAATATGTCAATCGTAAAGGAAAACCTATGCTAAATGTATAAGCAATATGTGATGCCACTTGTGAAATGTTCACAAGTGTAGGTGTAAAGTGCCCTGAAACTGTATATGACTTTACACCAATAAAAATAAACTGATATGTCAAACATGGAACTCAGTACAGCACTAGTACAGTTTTGATAGTGTTTATAGACTAATTTTAAGTTGACAGCAATCAGAAAGAAGTAGTACGATTTTGATAAATACTGATTTTCAGGTTTCAACATAAACAAATCTTCTTGACCTTTTACTTACTAGTAGAAGCATTGACTTGTAAGTAAAAGGTAATCATTATTCATATAAAAAGAAGCAAATGCTTTTACTCCAACCTTCTACTTATGAGCATTTACTTTAACTTTATTCATAGGCTGATTGACCGTTTACTTTTTACTAGATTTTATTTTTTTATTCTATACCGTACAACCACAGTACAGCATACAAAATACCAATCAGTGGCGGACTTAACGGGTGTCGGACCTGGCGCCTGCCAGGTGTCCAGGCCCGTGAAATACGCTACGCTCTTTACAATTTTCAAATTTTAAATGGATATTCTACGAGTATTCTATAATAATTGAGTCTATCGCTATTTTTCTTGGCTCGATGTTTACTGTTATAATGTTACAATTTCACTCAAACCCAAATCAGTTCAGGAGCCCAAACAAGCCCAAACAAATTTTCCAGCAGCCCAAACAATCGCCCGGCGACTTCCTTATATTTTAGGTCGCAAAACTGAAAAAAAATTAGCCCAAACGGCGATTTATCGCCCAACCTGGCAACGCTGCGAATGACAGAAGCTAATACGCATGCGCAGTAAGTATTTGCATGTTTACCTTGTTTACGTCGAAAAACATATTTTTGTTTACATCATTTGTTTACACGTAAACAGATTACTTTAAGTGCGTTAATTACGTTAAATCCTTACAGTGGTGGCGCTAGCTCTTAAAATCTGGGAGGCCAGGAAATATTTGAAAATGGTTTGGGGGGGGGGCAGGAAATATTGATGAGTTAAAAAAAATGGTCCTCACTTCTAAAATAGATTTTTTACTTTGTCCCGCATTGCCTTCTTAAGAAAATGGTCACCCTACATTATAATAACTTTTATAATAAAATTCATCCAATATTGGAAAATGATTTTCTTTCTAATGACAAGCATACAATAAGTATTAAACTTTTTTTCTTAAATTTATCATTTTATCTATTGTACAAACGGACCGAAAATCGATAGAAACAAAAAAGCATATTTAATGTATCAAATAAAAAATAAAGGTATTAATGTTGCGCAATGCAACTGCGCATAGGAGTCTGAGAAATAATATGGCTACAAGCAGTTCTGTACATAATGTGTTTGTGTTAATTATTAGTTTTGAAAGTCCCATAGTGTTATAATTTATAATTATATAAATTAAGGTGAGTTGAGTAAACAATTGTACAGTAATTACATCACCACACGTACTGAAACGGGCGAAAACAAAGGAAGTATCCTTGTTTTCATATTTGCTTTCTTCTGGAGGAATTCGGGTTAATCTGAATCACCAATAATTTATGTATATTTCCCGAAAGCTCAGTGTCTTGCTCATTATTTTTATTGGTTTTGTTTCGAGGTCAGAACATATTTCATAACCTAAAACAATTTATATTTAGCCGTTTTGCGATACGTACAGTGATCCGCACGGACTGCTACATCCTGAATTAATATAATTGAGTTTGTTATACTATGAATATATTTACATATTCGAAAATTTATACGTCAGCTGGACTTAGCAAATCTTTTAACACGAATAACAATACAGTAAGAATTTATTTATTTATTTGAAAATGTCTGCTTCGGCTAGACCTAGCAAATCTATGAACACGATTAGCAATTATTTTCAGGTCTACATAAGGTTTAACAATTGGCAAGCTTTATGTACAGAATGCTCGTTTTATAAATTTTGCGAGCAATACTTGCAAAAGAGGCAATTTAAATTCTTTTTAAATTTAAATTTAAATACTTTTAAATATTATATTATTTATCTACTTCTTATCCCATGAGTTTTAATATATGGTTAGTTTTAGTTTTTCTGTATAGTAATATATTTTTTGTTCCAGAAATGAATATGAATGATGGGACAGGTCGCGATATGCATCCTGATGATACCAGAAACAGCCATATTAGTAAAAATGTAATTAACATTAAAACAGAATATGGGGTTACTGATAAAAATTACGTGAAGACTGGAACTAAACACACGGATGAGCGTGAGAATGGTCAGTAATGAACACATTTACAACTAATTCACTCTTAATACTGTGATTCATGTTTACCGAGTTCAGCTTATTTCAAGCGAACTTCAGAAACATTTTGTTATTGAACATCTTAAATGATATACAGGATATTTTTGGGAATTATGTAAGCGTTGCTAAATTCTTTATTAAGGTTAAACTGTGAAAGATTTACTCTAAAAATAAGAATATTTAATCGGAAAAATAATTGAAAGTCAAACGAGTTATTTAAAGAAATACATTTTTTTAAAATGGAACATAATTTAGGCATGGCAAAAAAACTTATGATGTCAATCATGTGTCTGTTTGTCCTTTCGTTAGAAATAGTGGTCAAACATCTTAACATTCAAGTTGAAATTTGGCATGCTTGTATAACTCTTTGAACCTCTTTGATAGTTCAAAAAACATATCGCGGAAAAAATATAAACAAGCATGTGCATAGTGATAAAATTTTTATCTTAAATATTTTGAGTGGAGTATCAAATGAAACCACTTAATGCCTAGATAAATAAATAAATTTTAATTTTTGAAATATCAAAAATGGTATGTTAGCCACAAATGTGCCAAAATTTTTTGTCCCCATCCTATTATCTAGATGTATTACCTAAAAATCTGGGAAAAAAATGTTAATATACATTGATGAGAACCGGAATAATTCAACAGGATTTTTTTTTATCAGAACATCGAATTTTTTGTACCGTTGAAAAAATTATTTTTTTTTGAAAATTAATATTTTATTAATACAAAATCCCTTGTCCTGCAGCATTTAACCCTCTTCTTAATCTAACATGGCGAAGGACGTGTAGTGATCACTTTTTATGTTCCATCTTCATTTAATATTCTTCGGACCATCCGCCGCCAAGTAACTCGATGTTCGACATCTCTGAGAGCTGTCACAAGACACGTCCCTGTGAGATTAGATATAAGATTGGTCCATCGAATACGTAATCTACTACAGCGGCGCTTTCCAGTACCCGGATTATTCTTTCAAAAGTTATCGAAATTTATGATTTTTTAATATGTACCCACAATTGGGTATCACTGAACAAATACAAAAATAAAATATATATATTTTTTTAACAGTTGCAGATGGAGTACACATACCATACTACACTACATTGTAGAGTGTAGTGTTGGAGTGATCAGTTATTTTATTATACTATTACACGTTGTGAGTCAACCTGTTGTTTGACTTTAGATTTTTAGTTTTTAGGTATTAAAGAGGAATACATATATCATTTATAGTAATGAAAGACTTATAAATCAAATATCACACTGTTAATAGTGAGAAATACGTTCTGAAATTGAAAAATATTAAGCTATTTATCAATATATTTCTTATTAATCTAATGAAGATTGAATACGAAGCAAATGCAGAAAAGAAAAAAAAACGCCGGGATTTTTGGCAAATTATTTAAATTTTGCTTCAAAATATTAAATGGATGCTCTTAGCACCTATTCAAATGACGAATAAAAGTGATTATCAAAAAACTGTTGATTTTTATGTGTTTATAGATCAATATTCCTAGACATCCAGTATTATGTTGGCTTCTTACAATTATTAAATACCAACAAAACCCTACACCCCTAAAATGTGTGAAAAATCACCTTTCATATCAATTTTTTATTTATTTTTTATATTAGTTAATCAAATCAAAAAGTTAGGGTAGAGCTACTAACGTCAAAGGCGATGTAGCTATTTTATTAAATAATTGACTTATAAAATATTACAGCTACATAGCAACAATTTAGGTATTTTAATTAATGATTAACTTAAATATTATTTTGGTTCTTTTTAGAAGTATAGTTAATTAAAAAACAATATTTAATATTAAGGCATTTTTATTGTAAATTGTTAAGTAATTACTATAGAGTATAGATGGCAGCTTGAGAAATTTATACATTAAATATGTAGCAGAAAATAATACATTTGTGTTGTACTTTAGCACTATCGTTATGCATTACTGTTGGACACTATGAATTAAGCGTTATCTATATATATATATATATATATATATATATATATATATATATATATATATATATATATATTTTAATGGCCTTTGCTGCTGTGGCAATTAACCAGGACAAATTTTATTTGAGAAAATTTCCATGCCTGAACGGGATTCGAACCCGAGACCTTGGCAACGCAGAGCACATGTGTTACCACTACGCTACGCCGGTCGGCAAGCGTTATCTATTAAAACACGAGCTATGAGTGAGGCTTAACTCAACTTCATGTTCAATTGTTTTTCCAATTTAATATTTTTATTTAGTAAAATACTTAATATTTCCTAATTTAATTTCCTACGTACCTCTTACAATAAAGAAGTTAGCTATGCTTAAAGAGTTTCCAAAAACATGCTGGATATATATGTCAACAATAAGTAATTTGTTTATATTTGATTTTGATGTGTTTATTGCAGAAAGTACAGGAGAAATTATGGACGACGATTATGACTACACTCACCCTAATATTATTATCACAGAGGAAATTTATATCAAGCCTGAACCTGTGGACAGCGATGAAGATGAAAATGAATTAGAGACTACATCTTTCACAAATATTGGTCAGTAGAGCAAGTTTAATGAATGCTTGTGTTACCAGTGAAGTGTTTATTCATATATCTATTCGTATCGTTACAATGATTTTGTAGACTATCAGTTTTCAATGTGAATTCATTGCGTAAAACAGGGTTCTATTTAGATAATTCGTTTAGATAATATATTGGCAGTTGTGAGTATAATAAAATATACAGTAACATAGTCAAAAGTATAGATGTAGGGTTGTACACATCAGACACGAAAGTACATATACATAAGAGCATGTAATAACATTATAAGCTGACATATTATCAAAAACAAAGTGTATCATAGATGTACAACGATATTAGCTGATTATATTTAATCATTTAAGAATTCTGAAATGGTCTAATCAGCCTTCGTTATAAGCACGTTTTTCAAATATTGTTTAAATTTTATCATGCTTAGATTCTTAATATTCTGAGGTAATTTGTTGAACAGTGTGGCAACAATATAACTTGGAAGGTTACGTGAAAGATTTTATTTAATCTGAGGTAGACGAATGTCTGCTTTTCCTCTAGTGCTGTAGTTTTGTAAAGTCTCACCTGTATTCAACAAATTAATGTTTTCTTTTATAAAATACCAAATTTTGGGAATATGTCTCTGAATGATTCCCTTCTTCCGACCCCACCAAGCATTCTGATTGATCTTTTCTGTAATCTAAAGATTCTTAGCCATTCAGTTGAGTTTCCCCACAGAATAATACCATAGAGACAAGTTGATTGAATATAAGAAAAATAAATAGTTTTTAAAGTACTTTCTGATACATACATATGTAACCACTATATACAACATATAGTTTTATGAATTATTATTTTTTCTATATAGCGTTAGTGTGTTTTCTATTTTAATTGACAATCTAACCCAAAACCAAGAAATCTAACATTTTGGCAGGTGTATAAATTATTACTTTTAAACACGGTTCTGTTTAAACTGAACACTATATTATAGGCTTTACTGGCATTTACTTTTAAACAGTTCGAATCAAACCATATAGTAGCCTCGTTGATGGTGTTTTTCACTGCTTCTGCGATGTATCTCTGATCAACCCCGCTGTTTATAAACGTGGTATCATCGGCATATAAGATAGACATTGTATTAATATTATTAGGCAAATCATTTATGTAGAGCAGGAACAACAATGGACCAATTATTGTTCCTTTACCGACACCTATATCTAAATTAAGAACGTCAGATTTAGAATTCTTATAGAAAACGTATTGCTTTTTATCTGACAAATAACTTTCTATTAATTCTAAAGCTTTACCACGTATGCCGTAATACTTAAGTTTATTACAAAGTGCCCTGTGAGTTACATAATCAAAGGACTTAAAGGAAATAAAAAAACCACACTTTTTCATTTGTTATAATTTTTTTTGTCTTCCTTATGCATTTTGGATTGCACAAAACACGTTTTTAATTACTTTTGTGATTTTATTTTATACAAGAAATATAACTTCAATCGATGAATCAGTTTTTAAAAACAATTTATTTAGAGTACAATACAATTTAACTGATATTTCATGTAAAATTAACTAGTGACTGACAACTGACATATATCTGACTAAGAGAATAACTGACTGAGTTCAATGATATGACATATTTTATACTGTGTAGAAGTGTTTATCTGTTAGTGTATCTTGTATTACATTTGAGTGTTGTGTTTCTGTGTGTGAATGTATTTTGTGTAGTGTCAGCTGGAATTGGTCATGTAATTTACATTTAACAAAGAGGGAAGACCTTGGATACCAATATCCCAGTTTTGAATGTTACCTCATCATACACAGCCACATGCAAGAAAACTAATACTTGAGAAATTAACTTTTTCACATATATATATATACTAGCTGAAAACCCGTGCTTCGCTACGGTATATTGATGGTCTCATTGGCATAAAATCCGCAGTTTGTTTTTAAACTTGTGTATGGGTAACCTTTGTAACAAAAAATCTAGTCGATATCTCATCTGACCTAAGAGATATTGAGGAATCCGTGAAAAAACATTTTATTCCTTTTCACCAGATAGGAATCGAACTTGAAAAAATCCTTTCTTAGTGGGTTCTTACGTCATACTGAAAAATGTACTCTTCGAATTTTTTATTTCTAACAAAAAATACTAATTTACCCTTTAGGAGTGAAAGAAAACTGTCAAAACACATATATGCCAAAATGGAATGTTATAACTCAACAACCGCTGGAAATACAAAGGGTTCTATAATTCACCCCAAAAGTAGATTCACCCCTTTAGGAGTTAATTAAGGTAAAATCCTGAAATTTATTTTTCGGCATTTGTATGGGTAATCTTTACAAGCAAAAACCAAGTCTATATCTTATTGATCCTAGAAGATATTAAGGCGTCCTTGAAATCACAATTCCCTCTTTTCACCCTTAAGGGGTGATATTTGTTAAGGTAAAAATGTGTTAAGGTAAAAAACTGTTAAAACCATTTCGAGAAATTTTAAAAAGACACCTATGTGCCAAAAAGAAATGTTATAACTCAACAATCACAGGAAATACGAAGCGATGTATAATCTACCCTGTTTGTAGAATCACCCCTTTAAAGGTTGATTAGGACGAAATCCTGAAATAAGTTTTTCGGCATTTGTATGGATAATTTTTGTAAGCAAACACCAAGTCGATAACTTATTGGTCCTAAAAGAATTAAAGAATTACTGAAATCACATTTCACCCCTTTTCACCCTTAAGTGGTGAAATTAAAAAAAAAAATGTCAAAATCATTTCGAGATATTAAAAAAAAAACACCTATGTGCCAAAAAGTAATGTTGCAACTAAACGAACACAGGAAATACGACGGGATGTATAATTCATCCCGATTGTAGATTCACCCCTTTAGGGGTTGATTAGGACAAAATCCAAAAATTGTTTTTTTGGTATTTGCATGGGTAGTTTTTGTAAGCAAAAACCAAGTCGATATCATATTGGTCCTAAAAAATGTTACACAATCCTTGAAATCACAATTTACCCCTTTTTACCCTTTAGGGGTTAAATTTAAAAAAATTGTCAAAACCATTTTGAGATATTTTAAAAATACGCCTATGTGCCAAGAAGAAACCTTATAACTCAACAAACACAGGGAATACGACGGGATGTATAATTCACCCAATTGTAGATCCACCGTTTAGGGGTTGATTAGGAGGGGTTGATTATTGGTCGTAAGAGATATTAAGGAATCCTGGAAATCACAATTAACCCCTTTTCACCCTTTAGGGGTGAAATTAAAAAAAACTGTCAATACCATTTCGAGATATTTTAAAAAGACATCTATGTGCCAAAAATTAATGTTGCAACTAAACGAACAAAGGAAATGCAACGGGATGTATAATCCACCCCGATTGTAGGTTCACCCCTTTAGGGGTTGATTAGGACAAAATCCTGAAATAAGTTTTTCGGTTTATATGGCTAATCTTCGTAAGCAAAAAGCAAGTCGATATCTTATTGGTCCTAAGAGATATTAAGGAATCCTTGAAATCACAATTCACCCCGTTTCACCCTTTAGGGGTGAAATTTAAAAAAAACTGTCAATACTATTTCCAGATATTTTAAAAAGACATCTATGTGCCAAAAATTAATGTTGCAACTAAACGAACAGAGGAAATACGACGATATGTATAATTCACCTTGATTGTAGATCCATCCCTTTAGGGGTTAATTAGGACCAAATACTGAAATAAGTTTTTCAGTATTTGTATGGTTAATCTTCGTAAGCAAAAAGCAAGTCGATATCTTATTGGTCTTAAGAGATATTAAGGAATTCTTGAAATCACAATTCATCCCTTTTCACCCTTTAGGGGGTAATTTTAAAAAAATGTCAAAACTATTTCGAGATATTTTAAAAAGGTACCTATGTGCCAAAAAGTAATGTTGCAACTAAACGAACACAGGAAATACGGCGGGATGTATAATTAACCCCGATTGTAGATCCATCCCTTAAGGGGTTGATTAGGATAAAATCAAAAAATTGGTTTTTCGGCATTTGCAAGGGTAGTTTTTGTAAGCAAAAACCAAGTCGATATCTTATTGGTGTTAAAAAATATTAAATAATCCTTATAATCACATTTCACCCCTTTTCACCCTTTAGGGGTTAAATTTAAAAAAGTTGTCAAAATCATTTCGAGATATTTTAAAAAGACGCCTATGTGCCAAAAAGAAACCTTATATCTCAATAAACACAGGGAATACGACGGGATGTATAATTCACCCCGCTTGTAGATCCATCCTTTAGGGGTTGGTTAGGACAAAATCCTGAAATATATTTTTCGGTATTTGTATGAGTAATCTTTGTAAGCAAAAAGCAAGTCAATATCCTTGAATCACAATTCACCCCTTTTCACCCTTTAGGGGTGAAATTTTAAGAAACTATGAAAATCTTTTCGAGATATTTTAAAAAGACACCTATGTGCTAAAAAGTAATGTTGCAACTAAACTAACTCCGATAATAATGCAAAACTCACCCCGATTTTAGATCCATCCCTTTAGGGGTTGATTAGGACAAAGTCCTGAAATTGGTGATTCGGTATTTGTATGGGTAATCTTTGTAAGCAAAAAGCAAGTCGATATCTTATTGGTCCTAAGAAATATTAAAGAATCCTTAAAATCACAATTCACCCCTTTTCGCTCTTTAGGGGTGAAATTTCAAAAAACTGTCAATACCATTTCGAGATATTTTAAAAAGACACCTATGTGCCAAAAAGTAATGCTGCAACTAATGAACACAGAAATACGACGGGATGTATAATTCACCCCGATTGTAAATCCACCCCTTTAGGGGTTGATTAGGACAAAAACCTGAAATATGTTTTTCGGTATTTGTATGGGTAATCTTTGTAAGCAAAAAGCAAGTCGATATCTTATTGGTCTTAAGAAATATTAAAGAATCCTTAAAATCACAATTCACCCCTTTTCGCTCTTTAGGGGTGAAATTTCAAAAAACTGTCAATACCATTTCGAGATATTTTAAAAAGACACCTATGTGCCAAAAAGTAATGCTGCAACTAATGAACACAGAAATACGACGGGATGTATAATTCACCCCGATTGTAAATCCACCCCTTTAGGGGTTGATTAGGACAAAAACCTGAAATATGTTTTTCGGTATTTGTATGGGTAATCTTTGTAAGCAAAAAGCAAATCGATATCTTACTGGTTCTAAGAGATATTAAGGAATACTTGAAATCATAATTCACCCCTTTTCATCCAATAGGGGTGAAATTTTAAAGAACTACCAAAACTTTTTCGAGATATTTTAAAAACACTCCTATGTGCTAAAAAGTAATGTTGCAACTAAACGAACACAGGAAATACGACGGAATGTATAACTCACCCCGATTGTAGATCCACCCCATTAGGGGTTGATTAGGACAAAATCCTGAAATTGGTGATTCGGTATTTGTATGGGTAATCTTTGTAAGTAAAAAGCAAGTCGATATCTTATTGGTCCTAAAAGATATTAAAGAATCCTTAAAATCACAATTCACCCCTTTTCGCCCTTTAGGGGTGAAATTTCAAAAGACTGTCAATACCATTTCGAGATATTTTAAAAAGACACCTATGTGCCAAAAAGTAATGCTGCAACTAATGAACACAGGAAATAAGACGGGATGTATAATTCACTCCGATTGTAGATCCACCCCTTTAGGGGTTGATTAGGACAAAAACCTGAAATATGTTTTTCGGTATTTGTATGGGTAATCTTTGTAAGCAAAAAGCAAGTTGATATCTTAATGGTTCTAAGAGATATTAAGGAATACATGAAATCATAATTCACCCCTTTTCACCCTATAGGGGTGAAATTTTAAAAAACTACCAAAACCTTTTCGTGATATTTTAAAAAGACTCCTATGTGCTAAAAAGTAATGTTGCAACTAAACGAACACAGGAAATACGACGGAATGTATAACTCACCCCGATTGTAGATCCACCCCTTTAGGGGTTGATTAGGACAAATTCCTGAAATAAGTTTGTCGGTAATTGTATGGATAATCTTTGCAAGCAAACAGTAAGTCGATATCTTATTGGTCCTAAGAAATATTAAGGAATCCTTGAAATCACAATTCAACCCTTTTCAACCCCTAGGGGTGAAATTTTAAAAAACTGACAAACCAATTTCGGTATATTTTAAAAAGACACCTATGTGCCAAAAAGTAATGCTGCAACTAATGAACACAGGAAATACGACGGGATGTATAATTGACCCCGATTGTAGATCCACCCCTTTAGGGGTTGATTAGGACAAAAACCTGAAATATGTTTTTCGGTATTTGTATGGGTAATCTTTGTAAGCAAAAAGCAAGTCGATATCTTACTGATTCTAAGAGATATTAAGGAATACATGAAATCATAATTCACCCCTTTTCACCCTATAGGGGTGAAATTTAAAAAAACTACCAAAACCTTTTCGAGATATTTTAACTCCTATGTGCTAAAAAGTAATGTTGCAACTAAACGAACACAGGAAATACGACGGAATGTATAACTCACCCCGATTGTAGATCCACCCCATTAGGGGTTGATTAGGAAAAAATCCTGAAATTGGTGATTCGGTATTTGTATGGGTAATCTTTGTAAGCAAAAAGCAAGTCGATATCTTATTGGTCGTAAGAGATATTAAAGAATCCTTAAAATCACAATTCACCCCTTTTCGCCCTTTAGGGGTGAAATTTAAAAAAACTGTCTATACCATTTCGAGATATTTTAAAAAGACACCTATGTGCCAAAAAGTAATCTTGCAACTAAACGAACACAGGAAATACAACGGGATGTATAATCCACCCCGATTGTAGGTTCGCCCCTTTAGGGGTTGATTAGGGCAATATCTCGAAATTGGTTTTTCGGCATTTGTATGGGTAATACTTGTAAGCAAAAACTAAGTCAATATCCCATCGGCCCTAAGAGATATTACGGAATTCGTGAAATCACATTTCACCCCTTTTCATCCCTTAGGAGTGGAATTTCGAAAAATCCCTTCTTAGTGGGTGCTTGCGTCATGAAGGGAATATACTCTCCGAATTTCAAGTTTCTAGGCCCAGGGGTTCGGGCTGGGCGGTGATGAGTGAGTCAGTCAGTCAGTCAGTCAGTCAGTCAGTCAGGACACTGCCTTTTATATATATAGATATATTATAAGTTTATATATAACCTATATTCTCTCTCTCTCTCTCTCTCTCTCTATATATATATATATATATATATATATATATATATATATATATATATATATATATATATATATATATATATATATATATATATATATTTTGCCTCATTAATTAATACAAATGTGTTTACAGCTAGTGAAACATCTTCCAGTGATACAGAGCAGAGTGAGTCACGGACTATTAATAATTTTAAACAATCCAAATCAACATCAACGGTAACTGTTCGAGCTAGCGCCCGCCTTGAACAAAGACATTCCGGACAGAAGATATTCAGATGTAAATATTGTAACAAAACATTTTCATGGTTATCACATCTTATAAATCACGAACGAAAACATTCTGGAGACAAGCCATTCAAATGTGAACAGTGTAATAAAGTATTTACATCATCATCAAATCTTATTACTCACAGTCGAATACATTCAGGAGAAAAACCATTTAAATGTGAAGAGTGTAATAAAGCATTTACAGCATTATCAAATCTTATTATTCACAAACGAATACATTCTGGAGAGAAACCATATAAATGTGAAGATTGTGATAGAGCATTTCCGAATTCTTCAACTCTCATTAGACACTCACGACTACATTCAGGAGAAAAACCATTCAAATGTGAAGAGTGTGAAAAGGTATTTACATCGTCATCAAATCTTATTACTCACAAACGAATACATTCCGGAGAAAAGCCATTTATATGTGAGGTGTGTTGTAAAGCATTTACAGCGTTATCAAATCTAATTATTCACAAACGAGTACATTCTTTAGAGAAGCCATTTAAATGTGAACTGTGTACTAAAGCATTTTCATTTCAATCAGGTCTCATTACACACAAACGAATGCATTCTGGGGAGAAATCATTTATTTGTGATGTGTGTAGTAAAGCATTTTCATTTCAGTCAGGTCTCATTGCCCACAAACGACTACATTCTGAAGAGAAGCCATTTAAATGTGAACTGTGTTATAAAACATTTTCATTTCAGTCAGGTCTTATTACACACAAACGAGTACATTCTGCAGAGAAGCCATTTAAATGTGAACAGTGTAATAAGGAATTTTCATTTCAGTCAGGTCTTATTACACACAGACGAATACATACTGTCAAGCATTTATAACGACATCAAAATTTGTTATTCATTAACGAATGTACTATAGAAAAATAAACATTTAAATAAGATCAGTAACAAAACATTTTTACAAAATGTGCATTTCTAAATATTATATAAATGTAAAGATGCAGTCTGTATAATAAGACGTCCTTGTTGATTTTTGGCGAACTATAAGAGAGAAAAGGAAAAACTAAAAATAATTTAAAAATATACTGTAAATATTATTGCGCTAGTACCTAATAATTGGTCTATTATCTTTATCTCCATTATTATCAATTATTGCTTGGCATCTTTTCGGTACACTTTCTACCATCTTTTTTGCATACTTTGGCAGTGATCCAAATTTTAAACATTTTTTGTTCGAAACTTAAATTTCATGTAAAAATTAGTTTCATCAGTGAAAACCATATCACTCCAATCGCGGTCCAAATTTTCTTTGGCCCAAGCAAGTCGTTTTTCGGTATGTTTCACCGGTAACAATGGTTTTTGTTTGGTGCACCTGAATTTAATACCATTTTCAATTAAACGACTGCTCAGGGTCATTAGACTTAACTTACCGTATTTTTCAGACCATAAGACGCACCTTTTTACACAGAAAAATCGATTCACAATTGGGGTGCGTCTTGTGGTCCGAAGATACAAGTACGTTGTTTCAAAAGTGTGCGATATTAGTCTGGAATCAATTCGGAGCGCATAAAACAGAATTAACCAAGAAAATATAATAGAAATGAATACAGAATTAGTAATTTCTGGAGGCCTTACAAGTCAAAGACAACCCTTGGGTCGATTAATAAACCATTTAATAATTTTATGCGGGAAAAGTGGAACAAACGAATGATAAAGCCAAATCGCGATGTTACAGTAACGAATGAAACGGACGACAATTTCAAACGTACCTGGGTAAAAAATTCATGGGAATCTGTAAAGAAAAGACGATTATAAAGTCTTTTATCAAAATTCGGTATAAGCTACGCATTGGATTTTTTGAAGAGATTGACTACAATAGTTCAAACCAAAATAATACGAACAATGACATTAACGAGACGAGTGATAGTACAGAGAGTGAAGATGAACAGAATGTTGCTGGTACAAGTTATTGTAATAATAAATATTCTTTCTAAAAATTGTCTCATAAATTTGGGGTGCGTCTTATCGGCCGGTGCGTCTTCCTGTTCAATGGCTATCCAAACTTATTTAACTGTATTCCACCCAAATCATTTAAATTTGGACTATAACTGGCACCACCACATAGAGAACAATAACCACATAGCACATCTCCACCACTCTTTCCTGTCACTTATTTTTTAAACTCACGCATCACCGACCATGACCGGGTTATTTTTCAGGAAATTCAACAGAATTTCCATCTGTTTAACATTTTTCGTTTAACCTTACAAACTCACAACATAGCTGTCAAACTCGGAAGTAAAAACGGATACTTCGCCTGCGCAGCTCATAACCTCCTTCTAGTTTAACGGTTCTTTGTAGCAACGTTACTAAAGGTAAATGTTATAAGAACGTTGCTTGTGCTTATGCTTGGAGAATACCAATTGTTGGGCGATTGCTAAGAAAGTTACTATAAAAGTTATTTCGTAGCAACGTTACTCAGTAGCAAGTAACGTAATAACTTTTTAAAGAATCGGGCCGATTGTTCTTTTTTAAAAAAATTGCCTGATATTTACGTAAAGATAACGTAGGATTATTTTTAAAAACGTTATAAATCACTTTATCTTGTTTTTTAGTTGTCACTTTTTTTAATCCACGATTAGGTAAATCGTCAACATTTTTATTAATTTTATAACATTTCACCCAATACTTCACAAAGTCTACTGACTTGTGCATATAGTTTGCTGCACTCGAAAAGGACATTTTTTGCTTTTTTGGGTGGGTACATAAAAATACCGCTTCAAAACGTTTTGCATAAGTAGCACTCATTATTACACAGCCGCACTACTGAAACACAAAACACTACGTTTTATTATCGGGCGTATTAGGTCTTGATGTTCTTATCATGTTTGAACTTGTTTATTATTTGTGCACATGCCTGATCCTGAGTTATAAGTATGTATGTCTTATTATACAGACTGTAGTTGATTCCACGCTTCGCAAATAAATTCCACTCCGTTATACTTAATTATCAGCATTTCATCCTGCCATCTCTTTACTTATCTCCCTCTTCTATTCTTGTCTCATGGTATCCATTCAGTACCTTCTCTTGTCCATCTTTCATCCTCTGTTCTCCTGATATGGCCTGCCCATATCCACTATAATTATTTTTGTTACATCAACAATCTTAGTTTTATGCCTGGGCCACACTTGCGTTATAAGCTTTGCCGATAATTGCGCGCTATATAAATTCGTGGTAAACTGCATCTATCGATATCGTGCTAAAACGCAACTTGTGGCCATACCTGCGTTTTCGCCGCTACACTTTATTTACGTTTACAAGGTACCAGCGTATTTATTTTGCTGTAAATAAAATAAAATTATGGTGTATATCCATCATAACTGCACCCTAAAATTATTTTTTACATTTAATTTTACATATTCAAACATAATCTTATCTGATTTTGACACAAATAAGTTGTAAAGAAATATGTATAACATAACCTCAAATGATGCCGGATAAACAACAATACGCGCCAACAGAACATACTACGCTCTACGCTAAGTTTCTTTGATGTGTGCTCTAAAACCGCCACTTCAGTTATCGTCATGTGTCTAGCGGCGCGCACTGCTAATATTGTGAACGCAAACCGATAGTAGCTGGCCACATTAGCGTGTATGTCACGTTAAACCGAAGTTTAGCGACGATAGATGCAGGTGTAGCCCAGGCATTATACTTATTTCTGAATTTCTCATTCTGTCTTTAAGGATTATTTCAAGCATGCTTCTTTCTTCTCTGACAAGTGCAGGCTTTTCCTAGTCCGTTTTTAGTTTGTTGGACTCCAAATGCGCCAGCCATATGACAGTATGGGTAGAATGTAGGAATCGAACACTTTCTTTTTTAAATTATTTATGAAATTTACCCTTGAATTTCCTTTGGGAACAAATTATTTATTTTTAAACTTAAGTAGGTATTGAGAAAAATTGGTATGTCTTTTAACTAAATTTAATTTCTTATGTAGTAAAGAAATCCATTGTTGATTTGAATTGTTGTTTACCTATAACCATCAAATAATAACTGCATTATGTTTCCACATGTAATTACATAAATTTGCTGATATTGCACGCAGTGTAAAATGTGTGCTCATTCGTGTATAATGAATAGTTTTTTACACAGTAAGATCTTTTTTAGTTTAAAAAACATTTGGCTCTCGGCAGTTTGGCTATATACGACTCATTTTTTTAACTATTAGGTCGTCAAGTATGAAATTTGTAGAAAAAAGGCAAAGTTGGTTTATTACTTCCAAATATAAGGAATTATTTTATTCATCAAAGTATGCACCCATATTGTCTATACTTTTACCATTTAAGCGGCAGGTTGTTCAGGCCGGTGGTATAAAACCCCTGCGGACGAGAGTCAATGAATTCCTGGAAGGTCAGTTTTACAGCATTGTGGGAATTAAATTGTTTTCCTATTAAAAAGTTGTAAATTGCGGAAGAAGTGGTAATCAGTGAGTAGGTCTGGTGAGTATGGAGGATGATGAAGAAGTTCCAACTCCAATTCCTGTAGTTTTCCACAGTCATTCGTGCAGTGTGTGGTCTCGCGTTATCATGCAATAAAATAAGAGTCGATCTGTTAACCAATCTAGGCTGTTTTTCTTTAAGTTTTTGCATCATTTCGTCCAGTTGCAGTATATTTCTGCTGTGATCGATGTGCTAGTTTTTTTTTTTTATTGATTTTTAAGTTATATGTACGAAATTTGGCGAACCAATTTGATATTGTCTGCTGCGTAGTAACACTAGAGCCAAATGCACTATTAAAGTTCCACGTAAGAATTCATACTTCATAATAGTGCGAATTTCCGACCGTTCCATTTTCAACAAAATTAATTTAAAAAAATTTTTTGATATTTTTTGAAGCATACAATGATTTCTTTAAACAGGCGAGATGTGTAACTTTCCAACAAAAAAAAAAAAAAAAAAAAAAAAACAAAAACAAAAACAACGGTAAAATACTAAGCCAATGTCAAATAATAAGCTGTTAAAGTTGGAAATATTATTAACTACAAATTTCATCCTTGACGACCTGACAATATTATTTATAAGTTAGAATAAATAAATCAATAAATAATAATATTTTAAACATTGTTGTACGTTTTAAACATTGCTGATGGTTCGGTAGCCATTTTGATGACGTAGGTTGTGAAGTTTGACAATTGACGCTTATTTTCTATATAATTTTATTATAGTTTTTGTGTTTATTAATGACATTTACTAATTTTTAAAGATAAAACTATATAGTTGTAGATAAAATATTGTATTTGACTCGCATATAATGGCTATATTACACTTGGATGATTACATTCCTCGCCTTTGGCTCGGGTGGTAAACTTCATCCTCGTGCAATAGAGCTTCTATTATACGCTTTCAAATAAAATGCTATTCTTAAATACCATTTTTATATTTTCAAATAGTTATACTCCCATCATCTATTTAATTTGTTGTTTGCTAAATAACATGTTTATCATTATTTATATGGTTTATGCCCAGTTGCATGAAAGTCTTAAAACTAGATGTAAGCTAAAACTCAATGTTAAACACAAAATTGCATAGCAACTAGTGGTGCGCCGGAGCTCCGTATCCGTATCCGGAAGTGATCCGTAAAAAATAAAAATCCGTATCCAGGTTCGTATTCGTTGCTCCAAGGCGGATGTTAAACGGATCTCATCACATTACTTACCGGTGGTTTTAGAACAGTCTAGTTTACATTAAATATTGGAATAAAATTAATTAAAGACAATGAGTGAGTGATTTTCAACTCAGAATAATTGTATCTGAGTATGAACATGTAGAAAGATTGTTTCCGCTGCTTATAAACAGGCGTTTAGTTAGGTATGCTACTGTCGGCGCTTGTTGACACCGTTTAGTGGACACGTAGAAACATTTCTTCATTAAAAAGTGGCATGGTTTATAATAAATGTTCCTGTAGTTGCTTGGGGGAGTAATATATCTAGTAATACATGCCACTTATACAGACTATAGGTTGGAAAGCAAATTCATAACAAAACAAATAAAGTTTATTCTGCCAAAAAGTAATTGTAAATGTCGGTTATTCGCAACATCAAAGATATTTTATCAATAACTATCAACAAAATATCAGAAAACTGATTGTCAGCTTCTTTTAAGTTGATTAATAATGTTTTAAAGATTCCTGTTACTCATCGGCGTATGTTACAAGCGTTAACAACCGTTCTACGTGCCCGAGTATAGTAGTTTAGTAAAGTTTTTATTTTTTTCCTTTCGGATTAAACTCTATATAAACTATTTCACATTTCGTGTACTATGTATAACCTTTTACAAACAAAACAAAAAATCATCAATTCTAACATATAACATAAATATATAACAATACACAACAAATAGATAATTCAACTTCAGGTTTTTCTCCTCTTTTCTTCTTCGCCAATTCCATCCATCTTGTGTCGGGTCTTAAATCACTGAGTATTTGTACAGCTATCTGGAGTTCCTTAAGTCCTCTGTGCAGGCTCTTATCAGATGTACCAATGTTTCTTCTCCTCTTTTACATATTCTGCATTTGTTCTCCTGCTATTGTTGCCAGTACATATTTCCATTTTCTTCATTTTCTACTCTATACCTAGCTATCATCTTTGCATTTTTGTGATTATTCATTAGGTATTCTGCCGTTTCCTTGGATACTAAAAACTTATATCTTTTATTGTAGTTGGAGTTGTGGATTAGTTCCCTTCGGGTCTGTATTTGGATATCTTTTTCCCTTAAAGATATTTCCTCCAGCATGCTGTATCCCTGTCTTCTTCTATTTTCCACTTCCGTCAGCGAGTAGCCCATCGTTTCCTAGAAACTCGTGACGTGCCGGGGTATAATTAAAAGTAAACCAATATTTATTCTCGCTGGTCGGAGGAAGTTAAAAAGCGCTTATAGGCCCCGGTAACAATTTTTCTACGTGTTCATACCCTCAGTTTTCATGCTTTGATTTGTAGGAACAGCACGACACATCTAACAATCGCTTCAAGGTTGTTCGTTTTTCTACTGCAATGCAAGATCCGTATCCGCGGTTCAGGGTGCACATAATCCGTAGCTGCGTATCTAGTTTTTATGTGATCCGGCACATCACTAATAGCAACCCAATTTAGTGTTTTACATCGAGGTTTAGTTTACATCTAGATTTAAGACTTATGCAACCAGGTAATAGTGTAATAATACAGATGTTAAAAATTTTCAATGCGAACTGCCAGTTTTATTATTTTTATTTCAACTGATTTCTCGGTAAATGTATATCGTCTACTTTCAAGTGAAACTCAAGTTAAAATTATATGTTTTTGTAGATTGTTTTAACTCGAGCTAGGCATGACTCGAATTGAAATATTGTCAAGTGGGTGGTTATATTGGCAACTCCTGGTTTTAGCAATACAATTTTATTAATTATATATCCATTTTACAATGTAATTTTATGTATTTGCCCATGGAGTTGGGAAAGTCTTCGGTCCACCCCATGTTGGCCAAAATCGACTTGGACATATCTCCGAGGCGGGGGCTACCCATCAGTGAGTCGAGGAACCTGGAGCCATATCCCACTCACATGGTACTGCTTGCTTGGTTCATCAGATGTATGGGTATATTGCGTCGGTATCTCGGTCGTCACCGTGTTGCTGGAACTTGTAGAGGAGTTAGCTAGGTTCTTCTGTCCGGATTCCGTACGACACCCATGTACTTATACGTCTGATTGACCTAGTTCCGATATTCATTTGTCATGACAAATATTACCTTATTACGAAAATGCAGCGTATGCATTACGTAATCAAGTAACATATGTTAGACGATGACACATAGTTTTTTAATCACACAATGTCTAAGTGTCACAATTCTGACCTAGGATTACTTTTGTGACAATATTTAACTCGTTTTTTATTAACCTGCCATAAAAAACCCTAAAAAATTATCTTAATTTGTCCCACGTCTCAGGATAAGAGTAATATATAATTTAATGTGTTTTTCAACTAGTTTTATTTTACTCGATCAAAATATCACTTTATAGGTTTCGCCAGTCAAAAAATCACAACTTTCTTGTCCAAAGTTACTGAACAACACAAAAATGATATTTTTGACTTAATGTGTTTTAATTGTAAGCCGACGTTATGTTTCCGAGAATTGCTGATAAAAAAATAGACAGTGATGTGTCGTTTTAGTATAAGTAATGTGCGAACGGATTAAATATTGTATTTGAAATAATAAGTAAAATAACATGGTCACACTTTACTATAAAATATGAATTATTGCTAATTTTTGTATATGAATAAAGTGAATGGAATGTCAGAATATATCAGAGTAATCAATGTAATACTAATGCTCGTATTCATAAATGTTCGTTACTGTATAACGCTCCGTTATATCTAAGTGGATCGTTAAGATTTTCGGTAGAAAATTTCCTATAAATTTTAATATAACTAAGCGTAATACAGTAATGGTACGTACTCCGCTCGACGGATCCGTTCGTACGACTAACCAATCAGAAGCCTGTAAATATTTCAAATCGTCCAGCACCCTTGAAAAGTAGGGTTGTGTTCAACTTCGTCCGGCAAAACGGACGGTTTTATCTTTCTAGTATATCGCTTCTTGTCGAAGCGAGACGTTACGTATTATACATGAGAAGTTAAACTCATTTTTGGCCTCGCTATCCTCACTAAATATTCAAACTGGTTCTTATTCATGCGCAAATATTTATAAAACTATTCCAAATCTTTATAAAAGAAAATTTGCTACCAAATAGATCATATTAGTAACTACGTCACAAAATGGGATTCAATGCTGCTGCCTCGTGGTAGATTTCCTTTTATTTGAATTTAGCGTGTTGTTTTTTTTTTTTTTATTATTATTTTTTAATAGTGTCAAGTATAAATTAAGTTTTCAAAGCAAGAAAATGCTTCACATCAAAACTACAAGTCAATATTTATTTATTAAAATTCTTATTTTATACATTATAATTTAATATGTCATTATTTTTGCAGATCAATATTATTTTGCAGGTTAATTTTGAAAATTTTACGTTAGTAATCGTTATTATGGCAAATAACATAGCATTAAGTGTGTGTGCCCTATCTAAATAGTTTCAAGGAACACTATCTTGTTTTTATTTTATCTATTATTGTTTTTCATTTACAAAAAACGAAATATTTACAATTAAGAATTTGGCTATAATGGTTACAATTTGGAGAAAAACAATACACCATTATGTATTCTAAAACAAAATATTAATGATTACTTAGTGTTAATTAAATAAATACTAAAGATATTTCGATTTTCATAATATTTAAAATCGTAACCTATAAATATATCTTCTAATCCTTACCTATATGTTTATAAAAACATTATTCTATAATATAAAGTATCTGGACTGTATATATTAGTATATACTTATCAAAAATACATATTTATTGATCCAAAATTGAAAATATTCATAAAATTAAGGTAACAAAAGTAATGACACATGTATTTTAAACCAGCCAGAAACTTCCAAAGGAAACCGCTGTCAGATGGCAGCACATGTATGTGACGTCACACTAATATGGTCTGTTATTGTATGCTCCTTGCTCCAATCCTTTTTTATAAATTGGACTAATTAAAAATATTTAATTTAATATTTTTTTAATTTTTCTTTTATATTTTTTATATAAATAATATGCTGCAATAGTTCTATTATATAATAATAATACACATTATATAAATATAATCTTCATAATTAAATTTATATGCCTTGCATTCATATTGAATCTTAATAATCTGAATTCAAGGTGCTAAAATGAAGTTAATTGTGCTGCAAAAAAAAAAAAAAAAAATCCGTCTGAGCTGAAAACGGTAGAACGGATAAATTGTCCGATGTCGGACAAATGGATCTGTCGAGCGAAGAACTGAGTACGTACCATATTACACGTTTATGAATCATGGGTATAACCAGGACTGTATTTACTTACATCGAGGTCCGAGGTGCAAACGGTTTCTGCGGTCTTCGCCCCTGATTAATAAAATTTAAAAAAATTTTTGAACAAAAAAGACATTTATTTTGTTAAGTTAATAAATTGCAATATTAAGTAAATAGTAAGTGAGGCACTATCCAAATATTCATAGTCCTCAAAATACCCATAGCCCTCTAAATATTAATATTATTGAAAACAGCCTTGAACAGAAAAGAAACGTTTAATGTTCATATATACAGCTTTGCTGGTAAGTAAACAATAAGTGAGATCTTTCAAGTTTGTAGGTAGCGCTCCCCATAGATCGCTAAATATAGTTTAAGTATTTTTCCTATGTGCGGGTCAAAGAGTTGTATAAGAATGCCAAATTTCAACTCAAGACAAAAAGACTAAAGACAAACTCAGACAGACAGACGACAAAATGACGGTATAAGAGTTTTTTTGGTCATACCTACAAAACCCTAAAAACAGATTCCACATTCGCTGTACATCTCAACTCAGAAAAACATTTTTCAACTTTCAAGCCAGATGTTATTCATTGACAACCCCAAATTAAATTTATTGGAGGCGCACGAGATTATGAAATTGCACAAACAAGGAAAAAGCCGTAATGAGATGACCGACTTGTCTACCTCCCCTCTCATAGGTTTATCATTATTAAATTCTTACCTGTAAATAGTATTTAAGTTGTAATGTTTGTATCTTAGTTCATTGCTTTGAAAATGGCGAAAGCCGAAACTAGTAAGCAGTTAATAAATAAAAATACTGAAAATTTACAATGATTTTTATTTCAACCATTATTAAATGTACAACATTTTCATAAAGTTAATTTGTCTACATTAAATTATATTCTTAAGGTATTATTTAATTTCTAATTTTTTCGGCAGATAGCCATATACCATCTTTAGAAGCTCGTACAAATGTAGTTGGATCAAAAACTAAAGGCTTTCTGGTTTTTGGATGTGGGCTGAATTTGTAATTCATCAAGAGTCTGCAAATTCCCACTTTAGTCTGCATCATACCAAATCGTAATCCTAAAAATTAATAATAAATACATTTAAAAAATCAGCTGTTTATAAATAATTTTAGTGTAATGGCACAACCGTCAAACGGGCAGTGTTGTAATAGATACATTTAAAAAAATATCTAGATACAGATACCGATACCTAAGAAAAATTGTATCTAGATGCAGATACAGATACAGAATTATAAAAAATATCTAGATACAGATACATGTCAAAAATGTTTGTATCTAGATATAGCTAGATACTTTTGTAAAAACACTAAAAATGAAAATACCATATTTTGCCAAACAAATAGTGCATTTTAATCAGTATTATAGTCTAGTGCCTACGCACCATATTTTACGTTGATACTGCACTTGATGATAATGGAATGCCGTTTGGCACACGTGTTCTTTATAAAAATTAAATCATTTTGACCCGCAGCACCTATTTGTGAAGTGAGGCACATTCAAGATGGCGGCGAAACTAGCGCGCCAATTACGATAGCGATAACTAATTTTTATGATAGAGCAAAATAGCTAAATACATATTTGTAGAATGGACCTTTAGCTATAATTTGCCGCATCGTACGTGAATTTCCGTCACTTAATTTACAAGATACCGTCCATAATTCAGATACCGTCCATAATTCATTCTCAGACGCAAAAAAGCGATTTCCGAAATGGCTAACGAATTTCGTATGATATGGCTCGTTTTCTATTAATTTAATGTCGTAGATTACGAATCTGTTATCAAAATGGCGAAAATTTTAAATTTTGATAGATTTTTTTTCCCGAATTCGAGACATGATTATATACTCTATCACTGCAAATCTGTGTATATTAACATTTTGTTTCAATTCTTCCTAAATCTGTAGGGCATATCCTTGGCTAAAAGAATATGTGCGGAGTTTTTCTCCGAGAGGCGCCGAAAATAAGATAACGGCCGAAATGTGTAAAGTCTCAACTTCGTATTATTTTGACACTTTTTATATCGCTCTCGACCAAATTGGATCTTTAAATTACAAAAATGAAATAAAAAAAGGCATATGACTAATTATTATTCTGGTTTTGCCCGAAATAAAATAAAAAACCTGACCTATCCGGCCGGAACGGCTGTAAATTATGGAATTTAAGTAAGATGCTCCATGCATACACGGAATGCATCTATTTGCTTAGGTTTGTCCGCAGCACCTGGTCTCAAATGAAGGCGCTTTCTAAATATCGTTCGAAAATTGAATTTTGCTATTTACATCAAATTTGTCGAGTTGTATATCAATTTCGGGTATATAGAAGTCGTAGATTTCGAAAATGGAGTTAATCTAAAGATTTGCTGCATATAAGATAGTATTTTTCCCGAAAAAAATAATTACATGTATTCTTTACATAACAGTGAGATTCATTACACGACAGTTAAGTGCCTTCCCACCCAAAAGAGTAATATGTATATAGCAGTTCTGACAAAATAATATAGACTACTACTCACTAAATACGATTCTAATGGTGGCCGAAAACTATTCTTTAGAAAATGGTTCAAATCTTCTCTGATATTTTTACTAGTTATCAGGACAACATTTTATTGTGTTGATAGTTTCTCTATATGTGACAATAATACTGACTTCCAGTACTACCTAATTGTATATAAAATGAAGAGGTTCGATGAATTCTTATTCAACAATAGTCTGAATCGAAGTCGAAACCAGGTGTGAAACATTATTTGGATAATTAATTGAAGTAAAATTTTAAATAACCTTTAATTTAAGAAATAATAAGTTATTAATAATTACTAAGGAACGGACGTAATTAGGCCCTGAACCTGACTTTTTAAAAATATAATTCTGACATATTTTACCCTTTTAAAATTTTTAAATAAACCTAAATGAAAATTAATAACGGCAGTAGTCAGTAAAATTGATGACATGAATGGACATACTTTATCTCACTAGAATTTTATCTTTACATAGGCCCACCGAATTATTGAGGCTTTCGACTTTGATTTGTAATTAAATATAAATTATTTTGTAGGGTAGCACTGGAAGTCAGTATTATTGGCACATATGGAGGAACTATCAACACATTACAATATTGTCGTGATAACTAGTAAAAATATCAGAGAATATTTAAATCATTTTCGAAAGAATAGTTTTCGGCCACCATTAGAATCGTATTTAGTGAGTAGTAGTCTATATTATTTTGTAAGAATTGCTATATACTACTCTTTTGGGTGGGAAGGCACTTAACTGTCGTGTAATGAATCTCACTGTTATGTAAAGAATACATGTAATTTTTTTTTTCGGGTAAAATACTATCTTATATGCAGCAAATCTTTAGATTAACTCCATTTTCGAAATCTACGACTTCCATATACCTGAAATTGATATACAACTCGACAAATTTGATGTAAATAGCAAAATTCAATTTTCGAACGATATTTCGAAAGCGCCTTCATTTGAGACCAGGTGCTGCGGACAAACCTAAGCAAATAGATGCATTCCGTGTATGCATGGAGCATCTTACTTAAATTCCATAATTTACAGCCGTTCCAACCGGATATGTCAGATTTTTTATTTTATTTCGGGCAAAACCCGAATTATAACTAGTCATATGCCATTTTTTATTTCATTTTTGTAATTTACAGATCCAATTTGGTCGAGAGCGATATAAAAAGTGTCAAAATAATACGAAGTTGAGACTTTACACATTTCGGCCGTTATCTTATTTTCGGCGCCTCAAAGAGAAAAATTCCGCACATATTCTTGTAGCCAAGGATATGCCCTACAGATTTGGGAAGAATTGAAACAAAATGTTAATATGCACAGATTTGCAGTGATAGAGTATATCATCATGTCTCGAATTTGGGGAAAAAATCTATCAAAATTTAAAATTTTAATTTTTATATAGAACATGTGTGCCAAATGGCATTCCATTATCATCAAGTGCAGTATCTTTCGACGTAGGCACCAGACTATATACAGGCTATTGAAAAATGACCATAACGTCACAAAAAGCCCACTAAATTCAAGGTAAAACACTATTCTACAGAATAAATTTGTACTAAATAACGTATGTATTATGTTAGCCATATGTGCTAACGTATGAGCGGCGTATCTATAAGACTAATGTTAGTCTTATAGATACGCAGCTATATTCTTGTTAAAAGAATGTTCATTTCAATCAAATTTTAGCCCTTATTGAAGTGGAATTCGTGTAAAGTCACGATCATTTTTGATCACTAATAAAAAACTACTGATAAGGTATATGTGATTATTTTTTTTTCTCATTCCATAAACATTTAATTTATAGACAAAATTTCAGTTGATATTTTCACGCTTACAAATTAAATTTATATAAACGTTAAATAATGTATTAAATATTACGTCCTTTATACACCTATTTATCTTACTGATTTCAATTAGAAAATGAAGTTAATATCCACACTAGCATGGCCGACTCTTGGGTGAGGCGGACTAGAGTCAGGCCTCAAGTGAAGAAATGCCTCAAAAAAAAAAATATATGTCAAAGTGTATTTTCAATCACTGGATACTTTTGAAGGGCCTTAATTTGTTTTGCCCAAGGCTTCACAAAACCACGGTCCACTCCCAACCACTTGTGTGGATATAATTTTTCATATGTTTTTAGAAAATTGCTCATCAAAATAGCAACAATAGTTGTTCAAAAACTTAGTTTTCATTAATAATGACCCATTTTCCTGAAGTGTTGTATCTACTATTGTGGTACCTAAATACCTACTATTTTTGGGGCCGGTCAAAAGCTACAAAAAACGAGTAAGAATGTACCATTTTTTTTTTTTTTGACATTCCATATAAATTTAATTTGTAAACGTCAGAATTTCAATTGTTTTCTGAATTTTGTTTATAGTAAAAATAAAATATTTAAAATGATAATTTATAATTAAATTATTATATCAGCTCGGTATCATGGTATAAAAATAAAGTAACGATCAAAGTATCTGAAATACAGATAAAAGATACCTAAATTTAAATATCTAGATACAGATACAGATACATATTTCAAAAAGTATCTAATTTGTACCTAGATACTTGAAAAAGTATCTAGTTGCTGTATCTAAATACGTGTAACTAGATACATTATAACACTGCAAACGGGTATTTAAAAATGGTAGAGATAGGACAGGCAGTGCATTGATGCTTATGGGATTATATATAAAAACGTAAAATATGCAAAGTTTTTGTGCAGTTGTGGAGTGTGGGAGTCGTGGGGGTAGAGATCAAGTATCGTTTCATCGATTTCGTTTCCAAGTAAAGTCTGTTCCAAATGGTTAGGCGGAACTAGATTTTGCAATCTAGTTACTTTCATCGTTTAAATCGTGCTTTTCGGCCGTTATGTTTAAGCTTTGTAGATCATACTTACAATAAATATTTTTTGGTTAAGGTTAATATCATTTTCTTTATATTTTGATTTTTTTGTGTCATTCTTAATACAAATTTCCCATTTATTTATTTTTTTGTCATTAAAATATGTAAAAAAAAATAATTTAATTTTGACATATGTCATTCGTTTCCATGGTTTCATTGTTGGAATTTTAAATTTTGACATTCCAGCGTGAAAAATGAAATAACCCAAGCAAGGTCCCTTCTCGTGCCAACCTAAAAGAGCGAAATTCCCATTTAGTTCCGCAGAACCGTTTGGAACAGACTGTATATTAAGCTATAAAGACAATCCTAATAAAAATAATTTGCGAATTAAAAGCGCCAGCTGTGGAGCAAGGTATTAAAGAAACAGGACTTAACAGAATCTAAATTAAAGCATGTATTTGTCTGTATCTCCCAAAAAAATTTATGTGACGACACACTAATATGGTCTACTATCTATAAAAATTATTTGAAATTACAGATAAAGATAATGAAAATACCTATCTAAATGAGATAATAGATAAAAATGTAAAACAGTATCTAAAAAAGATGATAGATAATAATATGTCATCTAAATGCATTATCTAGATCAGTGTTCCGCAAACTTTTTGTGTTCAAGGTACACCTACCAAATCAAGAAATGTTAGAGGTGTACCAAAGAAAAAACCAATGTTTATTTAATATTTATTTATTATTAAAATCAATATAACATGGAAAAATGTGAGCCTGCTTAACTGAGCACAGGCGATCAAAATTTGGAGCAATCGTTGATAAGGCTGCTCTCATCTTTTCGTCGATCGTCCTCAGGCGTTCTCTTTTTTTTTTTTTATTTAATCGTAGTGAGTGTTGGAAACCCCAATTCACATAAGTAGGTCGTGGCAAATGGTAAGAGAATAGCAATAGCACGCTTTGAAAGCAGTGGATACTCATTTTTTATATGCTCTGTTTCGGAAAATTTTAGTTATAATGTCCGATCAGTTTCTAGCTCATGAATTCTTCCTGCTCGTTTATCGGTAAGTGTCCAAGGGAAATGCTATCTGAGAATGGATTTCGTACCCAGTCCATAGGTTGCAGGACACACTTAGGAAAATAATAGTTTATTTTTTCTGCTAATAGCTCCAAGTGTTTCACTATCAAAGTCTGCACTTTTTTTCTGAACCGGCAGCCATGACATTTCATTACTACCAGCGTGGCTGATCCATAACACCAACTTAGCGCGAAAGCTTTCAATCTTGTCCAATGACGTTAAAATATTAAAATTCCTGCCTTGCATTCTTTTGTTGAGCTCATTTAAATGAGCTAATATGTCCGTCAGATATGCAAGTTTTGTTACCCATTCTTCTTTTTAAACAGAGAAGCAAAACCTGAACCTAGGGCCTCTAAAAACGCCTGGGTCCCATTTTTTAGCTCGTAAATCCGAGAAAACACTTTTTCGCGAGAAAGCCATCATACTTCTGTATGAAACAGAAGTGACTGATGATCTGCTCCCATTTCATGACACACTGCATTAAACAGGCGAGAGTTCAGCGGTCGCGACTTGATGTAATTGACAATTTTGACGACTTCTTGTAGGACAGACAACAGTTCATCAGGCAGAGACTTCGTCATCAGTGCTTCCCTGTGTAAAAAGCAATGTAAATTTTTAATATTAGGGTTTTTTTTCAGGAGCCCTGGTTATAAATCCCCTAATTTTTGCCGTCATAGCTGCTGCTCCGTCTGTGCAAATGCCTAGGCAGTTGTGCCATTCCAAATTATAATCACTGAAATACTGGTCTGTTACTTTGAATATTTCTTCTCCAGTGGTATAACCACCAGGTAGTGGCAGACAAAATAAAAAGTCCTCTTTTATTTCATATCCGTCAGTGTTGTAGCGCAAAAACTCCACTAAGCCTTAATTTTTCCATTAACGTTGATTCAATGTCGCTAGAAATATCATTAATGCGACGTGAGATCGTATCTGCTGACGCAGGTATTTTTTCGATTTCCTTAGCGGCTTCTTGACTAATCATAATCTTGACAACTTCTTTGCAGACAGGTAAAATTAAAGTGTCAGCGAGAGAATGATGCTTCTTGGATTTAACTAGCATATTAGCGCTCACGTAGCTTGCTTTTTGCGTTTTGTCTGATGTTTTGAAAGACGAACTCATGAGAGTTCCCTGTTTCTTAGACTGGTCTTTCAAACGTTGAAAAAAAGGCATCGTCTTTTTGAGCCACCGATGAGTGTTTAGTAGTTAATGTCGTAAAAGTTTACTGGGCACCATCGAATTATTACCCAAAGTTTCTCCACAAACAAGACATTTTGGGATTGGGCATGATTTGTTTCCGCAATATATAAAGCCATAACTTACATAGCTCCCATCATATTTTCGATTAAAAAGCTTAGATTTTTTCTTCGTTGACTCTGCTTCTTCTTGGGAATCATTAGTTTCACTTGACAAACTTGCGGTACGTTTAACGAATTTATCCATTATATACACGTATTATGGTCTATTTATTTGTAATTAAAAAAGTCAATTACGTTCGCGACGACACAATCACAAACTAGCGTCTAGTTACTGGCGAATAGCGATTTGTTTTTGTTTACAAAAGCGCGCGACAACGACGATTAAGCGGGGCGCAGCGTCACAATGTCACATTGATACGCGCATGCGCGGGTGGGTCTGTCCCGCTCCTCGTGCAACGAAGCGTCTCGCTCGCATAACTCTCAGCTATGTCTAGGTGCATTATCTTCACAAAACTTGACATTTTTCCGCGACACACCAACTAATGACCACGGTAGACCAGTGTGCCGAGGCACACACTTTGCGGAACACTGATCTAGATAATGCTCAACACTGCAAATATCTAGTAAAACAAAGAATAGTACAAACAGTTTTTATTTAACAAACGTGTCTGTCTCCACAGCTTCTATGTAACATGATAAATTGTTGGCAATTGTCCCTTACGATGAAGTTTTACTTTATTAATGTGCGGAATCTAGACAAGTTTGCAATGTTAGATAAACATTATCAAGGGTTTGTTTATTTAATTCATTAAATGCATTTTGTGCGCATGCAATCAGTTCATTGATTGTATTCGGTGAAGCTGTATGTTGTAAGGATTGTATAGAATTGAAAAAGCCAAGATCCAATACATAAAAATCTGGACTATATGGCGGTTGTGATTTAAGTCGATTTGGAACTTCTTCCTTGCATTTCGACACAATTTTGATCAAAATTCACCATTTTGTTAAAACAGCGGGTATCACTTTAATTTGTCTAAAATACGCGTTTTTTTTTTTTCAGTAAACAACTTTTGACATATGCAAAACAATTTCCGCGCTATTTGTTTATTAGTTGCCTAGCAACCACTTAATTAGAAATAAAAACAAAAAAAGATCAGGATAATATTATTTTCGTTAATATCAGATTATTTTAAGTAACTTATATCATATTTTCGGGCGAAGCGAATATTTCATTACTTAACTGCCGACAGAAAAATATTTATCAAATTTTTTACATACCAATGCAAATTCGTGGTCCATCGCCGAAAGGTAACCAGGTATAATCAGGCCTGGAAGACTTATTCTCTTCAGTGAAATTATCTGGATTAAATTTATCAGGTTCTGGATAAAATTCTGGATCCATATGAAGAGCTATCGCTGGAACTATCACTAAAGTACCTTTATCCAAAATGGTGTCTGTACCTGGAATGGTGTAGTCCTGCGTTACCAACCTTTGTAAAAATCCAAATGGTGGATGCATTCTCAAAGTTTCTGAAATTTAATTAATAATATACTGTTAGTGGTATATACTACGCGTGGTGCCTCCTAGGCATTACACGCGTGTGGCTGTAGTTGTAGGGGTTGCCGCATAATGGCGGTTGGAAGGTAGTAGCGCAAGTGAAGCAAGGGGACTTTGGGAGGATGCAGCAATGTGGAGATACAGCGAAGTATAAAAGAAATAATTGCTGCTGTCCATGCGACCGGCATGATTGAAGAACTGTCACCACCACGGTGACAGTTTGCGACCAGGCGCAAAACAATTCTGCTGCAATTAAAACACTAATAAAAAATACAGCAAGCAATTATGTGCGAGGCGGAAAAGAATTAAGACAACATATTTTTGAAGTTGACGGCAAACAAATTATTCCTCTCTTTGATGTCCCCCATTTGCTGAAAGGAGTGAGGAATAATTTATTGGTTGCAGAATTGCATTTTAAAATGAATAACAAGTCCTATGTAAGTATTTTACTTTATTTTTTTTTACCATTTTTTTTTAACCTTTGTTGATTATATATGTCATCTGTTTCAGATTGCTAAATGGGAAGACTCCTACGCAGCGTACATGCGGGACCCCCACATGGGGCAGTTGCGAACATTAACAAAGATCACGGACTACCACGTGAACCCCAAATGCCTCAGGAAGATGAAAGTCAGCTATTGTACTCAAGTGCTAAGCACGTCAATGGCTAGGGCTATCAAACTTTATAGCAGAATTGGTGAGTAATTTTTATGGTATGTGTTGTAGTAAAATCTTAATGAAAATAAATTTAATTCTCGTTTTATAATTTTTTCGCATACATTAACTAAATCAGATGAGAAAATAATTCATTGTCAATATATTTATAGTGGATCCTCGTATAACGCGCTCCCTCATAACGTGACTTCGTATAACGAGATAAAGAGTCCCGTATTAGACGTAAGATAATATATAATTTAAAATTTATTTGAAGAAAGTTGTTCTACAATATGAAAGTATCAACTTTTATTTGAATTTTGTTTTGATTTTGTGAAATTTTTTGATTACGTATTCTGTGATGGCGATTGGTTCTCTGGTGACAACAGCTAATTTTTTTTAAATTAATTTTAATATCTGAATAACGCTATTTCCTGTAACGCGGAACGTGTCCTTCGTGTTGCATGGGAGTCCACTGTCCAATTTAGTATGTACTAGAATTTAGTATGAGTATACATTCCATAACAAAAAAAAATAATTACAGATTGGACATCGCTTGCCCTTATGTTCGAGTGTTGCTTATTTTTTGCTTATTTTTTGATAGTTTAAACTCTCAAACTATAGGCGACACGAAAGAACTGAGGAGGGGCGTCCGTGATACATCCAGGCATTATGCCCTCTGGAATGAGGCGATTCCTATTCTAAAAACAATGTATTTCGTTAGAAATGGAAAAGAATTTAGACCCCCATCGATTCAAAATTTTATAAGCACAATACAGAATTTTAAACTGTACTGTGATAAATTGAAAAAAGTAAAATTTGAAGCGATATACACACGGACCGCGAATCAAGATCCCATTGATTTTTTTTTTGCGAAGATCCGAATGAATGGTTAGAAGAACAATTACCCTACGCCGAATTATTTCATGGATGGGTTTCGCGTGGAACTGCTGTCCACGGTCTCGTCCCCTGTGCGATCCGTAGCGAAGAACTGCGAGAATGACAATTCGAAACTGTTCTTCACGCTGAAGTCACTCATAACTCAGGTAGACTTTTAGCTATACAAAATCCTAATTTAATACTAATATGTTTTGTTTAAAATTGCAGGGTTGCCAGGTGAGGTCAAGAGACAGTAGTTCCTGCCAGCAGGTTTTCTGCGTACCAGACAACTTGCATGAGAGTCATCCAGCGGAGAAAGCCATTATTGGCTATGTGTCGGGGTACATACTGAAATAATTTATCCCCGACACAAAAATTGCATCCTGTGTCATTTTAACTTAATACAACGAAATGTTTCCGACGACAGCCATTACGCCCTCACATTGGCAAAAAAAATTAACCAAAAAAAAAATTGTTTTATACAAAAAAAAAAAAAAAAACGTTAATAGACAATCTATACGAGTCGTATAAAATATTTTTATATGTCATTCATAATAATTTAGAGGCTAAAAACATACAGAAAAAATATTGAATACTATTGTGAATAACATAAATTTAAATTTTGCAGAATGCGAGCATTCTGCCAAACTATTTACTAATATCGTAAATTATTTCATTAAAATCGTACTATTTAATTATACAAAACCGTTAAACCATGTTATTATTGGCAAAGACCGTAGAGTAGGTAATAATGCGTCTAAGTATTTTAAAAACTGAAATGTATTTAAAAATGTACTTGTGTTTTATTTGTCTAAGAATAATAGCATTAATTTTAAATTTCAAATACTGGCGCCGGATTGGAAATATGTAGTATCTACATTATCGATTGAAAATACAATTAGTTTACCACCTATCCGTTATGCTGGAGCTAGTACTAATGTAAAACTACAGTGACTGTATAAAGACAGTGTGGCCATATGAACTGTAGCCGCCATGTTTATTCCCGATTTGTATTGGGTTATCACGGATTCTTTAATATCTCTTCGGGTAGATGGGATATCGACTTAGTTTTTGCTTACAAAGATTACACATACATATGCCGAAAAACTTATTTCAGGATTTTGTCCTAATCAACCCCTAAAGGGGTGAATCTACAAACGGGGTGAATTTTACATCCCGTCGTATTTCCTGTGTTTGTTGAGTTATAAGGTTTCTTTTTGGCACATAGGTGTCTTTTTATAATATCTCGAAATGGTTTTGACAGTTTTTTAAAATTTCACCCCTAAAGGGTGAAAAGGGGTAATATGTGATTTCAAGGATTCTTTAATATCTCTTAGGACCAATAAGATATCGACTTGCTTTTTGCTTACAAAAAATACCCATACAAAACCGAAAAACTAATTCCAGCATTTTGTCCTTATCAACCCCTAAAGGGGTGAATCTACAATTGGGGCGAATTATACATCCCGCCGTATTTCCTGTGATTGTTGAGATGTGACATTACTGTTTGGCACATAGGTGTATTTTTAAAATATTTCGAAATGGTTTTGACAGTTTTTTTAAATTTCAGCCCCAAAGGGTGAAAAGGGGTGACATGTGATTTCAAGGATTCCTTAATATTTCTTAGGACCAATAAGATATCAACTTAGTTTTTGCTTACGAAGATTACCCATACAAATGCCGAAAAACTTATTTCAGGATTTTGCCCTAATCAACCCCTAAAGGGGTGAATCTACAATCGGGGTGAATTTTACATCCCGTCGTATTTCCTGTGTTTGTTGAGTTCTAAGGTTTCTTTTTGGCACATAGGTGTCTTTTTATAATATCTCGAAATGGTTTTGACAGTTTTTTAAAATTTCACCCCTAAAGGGTGAAAAGGGGTAATATGTGATTTCAAGGATTCTTTAATATCTCTTAGGACCAATAAGATATCCACTTGCTTTTTTCTTACAAAAAATACCCATACAAAACCGAAAAACTAATTCCAGCATTTTGTCCTTATCAACCCCTTAAGGGGTGAATCTACAATTGGGGCGAATTATACATCCCGCCGTATTTCCTGTGATTGTTGAGATGTGACATTACTGTTTGGCACATAGGTGTATTTTTAAAATATTTCGAAATGGTTTTGACAGTTTTTTTAAATTTCACCCCTAAAGGGTGAAAAGGGGTAATATGTGATTTCAAGGATTCTTTAATATCTCTTAGGACCAATAAGATATCCACTTGCTTTTTGCTTACAAAAAATACCCATACAAAATCGAAAAACTAATTCCAGCATTTTGTCCTTATCAACCCCTTAAGGGGTGAATCTACAATTGGGGCGAATTATACATCCCGCCGTATTTCCTGTGATTGTTGAGATGTGACATTACTGTTTGGCACATAGGTGTATTTTTAAAATATTTCGAAATGGTTTTGACAGTTTTTTTAAATTTCACCCCTAAAGGGTGAAAAGGGGTAATATGTGATTTCAAGGATTCTTTAATATCTCTTAGGACCAATAAGATATCGACTTGCTTTTTGCTTACAAAAATTACCCATACAAATACCGAAAAACTAATTTCAGGATTTTGTTCTTATCAACCCCTAAAGGGGTGAATCTACAATTGGGGTGAATTATACATCCCGTCGTATTTCCTGTGATTGTTGAGATGTAACATTACTTTTTGGCACATAGGTGTATTTTTAAAATATTTCGAAATGACAGTTTTATAAATTTCAGCCCCAAAGGGGGAAAAAGGGTGACATGTGATTTCAAGGATTCCTTAATATCTCTTAGGACCAATAAGATACCGACTTGGTTTTTGCTTACAAAGATTACTCATACAAATGCCGAAAAACTTATTTCAGGATTTTGCCTAATCAACCCCTGAAGGTGTGAATCTACAAACGGGGTGAATTATACATCCCGTCGTATTTCCTGTGTTTGTTGTGTTATACAATTTCTTTTTTGCACAAATGTGTCTTTTTAAAATATCTCGAAATAGTATTGAAAAACGCATGTTTATATAAAAAAAAAAAATAGGATATTTTCATATTAAAAAAGAATAAGCAGAACATGTTATATACCCTGACTTCAAAAAGAAATTACATAAGAGTTGGCTATGGAAAAATAAAATAATGTATACTACAAGCTTTATGTAACAATAAATAACTTATGACAACAAGAGTGATTTAATTAATTCAGACAGTAAATTAATTCTAAAGCTTTCTGTTGGCATTACTTTTATTTTCCATAGCCAACCCTTATGCAATTTCTTTTTGAACTCATGGTATAAATGATATATTAATATAGAAAACTGATGTATATATTATCAATTATGCATTTATTCAACTAAAATTATGGTCAGGTGAAAAATAAAATGAAATCAGTATGGAATAACATTAAAATTAATGAAAGTAAATACTTCTTATAATTGTGAAACCATCCATTGATTTACTGGCATAATTTTTTTTTATGTTCATTTAGCCTTTTTTTTTTCCTTCAATTTTAAACCTAAACATAACAAATCGTTTCATTATTTTTAATTTTAATTTGTGACAATTTAAAATATGTGCACAGTTTACATTATCTACATTACTCATTACTCATCACAAACACAACAATATTCACTATTAAACGTCTAAATATACGTATATTATTTGAAAATATCACTTAAATCTGTTGAAACACAAGCTAAACACATGTAAACCATATATAATCTGTAAAAAATTTGGTAGAAACATGGCGGACTTCAGCTCGACCAATAGAAAATGAGACCATCGTATGGCCACACTGTCTTTATACAGTCACTGTATGTAAAACCAGTGGCGAAGGAAGACATCCGCTAGACTTGCCCTCCCATAAAAAAATAATAATAATAAAAAAAATATATATATATTTTTTTATGTAAACCTTTAAAAATTCATCAAATTATGTTTTGTACAAATGTACAAAACACACACACACACACACACACACACACACACACACACACACACACACACACACACACACACACACACACACACACACACACACACACACACACACACACACACACACACACACACACACACACACACACACACACACACACACACGCGCGGGTGGTAATTCTGAAGTGGCACCTTTCAAAATATTTGACATGTCTATCACAATTTTGACATGTCAATCGCAATTTTGGCATGTCAATTTATGTGTTACCTCACATACATAGTTTTTGAGTCAATATAACCTCGATATAATAAAACTTAACCAAATATTTACAAGTTCAAATCTTTCCATAAAAGTCTATTTACACCACAACAGTCACCAAAGTAACCAGATCTAGTTTCGTATTACAAAATGAGACAGATTAACTTAATGTCAAAGAAAGTATATTCAGTAATATAAAAATAACAAACCATAATTATTTGTTTTAATTATAGTTACTTTGGTGTACATACATATTGTCACAATTATGATATAATTGTGTGCTAATGTCTCAATTCCTTGAGCGGCCATTAGGTCGTGTAGGTCGCGGTTGCTGACTTGCGGTTTTGGGAATTAAAGAATGTGCAAAGTGTTGAGTATTTGTCACCGTAAGTTTTGAACTGCTTCTGATGTGTTGATAAACATTATTCAATTGTGCCGACTATGGTCTTTAATTGCTGCCAACAATTACACAAATGAATAATGTTTCCAAAACAATTGAGGTAGGACTTGACGTCATAGTGTCCTGGTTAACAGTTATAAAATGGTCTTAGGGAATAGAGTCGTCAGTCAATTATTCATTCAATCTGTTAGTGATTCATTCGACCATTTGTTGTGAGCACGCTACCCGAGGACCAGCCCAGCTGTCAAGTCACCAACCCGAGATGTGAGTGCCGTCTACAGGGCTTCTCCACGTGTCCGCCTCGTGCGGATACATGGTGTGGTTCGACCGATCCTGGAGAAGCCGGGGCAAGAACGGGACTGACATCAGCCGCTAACCGTCAACACAGCAGCCATTCTGACAATTAATTATATTGTATTGTAATATTGTTATAATATAATAAATTTTGTAGAAAAGATGTCCGTTCTTAAATCCACCCCGTGACAATATACAAACGCTGCAATTCTGACAGTTACCTCTTAATGGAACATATAGAATAATACAGAAAAAACACAAAACACACTTGGTTAAAGTCCCACAAAATTAATTTATTAAATACTTTATATATATATATATTTCAGCTTGTTAGGCCATCATCAGAAGAATGAAATAATACAAAGAATGTTGACAAGTTTTAAACTATAAATAGATAAAAGTGAAAGGGATTAGAGAATACCATTGACCGAAGTCTTGAGTATGGGCGATTCTAACAGATCTAGTTGTACGTTAATGAGTCCTTTCTTGGAATGGGCATGGAAATTAAATAAATCTGAGTCGTCAAATTTAGCTAATCATTTAATATTTAACAATCACCATTGTAAAGAAGATAATTTAGACATCCTACAATGGGAAAACAAATGCGGCAAAACAATGTATTTCTTTGAAGCATTTGACATTAAATATGCACCTAAGAAATGCTTTAGAATACATTTTAAGTAATTTTAAAGAACATTTTCATATCATCAGCAAATAATAGAAAATTAGCATTTGAAATATAGCTTATAATGCCGTTTACACATATGTAAACGAGAAAAGTAAGGCAGAAATAGTAATGGTCCCAAATTTGACCCTTGAGAACACCCTAAATATGTTTTAACTGAGTATAAATATGTTTCATCACTTCTCGTGATCGCTGAAGACGGAAACAGATTGTTGAGCAGTTTCCTAAACGTCCGAATTTATGTTTTATATACTCATCAAGTATTATATCTTTTTGATACTAATACTCATTATATTGTACTATTCTAACCTGGTACTATCAGCAATAGCAAACATCCAAAATAACGGTGTCCGCATTAACTGAGTCAGTAATGAGTAAGATATTTCAAGTTGCTTAGTTAGTATTTCTCTGAACCCAAGTTCGAAACAGTAATTGATTTGCCATATAATCTATGTGGAAATATATTCAGTTGTTTTCGCATGAATCTCGGATAAACAAAAAATCCGACAAGAATTGTTGATTTTATCTACGAAAGCCTAAAAACATCGTCCACATTTCGTTAGATCATTCTGTATATTTAACATTGAGCATTAATGGAAAATATTGATTAGTAATTGTCATAATGAAATGTTAATTAACTGCTTTTCATTAATTCAACGTTATATTTGTATGAAATGAACTATCAGGTCGTCAAGGATGAAATTTGTAGTTAATAATATTGTCAACTTTAATAGCTACTTATTTGATATTGGCTTAATATTTTACAGTTCTGTTTTTTTTTTTTTTTTGTTTGAAAGTTACACATCTCTCCTGTTTAAAGAAATCATTGTATGTTCTAAAAAATATCAAAAACATTTTTGAAAATTAATTCTGTTGAAAATAGAACGGTCGGAAATTTGCACTATTATGAAGTATGAGTTCTTGCGTGGAACTACGGTATCGCAGACCCCGAGACCCCCCCCCCCAGTGTATTTGGCTCTAGTGTAACTACGCAGCAGACAATATCAAATTGTTTAGTCAAATTTCGCACAGGTTACTTAAAAACCAAACAAAAACAAAAAACCTGGCTCATCGATCACAGCAGAAATATACTGCAACCAACTGGACGAAATGATGCAAAAATTTAAAGAAAAACAGCCTAGATTGGTCAACAGATCGACTCCTATCTTATTGCATGATAACGCTAGACCACACACTGCACAAATGACTCTGGCAAAACTACAGGAATTGAAGTTGGAACTTCTTCATCATTCTCCATACTCACCAGACCTAGCCCCCACTGACTACTACTACTTCTTCCGCAATTTGGACAACTTTTTAATAATAAAACAGTTTAAATCCGACAATGCTGTAAAACTGGCTTCCAGGAATTCATTGACTCACGTCCGCCAGGATTTTATACCACCGGCTTGAAAAACCTGGCGCTTAAATAGCAAAAGTGTGTAGACAATATGGGTGCATACTTTGATGAATAAAATAATTCCATATATTTGCAAGTTATCAACCAACTTTGCTTTTTATTCTACAAATTTCATCCTTGACGACCTAATATAACGCACAAAATAACAGAAATAACGCTCTAAAATTGTGATGACAAAATTATTATACATATTAAATGTAAAATTAAATTAGACCAAATTTCATAATTTCAAAATTTCAATTTTAATAATTTCAAATTTCAGAGTTCACAGTGTAACTAAAATCAAAAAGACCAGTTGATTCGTTAAACTCAGAAACTTCTTAAGAGAATTTTCTAGATGATAAAATTAAATTATTAATGTGAAAAATTACTTTTTTAAACCTGTTTTTGGTGTTATCAAAGCTATTATGCTTTTTCGGATTCTAAAACAAAACATATTTTCCAATTTTCACATAGGTGGGTCCTGCAATAAACTGTTTTCCCAAATTACTTTTTAGAATTTTGTAGGTATGACCACCAAAAAAACCTTATAATGTCACTATTTTGTCTGTCGGTCTGTACGGTAGAACATATTTGTTTATATTTATCTCGAGATGTGATTTTTTGAACGCTCAGTATTTTTCCTATATGTGAGTCAAAGAGTTGTATAAGCATGCCAAATTTCAACTTTCTATGTTAAGTCGTTTGGCTACAATTTCTACCGTACAGACAGGCAGACAGACATACAGACACATGAGTGACGTTATAAGGGTTTTTTGGTAGTCATACCTACAAAACCCTAAAAAGGCACAGACAGACAGACAGACAGACAGACAGACACATGAGTGACAATATAATAGTTTTTTGGTGGATATAGCTACAAAACCCTAATCATTATTTTTTTCTTACCTTCAATGCAACGTTCTAATAAATTCATTTCCATAAGAGCGGCATAAGTCATTTTACCATTATATTTTGCCAAAACATTAACAATTTCTTTTCTAACTTTTTCTTGAATATCCATATTTTCTGCAAGTTCATACAGACAAAACGTCATTGTACTCGAGGATGTTTCATAACCAGCAATAAAAAACAAGAAAGCCTGAGCTGTTGCTTCATTTAAAGTTAAAGTTGTTCCAATTGTTTCATTTTTGTCTTTCTCTTCATTCTCAAACACTTCGTCATCATTTTCAACAATTCCTTTGTTTTTCAATTCTATCAAAAGCTGCATAAAATCATTTCTAGTAACGTTGTTTTTCTCTCTATATTCAATTGTTTCTTTAACAAGTTTCCGAAAGAAATAATCCACTTCGTTATTTGTTACTTTTATTTTAAAAGTTTTTAGCACCCAAGGACAGAGAAATGCAAAAATAAATTTCATTCGATCTGTTAAATTTGGTTTAAAAGCCTTTGCTCCAACTTTTATAAATTCTGAATTAGGATTTTTAAAACTGTTACAATCCAAACCAAACGCACAGGAACCTATTACATCCGTTGTATATTGTGACAATACTTTTTTAATATCAATTGGTTCGTCCTTTGCTACTGAAACATCTAAACAATCCTTTAGTTCCTCCGTACAATCGACTAGAGTTTGAAACATTCTTTTTAATTTCCCAGACGTAAATGTGGGTGTAAGTTTTTGTCTTAAGTGTCTCCATTTCAACCCAGTTAAAGAAAACAAATGGGCTGATAAAGGATCATTTTCTTCATCGAAATATGCACCTCTATCCATAAAATAACTAAAATCCTTTGCTAATATATTTCTAACCATATCTGTATCAATAACTATAAAGAATGGTTGACTAAAAAAATTTGTGCCAAAATATTTTAGCCCTTGTGCTTTATATTTTGTATATAATTCACCGAATTCATCTCCTGGTGTTTGTTTCGGGGCTATAAACTCTGATAAGGTTGTTATAATTGATTTTGGAGGTACGCTTACTACATTTCGACTTGGCCAGTATTTATAACAAGATTTTAAGTAGAAATGAAGCAGGATGCAGAGAAATGCAATAAATCCTCCTACGTAGAGAAAGATATTCGTGCAGATAAACGCCATTGTTGTTCCTAAAAACAAAAAATATGTTAAAGTATGAATTTCCACAAATTTATCAGTGGTCGAGATGTGGTCCAAATGTTTGGGGCAACATTTTCTAGACAGCTTTTTTGCTACACACCTATCCCCCGATTTTCACGGTACTTTTTTACACGATTTCACACGGTTTTTAAAATAACGTAAAAAAAAAAAAAACTGGTAAAAGTGAATATTTTGGTAGCATACATATTCCTACATGTTTAAATTATTTTTTTTTGGTAACACTAGTACCAAATCTAAAAATTGATGTGAAATGTGAATTTTCACACATTTCAGGGTTTCGCAGGTATATAATAAGTGAAGGCGGCATGCTGAGTGTGTAGGACAAATTTTGCTGTGCAGTAATCACGGCAAAATCAACGATATTTTTAAAATAATTTATCGTCTGTTAATCTAAGAGCTTTAAAAACAAATTTTATGTTAAAATATTTTTTTGTTAATTTTAATTCGAATACCTAATACCATTATTTAAGTTTCTAAATATGTGCAGTGTAACAGTTGCACCACCAGAATTATTTTGATAACAAAGATATTATTCAAAACAATACGTAGAGTATTTATGCAATACATAATTTTGCTATGTTAACAGTTTTATCATGAAGGTTAGACAGAATATAAATAATAACATTCGCAAATTATGTGTTGTATAAATAGGAATCAAAAATTTATTGTGACTTGGTTCCTGGCTGAGGTCTGGTGTATATTTAATGCATCAGATCCAGTCAAGAGCTGAGTCCGGTCGACCACGTAAGTTTATTTTTGTAACTTTTATATTTTGTTTTTTTAATATCATTCTGTTTTAAAATGTTTTTCATTTATTTAATATTGTTTTGTAACTTTAAATTTTGTTTTTCATTTATTGATTTTTTTTTCCTTTTTACATAATAAATTTACTATTATAAATTTTCCTACTTATTTGATTTCGTTTGAAATTCCCATCAACAGAGAAGCAAGTAAATTCAGTCTTTTTTATTTTCCTAGTTTTATATAAACTAGGTGGTGGCAGCCTTCTCCATTATTTTTACAGTTTGCTAAATCCCCCTTACCCCTTGTTTTTACATTTTGGTAAATTCATCATCATCCCCCCCCCCCTGGCTGTAACAATTTGGTGGCCAACGGTGGGATTCTCTAATGGGATTCTTTAGTAGTTTTTGATTGCTACAGTCTGGTGGCAGCGGTGGGATTTTCAAATAGGATCATTTAATAGCTTTTTCCTGTTACACACTTGGTGGCCAGAGGTGGGATGATTTTTTTAATAAGTTATTTTAGTAGTTTTTGATTGTTACAATATGGATTTTTAAATAAGAAATCTTTTAGTAGTTTTTGCCTGTTTAGCAGTATTTTTTTTACATAGCAAGGTTCATTAAGATTTTGTAAATTGCGCCTATGGCTTCCATTGTTTTTTTTAAGTCATATGCTCCGCCCCTCTAGTTTCGTATACATAACACATAGAATGAAAATATAATTCCCACAATTCCAACTGGTTATTAAATTTACGCTCTTAAAAATTAAATGCAACATTTGCCAAAATATAACTAGAATTTAAACAAAATAAAAATGAAAAAAAAACAAAAAATAAAATTGTCTCCTCTGACCGGGAGCGAACCCTAGTTTGCTACGTAGCAAGCGAGCAAGCTAACCATCAGACCAGGATACGCCTTCTAGTATAGTGTGTTATATAATTATATCTTTTGTACATCGTCAACCAAAAAACACAAAAAATGCGTTATTTTCCGAAAACATAATCTGATCAAAAATTCCTGTTGTACTATTCCGGTTCACACCAATGTACATTACTAAGAATTTTTGAGATTTTTAGTTTAAACGATCTGGGCTACAGGGTGTGGGACATTTTTTTTTTTTGTACAATTTTGGCAATAATCGCATCAAAATAATTTATTTTGCAAAAATAAAATTCTGATCGTTAATCCACGGGCTTTCATTTGATACCCTACTCAGAATATTAAAAAGATATATTTTTTTTGTTGAGCACATATTTGTTTATATTTTTAGGGGGATATTGTTTTTAGATGTTTTAGTACTTTTTTAGCATGGTGAACGTTGATTCACCATGCTAAAAATTCAAAAATAATGTTAATATAATAACAATAAAAATAGGGTGACCATTCGTCCTGCATTTTGATTCGGTGTCCCGCCTTATGATATGTACCGCATTTTTAATTCTAACTTTTGTACACTTGATTTTTACATGTCCTGCATTTTTAATTCTAACTTTTGTGCACTTGACTTGTATTTGGGGAGGTGAGGACCTTTTTTTGCTCTTCACTTGGATTTGGGAACATTAAATTGATGGGGCCTACGAATGCAATATTATGCAAAAGTGGCTAGAACATACGACGATCCTAAAACGGCGCACGGCATTGCCGAACGCAGTGGCGCACCCAGGCGGGAGTCCCCCCCCCCAAGAAGGATGGAAATACCAAATTTTTCAATCATGGTCTTAGATAAATATATAGATATGGATTTAAAAGTAGAGGTGAGGACCTTTTTTTTGGTCATCACTAGTATTTCTGAAGCGAGGAGCTTTTTTTATATCATCACTTTTTTTGTCTACCCCCCCCCCCCCAATTTCTGGGTGCGCCACTGGCCGAACGCATCTTCTAATGTGTATCTGAGATTCACATGCAGTTCTAATTGACTAATGTTTCTACTAGAATTTATATACTACTTAAGATATTAAAATCTTATATTTTGAAACCTTTTTATGAAGCTAAAAATATATTTTTGTTAATAATTCTCACTATTACTTCTTATTTTTAGTATACTTCCGATATTTATAGCAAGATATTATTTTGCAATTAGATGTTTGAAATTAGAAGATGAAACGATATTCAATTGAAAGATTACAGGCATTGTTGCGCTATCTGACAGATAAGCATTTGATTGATTAAAACATAAATGATAAAATTTCTGTGTTCTAGATCAGTGTTTCTCAATCAAAACCGCACCACGGACCAGTAAAATATATAATTTTCTATTGGGGACCACTAATAATAATTGTTGGTTCATTTTTTGCAAGAAAACAAATATATTATAATAAAAAACTTTTTAGTGATTACCGTCTTTTCTTCTTCCGCTAAGATATTTGAACAATTTGTGTACAGACGTCTTTACCAATATGTATCACCGCATATCATACAATATCAGCGCGGCTTCTTGCCCAAAAAATCAACCACCACGAATCTTCTTAGTATTACTCAAGTTATTTCAACTAACATGGATTTAGAATGGCAAACAGATGTCATTTATTTGGATATGAGTAAGGCATTTGATAAGGTACCACATACACTTTTGTTAAGATGTTTAAGTTCATTTGACACTACTGATAATAATATTTGATTGTTTTTCTCATATCTAAGTCGAAGACACCAATATGTGGCATACGAAGGTTTTCGGTCACGACCCTTCGTTGCGTGACCCCTCTGGGGTCCCGCAAGGTTCGAACCTTGGCCCATTGTTGTTCTTGTTGGCGGTGAATGATATTCCAAAACATATCACAAAAAGCCGATGCCTACTATATGCGGATGATATAAAAATATACAAGCAAATAAACAGTCTCTCAAATGGATATGATTTAGAACATGATCTTAATATGTTGTCAGTTTGGAGCTCAGCTACTGGCCTGCATTTTAATCCAGCAAAATGTAAGCTCATATCCTTTAACAGAAACCGCAATCCTATTATATATAATTATGAATATTATCAGCATCGAAATGACAAGGTTTATGCAGGATCTAGGTATTACTTTTGATGAGTCTCTTAATTTTAACGCACATTTAACGAAACTGGTCAACGATAGCTTCAAAATGATTGGCCTGGTACTAAGGATGGGGAAGGGTTTTCGAACATATATTACACTATTTAATACTCTTATAAGAAGCAAGTTGGAATATGCATCTGTGGTTTGGTCTTTAAATATATAAAGTTTATTGAGTCGGTACAGACAAAATTTCTAAGATGCGTGGACTTCAGAATGACAGGTATTTACAGAGCCGCAGTAAGGAAAACTTGCGCTAGGGGCACAACTGTGTTTTGGCGCCCATGGCAAAAAAAAAGTGGTCCTCACTTCCCAAAATCCAAGTGATGAGCAAAAAAAATTCCTCTCCTCCCAAAATCCAAGTGATGAGCAAAAAAAAAGGTCCTCTCCTAAGCAATGTGGCGCCCTTTTCCTTAGTGCGCTAGGGGCCGTCGCCCCCTCCACCCCCCCCCTTACTGCGGCTCTGGGTATTTACCCTAAGTATGTTTCACATATTTTGTTGCTAGCACAATATTCTGTAGTGTCACTTAGTACCAGATCCGATATTACTAGTTTACTCATACTACACAAAATATGGAATGGCGACCTGTCATGTCCGGATATCCTCTCCCAAATTTGTTTAAAAGTACCGCGAGTTGGAGTATGAAAAAGAAATACTTTATTTCAAACTGAGCAAGCAAGAACCGAACAGCACAAAATGAGTCCGCTTAATCGAATGGCAACCTTTTATAATGAAAGTCTGGAAGTAATTGGAGAATTAGACTTATTTTATATGGATTTCGCATTGTTCAAAAAGACTTTATATACTAAGTGAAACCTTTTCATATAGCGTACTACTGCATTGAATATGTCCATGTAATTGTATATTTGTTTCATATATGTATTACAAAAACCAAATCAGTGTTAATATATGTATCTAAAAATTATTGTGGAACCATCTATTGATGCTCCGTATCAGTCTGTAAAATGTCTTTATCTTCTTGTTCTTACTTTGTTCTTAGCGTCACTGGTTTTTACAATAAACGTTAGTCTATCACGAGCTTTTCAACGTGATGTTTATGTTATTTACTTTCAACCCTCTAACATATCAACAATGAGCTGAACATAACGTTATTTTATTATATTATGGTATAAGATATATTTTAACCTGTACATAATGTAGTAAAACTTATATGGGCACATTTGGGACCTTTGGTCTGGAGTGTCCTTTATTTCAATAAATAAATAAATAAATATTTAATATACTACTAAATACACTTATTTTATTTGTAGAAAATCACAGAAAGTTTACAGAAAATAAAATAATAAATTACTTACATAAAAAAAAAATAATAATAAAGAAAAAAACACAAAAAACACATACAAAAACTTTCGCGAACTTCTAAAATTTTTCTGTGGACCCCTGGTGGTCCGAGGACCATCTGTTGAGAAACACTGTTCTAGATGGTATAACTCTCGTTCCGATCAATAGAAAACAGTAGCGTAACCAAGTAAATTCTACTACGAAATATAGCAAAAGAATTAATAAATGACCGAAGCAAAATATTCCTTATATAAAAACACTTTTTTTATAAGGAACTGAGTAATATTGTTTAATTAAATGCTGAGTAAACTAAACTATAATCAGTTTGTACAAATTTCTAGAAGTCATTTATGTGTCCCGGTATTTTTATATATATTTTTATTATTTTATATAATAGCTGAAGAATGCTGAATAACAGTTTTGATAATACACATTAAAAATGTACGCAAGACTTAACAAATTAAGTATATAGTACACAGTGATGTAACGAGAATTTATTGAGCTAGGAATAAAAATATTTGTGTGTCACTTTATTATTGCCAGATTTGCGTAGAAAAGTAGTGGTGTGCCGGAGCTACATATCCGTATCCGAGTCCGCGGATGATCCGTAAAAAATAAAAATATTATCCGGGTATCCGGGTTCGTCGTGGTTTCTGCAAGGCGGATCTTAAACGGATCTCATATATTAGGTCGTCAAGGATGAAATATGTAGAAAAAAAGGCAAAGTTGGTTGATAACTTACAAATATAAGGAATTATTTTATTCATCAAAGTATGCACTCATATTGTCTATACACTTTTGCCATTTAAGCGGCAGGTTGTTCAGGTCGGTGGTATAAAATCTTGGCGGACGAGAGTCAATGAATTCCTGGAAGACCAGTTTTACAGCATTGTCGTAATTAAATTGTTTTCCTATTAAAAAGTTGTCCAAATTGCGGAAGAAGTGGTAGTCAGTGGGGGTGGCTAGGTTTGTTGAGTATGGAGCATGATGATGAAGTTCCAACTCCAATTCCTGTAGTTTTGCCACATTCATTTGTGCAGTGTGTGGTCTAGCGTTATCATGCAATAAGATAGGAGTCGATCTGTTGACCAATCTAGGCCGTTTTTGCATCATTTCGTCCGGTTGGTTGCAGTATATTTCTGCTTTGATCGATGAACCAGGTATTATTTGTTTTGTTTAGTTTTTAAGAGCATGCAATGATTTCTTTAAACATGTGAGATGTGTAACTTTCCAACAAAAAAAATAAATAAATAAAAAACAACGGTAAAATATTAAGCCAATGTCAAGTAATTGTCAATGTAGCAAAATAAGCTATTAAAGTTGGCAATATTATTAACTACAAATTTCATCCTTGACGACCTGATAGATACGTTTGAATTAGTTATAATATAAGCTTGTGTCTAAAAATGTTCAAGGAGAAGTAAATTTTACTCTGACGTTTAAATTCATATTTAGTCGGGTATTACATTATTTACCGGTGGTTTTAAAACAGTTAAGTATGCATTAAATAATGAAGTAAAATTAATCAAAGAGAATGAATGAATGAATTTGAACTCAATTGATTTGTGTGTCTGGGTATGAACATGTAGAAAGATTGTTTCCGCTGCTTATAAACTGGCGTTTAATTAGGTATGTTGTTGTCGACGCTTGTTGATACCGTTTAGTGGACACGTAGAAACATTATTACTAGTGGCTGTTTAATACAATTTTTTCATCAAAAGGCCTGGTTTATAATAAATGTTCCTGTCATTGCTTGGGGGGGGGGTAATATATCTATTAAAACATGTCGCTTATGCAGGTTATACGTTGGAAAGCATAATAAAATAATCAAATTTATTCTACCAATAAGTAATTGTAAATGTCGGAAATTCGCAACATCAAAGAAATGTTATTAATGACTATCAAAAAAATCAACAAAATATCAGACTGATTGTCAGCTTCTTGTAAGCTGATAAATAATGTTTCAAAAATTCCTGTTACTCATCGACGTATGTTTCAAGCGCCAACAAGCATTCTACGCGTCCGGGTTTAATTGAAAGTAAAGCAATATTTATTCTCGCTGGTCGGCGCAAGTTAGCAAGCGCTTATAGGCGCCGGTAACAATCTTTCTACGTGTTCGTACCCTTAGTTTGCATGATTTGGTTTGTAGGAACAGCACGCCACATCTAACTATCGCTTCAAGGTCGTTCGGATTTTGCACAACCATGTTTTGGATAGCTATTTTATACTCTACTAACTGAATTTTGCACTCAAACTTTTTGTTGCCTTATTTTGTCCATCATAGAGAGTAGAATGCCATGCATAACTTTTTTTTTTTATGGAAATGGCGGATTTTGCATTTAGACCCCTCATATGACTTATTATATATTTTTTTAGCCACATTACTTCTACACGTTTCTGATAATTATAAGCTGACATACGCAAAAAAATCAGTTTCTATCTGTCTGTCTGACTGTTTGTCTCTATATCTGACTGTATGTTATGGCGCGTCTTCATCGAAGTAACCTGGTAGCATGCGACATGTAGAACGGTCGCATGCTACCAATGTGCAGCGGTCTGATGCGAGCCGTGCGACATGTTGCTCGTTCCCGTTGCTTGGCGGTAAACATCAAAGAGTTTTCGTGCGACACGCTACCAGTTCTGAAAGCCACATGTTCATTTTGATATTTGATAGTTGTTATTATAGAAGTATTTGTTTTTTAAATTAACTAGTGTTGTAAGCGTTGCTGTATCAACAAAAATTATTTAACAACTTAAATTTATTTAAGATAAGTGAGTAAATAAACATGTTGATAAAATAGAGTATGAGAAATATTGATAAAAATAATTAAGTAAGGTTATGTTTTTGTTATGAAATAGTATAAATTAGCTTGATATTATTTATAGTTATAAAATGGAATAATATTTTTGCGAAACACCATATTTATTCAGTAAACTGACAGATCTCGCAATAATAAACAGTAGCACGCTCCCAGTGTTGGTTAACATAAGCTATATGTAGGGTTACCATACGTCCCGGTTTTCAACATGATGTCCCGGTTTGAAATATGTCCCGGTTTTTAGGTATTAGTCTTTTGTTGTTTTTTTTGCTCATCATTTCCATTTTGGGAGTGAAGACCTTTTTTTTTGTCATCACTTTTATTTTGGAAGTGAGGACCTTTTTTTTTTGCTCGTCACTACTATTTTTGGAGTCCCTGTCCCGGTTTGGCGCACAAAAAAATATGGTAACCCTAGCTATATGTCATCTCAAAATTTTCATTTGAAGTGTGTGTTTTGGGGTTAAAATGGTTTATCTCTTTTATTATTGACAACAGCAAAAACATATATGACAAAAATTGTTTATAATAAGACAACAAACGTTTTTTTTATTATTTTTTCTACTAGATACATATTTGGGGAGTTACGGGACGCGTACACAATGACAGTTGTGTTTTGAATATTTTGCGGTTGTGAATTGTGGCCTTTACAACTTTACCTATTATTTTAAAAACTACTGATAAACCTAGATCATGGGTTCTTAAACTTATGTAGTCCGAGGACCGAGGACCCCATCCCAACCCTAGGCATTTTTCGTCGTTCTTGAGACATAATTTCTGGCTCAATAATCTCATAGGCACTACGTTATAATAAATATTGGTAAAAATGTATCGCTGATTATTTCCATAAATGGTCTTGCGCATTTATAGAGGTGAACATTTTTATTAGCATACTTTTTTTTTTATTAATTTTTAATTATTATTAAAAACACATACATATATAAATTTCCAATAATTTATACATTATTTCTACATGTTCATATATACATATTATTTAAGAAATAACTGTAATATATATTACATAGAGTTATTAATAATAACTTAGCCCTTTTGGACTAGACCCACAAAGAACAAAGTTCAGCGTGTGGTAACATTATTTAATTTAATATAGAGGTTAAGGCAATTAAATATTTTGTAATTGTATCAAAAAAAGAAAAATCATGCATATAGCATAAAAAACATAAAATGAATAAAAATGGTAGTAAAAAGAATTAAAAAAGTTACAAATTATAATATGTTAAACCCATAAAAACATTTTTTGGTCAAATATTGCTCAAAATACTAATCTTATTATAATATGTTTTCTATAAATAATTTGCAGTGAATGAAAATAATTAAATTTTTACTAATTATTGTTTAGTTATGTTAATAACTAGTTAGATAACAATAAATACAAAAAGTCTTGACCATGTACGATTTTTATTAAATGAGTTATTTGAATAAAAGCGTAAAGTTAGGGATGTAAAGTTAATGTTAAAATTGTTTCGCGAACCCCCGGTAATGGGTACGCGGACCTCAGTTTAAGAACCGCTGACCTAGACAATAGGGGATACGCATAAAATTTATATTTCTTTAAAACTACATTATTTTGATATGTTAATATTAGTTATGTCACCTAACAAAACAAAAATCACATTTTAATTAATATTATAGCCAATTTTTTTAATTAAAATATTGTAAATTTGAAATAAGCCGACCACGGCGCGAAGGTTGCCGAGTAGAAACGACTGAGTATGGCGTCAAACGATAGGGGTTTCACGTCACAGATACAGCTACAACATAAACTTTACACGTGTGTATATTGTATTGTTCGAGAGTTTTGTATTTGTTTTTAAACAATTTTTCACGCATTTATTATTAAAATGGCAGATAAAGATTTTGTTAGGGCTCAGAGTGATAATTTACCCAACATTGATGCATTTATGCTCACAAACATAAAATTTTCTTTTTTCTAAAATATCGGTTTTATTTCGCCCCATAGCTTCCAGCCACAAATTTCGCCTTTTATGTTGTTTTTCGCCATCAGGTAATGATTTAAATTGTTTTTTTGGATTTCTAGTTGAACTAATTGTGTACATCGGTACTGAACAATATTTTCGATTATGTTTCGAAGTACTGGGGCCTGGATCTTCCATATTTTATATATTTTAATAAAAAATTTAATTCGGTAAACATGTATAACTTGTTTTTATAGAATTAAACTTTATTTTAATTAAAATCACTCTAACTTTAAATAACCTATAAAAGTTATATAAACAATTAAGTTCAAAACAGACTATGTACGCTGGGTAATGTTCTGTGGCTGGGTAGACTAGTAGTGTCATGCGTCAGTTAGAAGGGGTATGACGTCACACGTCGTTTTCGCGCGCTACATACATTTTTTTAAGCCTTCAAATTAAAAAAAAAAAAATTAAAAACTGTTTTTTATTATTATATGCAACAAGACGAATATAATAAAAAAAAATTTAAAAAATCATGCCTATCCCCTATTACGACGGAGAGTACAACCTAATTTTCAAAACCACTATTAGAATAATCTCGTGCAGAAAGTTTTGTTATACATCTTAATTTCTGCTTAATTTGCACTAATATAACTCAACATCTGAAAGCAGTTGTGTGTTTTAAAAATATTAAAAATTTTAAGTAAATTACAAAATAGATGAGAGATTAATTTGGAAGAATGGGCTTTTAACCAAGACTAGCGCACAGCAAGTTAAAACTCGTTCGTTAGCGTGTCAGTGGAAGCATACAGCCCTAATCCTTCGGTCTGGACCACTGCAATTTAGACAATGGAGGACATAGCATGAACGGGACCACCACTTTCCACACTCTAGTGATTTTTTGCCAGACTCGGTCACCACTGATCAATTCGGTGGAAAGTCCGCTAATGTAAACGGCTTACGATGAAATGCTTCGTGGCAAAATATTAATTAATTTTGCAATGAACCTCCAAAGAACCCAGATACAATAATTTTGAATACGTCTCTGCATTCTTATTTATTTACTTATTTTTTTTTATTAATAATATTTAACAATATAAATTGTGTAATAATTACCTGAGTTATACTGTAGCACTAAAACAACACTGTAAATTTTTACACTCAGTTACATAATAAGATAAGCTAGTTGGGAGTAAAAATAAATATTTGTGTAGTGAATCATAATACCACTTATGTAATATATGTCTCAGCTTGACCTTAGTATCTTGCTATATAGTTTATCTAATTGAACGTCTAATATAATTGAACATGTGCATGGTTTTATTAGCAGTGGCGACTCGCCAGATAAGGCAAGGTAGTTGACTCCGGCATGTATTATATTAAGTTTTATTTTGTGATGGCTTAACACAATATTTAATTTTTGTGTGGTTCTATGTATCTGTAAAAGGTTCTCAAATGGGTTTATTATATAAAAAGTTAATTCACTTGTGAGGTGTTTTATTTCTGTTAATATTACAAGATTTTTACTTATATTAATTTATATTTATTTCAGTTAATGTTAATTAAAATTACGATATGGAATGAACTTTTGAATACGGAAGATAGAAATGGAAATTGACCCGACTCTACTAAGGTTGAAATCGAATTGTATTTATGATGCTAAGTTTTGTATAAATATGAAGTATGTTTTGCTTTGTCAGCACGAAAAAGTTCTCAATTATATTTGGAGTTAAATATTAATTAGTAGCGCGTGTTTATTGTTCAAAACATTGGATATCTAGGAATGAAATATGTATCCTGAGATGAATGAGTTCATCGATTTATAGCGCGTGTTCATTACACCTCCCCCTTTCGTAAGACAAATGATAAAGATGTAAAGTGTTTAAAAGTGAAATTATTGATATTTTCTTTTTCATTTGTCCATTTACTTAAATTATTTCACAACTATATATATTATACTAGATATATTTATTTTCTTAAAATTATTATTGATGTCTTCAATTTTTAGACCTATCGGTGGTAAATATTCTATTCTTATTTTGTTTGAAAATGTTCTTTTTGCTGATAAAAGAGTTGATATTCTACATCAACTACAAGCAGAATTTAGAAAAATAATTCCTGGATTATTTAATTTAACATCGATAGTATCTTTTGAGGACTTGCAACTTATACTTAATGTTTCTGGATTTTGCTAACAAAAATAGCCGTAGGTCTGTTGTGAGTTAAATGTAAAGGCTGTGTTTGTTTGCAAACATAATACTTAATATTAACATTTTTACAATATTTTATATCGTTATGAATGACGAGATAATGTTGTCTATTATCGTCGATAGCAAAGGATTCACTGGATGGTTGAATAAACAAGTATTTGTTCGATCTTTGTTTTACTGGAATTGGTCTTAATCGATGTGCATTGAAAATGAATGGTTGAACAAGTGGAACTTGAATTAAATAAATTAACTTATTTAATATTTATTAATTTTTTATTATGTTAGATTTAATATGTTATGCATTTTTTTAATCGATTAGCGTGAACTTTTACGTGTCGATTCTTTATTTTGATTGTATAATTTACTGGAGAATTCTTTTCTATGATCTCATATGGACCGTTATAATGAGGAGTTAACTTTTTACTTTTATTTAAAGGAGTTTGTTCATTTAGTAGGAATATTTTATCTCCGATTTGGAATTCGGTTACATTTACCTTTTTATCGTATATTATTTTGTTATTATTTTTAGAATTTATAATGTTATCTCTTGCGATTTTATTGGACATTTGAAGTTTTAATTTTAAATCAGATAGATAATCATCATAGGTATATTAAAAAGTAGACTCCTGTATTATCGTCGTAGGAAGTTCTGCATTTTTACCAAAAATTAATTCATAGGGTGAGAATTTAGTCGTACTGTGTGGAGTTGTGTTATAACTAAACATTGCGAATGGTATCCAATTACACCAATCTGTTTGCGAATTAGAAATGAAATGTTTTAAATAATCTGCGAGAGTTTGATGCGATCGTTCTAAACTACCATTTGACTGAGGGTGATAGGCTGTTGTTTGAATTTTCCGTATTTTAAATAATTTTGCGATATCTTCAAATAATTTAGACGTAAAGTTTCTGCCTTGATCAGTTAGGATCGATTTGGGTATTCCGAAATTACAAATGAATTTTGTAGTTAGGACGTTAGCGATTGTTTCAGTTTCTTGATTTGGAATAGGGTATCCTTGAGAAAACTTTGTCAAATCGTCTTGCAAGGTTAAAATATATTTATTACCGTTTTCTGATACAGGGAATGGACCAACTATGTCTAGAAAGATTTTGTCAAATGCGTTCTCTGAAGTTGAAGTGATTTCCATAGGGAGTTTTGTTTTCGTACGAACTAATTTATTTTTTTGACATTCTGGGCATTGTTTAATAAATTTCTTTACAGCTGATTTTAAATGTTGCCATTTATACTTCTGTTTTATCTTGATGACCTCCAGTTGGAGTAATGTGATATTCTTTTAATATAATAGGAATTTCTTCTGGACTTGGTATTATTATTTTAGATTTGCAAATAGTTATTTTTATATTTTGATTTTTAAATATAAATCTTAACATTAGGTACACGAATTTTCTGGTATTTTAAATTATGGAAACTTTTATCGAGTGTTGATATGGAAAATGAGTTTATATTATTTGAAATTAGATATTCTTTTAGATGTATGAGTGAGTTGTACACATCTTTATAAGATAACTTATGATAATGACTTTCTTTGTTTACTAACAATAGTATTTTATTATTAGTGTTATTTATTTTATGGATTTCGTAGACATAATTATTGTTTGTAGGATTTAAGGTATTTAGATTTATGTTATACTTTTCTAATATTTCATTAGTAATATTTAGATCTCTTGACGAACATATTATGTAATTATTCTTAATGTTCATTATTGATTCGTCGGTTCTGATTACATTTGGATTAAGAATGACATGAGATTCGATATGATTTAGAAATTCTTCGTAAGATATAGAATTAGAATGATTCGACGATTCGTAGTAATTAGAAGTTTTAGTAGTTGATTGCGACTTTGATTCAGTGGATTTAGAAGTTGATTTCTACTTTGATTCAGTGGACTTAGAAGTTGATTTCGACTTTGAAAGATTTTGCAATTTTAAGATATTTGATTGAGACTGAGACATGATTCTGCGATTGAGGCATAGGATTCAGTGATTCATTTTGCGATTGAGACATAGGATTCAGCGGTTCATTTTGCAAATGAGACATAAGATTCAGTGATTCATTTTGCGATTGAGACATGGGATTCAGAGATTCGTTTTGCGAATGAGACATAAGATTCAGTGATTCATTTTGCGATTGAGACATAGAACTTGAATTTGCTTCACTATTATTTTGATTACCGTTAGACATAGAATTGTTAGCACAACATCTAGAACAAAAATGTAGAATTGGGATTCGACTTAGAGCATCAGCGTTTGTGTTCAGTTTACCTGCTTTATGTATGATTTCGTATTGGTATTCCTCTAATTTAAGTCTCCATCTAATAAGTCTACTTCCGGGATCTTTTACACTTAAGATGTAAGTTAGGGGTCGATGATCTGTTACAATTTTGAACTTACGCCCGTAAAGATAAGGTCTGAAATGCTTTGTTGCGTAAACTATTGCTAATAGTTCTTTTTCGATTGTTGAATACGATATTTCGGCTTTATTGAGAGTGCGGCTTGCATATGCGATTGGTTTATCTTGCCCGATAACATCTTGTGAGAGGATTGCGCCAATTGAGTGATTACTTGCGTCCGTAGTTAAAATAAATGTTTCCTTAAAGTTTGGATATTGCAATAGAGGTTCTGTTGTTAAAATATCTCTAAGAGTTTCAAATGCATTTTGTTGTAAACTAGTCCAAATAAAACTGGTTTTCTGTTTTAATAAATTATTGAGTGGATTTGCGATTTTACTAAAGTTTTGTATAAAACGTCGGTAGTATCCTACGAGGCCAAGAAAGGATCTAACTTCGTTTTGATTTCGGGGAATGGGAAAATTCTGAACTGCTTCGATTTTCTTTGGGTCTGGTTTTACACCGTTTTCAGTAATATTGTGACCTAAATAAGCGACTTCTTTGTGTAAAAATTCGCATTTATCTGGTTGAATTAATAAGTTATGTTTTCTAAGCTGCGTAAAGATCTCGCGTAATTTATTATAATGATTTTCGAGGGAGTTTGCATAAACGACAATATCGTCTAAGTAAATAAATGCTTTTAAACCTTAAATTCCTGCAAGGACTGTGTTCATAAGGCGTTGAAACCTAGCTGGAGCTGATTTTAGACCGAATGGAAGTCTTAGATATTCGTAGTGACCTAAGGGAGTACTAAAAGTTGTTTTTGGGGAATCTTGAGGATCCATTTTAATTTTATTAAAACCTGAGAATAAATCTAATGTTGTAAAATATTTGCTGTTGCCTAATTGATCTAAAATATCTATGATATTAGGTAACGGGTATGAGTCTCCGATACTTATGTCATTTAATTTTCTGTAGTCGATTACTAGTCTCCATTTTTGCTTTCCTGATGCGTCGATTTTTTTTGGCACGACCCATAAAGGTGCGTTCCACTGTGAATTGGAAGGTTTAATTATTTTTTTGTTTAACATATCTTTTACTTGATTTTCGATTTCGTGTTTATGGATTTCGGGTAATCTATATTGTTTTACATTAATAGGAATATCTGAAGTAGTACGAATTTGATGCGTTATTGTATCGGTTCCAGGAAATGTGTCACCTGGGAGATAGAAAAGGTCGTTGAACTCATGACAAAGAGATAATATAGATTCTTTTTCCTCCGCGTTTAAATGTTTAATTCTTAATTTGGATTCTAATAAATTGATTCTTTCGGATTGATTGTTCTCTGTATTATTGGATTTGATTTTGTGGATACTACTTGATTTTGGAATGTATTCTATCGTTTGAGGTTGGATTTTTATGAGTTTGGTTTGGTCGTATTTAAAATAGTCGTTGTAGCTCTGGAGATAGAAATTGATACAAAACTTGAACGTATAACAAAACATAATGTTAAATACATTTATTGGGCTCTATACATGAAAAAATTAAACACAGCAGTAAACAGTTACAAAAAAGAAATAATAATTTTGATACAGTACATATAAATGTTAACACCAGAAAAAAACAAAACTATCTACTACCACAACAACGTTGGTTGCTAGGCTAATGACATCATGAAAAAGTGTATGTCACACACTCCCCCTCTGGTTCCGGTAAGGCGGCCTCGCTGAGGAACCAGGATTTCGCATCGTGCTCGTACCTGACTTCCGGGTTGAAGCTGGTCGTCCTCTTTTCCTCTTGGGGTAGAGCGGTATTGGGGCATCTTGTGTCCCTGCGACATACGGAGTTAATTCGGTTGCGTGGTACTTACCTACGATTACGTCTGGTCTCCGAACTTCAGAGACTTCAAATGTCGTTGGTCCCACAATTCTGGCAATTCGGTACGGACCATCTCTCTTGGGCAGTAGTTTGGCAGTTAGCCCTTGCGCAGCTTGACTAAGAAGGTGAATACGGACCAAAACTTGATCTCCTTCTTTATATAGCGGGGCTGGTTGGCGATGCTTGTCAGCGTAAACCTTTTCTTCTTTTTTAGGTCTCAAGACAACTGGATCAGAGCATGGGGGTTTGCATTCTTCAGTTATTTTGTCAGAAAACAGTTCATCCAATTCTGTGTGCAGAAGTTCCGTCTTCTGTTTTTCCATCTTGAAAGGTTGTACAGAAATTGGTGCCTGATCTGGTTTTAATATAATTCTGTCTTTTGCATACGGGCTTGGTCCTCCCCCTCGTCGGAAGATCCCCTTATGTTTCTTCCGTAAAGCGTTGATTTGCTTTCTTTCTTCTATTGTGGCATTATCCACTTTATTTTCTTGTAGTGCCACTTCTTCTTCTACTGTGATATTATTCTTTGTAGTAGCTGCCAATATTAGCTGTGGGTTCCGGTTATCATCGTCGAAACTCCATTTATTGTTAGCAGGATCTAACACGATGCCTGCTTTCGCTAGGAAATCAATACCTAGTAGTGTCCTATTATCATATCTTTTTGGTAATACAATAAATTTTGTTGAAACCGTTTTATTATCTATAGTGACATCAACATCTGCAGTCTTCACCGTTTTGTTCGAGGTACTACCATCAGCTAGTGTTATAAGTATAATTTCATCAACGAAAACGTACCGATCCTTAATTTTCTCGTACAGGTTCCATCCTGCGATACTCCTAGTACATCCTGTGTCAGCCAAAGCAATTCCCTTCATACCACAAATGGTAATCGGTAATGTTGGTCTTCTATCAGCATTGTCTTTATCTTCGGCTGCATAAAATTCAACATTCTGAAGACTTTCTTTAGATTGCGGCGTTTTTGGCGAACATTCAGGGCATTTGGATCGGATGACTCCTGGAGCCTTACATCCATAACAATAAACTGTAGATTGCGACGTTTCCATCGTAACATCGGTTTTCTCGACTTTTCGGTTGGTATCAGGTTTTCGCTTGTTTCGACAATCAGATATTGAGTGTCCAAACAATTTACAATGCGAACAGCGCGGTCGCGGCGATTTCTACTCCGACGATTTAGATTCCAAGTGAATATGCTGAAGTTCCTTTATTGCCATTTCAACATCTCGGACTCGGTCTAATAATGTTTTAAAAGTATGGAATTCATTTCGCGTAATTCGCTTCCTTATATCGCGTCGCAAAAGTCCATACAGCATATCTAGCTGTACTCGTTCATCCAGTTTATACGGTAACTGGGAAATTAATTCGCGGATACGGATCACGAATAAGTCAGTTCTTTCATTTTCTAATTGTTCACGCGCGAATATTTCCCGGTACACTAAATGTGCAGGTAGACTTCTAGAATAAATTTCTCGCAATGCGGCAATTGCGGCTTTCCAATCCGTGACGGTTTGCTTAACGCCCTTCCACCATGATGCAGCATGACCTTCCAATAGCATTGAAAGTCCTCTATACGCATTTTCATCGCTTATGTTCATGCATTCCTTATACGTAAGTATAGCATCCAAGAAGGCGTCGACATCAGCTGAATCGCTTCCATCAAATCTAGATGTGCACTTTGCGAAATTTCCAGTATGCTGATGTGCATTAATAAGTACTCGCGGTATGTTCCGAATTCTCATCACGAACTGTATTGGTAATACGTGTAATTAATGTTTCTAGCTGTTCATTCGTAAAAGTTACCGATTTGTCTTTTTTTGGTGCCATAGTTTCTTTTAAAAGTTCGGTATTAATAATTTGAAAACCGTTTGAGAGTCACTGGTTGACGTTAATAAATTATTGCAAAAAGTTTGACAGTCACTGGTTGTCGTTAATAAAATTATGCAGAAACCGTTTGACAGTCACTGGTTGCTAAAAAGATGAATAATGTCTCAAGGTCAACTCACAGATGTCACTGATTTATATAAACTAAGAATATTGCAACAATTAACGAAACTAATGTTTATAAAAATTTTAGGACAAACTAGCGAACACAAAAAGATATTGCACTAAAGTCACAAAGTTTCAAGGAAACGCTTATAACTGTCATGTAAAACATTTATGTCAAAATAGCGAACACAAACAAGTACACTAAAGTCACAAATTTTCAAAACTGTTTATGACAAAATAGCGAACACACACTAGTATTTCACTAAAAGTCACAAAATACTGTATGCACAATATTTTATATTATTTTTTTTCAATAACTGCACTACTTTTCACGCGAAATTTACCAATCCGGTTCGGGTTTTTTTTTTGGTTAATTATTTTCCAGGCCCACAGTTGGGACGCCAGTATAACAAAACATAATGTTAAATACATTTATTGGGGTCTATACATGAAAAAATTAAACACAGCAGTAAACAGTTACAAAAAAGAAATAATAATTTTGATACAGTACATATAAATGTTAACACCAGAAAAAAACAAAACTATCTACTACCACAACAACGTTGGTTGCTAGGCTAATGACATCATGAAAAAGTGTATGTCACAAACTTAGATATATTCTATTCACAAACTCTATCTAATTCTATGCGATTTATGATACCTTCGGTTACGTTGGGTGTCGATATAGGAATAGAGACAAATATTTCAGAACGTGCTGGAACTTCGATTTCATTGACGTGAGATAGAATATACTGGATTTTACTTAGAATTAAACTATTTGTTTTATAACATATCGTGGCTTTTGATTCATTGAGAAATTCTAGTCCTAATATACCATCTTGATTTATTTTAAAATCATTATTTACTACATGGAACTTGTGATTTCGAGTGTCGCTTGAATTTGGAATTGTGAGGAATGTATATCCGATAGTTGTGGTTGGAATTTGGCATGATATACCTCTTAGATTTATTATTTCGTCGTTATGTATTTTAGTATTTTCATTTAAACATTTTAATTTAATTAGATTTATATCCGCGCCCGTATCTATTAGAAATATGTTATTTTTACTGATACATTGTTGAATATCGATTTTTATATTATTAGTACTTAAAGCGTGAATTGTTGTTACTTGATTTTGATTATTATTAAAAATTTTATTTAATGATTTATTATTTAATTGCGGTTTGAGCGAATGTTTTAAATCTGATTCCTGGTTCCGCTCGTGCCTGGAATCGGGTTTGAGTTTAAATGTTGATTTTGGTTGTATTTTCTGGAATTATTATATTCACGTTTTCTACAATTTTCTATAGTGTGACCGAAATTTTTACAATATCGACATTGGATTTTTGAGTTATTTTGATTTTCGTAGTGATCATTTTGTATAGTTCTAACCGGTTCCGTTCTAATTCTTGTATTTTGAAATCTATTTGAAGGGTTAGAGTGGTATTGAGTTTTGTTTCTGCAATCTTTTGACAGATGTCCGTATTTGTTACAGTTATAACATAATTTTGAATTATTATTTGAATTCGCGGAAAAGAATTTATTTGATTCTTGACGACTTATTATATCTCGTTCCTCGGCTATTGTTGAATCAAATGCTTCTTCTAATGTAGTTGGTTTTTGTGCTTTGATTAAGGTTATTAATGGATCATTTAGGCCAGATATAAAGACATTCATTGCCTGACGTCGGAGAAGCTTTTCACACGCGGAAACTTCTTGTTTTGTGAGGTCGGAATCTAGGGAACTTAGTAGTTTTACCATGCATCGTTCTATTCTATTCGCGTACGAACTAAAGTTTTCGTTACGGCCCTGTCTACACGAATGTAGTTCCAACTCCCACTGAGCTTGTGATCTTTTCTCGCTATATGTGTTTTCCAAATGTGACTTAAGCGCTTGCCAGTTTAAGAATTCGCGGTTTTGTGATAGTAATTTAGCGCGACCAGTGATCTTTGTTTTTATGATTTGGAACAAGATTGCCTCGTCAGCATCCGATACTATGTTAAGTGCGATTTCACAATTGTCTATAAATTCTCTTAACTTAGTTTTATCGCCGTCGAACTAAATAAGACAACGTTCGGCGATGTTGAGTTTGACTGTAGTTGTCATGGTGAAAAGGTTTGAAACACTTTGCAAGGGGTCACTGTCACTGTCACTTTCACTAGCAAGGGGATAATTTCTGCCTGAACGTAGGGGCATTAATGTACTTACAATAGTATGATGTTGGGACGATTGTTGTTGAACCTGGGACTGGAAGATGACTGTTGAACCTGGGATTGGAAGATGACTGGAGCTGCCAACGATCTGGGGACTTCGAAGTTGCGTAGATCGGACTGCGTCTGATTTTTACAGTTGCAATTCTACCCTTTGATTTCTGTTGGATTCACTGATAGTCATTCGTTCACTTTATCCTCGGCACTATTGTACAAGTGAAAGTACAACACTTTTTATTTTTATATAAACCACTTTTTTTATTTATTGATTTAGCCTTTTTTTATTGATACATCCCACTTCTGACACCAGTGTTGTGATGGCTTAACACAATATTTAATTTTTGTGTGGTTCTATGTATCTGTAAAAGGTTCTCAAATGGGTTTATTATATAAAAAGTTAATTCACTTGTGAGGTGTTTTATTTCTGTTAATATTACAAGGTTTTTACTTATATTAATTTATATTTATTTCAGTTAATGTTAATTAAAATTACGAGATGGAATGAACTTTTGAATACGGAAGATAGAAATGGAAATTGACTTGACTCTACTAAGGTTAAAATCGAATTGTATTTATGATGCTAAGTTTTGTATAAATATGAAGTATGTTTTGCTTTGTCAGCACGAAAAAGTTCTCAATTATATTTGGAGTTAAATATTAATTAGTAGCGCGTGTTTATTGTTCAAAACATTGGATATTAGGAATGAAATATGTATCCTGAGATGAATGAGTTCATCGACTTATAGCGCGTGTTCATTATAATTTTATATACAGTTTGATCACTGGAAACAAGTTATGTTTGCAAACCTTTAGGCCCAGTCACAACCACTGCATTAATGCGATACTTTCTTTATTTAGGGACCTCTATGGACTTCTAGGGATCACCTATGATACGAGGGGCGCTTGAAAAGTAATCGGCCTAGACAAGAGATGGCGCCACCAGTATCAAATCAATGTTGTTAAAGCAAATAACTTTTGCATTTTTACAAAAATTAATAAAAGCGAATATCGTGCAGTGATTAGATAATTGTTTTTGAAAAAGAAAACGAACGATGAGATCAACACTGAATTGAACAATGTTTATGGGGACTCTCAACTTCGATATCAACAGTTAAATATTGGACAGGTGAATTTAAACGCGGTCGTAAGAGCATTTTTGATGATGAGCGTCCAGGGCATTCAAGAGGAGTCACCACGCCAGAAATGGTCGATAAAATCCATAGAATGATAATCAACGACGAGTAACTAAGCGCGAGATAGCTGAGGCTGCGGGCATCTCAATCAAATGGATGCTCAACATTTTGCATGAATATTTAGGAATGAGGAAGCTTTTTGCCAGATGGGTGCCACATTTGCTCTCATTCGACAACAAACGCGAGTGTTTGACTATTTCAAATGAATGTTGGGCGATGTTCAACCGCGATAAGGACTTTTTGCGCCGTTTCGTAACCGTGGATCCATTACAACACACTAAAGACCAAGGAACAGTCGAAACAGCGGACTGCGTCTGGCGAATCGAAGCCGAAGACCTGTCTGTCAGCCAATAAAGTCATGGGCCATGACTCATGGCCACAGTTTTTTAGGATGCGCACAGTATCATTAACTTCGAGTACATGGAAAAGAGCAAAACGATCGCGGGCGTATATTATGCAGAGCTATTGGACCAATTCGACGCCAATTAGAAGCGAAAGTGGTCGCATTTGGCGAAGAAAAAAGTGCTGTTCCATCAGGATAACATACCGATTTACAAGTGCGCAGTCGCAATGGCAAAACTCCAAGAATTGCACTACGAATTGGTTCCACATCCACCATATACGCCAAATTTGGCCCCTACGACTATTATTTATTTCCAAACTTGAAGAAATGGATTAGTGGTAAGAGATTTGGGTTGAATAAGAAGGGCATCGCTGAAATAGTGGACTATTTTGAGGGCTTCGAGAAATCGTATTATTCGGAGGGCATCGAAAAATTGGAGAAGTTTTGGGCGAAGTGTATTTTATAAGGAGACTGTGATATATTGTATTAACTTGACAACGGTTGCACTGGACAACAGGACAACGGTTGTTTATAAATAAATAGATCATTAATTCATTACTGTCAAACCAGGTAGTATTATTTTATATCAATCTTATAAAATACATTACATGGTGCTGTAACCAGGGATGTTGCATTATTTTTAAATAATTTAATAATTTAAAAGTTTAATGCAAAATGAATAAATCATTTTCCACTTATTTTGGCGTAAGTCCAATGATCATGGAAGGTAACCTTCATGAGAACTGGATTTTCTTTCGAAATAAATTCGAAAATTATTTAAAACCTACAGAAAGCAATAATAAACCAGAAGGAATGCAATGTGCCCAATTACTGCAATTTATTGGTGAAGACGGATTCCGCATTTATACTACTTTTAAATTTAAAGAAGAAGAAAAAGAGAAAATAAAGGTACTCTATAACAAGTTTGAAGCTTACTTCAAGCCAAAAACAAATCTTGCCAACGAAAGATTCAAGTTATTCTCCAGAAAGCAACAACACGGCGAAAGTGTAGAAAGATTTATAACAGATCTTCAGATTCGAGCTCAATAATGCGAATTTGGAGAAGTAGAAGATAGTTTGGTGAAAACTTGCATAACACTTGGAGTCCAGAATGATCGTATGAGGCAGAGATTGTTGGAAGACGATACAATAAATCTTCAAATGGCGATAAAGACTTGCTTGACTCTGGATAGCACGATGCAGCAGTCCGAAGCAATAGGGAGTGGTGGTGCAGCAGCAGCAGTTCACAGCGATGAAGTTCATAGCATCCAAAAGACGTCTAAGTCTAAAGGCAATGCATCTCGTCACTACAAGACTGGACCAGCTGCCAAATGCTTCAGATGTGGACAATATCACAGCTATGACAAGTGCCCAGCAGCCAAAGCTAAGTGTTTTGTTTGTAATAAAGTACGACATTTTAGTAAAATGTGTAAAACAAAACCGAAAAAAAGAATCAATTGTGTGGAGTCCGATGATGAGTAATGAATCTGATTGTGAATATAAAGATGATGCTATGTTTGTAGGTACTATCAAATATAAAAATTTGCAAAATGATATTTGGAAAGTAGATTTGATAATTAAAAACGAAAAAATTAAATTTAAAATTGATACCGGAGCTGATTGCAATTTTATACCTAAAAGTGTTCTTACTAAATTAAATTTTGACTTGAATAATTTAGAATTCTGTAAAGCTAGACTATACTCTTATACGAATAATGAAATACCAGTCATTGGTCGATGCCTTTTAAAATGTAATTATAAAAACATAAATCATAAAATTTACTTTTATGTTGTAGAAACTCAAATGTCCCCGATCATTGGAGGTCCGACATGTGAAAAGATTGGAGTAATCAAACGAGTACTTGCACTGGAAAACAAATAGATTGAAGATTACAGAGATGTTTTTACAGGGTTGGGATGTCTGGCTGAACCCTACCATATTACAATCGACTCAACTATTTCCCCTGTAGTGAACTCCCCTAGAAAAATTCCAGTAGCGTTACGTAAGCAATTAAAATCGACTTTAAAACAATTAGAGAACGATCTTATTATTAAAAAAGTTGAGAAGCCAACTGGTTGGGTTAACTCAAAGGTTATGATAAGAAAAAGTAATAATGTACGCATTTGTATAGATCCACGCCATTTAAATAAAGCGATAAAAAGGGAACGATTTCAATTACCAACTGTAGATGAGTTTTCAACTTATCTTCAGGGAAATAAATATTTTAGTAAACTTGATGCTAGTCAAGGTTTTTGGCAAATAAAGCTTGACGGATCAAGTAGCAAATTATGCACATTCAGTACCCCATTGGGACGATATCGTTTTCTTAGATTACCATTCGGAATTAATTCTGCGCCCGAAGTTTTTCATAAAAGGTATAGCAATATCTTCGATATACCTAACGTTAAGGTATACATTGACGATTTGATTGTATTTGCTAAAACAAAAGAGGAGCATGATGCTACTCTAAAACGGATATTATTAGTATGAAATAGCGCGATTGAATAACTTAAAGTTTAACAAGCGTAAATGTGAATTTAATTTGAACGAAATTAAATTTTTAGGACAAATTTACAATGAATTCGGTCAAAAACCAGAAAAAAGTAAAATAGAAGCAATAAATAAATTAGCTACACCAAAAAACAAAAAAGACCTTCAGAGAGTGTTGGGTATGATTACTCATTTGTCAAAATTCATAAAAAATGTTTCAGATTTGACTTTACCTTTAAGAGAACTGTTAAAAAATAACATTTGCTGGGAATGGACTGATAGACATGAAACTGCACTTTCAAATATTAAAAAAGTCCTCTGTAGTGAACCGGTATTAAAACATTTTGACCCAAATATGAAATGCTTGATTTCAGTAGATGCTTCCCAAAATTCGGTAGGTGCCGTTCTCATACAAAATAATCACCCTTGTGCAAAAGCACTTACTGAAACCCAAAAGTCTTATGTTCAAATTGAAAAAGAGCTTTTGGCAATTGTAGTAGCTTGTGAGAAATTGCACCATTATGTTTATGGTTTACAATTTGACATAGAAACAGATCATAAACTACTAATATCAATTTTTAATAAAGCAATTTTGAAAGCCCCTGCGCGATTACAGAGAATGCTTTTTAAACTTCAAAAATATGATTTTAATATTTATTACAAAAGTGAAAAAAAACTTTTTATAGCAGACACCTTATCAAGATCCTGCACAGAAAAAAGTTTAAAATATGATAAATTAGATAAAGAATTAAAGTCCCACGTTTGTTTAGTTAAAAAAGATTTAAATGTGAGTGATGCTAAACTAAAAGAAATTATCGATAAAACAGAAAAAGACGAAATTCTACACTTGATTAAAACATATATTATTAAAGGTTGGCCAAACAAATTAAATTCCAAACTAATGAAATACTTCAAAATCAAAGATTGTATTCATATTGATAATGGCTTATTATTAAAAGAAAATAAAATTATTATTCCAAAAATAATGCAACATGAAATATTAAGTCGTATTCATACCGGTCATCAGGGAATTGTTAAATGTAAAAGTACGTGGAAGTCGCTAGCTTAAATAGAAATAGTACATCTAATAATGTAATTATGCATTTAAAAGCTATTTTCGCCAGACACGGCATTCCAGACACTTTGATTTCTGACGGAGGACCACAATTTAGAAGTTTTGAATTTAGCTATTTTGCAAAACTGTGGGGATTTCAAAATTTAATTACAAGTCCTTATAATTCTAAATCAAATGGTCTGGCAGAACGCCATATACAAAATATTAAAAAAATATTGCGCAACTCTATTGAAAACGGCGAGGATCCTTATTTAGCTTACTTAAATTACCGTTGTACTCCAATAGATAATAATTTAGAATCACCGGCTGAAATCTTATTTTCTAGAAAGCCAAAAACTAGAATCCCAACCCTAAAAAACAGTCTTCAACCAAAAAATCTTAATCACAAAACTATTAAAGAAAATCTTAAAAAACGCCAAGGAAAACAAAAGACCTACTATGATAGAGGGACAAGAGACAAAAGACATATTAAAAAAGGAGAAGAAGTCTATATCAAAGTAAATAAACATAATATTGTAAAGAGAAAGGTAAAAGGAATGGAATCCGATAGAAGATATCAAGTCCAAACTAATAATAATGAGCTAATCCGGAATAGAATGTTCCTTTTGCCTCTTCCTGATTCTAACATTACAGAACACCAGGGTACGGATAAACATAAAAGTAATGAGTTTACTTTAAATGATACATTTATGGCAGATATAGACAATAGTGTAGATCACTACGTCACAAAGTCCGGGAGGATAACTAAAAAAACATCATTTTATCAATCACAATAATTATTATGTATCATTAAAACTTATACCATAGATATTTTATTATACTAATTATATTATATAATTGTCGTATTGTTAATTTGTAATTTGTTGTAAATTATTGTTAAATATGATTTTTATTTGTGTAAAAAGGAAAGATGTGATATATTGTATTAACATAATTGCATTAACTTGACAACGGTTGCACTGGACAACAGGACAACGGTTGTTTATAAATTAATAGATAATTAATTCATTACTGTCAAACCAGGTAGTATATATTATATTTTCGTATGGTACATTTGAATTTCTTAGATATTAACTTACAAAGAAAATATGCTAACTGATACATTAAATATTTATATCTAAATTTGTAACCCATTGGATCGCTTCATTGGTCAGTTGTGCTATAGATTGGAGACCACCCGGGAAAGCACGTTGAGGACATTCTTCTACGATGTGTTTCATCGTCTGTAGAGGCGCGCCACAGTCACAAGCGGGAGAGTCGGCTAAGCCCCATTTATGGAGCATGTAGTTGCATTTACCGTGGCCGGTGACTAATCTATTTAATCTTACCCAAGCCGAGCGGGGTAGCGAGTAACCAATTGGCTGAACATTGGGATCTGAGATTAAAATTTTGTTGGGATGAGAGAAAATGTCCCATTCTTTAGACCATTCATCTTTAGCGTTATAAGCAGTATTAAAGATGGGATCATTCCAAATAGGATTACGGGATTTAAGCCTGTGAATTGGAGGATTTAATAGGTCTTCATGTATTGGTAGTCTGTGGTTGCTTCCAAATTTTTGCCAGGTTGTGACGGCAGCTTTGTTTCTCCGAATAGTAGGAGGGCATATGCCTGACAGTACAGGTAACCATTCTGAGGGTGTGGAACGTGTGGCTCCAGTGATCGTTCGCATTGCTGTATTCAGCTGGATGGCAATTTTGTTTGTGTGAGCACTGTTCTTCCAGACTGGGGAGCAGTACTCTGCTGTAGAATAGAGCAGGGCAACTGCAGACGTCTTGAGGGTATGGGCATCGCAGCCCCACGACGTTCCTGCCAGTTTGTGGATTAGGTTATTTCTAGTTTTAAGTTTTAGACCTACTTTTTCAATATGGTGTTTAAAGGTCAGTGAGCGATCTAGAGTAATTCCAAGGTAGCGTGGGGTGTGGTTGTGTTTGATTTTAGTGCCATTGAATAACACACACAGTTCTTCGTTTGCATATTTATTATTCAGATGGAAGAGTGTTACTTCAGTTTTTTGTGGGTTAGGTTTTAAACGCCAAAGTTTGTAGTAATTACTGAGTATCTCAAGATCTTCGGTAAGTAGATTCTCAGCTCCTTTTGCATGTGTGCACTGCACAGCAATGGCAAGATCATCGGCATACGCAAATTTTCGTCCTGTAGTAAGTGGCATATCACTTATATATAAATTAAACAGAATCGGAGCCAGCACAGAACCTTGCGGAAGACCGTTCTTCAATGTTCTAAAGTTACTCTTTTCCCCATTAAGATACACTTGAAACTGTCTGTTTTTCAGCATGGCTTCGATTAGATTGACCATTTTATTATTCGGTAGTGTATTGTGCAGTTTCAAAACGAGACCGTCTGTCCACACGGTATCAAAAGCAGAGGAGAGGTCAACAAATGCAACTGCAGTTTTAAGTTTCCGTTGGAATCCTGCTTCAATGTGAGTAGCAAGTGCAGCCACTTGATCACAGCAGCTACGATTTGCTCTAAAACCAGCTTGTTCTGGTGGAATGTGTTCATCAATTGTGTCAGAAATGCGGTTGAAGATTAGCCTTTCAAGAATTTTATAATTGATGTTGAGTAGGGCAATAGGTCTGTAGCTAGCTGGTTCAGATTCTTCTTTGCCTGGCTTTAAAATACTTAGGATTTTTGATGAGCTGAAAGCCTTTGGGAGCCGTTCGGTGGAAAGAATGTCGTTGTAGAACCTAAGTAGCCAAGTTCTTGCAGCCGGTCCTAGGTTCTTTATTAACTCTGGAAATATTCCATCAAGGCCAGCAGCTTTTTTAATTTTTAGGGAGTTGATTGCTATATTAAGTTCTTCCAGCGTGAAGAGTGTAGGTTCTTCTCTACTTTTCAGTGCGAGAATGCGTTTTTTGTGTAGATCACGTCTAACCTGTTTGGCAAAAACTTTATTGGTACTAATCTGATTTGAGGTCTTAATTATATGTGAGGAAACTTGATTAGGTTTAACTGTCCCTTTTATTGCCGGCGGTTTGCTAGCTGCGCCAAGCTTTCTTAGTAGATTCCAGCTTGCGCGGCTAGAGCGTGTGAAGTCCATGTTCTCAATCGTTTCACGCCATTTACTTCTTCTGGCTACATCCAGTGATTCTAAGAGTTTATCGGCGGTTTTTGGATCGTGTGTGGACTGATATTCGCGGAACAATTCTTCTGTCTTTTTAGACCAGCCTGGGATGTATTCCTTACGAAACCCTCTTGGGATCCAGTGCTTCGCAGAAGACTTAACAACAGCGACAAACCTGTCATAATTAGTTGCTAAAGGAGGAACCCAGCGGAGGACAGAATCAACTTGCAACGCATATTCTCTCCAGTTCGCCTTTAAGAAGTTCCAACGAGGCACTCTGAGGGTGGGAAGAAACTCTACACGTCTACCAATATTCAGAATGACTGGACGATGTTGGCTATGAGGGAAGCTATCCAGTATCCTTCTTGATATGTGCAAGGGCTGTTGGTAGTTGTCAAGCGAGGAGAAGCAGAGGTCTGGATTATAATCTGCTTTCCACCTTGCTGAGTGAAATGTTCCTTTGTCTTTGGCATCGAATACAAGATGGACGCTGTTTGTTTCTGCCCATTGCAGTAGAGACCAGGTAGTATTATTTTATATCAATCTTATAAAATATATTACAGAGACTATGTTGAGAAATAAATTGAGTTTTGCCGAAAAAGTTAAAACCACCTCTAGTAAATTCGCCTTAATTCCGAAGAAAGTACGGAAACCTTAGCTAGGATGTAAACAAATTTAACATATTCATGTGATATACACTTATTTTTTACGCTTTCGTGTCTTAAAAATATATAATATACGTTTTTAAACATTCATAGGTACTTATGATACAATTTAATTTAAATATTTTACTAATTAAATTATAAAAATAAATAAAAAATACAATAGAATAATTATCGGCCTCTTGCTTCCCCACGACAACGCGCCAGCACACACTGCCCAAAGAACGAACGATTTTTTAGAGATCGCTCTCGTCAATACGGTCTGGTTTATATCCAAATTTTGACGAAAACATCATATTTTATTTACCAAATTGCATATGTACTTGATATCTGATTTTAAAATTACGTTTTGTTTGACCAATGTAGTAAGTCTCGGAATCGTTACATTTAATATTATGAATTCCTAAATGGGAGGTGTTAGTTTTTTGACTGAATTTATTATTCACTAATTTATTAAGAAGAATATTTTCGTATTTTGTAATTTATTAAAATCGTGGGGCGAAATTAAGATCGTAGCCCAGAACCGTACCAGATGGAGGTGTTTTACTGAGACCCTTTGCTCCTCTTCAGGAGTTGTAGAAACTAATATACGAGAGGTGGTTGAAAAGTAATCGGCCTAGGCAAGAAAACACAACTTTTTCGGCAAAACTCAATTTAATTCTTCACACAGTCTCCTTTTTGAACTGTACACTTCATCCAACGATTATTCAATTTTTCGATGACCTCCAAATAATACAATTTTTAGAAGCTCTCAAAATAGGCCCCTGTGTTAGAATTGCATGCAAATTAAAAAGATGATTTGAGAACTATAGTAACCATATATGACAGATGGGTTTGTTTTTGACAGAATGTATAGAAAATAATATACTAATATAAAAATGTGTATGTGCTATAAATAAATAAACTTATTATACACTATATATTCTATTAGTAGCTACAGACAAAGTAGAGACGGAACTAGTAGACGTAATGAAGTAAAATCTAACAATTATTATGAACAAAAGGAAAAACAGAAGGAAATGTTACGTAAATTTAATATTAAGAAAGTAAACGTAAATAAACAAGAAAGAACTAATGATGATGATGGAAAACATGGGACACATAAAACTGATACTGATTTAGTCAAGAAAACATCAGAATGGGCTATCGACAGCGGAGCAACAAATCATATAACCAACAACAGAGACATTTTACAAAATTATGAAGAAAAGTACTCTGGTGAAGTTACAGTAGCTGATGGAACTGTAAAAACAGCATTAGGTGTCGGCTGTATTGAATTAACACCAAATTTTAAATGTACTTATGACTCTATAATTATAGAAAATGTGTTGTATGTTTCAGAACTTGACGATAACTTAATTTCGGTAAATAAATTAGATGAAAATGGATTAAAGATAATTTTAAAAAATGGTAATGTAAGGTATATGATAATTCCGAAACAATATTGATTGCAGAAAGATATAATGGGTTGTATAGAATTAAAGCAGAAACTAAATATATCAGGGAGAGTGCAATGAGAACTGTGAAGAATAATAAAAATTTATGGCACAGAAGGATGGCACACCTAAATTATGATACTTTGATAAAAATGGAAATAAAGGAAATATTGAGAGGCTTAACATTTAACAAAGAAGAAAAAGTAGATGTATGTCAAGACTGTATTCAAGGAAAATTAACACGAGAAGAGTTCCGAGCGGTAAATGGAACAATGACAGGAAATATTTTGGAATTATTACATATGGATTTAATTGGTCCTATTGATCCAGAATCACTTGGAGGATCAAAATACATTTTGAATATTGTAGATGATTACAGTAGAAGAATAAAAGTATATTTTTTGAGATATAAAAATGAAACATATGAAAAAGTTAATAAATTTATAGAAGAAGTTGAAAATGAAAAGGGTAAGCGAGTAATGAAAATAAGAACGGATAATGGAACTGAATTTGTAAATGCTGAACTTCAGAAATTTCTAGAAAAGAAAGGAATAAAACATCAAAAAAGTATTGTTTATACACCTGAGCAGAATGGAGTTTGCGAAAGAATGAATAAGACAATTCTAGATACGGCGAGGACATTATTAATAGAAGCAAGATTGCCAGAAACATTTTGGGCAGAAGCAATTAGCACAGCCGTTTACGTAAGAAATAGAACTTTAAATTCATATAATGAGACAACACCTGAAGAAATTTGGAAACAGAGACGACCTACCGTAGCACATCTAAGAACTTTTGGATGCCTTGCTTATGCGTGGATACCAAAACAGTTTCGCAAAAAATTTAATGCGAAATCAACACCAGCCATCATGATGGGATACGCTGAAAATATGAAGGCTTACAGATTGTATGATCCTGTTAATATTAAAATTTTTTACATCTAAACTTCCAAAATTTTTTGAAGATCAAAAAGGATACGAGACTATAATAAGAAATATGGAACCTACCAGAGATGTTACGAAATCAGAAACTGAAAATAATTACATTTTTCTAAAATTTGAAAAAGTGAAACAAAAAGAAAACCCACAAGCAAATATACTTCCAAATAAACCAAATACGTTAAGAAGATCAGAGAGACAAACGAAAAGAACAGATAAGTTAAATGTAGATCCAAAACTAAAATCATATTTTAATAAGATAGAGGAAGAGGAAATAGAGGAAGTATTTATTCCTAAAAATTACAAAGAAGCAGTAACATGTGCGTTTAGTAAGGAATGGGAAGAAGCCATGGACGATGAAATACAATCATTGAGAGATATGGAAACATGGGATATCGTGGAGAGAAAAGAAAATATGCATGTACTAAATTCAAAATGGGTATACGCTTTAAAGAAGAATGAAAATGGTGAGATAGTAAAATTTAAGGCCAGGCTAGTAGCAATTGGATATAATCAGAAAAAGGGAATAGATTATTATGATACTTATTCACCAGTAATGAAGCTGTCATCATTAAGAATCATACTTGCTTTAGCCGTGAAATATAAATTATACTTAAGGCTTAGATATCAAAACGGCATATTTACATGGTACGCTAAAGGAAAATGTTTTCATGAAGTTACCTGAAGGTTATTATAATGAAGAAACGAGATGTGGACAGGTATGCAAACTAAAAAAGTCACTGTATGGATTGAAACAATCTGGAAGGGAGTGGAACTTAACCTTGAATAAAAAATTAAAAGAAATGAGTTTTAATAGATAACAAACAGATTTATGTATTTATATTAAAAGGGAAAATGGAGAGAGTCTGATTGTTGGAATATTTGTGGATGATTTTATATTGGCAGGAACAAATGAAGATATAATGGAAAATAACATTGCAATTTTGAAAGAAGATTTTGAAGTGAAAGACTTAGGTGAACCAAAAATGATGCTGGGAATTAAAATAAACAGGAGCCCAGATGGTAAGGAAATAAAAATAAGCCAATGTCATCTAGTAGAGGTACTATTAAAAAAATATAATATGGAAAACGCAAAAATAGTTTCAACTCCTATGGAGACAAAATTAAATTTAGAAATTTCACAAAGTACTAAAGAAAATGTACCATATCAAGAATTAATAGGATCCTTAATGTATCTAACACAAGGCACAAGACCAGATCTGGCATATCCCGTAAATTATCTAAGTAGATTTTGTAATAATCATAATAAAACACATTGGAGCCATTTAAAAAGAATTTTAAGATGCTTAAAAGGTACAAAAGATATGTCCTTAATATATAGTAAAAATTCTGGGGAAGGAGTTATTGGATATGTTGACGCAAACTGGAATACAGTGCAAAATGAAGATGGGAAATCCACAACAGGATTTGTTTATATAATTAGTGGTGGAGCTATATCTTGGAAATCTACAAAGCAAAAAATTATAGCATTGTCAACTTGTGAAGCGGAGTATGTAGCAATGTGCGAAGGAATTAAAGAAGGGATCTGGATAAGTAATTTATTAAAGGAATTGGAAAATGAAAATGTAAAACAAATTTTATTATTTAGTGACAATCAAGCTGCTATAACAGTTGGAAAAAGCTTAAATACAAAAAGAACTAAACATATAGAGCTAAAATATTTAAAGATACGGGATGAAATTTTAAAGGGAAGATTTAAAATAGAATATATTGAAACTGAAAAAATGGTTGCTGACTACCTGACTAAAAGTATAGGAGGAATGAAAACAAAAGTTTTCAATGAAATTTTAGGTTTAAAATAATCTTTATCTAATAATCTATAAATAATCTATTTGGTGCATAAGGGGGACTTGTTAGAATTGCATGCAAATTAAAAAGATGATTTGAGAACTATAGTAACCATATATGACAGATGGGTTTGTTTTTGACAGAATGTATAGAAAATAATATACTAATATAAAAATGTGTATATGCTATAAATAAATAAACTTATTATACACTATATATTCTATTAATAACCAGAACAAGGTTAACACTCTGTTTTAGCAATGATCACCTCATTCGACCCAAACAAATAATAGTTGCAGGGGGCCAAATCTGGTGAATATGGTGGATGAGGAACCAATACGTAGCTCAATTCATGGAGTTTTGCCATTGCACTTGTGGATCGGTGCGTTGTCCTGCTGGAACAGCACATTTTTCTTCGCCAAATGCAGCCTTTTTCGCTTCAAATCGGCGTCGAATCGGTCCAGCAGCTCTGCATTATATACGCCCGTGATCCTTTTGCACTTTTCCAACTAGTCGATGTGAATGATACCATGCGTATCCCAAAAACCTGTGTCCATGACTTTGAGGGCCGACAGATCCACCTTGACCTTATTTGGCTTCGATTCGCCAGTAGTAGTCCACTGTTTCGACTGTTCCTTGGTTTCTGGTGTATTATGATGGATCCATGTTTCGTCCACGGTTACGAAACGGAGCCAAAATCCTTCATATTGCGGTTGAACATCGCCAAATATTCCTTCGAAATGGTCAGACGATCATGTTTGTTGTCGACTGAGACCAAATGCAGTACCCATCTGGCAGAGAGCTTCCTCGTTCCCAAATATTTATACAAAATGTTGAGCACCCATTCGGTTGAGATACCCGCAACCTCAGCTATCTCGCGCTAGTCACTCGTCAATCGTAGATTATCATTCCATGGATTTTATCGACCATTTCAGGCGTGATGACCTCTTTTGGACAGCTGTTGAATGATATCGAAGTTCCCATAAACATTGTTCAATTCGGTGTTGCTCTCATCGTTCGTTTTCTTTTTCAAAAACAAGTATTTAATCAATGCACGATATTCGATTTTATTCATTTTTGTAAAAATGCAAAAGTTGTTCACTTTCAGTGACTATCTAACACTAACTAAATGACGTAGCTAGAATGATGTCATTTGAAGGTTAAGATTTACGAAAAACAACATTAATTTGATACGGGCGGCGCCATCTCTTGCTTAGGCCGATTACTTTTCAACCGCCCCTCGTAGAACCAATTGTGCATAAGATATTGACGTACCTCAGGCCGAAAGAAAGCCTGGACGAATAAAGGCTTTCTACTACGCGTTGGGTCTGAAACTTCGTCCACTGTTGTAAACTTTCTCTTTCGGCTCTCTATTTGTAAGTTACTATACTGCGTTCGAAGGTGAGTTTGCAGTATAGCTCTTATGGAAAATGGGAGCGGTGTTGCCAAATGTTGTAAAAGTGTCAAATGTGTCAATTATAATAATATGAAAAACTCGTATGATTTACAAAAATCAACTCTTATAAAACTCAAAATAACACTCAATAAAAACAAATGGCCATTTGTAGAATACTGCGTCTTCACAGATCAGCGCGTTTTAGAGCTGGCAACGTCGACAAGCAAGAAAAGGATAGTGTCATTGTGTAAACCCATTAGAGAGTATGAAAAAGAACTACTTCATATGCCCTGTACTGCAAACTTACCTTTGAACGCACTATATTACAGTGGTTTTCACATGCACACAAATAGATACTTAGTCATCTCAATTCTTACGTCAACGAGCCCGTTTACACAACTAAAGTTAATATATTTCTTTAAAAATGTAACACATTGACAAGCGTAGATAAAAAAATGTTACAGCCTTATTTAGGCGCTTAAATTCTTAGTTTTAGGCAATAAAATGTAAAAATTAGTTAAAATAGGCAAATAGACAAAAATTAATTTGCATATAGTTGTAAGAAATCGTGTGAAATACATTTATTTTTAATTTGAGTGCAATCCTATAAAAATTGAAAATAGGCAAATGCCTAAAAATCCGGTCTCTACCGGATTACTACGGATACCTACTAATAGTAATATTTAATTTTCCGGTGAAATTAGTGACATCACAAAGTTTAAACCGAGAGGATTGTATAAAATACGATGCATCATTTTACAATGCAACACACTACGTGGTGTGTTTTTCCGGTGTATAGGTATATCGGTAATATGCGACTTTGTCCACCACGAAAGATATGCGATGTCATATTTCCCAAGTTCTGTCGTGACTTTTATTTAATTTAGTTAATTTTTGTTGTTGTATGGTTAGTTCTTCAGTATTTTTAAAGTTAACCATTAAACATGTGGATAAATTATATGCTAAATCTCCCAGTAAATAAAAATCATTGAGAAATTTAATGTTCTGAGACATTACATTCCGATACACATCGAATATTTGAAATAAAATGTAATCATGAATGGGACCTGCTTTCCAAGCATAAACGTCAGTGAAAAGCATTTCATGATCACAAATCCCTAGTAGCAATAATGAGTGATTTTTTTTTCTGTTAGTACAGAATTTGTGGATTTCCTTGGGTGCTGCTATTAATTAGTAGGTGGCTGCCATAAATACAGTCTATAACACCTGCAAGACATAAAAATTGCTTGCTGGTCGCAAAACTTTAAGAGAATTAAATTTTATAAACTTTCTGTAGTATAGTACCATAGGTTCGATATAAAACATCCCAACATGTTGATTTACTATTGCGAAATATGCGACTGAAATAGTTGTTTTTCATTATTAATTTTTTAATTTCTCGATTATACTGTATACTGTGGCGGCGCTGATTCTTAAAATCTGGAGGGGCCAGGAAATATTTGAGGAAAATTTGGGGGGTGAGGAAAACATGTTTGACGAGGGCATCATCAACTTTTATCGTTATTATGGACAAGTGATGACTTAAAAACAAAAAGGCCCTCACCTCACAAATATAAGTGAAGCAAAAAAAGGTCCTCATCCCAAAACTACAAGGGACGAGCAAAAAAATACAATCCTCACCTCCATAATACAAGTGATGACGAATAACTTCCTTAGAAAACAGAACAGATCCTTGTTGAATTGCTGCACACACATTTTCTCCGAGCAATTAAAGGGGGGGGGGGCAGCTGGCGGCCAGAGTAATATTAGGGGGGACATAATATTTACCTAAAACTTTCCAAATTTTCCAAGTATCGAATAGTTGTCATCATATCCTTAGCAAGGGATATTTTAAGTGGTCCTTTTCCTTTAATATCCTCTTGTTCCTACTTAAAATACAAATTTTCAAAGCATGAAGATGGCATCGTAAAATGACGCTATAACTGCTGGTCATTCATATTCAGTACTGTTAATTCAGCCAAATTTCGCAGATAATTTTCTTTTATCGGAAACTGTATTATTGGTAGAATAATTTTACGATTCATCTTTGGCGCCGTACTTAAGTAGTAAAACGTTCAGGTCAGAGTGGAGTCAGAGTGGTCTATAATTTATCAAGGAAACACGTTGATATTAAAAGGTATTACTAATTCTTATGTTAAAACCTTAGGTATCAATCGTGCACAAATTAAAACAAGAGACAGCTCCATAATGCACGATTTCCATATTGTTGACGACAATATACCGCTAGAATGTGATGGAATACTAGGAAGAGATTTCTATGTCAAACATAAGGCAATCATAGATTATAAAATGAAAAAAAAAATCAATTTGGCAATGTTGCATGGGATTTTTACAGCGAAGCAGAACGTATCACATTACCAGCTTGGAGCGAGGTAATTGTCTGCGCCAAAGTTCAAGTCAGCGATAAAGAAGGAATTTGCGAAGCTCAGCAAATTCAAGACGGAGTCTTTTTAGGCCATTGTTTGACTAGGTCAGTAAAATGAAAATGTCCTGTCAGCATAGTTAACATGAATGAAACAGATGTTACTATCAACATACCTCAGGTGCAACTTGAGCTAGTTCATAGTATTATCGACATTGCAAAGATAAGTCAAGAAAATGTGACTTATGACATATCAAGAAAATCCAGATTAAAGGAAATGATAAGATCTGATCACTTGAACGAGGAAGAAAGAGAAATGATTTTTCAATTGTGTGAAAATTTTAATGATATTTTTACTCTTCCAGGCGACAAATTATCAGCAACTCCGGCCGTCTCACATAAAATAAACACGAAGCCTAACTCAAATCCAATATATGTTAAGCCTTACAGGTTAGCTGAAAAACACAAGGGGGAAATCAACAAACAAATCGAGGAAATGCTGCAAAATAATTTAATTGAACCAAGCAAGAGTCCATGGAACGCTCCTCTACTAGTCGTACCTAAGAAGGAAGATGCATCGGGCAAAGTAAAATGGAGAATTGTTGTTGATTTCAGGAAACTAAATGACGACACTGTTGGAGATGCATATCCACTGCTCAATATAACGGAAATATTGGACCAGCTGGGTAAAAGTCAGTATTTTAGCGTAATAGATCTGAAAAGTGCATTTTATTAGATACCTATGACTCCAGAAGATACAGAAAAAACGGCATTCAGCACTTCATTGGGTCATTACAAGTTTACCAGAATGGCGATGGGTCTTAAAGGTGCACCCGAAACCCTGCAAAGATTGATGAATACAGTATTAAGTGGACTGCTAGGTTTAAAAATGTTTATTTATTTGGATGATGTAGTCGTGTATTCCACTAATCTAAAAACACATTTAACGAAGCTCGAAGAGTTATTTGAACGATTAAGATCATACAATCTTAAATTGCAGCCGGATAAATGTGAGTTTTTAAGAAAAGAGGTTACATATCGAGGACATGTCATCACTGAACAAGGAATTAAGCCAGATCCCAAGAAAGTGGAAGCAGTAGCAAATTTTCCAACACCCAGAAATGAAAAAGATGTGAAAAGGTTCCTAGGTTTAGCAGGATACTACCGAAGATTCATCAAAAATTTTAGTAAGATATCATCACCCTTAACTAACCTTTTAAAAGATAGTATAAAGTTTGAATGGTCTCAGAAGCAGGAAGAATCCTTCTGCGAACTAAAACATGTTTTAACAAATTATCCTGTATTACAGTTTCCAGATTTTTCTAAACCATTTATATTAACAACAGATGCCAATAATACAGCGATAGGTGCAATTTTATCACAAGGAGAACTAAACCAGGATCATCCAGTCGCATATGCTAGCCGAAAACTAAACAAGGCAGAACAAAATTACTCAACAATAGAACGAGAGCTATTAACAATAGTATGGGCTGTCAAACATTTTAGGCCAACCTGTATCGAGTGAAATTTACTGTGATCACGGACCACAAACCCTTACAGCAGCGATTCTCAACCTGGGGGGCGCGAGTATATTTAAAAACAAAATTAAAACTTTGTTGAAGGTTAAATAAAACAAATTGCATAATTAAAAAATTTATATATATATAGGTATTAAATAAAATTCTTATGTCATACTCGTCATATATTTATTAAAACAATTTTTATCGAGACGTTTCGATTGGTAATCCAATCATCCTCAGTCTAAAAATAAGGATACACATTGAAATATAACAAAATTGAAATTATTAGTCTTGTATTAAAGAATATTTGTGATGAAAAAATGTAGAAGTAAAATGAAATAACTAGAAAACTAACAATGAAACCAAAATATGAAAAACAAAACTAAGATGGCGCGAACACCATTTTGTATTACGTACGGTTAATAATATATGTGCTAAACACGTAAACTGAAAAACATTTAAATTGAAACAAAATGGACAAACAATATTCTTTAATACAGTCATAATTAGCAACAAAAGGAAGTGTTCTTAACAAAGATAGCTTACCCAATATTATTGTCAAATTTATAAGTTAATGTATTTCCACATTAAAATGTTTGGATCGGACAGGAACGCTTAATCATAGTCTAGCCGAACGGTCTGTCCTATACTGGTAGACAGATCCATATCCATATATATATATATATATATATATATATATATATATATATGTATATATATATATATATATATATATATATATATATATATATATATATATATATATATATATATATATATATATATATATATATAAGGAAATAAAAATTCTTGATTACTCGTCAAAAGTTTATTAATAAAATATTAAGAGACGTTTCGACTGGTAAATCCAGTCATCCTCAGTCTATAAATAAAATACAATATTTTTTTATAAGAATATACTTTCGTAAAATATTGACAACGTACTCTAGGTAAGAAGCTGTCTAGTTAAGAGCACTTATTTTATATAACTTTTTATAATCATTTGCTTAATTTTGATTAATTTTTGTATTTTCTTAAATCTCTGTAATAAATTCAGTTTCACAAAATGGCGCCTCACGCCATTTTGATAATTTTCAATTAATATGTTTAAAATTATTTTCATTTTACTATTTATACTAATTTATCAATTTTCATTTTACTTATTTTTGTTTTGTTAAAATAATAATTTTCTTTTTTGTATTTTACAATTGTAATTTTTATTTATAGACTGAGGATGACTGGATTTACCAGTCGAAACGTCTCTTAATATTTTATTAATAAACTTTTGACGAGTAATCAAGAATTTTTATTTCCTCCTACATTTTTCGTCAAGAACAACAATTTAACTATATATATATATATATATATATATATATATATATTTAAAATAAGAATACAGTTTATAATTTATAGCAAACAGTCGCATTTTACTAATAAAATTAAATGTGCGAATATCGGACCGTTTTCATTATGACACTATAATTTTCGATAGATCAAAAATGGGGGGCGCGAGAATATTTACATTGGTAAACTGGGTCGCAATAACAGAAAGGTTGAGAAGCGCTGCCTTACAGTGTTAAGGATCCAAGTTCGAGATTGATGCGTTGGAGAATTACCCTTGAAGAATACGAATTTGAAATTAAATACCGCCCTGGGAAATCCAATCAAAATGCAGATGCGCTGAGCCGGATATACGTAAGCAATAAATTATTAGAAAAATCTAGTTATGATTCCAGTACTAATCAAGTAAAGGACCAGAACGATAAAATAGTCTATACGGAGAGAGACAAACGGAAGATACTATACGAATATCACGATGCTCCGCTGGGAGCATCAAGCAAGCTCACAATTGGATAGGTATGAAAAAATATGTTAAGTACTATATTCGAAAATGTGAAACATGTCAAAAGAGCAAGTTATTAAGTCCACAAACAAGGATACCTCTGACTATTACCACTACAGCACAAAAACCATTCGAGAAATGTGCTCTAGACGTAGTAGGCCCTTTGCCGACAACAGGATCAGGAAACAAGTACGTTCTCACTTTTCAAGATGAACTCTCAAAATTTTCAGAAGCCATTCCGCTAGAGAACCAGGAAGCAGAGACTATAGCAAAAGCGTTTGTTAAGAACATCATTTGCAAGCATGGTATTCCTGACATAGTATTGACAGATCAAGGCACAAATTTTCTGAGTGAATTATTTAAAAATGTAGGTAAACTAGTTGGGATTAAGAAAATCCAAACTACTGCATATCACCCGCAGACTAATGGATTTTTAGAAAGATATCATAGGACATTAGCTGAATATTTAAGACACTTTATAGATGAGGATCAATTAAATGGGACGAATGGATATCTTACGCTATTTTCACATACAATACCACACCACATACAGCCACAGGGTTTACACCATTTGAAGTTCTTTATGGATATAAACCATCTTTACCAACATCTTTTAAGGATCAACCCAGCATACAGTATTCATATAACGATTACGTCTTAGAGCTGAAATCAAGACTACAAACAACACACCGTTTAGCGAGAGAAAAACTGCTCTTAAGGAAAAAGCCAAGGAAATCTATGACCGAACATGCAAGGAAAAAGAATTCAAAATCGGGGACTTGGTACTCCTGCATGATGAAACAGTAAGAAGAGGCAGATCGAAAAAATTTTCACCGTCATGGATAGGTCCTTACAAAATTTTGTCAAAAGATAGTGATGCCAACTATACTATCAAAAAGGGAAAACATTCGCTGAAAATTCACATAAACCGTTTAAAACATTTTGTAACATAATCCGTTATTTCCGTACCACTCCAACAATCAGAAAAATTTACACTTTTCCCTCTTATTCCAATGCCTGTGTCCATAAATACCTCGCAGTTTATATATATATATATATATATATATATCGATCCATCTTTTGATATTTTAGCACTCGATAGTACACATCAAAAATTCATCCCGATGAAAGGCCCTCTACTGACGAACTGCAATGTTATCAACAAGAAAACATACTTGTGTAACCAGATCCTACCAATGATGGAAGTCCACCGCAAAAACAATTGCGAGATTCAATTGTTCCAGTCCAATACGGCCATCCCGAAGGACTGCCGTATCCGATAAGTGGAGTTAGCGGCTCCAGTATTCATCCCCCTCAAGGAATCCAACACATGGCCATTTTCATCACAGTCCAGGGAAACCATCACCATCATTGCATGTGATGGTGATGGTTGACTCAATGCGCTACACGGTCATACGACGAAAGGATGTCCAGAAGTGGCAGTATAACTATTTTTCATAATAGATATTTATTTCAAGACAGTTCTACTCAATAAATTATAAATAAAAACCTAAGGAAATTTTATACTGATTTATATAAAATTTAATATATTTGTATTATAGTTAATAAATATCAATAAAATCGAATACAAATAAAATTTTAGGTATATTTAAATACAAATAGAAAAACAAATTGCTATTAGTCTATTGCCTACGCACCATATTTTACGTTGATACTGCACTTAATAATAATGGAATGCCATTTGGCACACGTGTTCCTTATAAAAATTAAATCATTTTGACCCGCAGCACCTATTTGTGAATCGAGGCAAATTCAAGATGGCGGCGAAACTAGCGCGCCAATTACGATAATGATAACTAATTCTTATAATACAGCAAAATAGCTAAATACATATTTGTACAATGGACCTTAAGCTACAATTTGCCGCGTCGTACGCGAATTTCCGTCACTTAGTTTACAAGATACCGTCCATAATTCATTCTCAGACGCAAAAAAGTGATTTCCGAAATGGCTAACGAATATCATATGATATGGCTTGTTTTCTATTAATTTAATGCCGTAGATTACGAATCTGTTATCAAAATGGCGAAAATTTAAAATTTTGATAGATTTTTTTCCCAAATTCGAGACATGTTGATATTCTCTATCACTGCAAATCTGCGTATATTAATATTTTGTTTCAATTCTTCCTAAATCTGTAGGGTATATCCTTGGCTACAAGACTATGTGCGGAATTTTGTCAATTTTTTTTTAATTTTTTGTCAATTATTCCATTTTTTATTTAATTTTTGTAATTTACACGTCCGATTTGGTCGAAAACGATATAAAGAGTGTCAAAATAATACAAAGTTGAGACTTTACACATTTCGGCCACTACCTTAATTTTGGCGCCCCGCAGAGAAAAATTCCGCACATATTCTTGTAGCCAAGGATATGCCCTACAGATTTAGGAAGAATTGAAACAAAATATTAATATACGCAGATTTGCAGTGATAGAGAATATCAACATGGCTCGAATTTGGGAAAAAAATCTATCAAAATTTTAAATTTTCGCCATTTTGATAACAGATTCGTAATCTACGGCATTAAATTAATAGAAAACAAGCCATATCATACGAAATTCCTTAGCCATTTCGGAAATCATTTTTTTGCGTCTGAGAATGAATTATGGACGGTTTCTTGTAAACTAAGTGACGGAAATTCGCGTACGACGCGGCAAATTGTAACTAAAGGTCGATTGTACAAATATGTATTTAGCTATTTTGCTGTATCATAAGAATTAGGTATCATTATCGTAATTGGTGCGCTAGTTTCGCCGCCATCTTGAAGTTGCCTCGATTCACAAATAGGTGCTGCGGGTCAAAATGATTTAATTTTTATAAGGAACACGTGTGCCAAATGGCATTCCATTATCATCAAGTGCAGTATCTTTCGACGTAGGCACCAGACTATATAATAATATAGTAATTAATAAAATTGGAGGTTATATCTGTTTTTAAAAACGGCTGGGCGTATTTTAACGAAATTTGGTACAATAGAGTAGAACCAGGATCAAATATGGGAAAGTGTTTTTTCTTAGGGGGTGTTTCTGGGTTAAAACTGGTACTAACAAACTTAAAATACTTCCTTTTATGAACAGAAATATCTTAACATAAAAAACTATACAATAAAAATTGTTTATAAGAAAACAAATCTGATTTGTTCTATACATTTTTTCAGTGTGATGAATATTAGGGTAGTTACGGGTAGGGTTACCAACTCGGACCAGTCCAAAAAGAGTACATTTCTTTTAAAAAAATCGTACCCATTCATACGTGTTGGATTTTCATTCATACGTGTTTCAGTGTGTGCATTTCTTTTGCATTTTAGTTGCCATTTAACAAGTTATTTTTCAAGTGTTTTTATTTATATTTTTGCGCAGTAAACATTGAATCAGTTTTGTGTTGGTTATTTTCCAGTGAACTTATTTAGTGAGCTTGTGACAATATTTCCAAACTCTTAACCATACATTGTTATATTGTTTCTAAAAGTTTTATCTTGTCTACGTCACTGCTTCGATAATTTATCTTTGACACAAACCTTATTTTGTGAAGTTCTAAAATTTATTACATTAAATTTCGGCAAATAAACAACAGGGAACATGCATTGTCCAAATTGCAGCAAGCCGGTAACTGATAAGGAAACGTGTGTCACCTGCGATATGTGTAAGGAACGTGTTCATACCGTATGTTCCAGCTTGTCTAATGATGACGTCAAACGCATCACTAGACTAAAATCAAAATGTGTTCGCTACTGGCCAAATACGATGACCTAATGCTCACTTTGAATTCCTGAAATCCTTCTTGTATACTCATTTCTGAAACTTGGCTTTGTCCTGCTCATCCTAACTCACTTATTGACATCCCTGGCTATGTACTTTTTCGTTGTGATCGTGTTAGTCAGCGAAGAGGAGGAGTGTGCACTTATTTGAAAAGCTCAATATTTAAGAGTGAGTATATCGAGAATCTTGATATTAGGATACCAAACATCGAATCTCTATGGTTAAAAGTACGTATCGATAATATTTCGTTAATTATTGTCAATATCTATCGCCCAAATACGTCTGCTCACGAGGATAATGTGACCCTGTTTGAAAATATTCAGCTGGGTAACGAAAAGTACAAAAATGTTTTAATTTTTGGAGACTTTTATTTGCCCGATATAAAATGGCCGCTTATCAACTTGGATAGCACTGACTCCACTTCTGCTTTGCTTATTGATGTACTGAGTAATAATGTGGAACAACTTGTCACTAAGCCTACACGATTTCGTAAAAATCAGAAACCTTCAACACTGGATTTATTACTTGTTAACGATTCGAGTCTGGTTGGCGACATTCAATATCTTTCACCTATAGGAATCTCGGATCATGCGTGTCTCTTAACCGATATTCCGCTACTACTACGGATCATAAAAAGTTCCGTAGGAATATCTGGAAGGCGAATTTTACCAATTTGGCTGATGATTTGGCTTTTTGTGATTGGAACTTTGGCCAAGATTTTGCCGATAATTGGGAATTTTTTTGTCAGACTGTATCAGATGTAATTAATTCACATGCGCCGTTGACTAAACATCAAGTTTCATATCGTAAACCATGGTTTAATCACGATTTATTCAAACTCCATAAATTAAAGAATAAAATATGGAAAAAATACAAGTCTTCCAAATCTGTCGACGATTTCAGTGAGCATCGGAAAATATCGAACAAACTTACAAGCGAACTACGTGCGGCACGCAGATCTTATGAATCTGCACTTCTTAATAAAGGTCCAAAAGCTTTTTACAGCTATGTCCGGTCAAACCTGGATTCAAAAGTAACCACTCCAGTTCTTAAAAATGCCACGGGCGAGACATGTGCTTCACCTGCTGAAGTCGCTGAATTATTTGCTGCAGAATTCAGTAAAGCATTTACTATCGAATCAAATAATGTATTACCAGCGCTGGATCCAGAAACTCGTGTTACTGCCTCTTTGGAAACAGTAAATATTACACCTGAGAACGTACTTATGGAATTAAATAAACTTAAAGAGTCTTCTTCGCCTGGGCCGGATGGAATTCCATCTGTAGTTTTAAAAAGGTGCAAGCATGTACTGGTAGAACCGCTGCGCAAGATGATGGTAACATCTCTAGAAACAGGAATTTTACCCAAGTCGTGGCGATCAGCACACGTTACACCTATATTTAAAAAAGGTGACAAACTATTAGCCAGCAATTACCGCCCTATAAGTGTTGGGTCTAATGTTAGGAAAGTTATGGAGCGAATTATTGCTGAGACTCTCACTAACTTTTTATTTGAAAATGAACTTCTTCCTGAAGAGCAACATGGTTTTCTTCCTGGGCGCTCAGTTACATCAAATATGCTGTCTTCAACCGACTTCTGGACAAAGGCACATGATCGATCTATGCCTCGGGACATTATTTATTTGGACTTCTCGCGAGCTTTTGACAAAGTTCCAATCAGAAGATTGTTACACAAGCTGGAACATTATGGTATACGTGGAAAGCTGCTACATTGGATCAAAGCCTTCTTAACCGACCTATTTTTTCAAGTTAAAATTGGTAACAAGTTATCGGAACAACGGCCTGTACTTAGTGGTGTTCCACAAGGATCTGTGCTTGGCCCCTTGCTTTTCTTAATCTATGTAGCTGACTTAAAAGCGTGTATCTCTTCCAGGGGCGCACACAGATTTTTGGCTCGGGGGGGTCCAATTATACATAATTTTTATAAACACAGGGCAAATTTTCAAGTGAAGAGCAAAAAAAGGTCCTCTCTTCTAAATTTGAAGTGAAGAGCAAAAAAAAAGGTCCTCACTTCTAAATTTTAAGTGAAGAGCTAAAAAAAAGTCCTCACCTCTCACAGTACGGGGGGGGTCCGGACCCCTTGGACCCCCCCCCCCCTTGTGTGCGCCCCTGATCTCTTCTCCATGCAGCATGTATGCAGATGACACCAAAATCTACAATTTTTCAGATAGATTCACGACTGTACAGGATGACATTAATTTAATTTTTTTATGGTCTAACGATTGGCTTTTACCTCTCAATCTACAGAAAACTACCGTCTTACATTGCGGTCGCAATAATCCTAAATATTGCTACAAATTAAATACTGTTCCAATTAAACAAGTCACTGAACAAATTGATCTTGGAATAACTGTCACTTCAGACATGCCAATGGTTCTCGCAAGTTTTAAAAGCAGTGAAAAGGGCTAAGTATGTCTTATACTTGATATCAAGATCAGCCGTCACCGGAACTAGTGCGAAAATTGTATATTACATACATAAGACCGCATTTGGAGTTTGCAGTGTCAGTTTGGTCTCCGTCTTTAAGAAGGGATATAAACTTAATGGAGAAGGTTCAACGGCGTGCTACAAAATTGTGTCCAGTGATTAGACATTTGTGCTACGATAACAGATTAGCAATTTTGAGATTAACATCTTTAGAACATCGCAGGCTGAGAGGTGACATCATTACATTTTTTAAAATAGTGCGTGGCGATTTTAAGTGCGATTTATCGCATCTTTTCACCCTCAATAGTGATAGCCGTCTGCGTGGACATATTTTTAAGTTAAAACATGAGGTTTTTAAAAAAAATGTGCGTTCTAATTTTTTAATAAACCGTATTTTTAAACTTTGGAACAATCTACCTGAATATGTTATGTCTTCGACTAGTGTGAACAATTTTAAGAACAATTTGGATTTATATTTAGCCATTGGACAATAAATTTGTTATTTTTTTTTAGTCTAAGTTTACCATTAAGGTTTAGTTTAACTTTTAGTTACTTTGTTACTTTGTTTAGTTATTTTGTTTTTTTTTCTCTCTCTTTGTTTACTTTTTGTATATGTATTTTGTTTTTGCACATACTCATAATTGTACAGTATTTAGAGCTATACAAGTCTTATGACTTCTGCTCTTAGTTGTAATAATAATAATAATAATAATAATATTTTATATTACAATTCCTTCGTACCTACTAACTATCGTCTATTTCTTTCATCAATCCAAATACTCTTCATCATGCTGAAAACCCTTTCCGCATTTGCGTTGTGCGCTGGAATCGCGAAAAGGAAAATTAACACCTCTTTCGGTATTCTGAAGATGTTGTTTGATTTCTTTCTTCAAAATATTTAATACATTTTGAATCAGCTGACAGTTTTGAAAATTCTTCATTGGCTTTCATTTTATCATAAAAATTGTTTAAATTTATAGGCTGGTCAAAAGTCAGCGAGTCATTTATGTCTAACCCTTTTGTCTGAAAGATATGTTATACATTTTTCGATGTTTTCCGAGGAAGGTTTTTCCTCTAACAGGATCCAATCGAAAATTTCATATTCGTTAAATGAAGTTGTCAATGTACCAGGTGTACAAGTAAGAAATGCGGATTTTTAAAAAAAATAAAACACATTAAACTCAAGAACAGTAAAAGTTTATTTATTCAAAGTATGAAGTTATACATTTTTCCCATCTTTCAGGCAATTTGTGAATACCTCGCCAGTAGAACTCTTCCCCTTCCCCGAAAACCATTCATCTAGCCATTCTTTCACATTTTCATATGAACAAAAGTGCTGCTCGGCAAGTGCGTGATCCATCGATGCAAACAAGTGGTAATCTGAAGAAGCCAAGTCTGGTGAGTAAGCGGCATGGGGTAGCACTTCCCACTTGAGTGCTTTCAATGTGTTGCAAACTGCTTTTGTCTTATGTGATGGAGCGTTATCGTGAAGAAAGATTACCTTGTGCTGTCTTCTTTCGTATTCTGGTCGTTTTATGAGCAGCGAATGGTTCAATTCGATCAGTTGTTGTTGGTAGCGTTGGGTATTAACTGTTTCACCAGGTTTTAACAATCCATAATAGACCACACCCTTTTGGTCCCACCAAGTACAGAGCATTGTCTTTTTGCCAAAGCGATTCGGTCTTGCAGTTGATGTGGATGGTGAGCTTGGGTTCACCCATGATTTTTTGCGTTTGGGATTTTCAAAATAAATCCATTTTTCATCGCCAGTAATGATACGATGCAAAAAAGACTTTCTTTTGTATCGTGCAAGCAAAATTTCAGAAGTGTTTTTGCGTTTTTCCATCTGCCTCTTATTCAATGCATGTGGAACCCATCTGCCGACTTTCTGGATCTTACCCATCTCTCGTAGGTGATTGGAAACAGCTTGTTGACTAACGCTTAACTGCCCTGCTTGTTGTTTTTGTGATTGACTATCGTCTTCCTGTAGCAATGTGTAACGGTTCACGTGAAACACTAGATTTTTAACATAAAAATATCAAAATTATAAATTCATTAACATTCTCCAAATATTTCAACTAATTTATAATAGAAAAAGACATTCAATTGATAATAGAAAATAACATAGTAATTAGACAGTTTTAAGCTAATAGCGCATTTTTTTCAACTAATAGATTTGTTTTTAATAAAGTAAATTAATACCGTTAATTCCCAGAAAAATCTTTTAAACTTGTTTTCGGGAATTTATGTTTTTCGTATAAATACACGGCCTCCTGTTAGGGATGGGACAGTTGTGAGTTAGACAGTTCCACAGTTCGAACTATAATCGGGAATTCGCCGGGGTATTCTGTGGCGATATCTGGTGTTCCACGTGAATCGGTCTAAACTTAATTTTTTTATTGTAATTATTTTTTGTTTTATTGATATTTAATAGAAGTTAATTTACCATAACTAACTTCTTTAAATTTGGTGAATTGTTTATTAAATTTTAAACTTAATTTTGGTGTTAATATTTTGTAAACCCGTTTCGTTAAATCTCAAGTGTTTAGCAACCTAATACGACTACAAGATGGCCGAGCCGTCGGTTGGTGAGTACCATATTTTATCATTGAATACACGTATCATATTGGTGAACCCTGGATATAACTCACGCCTAATACCTAAACTCCTTAATCAGGAATCCTATTTTAATTTGAGAATATCATTATTCTTACATTCTAGTTTTGGCTTTGTTAACAAAATTGTCTTCGGACACTGGCTTCCGGTTTAACGGCCCCTTCCGTCCGGCACGAAGGCTGACAATAGTGTGGTGTTGCCACATTGGAGGCTGGATTGGACGTTAAATCGCCATAATTATCAAAATCATATATGTAAACATTTCGATATGTCTACATAGGTACCACTGAGTACCGGCTCGCTACCTATTTGGTAGTAGCGATGCGATTTAAAAGTAAGAGTATGACGGGTACGCTACATATTTGGCAGTAGCGGTGCGATTTAAAAGTAAGAGTATCAAGGGTACGCTACAAATGTTTCCAATTTTGTATCTTCATATTTTTTTGGAGGTTTTCTATGTTCTTTGTCTGTAAGATCAAAGTCACCACTTTTGAAACGCCGAAACCATCGGTCACACGTATCTTGCGATGGAGCATATTCACCATAAGCTTCTCGAAGCAGTTGGTATGATACAGCAGCAGTTTTTTTCAAATGAAAACAAAACAGTAGTACTGTCCGCGAATGCTCTTTATTTGGCACAAAATTTGACATTTTTAACACAGTAAAACAAAGCTATATGATCACTTTTCAAATTATAACCTATACGCATTTGACACTTAATGATAACTTAACAAAACGCCATATGTGTTGAAACTTTGAACTATACACTGTTTGCGCGGCAAGTTTGAAAAAAATCCCCCTTTGATAAACATATACCAGTTCTCCGATAATTACTGAACTTGCATTCCCTTCCTCCTTTAATATATGTTTCAACTTTAATGGTAAAAATTCTTTTTGAATTTTGAATTTTTAATGAATATTTTTAAAAAAGAGTACGTTTATTGAATTTTTAGAAAAAGTAAGAGTACATAATTTTACTTGCTCAAAAAGAGTACATGTACTCTTTAAAGAGTACGGTTGGTAACCCTAGTTACGGGGGACACCCTAAAACTAAAATATTGAAATATTTCACTAATTATTCACTTCACATCAAAATTGAATGTAAGAAAATTTATTTAGAACGAAGAAACATTGCTTACGAAGAAAAAAGAAATTAAAACAAGTAGAAAATCAAAAAATTAAACGATATTTTTATATCTATAGCCAAAAATCAAACTTCACGTGTATATAACATATACTTACGATAAATAAAGACTAACATCCCGGTAGCATACGAATAACGCGTAGCCTCTCTATTTACCCCCACCACTACAAGTTACGAGACAACCTTATACTTTAATAATCTTGACCCGAACCCAACTTCAACGAGTATTTTCGTCTATGCCCACCTTTTGTTATTCCTCCAGGACGTGAATCACAAGACCAGTTACGTCAGCTTAGACATCTATTCCAGGCAATATGTAGTGTGAACCGCACGGACTGCTATATACTGAATTAAATGTAACCAGCTGGTTATATGAAGAGCAATTTGGCTTAATTAAAATTTGAAAACATTTTTGGAAGAAATCTGCAGCTATTACGGATTTTTGTTCACACTCATTAAGTGTTTTGGCTCACATTCATTATGGGGTACCAGCTTGAAGGTTAGTATACAGATATGGAAAGCTCGGAGTGCAAATATAAAGTACTGTGACAGTGCACCAAAAATTTATGGATATCATATTCGCGACTGCAAATAACAGTGAGACGTCTGGTGGTGACTAGCTAAATTAAACAGAAGCGTATATTTGGATAATATTTGTAGCGTGTTGTGCTGTAGTTTATGCGAATTAAGAAGTATTTTAAAATATAGTGACTTAAATACAGTGCTTTTTTGCCGAAATATTGTTTGAACAGATAAATATTAAGAAAAAACTTCTGACATATACGCTTTTCGTGCGCCATCAGCTGTTGTAACGCAGCGCCGCCAACGTTAGTTTCATTCGCGAATACTGAATTTTTACCGATGTTTGTTGTATCTGCCTAAAACTTTGTAAAATTTTGTAATGTACAGACGTATGTACAGAACTGTAAAAAATGAAAAACAAATATAGAGAGTATGAAGAAGCTAATAGAGAGTATGACCTCCACGTTGGTTGCTCACAGCCCTACATCTGTGATTCATGGACAAAATAACATTATCGATGTCTTCTTGAGGTAACTGTGCCCATTCTGCTCTTAGAAGCTCTCTGAATCTAAAATTATCGTGGATGTTATCCATATGTGGAGTAATTGAAGGGGCTAGAAGTAAAAGGATTTAAGTGCATAATTTAAAGTTTCGAGAAAATTAGCTTCAAAGTTAATTGCTCTATGTAAATTAGATATAAGATGAAATATTTCAAGTCCGATAGAGGCTGTTATTAAAGCGAATTCTGCTGAAATCGTTTTACTACCAAATAATATTAATGTTTAATTGACGAGATATGTACTTAACTCACATTCAGAAAAAAATGTACTTGAACTATTTTACTTCTAACCCCCTCAATTCTTCTCTTAAGCATGACCCACACTTGTTCAATCGGATTTAGATCCATTGACTGTGCTGGCCATGGTATCGCATCAATACCTTCATTATCCAGCCAGTTCGTTGTAATTCGCGCTACATGTGGCCGAGCATTATCCTGGGCGAGCTGAACCTGATCACCAACAGCACCACAAAATGGACACACAATAAGTTGAAGGATATTATCCAAATATTGTTACACTGTTAAAAAGCCATTGGAAAAAACGAGATCAGTTCTACCGCCAATGATTATCCCTCCCAATGCCATAACAGTACCACCTCTGTAACTGCGAACTTCCTGGACGTGCCTCAAACTTTCCAAATTCGCTGTAACTCCCTTACCAATTCGGGTGCTGTAATAGTAGGTTGTCTTCTAACATTTAAGACCAAAAATCTGTCTTTACCTGCTGTTGTACAGCGACCACGTCCCGGATTTTATTCGGCCGGACTCCCTGTTTCCCTGTAACGCCTCCATAACCGACTGATGATACTTATCCACTTGCCTATATCAGCTTGCCTCAAGACAGCCTGGAGAAGTCCCACCGCACGATTCATCTCGTAAATAGTTAAATGCTGTCGCTCCATTATTAAAAAAGAATGCCACTACTTAAGTACACTGCAATTATTAATATAAATGTTTTAAATTGAATTAAAATGAAACATGTGATCAACCTACAGATCATGTACTGAGTAAAATTTGTCAAATTTGTAATTGTTTTGTCTTGTTGGTTATTGTTTTTACTTGTTTTCCATAACCAACTAGTCATAATTGCCTATTTTAATTGAAATACAACATTAAATGTACAATAAGCAATATATTTTCATATTTTTTTCAATATCCCTAGACTTTTCCGATGTGTGTATTTGTCGATTTCCCTACCTTGTTTCGTGAATGCGTTCGCTTAGGTTTTACCTTAGTTATCTTAGAACCTCTCTTCAGAACTATACAGATCTATTTTTGTACGGGTAGTTAGAAATCGTCTTACAGATCGCTGTATGACCCACGGGTCATACGTTCGCCGTCACTCATCTATAGATTTGAAGTAACATTTTAGTGTTATGCATATTTTTTTCATATTCTTATTGACAATCCCATCAAACCAGGAGAGAAATGTGTAGTTAAGTCACTCGGCAAAATTTCGATTGAATGCAATATATAACTTGACAAATAATTTTTTTTCACTTGATAAAACAGGCAGTTCTCTAAAAAAAAACAACGATTGCTTTCAGATCTCGACAGAGTTGTACAATCCAGGATTTTTATAAATTTCATGATCAATGTATGAGAAACAGTATGAATTACACATCAAAACTGAGTTCTGCTTCTGAATCTAGCAGAAAGTTGTGTACCTGATGCATTTTAAAGATTAACAAGAACAGTCCATGGAGGTATCGGAAAAGACAAACTAGAACAGTTACACAGTGAACATAGGAAAGAAAAAGAATGATGATTATGCAGGTCTCGTACTACTTTGCTTCTTCCACAGTATATAAAATATATGTTGCTTGGGTTAATTCTTACTGTGCCAAGCTTCCAATATCATCAGCCTTATGCATTCACTTTTCGTGGGCTTATTGCTAAAAGTCACATCAATATGTGACCCTGTCAATATAGGGTTGAGAAAACCGTATTAGAAGGTCAGGTACTTTGCAAAAATTTTAAAATAATATTAAATTAACTTTGTAAGCCTTAACAGTATCTGTTGTTTTTATTTATATATTTATTTATTTTTTAACCAAAAAATAGGTTAATTTTTCCTGTCGAATAATATATTTGAACTGCATAGTCAAAAGTTAAAAACAGTGAAATGCAAAATATTTATTAGTCGCTTCATTAACTCACATTAATATTACTTAAAATAAACAAGACTTAAAGAAAAAATTGAACATAAAAAGAAATTTAAAAAAGGGACTACTCCATCTCATTTTCTGATTCACTTTCTGAATCTGCTGGTTCTGAAATAGCGTGCCTCTACGACGGGAAGTGGATTGTATAGTATTTCCAAAATGAAATGGCCACTCTTGTGAAGAAGCTTAACAATACGGTAATGAGTTTATGGTAGTAATCTTAAGGGGGGGGGGTATGGTCAGAGCAGCACATTTTATACCCATTTTCAAGATTTTTTTTTAGAAAACTGTTAATAGTAACTTGATTGGGATAATACCTACAGTAAAGAACAACCTTTGAAGAGTATAAAAAAAAAAATTTATTGAAAAATATCGAAAATTAAGCTCGTGACATGAATTTGAAATTTTCGTTGAGGACAAAGAGTTGATTTGCGGTGAGACACATAACTAATGACTGGATCATCTAAAACAAAAAAACCAAAAATATTTCGTTAGTTTATGAGTTTCTTGAGGTAACGCTGTCGAGTTTTTTCAAATATCTAGATTATTAAATTTTTGGTATAAGTTTGAAGTCAAAAAAACGAAAAAAACGGAATTTTTTTTTTCGAAATTTCTGTTTTCAGTTGTAAAAAATTCCATAAAAAAAAAAAACGCAAGAAAAAAAAATATCTCGACAGCGTTACCTCAAGAAACTCATAAACTAACGAAATATTTTTGGTTTTTTTGTTTTAGATGATCCAGTCATTAGTTATGTGTCTCACCGCAAATCAACTCTTTGTCCTCAACGAAAATTTCAAATTCATGTCACGAGCTTAATTTTTGATATTTTTCAATAAAATTTTTTTTGGATACTCTTCAAAGGTTGTTCTTTACTGTAGGTATTATCCCAATCAAGTTACTATTAACAGTTTTCTAAAAAAAAATCTTGAAAATGGGTATAAAATGTGCTGCTCTGACCATACCCCCCCCTTAAGACTAGTTGCTGTAAAAAGAATATAAGAGGTATTAAGGGAATTTTAAATTTAAATAGAAAGATGTAACACTAGTTCAATTGAAGTTTCTTAAAAATCATTAAGGATATTTTCCAAATTTATAATCCTATTGTATCTAAATTGTAGGGGTTGTTATACTTCTTTGTTAGTTAATTTTCAACGTTCATAGCGTGCATACATTAACAACATGGCTCTTTGGCGACCATTTAATTTTGCAGTAATTCCTAATTTGTGTAGTGAAATTAGAGAATCTGTTCAAGGTGATTTGGAGTGTGAAATTGTGGACGTTGACGTGGAATGCGAAAATGTGGACGTGGCTACTATTTTAAGGCTACCGCCATATTATTGTGTTTTAAACCCTATAGAACTAATATGGAGCCAATTAAAAGGTAATATGCGCCGGAAAAATACAACACTGATAGAAAATGACACTATAATACAATTAATTAAAGACAGTAAAGTAACAAGTAACAAGAAAGTAACAAGTGCAATAAGTAGTTATTTGTGGAAAAAATGTGTAGAACATGTAAAGACAATTGAAACAATTTTTTTCATAAATTCACCAAATAAATCTTCAATAATTATTAATTTAAATGAGAGTGGTAGTGACACAATCTCTGATAGTGATATAAACAATGATAATAGTGATAATGATTAATATTTTAATAATTTTAAATTGCCATAAATTGACACGTCAAAAAAAGAATGATTTTTGTTAATTGCAAATTTGCAAATTTGCAAAATTGCAAATTTATTGCAAATTTAAAGTATTTAATATAGACTATAAAGACTTTAAAATAAATACGATTTTTAAACATGTCTATGTTTATAATTCAAATATAGCCAGTTCTACGCCTGATAAAAATGTGAAGGGATGTCATGTGAGTTCATGATGGGATGTCAGTTCATTCTAAATAGCATATAAGAAAACACGTTTATTTTAAATAATTATTACGGTCCTGGCAACTTTTATTAACAGAACCATAAACGCAGCAGGTATAGTGGTTATACTTACAGTCATTATTGGAATCAATAAGTGAGGGTGTCCATTTCATTTTGGAAATACTATACCAAATTTGCTTTTTTATTTTCAGGAGTAGGCAAGAGTCCTTTATATAAATTTGTTAATTCTGCAGGTATATTATTATTTAAAGATCTACCTGTTACATTTTTAAAGATCAAATTTTTTCCTATTTTTCCTGTTATACAAAATCGTAAAATTTGAACCCGAACACTTCGCAGTAAACCCACGTTATTTTTGGTGAATTTTGAAATTTTGTGCCAAAAATTTAAAGAAATCAAAAAATAGAAATATTTCATATGATGAACGACTTACATAATTGACATAAATTAATATTATACATTAAACATTTTTAATATTAATTATTCCTTATTCTATGATTTATAAAAAGTAACTAATTCTATAGTCTGTTCGATTTAAGTGGAACTAGATTTTAAATATAGTAACTTTTATGGATTGAATAAGGCTATTGACCATTTTATTTAGCAAAAGCCCACTTCAATCGATAAGAGGTTAGTTCGCGACTGCAAAATGAACTTAAAAAAATGAAAATTCCATTTAGTTTCGCTTAAACATTTGGAATAGACTATAGTTTTATTTTTACATGACAATACATTTTTGTGCCAGGAATGAACATGAATGATAGGACAGGCCGTGATCTTCATCATGATGATACCAGAGACCTTGATAATATTAAAAAGGAGCTGGACATTGAAACGGAAGTTACTGAAGAATATGAAGTGAAGACCGAAATATATCATACGGCTGAATGGAAGAATGGTCAGTTACGAACACATTTACAACTAATACACATTTAGTATTTTTATTCATATTTTGCTGTCACAGTTCAGTTTTTTTCAAGCAAAATTTAGCATTGTTTTATTAGAACATCTTAGTGAAATATTTGTTAGAGGCCTGCGAAATAATATGAAACCCCCAGTGCGCAAATAAAACTGCATTGTCAGTCGGGTTGACTTTTGGCCTTACACATATAAGTCCTCCATCGTGATCTGTTAATTGTCAGGCCATTCCATGTGTCCTGTATAGCAATACTTGTTAGATCATCGGTTAGCTTATCTTTCCATCTCTTGTGAGGTTTTCCCACTGGTGATTTCGCTTGTAAATATTACCAGGCGTAAAACATTAGTTTGTATTAGTGTTTAAAGAAATCTCACACTACGCATAACCATTTGAAACCCCCATTTTATGAAACAGACTAGGTTCCTCGGCTGCGCCTCGGCCTTTAAATTTAGTGCAGCCGAAAAAGATGTAGTTTTTGGCCATGGTACGCAAATAACTATTACAGTTGGCAATCTGTATAAATAAAATTGGAGGTTATATTTATTTTTATTTTATTTTTTCGTCCTCATGTTTTGTTTCTACAGGTTTCAGGGGATAATAAAATGATATCCATTTAAAATCAATTTTGTCTGTCTGTTCGAGATTCACGCAAAACGGTTCGATAATTTTCATGTAATTCGGTATGATGACAGAGTAAAATCAGGATTCAAACATACACTATAGGGCATCTCAAAAATTTCATTTTAAGGGGAAAATTTTCATTAAAACACATTAAATATCTTGCTTATTAGTAAATTAACAGCAAAAACGTATACACACAATTATTTAAAATAACAGGACATTTTGTTTGGTCCTTGCATTTTTTTCAATTGAATGAATATATGGGAAGTTGCGAGAAGACGTCAACTAATATATTAAAATATTTTAATTATTATTTACTTTATATGAAATTAGTCTAAGAGAAAAATTCATGGGCTTACTGCGAAAAGTGACTAAGTCCAAATTTTACAACTTTGGGATTTTTTGACCAAGTAAGTGCGAATTACAAATATATACGAAAGAGAACTTTAAAGTTTTAATAAGTAGACCTTTAAATAATAATATGCCTTCAGAAATAATAAATGTTTATAAAGGTAATTCTCCTATTTCTGAAAAGAAAACAGCAAGTTTGTTAGAGGTTATGTAAAACTGACGTGATACCTCCAGATTACCATGGATGGTACAACTCACTTTTCGTCGATAAACTGTAAAGGAACGTTATACCCGAACCAGCAATTTCAGAAGCAGAGCCGTAGTAACGCCATGGCATCGGAGCAAGTGCCTAGTGCGGGAGGTCTGAGGGGCGCCATCGTGTATTCCGCCATTATATATAGAAACAACTTCTCAAATGTATTCGTAACCTGTGGTGTAGTCTTAAAATCAGTAGAAGGTATACGGTTCATGTATTGTCACAATCAGAAGGTATTAATATTACAAACATTAACATGAAAAAAAAATGAAGAAAACGCTATTTTAGGTTACATCAATTTACAAGAGTCTGCTCTAAACATTTCCCAAGGGCGCTATTTTAAATACGACAGTTATCTTTTATGTTTTTACAAACGCCCACCAGATGGCAATATTGAAATATGTCATTACTAATTCGTAAAATTTAACATTTGTTATTGTGAAATCATTGGCAGCTAATAAATTGATCGAGTAGTTTGTTGACAGTGAGGCCTAACTCAACAACAATGCATAGATTCGCTTCGTTCAACTTTTGGTAATGAAGCACCATCAGAAAAGACTATTTACAATTGGTTTGCAGAATTTCTTCGTGGTCGTGCGTCCGTCAGTGATGAATGTCATGAAGGTCGACCAAAATCCGTTGTGATTCAAAAAAACATCGATGCTGTGCGCAATTTGATTGAAGAAGATCGGCATGTGACTTACCGTGAGACAGAGGCATCCTTTGGCATATCGCAGACTGCAATACATTCGATTTTGCATGAACATTTAGCTGTCAAAAAGATCTGTTCCCGATGGATTCCGCATAATTTGACCGAAGGTCAAAATAAGGACTGGTGTTAATTGGTGTACGGGAATGCTAAAAAAAATTCAACCTATGCACTGCATAAATAGTATACAACATCGTTACAGGTGACGAAACAATCCACTGTTTGGGTCTTCCAAGATAAACCGAAACCCACAAAATTTGTTCGTTAACGAAGCACTTCCAAGAAAATGATCGTTTATTTTTTCGGTTGTACTGGATATATTGCAATCATTCTTTTAAAGGATCGTAGAACAGTTAATGCTGAATGGTACACAACAATTTGTTTGCCAAAAGTCATCGACAAAATCAGGAAAAACAACCAAAAACGTCGCATCATTCTTCATCATGACTATGCACACAGCTCATCATACAATTCATTATTTGAAAGAGAAAAACTTTGAATTAATGTCTCATTGCCCGTATCCACCTGATTTTTCCCCAATGTCAAATAAATCTGTTCCCCAATGTCAAATAAAAAATGCGTGGATAGCGATTTTCATCACCTCAAGAAGCTGTTGAAGCCTTCGAAAACCATGTTTTTGAGATATCAATTTCAGAGTAGAAATGTTTCGAGAATTGGTTAGAACGCATGCAAAAGTGTATACATCTTAAAGGTGAATATTTTGAAAAACAATAAAACAGTTTGTTCTAAAAAAAATGTCTATTTTAGCTTTTGTAAAAATTTGAAAGGTAGCCCTCGTATTTGCCAGGGTCGCTATTTTAAGTATTTGCCAAGGGCGTCAAAACATTGCTACAACTTTGTTCAGAAAATGAGTCGGAGTAATTCCTTTTCAATTATTATTTATTTATTTATTATTTTGTTTTATGTTGACTTATTTCTTTCAGACTTGTTTATTTTAAGTAATGTTAAATGTGAGTTACTGAAGTAATTAATAAATATTTAGCATTGCACTACTGTTTTTAACTTTTGACCAAGTAGTTTAACATGTATTATTCGACAGCAAAAAGTAACCAAGTACTATTTTTTGGTTAAAAAAAAAAAAAATAGAAAAAAACAAACTTTTTATATTGGACTTGCTTTAACGACACTAACAAAGAGCACTGTTTAAGTCCTACAAAGTTATTTTGACATTATTTTATCATTTTTGGGCAGTACCTAAACTTGATAATGATTGAACTTAATTTTCTAAACTTTGTCAATATTTGACTTTTCGAAGTAAGCCCTCGATTTGTTTATAATGAAGGAACGATTCTTTTTTTGTTCAGTACAATATCTTACCCTCAATAACTGTAGTAATAAAGTGTTGACACTATTAACATAGTGTGGTCGTAGTGACCGTAGTGGTTATAACTTAAAATATCAAGCTACAACCGCTTTGAAAAATCATACTATTTATTGTCACTTCTAGGGCGACTTAAATGAAGTTTTTGCCAGAAAAGTAAAACATGAAAACTAAAATTATATACTTGAATTCATATTAAAATTGTATACTTCTTTAATTTTTTATACTTTAATTCAAAGGAAAATTTAAGTTGTTATGTGTGTCAGTTAGGAACTATTTGAATAGTCATGGTGACCGCACTACGGTAATTAAAGGTTAATATGATTTGGGGGGATTTTGGAAGCGTTACCTATTAATTTAAAATATCCCACTTATTATTTACTAAACAGAAAGCATGTACCATATATAATAAAAATTGGTTAAAATAAATTAACAAACCTTTTCTGTTTAATACATTTTTATCAGTATTAGGGAGGTGTATAGTCGATTACCTATACTCGCTTTGGTCCCGAATGAATTCTGGAAATCTCTACCGGGTTTATATTTGTCTATGATATGTTGACATGTTTATTACAGGTATTATAAAAGGAGTTACGGACGCATATCATGATAACACCAACATCGAGAAGATTTATATCAAGTCTGAACCTATGGACACTAGTGAATGTGAAGAAGATGAACTGAAGGATGAAGGTGTTACAAACACTGGTTAGTAGAGCTAGTTGTTTTCATACTTTTGTTGTTAGTTAATGTTTATTGTTAGTCAAAAACAAGGTCTTTTTTGGACCAGCATAGTTAGAAAAAAGTATCCAATAGACATTTGTGGTTACTCACCAGTCAAGATGAGATTAAATCCATAAATGAGAAGAAATGGTGCTGAATCGGGTACACGGTAAATAATAGTAATAATAATAAGTAAGGGGTGCACAGGATGTCACCCTTATTAAGCAGGCCCTTCGCAGCAAGTATTAGGCGGATATGGAGATCTTGTCTGATCTCTACCACGTGGCTCAAAAGGTGGCTGAAGTTTGCGATTAGTGGACGCTTATCAAGCCCTGACAAACTCCATAATAAATAATAAATTTATTTAACGACTAAAGAGCCAAAAAAACATATTTACAAAAAAAAATATATATATATATATATATGTCTGTGAAATATATAGCGGAAACAGAAAACAGAACATACAGTTAACAAATAACAAAAAATTACAAATATAACAAACGTGATTTGAGTTTGTAGTAATATTATAAATATGGGCACAACTCGCAAGAGTTGTACTGCCAATGCGTAAGAAAATTCTTATCGCCATCTAAACAGCACTGCACAAGCTCGATGCACGTCGCCCAAAGTCTTTTCCGCAAACTATGAACATATTTCCTTAGTAGAGCCATACATGAATTTACAACTTTCGTCGCAAACACATCACTCGTGCTACAATACTTTTTCAGACCAAAGATTACTCGAAATGCATTGTTGTAGCAAATAACAATTAAGAAAACTAAATGATAACATTACAAAGGCTAAACATTGTTTTCCGTATACAACATTAAAAGGCGAAAGGATAAAAGGAAGACCTAGGGACTCGTGGAACAAAACAACATAGAACTCTCACGAAATGATATAAAAACTGTCGTAAAAACTAAAACGGAATGAACGAAAGTAATAAAAATGTTGTGTGAAAAGTATAATGTAATTTTTTTTTTTAAGACTTGTGGAAATTTTCATGAACTTTATGGACAATGTAAGAAGAAAAATCAGCTCTGGCCACCACAGGACCGACCGCCATCACAAAGTACTTGTTTAATTTATGCTGCTTTATCAAAAAATGTCTCAAATAAAGGTTATCAGCTATTGATTTTATAGCAACTTTTGTTAAATAAATTTTTTCGAAATATTTCTCGGTTGTGAAATATTCGCAAAAATCTTAAAACCGACACGAGTAAACTCCCACTTCTAGTTAACCGATTTTTAGCAAAAGTTGATCAACTCGTGCCATTGCTGTCAAAAGCTTATATATGATGTTTCATAAAAATCATTTTAGCCGAATTTGCTCTGCTTTATCAAAAAATGTCTCAAATAAAAGTTGTTAGCTATTGATTTTATAGCAACTTTTGTTAAATAAATTTTTTCGAAATATTTCTCGGTTGTGAAATATTCGCAAAAATCTTAAAACCGACACGAGTAAACTCCCACTTCTAGTTAACCGATTTTTAGCAAAAGTTGATCAACTCGTGCCATTGCTGTCAAAAGCTTATATATGATGTTTCATAAAAATCATTTTAGCCGAATTTGCTCTGCTTTATCAAAAAATGTATCAAATAAAAGTTGTTAGCTATTGATTTTATAGCAACTTTTGTTAAATAAATTTTTTCGAAATATTTCTCGGTTGTGAAATATTCGCAAAAATCTTAAAACCGACACAAGTAAACTCTCATTTCTAGCTAACCGATTTTTAGCAAAAGTTGATCAACTCGTGCCATTGATGTCAAAAGCTTAAATATGAAGTTTCATAAAAATTATTTTAGCCGAATTTGCTCTGCTTTATCAAAAAATGTCTCAAATAAAAGTTGTTAGCTATTGATTTTATAGCAACTTTTGTTAAATAAATTTTTTCGAAATATTTCTCGGTTGTGAAATATTCGCAAAAATCTTAAAACCGACACGAGTAAACTCCCATTTCTAGTTAACCGATTTTTAGCAAAAGTTGATCAACTCGTGCCATTGATGTCAAAAGCTTAAATATGATGTTTCATAAAAATCATTTTAGCCGAATTTGCTCTGCTTTATCAAAAAATGTCTCAAATAAAAGTTGTTAGCTATTGATTTTATAGCAACTTTTGTTAAATAAATTTTTTCGAAATATTTCTCGGTTGTGAAATATTCGCAAAAATCTTAAAACCGACACGAGTAAACTCTCATTTCTAGCTAACCGATTTTTAGCAAAAGTTGATCAACTCGTGCCATTGATGTCAAAAGCTTAAATATGAAGTTTCATTAAAATTATTTTAGCCGAATTTGCTCTGCACGTGTACACGGACCGACAGACAGACATACAGACAGACCGACAGACATCTTGCTAAAAATAGTTAAATGTAGGGACCTCAATTCGTGAAGATCCATCAAAACCTCCCTTATATACATATGTTGGCGGTCGGTAAAACTGTAAGATAAAGAAAATAAAAACAGAATTATTAGTGCAGTGTAGTGCAAAATGTACAGTGCCATTGATGTCAAAAGCTTAAATATGATGTTTCATAAAAATCATTTTAGCCGAATTTGCTCTGCTTTATCAAAAAATGTCTCAAATAAAAGTTGTTAGCTATTGATTTTATAGCAACTTTTGTTAAATAATTTTTTTCGAAATATTTCTCGGTTGTGAAATATTCGCAAAAATCTTAAAACCGACACGAGTAAACTCTCATTTCTAGCTAACCGATTTTTAGCAAAAGTTATGGTCACAATACCTCCCTTATATACATATGTTGGCGGTCGGTAAAACTGTAAGATAAAGAAAATAAAAACAGAATTATTAGTGCAGTGTAGTGCAAAATGTACAGACTTGGCGACCTTAAACACCCAAAAACAATTCCGCAGAATCGCCCTAAAGTACCCTTTGCTCCAACAGTAGTCAAAAGACTGATGATGATATGTTTCTTACAGGTATTAGAGTAGGAGTTACAGACGATGCACATCATGATAACACCAACATAGAGAAGATTTATATTAAGTCAGAACTTGTGGACACCAATGAATGTGAAGGAGATGAACTGAAGAATGCAGCTGTCGCAAACACTGGTCAGTAGAGCTAGTTATTATCATACATTTGTTATCAATTAATATTTAGTGTTAGCCCAAAACAAGGCCTTGTTTTGAACTAGCATGGTCAGAAAAAAAAAAAAATCCAATATATATTTGTGGTTACTCACCAATCAAGATGAGATGGCGAAATAAGTGAAATCTTCTGAGCTGATAAAGGACTATTTTCTCCATTTTATGACATTGAAGTGTTTATTGCAGGAACTAGAGGTGGGGCTACAGGGGACATGTATCGTTGTTACACCAAATCAAATATAATCATTACAGATGAGATTAAGATCAAGTGTGAACCTGGAGACACCATTAAATGTGAAAAAAATGAACTAGAGATTGTAGCTGTCGCAAACACGGGTCTGTAGAGCTAATTTTATTAATGAATCTGTATAATATACTCTGTTATGTATATTCGAGGGGTGTTTGATAAGTCAGTGACTTCAAAATGATTTTTTTTACCAAAATTACTTATTTTTCAGTCTTCTTTTAGCTCGGTACATTTTGCCCAACGATATTTCAACTTCTTTAAGCCTTCCAAAAAGTACAATATCTCTAAATCTGCAAAATAGGCGTGTGTTTCAGCGACGAGCTTTATAGTATTTTGGACACATACATTAATTATTAAAATCGAAAGGTTTTAAACTTAAAACAGTAATGGCTAATGTGATTTATTTTAATAAAATTGAAGAATATCGATAAATTAAATAATTAAATTACGCGACCATAACACCACAGAAGGGACCTATATTTCTTCTCGTTTGATATAAAAAATTACACGCTTTTGATTTATACCATAATTATTTTTTTCCGTAAATACAACGAACAGTCGGCAAAAAACTGATTTATCGTACTAATCTCATATGTTCACCATTTAGGCAGACTCAAAATAGAACTAATTGTTGTTTCAAAACTGCACTAATTAAAAATTAGTCCAATTTGCTCTTCTCATGACATCTTCTAGATATAATCCAGGTCTCTTTATGTATGTTCTTACGTGGAAAACAGGGAGGAAAATATAACGGCACGACAAAATATGTACATCAAACGAAATTATAGCGACTCTCCACAATTTAGGATCTTAGCACGATAAATTATGGCAATTGAATTACAAATATTGTACTCATTAATGCATATGCCATTAGTTTCAGCAGAACATGCTGATCAAATGTTCTGGTACATAGTTTAAAGATCAATATAAAATATTTCTACTTCTGCATCTTGTCCAGCTTCCGATGGTTGGTTTATAAAATTTAACTTTTATATGAATATTGCAAAGGCAATCAATTATATAAATTAAACTCAACGAGCGTCTGTCATATTTTTTCCTATAAAGAACCCAACTCCTTGATTTGTTGGTGACCATTTTATACAATGGAATTCTTAGGCTTATCTATCCCTCTGAGTCCTTCCGTCTAATCTCTTTTTCTAGTACCATATCCGTAGTCTTTATTATTTGCGATTGCCGTCCGTGGTTAATCCGTCCGGTCCAAGGCTGTTGTTAAGCTTTCATTATTGTTAGCTTTTTTCCTAGGTGACGTAGCAGACCTCACGGTCATCCTAATGCCACAGACCATTTCTCCCTCCCTTGTTGGGTATGTCCTTACTTTCTACCGGGATTTTGACCTAGTCGCCCTTTAGGTTACCGGGACTCAGCAGCTTGGGGATTGAAAAGGCTAGGCGGCGCAAACTGTTTGCAACTCCATATATTCCGTATGCACTATCGCATTTAAGCAATCTTCCTATCTTTTCGAGAACAAAACGGTAGGTTTATACATCTCCCCCATTCATTTGTGTTAGTTATAAACTTCTAGTTATTGGTTAACACGTTGCTAGTTGCAGTAATCAATAATTATAATTTAGCCCAACCACGATTTTATTTACATCGATTTGTCAAACTCTAGATAGGCTGGAGACTACAGGTAGACAGAGTTACAATTTTAATTGAATTAAGCGATCGCGTGGTTATGTGGTCATGTTGCTCACTGATGGAGCTGGTTCTATTTCAATATCTGTATATTTAGCCGATGGAGTGGCCACACTAATATTATCTAAAATCCTTATTTTTTGTTACCGAATAACGCATATTTATAGCTTTGAAACTCGTGATTAAATTACTATCCAGATTATTGAGAATCAGATTCTGTTCCTTCTCGGTTCATGAATCCTCTAAAATGACACATACATATATGTAGGCTTTTAGGGCCTCTAAGTATAAAAAAAAGTACCCTCATAAGTGGTTGTGGGTTAGAGTGAAATTCGCAATTATTCTATAAGTTAATTTATTGAAAATTATATAAATGATTTAACGTAACACTAAGAACAATAATTTAGCTATTCAGTTATGCTATTTAGTTATGGCTACTCCACGCGTCCACTTTCTTCCACTGTTCAATGTGTACTTCCTCATCTGTAGGTGAGGGTGTTGGGCGCGGTGCGGGGACATTTGTTTTGCTGTCCAGGGGCGGCGTAAATCCTAAACTCGAACCTATCCTTTCCTTTAACAAAAATAACTTTATAGGGACCAAGGAATTTAGGTCCTTATAGGTTCTAGCGGTTTTTCTCTTTTTGTTGTAAGTCTTTCTATTCTCCTCCTGAATCCGGCTTATTTGTTGTTTCGCTTTTTGCCTAGTGTTGTCTCTCTTCTCATCGAATAAAGTAGCGGCTTCAATACTGATTAATTCGTGTAGTTCTTCTTGGACTTGGTCACGCATTCTTGTTCCAAACATTAATTTTAACGGTGTGGTAGCTATGCTCCGTTGGTAAGTACTATTCAATGCTTTTTGAAGTTTCACTGTGTGTTTAAACCATTCTCCTGGATTTTTGCGGAAAACTTCGTGAGTACTGGAATAATTGTTCTATTAATGCGTTCTATTTGACCGTTTCCTCTTGGCACTCTTGTTGTGATGGTTGCGTGTGCAATTCGTTTATCATTGCAATCATTTTCAAAAAGGGTTGAAGTAAATGCTGTCCCTTTGTCGGAAATAATTCTTTGTGGATTGCCGAATATAGCTGCCTGTGCCTCCAACTTATCTATCACCTCTTGTGTCGTTGTGCCTTTGACAGGATAAATCCAAACGAATTTAGAGAATGCGTCGACGACAGCTAAAATATAGTTGTACGACTTCATCGTTGACGGTAGTGGTCCTAAATGGTCGATGTGGTATGTTTCCAAACGAAGTCTATCGTGTTAAGCAAACCTTCTTGTTTTCATTTCTTATTTTCGGCTATTATGCATGGTATGCAATATAAACTTTTCTATCTTCTTCTGAATATCTGGTATCCAATAATCTCGTTCTATCAATTCTCTCACTTTCTTGGTTCCAAAATATCCATTCTCTTCGTGTGCTTTTCTAATCATTTCCAATTGCATTATCTTTGGTAACACTATTACTTTTCTGCCTTGTTCCTCTTTGTAAAGGATTTCATTTTCTACTGAGTAATTCTTATAGTCGCTTTCATTCAATAATTTGAAAATAGGTTCCAAATTCGGGTAATTTTTTTGTGCTGCTGATATTTTGCCGATAATGCCTCTTGTTATAGTCAAAGAAACAGGGTTCCTGCTCAGCGCATCAACGTGTTTCATTCTTACACCTGGTCTGTGTTCGATTGTATAATTGTAATCTTTTAAGTACAATGCCCACCTTGCAATTCTCGTAGTCAACTCTTTTTTGTTCATGGTCATCTTGAAAGCGTTGCAGTCGGTAATTATTATAAATGTGATACCTAACAGGTATACTCTAAATTTTTGGAGTGCGAGAATGATGGCTAACACTTCCAATTCGTAACCTGTGTAATTTTGTTCAGCTCTATTTGTCTTCTTATTACAATAGTATATTGGGTGCATTTTCCCGTCATTTTCATTCTGCTGCATGAGGATTGCTCCTATACCATATTTGCAGGTGCCTTATCTCTTAGCCACGCCGGTCGGGTATTCACAGTAACTTCTGCGGTACTCAAACTGTGAGATTGCACAACTCAATAATTTCACTTTACACTTCAATCTGTCCTTTTGTTTATATCCTTTTAGTACTTTTACTCTACTTTTTAGTACTTACTGTTTACAAATGCTCTTAGGTCCATACTTCATTAAATTTGCACAAAACAAAAATACAGTTTCACTTTTATTTCTTATATCTTTCACTTTATTCTTATATCTCCCACTTTATTCTTATATCGTCCACTTTATTCTTTGTATCTTACAGTTTACTGTTTCACAGTCTCCACTTAGTTTGTTTATCTCCACTTTTCAATGTTCTTTGTCCATCAGTTTTTCAACTTTAGTCTATTACTTGGTATAATACTTGGTAATTTAGCTATTCAGTTAAGGTATTCAGTTATACTACTTAGTTATGGCTACTCCACGCGTTCACTCTCTTCCACTGTTCAATGTGTACTGTGTACTGTTCAATCTGCAGGTGAGGGTGTTGGGCGCGGTACGGGGACATTTGTTTTGCTGTCCAGGGGCGGCGTAAATCCTACATATATAGCCACCTGCAGGAAAATTTTATATTAGAAAACACTTTATTTCAGCAACTGAATTTTTATTTCGTTAATCAACACAAGTTTGTTTGCAGCTAGTGGGGCGTCTTCAAATAAACCAGATAATTGTGAGTCCTTGGCTACTGACAAGTGTAAACAACTGACAACAACAACGTCATCACTTCTCGATATAAAAATTAGACACAAAAAAATACATTCTGTAGCGAAACCATTCAAATGTGATCAGTGTGATAAAACATTTTCAGTATCATCAAATCTCATTACTCACAAACGAATGCATTCTGGAGAAAAACCATTTAAATGTTATCAGTGTGGTAAAGCATTTTCAACATCATCTCATCTCACTAGACACAAAATAATACATTCTGGACTGAAACCATTCAAATGTGATCAGTGTGATAAAGCATTTTCAACGTCGTCCCATCTCACTAGACACAAAATAATACATTCTGAAGGTAAACTATTCAAATGTGAGCAGTGTGATAAAGCCTTTTCAGTGTCTTCACATCTCATTGTTCATGAACGAATACATTCAGGAGAGAAACCATTCAAATGTGATCAGTGTGATAAAGCATTTTCACAGTTATCAACTATCATTAGTCATAAACGAATACATTTTGGCGAGAAACCTTTCAGTTGTGATCAATGTGATAAAGCATTTTCTCAGTCATTTGCCCTTCACAGACACAAACGAATACATTCTGGAGAGAAGCCCTTCAAATGTGATCAGTGTAATAAAAGATTTTCAGTGTCATCAAGTGTCATTACTCATAAGCGAGTACATTCTGGAGAGAAACCCTTTAAATGTGATCAGTGTAATAAAGCATTTAGACAATCAACACATCTGATAAGTCACAAACGAGCACATTCTGGGGAGAAACCATTCAAATGTGATCAGTGTAATAAGGCATTTAAGCAATCAGCAAGTCTTATTAGTCACCAACGAACACATTCTGGGGAGAAACCATTCAAATGTGATCAGTGTGACAAAGCATTTTCAGAGTCATCAAATCTCATTAAACACAAACGAAGGCATTCTGGTGAGAAACCATTCTAATGTGATGTACGTATGTGGCAAGACATTTTTATACTTATCAAATCTTCATAGATACAAATGATTACATTCTAGAAAAAGGACATTGAAATGTGAAGAATTTGATGAATGGTATTCATGGTCCGAATATATTAGTATTTCGTAGGTACGATAAAAAAGCCCTTATACCCTAACTTCTGTTTGTCCGTCTGTGTGTCTGTATGTTTGATAGAAATTGTGGCCAAACAGTACTTTGACCCACACTTATACAGTTCTTTAACCTACATATAGGAATAATATTGATATTTCAAAAGTTAGAAGTATATCATCCGAAAAATATAAACAAATAGGTATTCAACGATTTTTTTTTAATTTGTTGTTTTCTATCAAATGAAAACCCTTAATACGTATTTTGAAGATCAAGCAACAACAAAAATAAAAACAGATTATTACTGTCATTTTTGTTTATTTAAATGTTTGTGTTTGTTTTTTACTTGTTATTTAATAAAAAAAAAGATAAATAAATAAACAAGATTTATTTTTAAGAAAACATTCAAAGCCTTCAAAGCCATTTTTAAATTATTTACTTCTGTTATGTTGTATGAAAACATCAGCAATTAGTGTTATGTGCTTGATTTGTGAAAAAGTATTCACTTGTCAGTCTAGTCTAAACAGAAACAAAGTACAGTTATTTTACAATTTTAACCTACCTATACTCAATATTTGTTCAAAATATCCTTATGATATTCCTTTGTGATATCTTTTATGATTTCTCTGTATTTTGGATTAAATAAAATACCACGATACCAGCATGTAGGGAAAAATAAAATTATTAAAAAAAAAAAAAAAAAAAAAAACAATAAATAGAGCCTTAATTACTATAAAACATATTTTTGCAAGGAGACAGGGGGTGTGGGCGGTAGCCGGTAAACCAGAACATGGACTGCGGGTGGTGACAAGGGTACGGGCGATAAAACAACGTCAAACCACATCAGGGGTACGTTTAGATTTAGAAGATTTAACGCTCTGGGCGCATCAGGGCCTTTAGTTTTCGTTCGTTAATTAAGGATGTTCTTCCTAAAAAGTATATTCAAACGTCAGGGTAAAATATTCTTACCCATCGCGGAGAGTAGAGTAAAATTTACCTGACACGAATTCGCGGTAAAATCGAAATATTTGAGGTTAAGACTCTTAAGACTGTTGACAAGTAGAATCAACTGGTATTCTGCGAGTACAATTTTCAGAGTGTTCTCACTTATAGAAACAAATTCTCGGCGGTTCATTTTTAAGAGGGAAAAGACGAACATCCCTATAGGTTTGACCGGTCGTTCACCCAAAATACACTCTTTATTCTGAACGTACCCCAGCAGTGGGAAGACACGTGTTAGTGAAGCACTGCAAATAAGTGAACGCACAGTGCAACGAATTGTAAATGCAGAATTATCAACCGTTCCACCGACGCCAGTGAGAAGAATAAGGAAAAAACAAAAAACTGAAGATATGGAAGAAAATAAAAAATGTGCTATTAGGAACTGTGTGTACGATATGTACAAAAATAAAGAGCACATCACATTAAGTACTCTTTTAACTTATATAAAACAAAAAAACATTACGACCATTGGTCGCAGTAGGTTAGCAAAACTTCTGGAGTGCATTGGATTTAAATTTGTAAAAGATAACAACAGACGTGCATTATGCGAAAAACAAAGCATAAAACTCAAAAGAATTCAGTTTTTAAGAACTTATCTGGATAATTTAAACTTACCTCCGCAAGAAAAATATAAATTCGTTTTCCTGGATGAAACATGGGTTTTCTCTAAAGGAGCGATTAGAAGCTCTTGGCAAGACGATTCAGTTGCCAGTGTTAAAAAAACAAAATCGGCATTAGAGGGAAAAAGATACATTGTTGTACATGCCGGTACCGAAGATGGTTTTATAAACGAAGGCAGCCTAATTTTTTCCACTAAAAATAAATCCGCCGATTACCATGATAGCATGAATGCGGAAAATTTTGAAAAGTGGCTAAAAAATAAGATTTTGCCAAACTTAAGAGAACGCTGCATAATCGTTATGGATAATGCGTCGTACCATAGCAGAATATTAGAACCACAACCTATGTCGGCGTGGACGAAAACTAAATTAAAAGAATGGTTGAATAAAGAAAATATATATTTTCCGGAAAGTGCTTTAAGAAGCGAATTGTTTCATGTGGCGAGTATAAATAAAAAAGAAAATATATATGCAGTTGACACTATCCTCAAAAAATATGGCCATAGAGTTTTACGGTTACCCCCGTATCATTGCCAGTTCAATCCAATTGAAATGATTTGGGTTATTTGTAAGCGAGAGTATGATAAAATTGTGCATACCACTGATAATTCAGAAAAAGAAGTTCTGCGTTCATGCGATTTTAAAAAAGTTCCCTTAAAAAAGCGTCGCCTGAGGTGTGGAAAAAAACTGTTGTACACACTGAAAAACTTATTCAGGATTGGTGGAATAGAGAAATATCGTTAGACGAAATTATCCCAATGGTTATTTCTCTTCAAGATTCGGATACAAGTGATTCAGAATATGAAGATAGTGATGAAGATGTATAATTATATTTTGTTAATCATTTTCTTATTAATAATGTAATACAATCACGTTAATTAGTTCGATAAATATGGAAATAATATTTGTTACATAATATGTTAGCATTAATATATTGTTAGTGAATATTAATAAAAAACATTTTGTATTACCATAACTGATAAAAAATAATTATTATTAGCATATAATTGTCACAATACAAGTCTTCGACTTAGGGTTACTAATCAACTAATAATTACTGAATATCATATTTAATTTGCAAATATACTCAAATACCAAAATTTGTGCATTGAAACTTGTTTAGAACTGCACTTCAAATTTAAACCAAGGCATAGATCTCAGACAAACTTTATATAAGTGTACATTGTCTATTTTATTATATTAAGGGTTTAAATATTAAGCCCGTACTGTGCAGGGTTGTTCGAGCTCAGCAGGTGCCCAACTGATGGTAAGTCTAATATATTTCATTTGCATTTTACGTGTATACAACAAGGATAGCGGCATTACCAGAATGTGTCTCTTGAATCTTCATTGAACTTTGCACCCGACATAACTCAGTGGATAGACTATAGTAGCAACTGCAGTATTACGCAACTTTAACGTTACAAGAGTTAATATGAAGAACGACCCACATAAGATCAGTACTGTGTCGGTGACGTACCTGAAAAAACTGATTACTCAGAAGAAATGAAAATGAAAGAATACTCCATGATTTAATTTTCAAATTTATTATAACTTATTTTGTATTTACATCAATCATAATAAAATTAAATAAACGTAAAACAATTATTATTAATATCTACTATCTATTTTTCATTCCTCCATTTTTATTACATGCTTACGACATTAATAATTGCTAAAATCTTGTATAACGCATACATAAATTTAATATTGTTAATGACAATAACCAAAAAAACGGCTCGACAGCTGTCAGTTTACCAATTTATTTATTTATTTCCATAGAAACAAAAAAAAAAAAAATTCTTTCTTAACGCCTATTTCAGTTACACATTCAGTGTTACCAATCTGAGGATTCAATATGTCAGTCTCATTATCCGTCAGATAACTATCTGATAGATAAATTTCAATTGAAAGACGGGATGACATTTATCCAACAGATAATGTATCAGATAACTTTATCTATCAGATAGTTACCCAGAAGTTTATCAGAAGGTGGAAAGACCGGCCCTTACTGGTAAGTTGTCTCTATTTCTATGTTTTGGATATTCACTGGTTTATATACCAATTTTCAGTGTTAAAATTAGAAAACACCACTTAAATACAAATGTTTTATAAATCATGTTTTCATTTAATTCAATTCAATTTCATGCATTTTAATTTTAGACTGTAAACTATAACTTAAAGATGTGTAAACTACCCATGCACGAAACGTTTCAAATTTTATAAATTGACAATGAACAAATTTTAATAAACTGACGAATAAAAAAGAACCTGCATTTTATTTCATATAATCCTCGTCAAGAACTTAATATCAAATATACATGTATATATACCGCCTTGGACAAATGTATGGAGCACACTACGTTTTATTGAATTTTAGGATTATTACAGAAAAAAATGGTAAATAAAATAATACATACAGCTTTTAATGACAACTTTAATTAAAATGTGGTACCTCTTCGTGCTTTAATTACCACACATTCCCTTTTAGGCATACTTTGTACAAGTTTTTTTACGTACATCGGATTGTAAATTGAACCAGTCGTCCACAATAATTTTCTTCAATTCTTCTTTCAATTTGCGATAAATTTGGTGACTGGGGGACCATGCAAAAAGTGGCATATTGTTTTTGGAAAACCATTCATTTGTTGCTTTGGCTTTGTGGCAGGGGGCATTATTTTGTTGAAAACATATTCTGGATTACCTTCATCAAATAATTTTAATATTGATGACTCCAAAACTGCATTAAGCATGGTAATATAACGAGCAGAATAATGCGTCCTTCGCACAAAATGATTTCGCCTAAGCCACTAGCGGACATGCAACCCCAGATCATGATGCTAGCACTACCAAATTTGACAGTAGGGATGATGCTGTTAAGATGAAAAGCTTTACTCGACCTACGTCTTACAAAGATAACTCCAGGTTGTCCAAAAAGCTGATCCACAAAAGAAAAAACAAATCTTAATTTCATAAATTGTAAGTAAATTAAATTTTATATTGTTAGTGCAATAATTGATTAGAAATTTATTTTTCTTTCTGTTAAATTCGTAAGTACATTAAACCATTACAAAGCTTACTTATATATTGGACTCATCAGATCAAATGATTTTCGCTCATTCATCAGGTGTCCAATTTAAATGTCTTTTGTTTTTCGCCTTGAGTGTGGGCTACTCAGAAGTTTTTTGTGTCGCTCGGTCAACAGTTGTTTTCGGCGAACTCTTCTTCCCTGCAAATTAGATTCCACTGGACGCCCCCTAATCGTTCTGGAAGAAACTTTAACTTCCCTATGCTCCCACAGTTCACCAGCCTGCTCTTTTGACAATATTGAGCGTTTACAACGTTGAGTCTGTTTTCGTAAGTATCAGTCTCTTGGAACCTTTTGATGGTAATTTTCACGGCTTTTCTTGAACATTCAATTTTTTTGAAATTTTCACCTACGACTGTCCTTCTGAATAGAGCAATACAATTTGCCTCCTTTCTGCCACACTGAGTTCACGTTTTTTAGCCATACTATGATTAAAAATATTCACTTGAACTCAATAAAACATGAAAAAGACAGTGTTCACTTCAAACGCATGTGTAATAACGATCCAAGCCCTAGTTGTTTATTTTTATGTAAACAAAACGTAACAGATCGGACCCTATATTTATTTGTATTTAAAAATTTATCATAACTCCGTTTACATTTTCAGTTATCTGAATAGACGTACGTCTTTTAGAATGTGTCAATGATATTATAAAAACATTTTGTCAAATATATATAAGTTACAATGAACATAAATTTAGATGTTATATTATAACTGGATGGGTGCTCCATACATTTGTCCAAGGCTTTATATATGTATATATATATATATATATATATATATATTACTAAATATATTTGTAATAATTAAATAAATATATTTATGTAATATACAAAAATACATGGGAAACCAGAATAAGAAATGAAGTATTTAGAGAAAAACTAGGCACAAAACCAGTAGAGACTATAATATAAGAAGGACAGCTAAGATGGCTGGGACATATGCCGGGTTTACATTGGTAGAGTAACAGAGCTAGTAACTAGCGCAAGTAACTAGCAACTAGTCACTATCCCTGTGTAAACAGTTGACATTGTGGCTAGTAAAGTACTAGCTGCCAGTAGTTGGGCTAGGATAGCAGCTAGCTCGTCGACGTATTTACTAGCTACTATCTTTTCCACTAGTACACCAAATTGATACATATGAAATTGGCGCCAAGTGGTAACCTGTCATAATAAATAGAAAACAACCCATATCAGGTAAGTTATTATTTGTTTACATAAATTTTGTAACATTGATGTATTATTTGATGATTTCTTTTCAATTTAACAATACCATGTGATATATGGTATTTCAACCTTTTCAAACTCTTTTAAAAATATTTATTTTTATTAAAAAAAAATATTTAATATACATTTTCTTAAAAGGGTTTTTCGGTGGTCATACTTACAAAACCCTAAAAAACCTTAATAATTGAAAACCTAAAATGTGTGTAAATTCATTCTTCACATTTGTTAATAATTTTATGCAAAACACAATATAGACAGGAAATTTGTTCTAAAATTTTATGGTCATATTCAAAAGGGATTAAACCATAAATAGGTCTAATGCTTTAATCTTTGCCGAAAATACATTTTAAACTTGTTTTAATTTTGGAACAAGGGCTCGGAGGTGGGGTTAACCAAAATTCTTAGAACACATGGAAATATGGGACATTTTACGAATTGTGTAATTATTCAGTCATTGCAAATATTTCTTTTGAAGTGTTCGCATTTCCAATCCAACATTTTTGGTGTGCCAAAGTTTTCACTTATTTTTTTCACAATTTTTTATTTTTGGATTGTGCTATTGCTGTAACACCGTCTATAAGAATTTTGTAAACGTAAGTAATATTTATATTTGACACTTACATAATTGTTATCAATCTATTCATAATATTATAGCCGTAGCTTAGCTAAAGACGTTATAACTAGTTTTACATAATTTTTAGAGTAATATAATTTAAAATGATGTAATACAAAATACCATTTTTTTATTGGCATCAAGTCGGCGACGATGTATATTCATATTCATAACTATTTTTTACAAAAAGATAATCAACAAAAACACAGTGAAGATGTCAAATGTGTTTTGACACTTACTATCCAGAAAATAAGATATGTATGTCAATTGTGTATGAACACCTACTATCCTGAAAATAAGATAGTAGAGTAAAGCGCCTAGTACTTGCGCTAGTTACTAGCTCTGTTACTCTACCAATGTAAACCCGACAATATACACAGAATGAGTGAAGACAAAAGAAGCTGCAACGAAGAGAGGCGTAAAGTGGGAGGAGATAAGAAAATATACAAAGGACAGAACACGATGGAAAGAAGTATGGAGAACAACACCAGAAAATAAGTAACTCGACTATAGCCTTACACCGCAAGGTAAAAAGGCTTCAGGATTAAGTAAGTAAAAGTACATAAATACAACAGTCAAGCTGTGTAAGCGAAACAAAGGGAGACAGAATTAATAAAAATAATTTATTTAATTCACTTGATCATTATAATAATATATGAGAAGTCAGTGTCTTAAAATATAGGTCTAAAATACTTTTAAAAAATATTAATACAGTGATAAACTAATTTAAATAACACAGTAATTCATGGATTGAAATATATTCTTGACTTCAATGTCACTGGCAAGTAAATTTTTGCGTACTATAATATTATAGCTTATAAGTATAAACTTTAGATTAAGTGTGAAATATTAATGTTAATTGTTTAGATTTACTTTTAAATATATTATATGAAATTGTATTTACCTAGAATTAATATTTGCTATGTAGGAAAATAATGCTAAATAAAGTCTAATCTAATCTAAAACTATAAATGATATTGTACAAGGCTGAAATTTGTATCAAATTTAAGCAAAGTTAAGCAACAATCACACAGAGCAGCTTTTGCAGCGCCGAACAATAAAAAACTACACGACTCCCGTACTTAATTGTATGAACTCCAGTGCAACTCGAGAAGAAGTGACTTGCAGCGCCGGTTGTAAAAACGTACGTGTCTGAAAAGGCAAATATCAAAGTAGCGACTGCAAATAAAATATTAGTCTGAGTGAAATATTTTTGCAGCGGTTTGTCCGCAGAATTTGACATAGTTATCACGACTTCTTTGAAAATTAATTGGGGTCCCGAACTAATAATTAAATTAATTGAATTAGTGGAAAATATGGAATGTTTGTAATTTTTTCGAAAACAGTTTTAGATATTTTGAAATAGTAACCTGTGTACTTATCACAAAAAAAAAAAAAAATAATAATAATATATAATATAAATTATCCAGTTATAATATCGGAGCAACATGGCTTCAGAAAAGGACGTTCAACGACTACGACACTTGTAAAGATACTAAATTTTATATATGAAAAATTGGACAAAAACCGGCACACACTTGCAGTATTTTTGGATCTTTCAAAAGCATTTGATCGTGTTGATCAGAAAATACTGTTAGGAAAACTTGAAAATCTAGGAATAAGAGGAAAAGCTTTGGATTGGCTTACATCATACTTCGAAAACAGGGCAAAATATGTTCAAATTGGTGAGTCAAAATCAAATCATTTATCTGTAATCCAAAGGGTCCCACAAGGTAGTGTACTGGGGCCTCTCTTATATATATTATATGTAAATGACATTGTAGAGGGTGCTCTGAGTTCAGAACTTGTTGCTTTTGCAGATGATACCATAGTAATGGGTTCTGACCCAGATTGTCGAGCTCTTGTAACAAACATTAACAAAGATTTACATTCTTTGAGTAATTGGTTGACATCAAATGATCTACTCGTAAATTATAAGAAATGTAGATTCATAATATTTTCTGAAAGTAAATTGAATGACGATGTTAGTTGATTAAAAATAAGAAATTTGTTATTTAAGTTGCATCTGCGAAACTTTTGGGTATTCATCTGGACCAGTATCTTACCTGGGATACTCAAATTGACTTTTTGTGCAAAAGGATGTCCCAAGAATGTTGTAAACTAAAAATTACATCCAAGACATGTAGTAAAGAAGTAGTCAGAATCTATTACTTTGCAAATATATATTCTATACTATCATATGGTATACTTTGTTAGGGCACAGGTTCAGAACTCATCAGCTTGTTTCGGCTACAAAAACGTATTCTACGCAGTATAATAATAATAATAATAATAATAATAATAATGTTTATTGACTAAATACTATTACATGGTAACGTTACTAGTCAGTCATTTACATAAAAATATAAGTTATTTGAAACTAAAGTTCTCGAACTCATCAAAGCTATACATAGTATTTACAGTCAGAATAGCTTTGATTTTTTCGTGGAAATTTTTGGGAGGTAGTTCTCTCATTTCCGCAGGTATAAGGTTAAAAAAATTTATAGAAAAATAATTGATGGAGTTCCTCGATTTATTAAGGCGTAAGAAGTTACTACGAATATTGTTCTTTAACCGAGTATTATGGTAGTGGGTTTTACTGCAGGTTGGGAAATTTTTTAGATTTTGGTGAATATGGAGTACGCAGTAAAAGATGAAAAGGGAAGGTAGGGACATTATATTGAGTTTTACAAAAAGATCACGACAGTCGGCTTGAAAAGTAGCAGAAGCAATAATTCTTACAACCTTACGCTGTAGGGCAAAGATTCTTTTGGCAGCTGGTGAATATCCCCAGATTAATAAACCATAGCTTAACTGGGAGTGGAAAAGGGAAAAGTAAGCTTTTAGAACCACATCTATACTCACCTCTAGTTTTAGTTTTCTAATTAGATATATGGTAGACCTTAGTTTACGGCTCAGAAACACTGTATGTTGGTCCCATCTTAGATGGGGATCTACATGTATACCAAGGAAACTTACATACGGGGGATTGTCATAGTCATGTGTCTTTGTGGTTATGAGTAAGCTTTGGGACTTGGTAGTGTTCAAGGATAGTTTATTGATGGTGAACCAGGATTTAGCTTTGTCAAGTAGTGAGAGATTTTCAGATTGAAGTATGTTTAAATTAGAGTTTGTAGTCAATATGGTTGTATCATACGCATAAAGTATTGATTTAGAATCCATGAAAGAGGGGAAGTCATTAATATATATTAAGAATAGTAGTGGGCCAAGTACAGAGCCTTGGGGAACGCCGAGAAGAAGAGGAAGGGGTTTAGATTTGTTACTGACAATTTGGGTAAACTGCTGTCGATTTGATAAAAAGGATTTAAGCAAGGCACAGCTATTGTCATCAAAACCATAAAAGGGAAGTTTGTCAAGTAAAATATTGTGAGAAATAGAATCAAAGGCTTTGCTTAGGTCAAGAAAAGTACTGAGACAATATTCGCCCGATTCCAGTGCGTCAGATGTACAGTTAATGAATTCTAAAATTGCATGGGTTGTGCTTAGGTTTGTCACGGTTCCTGGGAAATATTTAAATTTTATCAATTTCCCTTAGAAAGTCAAACGAGGAAAAAATTGAATTTCTAGATGTTGCTTTTCCTTGGTGCCACTAACCCAGTACGAGGTTTGAGACTTGGAGGGTGTGGGCTGAAACTATCAAGGTCTAATTTATTTTAGGGCGCCATTCCTCTGACCAAAGAAAAAGTGGGAGAACTTTAGATACAATAACAAAAACAAAATATGCTAAAATTGAAATTTTGAATGATGGGGTAATTTATTTCCGCGACCAATTATTGTAACATATTTACAGAAATAAATTTAGTATAAATAAAATAACTAATGTAAATTTGTGACCACAATTAAAGCTACCGCAATTTACAATAAGAACTTAAAACTAACTTAACCTAAGATACGTTACAATAATCGGGGTAACTTGATAAATTTTGAGAAGAAGAAATCCAAATAGACCAATACGTTATCCAAATTCCTCAAATTAAATTTTGATGTTTGGGTTCCAGAAATAAAATAACTGTTTATAACCAATACCAAAAACGCTGTAATTAGGAAAAATTAATTAGTTAAACGTAATATTATTTATGAAAATATAATATTACGAAAATGGCTTACCCGTTTGACAATACGGCGTTTATTACAATTATATACTACTATTTTTTTATTTAAAATGGGGATAATTTCCGTCTTACGGCTAGTAATATTAATTATAAACTTCCGCACAATGCGACTGAATCAATTTATAAAAGTTCCTTCTAAATAGGCAATCTTTTCTTCAAAATTTCATTGATTCCGTTTTTCTTTAATAATTAATATCTCCCCAAAACAAATAATACAAAACCTTCCAAACAAATTCGTTTTGTTTTTTTTATCGTCCCTGTCAAACATCGGTTCCATAGTAACATTAATAATCTTATTACAAATTTATCTAAACTTCCAAAATTACACGTGACAAACTCCCCCCTTCCAAAAAGAAATCAAAACTACAAATCCTAATACTAATCATAACTATAATCATAATTCTAATCGTCGTACTGAGGTTTTAAATCCTTAGCATGCCAAACGCCCATACTTTTTCCAGCGTCGTTAGCCAATTCGTATGTCCATGAGGATAGCTTCTTCATTATTCTAAACGGTCCAATATATTTCGGAGCCAAGGTTGCGCTAAAATTCTTTGATGCGTCCGATAGAACATAATTTCGTCGCCAAACTTTGTCCTGTACTTCATATCGAACATCTCTTCTTCTCAAGTCATAGTGACGTTTATTAGCTTCCGACACATGTCGTAGTCTTTCTCTGGCTTGATTATAAATGTTTCGAAATATTTCTTGATGATTCTCACTGTTTGTAGGTTTCTCAATATTGTCCGGTATTTTATCTATACATTCTTTTGGGAAACAAATTTCTCTTCCAAAATTCACAAAATACGGAGTCATTTTAATGCTTTCATGTACAGAAGTACGTAAGGCACATGTCACTTTTTGTAAATTTTCCTCCCACTTACGTTGGTTGTCGCGAATATACGAACGGAGAGCTTGTTTTAGCGTAGAATGTACTCTTTCCACCATATTCGCCTGAGCATGATAATTGGCATTAAATCTTAGTCTAATATTATACGCTTCAGCCAATCGTCTAAATTCCCGACTTCGAAATTGTGTTCCATTATCCAATAATATAGAATCAGGACTACCACATAATAAAAATACTCCATTTTCTAACGACTTTACTATACTTAAGGCAGTGGCCTTCCTAAGCGGAAACGTCAAAAGGAATTTACTGAATACATCTAAAACGGTTAATATGTATTGATTTCCAGTAGTAGATTTCACAAGAGGTCCCACTAAATCGATGCTGATTTGTTTCCATGGGCGATCTACCACGTATCGTTTTACCATCAGACCAGCAGGAGATTTGTGTTCTATTTTCTGGGCCAAACAAATTTTACAACGTCGTATATATCGTCTCACATCCGCTTGCATAAGTGGCCAATAATAATTTTGTACTAAACGATGATATGTCTTATTTACACCTAGATGACCTGATGTAGGTTCGTCGTGCATTTTACTCAAGACATAATTTCTTTCTGGTCGCGGAATGACACGTTTCCAATTATCCGCGTCAACAATCAATCCAGGTATTGGATGGCGATAATAGTGATATAACTTACCGCTTTCTATTCGGCAGGCGGGAAATTTTCGAGGGTTTTGTTCTACTTTTTCATACATACGGGTATACCAAGGACAAGGTGTGGTTTCCTCTAATGACTTGTCTACCAAACAACAGTCTATAATTGGTACACCATGGCTTAAAGTGTCAGGTACATGATGTTCTCTACCCTTACGATGTATTATTTTGAAATCAAATTGTTGTAAGCGTAAAGACCATCGCGCCAGTCGGCCACATGGATCTTTCAAATTATGCAACCAGCATAAACTATGGTGATCTGTAACTACCGTAAAATGTGAACCTTCAATGTATGGACGTAATTTTTCTACAGCCCATAAGACAGCCAAACATTCTCTTTCCGTGGTTGTGTAGGAACGCTCTAATCGAGTCAAAGATCGACTGAGGTAACAAATAACTTTTTCCCCTTCGTCAGTATTCTGAGTTAATACTGCTCCTAAACCGTATGCCGAAGCATCAGTTTGAACCACAAATGGTAAAGAAAAATCAGGACAACTAAGTACAGGTGCACTAATTAAATATTGCTTAATTTGATTCCAAGCCCTATTACAATTTTCATCCCAAAGAAATTTTATAGATTTTCTTAATAATTTATTAAGCGGTGCACAGACATCAGAATATTTAGGTATGAAACGTTTATACCATCCAGCTACGCCTAACATACGTCGTACTTCCGCTACTGTTGTCGGTACTGGGATTTTTAATATCGCCGATACCTTTTCAGGGTCTACTGCTAAACCTTTTTGGTTCACAATGTATCCTAAATATTTTAATTCGGGGACAACAAATGAACATTTTTCTCTGTTTAATGTAAAACCGGCCGTTAATAATCTTTGCAAGACCTCTTCCAAAATTTCCACATGTTTCTCAAAAGTATTTGCTATCACAATTATGTCATCTAAGTATTTAAACACGTATGGCTCCAATTCAGGTCCTAAAACCCTATCTATGAACTTTTGAAAAGTCGCGGGTGCACTATGCAGTCCAAAAGCAAGTCTTTTAAACTGCCAAAGTCCTCTTCCAGGTACGGTAAACTTTTTGGAGTCCTCTGATAACGGAATGTTCCAATAAGCGGATTTTATGTCTAAACTTGAAATAAATTTCGCGTTCTTCAGTCTGTCAAGAATACTGGAAATATATGGTAATGGATAAGCATCTCTATGAGTCACTGCGTTGACTTTTCTAAAATCTACGCAAAAACGCCAGCTACTATCTTTTTTTCGCACCATTAAAATGGGCGAGGCCCAATCTGAGTTAGACCTCTCGATCACATCTTCTGTTTCCATATCCGTTAGCTGTTTGTCAATCTCTCGTTGTAACACCGGTGAAACTGGGTAATAACGCTGTTTTATAGGTGGTTGATTTGGATCTATTAATCGGATATGATGCTCTACACCTTGTGCACGGCCAACTTTTGTTCCCATCCTTTTAAAATATTTATCGACCAGTCCATCAATACGAGTACGTTGAGATTGTTCGAGATTAAGTAAACTAGAATCTATAGTAGACAGCTCTGTACTATCATTTCGGCTAAATTTCCATCTACCACTTCTCAAATCTGGGACTATACCTAACTGCCGAAAGAAATCTACACCTAAAATTAGTGTGTGAGATACGTCAAGAACAACGATTGCTTCAATCCATTCGGTATGACCTTCAACACTAATTGGCAATTGAATAATACCCAGGGCAGTATGCTTTTGCCCATTAGCAACTGTACAAATTGTTTGTTGCCTCTTTTCCAAACAAAATCCTAACGGTTTCAAAATTTGCCAACCTGCTTTCCCAACAATAGTTCTAGAAGCCCCAGTATCCAATAAACCTAACAACGTATTTCCTAAAATGTTTATTTCTAAATATGGTCTTTCGTCATCACGGGAATGAGCCAATATAAAATCTAGGATCGGATTTACAACTTTCGCGACAGCTGGTGCCCGATTAATCACTTGCTGCGCTTCTCGTTTTCCGAATCATTACAACGCTGACATGTCCGTTTCGTCACACCTGGAGTATTACAATTAAAACAACGCTTAACTAACTTCTCCTTACATTCTCTAACTAAATGTCCTACCTTGCCACAATTGAAACAGTTGAACGGTTTACGTGATGGTCGTTCTAATGCCCGATTTTCTGGTCTTTCTGTTTTATCCTGGGAAATTTCAGTCACATACGCAAGATCAGGTTCTAAAATTTCTTTCTTAGTAGATGTTCCAAGTGTACTAATATGTTTTTCTACAGCTTCGTATTCTCGACAAATTTTATCCAACTCTGCTACACTATTTGTAATTCTTGCTACAAGATGTCGTTGTAAATGTGGAACCAGTCCTCTTCTAATTAGTCGTATAATTTCTTTTTCTTCTGGCTTTTCAATTAAACGATTGAATAGCCCTATCATCTTTGCAATGTAAATCGACACCGGTTCATTGCGACCTTGTATTCGGTTACGAATGGTATCCCATAATCCATCTTCGTAATCTGTCGGAAGAAATGTAGTTTTCAGTCCAAAGACCAGTTCTTGCCAAGAGGAAAATTCAGTTTTCTTTGACCTGAACCAAGTCAAGGCATCTTTTTTTAATAGATCTACGGCTGATTCAAATAGCTGCTGTTCATCAACTCCGCGAGCTTGGCTCATTTCTTGGACTCGTTCCAAAAAATTAGATAGCCCTGGACCACCATCATATGTCAAATTCCATTTGTGAACTGGATAGTAATGAATTTTCTTTTGTTGGTTATTCAACACAGAAGTCGTTAGTTTTTCTAATACTGCAGCCCAATTCGAATCAAGTTTATCCTCATTTGAAGAAGATTTCTTTTCTACATAATTATCGTCTTCCGTTGATTCATTTCCTGTATCTATTTGTTCGTCTGTAAGTGACTTTTCATATTGCGCAAAAAGTTGATTCGATGCTTGTGAAGTGAAATTTTCCTGAACAGACTTAAGTAGATTTTCACTTTTCGTAACCAAAACCTCAATATCACCTATTCGTTCTTCCATGCGTATTCTTTTAAGACGTAAGTATACATGATTAAGTCTAGAGGTTAACTTTTGAAATTCTTTTTGATAATTACCTATCTCGAAATTTTCAACTTTCCCTTCAAGCTCAACTATTTTTTTGTTGCAAATTTCTATTTCCTTACTTGGATCTAGTGAAAACTCAGTTGTTTTAATTGCAGTCAAATCTTCCTTAAGTAGAGTCTTAAGCTTATGACGAGATCCTGTTAAAGTAGGCGGTACACTTTGACCTCTAATTATTAGTTCGTATGACACCTCATCCCAGAAAAGATAGGTTGGATCTATTTTATCCTCCATCATTATGATTATTATTAACAAATTAAAATAAACTAGAAAATATTTTACACGCTACACTTAAATCACGAAACTAATTACTACAACTTCTATTCTCTAACACATCTATACGAACAGATCAAACAATTGTATTTAAAAAAGAAATATTTGCGAATTTCCGGATTAACCAGTTAGAAATTTTCTTCTTCTTGTATAATTACGCAAATCTTCTATGTCTTTCGTCAAAAACGAATTTCTCGAATCAAAAATATAATACTATCAATTATTTAAATATTTCTATTCTTTGTTAACAAGCAACACAAAACAAAAAAATTCGAGAAATATTAGAGAAGACTTCGTCACATATAATATTTTAGAAGTTTATTTTTATTATTCTTAAATTGTTAATTGTCAATTTTTTTAAATTGACAATACCTGTAAAGCAAGAACCAGATCTCGAATAAATATAACCCGTTAAAATTATCAAATTTTACGCAATATAACAAAGTTAAACTAATTTTTCAAAGTTTGCCAAAATTGATTAAGCTTGCCGCACGTTGGACGCCAAAAATTGTCACGGTTCCTGGGAAATATTTAAATTTTATCAATTTCCCTTAGAAAGTCAAACGAGGAAAAAATTGAATTTCTAGATGTTGCTTTTCCTTGGTGCCACTAACCCAGTACGAGGTTTGAGACTTGGAGGGTGTGGGCTGAAACTATCAAGGTCTAATTTATTTTAGGGCGCCATTCCTCTGACCAAAGAAAAAGTGGGAGAACTTTAGATACAATAACAAAAACAAAATATGCTAAAATTGAAATTTTGAATGATGGGGTAATTTATTTCCGCGACCAATTATTGTAACATATTTACAGAAATAAATTTAGTATAAATAAAATAACTAATGTAAATTTGTGACCACAATTAAAGCTACCGCAATTTACAATAAGAACTTAAAACTAACTTAACCTAAGATACGTTACAATAATCGGGGTAACTTGATAAATTTTGAGAAGAAGAAATCCAAATAGACCAATACGTTATCCAAATTCCTCAAATTAAATTTTGATGTTTGGGTTCCAGAAATAAAATAACTGTTTATAACCAATACCAAAAACGCTGTAATTAGGAAAAATTAATTAGTTAAACGTAATATTATTTATGAAAATATAATATTACGAAAATGGCTTACCCGTTTGACAATACGGCGTTTATTACAATTATATACTACTATTTTTTTATTTAAAATGGGGATAATTTCCTTCTTACGGCTTGTAATATTAATTATAAACTTCCGCACAATGCGACTGAATCAATTTATAAAAGTTCCTTCTAAATAGGCAATCTTTTCTTCAAAATTTCATTGATTCCGTTTTTCTTTAATAATTAATATCTCCCCAAAACAAATAATACAAAACCTTCCAAACAAATTCGTTTTGTTTTTTTTATCGTCCCTGTCAAACGTCGGTTCCATAGTAACATTAATAATCTTGTTGCGCCCCCGCGCAATATTTTGAATAGTTCTCTCTAGCAGGAGGAGGGGGCAGTCCGTGGAATGCGACGTACGGATGTTGTGTGATTCCAGGATTGCCAATGAAAAATACCTATCTATGAAGTAATATATATTTTTCACGCTACTGTGTGGTTCTTTATTTTGTGAATTATATTTTTGTCAAAAAGGCTGTGGACTGAGAGAGAGAATTCCACGTGTGTGGACTTTACTGATAAGTATTAGCTTTACTCGTAAGTTGTTATAATACATTAAGTTAGGTTATGTTATGTATGAGCACATGTGCGTTTTACAACCGCACATGTATGATTTGAATAACAATTAATTATATGGGTTTGATCATAGATGTTGGTAGTCATTGGTTAAGTATTGTCTCCTATCCGAACTACATTTCACCAGCATATAATCCCCATGGTGTTCCAGGCTAACAGTACCACTCTGTACAAGTCCCGTTATTAGAGCCGATATCGGGTGAAACTACCGCTTCCCTGCCATCCCAGATGTCAGAGTTTTTTTTTGAACCCATACAATTAAGTTACAGGTTTTTTGACGCCTTTAAGGTCAGATGGTCCTTCGTGCTTTGAAACCCCCTTTTTTTTATTTTTCGAGCTCTGCCTCAGTGCGCTGCAGTTTAGAAACTGCGGGCCCTACATTTTGGTCCTTCGAGCCGGATAAACAAAGGTCCAGCATCATCTACATCGAAGTGCAGTGCCGGTTTACTACATTTGGTCCACTACGTGCCTATATTTGGTCCTTGGGAGTTGGATACACACATTGGATCGGTACCAGCAAAGACACGGATGAATTATTTGATGTTGCGAGCCACGATCATTGGAATCAATTTCTGCGAACTTGTACTGGAATCTGTCGTAAAGACCCACCGGAGCCAGCCAGTCCGACAAAGTTTGAGTGAATCAGTGGAGTTGAACATCGTTGACAACTTATGTAGAGTAAGACCCCCCATTGGGTTTTTATTTATTACTTAGTTAAGTAAGACATTAGCCAGTGACAGCCGTAAGCTGCGTATATGTGTCGCGCTGTCTTGCGACCCCGTTTATACGTCTGCGTTCCTGCGTATATGTGTTGCCCTGTCCGGCGACCCCGTTTATACGTCTGTGTTGCTGCGTATATGTGTCGCCCTGACCTGCGACCCCCTTTATACGTCTGCGTGCTGCTTATTGCGTCGCCTAGCGACAGATACAATTTAGCTTTGGATTGCTTGTCACGCAACCATTTGCGCACTGTGTAGCTGTGGTTGTACACAGCACATCACTGTAGTTTATTCACCCTTGGTGACCCCCTGAGTTTTGGCACTGGCCGCCGGAATCTGTCACTTTGTGAATATTCGCCAATATGGACACAATAGAGAAACTTCAGCTTAAAGCTAGGCTCACACAGTCCGAAAAATATGTTGATAACTTATTTAGCTTAACCGAGAACGCAGCTCGAGAGGGTACGAATATCAATGCTGTTAAAATGCAGCATGCTAAACTTGAGTTACGCCTCCGCGATTTCGAAACCACAAATGCTTCATTAATTGCCTTAGCAGCTGGAGACGTGGTGGAAATAACGAGTCTGCAAGCTGATTATCAACGATTTGTAGATAAATTATTTGAAATTGAAGTTTTAATTTCTGAACCTCCATTTACAAATTCAAGCTCTTCCCCTCATGATAAAGATAGCAGTGACAGATTGGATACTGCCATGCTTAACACTCATGATTTGTCACAGATTGTTCAGTCGCTGAATATGTCACGACTAAAACATCTTGACTTGCCTACCTTTGACGGCAAAATTCCTGAGTGGGCACCGTTTATTGACTTATTTGTTAGCACAATAGACTCCGATGAAACTTTGAAACCCTCACAAAAGTTTCAATATTTAAAAACATCACTAAAGGGTGACGCTTTGAGTCTGATAAAAAATCTACCGGTAACTGACGCCAACTATCACTTAGCGCTCGAAATGTTAAAATCACAGTATGATAATAAGAGACTTATTTGCACACACCACATACAAGCGTTGTTAGAAATGCCACTGTTAGAAAAGACCTCTCATGAGAAGGTCAGCAAATTTATTGCTGGAATACATGAACACACAGGTGCTTTGGAAGCTCAAGGTACGATTATTGAGGAGTTTGCGAGTCAATTAGTTGCGTATATACTGAGCACTAAACTCAGCCCCCCCATTCGCAACAAATTTGAGATAAAACTGACTCCTGAAAAATTACCTAACCTTGCCGATCTGCAGAATTTTCTACGCACGCTTGCTGGTGCTGAACAATGGCAGTCAATTTCTAGTTCATCTCTGCCAAAGAGAACGAATGTACATGTCACTTCGACAGCTATGAAAAAATGTCTTTGTTGTAGCAAAAGCGGTCATGCGTTGTTTCGTTGTTTCAACTTTAAGAAACAATCAGTGGAATGGAGGAGAAATTTTGTTAAAGAGAAAAATTTATGTTTCAATTGTTTGCAATCTACACACAGAAGCATTGACTGCAAGTCTTCTCAGACGTGTAATGTGTGTGGTAAGCGACACCACACTTTGGTGCATCCTAGTACAGGGGCATCGCCGAATAATCAGGACACTGGAGGAAGGGGCACCAAGCCTGACTCTACTAATCGTGCTCCTGACAGTCCTTGCCTGTTGAGCAGCCGCTCATCCTTTGGTAGACGCGAGTCTACGTATGTGCTGCTGGGAACAGCTCAACTAGAGGTAAGGGACCAGAAAAATCGCTGGCATACAATTCGGGCATTGTTGGATAGCGGTAGCGAGTCTACTTTCCTAACTGAGGATTGCCGCAGACGTCTCAACCTGCCACTGACCCCCACCAACACTGTCGTGTCCGGATTTTCCGATGTAGAAGTCAGCGTAGTAAAAGGACTCACTAACTGTGCTCTACGACCTGTTCATAAAACCAAGCCTGTTTTCAATTCGACTGCGCTCATCGTTGACAAGATTACGCAAGATCTACCGAGGTCACATCTGCAAAGAAATCTTTTCAATGAATTTAGAGCACTTAAATTAGCAGACCCGACGTTCAACGAACCGGGCCATATTGATTGTCTGATTGGAGCCGATTTGTATTCATCCATAGTCAAGGGAACCCCAAGAGGCCACGGCACTGTTCGCGCTTTGGAGACCATATTCGGATGGGTCATATCTGGACCTACCCCCATACCTAGAGACTTCCACACACACGCATTTCTAGCCACAACCCACACCACGATAACCGATTCTCTCCAACGGTTTTGGGAAATTGAAGAAGTGCCCTTATCACGCCAGAAAACAAGCGAAGAAGAACATGCAGAAGAGATTTACTCCTCACAGCACTATCGCACTGATACGGGGAGGTATGTAGTTCCTTTATTGTTAAAGAATTCACAGCCACTTATTGGCAATTCATATAGTCCTGCTTTAGCCTGCTATAGGTCCCTGCAGCGGCGACTACTTGCTAATTCAACATTACAGCGGAGTTATGTTGATTTTATGCAAGATTATCGGATACAAGAACATATGTCTATTGTTCCGTCTCATGAAAGAGACATACGAAATGGTTACTTCATGCCACATCATTGTGTTATAAAGAAGAGTAGTTCTACCACCAAACTTAGGGTTGTTTTCAATGCTTCTAAGGAAACAAATTTGGCTAACTCTCTAAATAATGAACTTTTAGCAGGGCCTTCCCTGACACAAGATTTAGTGGCAGTTATATTAAATTCAAGGCGTCATGCAGTTTTGATTACCGCCGACATACGGCAAATGTACAGGCAAATTTTAGTTTTGCCTCATGAGCGTCCGTATCAACGGATATTATGGTCTGATCAACTGTCAAGTCCTCCTGACATTTTCCAACTCAACACAGTCACATATGGCACCAGATCTGCGCCCTATCTAGCGTTGAGAACACTACATCAATTGGCGAAAGACGAAGGCGCAACGTACCCGTTAGCTGCTCAAGCTTTGATGAATCAGTGTTATGTTGATGACGTCATTACGGGAGCGGATTCTGTTGCACAAGCACTTGAACTCAGACAACAGCTAACAACTTTACTATCAAAAGCCGAGCTAGAATTGAGAAAATGGTCTAGCAATGATCAAGCTGTACTTCAGTCAATACCTGTTTTAGAGAGAGAGCCTAAGATGCTGAACTTTCTGAACGGTGAGGATGCCTCGATTAAGATACTGGGAATTGTATGGAACCCGGAAACAGATTGCTTTTCTTATCAGGTACAACCGCGTGACACGCCATGTACGAAAAGGCACATACTCTCCGAGATTGCTCATATATTTGATCCCATCGGCTGGCTGGCTCCAAGTACATTTATTGCAAAGAAACTGCTACAACAGCTTTGGAAATTGGGACTTGATTGGGATTCAGATCCCCCTCAACATATTCAAGTCCTCTGGAAAGAATACAGGAATCAAATCACTGTATTACAACAAATAGCCATTCCACGGAAAATTTGTTTTAATGAACCTATTTTGGTCGGGTTCTGCGATGCTTCAGAATGCGGCTATGCTGCAGTTGCATATCTGCGATGGCGTACTGTAGACGGATATAAGACGTCTCTACTTTTGGCTAAATCTAAGGTAGCCCCCCTGAAAACGCTGTCCATACCGCGTCTTGAACTTTGCGGCGCTGTGTTACTTGCAAAAATTATGTCATATCTTGTCAATAATTTGTCTTGCCCTATTTCACAGGCTTACGCATTTTCAGATTCCATTGTTGCACTTTCCTGGATTCGCAAACCTGCATATGAATGGAATACCTTTGTAGCTAACCTTGTAGCTGACATCCAAAACAAATTTTCTCCAGACATATGGTATCATGTCAAAGGCAGTCAGAATCCTGCTGACTGCGCTTCAAGAGGGATTTTGCCCTCTGAACTCATGTCTCATGACTTATGGTGGCATGGGCCCCCCTGGCTGTGTCACCCAGTCACTAGTTGGCCTCTGAGCCAGCCAACCCCTCAGGTATTTACGCCACCTGAGGCTTTGATTGAAAGAAAGGCCACCAAGTGCTTGGTGGTACAAAATGTTGAAGAACAGACTATGTTGAACACATGCTCGTCCCTAGTCACCCTTGTGAAACGTACGGCATGGTGTTTTCGGTTCTTCACAAAGTGCAAAGGGTTGCACACCTCAAATATTCTACCCTTTCTGAGCGTTGCTGAACTCAACAATGCTCTGTTGACTTGGATTCGTATTATACAGCAGCAAGCTTTCAGCACGGAACTACGGTTGATTGCTGAAGGAAAATTATGCTCTGTACAGATTCAAAAACTCGCCCCATTTGTAGACGACAAGGGCATCCTACGCGTAGGTGGCCGTCTCCAAAATGCGACAATTCCATATGAATGGAAACACCAGATCATTCTGCCCTCTAAGCATAGATTCACAGATCTTCTTGTGATACAGTATCATGAGCGGTTCATGCATGCGACTCCCCGCACTCTTCAGGCCCTACTATCTCAGGAGTATTGGATCCTTTCCGCCCGAAGAGTTATTCGGCAGATTACGCATCAATGTATCACGTGTTTTAGACACAAACCCACAAATGAAAATCCACAGATGGGAAATTTACCAGTTGAACGCGTCGTTCCTCAGAAACCCTTTGCAATAGTCGGTGTTGACTACGGAGGTCCTTTCTATGTAACCCCCCGCAAAGGAAGAGGACATACGACTATGAAAACGTATTTGTGTTTATTTATATGTTTCTCCACTCGAGCTGTACACCTGGAGTTAGCTCTCGACTTGTCTACTGAAGCGTTTTTGCGTGCCTTTCAGCGATTCATTGCACGTCGCGGACGCTGTTGTCACCTATACAGCGATTCAGGCACCAACTTTATCGGTGCGAAACGATATTTTACAGACTTGCAGCGATTTACCACGTCAGACGAGTATAATGAACATATAGCTAACAAACTTGCAACTGAAGGTATTGTGTGGAAAATGATACCGCCCTCTGCGCCTCATTTCGGAGGCCTGTGGGAAGCAGCCATCAAATCTGTCAAATTTCATGTAGCTCGTACTGTTGGGAGTCAAGTGTTAACATACGAAGAATTTTCTACTGTTTTTTGTCAAATTGAATCTATCTTAAATTGCAGGCCCCTTGGCCCTCTTTCGAATGATCCTAATGATATTCAGCCTCTAACGCCGAATCACCTTCTCATTGGAGAAGCTGGCGTTGCTCTTCCAGAACGGGACCTTTCTGAACAACCAACCAATCTCTTGTCACGCTATCAGCTGGTGCAGAAAATCGTCCAGGATTTTTGGAAACGTTGGCATAACGAATACCTGCTGTCTCTACAGTGCAGGAAACGATGGTTGAAACCTTCTACCCCTCTACAAGAAGGCACCCTCGTCCTTATAAAGGATGACTGTTTACCGCCTTACCAGTGGCGGCTTGGACGCGTTGTACGTGTCATCCCTGGCAAAGACAACATCGTCAGGGTAGCGGAAGTGAAGACTGCTACAAACGTTCTCCTGAGACCTGTGGTCAAACTTTACCCACTTCCGATTTTAAATTAATTTTTTTTTGTGTGTTTAGGTTTGTGAAAACCTGGGTTTTCACGGCCGCCGGGATGTTGCGCCCCCGCGCAATATTTTGAATAGTTCTCTCTAGCAGGAGGAGGGGGCAGTCCGTGGAATGCGACGTACGGATGTTGTGTGATTCCAGGATTGCCAATGAAAAATACCTATCTATGAAGTAATATATATTTTTCACGCTACTGTGTGGTTCTTTATTTTGTGAATTATATTTTTGTCAAAAAGGCTGTGGACTGAGAGAGAGAATTCCACGTGTGTGGACTTTACTGATAAGTATTAGCTTTACTCGTAAGTTGTTATAATACATTAAGTTAGGTTATGTTATGTATGAGCACATGTGCGTTTTACAACCGCACATGTATGATTTGAATAACAATTAATTATATGGGTTTGATCATAGATGTTGGTAGTCATTGGTTAAGTATTGTCTCCTATCCGAACTACATTTCACCAGCATATAATCCCCATGGTGTTCCAGGCTAACAGTACCACTCTGTACAAGTCCCGTTATTAGAGCCGATATCGGGTGAAACTACCGCTTCCCTGCCATCCCAGATGTCAGAGTTTTTTTTTGAACCCATACAATTAAGTTACAGGTTTTTTGACGCCTTTAAGGTCAGATGGTCCTTCGTGCTTTGAAACCCCCTTTTTTTTATTTTTCGAGCTCTGCCTCAGTGCGCTGCAGTTTAGAAACTGCGGGCCCTACAAATCTTATTACAAATTTATCTAAACTTCCAAAATTACACGTGACAGGTTGCTTCTGAAACCATATTGAATGTTGGAATATAAATTATGATTCGTTAAGTGTTGGGTTATTTGTTTATAAAGAATTTTTTCAAAAATTTTGGAAAAGATAGGAAGTATAGATATGGACAGACCCATATCTACAACATCTACAGAGTTGTTGTGGTTGTCAGTGCCACCTTTCTTAAAAATAGGCAGGACTTTTGCCAATTTTAGTGTGTCGGGAAAGCAATTATGTTTAATACAGGTGTTAAATACCTTTGTTAGAACAGGAATTAGGGGATTTTTGACTACTTTTATAATTTTTACCGAGAGCTCATAAGCATCACGAGTATCGCTATTTTTTAAAGACGTGATTATATCTCGAAGTGAAATTTCGCTCACAGGTTCAAAAGAAAATTTAGATAAGGAATGATTAAGGAGGGATTCAGGAGATACATTGGAGGGGGGTAGGTTTTCAGTTAGTGCTTTGGCAACAGTACAGAAGTATTGATTGAAGTTGTCGGCAGAAAAAGGAGGATCAGAGATTTTTGACTTGTTTCTGCGCTTATTAATAATTTGCCACGCTGATTTATTTAAATTGTTAGATTCCGTAATGTATTTGGAGTGAGCTGCAATTTTGGCTGCGGTGATTTCATTCCTGTAGATAATTTTGTAATTGTTCAGTGCTGTTTTATTTTGAGAGTTAGGGTTATTCAAGAAAAGCTGGTCTAGGATGTGGAGGATATTCCTCATATTTCGAAGGTGATCATTGAACCAATTAACTTTACAGGATTTACATTTGTTTGAAATTTTAATTTTTTTTAAAGGGAATATCTTATCAAAAGCAGAGAGGAATAGCTGGAAAAATGTATCGAAATTATCATTATAGTATGCAGCCAAAGAACACCTCGTGTTAATATTTTTAAAAATCTAAACTTTATCATGTATGTATGTGTATCAAGCCTGCGTATATGTACGACAAAATTTGTCAGATTATAAAAGGTCATTTTTTTTTTTACATACATTTAAAAAATATGTTGTGCGAGAAACTAAAGAACGGCTGGGAGGTAAGGCGGAATTTATGACGGCAACGGACAAAACCATAATCGTACCGAATTTAATTAACCACTACACTGAATAGAAAAGATACGAAAATTATGAACAATATGCCCTGACGCTGTACAAGATTATAATAGAATATCAAAATAAAATGTATGACATTTAACCAGTTTATGGCGAACAGTTTACAGGTCTATCTACTATGAGATACAAAAATATTGTTTACTACGTTCTAAATAAATAAGAGAACATACATCAGTCTCCCACCATCATTATCCTCACCAGTCCAGTTACCTAGTTCGGTAATGGAAGGAAATTGCACTAAGAATTACAATAACAATATAGCAAACGAATTATATTTCCAGTGTTGTAATGTATCTAGGTATTTGTATCTAGATATAGTAACTAGATACTGTACAAGTATCTAGTTACTGTATCTAGGTACATTTTAAAATATGTATCTGTATCTGTATCTAGATATTTAAATCAGTATCTAAGTATCTGTATTTCAGGTACTTTTTTCAGATACTTTCCTAGTTTGTCCTTTTCAAGGTCTTTTTACAAAATATGTCCTTACGATTTTTCAAGTTGGTAATACATTTAGCATCATTCAGATATTTGAATTTTAAGTTTAAATTAACCAATCTTAATTAACAATTTATGGAGGGATTTTTTTTTATTGTTGTTTATAAAAAAAAAACTACAGTATGTTGCATATTTGTAACATTATGAAAGTTAACTCAAATTTTAACAGGAGTTTAATTTAAATGAAATTTATGGCAGGTTTTTATCTTTGTTAGGCAAAGATGTACACCACATGTTTCGCATTTGAAATGCGTATAACCCTTGCAGCCTGGCAATTTACTTTGCAAAATTATCTTTGCAAACTATAATAATAATAATAATAAAACACGTTTAGTAACTATATTTAAAGGTTGGTTGGGTAAACGTTGTTAATAAAATTATTTCATTAAAAAAAAAAAAATAAGTAGCTAACTAGTTTCGGCGTAAGCCATTTTCAGAGCTGGAAATACAATTACATTTTATTAAAATTTTATAGATAAAAATAAATTAAATAAATAAATTATAAGTTTGAGAATTATGATAAAATACAAGTTCTATATGTAATTAATTAAATTTTGGAAAACATTCTTTTGTTTTTTTTTTTTTTTATTTTTTATTTTAAAAAAAACGATTATTTATTTATTTAATTTATTTTTATCTATAAAATTTTAATAAAGTGTAATTGTATTTCCAGCTCTGAATAAATTTAAAAAAATAATAAATAAAAAAAAATAAATAATTTTATTAACAACGGTTAAGTAAAACAACCATTAAGTAATTATCTAATCTAAGAATAAGAGTTAATTTTATAAATGTGAATTATTAAATAAAGAAATATATAATAAATAAAATTGTTGTTTTATTTTTGTCATCCTAAATACTCATTTAATAATCAGTAATTTATTAGCGAACAAAAAATGTTCGAAATATCCGCTGAAATTGGAATAAAAAAGTGATTTTTTTAAAGATTACATAGGTATATAGTTAGTTAATATTTCTGACACACAGCTTCAAAGGCTATTTGTATTTATTTTAAGAGTAATAATAGTGCATAACTTATTTTTTATTGTGAACAAATATATTCCTTGCTCTAGTTATTTCTTTTTTTTGTGGTGTTTTATTTTTCCGAACGTATCTTAAAAGTATCTTGAAGTATCTAGATACATTGTAAAAAAAATGTATCTGTATCTAGATACTTTTTAAAATTTGTATCTGTATCTGCATCTAGATACATTTTTCCTCAAGTATCTGTATCTGTATCTAGATATATTTTCAAATGTATCTATTACAACACTGTATATTTCTTTGACTCTGTTCAAATAGTGATTTACATTCCTGAGCTGTAAATTTGAATTCCCAACAGTAAATGTGCGTACTTATGCAGTTGGCTGTTAGCTTACAGATAGGTAGCCGCCGTAATGATGCTGCGAAAGTAGCACTACTTTTGCAGCGTCTGTGGACGGCTTGCAACTATTTTATAAGACGCGTAACGTTTTTCTTGCGCAATACACAAAACTGTATACTGCACGTTACATTTCAGTTGTGTATGAACATATATGCAACTTTTGCAGCTGCAATTCACAATCCGCAAAATGCGCAGCAAAAGTAGCTACGTGTGTACTTAACTTTAGTAGTTAGTCGTTTAATGTACGTAAAAATACTAAGTTTTAATGAAAATATAGATAATGCTGCGTTCAGAACCTCGAAATTAAGAATTAGTACTTAGAATTAACGTAAATGTTTGTTATACGTAATGGTACGTTATCGTTCACAACCTTCAAAATTAATACTTATACTTATAAATTAAAATTAGAAGTTTGTAGACTCCAAACCCTTACGTCATAACCCTTACGGCATAATTCTGTGGGGCGACTCTGTAGATTCGATAAGACTGTTTCGCTTGCAGAAACGATCTATTCGAATCCTAAGTAAAGTTAAGTGGAACACCCCTTACAGGGGGCTTTTCGTTCAACTAGAGATATTAACACTCCCGTCCCTCTATCTCTTAAACATTTTGACACACATTAGGAAAATAGCAACAGTTTCCATACTTATAGTGACATCCATGGATACAACACTAGAAATAGACATGATATCAAAGTACCTTATACCTAACCAAATATAGTTGGGATAAATTTATTTAATAAGTTGCCTGCGGAAATCAAATGCCTAACAAACGTCAAATTTAAATCTATGTTAAAAAAAATCCTTATAAAAAAGGCACACTATAATATTGCAGAATATGAGACTGACTCAAACATAAATAGTTGCAGAAAATTAACTTACAGTCTATTCAATGGTTTTTTTCTTTATTTCCCAAACAGGGAGAACTATATTTTATATAATAATTTTTATAGATAATATAGATAAGTTAACTATGTGATGCAATGATAAATGCAATGCATTTCATAAATAAAGATTTATTATTATTATTCATTGACGCATGCGCAGTAAGCACTTGTCAACCTAAAAAATTTTATGACCATATTTTTTTGTTTCTATCCATATCTTTATGTTTTCTATGAACATAAATATAAAATTTTCTTCTATTTTAATTATTTTCAGAACTATGAAACACTCAAAAACTCACTAGCAAATGTCAACAGCTGTCAAATATTGATCTATAAAGTAGAAATCAATAGAAATTTCTGTCAGTGTCTTAATTTATATTGTGAACACTAATTTGGAGGTTCTGAACGAAGCATAAGCTTTAATAAAAATATAGAAACAAAAAAATTTAAAAATGTCAATTTGAAGTCGGAGTTTTTATGGATCTCCTGACTCCAAATTCACTAAAAATAACCTATTCTACTCCACGACCCTGGGTCATGTACACAATTTTAGTAAGAATGTATTCGTTTGTGTCTAGTGAGATGTGATGACTGTTTGAATGTTTTATCACACTGATCACATTTGAATGGTCTTTTTCCAGAATGAATTCGTTTGTGATCAGTGAGAGCTGATAACGTTTTAAATGTTTTATTACACTGATCACATTTGAATGGCCTTTCTCCAGAATGCATTAGTTTGTGATAAGTGAGAGTTGATGCCGTTCGAAATGTTTTATTACACTGATCACATTTGAATGGTCCTTCTCCAGAATGCATTAGTTTGTGTTTAGTGACAGCTGATGACGTTTTAAATGTTTTATTACATTGATCACATTTGAATGGTCTTTCTTCAGAATGCTTTATTTTGTGTCTAGTGAGATGTGATGACTCAATAAATGCTTTATTACAGTGATCACATTTGAATGGTTTTTCTCGAGAATGTATTCGTTTATGATTTAAAAGATTTGACGACGCTGCAAATGCTTTATCACACTGATCACATTTAAATGGTTTTTCTCCAGAATGCATTCTTTTGTGTCTAGTGAGAAAAAATGTCTGTGCATAGGCTTTATCACACTGATCACACTGAAATGGGTTTTTTCCAGAATGTATTGCTTTGTGTCTAACGAGATGAGACGAACGTGTAAATGTTTTATCACACCTATCACATTCAAATGGCCTTTCTCCAGAATGTATTCGTTTGTGTCTAGTGAGATCTCCTGACAGTGCAAATGTTGCTTTACACTCATCACATTTGATTAACTTCTGTCCAGCATGTATTCGTTTATGCCGAAGAAGGTAGTTAGCTCGTTTAAATGTCTTGTTACATATATTACATTTATTTGATGTGTGTTGTTTAAACTTGTTTGGACTCTCATCTGTATCACTGGTAGATGTTTTACTAGCTGCAACCAAAATTACATTGATTAAAGAGATAAAAAAACAAGCAAGTGAAACAAAATTCTTACATAAATTTTATCTGCATATATCGATACAGGTTGGTCAAACATACAGTTTCTTGTTGTTAAAAATTAACACGAACCAGTGGATCATAATAATACGAGGGACATTCAATAATTAAAAAGACAAATAGATGTAGAAAAAACCGGTTTGTAGGAGGAGATGGTACTTTCAAGACTTTAGGTTGGCATTACTAGGATGAGCTGAGAACACCTGACGGATAAAAAATTTTGTTTTATTTATAACCTCAAAATTGCATTTAACGATGACGTATCCTCTTGAAGTTTCCACATTAGTTGAACAATGTTCAGTGATCTGGTTTTTGTTTTCTGAAGGTGAAAAACTGGCTAAAATCTTTTCTTGAATGATTTTACAGCATGGTGAAAGTTGTATGAATCGCGGAAATTTTTATAAGTGGGTAGAACAGTTCAAAAATAGTCGAATCTCTGGGACTGGCGAGCAACGTCCTGGCCGGCCTGTCAACTCCTTCACTTGAAACCCGCATTGACGACTTTATTCGTGAAGACCGACGTATTACTGTTGAAGATATAGCAAAAAAAGTTGCAGTAAGTAATGGCACAGTTCATCACGTTATCATTGACAAGCTCAAGTACAGCAAAACAAGTACAAGGTGGGTCCCGAAACAGTTAACGCAACAACACAAGGAAACAAGACACAAGTGTGTACAAACTTGAAAGAACGCTATGAAAGGGAAGGTGACCCTTTTCGAAACAAGATTTTAGCGTGTGATGAAACTTGGGTTCACCATTTTGAACCAGAATCCAAAAGGCGAAGCATGGAATGGAAGCACACCAGCTCACCTGTCCGAAAGAAATTCAGAACGCAAGCATCAGCCGGAAAAGTCATGTTTTCTGGGATGTCCGAAGTATCGTCTTTTGTGATTATTTGGAAGATCAGCGTACAATAAATAGTGCCTACTACTCAGACATGCTGATGAACAAAGTAAAGCCAGCAATGAGAAAAAATCGTCGCGAATCTCAAAGAAAAGGCGTGTATTGCTCCACGACAATGCTCGCTCTCATACCGCCAAGCTGACCCAAGAAATCATTGAAAAAAATGGATTGGGAGATATAACCTCATCCTCCTTACAGTCCAGATTTGGCTCCCTCTGATTTTCATTTGTTTGGTCCACTCAAGGAGGCATTACGTGGAAAAAACAGCAGCGACAACGAGGTCAAAAAATTTGTGAGAAATTGGCTCAAACAACAAGACAAAGATTTCTTGGCATTAGGTATAAAAAAGTGTATTAATATTCGTGGGGATTATATTGAGAAGTAGTAAAAGTCACATTTTGTAAATATACAGTTTTTTTCCTTCACGAATTTTTCTCATTAATTATTGTCCCTCGTATATTAAGAACTTACAACTAACAAACTATTAGCTATTATGCTCCTGTATTTTTCTTGGTAATTTGGGATATCAGTATTGGAAGCTTACAATTAATATTAACTGACCTGTATATTGTCCAGCTGCACTCTCCTCATATTCACTGTTATCTCCATATTCAGATTTGATGTCGATCTCCTCAGTAATGATGATATTGGTATTGTAGTTATACTGGGATATGTCATCAGTAGATGATATGCATATTGTTTTACGAGTATCATGTATCTCTGAAATATAAATTCGCATAGTTACCTTCACTCTGTCTCCTGAGTTGTTTTCAATGATAAGTAAAAATTTCTAGTGAACAAATATTTTATGTATCGAACTGTAACGAAACGTTTAGACTGCCGGAACAATGACCAAACTTTCACAAATCACCCGTCTCGAAAATTTCTTTGAAAGGGGTTGCAATCGTTTTTTTTTCCACGATTTTACAAGAGGTATTTTAAAATAACATTATTTAAACAAGAATTCAGATAACAAAATAAAAATTGAAAATCTTACGTTACAGCATGTATCTTAAGAAATATATTTTTAAATGTTTCATTGTTCGAGAAGACATTTGTTCAGAGTTATTGCTTAATAACTTTGAACACTAGCATCTTCTTGAACAACGCTAAACCCATTTTCTTAGAAATGCGACTAGAAATGCCTTATAAAAACATACGTATCTCCGAAGACGAGAACAGACAGTATTTGGTCCGGTTAGCGTAAAGATTTAAGTTGTTGAATTCGTAGAGGCACTGTGTCGGCATTCTGGTGATCTATCCGATTCAAATTGTTTTAAATGTTTCATTAATTTTGTACCTATTTTACTCTTTTAAACTTCTTGTAAATATTACTTTTAATAAATTCATTAATTTTAAACCGTCTTACTTAACGTGTGTAAACCTTCACCTGTAAGAACTTAAGTTAACAGCTAAGATCCAGACTATTAACAAGATGCCTGATCAGTCGGTTGGTAAGTACACTAATACATATCATTTAATTCACATATCGTAATGATGAACCCTGGATAACACTCACGCCTAGTACCCGAATTTCTTTAGTCAGGAATCTTAATTCAGTTTGAGATCAGACTTAATATATTATCACAGGCTCGCTACCTAGTGGACAATAAAATGGTACGTTGTAAAGAAACGCATCGGGCTCGCTACAGAACGGACATACAGGCACATGGGAGAGATAATAAGGTTTTCTTGGTTATACCTACGAAACCCCACACATACTTTAAAGATACACTGATATCACAAGCATTAATAAATTTAGATCTACTGACCAGTGTTTGTGACAGCTTTATTCTCTAGTTCTTCACATTCACTGGTGTCTACAGGTTCAGACTTGATATCAATCTCCTCCATAATGATGATATTAGTATTGTAGTTATACTGGGATATGTCATCAGTAGATGTTATGCATATTGTCTTGCGAGTATCGCGGCTCTCTGAAATATAAATTCTCATAGTTACCTTCACTCTGTCTACTGAGTTGTTTTCAATGATATGTAAAATTTCTAGTGAACAAATATTTTTTTGTATCGAACGGACAGACAGGCACATGGGAGAGATAATAAGTAGAGCCCTGCACGGATAAGCTTTTCTGTATCCGCATCCGCATATCGATGATCCGCATCCGCAGCTTTTGTAAATAATAAATCCGCATCCGCAAAAATATCCGCACAACAGGTTTTGCTGTCAGTTTGAAAAGAACTAACATGTCTCGCCTTATTAGGTAATCGCTGCTCTAAAACACTACTGAAAATTTTTAAATTTACTAGTTTATATATTACTAACCTAACCTAACCAGACAAGTGAGGCCAAAAGTTTTGGGGCCTAGATGCGCTAATAACATTGAAATCTAGAAACAGACACCAATTGGGGGGGGGGGGGGGGGATAGGCGTCCTTTTTCGTACAGAGCAGGTGGCGTACTGCTCATGAAATACGTGTTGATAGTACTGTCAAGTATCATATTAGTGTCCACTAACATCTCACGTCAGTTTTACCTTTTACAAGGTGAAAAAAAAGTAATGCAACTTGGCTATATTTTTTTAAATATTGAATTAAAAAAAGAAAAATCAGAGAAAAGTTACTTGGTAGAAGGTGCTATATATTTTTGTGACCTAGTAATTCTCTTACGCCATTTCGCGCATACGTTAGGCATGCAACTTTAATTTTTCAAATAGCAACGTGTGTAATTTTTCAAATTTTTGGAATCAGCAAGACTTTTTACTTCGGGTAGTATAAAAAAATTGACAGGTTACATAATACAATTTTCGAGAAAAATTTATGTAGGTAAATTTTGGCATTTAAATAAAACTAACTAATCAGTTTTATGTAAAAAAAAACCGTTTATTAAATTTAAAAGCCAGAATTAGAGCAGAAGAATGACATCGAAAGTGTGCCAGGCAACTTTTGTCCAAAATATTATTTTCTATATTCAATAATAAAAAGAAAGTTATGTTGATTGTCTCAATTCAATCTCGATCATGGACAATTCTCTTAATAACAATAACATAGAGCGAGATTGAATGCTACAAAATATCACATGTGTATACAGACAACCGAAGGTAACCGAGGACTCTGTAGTCCGAACACAATCTCATGTTTCCCCGAAAGTAACCGGAGATTTAATGTTCACGCGGATATTGCGGATAAGCGGATATGAAATTTTATCCGCATCCGCAGGAAAGTTGCGGATATCCGCGGGGACCCGCGGATTTGCAGGGCTCTAATAATAAGGTTTTCTTGATTATACCTACGAAACCCTACACATACTTTAAAGATACATGGATATCACAAGCATTAATAAATTTAGATCTACTGACCAATGTTTCTGACAGCTTTATTCTCTAGTTCTTCATATTCACTTATGTCCACAGGTTCAGACTTGATATCAATCTCCTCCGTAACGATGATATTAGTATTGTAGTTATACTGGGATATGTCATCAGTAGATGTTACACATATTGTCTTGCGAGTATCGCGGCTCTCTGAAATATAAATACTCATAGTTACCGTCATTCTGTCTACTGAGTTGTTGATACTGAACAGACAGGCAGGCATATGGGTGAGAGAAAAAGGGTTTCTTGTTCATATCTACGAAACCCTAGAAACAGTTAAAAGATATACTGACCAGTGTTTGTGACAGCAATATAATCCAATTCATTTTCATTTTCACTGATATCCACAGGTTCAGATTTGATGTCAATCTTCATTGTGTTAGAATTATCATGATATACGGCGCCTGTAGCTGCATCTTTGTTTCCTGTTATAATTACATAATTGTGAAATATAAACAAATTATTTCCCTTAACAAATACATTATTTAACATGTTTACAATATAATTATTACTAAATTTGTATTAAAATAAACTGGACTATGACGACAATATATGAATAACAGCATTAACTTTTGGGGCTTGGCAGACTTAAAAGTGTCCCACCTTTTTGATACGTAAATATGCACGGTGGGATATTTTTTATACCACGTCAAAAATTACAAGTGCCACCAGAACAAAGGTTTAAAAGTAATCCCGCCTGTTTAAACTAGTAATTTCACCAACAGATGTCACACTGGTATTTGTTTGAGTAATCAACTTTAAACTTGTTAGAATAGGTTTAGCTAACGACGAAATTTTCATCCCAAATAAAAAAAAAAAAAGAAAAACTTGAATGACTTTTTATTTATTTTTGTGATTCTTTTGTAATATTACTTCCTTATTTCTTAAAATAAACCAACTTTGTTAAAATTTATAAAAATAACATTTCTCTCCAACACGTGTTTTTTTATTTTCTAAAATTACGTGCCTCAAAGTGTTAATCCTTTCCAGGCTAATGATTCTATGTGTTATCATTCATGTGTTATATATATATAATTTAAATATCGGCGAACTAAATAAATTGGCTAAGTATGAGTTAGTTGTAATTAAGTTCATTACTGACCATTCTCCCATTCAGCTGAGTGATCTATTTCAGTCTTCACTTCATATTCATTACCATCTTCACTTTCTCTCTTAATATCAACCTTCGTTTTAATAACATCACTGTCTCTGACATCATTAAAACGCATATCACGGCCTGTCCAATCATTTATATTCATTCCTGAAACAAAAATATACTGTCACATAAAATAAATAATTATTCTACATAGCAAATTCAAATAAAAAATATTCAATACTAGCAGAGGTACCCGTCCGTCGTACTGATGTCCAAACAAATGTCGGTCCTTTATTGTAATTTTGTCAACAAAAACCTGTCAATGACAAACAATTTAATTGAGTTCAAAATCACTCACTAATTGTCTTTGATTAAATTAATTTTATATTTATGTTTACTAAACCGTTCGGAAACCACCGGTAAGTAATATGATGATCGACTAAACATCAATTTAAACATCAGAGTAAAATTTACTTAGCATTTTTAAACGCAAGGTTGTATGAAAACTAATCCGAATATATCTATACTATAGTTTTCAAAACTTTTTTGGCCTGTAGATCACTTGCCAATTTTTTTGTTTTCCGTAGACCCCAGGGGGCTGCCAGCCTAATATTGAATTTTCCTAAACTTATTAACTGCAAATGTGTTTTTGACAGCTGACAGAGTGCTGCTCACTTTGATAGGTTTTTTTATAGAATGTACATTTATAAAAAAAGAAAATCATGTACAATTTTTATTCATAACCTTATTGAAAGGACACAAAATGCAAGTAAATATAATATTTGGATTTGGAATGAAACAAATCACAATCTAGTAAAATTCTTACATAAAATTCATACACAAATAATGCTGTTAATGAGAGGTATGAACCTGATGCTCTGATATCAATTGTTCAATATTTGGTTTCAAATTATTGAAGTATAGTATTAAACCTCCACGTCCAGTGATGGTATGAAAACTTGTAAAAACTTGCACATGAACGTAGTACACCACAAAGCAGATAGGTACTTGAACAATTTTATGAAATATAATTAATATTTATAAGTAATTTCTACTGGTGGCAAGAACAAAGGAGATAGGAGGGGGAAGCCGGAAGGAGAATAGGAAGAAAGAGAGGGAAACTGGAACAACAAAGAAATTAAATAAAAAATATTGTAAAATATCCGTTTTATTGTATGTTATTTTGTTTTTCATTTCTTTGAATTGTTAATACCCTAAACGCCGCAAGGCTTAGGGTATTCATATAGATTTCTCTAATATGTCAATAATAAGGGAGATATATTAATCTTTAAATACCCCGAAACACCCCATTAGGATTAGAAATTTAAAATGATGTCATATAGCCTATGTTCGAATCTTGGTTTTACACTAACATCGTACCAAATGACGTGAAAATATGTCCAGCCATTTTTGCGTGATTCTCGGACAAACAGACAGACAATTGTAATTACTATTATATATATATATATATATATATATATATATATATATATATATATATATATATATATATATATATATATATATATATAAATAAATAAAATAATAAATATAGAAATAAAAACTTATGCACATACAAATTAAAAGAAAATTTGTATGGATAAGCACAAATAATTAGAGTAAAAGTCTGTTCGAAAAATTCTGTTCGACGTAGGGTGATTGTAAGAGGTTGTAAAGAGGCAAGTTACCGTCAGGTATCACGGCTGAAAATAAATAACACGTTAAAATAGGGTATAAAAAGTACAAAACTACATGCATAAAACAATAAATTCATTCTCTAAAGAAGAGTATCAGCCTGAACTACCCTTGGGTACCCCGTAGTCACTCAAAGTAACTGACAGATAATAGCACAAGCCTAACCTCTACCTGGTATCCTCGAACTTCACACCCTGGAGATATGTATACATATGCGTACAACTCGGAGGAGTTGCATGAGTCCACTAATAGTCTATACGCGGGAATATGATAGCGATTTCTTCTCTGCATTTGCTTCTGTAATGTCTCACTTAATCTGTCTCAACTTCAGATATTCCATGCTTTTCTAATCATATTGCCATTTGACCAACACCCGATATTTCAAATGACTTTGTGTTAGCTTAAAATATGATACTCATATCACTCGTAGGTCTGGGATGTAGCTGCAAAAGTTGCTTTTGTAGCCACATCAGTCGCTTCTTTATATTACCAACTTTTAATACCAACATGTCCCGGTAACAAACCAGCTCTACCTTCACATTCTGAGCATTCAGATTGTGGAGTACCAACCGGATCTTTAGTACAAGAGGGTGCACTGGATCTGAATAATGGATACTGTTAGAACACCCAGTGAGTCCTTTAAGACAACTCTTGAACCACTTTGCTCTGACGAAATAAAACACAGGGCTTTGAGTATAGCGTACAAAAGCATGAAATTTTTGACGTGGATTCAATACAACGACGCACTCAATCCTGGGCAGTAACAATGACGGTGTCCTTGAACCTAGGGACCAATGCCCTTTCTAACTCATGTTGATATTCCATATGTAAAGCAGTATTTTTTAAAAATTTAGTTAATGTCTGATACACAAGCGGACGCGGTAACGTTCATAGTGGAGCAGCACACAAAATTAAACCTGCCATATCGGGAGTATTATTAAATGCCGAAAGCCCTAAGATCAAAAGGACTATTGGCTCTTGGTTTTCTGCGATAACCCTCTATATGTTCTTCATTCTACTAGGGAATTGAAATCTAAGGGGGTTTTCTGGAACAGTGGGATGCTGTTTTGATCGCGCTAATGATAGAATCCGTGATAAGATTTACTTCCTCATCGACAGTTAAGTTCAGAATTTCTTCATAAGACACTTCATCCAGCAAATTTTACCCAATTTGTCTTTCGAAGAACCCACTGTGGCCAACGGATTTCAGAAACAGAATGTATAGAGCAGAGTTTCCCACTTTTTTGACTTTGTTGGCCCCCTTTTAAATTGTATTTACCTTTGTGGACCTCTCCCATCAAAGTAGTTAGTATAAGAAATATGCAGTTAATTACAACATGCCTTTATTTAAAATTTAAATATATAATATGTGTGGCGCCCGCTCCTGGCCTAGGTAGGGTAGGAGTCCAGGACGACACACAAGGGTTGACTTAAAATGTCAAAAATATAATTTTAAGAGAATTTAATATAATAAAAATAAGGTCAGGTTCTTGTTGCATAAGCGTTGCCAGGAATGATAATAAAAAGAGAGAAAAAAAATTATTATCAAAAAAAATAGTTGAAAAAAAAAAACTTAGTCAAAAAAAAAAATTTGTACAAAAACAAAATTAAATAATTTTAATTGTTGCGGACTGCAACAATTGATAGCGGTAAGCGCGGCTGGGAATACGATGAATTACACTCTAAATTAATCCCAAAAATAAATTATAAAAATCTTGACAAAAAAAACAGAATTTAAATGATTTCTCAATTAAATTTATAACAAATATGTTGGGCTAAATTAAACAAATAAATAATTATTATTTAAACAGAACGAACAAGTGGAAACGGTCAACCACGCGTTCTGAGTTGCAGCGACTATATGACGTCACACAACCAAATGAAAAAATTTGAATTTAATGTTAATATGACAATATTTATGTATAAATTTTAGAAATTATTAATAAACCCTTCTCTCTTGGTCTGACAAAAATGCAGTAATTAACAAATTACTGCCACAAAACCGAGTTTAACCACACCAAGAAATCGGGAGGGAAAAACTTCAGAATAAATTACTATAACAAATTTAATTTCCTTTGTATATTAATTAACCCTTAATACCAATTGTAGTTAAATTTAACTGATTTCAAAACTCTTTCACAATCATAAAATAAAAAACACGTCTACTCACTTTGATAGGAAACATATTAATGTATAAAATGGATTAATTTGGCTGGAAGGTGTCTTACCAGCGGCTCTAAACAAGTTATATTTAAGAAAACAAATGGTTATATTTAAATAAATTAAAATTAGGTTTTAAATTAATACAATAATAAATTATTATAGTATTATATAATTATTATATAAAATATTATTGTATCCGGTAAAATATGGGAATATATTTGTACTTTGTAAATAAAATATATTGAGGTTCTAAACATGTTTTGTCTATGAAATGAATATTTATTTAAATTAAGTAAAATTGATAATTAAACGGAAACAAAAATAGACTTTAGGATAAAAAATGAAAAATACGTCAATATGTTTCCTTTTTTTTGCTAAGCACTTGAACATTGAATGATGTTTCCTTTTATTTACTTATTTATTTATTTATTTATTTATTTATTTATTTATTTATTTTTTTTCGCTCATCACTTGAATATTTACACACATGCCTGCCAGATTATTCGTTATGTTTTTTTTTTTTTTTGTAAATGTACAAAATATCTTTACAAAAAGATGTGAAGCCTGTGTTCATATTGAGGTCACCCCAGGATTGGTTTGGCCTATCTCCATTTTTTAGTTTTTTGAGTTAACGATATTTTTGTGATTTTCAGAACTGCTTTGTTCTATATCCATTCAAATATTTAACTTTTTGCAGTTCGATATTTTAAATTACCTATATGTTGGGTTGTTACATAAGTCCGTTCGCCCCCCCCCTTTTATTTAATAAAATATACATTCTAAAAAAAAACTTTTATCATCAAATGTACTGTCAATTATTTTCTATCACTTTGGACAAACGCTCATGCAATTTCATAATGCCATCTCTCCAGGAGGTTCCGTCTTTACTCTCGAAAAATCAGTAGAGGTGAATTTTGATATCGTCCAAAGATGCGAAATTTTTTCCGTTAAGGGAATTTTGTAGAGAACGAAACAAATGGTAGTCGGAGCATATGGTCCAGCCATCGCATCATCCATTTGTTCTGCTTTCCACAAAATTCCCTTAACGCATAAAAATTCGCTGTGAACGAATTCTGAACGTTATCAAAATTCACCTGGACAGAAAGACGGAAACTTCTGGAGAGATGGCATTATGAAATTGCCTGAGCGCTTGTCCTAAGTGATAGAAAATAATGTACAGTACATTTGAAAATAAAAGTTTTTAGAATGTATATTTATTAAATAAAATGTGAAAAAAAAAAAAACGAACGGACTTATGTAACAACCCAATACTTTGTTACATATCCAACAAACAATTACTATTCTAATATTGTTTTGTACTATTGGTTAAAATATTGTTTTGTTCTGTCTTGTCTTAAATCTCTCTTCATTTTATTTTATATCCATCTTTTCATCTACATAAGTGCATGCGCGGTATGCTAAATTACCTGACGTTTTAGAATGTTTACACTATCCTATAGTAAAACTGAAAATTATTCAATTGAAAGTAGAAGACTTTTTTGATTATCAAATCATTTCAAAATCTATTGATTTTTCCAATTTAACGTATATCAAAATAAAACATTTAATTTATAAAAAAATCGTTTTTCTGTTAATTTTAATACTTCATTTTACAAAGAAGATACAACAGCATATCAATTAATTAGAAAAAGAAACCTTGACAAGATATGCACAAAATGAATAATAATGCCTTAGATGTTCCCAAACTAAACACAAATATTAAATTGTCGAGGGAAACAAAAATTGATATAGAGTCAATATTACCCCATGTGCCACCGATAGATCAAGAATATTTAAAATATTCTTGATCTATCTATCTATTATTTTTAAATATAATATTTAAAAATTATATAAATAGTTTTGTCATTTACCTGAATATATTTTTTGTTCTAGTTCCTTATTAATTAATTAAATAAATTAATAAAAGTACTATGAATATTTGGTTTTCTTAATTTAAAAAATATTAGTTATAGTATAGTTAAATTATAATTTACAATCCAATGTACAATAATTATATAACATATGAAATTAATAAAACATATTTTTATTTTGACATTTTTTTAAAATTTAATTTTTTAATTTTACCCAAAGTACAAGATAAAATAGTTAGATTTTTACAAATAATAATAATATAGTCGGATTGCTGATAGGTGACTGTTACATGTATGTATCAAGAAGTGCATTCATATAATAATCTAGTTACCATTTTTCACCGATTTTAAAAATGTTTTTTGTTATTTGTGTTAACTCTCAGTGTCTGGTAATAAATATTAATTCACAAACTTTAATTTTAAATCAGCTATAAACAACAAATTATAATCCAAAATTTACGTATGAGTATAAATTTTTCCTTATTTATAATTATAACCTTAAAATTAATAATTTTGTTTGTTTGAGTACTGCTGTAAATTTATTTTCGCGCTCTAATTAGTAAAGATATCTACGAATCTTGCCATTTCTTTCTAATGTTTTGTTTTTTATTCAAATAATTTGGAAGGTTAGTTGTGAACTTGCGTCACTATACGTTACTATGGGTATGCAAATAATTATAATGATATAGACAGAGAAAGCATATAGTATTGAATATCGATACTTGTAGCAACGAACAGTCACTTATCAGCAATCCGACTATATTAATAATTTGTACAATGGATAAAGGCCCATGATCAGTCATTGTAAGAATTCAAAAACTGTTCTTCCTCATGAGCCCTCAAAAAGTATAAACATATAAATATAGCATATATTAACAGAACCAGTGTTCTTTGCTATTGATAATTCCACAATTGTCATGACCAACATTGAAGCATGTAGATATGTTACGTTCCCTAACTTGGGCAGAATTAAGTAAGAAAAGAACATGAAATTAAAAGTTCAAGATGAAGCTATTAGAAGTTTATACTTTTTTAAAAAAAGACTTTTATAAGCTTTTATACATTTTTATAAAATTTTATCAAATTTTATCCCAGATGAGCTTCATTATATGTTTTTTAAAAGAGATTAAGCTAAAAGATTTAAGGTTTTCAGGAATAACATTATATTTAGCGCAAATGTCAAATGAGAAGCAATGTTTAAATGTTGCAGTTTTGTAAGAAGGTGGAGAAGGGGTACCCTTAAATCTTATATTAACATTATGCACATCAGATCTGAAGGTGATTTTGTTGTACAAATAAGGGGGTTTTGAGAATTAACACTTTATGATAAAATACAAGAGAATGAGAAAGTCTCTTCTTTGTTTCATGTTAAGCCATGTAGACAAGAGAATGTAAGAGGAGATATGCGAGCGCCTTGGTACACCATAGACAAAGCGCCACATGAATTTTGGACCTTCTGAATTTATTATATATTAGCCCCAATAGACAAGGTCCGTAAACTACACTACCATAAGTAAACAGACTCAAGGGAGTCGCATAATTTTAGCCTAATTGCCTGGTTCAGGTATTGCCTGTTACCATAGAGGACCTTTAACTTAAAGTAGGCTGTTCTTACTATGAAACTAATGTGCTGAGAGAACTTTAATTTATCATAAAAAATCAACCCCAAATTCTTCGCGCTGTCGGATATTGTCTTAGCAGACCCGTCCAGAACCAGTTTGCAAGCTGGTTTCATTAAATTCTGATCGTTCCTTGGACCAAAGATTAAAACTTTTGATTTTGTACGGTTAATAATTAGGTTATGGTCTGTAGATGCGTTATGCAATGACTGAAGGTCATCGTTAATATTTGAAATAGCAGCTAGGTGGTTATTAAAAGGAAACGAATAAAAGATTTGGGTATCATCGATAAAATAATGAACTTGGCAATGTTCAATATACCGAGAGAGATTAATGGTATATAATATGTAAAGTAAGGGTCCCAATATACTACCTTGAGGTATTGCTTTTTTTCTTGCTTTATCAATTGTTGTATCTTCCAAAAAATATTTAAAACTTTCAAAAAATTTAACATCTCCAAATTAAAATTTCTTAATTATGTCCTTTACATTAATTATTTGTTACAAAAATTATTCATACTCTAAATTTAACATAATTTTACTATTTTATATTAAAACAATTGTCGAATGTGATGTAGTATACAAACATTCTACTACTTACATACTAACACTTCTAACATTAAAATCTAATTTTCTCGTATTACTGAAAAGTGGAAACCAATACTGGGGTGACGATGTAGAAACATGTAAAAATTCTAAAATAAAATACGTTAATTTGGCACCTGCAATATATTGTTTCAAGGATATTGTATTGACTGGTTTACGAATCCATATTGATTAAGGGTTTTACACTCATTTTGATTTTATAACTCCCTGTATTTTAATACTGTGGTACAAGCAAAGCGATAAAATACCTGTGTAATAACTCTTTTTTTCCTGTTCTTCTTTCACTGTGTAACTGTCGTGGCAGCACTCTTTCCATGCTTTATTTGCCACACAGTGTGTCTTATCATGTGTTAGTAACATATTTGTACTGCTGAAATAATTTTCGGTCTGCTCATAATTCTTTAACAATTCTTTTCGTTCTTCTGTAAAATCTGTCAGATTAACAAATAAATCAGCGCTCGTTTCGGATACAGAACACAATTGTTATGCGTAATTTATACATATTTGACTGTTTCGCAAACGTTGCTCACGAAATTTGTAAAACCCATCCACTTTACTGCAGCATTCCAAACATATTGCCCCCTGATTGCGCTAAACTGTGGAGATTTGAAAACAATTTTTGTTCAGACTTGCCTGATGTAACTGAAATAGAACAGTATTTTATATGTTATTCATAAACATTTATGGTTGGTTTATATACAGTGAGATCATTAATTGCTGAGCGTTACCTAATTGTAAACAATCGGGTTTAAATTAACAAAACTGTAATTTAATTTAAAACTCTAATTCACAGCTGAAAATCCCAGTTTAACAAAGAACCAATCAGACTATTTCGTTGGCCCGTACTCACCCGAGGAACAACGAAAATTCGTTGCGAACTTAATATTTGTTATCAACTCATTGGCGTGTAGAGAAAAACAGTGTTCATTTAATAATTAATTCATAAACGATAATAAAAATAGAATATACGCCTATGGGTACATCTCATAACCAAATGTTTTTGTCAAGTATTACTGTAACGTAAATGATAGTGAGATATTTCAATTTCAAGTAGAACACAAAATAATCGTTTGTTTATTCTAAAGGAATCTTCTGTATATATCTTTGATGTTAAGTAAATAATAAGTAAGATACTTATAAGTAATACTCCCTCTTATCCCCATAATAATCTTCGTATTAAAAACTGCGTTAAAGAGAGAGAAAAAAAAAGGTTCTTCAAATACATTTTGTTGTAAAGTAAATAATGAGATATTTTAAGATTTTAGTTTTAGGATGTTCCCCGAAAACTCCCAAAATTACTAATTTAATTAAAAAGTATATAGAACAAAAATAAAATAAAAACAATTTTCTAATAATAAACAATTTTTCCCCCTTTAGTAAGTCCCCAAGCATTGAACAAAAAAGATTTGTTTCTTACTATAAACAATTTTTGTTGAATATATAATAAAGGCGATATTTAAAGTTTTTTAATAAACAGTTTTAACCCCGAAACACCCCCCTAGAATAAAATTTTTGAAATGCCTTATAGCCTAATTTCGAATCCTGGTTTTATTCTATCATCGTACCAAATTTCGTAAAAATATGTCCAACCGTTTTTGCGCGAATCTCGGGCAGATAGACAGACAGACGGACAGACTGACTGACTGACAAACAAGCAGACAGACAGGCAGAGAGACAGACAGGCAGAGAGACAGACAGGCAGGCAGACAGACAAAAATTAATTCTTTTGCGGATATTGTCTTTTAATCATCTGAAACGTGTAAAAACCAAATATGAGGCCGAAAAATTAAAAACAGATGCAGCCTCCAATTTTATTAATATAGATAATAAGAAATGAAAAAACAAAACAAAATAAATTTAAGATCCCAGCGCTACGCTACGGTGGTCAGTTTTTAACTTGGATAGAGGATACTCAAAGCAACCCCACCTGGATTCACTCGGGGACCATTCGTTAGAAATAACGTACATTTTATTGGAAGTTACAATAAACCTATTCGTAATTTGGTGACCGCACAGAAGACAATACTACAGAGCGATCATCAAATCTTGACCGTTATGCAATACTTGACAGAAACATTTAGTTATCAAATTTACTTCCAAGCACGTACACATAGGCATACATTCTATTTTTATTACCTTATACCAGTGGTTCCCAACCTGACTTGCGGAGCCCTTATTAGAATCAATTTCTATAGCGGAGCTCCTTAGGCCTACTCTGTCTTACAAATTAATGGTGTTTAGAAGTAATGTTTTAAGGAGATAGATTTTTTCACAATAAAGTCACTTTTCTTTTTTGCAGCTCACTTTTTGATAAATAGACAGATTTTTATAAAATGAAGCAAATAATCAAAATACACGCATATTATTCAAACAATGCATCTCGCCAATCACATTCCAACTAGAGTCATAAACCGACTAGAGTCAGAAATCACTCGAACAGACTTTCATCTTGGCAAATTTTCGTTCAGAATTTTTTTTCCAATTTTCTTATTTTGACTATGTTTTTTATTTCTAATTCTTTTGCTTTTACTCAATTTTTATTTATTTTATTACATGGAACCCCTGAGAAGTGCACGCGGAGCACTTAGGGCTGTGCGGAGCACAGGTTGGGAACCGATACCTTATACGAATTGCTTATTAAATGAACACTATTTTTCTCCACACGCCAATGAGTTGATAACTGATATTAAGTTAGCAACACATATTTTCGTTGTTCCTCGGGTGAGTTCAGGCAAACGAAGTAATCTGATTGGTTCTTTGTTAAATTGGGATTTTCAGCTAAGAATTAGAATACAGTTTTGATATTTTTCAACTCATTGTTTACAGTTATGTAACGGACAAGAAATAATGATCGCACGGTATAACATGTGAAAGGTCAAGCTTGCTTATCGGAGAGCCTCTTTATAAACAATGTTTTTAATTTTACCATTAGGCCTTAGCAAGTAAAGGTTGTTGCTAAAACCGACACGCAAGAGCGCTACATATAATTGTCAATGCGAGAAACATGGATTCCGCAAATCAACGTCATCCGTCTTCAGGCTAGAATACTAGGCTAGAATAGTACAATATATACATTGAATATTAGTATTAAAGAGATATAAAACTTCATAAAATATAAAATTCGGATGTTTCAGAAACTGCTGAACAATCTGTTTCCATGTTGCGCGATCACACGAGTGATCACTCATAATGTTTAGTTATCGTATATAGATAATTACAAATGATATAACATTTCATCAATTTTTTTGGGAAAACTATATTTTCTTGTGACTCCTTGTCTAGTTACTATGCTCCGCTACTACTCAGGAGTACATTTTTGCGAATATGATAATTGTTAATTAGGTTACTCTAATTTTCATGTAGTGTTTATATTATTATTTGCCTACATAATTTATTTATAGGTAAATTTGTTCTGACCGGTCCGCAGAAACCTCATTCATTATATACCTATATGTCCCTCAAGTTCCGGCACCTTCTGTCCTAAACTTTTAACTTTACTTAATAATATGGTGTGCCACATTAGCCAAATTAAATTGTATATCATAGTGCATTCGTTTATAACGGCGTTTCCCAACCTTTTTTCATGGCGGACCGGCAAGTGACCTAGAAAAAATTCACGGACCGGCAAGTTTAGAAAGTAATGTGTATAGCAAAAGTTTTATATTTTTTACTGCACTGATTACAAATACAAGAAAAAAATCAAATATAATTAGTGAAAAAATTAATGTAAAGTGTGAATTTTCACACATTTCAGGGTTTTGTAGATATTAAATAAGTGTAAGAAGTCAACATAATACTGGATGTCTACGAATATTTGTTCTATTAACAATGTGTTGGTGTGGTGTTCAAAACTCGGTCCTCAGCTGTTAAAAAATTTTTAGTATATTTTTGATTTCTAAAAACACACAAACTATCTTAGCCATAAATACAAAAAATCCATAACATTACACAGCCCAACAAAATGAAATTTTTGTCTTGGTGCCAAAAAAGTAAGAACTGATTTTGAATATTTTTGATGTGCTGATTCCAAAAATACCTGGCTTTTTTCGTGGCAGCTCTAGTTTTTGAGATACAGGCTAGTTGATTTTAGTTCAGATAAAAGGCAAAAATAATGAAATAATGATATCTTTAGAGGCCAAAATTGAAATTTCGTACCTAAAATTAGAATCTTATTAGCCAGCTTGAGTTACTTGGTATTACTCATGACCGTAAAACCCAGCAATATCACTAGTCTTGAAAAAAATTAAGTATGTGGGTGATTCGTGTCGATCTACAAATGGTAAACTTCCTCCTTGGACAGCAAAGTGGATATACAAAATATCCTTGTTTTTTGTGTCTTTGGGACAGCAGAGCTAAGGATCAGCACTGGGTTAGCAGAAATTAGCCTTTAAGAAATATCATGATTCAAGAAAAACAAAACGCAATCAACGAACCTTTGGTTGCGAGAGAGAAAATCATATTTCCTCCCTTGCATATCAAGTTGGGGTTTATGAATCAATTTGTGAAGGCTTTAAATCGAGATGGACTTTGTTTTGGCTACTTGACACGTAAATATCCTGGGATTAGCACGAAGAAATTGTTGACTTTTAGAGAGCGCAAACAGATTTTAATAACCAGATTTTAATAAGAGAAGAATTAAAAGATTTTATTATATTTTATTTTTATAATAACACAACTAAATATGTTATGTAGTATATGTATAATATTTATGTAGTATATGACATTACTACATAAATTTATTTACCATAGCAACTACATGTTTTCATAGGGTGCTTGATATATTAAATTGCATACTCAACACCCCTCCGCAATTAAATAGTTCCAACTCTCATTAAACTTCTAAATTTGCAAAAGATTTTCACATGCAATCCTTTTGTCAGGAAATCTGCCAGCTGATTTGCAGATTCTATATATTTTATAGTAATCCTTCCATTTTGAATGATTTCACGTATGAAGTTGTATTTGATGTCCACATGCTTCATTCGGTGGTGCTCTTTAGGATCTTTTGCAATTTCAATACATGCAATCACTTTCCGTACGTTTTAGGCCAAGTTCCAAAATTGATTTATTAAATTTTTCGTTCCAATTTCTCGGTGCCTGTTTCAAACCATATAATGATTTGTTAAGTTTGTATACTTTATTCAAATCTGCTTTAACGCCATCTGGGACTACCATAAATATATCTTCTTTCAACTGACCGTTCAAAAATGCTGTTTTGACGTCCAGTTGATCAATAAAATAATTGTTATAAACTGCCAAGGCTAATATGATCCTTACGGCTTTCAGTTTTGCTACTGGTGCATACGTTTCCACATAGTCAAATCCTTTTTTCTGACTATAACCTTTTGCTACAAGCCTTGCTTTGTATCTCAGTACTTCATCTTCACTATTTCTTTTTATTCTAAATATCCATTTTGATCCAATTGGAATTCTTCCTTTTAGTAGTTCTGTTATTGTCCAAGTATTGTTTTCTTCTAACGATTTTAACTCTTCTTGTACTGCTTTCATCCATAATTTTGAATCACTGCGTGACTTAATATCATCGTAACACAAAGGCAAGTCTTCAACAAAGTTTTCGGCGCCTAGTGCCATATACGTCATATCATAATCTTTATGCCATACCGGATTATTTCTTTCTCTTTTCGGTCTATTTAAACCATCCTTTTCTTGAAGTACTTCTTCATCATCTTGCGTCGTCTCATCATAATTTTTTCCTAATTTGATATTATCTTCAGAGTTTCGATCTTCACTATTTTCTTCTTTATTCCAGCTTATATATTCATCTTCAAAATTGTCTATGATGATATTACTTTCATCAAACACAACGTCTCTGGATGTAACTAATTTTTTATTTTCCGCATTCCACAATCTATACCCATTTACAGCAAAACCAACTAGAAAATTTTTCTTACTCTTGGAATCCAGTTTATATCTGCATTCTTTAGGGATATGTGTGTAAGCAGAACATCCAAATATTTTCAATTTTGACACATCCCGCCTTTTTCCATACCACAATTCAGCAGGCGTTGCATTGCGATTCGTGGTTGGACTTCTATTAATAAGATAAGCTGCCATTAATACCGCTTCTCCCCACAAAAAACTTTGGTAATCTTGAAGATAAAAGCATACATCTTGCTCGCTCAAGAAGTGTTCTGTTCATTCTTTCTGATTTTCCATTTTGTTGAGGACTATAAGGAGCGTTGTACTCAATTTGTATTCCTAGATTTCTACAAAACTGTTTAAATTCTTTTGATGTGTACTCACCTCCATTATCACATCTTAATCTTGATATTTTAGAATTAAATTTAGCTGCAACCATAGCCTGAAATTCTTGGAAATATTTTAAGACTTCACTTTTCCTTTCCATTAGGTAAACTATAGTAAAATGGGTAAAGTCGTCGATAAACGTAACGTAATACCTTTTCTTATCCCATGTTACGTAATTTGCTGGTCCCCAAACATCACTATGAATTAACTGTAGTGGTCTAGAAGATGTGATGCTTGATTCCTTCTTAAAAGGTAATCTTGTTTGTTTTCCTTCTAGACATGACGTACATAGTTTCTTTGAAATTTGTTTTAATGGGGGTATTCCATCTACCATATTTTTACTAACCAGTTCTTTTAGTCCTTCCATACCTATATGTCCAAAGCGATAATGCCAAATGTCATAATTATCCGTTTGCTTTATAAAATTTGCTGCTGAATGTCTTATTGTAAATGTAATTGTATACATTTTTCCTTCTTTACATCCTTTTGCTACCAGTTTGCCTTTGCTAAATATATTTACATATCCTCGTTCAAAAACTACTTTCATTCCACGTTCTTCTAGACGTCTAACTGAGAACAGATTGTATTTCAGTTGAGGTATGTATAATACATCCTTTATTTCGCCTTCTATTTCCTTTCCATCTACTATTGTAGAAACATTGATATTTCCAATTTTTGTAGCTGTTATTGAAACTTTATCTTTTGCTACTGCTACATTAATAGGAATGTCTAAATCTTTATCCGCTAAAAAACTAACTTTTGTTCCACTGACATTTGCTCTTGCATTTCCCGATCTGTTTTGAAATTTATTGTTCCTGCATTCCGAACGGTTATGTCCAAATTTGTTGCAGTTGTAGCACCTGTATTTAAATTTCTGCTTTGCATTGAAAACCATGTCTCTATTTTCATTTTGCACATGTCTGTTATCTCTTTTAGTGTGTTCTTCTAAAAGACGACTTTTTACAAAATCCATATTCAACTTTGACGGTTCAATTGTTTCCAAAGCCGTAACCAGAGAGTCGTAAGTAGCTGGCAAAGTTAAAAGTGACACACAATATCGCATTCTTCCAATTTAGCTCTTGTAGCTTTTAACTCTCTTATAAGTTTGTCAAATGCCATAAAATGTTCTTGTATATCATTTTCCTCATTGTACTTCATTGTCAGCAATCGCTTACGTAAATATAGCTGACTTGCAATACTTTTCCTCTCAAATACGGTATTTAATGCTACAAATATTTTCTTTGGAGTAGCTTTATCTTTAACATGTTCTAGCTGACTATCTGCTATTCGCTGTATAATTAGAGATTTACATTTCTTCTCATCTTTTATAATTTTCTCTATTTTCTTCAGCCTTTTATCATTTTCATTTCCATCAGCTAAGTCTACTGTCAAACCTAAATCCTCTAATATTTCGTTTACTTCCTTCTCAACAAATTCCAAAAGGTCATACTCTTCCAACAACGTGCAAACTCTAAACTTCCAGTTGTTGTAATTTGTTCCATCGAACAATGGCACCTTGTACACATATTCCATGTCTGGGCCCATAACCTGTTGACTTTTAAAGAGCGCAAACAGATTTTAATAACCAGATTTTAATAAGAGAAGAATTAAAGGATTTTTTTATATTTTATTTTTATAATAACACAACTAAATATATTTGACATTACTACATAAATTTATTTACCATAGCAACTACATGTTTTCATAGGGTGCTTGATATATTAAATTGCATACTCAACAGAAATTGAAAGCCGGAATATTGGATGGTCCTCAGATAAGGCAGCTTATTAAAGATTCAAAATTTATAGCATCAATGAACGAGATTGAATATAATGCTTGGTGTTCATTTGTTCAAGAAGTACAAAATTTTCTTGTAAATCAGAAGGCAGAGAATTATATAGAATTAGTGGAAAATATACTTTCCTACTTTAATATTCTCGGTTGTGCCCATAGCATAAAAGTTCACTAAGTCCAGAACCACTTAGATCGGTTTTCAGAAAACCTAGATGATTTTAGTGAAAAACAGGGGGAAAGATTCCATCACGACATTAAAACTATGGAAGATCGATATCAAGGAATCGATAGCCACATGATGGCCGACTACTGTTGGATTCTTCAGCGAGACTGTCCTGGTAAACTCCACGGTAGAAAGTCGTATAAAAGAAAATTTTTAAGTGATAAGTGATGAATTTATATTTATCTACTTTGTAAAATAAATACCTTACTTGGTATTTTTTGTTTTTTAACTGGCAAATAGAGCAAAAAGTAATAGTAATAACGTGAAATGTACATAAATTAAAAAATATGATAATTTTATTCTAAAAGAGGCCAATATATGGTATCTCAAAAACTAGATGTGACAGACCAAATCAGACGGCCTATTTTGGATTCTGCACCTAAAAATTACCTAGAAACTGTTAAAAAATCGCAGGCACCAAAATGTCTGTTGGACTGTGTTATTGGCCATAATTTAGCCATGAATTAAAAAAATAGTTAATTTTGTCAAAAAACACAAAAATTGCAATATTTTTCAAAAACGCAATCTGATAAAAAAATTCCTCTCATTCGTTTCCGGCGCAGATCAATGTACATTACCTATATTATTTTCAGATTTTTATTTTAACCCCTTTGGGTAAAAGGGGGCGGGACAAGAACTTTTTTAACACATTTTTGGCTAAAATCGTTTTTAATAAACTACTTGCGTTCTTTAATCGACATACTAAGAGTTTTCTTTTGATACCACACAATAAATTTTTTCTAAATCATTTTTTTTATCGACGACACAAAAAACGACATTTTTCGAAAAACTAATCTGATCAAAAATTCCTATTGAACTAATCCGGTTCCCATCACTTTTCATTAACGAGATTTTTTTTTCAGATATTTAGATTAACCCCTGTGAGAGATAACGTGGGGGACAAAAGTTTTTTGACATATTTTTGGCAAAAAATCCATTAAAAGAATTGACTTAATAAGGGTTTTTTGGTGGTCATACCTACAAAATCCTAAAACGAAACAAATTATTACTTAAGCAATTAACATATTAAGGACCGAGCTTTTCATCTCAAAATTAAGTGGGTTATAACTACCATACGTCCCGGTTTGACCGGGATTGTCCCGGTATGAAGGTATGGTCCTGGTGTCCCGGCCAGATTGTCATTTTGTCCCGGAAATTTCGTAAAAATTAAAAAGTGCAAAATATACACGCAGTACGAAAAGTGCAGCCTCGGAAAATGGAGATTAGACTACTATAGGCTATTCCAAACGTTTAGGCGGAACTAGATTTTGACAGTTAGTAATTTTTATCTATTATTTCGGACTTTTAGTCATTTTGTTTAAGCTTTGTAAGTCATACTCACATTACAAATTCTAGCTTAAATTGATTGTCATTATAAAATGTCCTTTTCATTGCATTTGAATTTTTTGTCATTCTTAATAAAAATTTCCCATTTATTTATTTTTTTGTCTTTATAATATGGAAAAATGTATTAAAATTTTTGACGTATGTCATTCGTTTCCATGGTTCCACTGTTAGAATTAAAAATTTTCACATGAAACTACCCAAGCAAGGTCCCTTCTCGTGACAACCTAAAAGAACGAAATTTCCATTTAGTTATTTCGTCGCCTAAAAGTTTGGAATAGCCTATAATTAATAATAACAACGAATTTTTAAAGAAATTTCATGCTAGTGAAAAATATTAATAATTTTTACCGACCGACAACATATATAAGGGAGGTATTGTGATCATACCGATTTTGACATTTCGAGATTTCGATGGATCTCCACGAATTGAGGTCCCTACATAACGTTTTGACTATTTTTAGCATGATGTCTGTCGGTCTGTTTGTCCGTCTGTCTGTCTGTCCGTCTGTATACACGTGCAGAGCCAATTCGGCTGAAAGGATTTTTATGAAACTTCATATTCAAGCTTCTGCCATCAATGGCACGAGTTGATCAACTTTTGGTAAAAATCGGTTGACTAAAAATGGGAGTTTACTCGTGTCGATTTTAAGATTTATATGAATATTTCACAACAGAAAAATATTTCGAAAAAATTTATTGAACAAAAGTTGCTATAAAAGCAATAATTAATAACTTTTATTTGAGACGTTTTTTGATAAAACGAAAAATTTCGAAAATTTTTGTCAATTTTTTCATACTTACATGTAACGTTTCCATGGTCATGATAAATAATATCTCTGTTAGAAAATATTAGGCCAAGTAATTTCTACTGTGCTGCTAGAATGTATTTTATACAAGTAGTTTGTGAAGGCGGTCTTGTGGTGGCCACAGCTGATTCTTTAATAATAAGTTATGTTCAATTAAGAGTAAGTAAAAATTATTACTACGTAAATTTTTATTTTTGTTAACCACCCCGTTATTTATCCTTTTTAATCATAAGTGCTAGCGTAGAAGGCGTGATTTATTGATTTTAGCAAAATCTCAAAATTGTCACGGTTTGATAAAAAAATATTATGGTCTAGTAATAACTTACTAGGCGAATAGTTGCATAGTAAAATGATTTTTTTTTTAGTAAATAAATTCATTGTAAGGTAGATATCTCGGCCCTGAATAAAAATAAAATATGTATCGTTTATTGTGGAAAGTAATTGTTATTGTATTTTATAAATTGACATAATTTTTTGTTTCATAAACTTGCACATAACAATAAACCTCGCGAACCGGCAAAACAATCTCGCGGACCGGCGGTTGGGAAACAGTGGTTTATAATATAAATTGATTATACTTGATTGTAAACATAAGGGGACTGGAGAGTAGCATTCACCCTTATTTTAGTATTATACAAGGTGTCTCAAAAGAAATTTTATATTTATTTAGCTTACTGCGTGAACGCAACGTATCCGAGGGGCGCGGGGTTTATGTCAATCGGTAGCCTGGCTGTTGGGAATTTAGTCGCTATGGAGCGTTTCTCGGGAGCAGACCGCGCGTTATGCGTGCGAGAGTTTTACAAAAACGGTGATTCCGCGACTGTAGCGCGTAGAAAATTCTGCAGTATTCGAGGTTTTCGCCACTTAAATGATGCGCCAAGCATTCCTCTCATTCGACATTGGGTTAAAAAGTTTGAAGAGACTGGTACAACGCTGGATAAATCAAAATCCGGGCGACCTAGGTCATCAAGAACGGTAGAAAACGTGGAGAATGTTAATCAGTCTGTTCGTGACGACCCGAACCTTTCAATTCGGAAGCGCGCAAGTGCTTTAAATGTGCATAGATCATCATTACATCGCATTATGCACAAATACCTAAAGCTGCACCCCTACAAAATTCAATTGGTGCAAGAATTAAAGCCCCAAGATGCCAGTCAGAGGCTTAATTTCGTAAATCAGGTGATTGACCGATTTTCAACGTTTACCGACATTTTGTTTTCGGATGAGGCTCATTTTCATCTTAATGGCCACGTAAATAAGCAGAACTGCTGCTACTGGAGTGCAACGAATCAGAAACGCAAACATCAGAAACCCCTACATTCGCCTAAAGTGACCGTATGGGCTGCGATGTCGGCGCGAGGAATTATCGGCCCTTACTTTTTTGAAGACGAAAGGGGGCGTGAAGTTACAGTGAATTCAGAGCGTTATGTGGAGATGTTAGACAACTTCTTGGTACCTGAACTGCAAAACTTTCCTGGCTATAACCAAAGAACATGGTTCCAACAGGACGGAGCAACTTCACACACGTCCAATATGTCTCTGCCACGTGTTCGTGAAATTTTCTCAGGCAAATTGATCTCCCGGAGAGGTGACATAAATTGGCCTCCACGCAGTCCAGATTTAACCCCTATGGACTTTTTCCTATGGGGTTATCTTAAATCTAAAGTTTACGCCAATAAACCGACTTCACTGGCGCATTTGAAAGAAAATATCCGTCACGAACTGGCAGCCATCCCTGAGTCCACCTGCCGAGACGTCATAAGTAATTTTACTGTTCGATTAAATGAGTGCCGAGAACGCGAGGGTCTACATTTAGACGATATTATTTTTAAGAAATAAATCCCCAAAAAGTGTATTTTAATAATTAATAAACATTTTTTCTATATACGGCTTACTTTTTTTTTAATCGATCCACTAAATATAAAATTTCTTTTGAGACACCTTGTATAATATTCATATAATTCGAAATATACGTTAATAGAAATAAATAGGTTCTTACCAATTCCGGAAATAATACTACCAGTTTGGAATAATAGTTCAAATTTCCACTACTGTTAGTAAGACTGCGTAGATGTTTTTCATGTTTGAGGCAGATAAAACAAATATTTGTTAAAAAATACATGATGTTAGAAATCCTTGCAATATTTTTCTCAAATATCTGAACAAGCAATGATTATTGTTAGTACAATCACCTGTTGATACTGAAGTAAGCATGTAGCAGTCCATTCTATTATCTAGAAGAATTCGAGGCCAAACAGGAAGTTGGTGTGTTAATGTAATATCCGGTTAGGTTTGAGAAATGATAAGTATTATTTAGAGTTAAAACATTATTTATTTATCTCTAACATCTACACTAATTACTAATGTCTAACTACTGGCCGCCCGCATGTTACATATTGTCTTATTCTATATACTGCTTAATAGCCGACAATATATAATTGGATATAGCAATATAGCATATTGCTAAAGATTTCCCATTAAGGCCATCTATAAACTGTCTGGAGTTAGTTCAAGAATAAACCATTGGCGGCGGGATATAACGCTGTCGGACAGCGACCTATTTTATTAAGATTCTAATTTATGTTAAAAGTTTGAAAGGTTATATACAATACCAAATTATTAAATATAACAAAATATTATTAAAATTATACATTATACGGTGTCTTATTACATTACAAATAAAAATGATAGATGAATAAACACAAACAACACGAAAACTTCAATCATACAAAAGCCAGAATTTTACCAATAAAATAGCTAGTTTTTTGCCTATGAAATAGCTAGTTTGCGATGTCGCCGGTAGAGTATGAAATTTAAGGTAGCAACAACGACATACGTATCGAGAAATTTTAACAAGAATATAAAATAAGCCAGACTTAGGTCTGTCTGTTCTTATTTCCTCTTACTTTGTTAGATTTCGACTTACGTTTAATGTTCTGTTTCTTTCTAACAAATTGTATGTGTGTGACATATGTAAAATCATCATTTGATTTATCTTTGCATAAATTTGTCCTTGATGGGAAATCTATGATTTGGCGGACTTTACTACGGTGTCAATCACCTGCATTGTCAGATATTATTACAATACACCTCCCTTGGGGGGGGGGGGGGATAAAAAATATTAATTCTATAATATATTTTTGTTTCTATTGTAATAATTAAATTCTATATAACTTAGTTCTATTTTTATGGACAAGTATTTCCTTATTATTCTTATTTACTAACACATCTGGCATCAAATCTTTAATAACTACATAAATTCCATCATACAATTAGATGCAGACACCTTTATTTTGGACGTTTGCCATTGCTGATAGTACTAGGCTAGAATAGTACAATATAATGAGTATTAGTATCAAAAAAGATATAATACTTCAAGAGTAATATAAAAAATTCGGACGTTTCGGAAACTGCTCAACAATCTGTTTCCGTCTTCAGCGATCACGAGAAGTTATAAAAATTTCAGTTTTTTTCGAGTTTTTATACCTAGTATTGTAAGAGTGGGAGCAGGTTATAAGTGCGTTGCTATTGGTTGGGTGGTTGGGATCAGGTATGGGTAGGGACGCGACTACCTGCTGAGGATTAACGACCGGATTAAGGTTGTTTGTCACATTATTGTGTGGTAATGAGTTGTTTGTTACTGGATTAGTGACTTGAGGATTAAGAGGATTGTTTTGAATAATGGAAAGCCAGAGTTGAGGAAATTCTATGCTGGCTTGGCTGACAGCATCTCCAGAGTTTTCGATCAAAGCAGACTCTTTCAATTTTCTCTTGAACTTGTTTTCCTCATACATTAAGGGTTTTAAACGGGTTTTTAGAATTAAAACGTAATGAGATTCTGGTAAGCTTTGACGTTGAGAGTCTATTTACTAATGTGCCTGTAGATGAAGCTCTAGTAGTTGTTAGAGAAAGGCTAGAATGCGATCAGACGTTATCTACTCGAACACATCATTCAGTTGACTGCATTATGGAGTTATTAACACTTTGTGTGAAAACTACCTATTTTCAACTGGAAACCGATTATTACCAACAAAAGGATGGCATGGCTATGGGTTCTCCACTGTCACCTATTATTGCTAATATATACATGGAACATTTTGAAGCGAAAGCTTTAAAAGAAGCCAAGTACAAACCGAATAAATGGTTAAGATACGTCGATGATACTTTTGTCATATGGCCACATGTCGTAAGGGGCGCTTGTCGACCCCATTCGGATAACGAGCTTTATTTTTATATGTATATATATTTTTTATTAGTATTATTTTGAATTTGTACTGTAATTATTTCTGTTTTAAATTTTTGGCATTGATTTTTATCACTTTGTTTTTTTTTGCATTGAAATCATTTTTATTGTATTTTTTATAATTTAATGTATATTTGGCAAGTCGATAATATGCTGTACGTGACATCCGGCTGTAATTTGATGTATTTTTTCCTTTCTAATAGACGCATAGTCAGCAAGTACGACTTACTGTTTATGCGACTCAATTCTTTATATGATTCGTTTTCAAAATCATAAAGTTAGTTGTTGTTTAGCTTTCGCGGTAAACGGGGCATATTTTCGGCTCGCCAAGTCATGAAACTTTAGTTATTTTTTCTTCAAATGCTTTTTAAATAATAATAATAAATTAGAGTCAAACTGATTTGACGAGTTTTATTTCACGACCCTTCACATGTGGACCACTTCAATCCCAAAAACGTAACCAACAAAAATATTAAAATAGCTTTACGGCAAACGCTATTTTTGGTGTCAGGTTGTGTGCGGTTTGAATCACTTGGTGGATTAAATTGGAGGCTGATCATCTCTAAGCCATCAGTTGATCATCATTGGACTTACTCAACTTGAAGTGAATTAAAAGTGCTACAGATAAATTTTTCTTGACTTTCGAACACAAGTGAATAAGTGAACTTTAAATATAAAAAAATAAAAAAAAGACATTGTGCAAGTAAAAAAAAAAAAATAAATTTTTGAACTTTTAAAAGAAACAATTAATAAATAATCTTCAAAATTAATTTCAAGTTGATGTAAAAGAACTGCCGAATCCAGTGATTAATACGTTACCCGAGGGTTGAATGTGAATCCACAACAGGACTCAAGGCTATTTCAAACTATTATTTCGTCAGCATAACCTAAATTATCAGAAAATTGAACTAGAAATGAACATAAAGTCACTTGCAACAGGACTTCGAACCGTTTAGCTGCCAATTCATTGATCTTCGGTATCGGTCCCAGTAGCCAGGCCAGCTATTGCGATATCGTCCTCTGATATTGGAAGGTGGAAATATATCGAGCCCGCTAGAGTCCCAACGTATCCAGAGATCCAGTGCACGGATCCAGTGTAACAAGAGACCAAGGGTCGGTGCTGTGTATCCAGAAACCGTGGACAGTTGCTGAATACCCAGGTATCCAGGACCTCGAGTGCTTCGCCCGGGGGAATAGTCAGCTAGTGCCGTTCATTTACTACCCTTTACTGCCCAAAGAGTCCAACCCGCGGAAGCCCAACAACAACTCAACAACAAAAATGTCCATGTGAGTACAAATATCCGGTCTTATGAGTAATCTGCACGATATATTTGGTTCCAATTTTAATTTCGACGAATTATTAGAAACTTTCGACGATACAACCATGCCTTTCTCAATTGAAATTAGTTTTAAAATGATTCCTGAATTCAACGGGAATTCGGAAAATTTACATAGGTTTATTACCTGCTGCGACATAGTCGAAAAAACTGTCATTACTAATATTCATAGGGAACAATTCCTAAATGTGGTGAAGTGCAAATTAACTGGTCCCGCTTATAACGTTATTAAATACAGAGATTTTTTAACTTGGCAAACATTACGAGTAGCTTTGCAAGAACAATTCCTGGAAAAACGTACTATTGCTCAGTTACAAACTGAACTTTTAACGAGTAGGCAAAAACATGGAGAATCGATTAGAATTTTTGCTAATAGATTAGAGCGCCTAATGGCTGATTTAAATGACGCGTGTTTAGAAAGCGAAGGGCAAGAAGCAACAGGAGTTATTCAAAATTTAAATTCCAAATCCTGTTTAAAGGCATTCCAAGAAGGTTTGTTAGAACCAATAAAATTAATTATTAAAGCCAGTAGGTTTACTAATTTTCACGAAGCTGTAGAAACCGCGGTTGAGGAAGAAAGAATTTTAAGTCAAAACCGTAACTTACAATTTAAAAATCAAAATAAAAATTTCAAGCCAAAACCTTTAACTTGTTTTAAATGTCATAAACAAGGACACACTGCTGATAAGTGTTATTCAAAATTCCCGTCTTATCCTAGACGAGAATTTAAGCCAGAAACAAACATTAACCAAGTAAATTTAATTTGTTCATATTGCAATAAACCTGGCCATCATATAAGTAATTGTTTCAAAAAGAGAAATTCTGAAAAATATAATAGAAGGCCTAACGAAAATTTTAATAATCGCAGGAATTTCCATGCTACAAATAGTTCGGGAAACGGGCCGACACCCGGCACGAGTGGCGGTGCCGTGCCGGCAAGTCAGTTACACCACAGCCGTTAGATGAACAAAATTTTAATAAAGATATCCCTAGTATAAACTTAATTGATAATAGTAATGACAATTTTTCAAATTCGGATAACGAATATCGAGGAGAATTAGATTTATGTTTTAATGAAAATAATAATAATGGACGTAATTTTTTGAGCAAACCTTATAACATCGTAGGGGGGAACCGCAATGCCGGTACTACGATACGTAAGGATAGCCATTTTTATGATGAGACTGATCAGTACTCTTTATTTGATTTATATAGTGACAAAGATCACTTTTGTTTGTGCGGTGACGACCGACACAAGTTTTTTGTATGTGACAGAGATCACTTTTGTTTTTGCGGCAATGACCGATATTGTTTTGTGGATGACAAAGATCATCAATTTAATGTATTACGTCCAAATAATAATAATAATGATGATAAAATATATCATTTTAATGTTGAAGAAGGCGAAAAGCCTGAATGTGTCCAAATCTGTACTTATTCTACTAAAAATAAAATTAACCTATTAATTGATACGGGCGCAGATATATGCGTAATAAAAGTTGAAACTTTAAAAGATAATGAATTAGTGGATACCAACTTCAAAACTAAAATAAAAGGTATAACAGAAAATGTTATTTATACGTTAGGAACTTGCGAATTAAAAATTGCTGTGGAAAATGAAACTATGATGCAGATATTTCATGTGGTACCCAATGATTTTCCTATCACTAATGACGGTATATTAGGCAGAGATTTTCTAAAACAAAATAGAGTTAATATTTCTTATAAAACTAAATTATTAAGCTTTCAATTTAACAATAAAATTATTTCATGGAATTTAATGCCAACTGTAAACAAAACCTTAATATCACCTAGAAGCGAATGCATTATTAAGGCACGTATTAAGGAAAATTTTGATTGTCTTTGTATATCACAACAATTCGAAAACGGTATATTAATTAGTAATTGTATTGTTGAACCGAAAAACGGATATTGTTATGTTAACATTATAAATACTTCTGAAAATTCCTTAGAATTAAACCATAACGATTTAATTTTTGACAATTTGAATAATTACGAAATTTTAAAATTTGACCGTTCAAATGAACGTGAAAGATTTAATTGCTTGTTAACAAAAATTTCTACCGACCACATGAATAGTGAAGAAAGAAAATCAATTGAAAATATTTGTATCAATTATAACGAAATATTTTATTTACCACAATATGATAAGTTGACACATACTAATGCAATAACTCATAAAATTTCCACAATTCCTGGAACAGCACCAATTTATGTTAAACCATATCGCATTCCAGAATACCATAAAAGAGAAGTAGATAAACAAATAAATGAAATGTTAGAGAACGATATAATTGTACCAAGCAAAAGTCCTTGGAATTTTCCAATATTAGTGGTGCCTAAAAAACTGAGTTCTAATGGGGAAAAACGTTGGAGAGTAGTAGTAGATTTTCGAAAATTAAACGACGCTTCGGTCGGGGATGCTTACCCTCTGCCGAATATTACGGATATTTTAGATCAATTAGGGAATTCTAAATTCTTTTCAACCCTAGATCTTGCAAGCGGTTTTCACCAAATCAAGATGGATCCTCAAGATAGGGAGAAAACCGGTTTCAGTACTAGTCTAGGTCATTTTGAATATAATCGGATGCCATTTGGATTAAAATCTGCACCCTCTACTTTTCAGAGATTAATGAATCATGTTCTGGCAGGTTTGCAAGGAATAAAATGTTTGGTATTTCTTGACGACATAGTTGTCTATGGTAAATCGTTAGCCGATCATAATGAAAAATTAATCGCTGTTCTCGAAAAATTAAGGGAATTTAAATTATTATTGCAACCCGAAAAATGTAATTTTTTGCACAAGGAAATTAAATATTTGGGACACAAAATTACGGATAAGGGAATAATGCCTGACCCTGAAAAAATTAGTTCAGTTCAAAATTTCAAAATTCCTGCAAATCAAAAGGATGTTAAGTCATTCCTTGGTTTGGTAGGATATTATAGACGTTTTATTTCAAACTTTTCGGAATTGGCTAAACCCTTAACAAATTTATTGAAGAAAAATTTTATTTTTAATTGGAGTAGTTCGTGTAATGACGCATTTAACATACTAAAAGAAAAAATTACTAATTACCCTATTTTACAATATCCCGATTTCGAGCGCGAATTCATTCTAACCAGTGACGCAAGTCAGAAGGCATTAGGCGCGGTTCTATCGCAGGGCGAAATAGGACGCGATTTACCAATAGCTTACGCGAGCCGTACTCTATCCCAAGCCGAAATGAATTATTCAACTATTGAAAGGGAATTATTGGCAATAGTATGGGCTACCAAACACTTTAGACCTTATTTGTATGGCAGAATATTTACGTTAGTAACCGATCATAAACCTCTTCTTTGGATTTTTAACGTAAAAGATCCTGGTTCACGGTTAATAAGATGGCGTCTAAAATTAGAAGAATATCAATTTAAAATTGTTCATAAAAGTGGGAAGTATAATACAAATGCCGACGCTTTGAGTCGAATGTATGTTATCGCTAATGATTCTCAAAATTTTTCACTAATTTATAAAGATTATTTAAAGGAGTTAGAAACCAAAATAATTTTAAATAAAAATGTAACAGAATCCGATGAAAATCTATTTGATGCCCCCGTAGGAAGCAGTTTAGCGCATTGTGTTAGTAGAGATATGAAAATGTCAACTGGTATTGCAAAAGAATTTGTAGAAAAATTTAAACGTGTTGATGAATTAAGGGATCAGAATCCCGTATTACATAATTTGGTATTTTTGCAAGAAAAAGATAGGTTTATAATTTATTTAATAACAAAGGAATATTTTTATGATAAACCCTCAAATGAGGATATGTTTAAAGCCTTATGTAATTTAAAGTTATTTTGTTTAAAAAATGATATTACGAAGTTGGGTAAACCCAAATTAGGTTGTGGACACGACAGATTAGATTGGTCAGATATTCGATCCATGTTGCGATATATATTTAAAGATGTAGACATATTAATAACGGTATATAAAAATAAGATAATACAAGATCTGTCTAGAAACGAAATCGATAGATTATTAAATGAATATCACTCTACACCGTGTGGAGGACATATGGGCACTAATAGAATGTATAATAGAATTCGCGAAGCGTACAAATGGGAAGGAATGTATGAGGATGTTAAAAATTTTATTAAAACATGTAGTTTGTGTCAAAAGAATAAAGGAGGTAAAAAGACGAAATTTCCCATGGTGATTACTACAACGGCGAAAACGCCATTTGAAAAAGTTTTTCTCGACGTAGTTGGTCCGTTACCAATTACGTTCGATGGAAATAAATTCATTTTGACCTTTCAGGACGATTTAACAAAATTTTCACACGCAATTCCAGTTCCTGACCAAGAGTCTTCAACTATTGCTCAGAATTTTGTAACAAAAATTATTTGTAAACATTCTACTCCTCAGTCAGTCTTAACTGACCAAGGAAGTAACTTTTTGAGTAAAGTTTTTAAGGACGTTTGCAAGTTATTAAATATAACAAAATTACAAACTACAGCACATCACCCTCAGTCGAATGGTGCATTAGAAAGATCCCATAAAACATTAGTAGAATACCTTCGTTCATTTATCGACAAAGATCAACAAAATTGGGATCATTGGCTCGATTACGCCACATTTACTTACAATACTACTCCTCATACTTCCACTGGATATACGCCTTTCGAATTACTATACGGATACAAACCTGAAATTCCAAACTCTTTAAAAAGAGAACCAGAAATTCAATATAATTATGATCATTACGCTAATGAATTAAAATCGCGATTACAACATACCCATGAATTAGCTAGGAAAAAGCTTTTAATAAACAAAGAAAAATATAAGGAATCTTATGATAAAAATTTAAATTTTAAAGAATATCACGTAGGTGATAAAGTTTTATTAAAAGATGAAAGTAAAATAAAAGGGAAATCGAAAAAATTAATGCCCCTATGGACCGGACCATACGAAATAATAGAGGATATAGGTGTAAATTGTATAATTTTATACAAAAATAAACAATTAAGAGTACATAAAAATCGTTTAAAATTATTTTATGACTGACCATATTGTGTGTGTTGAAGTAATATAAATTGTTTCAGGTTCAAATTCCTTATGAATTTACTAATTCGGATAATTCTATTGGACCGTTGTGAGAGCCATGAACTATATAATGTGACAAAAATTGAGGATAACCCTGGCATATATTACGAAAAATTTTCCTCGCTAATTTTATCAAATGACGATTGGAACTTTGTTATTTCTCTAAATTTATCAATTTATAATGAAAAATATAACCTCATTAGTAAATGTTTGAATACCATCAATAACATTTGTGTAATATTTAAAAACGAATCTATAGAAAGTGACGAACTAGAAAATTGCAAACTATTTCTACATAGTTTCGAAACAACTAATAATCGAATTCATGAACAAAATCAAGCCTTATTGCCATTAATGACAACAACTCGGAATAGATTTAAACGTGGTATAATAAACGCAGTTGGTACGATTTCTAAAACTTTATTTGGTACTTTAGACAACGAAGATGCGGAATATTATGATGAACAAATTTCATCGATTCAAGAAAATGAAAATCATTTATTAAATTTGATTAAAAAGCAAACTACTATTTTAGAATCAACTGTAGAAGTTCTAAATAGTACAGTAATATCTATTGAAAATTCTTTAAAAACTTTTGAGCAAAAGACAAGAGTATTACAAATTTATCTTAGAAGGCTAAACTCTGTTTTAAATAACGTAGTAAAAAGAAGTGAATTATTTCATAAACTAAATGAACTTTTAAGTTACGTAACCTTTTTAATTGACGAATTTTCTCTAAGTCAGTTTAAGTTAGTCGAGATCATAAATAATGCACAACACGGTAAACTTCATCCCTTGGTTTTAGATCCATACTCTTTATTATCAGAATTTCGAAATGTGCAACCATATTTACCGACGAATACAAAATTTCCAATACCTTTAACTAAAAATTTAATTCATTATTATTTTAATTTAATTAAACCTACAATATATATTTATAAAGATCGATTAAATTTCATCCTTACTGTTCCTTTAACAGGACACCAAATTTTTGATGTTATAAAATTAACTAGTTTTCCTACAGCACTGCATTCAAACATGTATGCTTTCATTTTACCCGTTTCTCCATATTTAATGATTGACTCTATACAAGAACATTATTTCTTATGCGATAAAAATTATTTGGAGTCAGAATGTAAGTTTCTTGAATTAAATGATGGATTTTATGTTTGTAAACAAACGCAACCGATTTTAATACTAAATGGTCACCAAAGTTGCGAAGCAAAATTATTAAAGTCTCATACTAAAATCCCGGATAACTGCGATAAAAGAATACTGTCGTTAACAAAAAGTATTTGGATTCAAATGTTGTCCGAAAATTCTTGGCTATATACTATTCCAGAAATTGAACTTTTGAATATAGTTTGTAAAAATAGAATTACGACCAAAATACCTTTAAACGGTACGGGAAAATTAATTCTAAAAAACGGCTGTGCAGCCTACACTGAAAATGTTATCTTACACACGCACAATAGGGTCAACAACAGTCACATACTAGATATAACGCCTAAGTTATCTCTAAAAATGTATTTTAATTTTACTATAAAAAACGTTACGGTTCCCGAAACCACAATTGATAACCACGTTATCAAAATTAATCAAAATATTAATACTTTGGAAAAAATTAGTCATAATATAAAGGATCTTAAGATGAAAGAAGATCAAACTTTACAATTTAAAGATAGGACTAACTTTACGACGATTGTATTTTTTATAGTAACATCGATCTTGTTTACTTTAATATTGTCTACTGGTGTTTTGAAATTTTGTTATAAGCATAATAAATGCTGTTTTAAAAAACAAGTTGAGTCGGAGGACCAGATTACTCATGACGCCGATGTTTGTGCTCAGGAAACTCGATCAGCCCCAACAACTGATTTGGAGCTGAACGAGTTACCTTCTAAAAGTTCGAATTCGAATGGAAGTCGTCGCAATCCTCGCTACAACTTCCATCTTTAGGAGGGAGGTGTCGTAAGGGGCGCTTGTCGACCCCATTCGGATAACGAGCTTTATTTTTATATGTATATATATTTTTTATTAGTATTATTTTGAATTTGTACTGTAATTATTTCTGTTTTAAATTTTTGGCATTGATTTTTATCACTTTGTTTTTTTTGCATTGAAATCATTTTTATTGTATTTTTTATAATTTAATGTATATTTGGCAAGTCGATAATATGCTGTACGTGACATCCGGCTGTAATTTGATGTATTTTTTCCTTTCTAATAGACGCATAGTCAGCAAGTACGACTTACTGTTTATGCGACTCAATTCTTTATATGATTCGTTTTCAAAATCATAAAGTTAGTTGTTGTTTAGCTTTCGCGGTAAACGGGGCATATTTTCGGCTCGCCAAGTCATGAAACTTTAGTTATTTTTTCTTCAAATGCTTTTTAAATAATAATAATAAATTAGAGTCAAACTGATTTGACGAGTTTTATTTCACGACCCTTCACATGTGGACCACTTCAATCCCAAAAACGTAACCAACAAAAATATTAAAATAGCTTTACGGCACACATGGTAAAGATAAACTCCACGAATTCCATCAATACCTAAATTCAGTACACACTAACATTAAGTTTACTGTTGAACTGGAAGTTAGCAATCAACTGCCTTTCCTAGATGTATTGATAATCAGAAATGGCAAGGGGGTTCTAGCAACCACGGTCTACAGAAAACCAACACATACAGGTCTATATCTTAATTTCAACTCATTCCACCATAATAGCACTATGAGAGCTGTTGCACTGAGTCTAGTTAATAGAGCCAAAGTAATTTGTTCTTCTAAAAAGCTTCTTAAAGTTGAATTGAAAAACATCCGTTCCACCTTACAGGATAATGGCTACAGTCATAAAATTATTACTGATGCTATCAATCATAAGAAAAATGACACACCTAGAACTGACGAAGTGAGATATGTCTCTATGCCCTATTATAAAGGAGTATCTGAGAAAATTGGTAAGATACTAAAGAAGCATAATATCCAAGTAGCCTTCAAATCGAGTTCGACTTTAAGATCTATCCTATCATGTACAAAACCCAAATCTGTCCTAAACAAAAACTGTGTCTACTCTATTCCCTGCCAGTGCGGGAAACAATATATTGGCGAGACTTGCAGACCTCTACATGTTAGGGTAAACGAGCATAAGAAGAAAGTTCAACAGGGCGAAATTTACAGTTCCAAACTGGCTGAACATGCTTGGGAAAATGAACACCATTTCCAATGGAAAGATGCTAAACCCTTAATGTATGAGGAAAACAAGTTCAAGAGAAAATTGAAAGAGTCTGCTTTGATCGAAAACTCTGGAGATGCTGTCAGCCAAGCCAGCATAGAATTTCCTCAACTCTGGCTTTCCATTATTCAAAACAATCCTCTTAATCCTCAAGTCACTAATCCAGTAACAAACAACTCATTACCACACAATAATGTGACAAACAACCTTAATCCGGTCGTTAATCCTCAGCAGGTAGTCGCGTCCCTACCCATACCTGATCCCAACCACCCAACCAATAGCAACGCACTTATAACCTGCTCCCACTCTTACAATACTAGGTATAAAAACTCGAAGAAAACTGAAATGTTTATCACTTCTCGTGAACGCTGAAGACGGAAACAGATTGTTGAGCAGTTTCCGAAACGTCCGAATTTTTTATATTACTCTTGAAGTATTATATCTTTTTTGATACTAATACTCATTATATTGTACTATTCTAGCCTAGTACTATCAGCAATGGCAAACGTCCAAAATAAAGGTGTCTGCATTAATATTGGACCATTGCAAAATAATTTCAAAGATATTATGTAATTAGATTTTTCAATCCAGGAAACACAGTATTTGTTGCGTCCAAAGATAAGGTGACCATATATTTTAGTTCAAAATTCGGGACGGGAGCTCAAATACAGGGGGGGGGAGGGCTTGATTATTCAAATATCAAATATAATTGTTTATTTATTTATTTTTTTTTTAAATACAAATTGTATACCATAAATATTTATAATTTATAATAAATAAAAATTTTCAATCACAGATAATTAACTTATATTTTAAAAAGAAACTTTATTAAAATCACAGTATTTTTTTAAATAAATTCAAAATTTTTGCATTAAAATTACTCAGTAGAAAACTTTTTATATTTTTCCGAACTATGGATCTTTTTGAGTAGGTCTTCTTTGCTTTGAGCATTTTATAAAAACCCTCAGTTTTCTTCATAATTTACTTTAATCAAAAATATTGCTTTTAATGTGTCTACATTAAGTTGAGTCTTATCACTACTCGAAGCTGTTCATCAAAAAAAAAAAACCTTTCGGTAGATTTTTTTTTTGTAGTAGTATATTATGCATCGAGCATAGAATGATGGTCATTTCACACAACTATGAAAGTATGAAATTCATACGAGTGAGAAATTACTATTCCATGCAAGTTTCATACTATACTTTTCCACAACTATAACTTTATTACTTATTTAATTTTTATTCAGTTTCCTTTAAAATCTAACAATAATTTGGTATTTGTTTTCAACCTATTTATTACGTTACCTAGTAACGGTTAGGTATTGCAGTTTGAAACTGTTATGTAATGAGCTCAACCTGTTACGTAATGAGTTCTTCTCAACAGATCAGCGGTGTGTAATAGCAAGGTGTGGGGAACGTGCTACATTTATTAATCACTGACACGCCTGTAATGAACGTATATCTATATAGGTAGTCGTGGAAAAAAATAATTTTAGTTGAAATATATTAAAAATAAATATTGAAAATAAGTACCTTTTATAAAATTCGGGACAAAAAACCCAAATTCCGGACAAATATTTCCTCTGGAAAAGTTCGGGACGCAAGGCGGAAATTCGAGACTGTCCCGGCCAATTCGGGACGTATGATCACCTTACCAAAGCGCTTGTTGGGTAGAGAACTTCGAAGGACCAGTGTCAATTTGAGTACGTTAGGCAAAATGCGGGCTTGTGTCCATAATGGGGCGACACAGCGATTATTATTGGAAGGAGAAATTGTTTAGACTCTACACTGATGCGGTGTGTACACCAGTCTTGAGACAACAGGATGCGTTAGCCTTTGAAGAGACAGGATCCTAATGAGGCCTACATATAAATCTTAAAACGAGAATTCATATGCGCACGATGTCCCCTTGAATCCCTAGCACGCGGTGTGAGTAGACCCGGAAAAAGTCCCTTGCGAATATGATGCCTGGACGGCAGCGTAAGCTAGGGAAGCTTATGAGCTAATCACTAACTAAGTAAAATGTTTGCTACCTCACCAAAGCTTTAGCAGTGACGTCCAAACACAGAATAAATATGCCATTGAAACCTATCACTGATGGTGTAACTACAGTCTGTATAATAAGACATACTTGCTTATAACTCAGGATCAGGCATGTGCACAAATAATAAACAGGTTCAAACATGATAAGAACATCAAGACCTAATACGCCTGATAATAAAAATTGTTTAGTTAGTATTATGTCTTTCAGTAGTGCGGTTATATAATAATGAATGCTATTTATGCAAAACGTTTTGAAGCGGTATTTTTATGTACCCACCCAAAAGGGCCTAAAATGTCCTTTTCAAGTGCAGCAAAATATATGCACAAGTCAGTCGACTTTGTGTCATATTGGGTGAAACGTTATAAAATGAATAAAAATTTACCACCTAATCGTGGATTAAAAAAAGTGACTACTAAAAAACAAGATAAAGTGATTTTTAACGATTTTAAAACTAATCCTATGTTATCTTTACGTAAATATCAGGTAATTTTGTTAAAAAAGAACATTAAGTTAAGTCTAATGACCCTGAGAAGTCGTTTAATTCAAAATGGTGTTAAATTCAGTTGCACCAAACAAAAACATTGTTATCGGTGAAACATGTCGAAAAACTATTTGCTTGGGCCAAGGAAATTTTAGACCGCGATTGGACTGATGTGGTTTTCTCTGATGAGTTTTTACATGAAATATAAACTTCGAACAATGAACGTCCAAAATTTGGATCAGCTAACTCGTCAAATACGGCAGATATGGAGATCACTGCCAAAGTATGTCGAAAAGCTGGTAGAAAGTGTACCGAAAAGATGCCAAGCAATAATTGATAATAACGGAGATTGGACCAATTATTATGTAATAGCGTAATAATATTTACAGTAAATTTTTAATTATCTTTAGTTTTTCATTTTCTCTCTTATAGTTCGCCAAAAATCTACAAGGACGTCTTATTATACAGACTGTATTAATCTACCTCAAATAAGTAACATGCAGGTGTACTTTAGATTCCAAGCTAAGCAGGTGCAGAATTGAACCATACAGATCAAAGCAGTAAGGCGCAGCGGTAGATCCTTGATCTTTTGGTTTGGGAATCCCTAAAAACGAGTTTTTATACACAATATTTGCTCTATACACCGATGATGTAGATTGTAGATGATATGGTCATCGCACTACGCTACTAGGTGGGGGTATGGCAAAGTTACAGAAAATATGGCTACAAGAAGCAACGCCACGTAATAACGGCGAGGTAACGTGAATTCAAAATGAAGCACACTAGATAAGTAATAAGAATATGTAAAATAAGGGTGCTTAAATAAAAATAAGGGTGCGCGTTATACGCCGGGTATAAAACTTTTCGAACCCGTTCGAAGATTAGAATAGTAATAGTGTAACTAGGGTATAAATAGGATTCCTGTTATATAATGAATACATAATATAAATACTAATCAACTAAACTATCTAAATTTATGTATATTTATTTATATTATTTCTATACATAACAAAAAAATTACCTTCATTATTAATTTCAATAATCTTTATTATGACATAAAAAGTTCATCAAATTCGTCTTCGCTAATATTATCAGGTATATCATCAAATTCAGATGTACTTTCGTCATTAGTTTCGTCAAGTGTGTCCAGGAAAGCAGGTTTTAAGGGTGCGCGGTATACGAGGAATACATGCAAAAATTAAAATAAATCTATTCAGATTTGAGGTGCGCGTTATACGCCGGAATATACGGTACTTATATTTCAGTGCTGAATAGGTGTGAGAGCTGAGTAGTAGTTGTGCTGGAATCTGTTTCACTAAATCAATAAGTAGGTTGAGCGGTTGAACTACTTTTATTTCTTATCGGCATGGACATATATTATTAGTTTCAAAGTTTTGCATAATAATTGATTTTTAGTGCATTAACCAAGAAGTTAACTGTTGAAAGAACCATATTCTACAAGTTGGTTAGTAATGACATAGAAGATAAGAGACTGCACCGGCTTGCTGTGATTTACCAGTGACTGTTGTCCAAACAGTATGAATAGTATGTTATGGTATTTATGTTATTTGTAAATTTGAATGTAACGGATTGAGGAAATACAAAAGAACACTTAAATCACATTACGGAGCAACTGCTCCTATGTTTTATTTTCATTATAATTTATGTAAGCACATGTTACATTCTATTTTGAGTGTGCGTAAGAGATTTATGTATTTATAGTAATTGTCGGGTATTTTCTATGCGTTGCAAGTTGATAGCAGAAATTGAAACGTTAAGTTAGGGATTGACTACTAATCCCATCAAGATGCTACGAGGTAACCAATATTAAATGACTTGTCCTAGTCGTGTCATGAAAACCAAACATGAAATAATGCAGTGGTGTTAAATCCGGGGATCTAGGGGCCAAATACTACTGTAAATTAACATGTCAACGAAATATTGTCTTAGATATGAAATGGTTGTACGAACTGTGTGTGCTATTGTTCCATCTTATGGAAAAAATAAAAACTGTTAATTCGTCATCGAATAATTGTTCTATAACTGGTTTCAAAATTAACTCCTTATAATTTTCAGCACTGATCAGTTCATTGAAAAATATTGGTCCAATAATACATTTTCGGGACAGTGCAACCCAGAGTCCTATTTTCTGCGGAAGAAACGAAGTTTTGTGAAACACTACGAATTATTAAATGGAACCAAGCATCATCAAAAATGATAAATCTGTAAGATTATCGCCATTCAAATTTTCATTAAAGCGTTCGCAGTACCTTTGACGATTTCCATGATCAGCAGGCAATATTTCCTGTACCACCGAAACCTTGTAAGGATGGTAAAGCAGTTTCAACTTCAACACAGTATGAACCGTTCCATATGAAAGACCTAAAAAATATAATAAAACATTTAAATCAATTATTTTGATTATGTTTTGTTAGAAACTTCAGAAAAAATAAATAAAGTAATGTTAAAATAGAAAAGTGAGACAGCTGTAAATAATTACACTACATCAGAGCAAAATCAAAATAGTCTGAATATGTTTAGGTCACAGATTATGCAATACGAGGAGCACTAGCTAATAGCATCTACCAGTTAAAAATTCAGGGCCATGTTCATAATTTTTTACTAAATCTTAGTAGCACTACTAAGGCAAGTATACTAAGCGTTACTAAACATTGATGTTCATAATACAGAATTATTGTTAGTAGTACTTAATACTGTCTAGTAAATTGTAATTTAGTAGTACAGATTTAGATGTGCGGAGAGACTGTATTAAATGACATTAAAATAGTGATGTGTCCATAATACTGATTGATTTTAAGCATATGTATGAGAGATTTGCGGGATGTTCGTGAAATGCGTGAATTACGAAATCAATTACTAAGAAAATGTAATAAAAAAAGAAAAATTTATTAGAATCATTAAATGAAGAATGAAATTTACAAAAGAGTTAAAATAATAAATAAAACCTCAAATGACGATATAAAACCTGTATCTTCAAAAGGTGGAAATATTTCAACTGAACCCCAAATATGTATTGCTTTACGTTATTTTGCTAAACGTTCTATCAACAAGATATAGGCAACTAGTTAATAACATTAAATAAAGTTAATAACGGTTATTCTACGAAAGAAATGGCTATGGAGCAGAAGAGATAAAGAGGAAACAGGAATCAGGAGAGGAACTCGTTCCCATATTAATGGGGAGGGACAAAGAGGTACAAAATGAAGAACGGCAAAACATAATCGACAGATCAAGGTACAGTACGATTTACAAAAAAATCCAGACCCAATCAATTCCAAGGTATCTCACAGCCATGAACAAAAATCAAAAGATGATAGCATGGTTTAGAGGTGGAAACTAGGCGGCAGCGAACCCATACTGGAGGACAGAAGAAGAAAAGGAATGCAGGACATGTAGAGAGCAGGCAGAAACAATTAAACATCTGAAAAACTGTCGTGAAATAGGAGAAGAAACTCTTCTTTTGGAAAAAATACTGGACGATACTGGCGGACTGGATGAAAGTTTTAAGGCTGCGTATAACCCGTAGAAGTTACCAATTTCTTATACAAAATTATCAAACTGAAATAAAATTAGTATCAATCTATACATCAAATTTTGCACCGGATTTTTATCTATCTAATACGATATTTCTAATTGTAGAAATATTTATTGTAAAAATATTATCGCTCAATAACTTAATAATTGACATCAGCAACATTGTTCTGCAATTTTTTAAATCTATTTATGGGTTTCAAATAACTTTTATATTTATATAGTTTTGTGTAGAAATGTTCAAATAATACGTCAACATTTTTTTCGACTTAATTACTTATAGTTTAGAACCCTCGTCGAAAAATATTATACTTCATGATAATGGAATGCCACTTGGCACACGTATTCTTCACAAAATTTAAATCATTTTTACCTGTTATAACTATTTTGAGAACCGCGGCAGAATCAAGATGGCGGAAAATATAGACTACCAAGTACAATAACTATAAGTAGTTTTCAGAATAGAACAAAATAGCTAAAATCCTTTTTGTAGAATGAAGCTTTAGCTACAATTTGCCGCATCGTACACAAATATGCGTCGATTGGTTTACAAGATGGCGCCTATAATGCAATTTGCTTATTTACAATTACATAACAGTTTTTTCTAAAATTTAAAATATCCTATTAGATAGATAAAAATTCGCTGCAAATTTTGATATATAGATTGTTATTAATTTTATTTCCGATTATTAGTTTTGTATAAGAAACTATAGGGAACTATAGGGTTGTGCGCCGCCTTAAAAAGAAGGAAAGAAATCGAACCCGCTATTCCAAAATAAATTTGGGGTAGATAAAGTAAAATAAGATAAAAGGAAAGGTTTTTGATTTCAATTCTATTTATTTACTTAATTATTTATTTATTTTATCTTTAGTTTATTTTATTGTTGTGTTTATTTTATCTATTTTACTTATTTCATTTATGTTATCTATTTAATTTATTTTATTTCGATATGTTCATTTGGCTCACTTGTTTAATTTGTTTGACTTATTTAATTAATTGTAGGCGTATGTTTTAAATTTGCTTTAATTTGTTAATTGCCTCATTTGTGATATGTTATTTGTTATTCATTGTTTGTTTATTTATTTTGTATGCAATATTACAGTTAAGGTTTGTAAGAATAATAATAAATTGATTGATAGTTAATAACATGAATTATTAGTTAGGTATCATTAAATTTTTACTCATAATTCTTTTAAAATATTCATTTTATTTATTGTTAAAAAAAAAAAAAATAGACATCATCCAATGCTGTCAAAGAAACAAGGTTATGCTTGTGTTTTATAGCGATAATAGTACAAGCTAGTAACGCATCTTCCATCTCTTTTAACACTTTTATGTACAGTGTTCTATTTCTATCGATAACAGAAAACGTTGTCAAACGTACTTCCCTATAGTTAAAATATCGTAGTATAGAGATTATGAACACTACTAACGCTAGCATCACACTTTCTTAATTTAACAAGTAACGCTTAATTGCATTATTTAGTAAAAGATTATGAACATGGCCCTCAATCTGTATGAAAACTGAAAGTACCTGTTTGGGCCGATAATTTTCTCTAACTTTTATATGGACTGGTTTCTATCCATTCTTGGATATCCTCCAAAACTTCTGCAGGAAACCCTGGTTTCCTTCCAGTTGATTTCCCCTTAACATTTTCTGTGTTTTGAAAACAGTCCACAATACGATGAAGATGTCGGTTGAAAGTCAATACCATTATCATACTGTATTCCATTTCGAAAATATCTCCCTAAAATGGATTTGTTATGTTTTCAGTAAAAACTATGTTAACCTACAAATTTAAAACACCTGTTAGAGTATTTACGTATTTAAAATATTTAATTTTATTTAAAAGAGTATTCCATATACACACCTGATAAAGAACTCGGTAGAACAATTTTCAATATAATTTTTGATAAATACAGATGTAGAGAACTAATTACCGATATTAAACTAGATGGACGTTAAACAATAGATAATTGCAGACAACATAAAGACATTTGCAGTGCGATGCCCCTGCAAAGTTTTCTAAACATATTATTCTTGCGCCTGCGTAGAAATGACATTTCACACAAAATTCAATTCCTGGAATAAATTTTTATAGTAAACGGAGTAAAATAACGATGACGTCACATTCAATCAATATTGATCTCCCGGTATAAAGTGCCTAGAGGAAAAATTTTACCTCAAAATTATTTATTTACTCCCTTTCCGATAAGATAAGAGCCAGTCAAGAGTCTTGCTCATTAAACAATCTGATAAATACATATTTATCCCTGCGATATATGGCTGTACTCAGTGCCAAGCCAGATCATCCTGCGTATTGCCCTATTCTACAAAATAAGCCTACCGAAACTTATGACAGAACACCAATAGCCAATAGGCCTTTTGGTCTAAAGACTTTAGACATTTTGAGTGATATTGATTTTAACATGCCCGAAATGGCAAGTTTCGTTTTGTGTGATGTTCCACCATGGACGCTACCGCGTCCGCATCTGTATCTCACATTAACTAAGTTTGATAAAGATACTACATTGCCTATCGAATACTAAAATGAGTTACAAATAACACTAGTCCCTAGGTCCCACGTCAGCAGTTTCAGTACCGTCTGCACTCCATTATGAGTGTGTACACTGCTGAGCTCTACGCTATTTTCAAGGCCCTGTGTTTTGTTTCGTCAGAGCAAAGTCGGTCAAGTGTTATCTTGACGGACTCGAACAGTATCTAAGATCTAGATCCAGTGCATCCATTTGTACTAAAGATCCGGTTGCTACTCTACAATCTGAATGCTCAGAATATGAAGGTAGAGCTGTTTTGGATACCGGGCATTTTGGTATAAAAAGTAATGAAGCGGCTGATGTAGCTGCAAAAGCCGCCTCCCACAGACCTATGATTGATGTGAGTTTCATATTTCCAGATGACGCAAAGAGTCATCTGAAACATCTGGTTTTAGCCAGGTGGCAACATGAGTGGAGCAGTATACACGGTGTTAAGTTGAGACAGATTAAAGGAGACGTTAAATCATGGGATTATTCCTGCAGGATTAACCGCAGAGAGGAAACCGCCATCACATGGCTCCGTATAGGCCACTGTTGGTGGACCCATCGCCACCTCCTTCGAGGTGAAGAGTCTCCGATGTGTGAGACGTGTAACACAGATTTGTCTATGTTACACGTTTTAACTGAGTGTTTTCAGTTCGAGGATGTCAGGGAGAAATAAGGACTGTGCTATGATCTGTCCGTTGCTTTTGGTGGCGACAGAGTACTCATGGACAGGCTGATACTCTTCCTGAGAGAACCGAACTTACTGTTTTATTTATGTTAAGAAATCTTGCACAGACAAACACAAATAAATAAGATAAAAAGTCTATTCGAAAAAACAGCCGCAAAGAGATAGTAAGAGGCTGAAAAGGGGGCAGTTACCAACAAATATCACAGGCTAATAATAATACACATTAAAATACGGTGCAAGGCTTCATACATAAAATGGTAAGTTCGATACTCTCAGAAAACAATGAAGTAAGCAACCTGCACTACTCAAACGGGCAAACACCCGCCACCCCACCAACGGAGGTGTTGGCTTCGTATTAACGGTAAGTATAACCAACAGAAATTATAAGTTTTAATATAACGGTTTACGAAATATTGTATCCTCTATAATGACTTAAATCTCTATAATGAACGTAGTCTATAATGAAAGTAGAGTATTTTGATTTAAAAGTGCTCAAAATGTTTTCCATTTTGATTTGAACATCCGAATCCTTACACTTGTGCTACCTGTAACTCGGAGCACAATAAAAATTAAAATATTTTTAAGCACAAGCTGTAAAACTGCCCCCCCCCCTTCCCAACTATCACACCATGCTTCTAATGGTAAATATGAGCCTCGATATATAATTTATACAATGAATAAACTTCTTGTAATATTAATTTTTTATGTATTTTTATTTTAATATAATTTAAAATTATATTATTTAAAATATTCTAATTACCTATAGAAAAATATAAAAATGATTATTTAAATTGATACAAAACACAAAAATAACATTTTTTTTATATACTTATGTAATAATAATCAATTTTTTTTCTTTGCAACAAAAAGAATTTTATAATATAAATTATAATTAATTATTAAACAATATGATCAAGAGAAAAAAAAAAAGACGTTAGATAACCATGAAATTTATTTATTCTTAAATCAATTAGTTTATCAATTTGGCAGTGGCGGCGCTAGCTCCTAAAATCTGGGGGGAGGGGCAGGAAATATTTTAAATCATTTTTTTTATCGTTTACATATGAAAATACAAGTGATGATAAAAAAGGTCCTCATTTCTAAAATACATTTTTCACCACGCAATTCTGGGAAGGGGGGGCAACTGGGGGCCAGAGTAAAATATGGGGAGTACCACCACCCCCGTTGGCGCCGCCACTGCAGTTTAGGAATATCACTTCACCAGGATCATTAACTTGACATTTGACGTATTCAAAATAATTATATATTTGTAAAAGGATATATTCATATTTGTATTATAATTATTGTAAAATACACATTATAATCACAAGAAACGAAAGTAAATGTGCAAAAAAGCTAAACAGCATATAATTGTCAACTTAACATTTTTAAAAAATTAATTTCAAGAAGCCATTTTTTCATCTCGTTTTAGGAAAAAATCCATAGCTCAGTGGCAGCTAGTGCAGGGAGGGCAACGCCCTCCCAGTTATTTACTTTTAAAAAATAATAACAGTAACATGTATTATTTTCATTTTACCCATTTTAAATTAATATTTAGTTATATTGAAATGTTTATAACTTAAATTCGCATTGCGCCGCGTTTCGCTTCCTAAAACAAATGTTTTTAGAATGGACATACGCCAGGCAGGGCAAAAGAGCGAATGTCTCTAATCTTTGTATGAGTGTTGATGCGGGGTACAAGCGAGGGTGAAAGACGAGCAATAGTATGTAACCTGTAGCAGCCATTGCAAGTGGGTCAAAACATATTTTGTCCATAGTTTTAATTATCAGTCGGAGTGCTTTATTTTGACATTTGTTAGTAGTTCTGTGTTATTAGAAGGTTATTTACTCGCTACATTTTCTTAAGTTTATGTGATTGTGTTTTATATAAGTGGCGAATTATGAAAATAATAATAAATAAATAAATAAATAAATTTAAAAAATGAATGAGAATGAAAATAGCGTGATTTCAATTTTAGAACTGGTTTCCAAAAATAATTGAACCTATGATTTTACCTTTAGGACCACCAAGACCGGAATTCATTTTAACGAGATCCGAAGAAAAAAAAAACAATAAAGTTAATTTTAAAGGAAATTTCATTCAAAAACCTTTTTGATAAGCTTTTGCCCTAAAAAGGCTTTTTGCCCCACCAGAAAATAATGTCACGAGCCGCCACTGCCATAACTGACATTAAAATATAACCTAATTGTAATTAACATTACCTTAAAATTTTAACCGATTTACTTTGTTCAAAACAATCGGTCTTAAAGACTCATTCAATCACTAAAAGACACTAGATTTCCAAATCTAGTTCCGCATAATCCTAACAAATGAACTATAGAGACGCTCCCTGACTTCGTTCAATATATATACAGGGTGTATCAAGAGAGAGGGAATTCTTTTTTTTCGAAATCAGGTCTGATCTAGTTGGGGGAAAAAATGATGACTGAAGTTTACCCAAAGAATCGAGTATTGACTTTCTGGAACAAATCGTGAGTACAGGGTAACAAGGACAACTTTGATTTTTTAAATGGGGACGTATGTCGTACTGGGTATGTTTGAATAGACCTCTTGAAAAGATTTTTTTATTACTTAAACATTTTTTTAATATCATTTACTGTACATGAAAAATTATAGTCCCTAGAACGACTTGAAAGTGAAATATTTTAATTTAGAAGTGTTCAAAGTGCATTCCATTTGAATTTAAACACTTTCGCATCCTTAAGTCCATTCTACATTATACTTTTTTCAATACTATCCAACTCTGACGTCATTTCAACTTTTGATACTACAGAAAATAGTGGGGGAAAAAAATAAGAGACAGTGAAAAATTTTATATCTTCCATCTCTTATTACTTTTCATTGCCAACTTAAAAATTTTTAGGTTCAGATGGCAGACAACAATTTGGTTATAGTGAACCAATTTATAAATATTGTTTAATTGTGCTAAGTTTATATTTAATTATATGATCCAAATAAACTTCTTATCAACTTAATAAACTACTAAAAGTTAAGTTGTAAACAAAAACTAAAAAGTTGGTGTTGGTACGACTGAAAAGTACAGAACTGTCAATTAAAAATTTGACCGGGGGTAGTTTTGGATGACAGTTCTGTACTTTTCAATCGTACCAACACCAACTTTTTAGTTTTTGTTTACAACTTAACTTTTAGTAGTTTATTAAGTTGATAAGAAGTTTATTTGGATCATATAATTAAATATAAACTTTGCACAATTAAACAATATTTATAAATTGGTTCACTATAAACAAATTGTTGTCTGCCATCTGAACCTAATAATTTTTAAGTTGGCAATGAAAAGTAATAAGAGATGGAAGATATAAAATTTTTCACTGTCTCTTATTTTTTTCCCCCACTATATTCTGTAGTATCAAAAGTTGAAATGACGTCAGAGTTGGATAGTATTGAAAAAAGTATTGAAAAAAGTATAATGTAGAATGGACTTTACTCTTGAGCTATCTGTAGCTCCGAGCATAATAAAAATAAAAATATTTAAATAATTTCACTTTCAAGTAGGTACGATTTGAAAGTGAAATATTTGTTATTATTATTTATTTCTATTGAGCTCCGGGCTACAGATACCTCAAGAATAAGGATGCGAAAATGTTTAACCACTGGCCAGTCAGCAAATTATTCGATACCCAACAGATTACCCCATTCAACATATGTGCACCTAATATTTGGCCTTACAGTCCAGATCGCACACCATACGGGTTTATATTTTAATTATTAAAATCTTTTTTCATATTTGAAATTATGTAAGTAATTTAATAATAATAATAATAATATCTTTATTAAATAGGTTTGAGCCTAATATATACACATAGCTATACATTCAATATGACAAAGATTTTTTTTTTTTTTTTAAACAATATTGACATACACATAATATACAATGAACAATAAAAAAGTATAAATATACTGTAACAATTAAATTACACTACAATTAAAAAAATAAATAAACTATAAATTTAAAATTAATACAAAAAAAAAAACAATAAAAAATTGTGAAAAAAATTAATTATCTTTTGTAAAGGTTTAATAACTTGACTTTGAATTGTTGCAAATTTGAACATTCCTTTACATCATCAGGCAATGTATTATATTTATTAAAGCCTTTTTGAAAAATAAAATTAGTATTACACTTCTTTTTAGTGACTTGTGCCCTTAAGTGGTTACAAGAACGGGTATCATATAAATGAATATTACAATTGTAAATTATAAATTTATCCAAGTATGTTGGAAGTAAACCATTAATTAATTTATACAAAAATATCATGGAACAAAATTCAACTCGTTCATCAACAGACAGCCAGGAGAGTATGTCCAAAAGTATTTCTTTAGACGTTAATTTCGGTAACTTGAGTATAATCTTCATACCACGGTTTTGTAACTTCTGCAGGTGATCGAGAGAACCTTTGTTCAAAGAATACAACAAGCTACTACAGTAATCAAAGTGCGGCTGTACAAGTGTTTTATAAAGGTTTATAAGAGTCCATGTAGATACTTTATTAGAAAATCTTTTGCACTATAAAAAAATTGCAATTTTGATGACGCTTTTTTTTTTTTTTTTAATTGAAATGGTAAGTGGTTAAATCAATATGTATTGCGCTTTGAACACTTTTAAATAAAAATTATTTACTTTCCAGTAGTAACTACAATTAACAACTACAGTAGAGAAAACGATTTTTTGTAAACCGTAACAGATATTTAACAAATACTCACACTGGCAAATTTAAAAGAACAGATAGAAAATTAGGTTTTTTTTTCTTAATTTTATTATTTTGTAGCCTATATCTAGATAGATTTGAATGCTCTACTAAACAATGAACGAAGATTGTATCGACGCCAAGAAGAGCAAAATGCACCATTTAATTTTGTTATTACTGTACTTTTTGGTGGAGGTTCAATTATGGCGTGAGGTGGAATATGTTTGGGAGCTCGCACAGAATTAGTGGTGATTGATGGCGGAGCGTTAACTGCAAATAGGTACATCATAGATATTCTTCAAGACCATGTTGTCCTTTTGTCCCATGTACCTTTTGCCCCATATATCGGAGAAAATTTCACCCTAATGACGGATAATGCGCGCCCACACGTCGCCCACTGTGTAACAGACTTTTTAAATCAAGTAGGTATAACAACAATAGGTTGGCCAGCGTGCTCCCCTGACCTCAACTCGATTAAACATTATTCGAAAAAACATCGTACTAGAAGATTACCTGAGAGATATCAACAATATGTACAGTACAGGAAAAATAATTATATGATTAATAAATACATAAAGCACTCGGTAAGTTTCACAAATATAAGTTTAATGTTACTCTATACGTATTTCGGCAGCGACGCCATCTACAGGAGTTCAAATTACAAACTAAACTTATTTTTTAACAGATACATTCGGTGGGAATAAATATTAATGGTAGGGAATACAAGTGTAAACCATATTAGCAGATAAGGGAAAAAAAGTCTTTTTCCGATTTATTAGGGGTGAGTTGTAAACGTCAATCTGGTCATTCATCAAGGGAATTCCAGAATTTATATTTTTGTGAATTTCTCGGTATTCTAAAAAGTTCAGTTTAAGACTTTTATTGTGAATGTGTAAGATTTTAAAGTCATTAACTGAAAGGTTATGATTATTGGTGATCATATGTTCTGCTATGTTGGACTGTTCTATTTTTTTATTTTGGATGGCTTTCAAATTGGATGGCTTGGAAAATAATTAGATTTTTATGTCTGTTCCTCTAAATTTGCTGGTGTATGTATTTAAGTAAACGCTCTATCCAAAAATTCCCATTTAAAAAAATCAAGATTGTTCTTGATATCCTGTACTTCCGAAAAAGTTCAATTCTACCATTCGATAATTTGGATTATCTTTGTTCATCCATTTTTTTCCTAATTTGATCACAAGTCTCGTTTTCGAGAAAAATCGTATTCCCTCTATTTTGATACATCGTGTATAAAATGAACTAAAATATATATAATTTGAATGCCGCGCCATCAGCAATCGCGAGAGCGTAATGGTGAGGTTGGCCCCATATTACATTTACAAGTTGACATCCCCGTCTCAGTCATTAACGTTCAGCGAAGCTGGTAAGTCTCGGTATCTATTACCAAAAAAATGCTTGTTTAATTTTCATTATTCTACTGTTTCTGTTTTGTTATTCGATAAATAGTTAGCCCATAATAATCCGAAATTCGAGTTAAGCAAAATTTGAGTCAGGAAATGCCTTCCGGTACGGAAGCCGAGGAACGTCTATAGTTCATTTCTTAGGATCTCTAATGTTTTGGCACTACCAATATCGCGAATAGCTTGTTCCCCACCACACTCATCAACAATTACCCAGCCTATCAACAGAGTTGATGTCTTCCTGTAAACTCTTTGCTTTTAACCAACTAATTAAAATGCCTGATTTTAAGGTTTTTCTTGATAATTTTTATTGCTCTCTACATACTCAACTATAGGAAGCTTAACCCATGATAATTTTTTTCTTTTTAAAAACCAATAAAAATATGCTGACCCTTGAATACACAAAAATATTTTGATAAATATTTAAAAATGTAAGTAAATAATTAATGTAAGTAATAATAATAACAATATCTACCTTCATTTTGTAGCATTTGCACATTGACTGGACTATGAGGTTCTTCTTTTATAAAAGGAACTTCCATACTATGTGATGTAGATGAAATTACCAAATCATCTTCCACTGAGCTTATTTTCCGTTTTTTCGACGGTACTGAATCTTCATCAACATCAGGTGTATTACTTAATGATGGAATAAGACTAACGTTGGAATCTTTAGATGCAGTTTCGGAACCTGAAATGTAAAATATTAATTATATAAAACAGTCAACTTCAACCTGGGCGGTACCGCTCAAAGATGGGCGATTTAGGCTCTCAGAGAGAGACAGAATAATTACATGCTGTATTAAAAACATCTAAATAATACTCAATATCAATATTTACTGCCGTGAAATCAAAATTTCCTCTTAGTTTGTTCTTACAAAACTAGTTATTTTGGTTACTTTTATAGTATACGGACTTTAAATGTCAATTAAAAATATTTCTTACGCTGTAAAACCGACTTATTGCCGATTTATTGGTTCTGATAATTATTAAGAAAGTAACATTTTTTAGAATCTTTTAATACCAACATGACATAAAGTTTCAAAGGTGCAAACAATTGAAAATAAAATTACCCTTTAGTTTGTTCTTACAAAAGTGAACAGCTCATATTCGCTGTTCACTTTTGTAAAGACAAATTAGAACTAGTTATTTTGGTTACTTTTATACTGTAATACGTACTTTAAATGTCAATTAAAAATATTCCTTACGCTGTAAAACCGACTTTAGATTTATTGGTTCTGATAATTATTAAGAAAGTGACATTTTCTATAATTTTTTAATACCAACATGACATACAGTTTCAAAGGTACAAACTATTGAAAACATAATTTCCTCTTAGTTTGTTCTTACAAAAGTGAACAGCTTATACCACATCAACAACATACGGTGCAAAGCTATGCAAATTTAATCATTAATTAAACTTAACTCATAAATAGTTAAACAATTTTGTAACTATGACCGGTGCAAACGGCAGTTAATAGTTCAGGAAATTGGTGTTCAAAGCCGTGATTTCGCCGCTTGAGCACTTCAAAATTGGTAAATTTTTCGTATTCATGAAAAATGTACTTTTCGCCACAACATTAACAGAAAAATTTATATAAGCCGAACTAGATTTTAAAACTTTTAACGATTTAATAGGGCTTTTGACCATTTTGTTTAATAAAATCCTGATTGAACAGCGAAAAAGTGAGCTCGTGACAACTTAAAAAATTTATATATTATTCATTTTTTAGCTTTGTGCGGAACTAGATTTTGAAAACCTGTAATATTTAATGACTGAAGGATTTTGAGGTCGATTGTTTTAACATAGTAAATCAGGCTTTATAAGACAATTTAAGTTAAAAATATCAGTTTTATTAGAGCTTGATTTTTAAATAATAAATGATATATTACCTTGACAACTGTATAACAAAACAATGACATGACAATTCAAATAAGAATTTGACGTTTGAAACATAAACTGACATATTTTAAACAGATTAGTCAACATCACATTAAGAAAATCTTTTAATATATGAGATGTAGGCAGGTAACATTAGAAAAAGAAATTAATACTAGTTCCATGCGAAGGTAAAAAATTGATGTAAGTGTTAATTTTCACACAATTCAGGGTTTCACAAATTGCGCATATGGCTTCCATTGGTTGTTTTAAGTCATATGCTCCGCTCTTCTGATTTCGTATATATTGAAACATAGAATTAAATTATAATTATAGTTGAAGGTAATGGGATTCGGAGCAGTCAGAAAATAAAAACAAATTTATTAACTTCGCTAACGTTTCGATTTAATTTAAATCTTCATCAGAGCTACAAAGATAAATAGAAATATACAATTATTAAATTGGTAGGTTTACATGTATAAAATTATGATAGTGTTCAAATTTAACAAGTCAAGTAGTTAAAATAATCATTACAAAATTGTCGGAATTTAAAATATAACATAAAATAATTATTAAATAATAAAAACATATCAAATATGAGTTAAAGAATAAAAAACAATGTTAAATTTACAATACCTTAGTTAATAGTCACGAAATAAAATAACAGTTTTAAAATAAATGAAGAACACATCATATTGTCCGGTTATTGAACTCAGAGATAAGCAATTAATAAGCCACGTATGAATTTGAAAAAGGGTTTGAGGTGGTTGAAACAAGTAAGTAACGCTATCTATTAATAAATTAGAAAATGATTATTAGGTGAAATATGTTAGATTTAGAATTTTTTTTAAATATATTACAATAGATGGCGCTTATATTATCACAGTCGGTTTTAAAGTTAACTAATTTAGGGTTCTGAATTATATGTATACTCTCAGTAATCAACATTTTACTGAGATTGTCTACTTTATCTAAGATTTTAGTTTGTTCAAAATTAAAATTGTGGTTAGTGGTGAAGTAATGGGTACTGAGTGCCGTGTTTTCTTTTTTATTTTTAAATTTATCCTGACAGTTATTTTTATGTTGATATACTCGGTTTTTAAGATATTGTTTAGTCTGTCCAACATAACCTAAATCACAACCTCCACAAGGGATGTGATAGACTACTGACGACATTTTATTAAATTCAGTAGGTTGTTTAATTTTTGAGTGAAGTTGATTAATAGTTTTAAGATTATAGAAAGCTAATTTTATATTATAGGGTTTAAAAAGTTTAGCAATTTTAAATGAAATATTTTTGATGTGTGGAAATTTTAAATATGAACAATCAGTGTTGATATCTGGAAGTGAATTATTATTGGTGGGATTATTGGGATTGTTATAAAAAATTCTATTAATGATATTTCTAGGGTAGTTATGAATAATAAGATTGTCAGTGGCTTTTTTAAAATTTTCCCTATGGAATTTAGGGTCACTCAAACTGAGTATTTTATGTTTACATGATTTTATAATGGCAATTTTTTGTTTGTATGGATGTTCTGATAAGAAATTTAAAGTACGTCCTGAACTTGAGGGTTTAGTATACATATTAGTAGATAAGGTGCCATTAGAATTACGTATTAATAGAATGTCGAGAAAAGGGATAGTATTGTTATTTTCAGTTTCTATAGTAAATTGTAATTTGTTGTGATAAGAGTTAAAAATAGAAAGTGTGGTATCTACTTGATCTGCAGGTATGGCTAAAATAGTATCATCTACATAATATTTAATGAATGGTAAATGAAAAGGTAATTTTTTAATGACGGTATTAATGAGTTCATTTACCACTAAATTAGCTAATACAGGTGATGAAGGAGCACCCATTGCTGTACCGAACAATTGTTGGTAGTATTTATTATTGAATACGAAATAACCACTATCAAACAGATATTTTATAATAGTGATAAATGAATCATAAGATAGGTTAGTATATGCTGAAATAGTATCCCATTCTTTATGTATGATAGCAATAACTAGTTCTTGTGGAATATTGGTAAATAGTGATATAACATCTAACGATATAAGTATATAATCGTTAGGAAGGACGATATTTTTAGTGAAATTAACGAATTCATATGAGTTTTTTATATTGTAGTGGAAAGTAGTAACTACCTTATCTAAAATATCATTAATGAAAGAAGCTAACTTGTAGGAAGGTGCCATTATACAGGAAACAATAGGTCTTAAGGGTTTGTTAGTTTTATGGCATTTAATTTTACCATAAATTTTAGGAGGTAATGAGTTATGGATTTTGAGATAAGTAGCTTGAGATTTACTTATTTCACCTTTATTATAAATGTTGTCAATAATATTGTTATTAAGTGTTTGGAATTTGCTGGTAGGGTCTTTACTTAGTGGTTTATAGATGTTATTATCAGATAAGATATCAATCATTTTTTGTGCGTATTGGTTATTATTAATTATTACGGTACAATTACCTTTATCTGAACTGCATACTATTAATTGTTTATTATTACTAAGAAAATTTTTAGTATTATTAAAATCTTTAAGTATATTATTATTTATAGTTGAAGGTAATGGGATTCGGACCAGTCAGAAAATAAAAACAAATTTATTAACTTCGCTAACGTTTCGATTTAATTTAAATCTTCATCAGAGCTACAAAGATAAATAGAAATATACAATTATTAAATTGGTAGGTGTACATGTATAAAATTATGATAGTGTTCAAATTTAACAAGTCAAGTAGTTAAAATAATCATTACAAAATTGTCGGAATTTAAAATATAACATAAAATAATTATTAAATAATAAAAACATATCAAATATGAGTTAAAGAATAAAAAACAATGTTAAATTTACAATACCTTAGTTAATAGTCACGAAATAAAATAACAGTTTTAAAATAAATGAAGAACACATCATATTGTCCGGTTATTGAACTCAGAGATAACCTCTTTATTTATCTCTGAGTGATGAGTGATGTTACATAAGGTAATTTTTATCTCTAAGTTCAATACCGACCTTGCTAATTTTTTGGTGATAGAGTTGATTTGATTATGAAAATGATGGTTTGTTGATTCTAGGTTGTAGATGAATTTGAAGTTTTGTTTGATGTGGTTAGGAGTGAGCTGTTGTCTTCGGCAATTTAATAAAAATATTCATCTAATCAAGATTAAATTATAATTCCAACAATTCCCACTGGTTTTTAAATTTACACTTTTAAAAATTAAATGCAACATTTGCCAAAATATAACTAGAATTTTGCCAGTATAATTTAAACAAAATAAAAATGCAAAAAAAGAGAAAAATAAAATTGTCTCCAGCCTGGAAGCGAACTCTAGCTTGCAGCTTAGGAAGCGAGAAGGCTAACCATTAGACTATGAACGCTTACTCGTTTACTGTGTTACATAACGTATTAAATATTTTACATCGTTCAACCAAAAAATACAAAAAATGCGTTATTTTTCGAAAACATAATCTGATCAAAAATTCTTGTTGTACTATTCCGATTCACATCAATGTTCATTACTCAGTTTGCAACTTAGGAGGCGAGAAGGCTAACCATTAGACTATGAACGCTTACTGCTTTACTGTGTTACATAACGTATTAAATATTTTACATCGTCAACAAAAAAATACAAAAAATGCGTTATTTTCCGAAAACATAATCAAAAAAATTCCTGTTGTACTATTCCGGTTCACACACATGTTCATTACTGACTTAGATTTCCCCCTCTGTCTTACAGGGTGTGGGACAAAAATTTGTTTGCACATTTTTGGCAAAAATCGCGTCAGAATAATTTATTTTGCAAAAATAAAATTTTGATCCTTAATCCACGAACTAAGGGATTTTATTTGATACCCTACTCAGAATTTAAAAAAAAAAAATTTTTTTCGATGAACCCATGTTTATATTTTTAGGGTGATATGTTTTTTAGATGTTTTAGTATTTGTCCTATGTGCGGGTCAAAGAGTTGTATAAGCATACCAAATTTCAACTCTCTAGGTTTAGCCGTTTGGCTACAATTTTTACCGAATAGACAGACAGACAGACAGACGACAAAATGACGGTATAAGGGTTTTTGGTCATACCTACAAATCCCTAAAAACGAATAATATAGGTGTTTTTTTTTTGAGTTTTATGTGAACTTATCTATTGTGAAATCAGTTTCTTGATCCTATTGCTTCCAATATATTCAGTATTAGGAAATTTAACTTAATAAACTAACGATAATTTTTTCCTTTTTAAGGACGAATAAAAGTATGTTGATCCTTGAGTACATAATTACAAGCAATAATTAAATATCTACCTTTATTTTGTAACATTTGCAGACTGACTGAACTATGTGGTTTCTCTTTCATAAAAGGAACCTCTACTCGTGACGTAGATTGAATTGCCAAAAGAACTTCCGATGAGCTTATTTTCCGGATTTCTGATGGTACTGAATCTTTATTGACATTAGTTGTAGTACTAAATGATGGATTAACACTAATTTTCGGATCTTCAGATGCAGTTTCAGAACCTTAAATGCAAAACATTAATGATATAAAACATGTTAATTTTTCAGTGATTATTACAGACCTGACAAACATATGCAATGACCAATTAAAAATCTAATAGACCATATTAGTGTGACGTCACATACATGTGCTGCCATCTGACAGCGGTTTCCTTTGGAAGATTTTGGCTGGTTTAAAAAACATGTGTCCAGTGACGGAGATTCACCTTAGACAAAAAAGATATTTGTTTTGGGCCCGTAATATTCAAGGGCCCGGATTTGGGAGGTGAAGACTTTTTTTTTTGCTCTTCCCTTGGATTTAGGAGGGGAGGACCTTTTTTTTTAAAAAAAAAACAGGTTGAGGGCCCGTCAATCAAAAATGTCTTGGGCCCGGCGAAGGCTTAATCCGCCACTGCATGTGTCATTACTTTTGTTACCTTAATTTTATGAATATTTTCAATTTTGGAGCAAAAAATATGTATTTTTGATAAATATATACTAATATACACAATCCAGATACTTTATACTACAGAATATTGTTTTTATAAACATATAAATAAATAGGGATTCGAAGATATATTTATAGGTTATGTTTTTAAATAATATGAAAATCGAAATATTTTTAGTATTTATTTAATTAAAACTTAGTAATCATTAATATTTTGTTTTAGAATGCGTAATGGTGTATTGTTTTGCTCCAAACTGTAACCATTACGGCCACATTCTCAATTGCAAATTTTTTCGTTTTTTGACAGATGAAAATTAAAAACAAAAATGGATAAAATAAGGACAACATATTGTTCCTTCAAAGCATTTAGATATGGCACATAGACTTATTGCAATGTTACTTGCCATAATAACGATTATTAACGTAAACTTCAAAATTAACCTGCAAAATTATATTGTTCTGCAAAAATAATGACATATTAAATTATAATGTATAAAATAAGAATTTTAATAAATAAATATTAACTTGTAGTTTTGACGTGAAGCATTTTCTTATTTTGAAAACTTAATTTATACTTCCAAAATACAATTTAAAAAAAATACAACACGCTAAATTCAAATAAAAGAAAACCAACCGCGAGGTGGCAGCACTCAATCCCATTTTGTGACGTAGTTACTAAATATGGTCTATTATTCAGTATACATGAGAGTATTTTTTATACTTAAGAGGAATCTATTTGATTAACATATAGCATATATTTTATTTTGGAAAGTACGCTCATAGATACTGAAGAGTTAATACATTGATACTGATTTTTAATTGGTCATTACATATATTTAACAATAATAATAATGATAATGTTTATTGCCATATAGAAAACAGTAAAGATTTAGACGCTCCACAATAATAAAAAAAAATACGATTCATTTATCATTACACTATAGCAGGGGTCGGCAAATTTTAGAGGCTAAAGAGCCAAATTCACCCTTTACGGCATCTGAAAACATTTTAAAGAGCCATAATTTTGTTTTAATACATGACTTTTTAGCATCATTTAATGAGTAGTTCATAAATATGTTTTATTTTAGTCCTTGGTATTAACGATACGCTGCATAAAAATGCATGAAAATAAAATGAACTTTCGCGTGAATATTTTCTAAATTTTATTCTTTCAACTTAATTTGAAGAGCCACGCGAATATCCTCAAAAGACCGCATGCGGCTCACGAGCCGCGGTATGCCAACCCCTGCACTATAATATTTTTTAAAAAAAATCTTAATTTATAAATTAAAATTAAGATCAAAAATTAAAAGTAATTAAAAAAATAAACAAATAAAATAAGGTTTACACAATCCCAGTTTTGTACCTTGATGTTTCAGAATTCATATATTCAAGAATACTATATGGGCATAAGTTAAATAAGAACTCTCTCATTACATTTTTAAATTTCTTATGGGCTATTTTTTATATTGTGGGATGATTTTTGTTATACATCTCATATTTTGTAGTAAGAATATTTTTTGTGACGGTTAAAACTGTAACTGTGATTTTTTTTTTATTTATAAATTCCTAGCATGTATGTGAATTTCTACTACATTACCGTATATATATATGCACTGTATAGGGTTAATATTTTAAATAATTTAAATGTTGACCTACAGGAATCTCTACGATTAATATTAGTTTTACGGTTGTTGATTATGCATGACACTTTATTCTAGTGTTCTGATTAAAATAATAAGTTCAATATTCTGTGGTGTTTTCGTACATTACATAAGTATGTATATATAAATACGTATCAACAATATTTATTAAACGAGATACTCTTAACTGATTCATCGTCGATTGAAAGCGACGATGATGAATTTATCAAGAATTATTTAAACAGAAGACAGAAAAACGTGAAGGGGAATAAGAAAATGAGAAAAACCAGGATTGGATCTTGGTTGATTTGGTTATTAAACAATTTACTAAATTTCAGTAAACGCGTTCTATAAATATCATTTTCTTCAGCAATCTTGTACATTCGGAGCAAAAAATCGCATTCTTGGTTGAAATCTGGTATTTACAGTACATACTATAAATTTAACTATAGGTTGCACATAAAAACCAATCATATGATACAAATTTATGTGTTTAACATATAAATTAATACAATAATAAAAGAAGTATACTATATTCACTAATAACTTGCACACATATATCTGTATAATCGTAGAAAAAATATTTATACAAAAGTTCAATACTACATCAATACAGCAGGCACTCAGTTATATGAACTAACAGAAACCAGGAATGTTTTCAAATAGTCAAAAGTTTGTTTTATAGTGTTTAATTAATGATATTTAATTATTATAGTATATTAAAATATTGAGTATTTTTTCCCCTTTCTTAACAGTCAAACTTCTTACTTATGTCTTTTTTCTGCATCTTCATAATTCAAGTATGTTAACGATAGCAAAAATATTTCTTTTGCTCGTTTCCATGAATTTTGACAGTTTACAATAGTAGATAGTTCATTTAACCGAGTATTCCCATAACCGGTTACGTACTGTAATTTTACATTAATATTGTTAAAATACCTTGTAGCTTTGGTAGGTGTAGAGTTGGTATAGACAAAAAATTTAAAGTTCTTCTGTTACTAAAACAATCTGCAGCAAAGTGTTTTTTGCATACACGAACTCTGTTATAAATGACTTCTCTGGGTAAGCCATCCAATTTTGGATTTCCAATGTTCTTCAACCATATTTTATATAACTCCGGAGCTTCAAATATCTTTGGATTAGGAAAACGATATCTAGTAGACTCACTATTATCGCATCCCAAAACATAACATCTAATAGTCATATTCAGTATTAGGTATAAATAATTAAATATATATATATATGCAAACTATATTAATAAATCCGCAATGAAAGTCTCATAAGTATGTTATTAAACACAAAATGGAAGTAACAAGTGAGCTAGGGCAGCGTCCAAATGAAACGCTCCGTGCTGAGCCGTACTGAGTCATATAACCAGTGCTGCCAACAATGGGGAATCACTTTCCACTTAAATAGCTAATTAAATCTACCAGATTTCTACCATTTTTTTACGGAGGCTGAAATGCAAAAAGTGGGCACTTAATTGCAAACAAAAAATAATAATAATAAAGTTGGAACTTAATAAACATTCGCGTAGTGGTTATGATTTTTATTAAATAAAATTACATGTAAAAATAAACATTTTTATTTATAAATAATCTACTATTATATTGTACAAGTGTTGGTATGTATGTTGTATTGAGAAGTGACATTACCTATAGAGGCGCTGTTTTCGCTTACAAAATGGCGATTGGAATAGGATTTTTTGACATTTGCCATTTGATACACAAGAATTCACATTGCAGTTAATTTTCTGTTGCGATTTTAAAGACATTTTATTCACTTTAACACTTACAAACAATGCAATTAAATGAGCCACATCCAACAAAATCCTATTCCGTTAAGTTCCAAAATATTCCGCTAGGCGTCACTTCAGTTATTGTCAGTTCTCAATTCAACTTCTGGTGTATCTTCATTTTTCCGGTAACGCGGATAGAGGAAAATGAACCGCCGACTTATCCAGGCGATATTTTTTTAGTGCTTAGGCTTAATTTTATTTCGACGGGGGGTATTGACTAATTTTTATTGATAAAAATCATGCATTTTCCCCTCGAATCCGTACCGTTGATCGTCAACAAATTTCTAAAAAGTTGAACATATCACGATACTTCAACGACACGGATAGTTTTTAATTGACGATATACGAATGTGTTATAATTCAGAAAGATAAATTTAATACGAAACTAAATCGAAAAATCTACAGTCAATTTTTTTGTTAAAATAATGGCTGAAATGTGTAAAAAATACATAAAAGTGTGTTAGCTCTTGGTTTTGAACGAATTAACTTTATTGAAACAAAAATAGATTACAATACAATATTTCATTGACTCGACTCTTTGCGCGTCGCCATGACTCTCCTCGGTTCTCTTCTCGGGCGATCCCGTCTCTCGTTCGGGCTCGTCCCTTGACAGGTGCTGCCCAGTGTTGCCAGATTCGAAAACCAACATTTCCCTTTAGGCTTGTTCAAATTTCCCTATATACCACTTTTTTCGACAAAATTTCCCTCCGTCACAAACTATACCCAAAATTTGGTGTGTCATTTTTTTTAAAATAATCTACACATTATGTTATTAAGTACATATTTACTTAGGTACTGTTATTTTGTTTTCAATCTACTTTCATTTATCTATAATTGTTAAAGGAAAAAATGTACTAAACTCCTTGAACTCGCATTACTAAAAATGACTTCGAATATTTAATATAAATAATATTAATCAAATTAACCTAATTTTCAATTAAGTTTAAGAAAATTTGAACAAAATATGCACATGATTGTGCATAAAAATAAAACACCAGGAAAAGAAAAATCATTTAAATATTTATTAGCATATTAAATCATTTGACAAACAAAGAAAATATTACACTCAACAAAATAATCAATGATAATATAATTATTAATGATGTAATTATAAATTTAAAAAATTATATATCATATCCCTCTTACAATCACTTATATTAAAATAAAATAAAATTTAATTTTTGCATTATTCAAATTTCCCTCTTTTGCCACATGTTTAAAGATGTTTCCCTTTTTCCCTTTGGCTCCTAAAATTCCCTGCGGCGAGGGAAATTTCCCTCCATCTGGCAACACTGGTGCTGCCACTTCTAGTGACGGCGCTTACACTCGGCCTCTCCTGACTGCCGATCGTCCTCGATTCGGTGATCGTTCCGGTCCGTCACACACGTAATCGAGCAGCCGCGCTGGTTGCCTACGCTCCCTGCGTGGGCGTTCCGCTGCTGGAACTTCTACGGGCTCTCCGTCATCCTGGCTGTTGTCGTCCGGACCCTCGTACATGCTCGATTCCTCCAGCGGTTCGGAGCCTCCCTCGACGTCCTCGCTCATAAGCGATTTTCCCCTATCCCATACACGGTACAGGATTGAATTCTCGATTCTGTACTGGTCTGTTAAATGGCGTTCTTCCGGAGGCCGGTCGCACTCCGCCATGTTAAGAACGTCAATGATTCTCTTCAACTCGTTGTCCGAGTATTGGATTGTTAATATGTAGTCTTCTTCAGCTATGGCCATGAAGACGCTCACCTTCGCATCCACTATCCCAGCCCACGTATCGACTGGATGTCCCACGGGCGCCCGGCTCAAGGCGTCCACGTGTTGCATCTTCTCTCCAGGACGGTGACGTATTTCTAGGTCATACTCCTGCATCATCAGACTCCACCGTGCTATTTGCGGAGACTTGGTCTTTCTGGCGTAGTCTGCGACGAAGCTTCGGAAGAATCCTGTCATTCCTAAGTAGCGTCGCACCTGGTGCACGTTCCTGGGCACCGGGTAATCTCGAATCGCCTCTAGCTTCCTTGGCCCTGGCGATATTCCACCGTTTTTCACCACGAAACCGAGAAACTCAACTTCTCTTTCGCCAAAACGGCATTTTGACAGGCGCAGAGTTAACTTTGCTTTTGAGAGAGCCTCTAATACCTGTCGGATTCGTCTTAACAGATCCTCCCAATTCTTGGCTGGAACCAAGAGATCATCCATGTAGCACATCACTACTGAGTTTCTTAATGGACCTAGCGCAGCATCCATGAGCCGCGCAAACGTGTATGGCGCGTTCATCAGCCCAAAAATCATTCTCGTGAACTCCCCTTTCCAATCCGGGGTCACAAATGAAGTTTTGGCTCTTGCCTCTTTCGCTAGCTTGATTTGCAAAAAGCCGTGAGCCAAATTCAAGGTCGCGAACATCGAATGGCCCGCCATTCTTTCCAGCTGGTCGTCTAGTCTAGGAATGGGGAACGTTTCAGGAACGGTTTGCCTGTTCAGGCGACGAAAGTCGACTACCATCCTAGCCTCACCACTCGACTTGCGTGCCAGGAGAACCGGGCTAGCGTAGGGAGATCGTGATTCCCGTACGATGCCGTGTTCCCTCCACTCAGTTACAATTCGTCGCATTTCTTCGCGTTCCTTTGGAGAAGCTCTGTAGGGCTGGCTTTGAACAGGTATACTTCCTTCCTTCTCATGAATTTCCATCTCTAACAGATCTGTACAGCCCAACTCTGATAACTGCATTGCGAAACAGGGTCTGTACTCGTTCAGCAGTGCCACCAGGTCGGCCTTCTGCTCCATCGTAACATCTTGGCCTACGCGCACGTCTTCCGCACGTATGTCACTTGCAGGTTCTGTTGTCATCTTCAGCAACTGCGCATCTTCGTCCTCGGCAAGAACTGCCCTAGTACTTGCTTCTAACTTCACATCTCGAGCCAGGACTTGATCCTTCTTCAAGACGGTTGTACTCTCACCGCCGTTTAGCACAAGAGCCTGCACTGGCAAGCCCTCTAGGTCGCTCTGGACGACCGCCATCTCGCCACCTGGTATACAGATATCTTCCAGGGACGTTATCACGTCGCGCCGTTGCTCTTTGGCTTCCCCGATGATTCCCTCGTAGGGATACGCTTCTCTTGGCCAAAATCTGAGCTGTCCATCCACTCTGGAGTAGGCAATTTGTGATTGGTCAACCCAGCTGCGCCCAACTATGAATGGATATGGGAGCGATCGGTCCGCCATAACTATCAAACGGACGGGTTCTCCTCGGGCTCCATCTATTGTCAGCACTACTTCTTTCACAGCTCCAATTGATGTAGCTGTCTGCCCGCCGTCGTTGCCGATGCCATATATAGCTTGCTTTGACGGTTCCATTGTCCAGCCGGCAACCCGCACGATCGACTCGCGAACAAAACAGTGATCACTACCCGTATCAATGTAACTACGACAGTCACCATAGTTCTCCACGCACACCGGCTTTATGTACGTGTTATGCCCTCCGCGTTGGGCCTCACGCGCGTACATGGTTTCTGCCCCACGAGAGGGACAGTTCACCCGCATATGTCCGATTTGTTCGCAACTAAAGCACTTGGGGTCTCGTACCTCGCGACAGTCACGCCTCAAGTGGCCCGTTTTCCCGCACCGGTAGCACTTAACCCCACTTGCCACTTCGCGCACATGATCGCCGGTTGTCTCTGTCTTTCGGGTTGTAGGAACTCCCGAAGAGGCCGTTGCAGTATTTCCCGGTCTTCGCGATTGCACTGCTCGATCAGGCCTTGCACCGTATCGTGCGCGTTCGTCCACACTTTCGTAGCTCTTCACCCGGCGAAGAAAGTCTTCCAGGTCATCAAAAGCACACAAGGAGAGTGACCTTGCAAACTCGCGATCTCCAAGACCGTTCAGAATGTATTTGATGAGCGACCCATTTCCAATTGCACCCCTGCGGGCGATCGCTTTCATCACGTAAACATACTCTTCATAGGTCTCTGACTTTTCCTTCTTGTGCCTAGTCAGCTCCAGGTGGACGTCAGCCTGGTCGCGCACAGAAGGGAAACTTCTCAGCAACTGTTGTCGTAGGTCAGTCCACGTCATGACATCTTCCACGACACTATCAAACCAAAAACGAGCGGTTCCCTTCAGCTTGAGCACGCTTTGGGTAAACAATACGGCAGGACTCCACTGGTAGGCGCCGGCGATGCCTTCCACCCGCTTAACCCACTGCTCTGCCGTTAATCCAGTTGTTAACGATGGATTAAAGTCAGGCAGCAGCCTGTCTGCCAGGTGTTTACTATGCCACGGCCCTACCGTTGTATTAAACGTTTGAGTTTGATTAACTAACTCGCGCTCTCGATCGAGCAATTCACGTTCGCGCACCAAGAGTTCTTTCTCTCGTCGCAACAGCTCGCGCTCAGCATTGTAATCGTGCTTCACGACGTTAATGTCAACGTCGCGTCCCGCGATTTCATTTCCGGCATTTTCCGATCGCACTTCGACGTTGTCTATACTGTCCCAGCGCCTCAACAGTCCGTTGTCAAGGTTCCGCTGTCTATTTGCGAGTACCGGCGTCGACACTACCGGGTCTGACGTTTCCCGGACGCCATTTTCATTGTCCGACATGTCTAGTTCGTAAATTTGGCGTGAGCGCGCCACTTGACAAGCACTGTCCGTTCCTGGTCTCTTTACGCGTTTCACAATGGCCGCTACCGTTATCACAAATTTAACGGAATTTTCCACCAGCCCACTGCCCTTCACGCGTAACTTCCACCAGTCCACAACACTTATCACGTTTTTCAGACCTTCGTGTGATTGTACTTCACTACCGCACAATTTCCACTGCTCGAGCAATTACCGCTCCACAACACTGAACAATCACCGAACAACGCAATCATGCACACGTTACTAGACACTCGGCTAACACTCGCACTCACAACAAAACCCACTGGGCCTGTGTTTATCCCACTTCTGAAGTAATGTTAGCTCTTGGTTTTGAACGAATTAACTTTATTGAAACAAAAATAGATTACAATACAATATTTCATTGACTCAACTCTTTGCGCGTCGCCATGACTCTCCTCGGTTCTCTTCTCGGGCGATCCCGTCTCTCGTTCGGGCTCGTCCCTTGACAGGTGCTGCCACTCCTAGTGACGGCGCTTACAAGTGGGTAAATATTACGCTTTTTTTTTTTGTAATTTTCAAGATTTCAAACATTTTTGTTGACCATAAAATTGTCTTACAGCTAAAAATGTTACTGAACTGAAAATAACTAAGTAAGTAGGTAAAAATCGAAAAGTAAATATTATTTCAAACATGTAAAATATTATTTTAAGTTGTAAATATCTTACGATTAATTAATAGCCAGAGTTTTACAATTCATAGCTAAACCAAGCTCCACTATATTTTGAGTGTACTATAAATTGACAGGAGAAATGACAACTTAGTTTTCTATATAAAATGACCATGATATTACTTTTAAATTATTTTAAAAACGTGTAAAACTGTTTTTAAGGTATGTATGATTTTTGATTAGTTAATCGAGACAATTTTACATAAATTCTTCTTAAAAGTTAAACCCAAGACTCACTGTATATTCTTTTCCACAGTTATTATGACATTTTTTTGAGGTTATTTTTCTAAGCATATAAAGATTAAATTTGCTTTAATTTGCATAAAAATTGTTAAACTGCTGGAGGATTTTTCAGCTATGAGATGATACAAAGTATTTGTTGTTAAATTTTTACATGCAGAGAAGATAAAACGTCTTTATTGGTGTATTCGAAATGTATGAAAGTAGTTTTGGTTCAGGTTTATCGAATATTTGTACTGAAAAACCTATCATCAAAGTTTGCCGCTGCAAAATTTTGGTCTCTCCGATAAAAACTATATGCTGTTGTATAAAATGATTACGTATGGTTTCAAAATAAAATTCTAAAACTGAGCTGTCTATATAGTTTGTAATCCGAATAGTAAGCAGTGCTATTAATAATATTTACCACAAGTTAATTGTAGTAACCTGTAACTGGTTATTCATTCCGTACTAATCTAAAATTTGTCACCGATTAGTTTACGGAACGCAGTTTTTGAGAAAGTTTTACTACTGATCACTACCAAAAGTAACCGTGATATAAACTTGATTTTTTACTTTTCAAGTTTTAAATTTTAACACTTTTTCTAAAAAAAAAAGTACTAAAACAAATTACTGTACCGCACTCTTTATCGAAAAGGGGTTAAATTAAAAATCTGTAATTATTCTATGTAATGTACATTGATCCAAACCGGAAACATACGAGAGGAATTTCGGAACAGATTTCATTTTAGAAAAATATTGCAGTTTTTATGTTTTTGACATTTTTTTTTTTTTATTACATAGCTAAATTATGGCTAATATTATGGATTTTTTGTATTTACGGCTAAGATGTCTTTTATCTATTGTTTTTTTTTTTTTTTATTTAAAAATATAATAAAAAAAACTTAAATAAAAAACGAGTCCTTTATAAAATTGTAATTTAGCTTCAATGTGAACGTGAGCCTTCGGTGCGTTAACGATTTATTTAATAGACAGCTTGGTTGGTTCAGAATTGGGGAGGGGTTAGACGCTTTTTTCAGGATGAAAATGAATTTTTATTCTCTTTTGTAAAAATGTTATGTACCTTTTGTGATCTTTCGCTCAATCACAGGCCGGGGGTGTAGCCCCCGGCTCCACAAAGGGGTGAAGGCCGGCGTAGCGGAGCTGAGGCCCCTAGTAATATCTATGCATCATAATACATATACTATATGTGGCGCCCGCTCCTGGCCTAACTAAGGTAGGGTGGCCAGACAGTCACACACAATTTTCTTCGCGGCAGAGACTCCAAAGGACGATCAGCAGAAGGCTGAAATAAAGGAAAAATACAGTGATTGGACACGGAGACACACCGAGTTGAGCACTTGGGGAAGGCACGGACGACCTAGAGGAAAGGGAAGGGAATATAAACTCTTCTGCTCCTAGGGGCTTTTCTAGGAGACTAACATAAGGGAATGGTAGCCCTAGCTGGGATGTAGACAGATAAAATCCTAGGCCCACAAGTAATGGCTATGGAGGAACCAAACCTAGAAAATCCCTCGATGTCCCTGAAAACCCTAGCCAAGCAACAAACAATGCGGTAGACGTTGCTCAACTCGATGTGTGTATCACAGAAATAAAATACAGTAACACAAAAAAAAAAAATACTATTTTATTAAAAACTGATAATTTATAGCAAAAATTATCAATATTAAATACAAATACAGAATTACTAAATTTAAATTCAAATCAAACAGTACACGTGATCAATAGACTACCGTGTGCGAACCAAAATCTACAAGTTACGGCGCTGATGCCGTAACTTGCAGAATAAAAATATATGTTATAAAAATGTTAACTAAACAATGAAACAGAACTGATGTAAAATTCGAATGGACTTACAATAGATGTTTTCCGTCATAAATACATAGAATATTTATCTCCAACTTTACATATGTGGTACTGGTGTCCCAAAAAACAGGTTCCTGGGTCCTCGGATGGTTTCTTCAACACATTGATGCTAAAAAAAATGTAATGGTAACACCTAGAGGGTGAGATATCACTTAACTCGTAGAGACGAGTGAATTGATCTAGAAACTGTAAATACACAAGTCAACAGGCGAAGTGCACACTGTTCAGGTCAGTATAAGAGTGATTTAGTAATCTTTTTTTTTCAATACACAAAAAGTTTTTGTGAAATAAATTAAATAAATTTAATAATAATAAGCGCCTTGCGTAACTAAAACAATAATGTTTTAGTTACAAAGAAAAGTATAGTCATTTTTCAAAAATTACAAAAATTGAAAAGCAAAACATCACAAGACAAAATAATTTCAATTGAAATAGATGTAATATAGGCAAACATTTAAAGAGTTTGAAAAAAACAAATAAATTCGAATCAAAGCACCCACTCACAGTGCAGTAATGAGATTTATTTTAAAAATATACTTCAGACTAAGCAAAATAAATAGACATAATAAATTCTGTCTTAATCCAAAATATTTTCAAAATCTACTTCGAAATCATCAGAATCGTACGTTTCCATAGTTTTTATTTTTCGAAAAAAAAAAAAAAAAAAAAAGTTGGGGAATATTATAATTAAAACAGCTTTTATTTTCTCTACGTAATCCGGATCTTACTTACAAAATGCTGCTTAACATTGGAAGTTGTATTCTGTTACTGATTTTACTTTTTACTAAATTCATCTGACCAAAAAGTCGCTGCACTTCTGTGTTAGAAAGAGTTAGAATTAGAATGGATAGAGCAAATTCAGACAATTATTTAAAGAGATTTTCCTGATTTGAATCTTTGTATTCATTCACTTCCGACCAAAATGCCGTAGTGTCAGAAGTATTTTGCCACTGTACTAGAATGATATTATTCCACTGATTTTCAATTGCATCTATTAAATTTGGAATGTAATTCAAATGTTCTAAAATTGGTACTAAAGCTGGTTTAATAACTCTTAGAGTATTTGATACAGACAAGATATTTGTTTTAAAATATTAACATTATCAGGTAATTATTACATTATCAAGTAATATCAATAATCAGGTAATCTTTGAATAATTTCTTTGATTACACCTATTAGAAAACTAATAACAACGATTTCTTAATAATGGCGCTTCTTTAAAGCTAGATTCTTTCATTGCATGTAATTTAGTTTCAAATAAATATCCTAAATAACAATATTTATGTCCAAAAGATTCGATATTGTGCTTAAATAATTTAAACTGAATTTGGAGGAACAATTTTTTTTAACAAAATTATCCAGCATCTGGTTAGATCCTCTAATAATTTGGAAGAATCCACATTATTAGATTCAAATGCTTTGTTAATTTTTTGCATTGCACCTAAAATTGGTTTTAAATAACATAATTAAGCAAAATTATTATCATCATTATACATTTGTTTATTGCTTTTCAGAATATTAATTTTTGATTGGATCCTAGCTCTAGTATTGTAAACATGATTTATATAGTCACTGGAATGTTTGTGTGTATAATGCAATATACTTAAGATGTAAAGCTTCTGCACCGACAATAAATCAGTATATTTAAAAATACTTTCAGTTGGGCATCGGAATGGCAAGGTTAAACATGACACGAACTATTCTTTTTTTAATAGTGTAAACGCGTTTTAAATGGCAATAATATGTACCTCCCCAACCTATTATTCCATAATTAAGTGCTGATTCTACTAAACCATTGTAAAAGTTGTATAAAAACGTAGGTGAAAAAAATATATTTTTTATGACATATATCATCTAACTTAGCTTGGAGGCTTATATATGAAATATGAGTGTCCCATTTTAAGTAATTATTAATAATAATCCCCAAATATTTTATATTTTCAGTGACTTGGATACATTCACATTCTGAATTTGGATCATAAGAATCAGAGTTATGAATTTTAAGTAATTTTAGAGGTGACTTTTTTTCTTTGTAATGGAGTACAATTATAATGGATGAACTTTGTTTTTTTTTTTATATTCAATGTAAGTAGATTCGTATCAAGCCATTGTTTTATTTTTGCCATATCTTGTTCGGCCATTCTCTTTGCTTCACTCAAGTTTTGGGCCTAAGTTAACAATACCGTATCGTCTGCGTATGAAGTTATTTTGCCATGCAGATTTAAATTCAGCATATCATTGATATATAATAAAAACAAGGTTGGACTTAACACTGTGCTTTGAGGAACACCACAACTAAGTAATTCCTCACTACTGATGCCATTTAATACAACTACTTGTTTTCTGTTTAGCAGATAACTTTTGAACAATTCGAGAGTTACAGCTCTGTAACCTAGGTATTCTTATTTTTGTAGCAATATATGGTGGTTCACAGTGTCAAAAGCTTTTTGTAAGTTTAGGAAAATGGATAAACAAGCGCGAGATTTATCTAGAGATTCGTATATATATTACCTACAATGAAAGCGATTGCTTCACTTGTACTTTTTCCTTTGCGAATTCCCAACTGAAAGTCGCTAAGTAATTTGTTTTGATCCGCAAATAATACAATTCTTTGATTTCATAACGTTCAATGCGTGCATTGGCTGGTTCTGCGGAGATTGCATCGAGCGTAAGGGACGGTCCATGAAAAACCTGTTGGAAGCAATTCACGACAAGATAGGTCAACAGGAAGAAGCTCTTAAAGTTGTGGATAGAAAAGTACAGAGGACCGAGGAGAATTTGGACAGGAAAACTGAAGCGACGGAAAAACTCATCGCAAAAATATCTGAAGATGTTCAAGCAAACAACGAGATACGAAGTGAATCTGCGTCATATGCTGACAAACTAAAATCTTAAGTTAAATCAGATCCTGTTCTAGTAATCAAACCGAAAAAATCCGACCAGAGAAGTGATATTACCAAAGAAGCCATTATGAAAAACATTGACCCTCTATGAGCCTCAGTTCTAGGTGTAAGAAATATCAGCAAGGGTGGGATAGCAATTGAATGTAAGAACCAACAAGCAATAGACAACTTGAGAGAATCTGTTACCGAAAAGTTAGGCACAGACTATGTAGCAACCGTGCCAAAGAAGAAAGCTCCAAGGGTTAAAATATTCGGCCTATCTGAGAAACTAGAACCTGAAGACATAGAATACAAAATATTAGCTCAAAATGATTGTTTGAACAATAAAGCTACGGTAAAGGTTGTTCATATCACTAAAGACAACCGAAACGATCATAAATTTATGGCGTACTTGGAAGTATGGGATGGTGAATCTTACTTCAGGCTGACCGAAGAAGGAAGAGTGAATATCGGCTGGGAAAATTGATTTTTAATTGGATTGAATTTGGAAACCCGGAAACATCACTAATTGGACCCATTAATATGTGAAGATAAGTCTCATCCGGCCCTACATTTCAAAATTAAGTATAGTATTTCACAAGAAAAACTAACACGTAACAATTACAAATACAACTTCAAAATTGCTGACTTTGAAAAATTATATAGGGCACTTATTACAACTGATTGGAATGCGGAACTAACAAACCACAATACCGAAAATGCTGATACAGGACTTGACAATATTTATTGCATAATTTATACAATACTTGATGATTGCGTGCCAAAAACCAGGTCGCTGTCAACATCAAAATAAAAATAAGACACCTAGATTACCTAAAAGAATGTGAGTCCAACATCTCCACAAACCGAAACCAGTTTTGGTCGTACTATCAACACACTAAAACCAAGATCCTCTATAGGGGACGACCTCATTCCTAATATATAATCAAAGCCTGTACACATGCCCTAGTGAAACCATTGCATTATTTATTCAATATATGTATATTACTATATACTAACATGTTATTATTATCATTGAGTCTGTTAATTTGTTCATTATTCTGTCCAGACATTGCGACAAGCTTTAGCTTAGTGATGCTGGACAGAATGATAAAAAAAATAGTATATATAAATAAAATTGTCAATAAGTATAAAAATTAGGTCTAAGAAATTATAATAGGTTTTAGAAATATATTTTCTTATTTACATTTGTAACATAGGTCAATGTAAAAAATGTAAATAAAGTTATTATTATTATTATTATTTAAAATAATTTCGGATTCTGTACATTGGTATAAACATAGTAACATCTACTGTGCGAATATTATAGAAAAGTGTGTATTCAAATAGAAGTAAATTGAGAAAAATCTGCTAGATCTACAAATAAGGTGAAGCTGCTTGCGATAAACTTATAGTTTTTAGCTATCTGCCCTCAGGCAGTTACTAACAACTGTTTTATTTCTCTTAACCTAAATGTCTTTCATGTACAATCAATGCATTTTATTTCCATTTAATACCCCATCTATAATGACCAATGGGAAAATAATCCAGTCACCCCAAGAAATAACTGAAACATTCGCCGATAATTTTGAATTCAACTCCAGTGATGATACTTACAGTACAGATTTTAAATCAAACAAAACAGAAGCAGAAAAAGTAAATTTTGAAATTAAAGATAATAATAACCTAGAAATAAACAAACCATTCTCACTACAAGAACTTAAACAGGCAATAAAAGAGATGAAAAGTAACAGAAGCCCCGGACCAGATGGTATAACCGCGGAAATAATAAAAAACCTACCATCAGCTAGCATAATATTTTATCAAAATTATACAACATAATGTGGACCCAGAATAAATACTCAGAACAATGGAAAACAGTAATTACGATCCCAGTATTAAAGCCCAACAAGGATAAAACCCATCCGAACAACTATAGACCCATCTCAATGTCTAACATCCTCAGTAAAATCATGCAAAAGATGATAAACAAGAGATTGACGTGGTATATGGAAAAAAATAATATTCTAAATAATATACAGTGTGGGTTTAGGGACGGCCGCTCAACAATAGACCATATTATTAATCTACAATTAGAAATAAAAAAATCGTTTAAAAACAAACAGAATATGATATCTGTCTTTTTCGATCTTCAGAAAGCATAGGGGAGACCTGGGAGACTGTGGACACTTTTTGTACTTATAACCCTAAAATCCATAAAAAAGCAAATTGAATCGCGGTTTGTATCTCGTTAGTAATTTTAGCTATAAGATGTCTTTTAACCATTGACTCATAACAATATTATAATTGTAACCAAATCTATGGTATTTAAAAGACAACCGTGTAACCTGTCCATAGTCTCCTCATCCCAAGGAGACAGTGGACTGAGCTTAGGGAGAAAATGGACAGCGTACATATATTCAAAAAACTTTATTTTTCTACAAAAATGACAATACAATTATCCTCGTGGTAACTGAAACTGGTAACCTGAACACATTTCCTACAAATATACTTAAAAAGTTATTGCAAGCTGTACTCTGACAAGTCAATATTAAAATATACCATCCCTTCAAACCTAGGCCTACTATCATTAATTAGCCTCGGTAGTACCGCGACAACATCTTTATAACTAATTGTGGCATTTTCCTCGAGTTTCTAGTAACGTATTCATATGTCAAACGTCTCACTAATTTAGGTGTGAGCCCATAAAACATTGCTGCAGATTTAAGTAAATATTCTTCCAATTCTGTCTCCATTTCAGGTGTGAGGATTTGGCTTTTACAAAAATTTGGTTTGAATACCATATTCGTGACACGCAGCACTTCTCCTAATGCTTAGATGACGGCTCGTTCCATTGCCGATGGATCGAAATCCCTCTCACTTTTTTTTTTGTAAATGTTTGGCATTTTGATATTCTTAAATTTGAAAAATAAAATAAATTAAAAGTCTGCTTAAGAGACATTGGACAGTACATTCTCTCCTGTCCATTGTCTCCTCAGTATGTACACATAGACAAATCAAGACAAATTTCAACAGCAAATAAACAAAGATGGTGATATTAAAGTCGTTTTCATCCTACAACCTCAAATTATAAACATCCAAGAAGTACCTGGCAAAATATAAGTTGAAATAAAACATTCATTGTTAAAATATATCTTACGATAGGTACATATACGATTACATGATACTTACCAAAAATTAATAAAACGTTTTCACATTTTTTCAATTTGTTATACAGCCGGCTGATGCACTTATCACAATTGAATGGCTACTGAACGACTTTACAAAACCTCTAGAAATAACGTGTTGTTATGTGGTTGGAGATATGGACTTGTCCATTCTCTCCTCTTGTCCAATGTCTCCCAGGTCTCCCCTACGACATGACCTGGAAGCTAAACATCCTTAAATCCATGAAAGAAGCAAAACTAGAAGGGAACATCATGCGCTATACCCATAACTTTCTCACAGACAGGAAATTTAAAGTATCATGTAACGGGTGCTTATCTGAAGAAAAAAAACAACAAAACGGTATACCAGAAGGAGAAATACTGAGTGTATCCCTATTCCTATTGGCAATAAACCATATCGCAGATCATATACGTTTTCCAACAAAAACTTGTCTATTCGCGGATGATTTAGTTATATTCTGCAAAGACAAAAACATCACTAATATAAAAAAAAAAAAAAACATTTACAAAATACAATAAAAAAATTGGAAATATGGAGTAGAGAAACGGGATTCAAGTTCTCAGCTATAAAAACAAAAGCTATAAACTTCTCCCAAAAACAGAACATATACAACCCAGCACTGAAGATTAATAATACTCGGATAAGGTATGTTAACGAAATACAATTTCTGAGAATGACATTTGATAGGAAACTCACATGGAAGAACCACATCAAAAAATTAAAATCGAGTGTATGAAGCGTATCAACATCTTAAAAGCATTAAATCCAGAGATGGGGAGTCGATAGAAAAATTACCGACTCCCGACTCTCGACTCCGGAGTCGATATTTTTGAAAACTGATTCCGACTGCCGACTCCTTTCACTCGTAAATTGTACTCGTAAAAGTCTATTCCAAATGTTTAAGCGGAACTAAATGTAATTTTTATTTTCTTAAGTTATCAGGAGTTCACTATTTAACGATCAAAGTGGGCTTTTGTTAAACAAAATGATACAAAGCCTCATTCATTCCTTAAAAGTTGGTAGATTTCGGTATCTAATTCCGCTTAAACCAATGAAACGGACTATACTTACATTAAATATCTTGGGTTGGGGTGAGCTGTTTTTATAAAATGTCATTTTCATTTCATCTTGACTATTGAATCATTTTTAATACAAATTTTCGAATATATTAGTTTTAAAAAATTTGTTTTGTATTTTATATACTTTATTTTTCATAACATGTCACTGTTTTCTTTTGGCAGTTAGATTTTAGCTGCCAACATGAGACATAATCACAAAGCTCGTTATAACTTGAGAAAATAAAAATCCAATTTAGTTCCGTTTAAACATAATATGCAAAGTATACAGAAAAAGAAAAATTAGATATGACTAAAAACAAAAATCCTTCATCATTAATCTGTTAATACTAATAATGTTAATTAAATTTTTAACTGGAAAGAATGAAGGAAACCGTGTAAAACCGGTATTGAATATTTTTAATTTCATTTTCGTTCATGCACAGAGAACAAAATGTCGTTCCGTGCTTTAAAAAATTCTAGTAGTATGGTATTTTGCTTTCGTTTTCGGATTGTTCTTATCCTTGATAAAAATTTAATCCGACTCCCGACTCCGACTCCTCCAAAAAGCTTCGACTCCTCGACTCCCGACTCCCGACTCCGACTCCCCATCCCTGCTTAAATCATCAGACATGGGGCGCACAACGCGAAACCCTGCTACAAATATACCAAGCCCTCATTCAGTCTAAACTTGACTACGGTAGCATTGCATATGGAAGCGCAAAAAAAAGCCATCTGAAGACTCTGGAACCCATACAGAACCAAGCAATTAGACTAGCTACAGGCGCGTTTAGAACAAGCCCGACAAAAAGCGTTCTCAGTGAATCAGGTCAAATTCCACTGCAATACCGACGAACTAAAATGGCTATGTCCTATGTCACCAACCTCTCCACTAACCCTAAAATCCCCACCTAAAATAATATATTCCAAAACCCCTCATCGCTACAGCATAACTTCCACAAACATCTACAATTGATAAATGTAACACTTGACAATGTACAGAAATTAAGTCGCAACAGTATTCCTCCATGGTCACTGAAAACTCCAAAGTACAATATTGAACTACGCCAACGAGTGAAGGAAGATACCAATCCGACAGAATATAAACAGAAGTTTCTGGAAATTATGGAAAATTTTGAAGAATACATTCCAATTTATACGTACGGATCAAAGATAGGAACCAACACTGGAGCAGCCGTAATAGTAGGAGAAGAAGAATACCAATACCATCTCCCATCAGCAGCAAGTGTCTTCACTGCGGAAACCTACAGCATACTACAAGCCACCAGGAATATCTTGAATAACACAAATAATAAATTTATACTCATAACAGACTCATTAAGTGCCTTTGAATCCATTAAACAAATATATACCAAAAACAACCTGATCCAGAAAATTCAAGATAACATCCACGAAATCCTCAGAACAGGAAAAGACTTGACCATCCTGTGTGTACCATCCCACTGTGAGATACAAGGAAAAAGCTGATAAAGCAGCAAAAACAGCTACAAATTTACATTTAACAAATATTAAAGTACCTCACAGTGACATTAAGAATGAAATAGGTAGAACGGTGCTAGAAGAATGGGAAAAAGCATGGAAAGAAATAAAAAACAACAAACTACGAGGAATAAAAGAGGACACAAAAAAATGGAACACATTCAATAAAAAGAAACAACAGATAACGATTACCAGATTGCGCATTGGCCATACTCTAGCAACCCATAAATACATACTGGATGAATCCGATCCCTCCAAATGCTACGTATGTAACACCCAACTAACAGTTGAACATCTCTTGATCGCATGCCCAAAATACTCAAGAGAACGACAGAAAAATAAAATACCACCAACATTGAAGGAAGCACTCTCCAACAACATGGAAATAACGGAACGGATACTACAATTCACAGAAGAAACTGATCTCGCCCCACAGATATAAAACGAATAAAATATCAAAATATATGTATATACTTATTAGATAAATTAATATGAATTATTTAATGTAACTATAATGTACAGGGACACTAATCACCATTGTAGTGGATGTGTCTTAAATTGTTTAAATAAAAAAAAATAATAATAATAATAATTTCAAGTATTTTAGCAATATTAGAGATTAATGATATTGGTCTGTAGTTTTGTGGATCATTAAGAGAACCAGATTTAAAGACGGGTATTACTTTCGATACCTTAAAATTACTAGGAAAATATTTTTGGGTAATACATTGGTTGAAAATGTCGTATAAAGGATTGGTTAGAGAATGTTTAATTTTTATTAAAACAGTTGTTTATATATTATCTAATCCACATGATTTTTTACTTTTCAATTACAAATTACTTGGGCGTCGGCTTATACATTTTCCCGCTCGTGTAGTTTAGAGGTGAAGACCCCCTTTTTTTTGCTCATTACTTGGATTTTGGAAGTGAGGACCTTTTTTTTGCTTATCACTTGGATTTTGGAGGTGAGGACCTTTTTTTGCTCATCATTTATATTTTGGAGGTGAGCAAAATTTAATTAAATATTCTGTAATTCCAATTTTTTTTTTTTCAATCTTAGTATTTATCTCTACTACTGAAATCTGGTCACCCCGCATAGATATCAACCTTATGTTAATTTTTTTTGGGTTCCACGGAATATTGTTAGACTGTAAAGGGTTCGACGACTCGAAAAAGTTTGAAAACCACTGGTGTAGACCAATCAAAATTTTTAACATTTTCTTTAAGTTGTACATATTGTTTTTATTGTATTAATGGATCTACTGATTTGTCTACCCAAAAATTTTTATTGAAATTTATTTGAACACTAACTTGCAATGTTTGTTAATATATATTTCTAAAGTTTCAATAAATATTTCTTTTCGGACTGGGGGCGGTTTATACAAGGCATTTATACCAATCTTAATATTATTTTGTAATTTTAATACTACTAACGTTGGTATTATTTCCATATACGCTATATTCATTTAAATTAAAGTAATCAAGATTTGGATTCCAGGTTTCAGTTACAATAATCAAATCAAATGGGGATAATTTATTTAAATATAATTCTAATTCTTCAAAATGCTTTGCTAAACTTTTAATATTGAAATGTATTAATTTTAAACTAAGTTTATCTGTGGTAAATTTATTAATGATTTCTGAAAAAGATACTAGAAGCAACTTTTGTATTAATACAAGATATATTAATGCTATTTAAATAATCTAATGTGTCCATAATGTAAATGGAATATTATTAGTAATTTAGCAAAACACTTTGAATACTTACACTTTATCTATATCAGTCTCATTTTTTAGGGTTTTGTAGGTATGACCAAAAAACCCTTATACCGTCATTTTGTCGTCTGTCTGTCTGTCTGTCTGTTCGGTAAAAATTGTAGCCAAACGGCTAAACCTAGAGAGTTGAAATTTGGCATACTTATACAACTCTTTGACCCGCACATAGGAAAAATACTAAAACATCTAAAAAACATACCCCCTAAAAATATAAACAAATATGTGCTCATCGAAAACAAAAATATTTTTTTTAAATTCTGAGTGGGGTATCAAATGAAAGCCCTTAGTACGTGGATTAACGATCAAATTTTTATTTTTGCAAAATAAATTATTTTGATGCGATTTTTGCCAAAAATGTGCAAAAAAAATGTTGTCCCACACCCTGTAGCCCAGATGGTTTAAACTAAAAATCTAACAAAATTCTAAGTAATGTATATTGGTGTGAACCGAAATAGTACAACAGGAATTTTTGATCAGATTATGTTTTTGGAAAATAACGCATTTTTTGTGGTTTTTGGTTCACAAAGTACAAAAGTTATACCAATGTAAGACACTCACATGCATAGCGTTCGATGGTTACAAGCGTTAGAGCGCTCTTAAACTGGCTGTGGAAAACGAAGGGTTTCGAGTTCGAGTACGGAGTGAATTTTATTTTTTCTGTTTTTTTTTTTTGCATTTTTATTATGTTGAAATTATTTTGTCAAAATTCTAGTTATATTTTGACAAATGTTGTATTTAATTTTTATGAGCGTAAATTTAATAACCAGTCTTATTATATGATTAACAGACGATAAATTATTTTAAAAATATCGTTCATTTTGCCGTGATTACTACAAAGTAAAATTTGTGCTACACACTCAGCATACCGCCTTCACTTATTATATACCTGCAAAACCCTGAAATGTGTGAATATTCACACTTCACATCAATTTTTATTCTTAAAAGACTAGAGTTGTCGGCTTTTCTTACAAACACTTTTCCATTTTTAACCCACACATATCTGTAGTTAACATTTCGAGCTTTTATTTTCATTAAAAATTGTTTGTTGTACGGAGATAAATGTTCGTTTATATAAATTTTAGTGCCGACCTTGGTTCCGCTAATATTGTTGTCCGTTGTAATTAAGCTTCTTGCTCTGACGAAATTTTCATTTTTGAACCGGGAAATGAATTGCGCCACTATGGATGAGGGTCCTTTTCTGCTAGGTAATCTTTGCGCGGTTGAAATTTCTTCTTCTTTGATATATAGCTGTAATTTTGCTGCAATAACCGTCACAACTTTTTTGCAATTCTCTACCGGATGTTCAGCGATTCCAGTTATTTCGACATTATTAACTCTTGAATACTGCTCAATATTATTTAGCCTTTCGGTTAATTCATCAATGACCTGATCTTTTTTTACCAGCGCTGTTTCTAGACCACTTATTTTGGTAGTTCTTGCATTTTCTTTTCAAATTGATCATACTGTTCACTAATAAAGTTAATACTTTTCATAATTCCTTTATAATTTTCTTTCATATCTGTAAATGATTTGTTTATGCCAATTAATTCTTGATGCATTTCGTATTTTAATTCCTTAATCTTTTTTTTTTCAAATCTTCCATGTCCGACGCATCATGATTTGGCTTGGATGACGGTTTTTTCCTACTTTGGGTGACACATTCAGGACATTTCCATGTTGGCTTATTTTTATTAATTTTTCTGTATGAAGTTTCAGCTATTGAACAGTCAAAGTGGAATTCATTTTTACATATTGCACGTTTGGCATAATCCGATTGTTTTATAACTATATAATTATATACAAAAATGAACTATACAACGAAGTTCATTTTTGTATATAATTCCTAAACACCACACAATCTGCAGGAAAGATGTGTTATGTTGGTTGCAGACAAATAGAAAATAAAAAATCCGGTCTGCACTCAGCAAGCAATTTTGTACAACTTAAACACACTTATCAGTTCAAATAAAATATTGTTAATGTTTTTATTAATATCTTGCCTTTAAGTCCAGGTTATAGTAATTATAGCAAAATTTGCAGGATTTTTTACACTATAGAATTATACTCAATTGACAATAAACTATGAAGATTTACACAATATTTTATGAATGATGATATAAGATATAAGTGGAACCATTGAACAGAATACTGTGATTCTGTGTAGATGCTGCTACAGAGTTAGATATGTTAGTTACTGAGAGAAACGGAGGATGGCGTTGGCGGCGGTGATACACCGAAGGCGACCTGGTGATACACTGGATATAATGCTGCCTGGAAGGGCGTGGCTGCTAGGCGTACGCCGGCAGTACATAGGCTGCGGCTGATCTGTAGTTGGAGGTACCTGAGCCTGGGCTCGAATATCTGAGTGGTGGCGCGACTGTGTATGTGGCGATATTTTCGGTAGCCACGTAGTGGTTCGTATCCGCGTGCCGCATACCTGGCGCGGCGGTGAGCCGTGTATTTGTTAACACCAGAGTGAGGGAAATAGTCTGGTGTCGGATATAAGCACAGCGTACTTATGTTGTGGATGGGGTACAGCATACCCTGCAGATGGAGTTTCACACAACCGGTACGGCAGGCTGTACGATGAGTCTGCCGTAGTCTGCTCAAGGGTGTCTACAGCAGTTGTGGGAGCAATAACAGTCTGGTTGTTACTAATTTTATTCATAAAAATTTAATATATACATATATACAAAAATGTTAATATAAATATTATTTGTAATTATTGCTATTAACTATAAAATAATTATAATATGTGACGTCAACGTTAATTGGTTATCATCATTGACGACACTTTGGAATGTTGCATAATTGTCATGTAATAAAAATTATGAAAACAATTAAATTAAATTTTATTTAGTTTTGGGGTAATTATTTAATCATTTTCGTTTGTTTCTGCATAACACCTTTTCACATTCTTTTCGTCCAATCTATTATTTTCACCTTGTTTTTAACTGACCCCAGTGGCTGCTACATTCGATTTTCGCCAGAATGTAATCGTTTGTGATTATGGAGACTCTGTGAGCGTGAAAATGATTTGTTACATTGTTCACACTTAAATGGTTCCTCGCCAGAATGTATTCTTTTGTGACAAGTGAGAGATGATGATTGTGCAAATACTTTAAAACACTGATCACATTTGAATGGTTTCTCGCTTAAATGTGTTCGTTTGTGAGCAAGGAGACATTGTGAGCGTGAAAATGTCTGGTTACATTGTTTACATTCATATGGCTTCTCTCCAGAATGTACTCGTTTGTGATCAGTGAGAGATGATGATTGTGCAAAGGCTTTAGAACACTGATCACATTTGAAAAGTTTCTCGCTAAAATGTGTTCGTTTGTGAGTAACGAGACATTGTGAGCGTGAAAATGCTTTGTTACATTGTTTACATTTATATGGCTTTTCTCCAGAATGTACTCGTTTGTGACTAGTGAGAGATGAAGAACTTGCAAATGCTTTATCACACTGATTACATTTGAACGGTTTCTCTCCAGTATGAACTCGTTTGTGGCTAGTGAGATTTGATAACTCTGCAAATGCTTTATTACACACATCACATTTGAATGGTCTCTCGCCAGAATGTACTCGTTTGTGTTTAATAAGCTGTGACATCCATGGAAATATTTTGTTACACTGTCCACATGAGAATACTCGTACATATTTAAAGAGGGAAATAGTCTGTTCAAGTGACTTCGATGTTGATGTTGTGGATTGTTTAAACTTGTCAATTGACACTGACTCATCTGGATTCTCATCTGGCTTACTGAAAGCTGTTTCTTTACCTGCAAACAAACTTGCATTGATTAATGAGACAAAATTAAGTTATTTAAACGAAGTTAAATTTTTATACAAACTTTTTTTGCATACGGAGCTTCTTTGAGCGAAAATAGCAACATTAACAGATTTTCAAAGCGCTTGTAATGAGCTCATTACGTAACAGGTCAGCGGTGTGTAATTAAAAGGAGTGGGGAATGTGCTACATTTACTAATCACAGACACGCCTGTAATGAACGTATATCTATATAGTCGTGGAAAAAAATTATAGACTGACCTGTATCTTGTCTAGCTGCAATATCCTCATATTCACCGTCATCTCCGCATTCAGACTTGATGTTAATATCTTCAGTGATTATAATATTAGGGTTGTAGTTATACTGGGATGTGCAATATGTCTCCCGAATATCGTTGCTCTCTAAAATATAAACTCATAGTTACTATTACTATGTCAATGTTTCCAACTTAAATAATCCTCGAATGAAAAATAGTTTTTCTCGTCCATTCGCTGCAGAGAAATTATTAAATTTAATTTAATTTTGAATCAATCATAGTAGTAAATATATATATAATCATAGTAGTAAATATATATATATATATATATATCAAAAGCATTATTTACTTTGGTACATCTCGTCCCGCCATAAATACTGTTATACAAATTCAGTGAATCATAAAATCTAAATAATTCGGTGAAACACCTGGAACTTTTATTTTGGGTAATCCCCATTCCTATGTGGTACTGTTATAATCAGTCACTGAACGTTGAGCAGTAAACATGGAGTGGGGTGATAAAGAAAATCGTATCGCTGTGATTGCATTACAAAAAGTTAGGAAGACGCAGGGAGGCATTTTTAATATCGTCGACCTAAAGTGTTAGAGTGAATTCAAATTGAGTTGAGTTCATCAATAAAACTGTGCAGAAATGATTTTTCGTCTGGACGGGTCTAATTTACTTATAATAGGGGTGTTAGGTTTCTTACTGCTAGCCGTAGAAGTCTTGTGTGTGTTAGGAGCTTTCAACGTGTTTATATAAAAATTTATTTTTCTATTCATAATTAATTTGCCTTCTGTCATTTATGACTGACATATTTATATTAAACAGCATTTTATTTATATTTTAATATACAGCTTTTAAATCATTCCTTAACTAAATCAATAAAAAATATTATTTAATTGTCCCATTTTGTTTAAAAATATTTTATTTGTCTCCGCCACTGGCGTTATCTTGTTTGCGCAATTTTGTAACGGTCGTGGATCCTTCTCTATTTGAATCGAGTCTAAATGCTTGACTCCATTTGTTCCCAAAATGATAAATTTCTGTAAATTTACTGCGCATCGAATATTAATAATATATTATTGTATATATATTACTAATACATTATTGAAATATTAAACCAGGGGGTCTATTCTGTAACCTCTCGACAGTTACATGCACAGTATCATGTTACCTATGCACTGTATTCGTAGACGGCCCTTTGTGATTTTGTTTTGTATTCGGCATTATTGAAAATAAGTAGCGCCATTTTGAAATATTGTGATAGTCAGAATAGATTTCTAACGGGGTTATTTTGAATAGAAATGCCAAAGTCTTGCAAAATATTAATAATAATTACGGAAATATACCGAATTCCTTCAAGAATGTTGACTGTAAGATAACGTTGTCACTGGGATAAATGGAGAGGATTGCAGATCCCATTGGATAAATTGCGCAAAACAGCTTATTTAGATTAATTGAATTTTATTAGAAGTATCTTATATGTTTAGTATAAATTAGTTAAAGAACACAAAAACAATTGTAAAAAATAAATGATCTTCTCATTAAATTACCGAGCTGTCTTATCTTCCCCACTTCAAGTACATCTAAAAATTTATAAAACATGTATCCCTGGGTCATAAAATTACTGAATACCAACACGAGGTGTTGAAAATCGGAGCTTTCAACAGGATACTGTAAAAACGATTGTCGAAAAGCTTACAGAATAGACCCCCCCGTACATTATTTAACTATGTTATAAAATTCCTTAAAATGTGTGAAGTAATATCACCATAAAATGGTTTTTTATTCCTCTTGTAAACTTAAGCCTAATGGAGTTAGGCATTTGGAGTTAGATCAATCGCCAGTTTTGTGTATGGCACTATTAATCGGTTCAAGGACACTCAAGGTATTGAAGATTGGCAAAGAAGTGGTCGCTCGCGAACTGTACGAACTATAACAGTGATCAAAGCCGTGAGTAACAGAATTCGGAGAAATCCACTCTGTAAACAAAAAATAATGTCCAGGGAGATAGGTATTTCAACACGGAGTATGTCTCGCGTTATCAAATCAGACCTAAAGATGAGGGTTTGCTGAAGAAGCACTGGACACTTGTTTACATCTCTGAGGGATATCAGGAAGACCAGAGCTAAACAACTGATTCACCGATACGAGAACAGGCATCGCAAAAAAAAATTATCCGGTGTAAAAATTTTCAACATCAATGAAAATTTTAATAAACAAATTGATCGGATGTATGCACATAGCCCTCGAGAGAGAGAGAGAGAGAGAGAGAGAGAGAGAGAGAGAGAGAGAGAGAGAGAGAGAGAGAGAGATGGCTCAAGTCATTCACAGAGTTCAGAGACGTTATCATCCAGCATTTGTGATGGTTTGGTGGGATGTCTCGTATGAGTGTTTAAGGGCATAGCCTGCAGCAGAAGACATCCAAATTTGGAGTCTAAAGCAATCGTTGAAGAAAGCAGTTGCCAATTTTTCAATTGTTGTGCATACTGCCATTGATGATTGGCCATTATCACGTTTAAAAGTACGTTTCATTATAATTCAAATACATTGTAATAGTATTTATGGCAGAACTAGGTAGTATTATATAATGGCATCAATTTTAACTATCATATCTAAAAGCAACAAAGTAACACTGATTAGTTTCTTAAAATTTTTTACAAATGGCTATGTTAAATATAAAATAAATACGTTGCATAATTACAAATAAATACAATAGACAAATACTGTTACAAATAAAAACTTTATTTCTACGAAACTATAACTGCAAACAGTTAGAAATTTTATTCAGCAAAATAATACGACACTACCTAAGTATAATTGTATCACAAAACGGACATAAGGATACATAAATGAACTTCGGTCCACTTAAAAATATCAGCTATTAACTGCTGAGGCTCACACTTTGTTTGGCCAACTATAAGACTCTGTTTTGTACTAAAACACAATGTATACAAAATAAATGTTAGGATATATAATGCAAAGTCATTGTCGCCCAGTTCAGCAGTTACACTACCCCAATACTTTAGACATTTAGTGACAAAATAGACATCAAGGTAAAAGTAACTGTTTGCACTGTTTCCATGTTTCAATTCACTTTAAAATACAATTTGTTTTTAGGTGGTTTATAAAAAAGAATAAAAGTTTTTTTTTTAATTTAATGGCCTTTGCTGCTGTGGCAATTAGCCAGGGCAATTTTTATTTGAGAAAATTTCCATGCCTGAACGGAATTCGAACCTGAGACCTTCGCAACGCAGAACACATGTGTTACCACTACGCTACGCCGATCGGATCAAATCTCAGTAGGACCTGCTAATATTTTTTTCGATGGTGTAATAAAAGGTTGCCAACAATAACCTAAGACAGTGCTTTTAAGGTGAATCACTGTCCCTGGCGATGCGCAGAACAGTATGCGTATTATAAGCAGCTAAAAGTTACCTTTACCGACATCAATTAAACTAGCTTTACTGACCAGTGTTTCCAACAGTTGTAGTCTCCAATTCATTTTCAAATTCATTGGTGTCTAAAGGCTCAGACTTGATGTAAATCTCCTCTATGTTATTATCAAGATATATATTGTCTGTAACTTCATCTTTAATTCCTGAAATAACTAGAACGTACTTATATATAAATATATTACTTACTTTAAAAAATCATATATGTTCACAAAAACGATTATTGCTGAAATCCGTCTGAATAAATGTGCTGGATACTAACCATTCTCCCGTTCAACAGTGTGATTTATTCCCGTCTTTACTTTATGTTCTTCAGTAACTTTACATTCTGTTTTAATAAACACTTCTTTTTTAATCATACAACTGTCTTGAGTATCATTCATATTCATTTTAAACAAAATAAGCAAAATTATACATGTTATAACCAATTTGCTTTATTAATTTCAACATGTAACAGGCCGTGCGGATTAGCACGTAGCAGAGATATGCGCCTAGGCGCTTTTTGGGTTTGTCTACTTTACATGTGAGCATTGCATAGGCAATGAAATCTGTGTCGACAAGGATGGGGATAAAAATAGGTCTCTAAACCGGTATCTAGGCCTTAGTGCTTTTAATTTAGGTGCATCTTATATCATTGGAAAGAGAAAAAATTATCAATTTAATGCATTTAAAGATAACTTTAAGCCCCATATAAAAATTGAAAGTTATAACGAATCTGTCGAAAAGATACGAACTAAAAAATTTTTGTGGAAGACTTTGAATTCTTCATAAAAAAAGTATTTGTAGAACGTACAAATAAGAAACTTGTATGAATTGAAACAAAAAAGTGAAATGCCAAAAAGTAAATCGACCAAAATCTGTTTTTTGCACGTATCTAGTGACCTGTGCACTTTTCGGAAAACCAAATACATCCAACCAAGTGGCCAACTAATGCGGCAACTTTGCCCCAATTTAATCGACTTCGTATCTATTATGGTTAAAGAGATCCTAATGGTTAGTCTCGAAAAACGGGCACCCTGTATATACTCTACTCTCTCTAGGATAAGGATAACAGTGGGGGTGTATATTACAATTTTAAGTTCAATAAGGAGGAGGTATTTAGGTCTAATTGTTCATTTACGATATTATCTGGATACCTATGTTATAATTAATTAATTTCTAGGTCTTCAAGTAATGAAAGTTTTTTGCTCTTATTGCATAAATGTAGCTCTTTCATATCGGTTAATTGCGGAGGCGGGTGTTCAGTGTCACGTAATACACCAGGTTTGGAATGGAGAGTTTGGATACATAGCCACGTTCGATTTGATAAGTTTACACTATCTTCGCGACCATCTCCAATTTGGCTAGTTGTAAATCAATATCATTTAAAAATGTGTGCAAATTTTTAGGCTGTTATGTTAAATATCAAGCGAGATATGGCCTTTTGTTTGAATGTCAGTTCCGCAATGCGATTGAACGGCCGGAATATATTCAAAGTTTCACAGTCTGTTATTTGACAACTAAAACAGTTGTTGATCTGAAAATTGGTATTTAACTTCAGCTTTATGCTGTGAATCAGAAAAAGTGCATTGAACACACCAAAAAGTATTGCCCTTTACAGGATAAGGAATGAAAGTGGACAAAAATCTCACTTACCAAATATAAGCCCAAATTTGGGATCCATTATTTGCAGAACCAGGGAAGCCGGTCATTTGGTATACTCATGAAAGCTGCAAATGTTATTGTACTGCTAAAATATCAACCAGATCACTCAGTTGCATGTGGAGATATTGCACTATGTTATATATTTCATTATTATTTATTTAAATGTATGGCGCTTCGCATTGAAGTTGCGCACGGACTTGCGAACGCACTTCTAGTGTATTTAAACAGGAATTGAGATGGACACTTGTATTGTAACTGTCGAATGAAGAGGTCAATAATAAAATTATATGTGATATAGTGCGTATGAAATTTATTACAATAACCCACATACACAACACACTACAAAAATGCTGTTGAACTCAAAATCATCATAAATGACCGTTTTTTTTTTTTTTTTCGAAATGTAGTGTTTACTAGTACCGTTTATATTCTATCACCCGAAAATCCTATTCATTTTATGGTACTATCTCCTCTAGGTATAATTGTACAGTTAGTTAGTTTATTTAGTTATTCTTAATAATAATAATTAAGCTAAGAATTTTTTATACTAAATTGAAATTATTTCTTTCATTTTCTAGTACAACAAAAATACAAATAAATTAGTACTTACTTAAAAATAGTATGACGTACATATAAATACAATGAGCTCTATATGTTTAATAAAGGGGCTATTTGTGACTTGACAGAAGGTGGCGCTCTTGGGCAAGGCATTCCATGCGTCGAACTGAAAACTTGAATCGACTGATCAGAAAATTCTGTTTTAGTTGCGCCCTGTACTTTTCGTAGCAAAGCTTCAGGGAAAAGTACAGAAGAGGAAAGCTTCACATCCTGTTGGGGCGGCGAGTGGTATGGCCCGTGTGGCCAAATGGTGCGCCCGTACCGGCTAGATGTTCGGCCGGCCAACTCGAAGGACCAGTGCCCCTTTTGATTGTCGCCGGGCACAGAGCGAATGGACTGTTGATGTAGGATCGGTGCTGGTGGATGATCTTGGTACACCGCAGCAAATACCACGAAGCTCAGTTGTAAATATCTCTCTAGACGAGGTCTGACTGGCAATAAAACCACGTAGAGACGTGGCGGTTATAAAATAATTTCAAAAAGAATAAATATTAGGTGCTGCTTGAGACTGAAAGCTAATACTTATCTTTGTTGATTTCTAGAAGTCTAGAAGATCAGATACGGTACTGAAATCTTTATTTAATGAATAAATACACAAATCCAGATGCAGAGACCGAAAAAGTGTGTATATATTAAATTTATTGCCAGAAAACAGAATTAATAATTATTTACAAAAAGATTGACAACAGTAACAAAATAAAAAACAAAATTTCATGGCTAACTTAAAAAAAATATGTAATGATAATTAATAGGTAGCCATTTAGAAAGTTGCAAAACGCGTTGTCTAAACAAAATAGCATTGTCCAAACACATCCGTTGAAAACATTCCGGTTATCGCTCTGTACACGGCCGCCCCTAGGCGGGGGCAAGTGGGGCACCTGCCCCAGGCGCCGCCCCTCTAAGGGCCCCGCGCTTCGACCGTCAAGTAATAAAATAATAAAATACATTAAACTTATTATTGCAAGTTTTATAAATAGTTGGAAAAAAATTATATTTTCATTGAATTTTGTAGTGTACTAGTGTACATTGAAGTGTACTTTGTTAATAGTTAATAATATTAAAGAAAATATCGTTATTTAATATATATATATATATATATATATAAATGGGGCCCAACAAATACAGTTTTGGGGCCCCGCAATTCCAGTTTTGCCCCAGGCCCTGCAAATGCTAGGGGCAGCCCTGGCTCTGTACACCTAAATGAGACCACTTCGAACTTTGCGGATTGCAAGAGAGAGCAGATTTAGCCTGTCAAGTCGCTCTTCGTACGAGAGTCCTTTGGAACATATTGGAAGACGAATGACGCCTCTAGACCCTTTCCAGTAATATGATGTCGCGTTGAAGGTACGGGGGCTAGCTTACGAAAGCATACTCAAGAAGCGGACGATTTATTTGCTCTTCTAACGACGTTATGACGTGTGAAGACCATTCTAAAGTAGGTGTGACCCAGGTTAACCAACGATTCGGCATTTTAAGGACGATGTCGCCAAGTTGATAATGCTTGTTTTCGTTGTTCCGAACAAAATGTAATACACAACATTTTGAAGTATTTAATGGGAACGACCAATTGTCTACTTAACAGCGGTACTGAGATCTTGTTGTAAGAGCGACCAATTGCCGTTACCGTTGTAGATTTTTAAATAATCCGCATACATCTGGGTCAAGAGATTATGTCTGAAGTTATATCAGTCACAAATACGAGGAACAGAATAGGCCACTTAAGCGTATCTTGTGGCACTCTGCTTAAAACTCATTGGGGGTTAGATTTGTTGCCTAATTCCGTAGTTTTCAAGCTTAACAAAAAGTAGGTTATGTGACACTCTATCGAAGAATTTAGAAAAGTCCAGGTAGTTAATATCTATAGAAATGGAAGCATTTAGAAGTTTTTAATTCCTTTGTACATTATTTACTTGGACGTTTCTAAAAAAAATATGCAATTTTTATTGTAATTTTTCCTGTATGTATTATCTGACAATATAATAAATATAAATTTATGAAACTTAATTATTAATTAATAAATACTATTATTAGAAATAACTGTTTTATAATATTTAAAACCTTCTAATCTTTTCTTAAGCTTTTGATACCTTTATTTTCTAGTTAACAGAAAACACTAATTAAAAATTTCGATTTTCATTTAAATTTTTACTCGGTACAGCCCATTCCTTTGTTATGATTATCCTAACCACCGACCACCAACTGGGTTTTAGCTTCGTAAATTGCTAAGAGTCATTCCAGACGGAATGAACTATACATAAAATTATAATAATTTATTTATTTATTTAATTCCGTGCACACGGGTGATCCCAAATTTCACAATGAAAAATACAGATATTACATACAATATAAAATGCAAGCAGTATATAATAGTTATAATATTTATAAAATTTGTGTGCGTAAAAATTTTGCATTTAGATATGAACTTTTAGACCAATGTCTTGTAAGAAGTGTAATATGACTGTGAAGTGTGAAGTTGGTTTTGCTCGTAGTGTTATTTTGTAGTCCTTGTGTCATCTTGTTCGGTATATTATATTTTTGTCTAATGTAATAATTACAGTGGGTAGTGGGTACATGTAATAATTATTTGACGAACAGCAAGCCATTTTGTTGCAATGTGTGCATGTTTTTGAGTTTGATTTATTAAGTATATGTTTGTGAGTGATTCGAGTATGACATATTCTCAACCTTGTCAGGATCGTTTGTTTACTGCACCATTTGTCGACATCCCAGATGTTCGTGCCGGACTTCCGTATTCGTATTCATCCATATTAATTTTTGTTCATCTTTAATACTCTTTATGACTTTTAAACGTTATAATGATACCATCTTTCCCATGAAATTATTTTGGGGAATGTAGTCGTTTGTGACTATTGAGACTGTGTGAATGTTTAAATGCTTTATCACACAGAGCACATTTAAAAGGTTTCTCTCCAGAATGCATTCGTTTATGTGCATTGATATTTGCTAACTGTCTAAATGATTTATTACACTGATCACATTTGAATGGTTTCTCTCCAGAATGTATTCGTCTGTGAGTGTTGAGATTTGATGAATTTATAAATGTTTTGTCGCACTGATCACATTTGTAAGGCTTACCTCCAAAATGTGTCCGCTTATGCATAGCGAGTATTGATAATCGTTTATATGTTTTACCACACTGTTCACATTTGAATGGTCTCTCTTCAGAATGTATTACTTTGTGTTTAATAAGATCAGATGAATTTGAAAATGTTTTATTACAATGCTCACATTTGAATGGTTTCTCCCCAGAATGTTTCCGTTTGTGAATAGTGAGAATTGATAACCACGTATACGCTTTATCACAATGTTCACATTTGTATGGTCTCTCCTCAGAATTCTTCTGTCCAGACACATCTGGACTCTCAACTGAATTGCTGGACGATTTGCTTATAACTGCAAAGTAATGAGACATATAAAAATACTGAATAGTAATTTTAGCTCCGATGATTTATGATTGACACTATCGCCTTACGAATACGAATTTTAATTAATACAAGCTTTCAGACACACATACAACTGTACATTCACACGCACACACATAATTGGTACGCTTATTACCATTATTTACCCAAAAAATATTCTTCTTTCCTCATAAGTCATATTTCAGAAATGTGAATATGGCTAAGCCATCATAATTTGTTAATAACTATTGCGAATAAAGAGTTCAAAATTCATACTATACGGCACCAAATAACGGATTAAATAACGGCAAATTTTAAATTATAATATTGAAAAAAAAAAAAAAATACCGAGAGGAGGCAGTCGTGAAGATGCCTGGATCACAATTTGTTAATAACTTAAGCGCACGGAGAGCACTAAATTCATACTATAAAGCACCAAGTAGCACTAAATACACACTGAATTATAATACTGGAAAAATATCGATTATGTGATGGAAAAGATAAATATCGCATTCTGCATTTAATAATATAAGGAAATAATGGTGAAGAGTGCGGTCGCGGATTATCTCCGTGGCTAAAAAATCTCAGTTAAATATGTCAACAAATAGCAAGTTTCACACTGCCGTATCAAAACTCCAAATTGTCTTGTGGTCTCAAACTTTCAGTAAAATACGGCACAAGGGGGAGAACTATACATAAATATAATAGTTTATTAATTACTACATATAGTAAACTATTAGCCATTGTATTCTTGTGCATGTACACAATAAGCGAAAAAAAGGAATACAAAAATAGGCAGTTTACAACTAATGCAGTAATATTAAATCATTGACCGACCTGTATCGTGTTCAGTAACACTCTCCTCATATTCACCGTCTTCTCCAAATTCAGACTTGATCTTAATTTCCTCGGTGATGATTATATTAGTGTTGTAATTATACTGGGATATGTCGTCAGTACATGTATCTGGAATTTAAATACTCATAATTACTCTTACTACGTTTATGTTTTCAATGTAAAATAGTGTTTCCAGACCACTCGCTACAGGTAAAAATAAAAATTAATTAATTTTATAATTAATCGTCGTAGTAAAAACAAAAATTTATGGAAATAATTATTTTATTAGTGTTGTATAATAGCATACATTTTAATGTCCTTATATAAAACCACTGAGCAGCTCAACACATTTTTATTTTTTTATTTTGCCAGATTTAAATAAAATAAATACATTAAATAATTACAAACAAATACCACAGATTGATAAGGGTAGGCATATTTTATTTCTTCAAAACCAAAGCTGCGAAAAGTAAGTCATTGCATCCAGAAATACGAGGTGTGATCAAAAAGTTCATGCAATTTTAGAAATTCCCACGCTACCATTTTCGGATTGATAAACTTTTTTGTTGTCATATTGGTTATCCTGTCTTTGACGATTGTCTCAATTGGCAGCCATATTGGATGTGTATTTTATAGCGTATTCGATTGGGTGCTTTACTATGCACTCACGTTACTCGGCGAGCAAGTTTCGTATTCGATTGGGCGAGCAATTGCTCTAGAGTTGATAAAATTCGTATTCGATTGGGAAAGGTAACTGCACTGAGACTGCACTGCGTGAACTTTTTCTAGCTCTGGCTAAAGAGTCCGAGCAGCGTCGAGCAATGTGGCGCGTAGGCACATTTCAAAGCTAGTATGTTTATTAAAACTAATTGAATCTTTATAAAGCAGTAATATATCTTTTTGTATAATAAATCAAATAAAGAAATTAAGACATAAAATAATTTAAAAAAGGTAACATTTTGGGAATATAAATATCCAGAAAACAAATAAATTATTGCAATCACAAAATAAAATAATAAAAATTATACATAAAGTATTATCGTGCACAGTTTACGCAATGAAATTAGTGTATTTTTAAATAAATAATAATAACAATAATAAAAACGTATTCGATTGACAGTTGCTCTAGCGCGCTCGCTAGTAAAACTCGGATAGAGTATGACGGCATTTGCTCGCTCACAGAGCATTTCTAGAGAGGTCCAATAGAATACGCCATTAGGTTTGATAGCTAATTAAAGAAGTTGTGTTTCTGTATATTCGGCGATATTGTATTTATCACAATGAACGATCAAAGAATATGCATTAAATTTTGCGTGAAAATTGAAATCAAGTGCTATAAAGTAGTTAAAATGTTGAAGTCCTATAGTAAGTAGAGTGTGAATGAACGAGCGATTTAAAAATGGTATAAACGCTTTCAAGATGGCCGTGAATAGCTGAAGTTGAAAAAAAACGTGTAAGAAGTTAAGAAAAAAAATCTTGATAACAGTCCAATTACAATTAGAGAGGTTGCTGAAGAAGTTATAACGTATGGCTCATGCAAATAAATTATCACTAATGTTTTGAGCATGAGACGAGTAGCATTAAAATTTGTTCTGAAATTAAATTTTGAACAAAAATTGTGTCGTAAAGAAGGCGGTTAGGAAATGATAGATGATGTCGTCAATGACTTAACATTGCTCCAGCGCATCATAATGGGTGACGAGGCGTGAGTGTCTTGTTATTAAATCGAAACAAAGGCTTCATCATTTCAATGGAAGCTTCCAAATAAACCAAATGACCCAAAAAAGTACGCCAAGTTGAATCGAATGTTAAAGTTCTTCTCACCGCTTTTTTTCGATTATCGTGGTTTTGAGTACCAAGAATTTTTACCGCAAGAAGTACAGTTACTAAAGAATACTATTTGAGTTTGTTGCGTTGGCTGCGTGAAGCAATTCGTAGAAAACGACAAGATTTATGGAAGGACAATTCTTGGAAATTGCACCATTTGCAAAGGTGAAGCACCAGCTCATACTTCATTGCTTGTTCGAGATTTTCTGTCCAAAATTAGCACCGTAATGATACCGCAACCACCATATTCACCAGATATGGCCCCATGTGACTTTTTTCTCTTACCAAAGATGAACAAAACAATGAAAAGAATAACATTTCACGAATATTGAAGAAATAAAAGCGAAATTGATGAAGGAGCTGAACGCTATACAAAAATCTGGAAAAAACGGTGGCATAAGTACATTATATCCGATGGGGACTATTTTCAAGAGCAAAATATAAAAATTGCTGATTAAATAAATATTTTGTAAATTAAAAAATTGCACGAGCTTTTTGATCACACCTCGTACATCTGAGGTTGCAATTAATCGACCATATTTCACAAATTGTATATCAAAGAACTTTCAAGTGATAAAATTTAGAAAAATATTTTAAAAAACTGTGCAGAACTATTAAAACAAGACCAACGTTTTGAACGACTTAAGTAGCGCCATGATACTCCGGTCCAAGTAACTGGGTGGTATTAACGGTAACTGACATCTTACACGTGGAAATTGTAAACTTCAGCATCTAAAGATATGTCAGAAAATTGAAAGAAAACTTTTAAAGCAAGAACCAAGATGTTAACCAGGTTAACAAAACAAACAAAAAAAGTATTGGAACACTAGAAATCATTGATCATACAAAGGTAAATGGAAACCTCTATTGGTGACTCAAATTAACTCATGTCCCTATAGCGGCAATAAAACGGAAACTCCTAAAAAGTATACTGTCATTGTTTATGTATAGTTCAGCATGTGTTTTTTTGTTTCTGTCCATTCCTACTCCGTTTTTACAACGAATTAAGTTATAAATTCAAGAGAAAAAAAGATTAAATACTCCTCGTTGTGTGTATGGTTGTCATTCAAAGAAGAAAATCTTCCAATATTTAGATGAATTTTGTTAAAAAAATTTGTATGACAAAGTTTCTTTATTAGTTCTGCAATTTATTTTTAATCCCAACGACAAAAATGTGTTTAAAGTTAATAAATGCACCATTTTTACTTATGTTTAGCTACAAGTGAAGAAGAAAGTTTATTAATGATTCTAAAATTTTGTTTGTATTTATCGAAGGGAATTTCTACTGTTCAGATGTTTGTAAACAAGCTTTTAACGTTGAATTTTTCATTTTCCCTGTCTCACATGTGCAAGAAAATAGTTTAATGTTGTGTAAATTATTGTTAATATAATTAAAACCCCTTGTTATTTCATGTGGGTGTTCCGTAAGTGTGTTAGTTTGCAAATATTTGACAGTTTTCTTGTGTAGAATAAATTACCAGTTCCCTTTCTATAAAATTTCGTGAGAAATGTGTAGATATTAAGTATTCAAATAAATGTTTTAAATTCAAAGTATAATATTTTATTTTCTCTGTGAGTATAACCTGACACCAACATTATAACCTCTAAAAATATTCATTTACCAACAGCAAATTAAATCATAAAATGGATTCACATATATTTGTACACTTTTTTAATACTCGGTTTTAATTCCAATATACTGTATACAAGAAAACTTAATTTAACCAAAAATTGTTTATAAACAAATACTGTTTAAATGCGTTGACACATGACTATCCTTTTTCGTGTCAAAAGTTCGAAAGGCGATAGTGGCACCGTTTCGGTAATTGGGCTCAACAGCGCTATGAAGTGACGCCAAGCGGATAAAAACAGAACTAGGCGAAACGAGTAATAGTTTATTGTTTACATCTGGTTTACATGTGTTTTCTCGTGTAGCTTGTGTTGCTTTTAAACGTTAGTGTTGCAGTTTGTTTGTTATATTAACTTTTGATAGCAATTATAATTCTTTTTTATATTACTTTATGTTATAATGAGTTATTATAACACAAATTGCTGTGTGTTTGGCTGTCACTCTAGAAAAGGAAGTAACAAAAATATTTACTTCCACTATTTTCCAAATGAGAAATTATTTGTGAATTGTTAATAAATTTGGTGTTGTGGAAGAGATAATAACAAACTAGTATTTATTAAACAAATTAAATAAAAAACAAACACTAAATTATAAAAATTCTTCTCGAACATAATTAAATATCTACCCGTGTAATTTTAATGCAGAATTAGGGCAAGCGGTGTTGAATTCTGTACGCAGCTTTTCTAATACATTTTCACTGAACCTTCAGTGCCTGCTTTTGTTTTTTATCAATTTATTTAGGCAAGGAGTTACTAACAGAGGTTGCGGTTCATACTGTTGTATGACAGGTTTTTTAAAAGTAGACCACAGACATTTTAAATCTGTGCTGGTTAATATTTCCATACACAATATATTGTTTCTGGAACAAAAAGAAAAACCAACAGAAACCACACAAAAAAAAAGAAAAATCAAATATTACAATCAATCAATGCCCTGATCTTGGCTTCTTTCATTTTGGTTTGTTAACCACCTGGTACAAAATAATAGGACAGCTGAAATGTGTTTGCATGTAGTTCCTGCTTTACAGGTGCAGGACATATTTAAAACTTCAACATCATTACTAAATTTTAATTTCCCAGTGACTTCGTGAGGTGGTGATCTCAAACTGCTTGTTTGTAAACATAACCCACATATGTCGACATGCTCATCATTTTTGTCCCAAATTCCGCACAACATAAGATGTCCGGCATTTAACAACTCTTCTCCTTCAACTACACACCTAGAAGGTGTTGCACTTAAAAAATTAAAATAATTTAATAAGGATAGCTGTTTATTATCCATTGCAAATCGATGGTTTAACATGTAAACAAATATGGACAACTTTCACATTACTCGTTTCAATCAGCTGTTCATAGCGCTCGTAGCGCCGCCATCGGGCATTGTTGTATCCAATTATAGTCGCGAATAGTAAGGAACCCATTCATTTAAAACCTGATTCAAAAGCCTACCTGACCACTTTTAATGAAAATAGGTAAGAATAAATGTCATGTAGGTTTTCAGTATCAGTTCTCGAATTAAGTACCTACACTATCGCAGTGATTAATATAAAACATCGAGATGTATTATATTAATCATTCTTTACCAAGGTAAATAACCTTCTAACGTTTACCAATTGATCAGGTGCCTGCTTTAGGCATTCAATGACAATATAGGCATCAGTTCAACCACTGACCAGTGTTTGCGATAGTTGCATTCTTCAATTCACCTTCAAATTCAGTGGTGTCCACGGGTTCAGACTTGATGTAAATCTCCTCTATCTGGGTATTTTGGATTCCTACAATAAACAGATCTACCCAATATATACTAATTGCGTACTATAAAATAATCATATAAAATGTTCAGTAAGTAAACATTGCTGAAATTCGTCTAAATAAATGTGCTCATAACTGACCATTCTCCCATTCAGCCGTGTGCTCTATTACAGTCTTCACTTCATGTTCATCAGTATCCCTATATTCTGTTTTAATATAAACTTCCTTTTTAATATTATCACTGTCTTTCGTATCATTCATATTTACTACTGAAGAAAAATAAAAAACCTTTATAATTGCATAAAAAGCAAAATTCCGCTTACTGTAACCAACTTGCAATATTATTTTCTGTATGTAGCAGTCCGTGTGGATCGCATGTCCAGGCACTACTTTGTTATTTGAATTATGGTCTTGTAAAAATAAAATTTGATGGTTTGATTATGTTATGCAGGGTTGTGCCTATAGCTTGAAGCATCGAGGCAATGGCCTCCGGCGTTGAATTGAGGGCCCCAAAATGATGAATGGTTTTTTTTTTTGATATAGTATTCCACACGGATTGCATTATATCGATATGAATAAATTAACTTCTTACAGCAGCTCGTAGCAGGAGTAATTTGGTTAATTTGTAAATTAGAAAAAATTGTAAAGGGTTTTGTTTGGGGTATAAATATGAATGATACAAGAGACAGTAACATTGTTAAAAATTGGATTGATATTAAGAAAGAATATGATGAACATGAGCTGACGACTGGAATAGAGCACGACTGAATGGGAGAAAGGTCTGTAAGAAGCACATTTACACATTTAAAAAGGAGTTTATTTTTACATAAGTAACAAATTTATTATTAATAAATTATTTATTTTAGGAATTAAGGAAGAAGTTACAGATGACATATGTAACGAAGAAACCAAAATAGAGGAGATTTACATCAAGTCTGAACCTGTGGACACCAGTGAATTTGAAGATGAAGTGGAGAGTACAGCTGCAGCAAACACTGGTCAGTAGAGCCAATATAATTGATGCTTCTGTTATAATTACTTGTTGGCATAGTTTATTTGCTGAACAGGTCGGTCTTCTATTCGCATCTATTTTATATAATGCGTGTGAAGTTAGCAATTGATCGAGCCAGCAACTAATCGGCACGGACAGGATATTGCAGCGGACCAAATCAAGTAACGCTGTTGAATAAAATCTTTGCTTTTTATAGAATTAAACAATGTCAAGTTCTGAACTTTTTACCATTCATGAAGAATAGGTACAGGAAGTGAATGATGGCTAAACGAAAATTTTCTCAATCGTCAGAGGCGCGCAATTAATTTTTTTCTCGAAACTACTCGCTATCAACATAAAATTAACAATATCGCTAGAATTAAACAATGTCGAGTTCTGAACTTTTTACCAGCCAAGAGGAATAGGTACAGGAATCGAATGATGGCTAAATGAAAATTTTCTCAATCGTCAGAGGCGCGCAATTAATTTTTTTCTCTCGAAACCACTCGCTATCTTCATAAAATTAACAATATCGCTAGAATTAAACAATGTCGAGTTCTGAACTTTTTACCATCCATGAGGAATAGGTACAGGAATTAAATGATGGCTAAACGAAAATTTTCTCAATCGTCAGAGGAGCGCAATTAATTTTTTTCTCTCGAAACCACTCGCTATCAACATAAAATTAACAATATCGCTAGAATTAAACAATGTCGAGTTCTGAACTTTTTACCATCCATGAGGAATAGGTACAGGAATTGAATGATGGCTAAACGAAAATTTTCTCAATCGTCAGAGGCGCGCAATTCATTTTTCTCTCTCGAAACCATTCGCTATCAACATAAAACTAACCATATCGAAGAACGAAGAAGTAGTTATACTTACGGGGATGAATGACGTTTTAAGGGTAATTTCATTGATACATTTTTATGAAATTATAGTATATTTCAATCGTAATGTTTATACTTACAGAATCGTCAATATCAACCCATGAAATTCAGATTTAAAAGATTAGTACGTGAAGTAAGAGCACGCGGCGTCAAAAAAATGTATATTTTAACAATTCCGGACGTTTGTTTAAAAGATACACAAGCGCAGAATGCGGCACGCTTTAATAATTTTATTAGATATAAAATTAAAAGCGCTGACGTTGTAGTAATTGACGTTGCAACACAACTGGAAGAATCAGATATGGAAAGGTCAGTATTTAGAACAATTTCATTATTTCATAAGAGTATATTTTTTATAATTATTATTATAATTATTTATATAATTTATTTTTGTCAGTGATTCAATTCATCCAGCGAGGAGAGGTTTGGAAGTAATCCAGAGATTGTTGGAGGAGAATATTGGTACAAATCAACTGAAAAAAATGATAACCTGCTAAACACCAGAAGTCCCTTCAAGATGCCCTTCCAGGCATCATGAGGCTTTTTACTAAGCAAAATTGCTAAGCAAAATCGGCTCTTTTCAGAGCCACCATATCTCTAAAAAGAATTTATACAATCACGCACAATAGATAAATAACCAAATGAATATCGGCAAATTTTTCAGACTTTAACTTTTTCGAGAGAAAAAAAAAAAATAATAATAATAGCGCGCCTCTGACTATTGAGAAAATTTTCGTTTAGCCATCATTCGATTCCTGTACCTATTCTTCATGAATGGTAAAAAGTTCAGAACTAGACATTGTTTAATTCTAGCGATATTGTTAATTTTATGTTGCTAGCGAGTGGTTTCGAGAGAAAAAAATTAATTACGCGCCTCTGCCGATTGAGAAAATTTCCGTTTAGCCATCATTCAATTCCTGTACCTATTCCTCATGGATGGTAAAAAGTTCAGAACTCGACATTGTTTAATTCTAGCGATATTGTTAATTTTATGTTGATAGCGAGTGGTTTAGAGAGAAAAAAATTTATTGCGCGCCTCTGACGATTGAGAAAATTTTCGTTTGGCCATCATTCGATTCCTGTACCTATTCCTCATGGATGGTAAAAAGTTCAGAACTCGACATTGTTTAAGGCCGCGGTCTGACTGATCGAGTGCTGTCGATCGTTTGCTGTCGAGCAAATTTCAAACACACGTTAACTAAGGGCATGAGTCGCACTGAACCATCGTTTACTGTCAAGTAGCATCAAGTTGTTTGTATTTCAAACCGGTTTGAATTTCACACGACGCTCGAGGCAATAGCACATGCGCATTTAAGCATATACAGTTCATAACCATATATTATTTGACAGTCAAAACGTCAAAAAAAAAAAAACAAAATTACAATATAGAGTAAAATGGACTCGCTAATTAGTATTAACTGTTTGATAGTATTATTTTAGGTTGGAATGTGCACTATTTGACAAGTGAGAAACAAATTTACTTGACACTGAATGATCGATAATACTCGACAGTACTTGATCAGTCAGACCAGCTTTAAATTTTTAAATGACTCTACTCGACTCGGCGTTACGTTACACGACGGCGCTCGATCAGTCAGACTGCTGGCTAATTCTAGCGATATTGTTAATTTTATGTTGATAGCGAGTGGTTTAGAGAGAAAAAAATTTATTGCGCGCCTCTGACGATTGAGAAAATTTTCGTTTGGCCATCATTCGATTCCTGTACCTATTCCTCATGGATCGTAAAAAGTTCAGAACTCGACATTGTTTAATTCTAGCGATATTGTTAGTTTTATGTTAATAGCGAGTGGTTTCGAGAGAATAAAATTAATTGCGCGCCTCTGACGATTGAGAAAATTTTCGTTTAGCCATCATTCAATTCCTGTACCTATTCCTCATGGATGGTAAAAAGTTCAGAACTCGACATTGTTTAATTCTAGCGATATTGTTAATTTTATGTTGATAGCGAGTGGTTTCGAGAGAAAAAAATTAATTGCGCGCCTCTGACGATTGAGAAAATTTTCGTTTAGCCATCATTCGATTCCTGGACCTATTCCTCATGGATCGTAAAAAGTTCAGAACTCGACATTGTTTAATTCTAGCGATATTGTTAATTTTATGTTGAAAGCGAGTGGTTTCGAGAGAAAAAAATTAATTGCGCGCCTCTGACGATTGAGAAAATTTTCGTTTAGCCATCATTCGATTCCTGTACCTATTCCTCATGGATCGTAAAAAGTTCAGAACTCGACATTGTTTAATTCTAGCGATATTGTTAATTTTATGTTGAAAGCGAGTGGTTTCGAGAGAAAAAAAAAATAATAATTGCGCGCCTCTGACGATTGAGAAAATTTTCGTTTGGCCATCATTCAATTCTTATACCTATTCCTCATGGATGGTAAAAAGTTCAGAACTCGACATTGTTTAATTCTAGCGATATTGTTAATTTTATGTTGATAGCGAGTGGTTTCGAGAGAAAAAAATAAATAAATTGCGCGCCTCCAACGATTGGGAAAATTTTCGTTTAGCTATCATTCAATTCCTGTACCTATTCCTCATGGATGGTAAAAAGTTCAGAACTCGACATTGTTTAATTCTAGCGATATTGTTAATTTTATGTTGATAGCAAGTGGTTTCGAGAGAAAAAAAAAATAATAATTGCGCGCCTCTGACGATTGAGCAAAATTTCCTTTGGCCATCATTCAATTCCTGTACCTATTCCTCATGGATGGTAAAAAGTTCAAAACTCGACATTGTTTATTTCTAGCGATATTGTTAATTTTATGTTGATAGCGAGTGGTTTCGAGAAAAAAAAAATTAATTGCGCGCCTCTGACGATTGAGAAATTTTTCGGTTAGCCATCATTCAATTCCTGTACCTATTTCTCATGGATGGTAAAAAGTTCAGAACTCGACATTGTTTAATTCTAGCGATATTGTTAATTTTATGTTGATAGCGAGTGGTTTCGAGAGAAAAAAATTAATTGCGCGCCTCTGACGATTGAGAAAATTTTCGTTTAGCCATCATTCGATTCCTGTACCTATTCCTCATGGATCGTAAAAAGTTCAGAACTCGACATTGTTTAATTCTAGCGATATTGTTAATTTTATGTTGAAAGCGAGTGGTTTCGAGAGAAAAAAATTAATTGCGCGCCTCTGACGATTGAGAAAATTTTCGTTTGGCCATCATTCAATTCTTATACCTATTCCTCATGGATATGGTAAAAAGTTCAGAACTCGACATTGTTTAATTCTAGCGATATTGTTAATTTTATGTTGAAAGCGAGTGGTTTCGAGAGAAAAAAATTAATTGCGCGCCTCTGACGATTGAGAAAATTTTCGTTTAGCCATCATTCGATTCCTGTACCTATTCCTCATGGATCGTAAAAAGTTCAGAACTCGACATTGTTTAATTCTAGCGATATTGTTAATTTTATGTTGAAAGCGAGTGGTTTCGAGAGAAAAAATTAATTGCGCGCCTCTGACGATTGAGAAAATTTTCGTTTGGCCATCATTCAATTCTTATACCTATTCCTCATGGATGGTAAAAAGTTCAGAACTCAACATTGTTTAATTCTAGCGATATTGTTAATTTTATGTTGATAGCGAGTGGTTTCGAGAGAAAAAAATTAATTGCGCGCCTCTGACGATTGAGAAAATTTTCGTTTGGCCATCATTCAAGTCCTGTACTTATTCCTCATGGATGGTAAAAAGTTCAGAACTCGACATTGTTTAATTCTAGCGATATTGTTAATTTTATGTTGATAGCGAGTGGTTTCGAGAGAAAAAAATTAATTGCGCGCCTCTGACGATAGAGAAAATTTTCGTTTAGCCATCATTCAAGTCCTGTACCTATTCCTCATGGATGGTAAAAGGTTCACAACTCGACATTGTTTAATTCTAGCGATATTGTTAATTTTATGTTGAAAGCGAGTGGTTTCGAGAGAAAAAAAAAATAATAATTGCGCGCCTCTGACGATTGAGAAAATTTTCGTTTGGCCATCATTCAATTCTTATACCTATTCCTCATGGATGGTAAAAAGTTCAGAACTCGACATTGTTTAATTCTAGCGATATTGTTAATTTTATGTTGATAGCGAGTGGTTTCGAGAGAAAAAAATTATATGCGCGCCTCTGACGATTGAGAAAATTTTCGTTTGGCCATCATTCAATTCTTATACCTATTCCTCATGGATGGTAAAAAGTTCAGAACTCGACATTGTTTAATTCTAGCGATATTGTTAATTTTATGTTGATAGCGAGTGGTTTCGAGAGAAAAAAATTAATTGCGCGCCTCTGACGATTGAGAAAATTTTCATTTGACCATCATTCAATTCCGGTACCTATTCCTCATGGATGGTAAAAAGTTCAAAACTCGACATTGTTTATTTCTAGCGATATTGTTAATTTTATGTTGATAGCGAGTGGTTTCGAGAGAAAAAAAAAATTATTTGCGCGCCTCTGACGATAGAGAAAATTTTCGTTTAGCCATCATTCAAGTCCTGTACCTATTCCTCATGGATGGTAAAAAGTTCAGAACTCGACATTGTTTAATTCTAGCGATATTGTTAATTTTATGTTGATAGCGAGTGGTTTCGAGAGAAAAAAAATTAATTGCGCGCCTCTGACGATTGAGAAAATTTTCGGTTAGCCATCATTCAATTCCTGTACCTATTCCTCATGGATGGTAAAAAGTTCAGAACTCGACATTGTTTAATTCTAGCGATATTGTTAGTTTTATGTTGATAGCGAGTGGTTTCGAGAGAATAAAATTAATTGAGCGCCTCTGACGATTGAGAAAATTTTCGTTTGGCCATCATTCAATTCTTATACCTATTCCTCATGGATGGTTAAAAGTTCAGAACTCGACATTGTTTAATTCTAGCGATATTGTTAATTTTATGTTGAAAGCGAGTGGTTTCGAGAGAAAAAAATTAATTGCGCACCTCTGACGATTGAGAAAATTTTCGTTTGGCCATCATTCAATTCTTATACCTATTCCTCATGGATGGTAAAAAGTTCAGAACTCGACATTGTTTAATTCTAGCGATATTGTTAATTTTATGTTGAAAGCGAGTGGTTTCGAGAGAAAAAATTAATTGCGCGCCTCTGACGATTGAGAAAATTTTCGTTTGGCCATAATTCAATTCTTATACCTATTCCTCATGGATGGTAAAAAGTTCAGAACTCGACATTGTTTAATTCTAGCGATATTGTTAATTTTATGTTGATAGCGAGTGGTTTCGAGAGAAAAAAATTAATTGCGCGCCTCTGACGATTGAGAAAATTTTCATTTAGCCATCATTCGATTCCTGTACCTATTCCTCTTGGCTGGTAAAAAGTTCAGAACTCGACATTGTTTAATTCTAGCGATATTGTTAATTTTATGTAGATAGCGAGTGGTTTCGAGAGAAAAAAAAATAAATAAATTGCGCGCCTCCGACGATTGGGAAAATTTTCGTTTAGCTATCATTCAATTCCTGTACCTATTCCTCATGGATGGTAAAAAGTTCAGAACTCGACATTGTTTAATTCTAGCGATATTGTTAATTTTATGTTGATAGCGAGTGGTTTCGAGAGAAAAAAAATTAATTGCGCGCCTCTGACGATTGAGAAAATTTTCGGTTAGCCATCATTCAATTCCTGTACCTATTCCTCATGGATCGTAAAAAGTTCAGAACTCGACATTGTTTAATTCTAGCGATATTGTTAATTTTATGTTGAAAGCGAGTGGTTTCGAGAGAAAAAATTAATTGCGCGCCTCTGACGATTGAGAAAATTTTCGTTTGGCCATCATTCAATTCTTATACCTATTCCTCATGGATGGTAAAAAGTTCAGAACTCAACATTGTTTAATTCTAGCGATATTGTTAATTTTATGTTGATAGCGAGTGGTTTCGAGAGAAAAAAATTAATTGCGCGCCTCTGACGATTGAGAAAATTTTCGTTTGGCCATCATTCAAGTCCTGTACTTATTCCTCATGGATGGTAAAAAGTTCAGAACTCGACATTGTTTAATTCTAGCGATATTGTTAATTTTATGTTGATAGCGAGTGGTTTCGAGAGAAAAAAATTAATTGCGCGCCTCTGACGATAGAGAAAATTTTCGTTTAGCCATCATTCAAGTCCTGTACCTATTCCTCATGGATGGTAAAAGGTTCACAACTCGACATTGTTTAATTCTAGCGATATTGTTAATTTTATGTTGAAAGCGAGTGGTTTCGAGAGAAAAAAAAAATAATAATTGCGCGCCTCTGATGATTGAGAAAATTTTCGTTTGGCCATCATTCAATTCTTATACCTATTCCTCATGGATGGTAAAAAGTTCAGAACTCGACATTGTTTAATTCTAGCGATATTGTTAATTTTATGTTGATAGCGAGTGGTTTCGAGAGAAAAAAATTATATGCGCGCCTCTGACGATTGAGAAAATTTTCGTTTGGCCATCATTCAATTCTTATACCTATACCTCATGGATGGTAAAAAGTTCAGAACTCGACATTGTTTAATTCTAGCGATATTGTTAATTTTATGTTGATAGCGAGTGGTTTCGAGAGAAAAAAATTAATTGCGCGCCTCTGACGATTGAGAAAATTTTCATTTGACCATCATTCAATTCCGGTACCTATTCCTCATGGATGGTAAAAAGTTCAAAACTCGACATTGTTTATTTCTAGCGATATTGTTAATTTTATGTTGATAGCGAGTGGTTTCGAGAGAAAAAAAAAATTATTTGCGCGCCTCTGACGATAGAGAAAATTTTCGTTTAGCCATCATTCAAGTCCTGTACCTATTCCTCATGGATGGTAAAAAGTTCAGAACTCGACATTGTTTAATTCTAGCGATATTGTTAATTTTATGTTGATAGCGAGTGGTTTCGAGAGAAAAAAAATTAATTGCGCGCCTCTGACGATTGAGAAAATTTTCGGTTAGCCATCATTCAATTCCTGTACCTATTCCTCATGGATGGTAAAAAGTTCAGAACTCGACATTGTTTAATTCTAGCGATATTGTTAGTTTTATGTTGATAGCGAGTGGTTTCGAGAGAATAAAATTAATTGAGCGCCTCTGACGATTGAGAAAATTTTCGTTTGGCCATCATTCAATTCTTATACCTATTCCTCATGGATGGTTAAAAGTTCAGAACTCGACATTGTTTAATTCTAGCGATATTGTTAATTTTATGTTGAAAGCGAGTGGTTTCGAGAGAAAAAAATTAATTGCGCACCTCTGACGATTGAGAAAATTTTCGTTTGGCCATCATTCAATTCTTATACCTATTCCTCATGGATGGTAAAAAGTTCAGAACTCGACATTGTTTAATTCTAGCGATATTGTTAATTTTATGTTGAAAGCGAGTGGTTTCGAGAGAAAAAATTAATTGCGCGCCTCTGACGATTGAGAAAATTTTCGTTTGGCCATCATTCAATTCTTATACCTATTCCTCATGGATGGTAAAAAGTTCAGAACTCGACATTGTTTAATTCTAGCGATATTGTTAATTTTATGTTGATAGCGAGTGGTTTCGAGAGAAAAAAATTAATTGCGCGCCTCTGACGATTGAGAAAATTTTCATTTAGCCATCATTCGATTCCTGTACCTATTCCTCTTGGCTGGTAAAAAGTTCAGAACTCGACATTGTTTAATTCTAGCGATATTGTTAATTTTATGTAGATAGCGAGTGGTTTCGAGAGAAAAAAAAATAAATAAATTGCGCGCCTCCGACGATTGGGAAAATTTTCGTTTAGCTATCATTCAATTCCTGTACCTATTCCTCATGGATGGTAAAAAGTTCAGAACTCGACATTGTTTAATTCTAGCGATATTGTTAATTTTATGTTGATAGCGAGTGGTTTCGAGAGAAAAAAAATTAATTGCGCGCCTCTGACGATTGAGAAAATTTTCGGTTAGCCATCATTCAATTCCTGTACCTATTCCTCATGGATGGTAAAAAGTTCAAAACTCGACATTGTTTATTTCTAGCGATATTGTTAATTTTATGTTGATAGCGAGTGGTTTCGAGAGAAAAAAAAAATTAATTGCGCGCCTCTGACGATTGAGAAAATTTTCATTTAGCCATCATTCAAGTCCTGTACCTATTCCTCATGGATGGTAAAAAGTTCAGAAGTCGACATTGTTTAATTCTAGCGATATTGTTAATTTTATGTTGATAGCGAGTGGTTTCGAGAGAAAAAAATTAATTCCGCGCCTCTGACGATTGAGAAAATTTTCGTTAGGCATCATTCGATTCCTGTACCTATTCTTCATGGATGGTAAAAAGTTCAGAACTCGACATTGTTTAATTCTATAAAAAGCAAAGATTTTATTCAACAGCGTTACTTGATTTGGTCCGCTGTAATATTCTGTCCGTGCCGATTAGTTGCTGGCTCGATCAATTGCTAACTTCACACGCATTCTTGACAAATATCGCACATGTATTTCTAAAGTGATATAGCTCAAAAAAGTACATTTTTCAGAAAAATCAAAAACATCTATGAACTTAACAGAATATTTATTTCCACTAGAGTAACATTGGCAGAAAAATTGACTCGGTCGAAAAATTGACTCGGTGAAAAATTGATTGGAAGAAACGGTCACCAAAAATATGAAATATAAAGAAGTTTGTGCACTTTCATGATAAATCTGTAACGTAATTCATTATATATTTAATTCATTTCTCTTGAGAATTCTTTAAAATATTTTTGGCAGGGCCAGTTCCAAGTTCTCTTTCAGCCATATTTTAATATTATTAAATAACAAATAACAAAAATGTATGTAATATAATATTTAAATGTTATAGAAATAACCCAAATATAAATAACTACATAGGGCTTGCGGGGCTATGTGAAACAATAAATGCGGGGCCAAACAAATGTATCTTAAAAAAACACTACTGGGTTATGTACGGTATCTTGTACGTCCAACGTGATATCGACGGATTTGTATGGGCTAAAAGGAGAATTAAATTCACTCTTCAGACGTTCTTACTCATAAGTTTTGATAATTTTACAAAATAATTGTTATATAAATTATTATTTTTACATACTAATTAATTTTATTATAAGTTTAATTTGAAAATATAACTGTCGCGCGTGGACTGAGAAAATATTTAAATTAAAAATATATACATATTAATAAAAGGCAACGAAACACGACGACTGTTGACTAAAATTAAATGTTTTTCCATTCTTGTCTATGGATCATAAGCGTGCTATTAACCCCTTACGCGATGTGACGCGCTGACTTAACACCCCATCTAATCGATCCGGTTCAACGTGTTGCCAGTGGTGTAGAAAGCACGTTGCCCGACGCGTCTTGTTTAATGTGTATCTCATGCCCGGATTCGTCAATTGATGCAAGTCATACATATACATATATATCAAGATGCAGGAAAATTTTATATTAGATATTAACTTTGTTGCATTAACAGAATTTTTGTCTCTTTAATTAATGAAAGTTTGTTTGCAGCAAGTGGAACATCTTACAGTGAATCAGATGAAAGCTGCGAGTCGTTGGCCATAAACAAATGTAAACAACCCACAAAAACAAGGTTATCACATCTCATTAGACACAAAAAAATACGTTCTGAAAACAAACCATTTAAATGTGATCATTGTGATAAAGCATTTTCAAAGTCATCAAATTTCACAACTCACAAACGAATTCATTCTGGTGAAAAGCCATTCAAATGTGATCAGTGTGCTAAAGCATTTTCACGATTAGCACATCTTCAAAGACACAAACAAGTACATTCTGGCGAGAAACCATTCAAATGTGATCAGTGTGCAAAATTATTTACACAGTCATCGTATCTCGTTTATCACAAACGTAGTATACATTCTGGAGAGAAGCCATTCAAATGTGATTATTTTGATAAATCATTTGCACATTCATCAAATTTTACTAGACACAAACGAATACATTCTGGAGAGAGGCCATTTAAATGTGATCAGTGTGATAAAGGATTTATATGTTCATCAAGTCTTATTACACACAAACTAAGACATTCTGAAGAAAAACCTTTCAAATGTAATCAGTGTAATAGAGCATTTTCACAATCATCAATCTGTTTAGTCGAACACATTTTAACGAATACATTCTGGCGAGAGACTATAGAAATGTGATTAGTGTGATAAAGCATTTTCACAATCATTAGGTCTATATGCGCAAAAGAATAAATTCTAGAGAGACCATTCAAATGTGATCAGTGTGATATAGTATTTACAAAATCATACGATCTATATATGTACCAACAAGCACATTCTGGACAGAAACCATTCTAATGTGATATGTATTAAAGTGTAAGAAAGCATTTTTAGATTTAACAATTTTCATTAATGACTAACAAACATATTCTCCAGAAAAATTTTTCGAATGTGAACATTAAAATAAAGATTAAAAAAAAAAAATTGGTTCGTCACAAACGAAAGCAATCTGGAAAGAAACCATTCAATTGTGATGAGTATCTTATTGCATGAGCTTAAGATGGTATCAAAATAATGTGTATATTTATAAATGTATATTTATAGATACAATACATGTTAGATTTTTCGAACTCGGGGTGTTCGGTAAAAGCGATTGTCTAATAAATCCGAATGTGCATAAATATAAGGTGACCATGCCTCCCGAATTTGCCGGGGCAGTCCCGAATTTTTTCAGAGGCAATATTTGTCCCGAATTCGAGCTTTTTGTCCCGAATTCGAGCTTGTTGTCCCGAATTCGATTCGAATTTAATTAGTAAATACTGTGATTTTAATAATGTTCCTCTGAATAATGTAAGTTAATTATCTGTGGTTGGAAATTTTTATTTATTATAATTTATGATTAATCGTTTCATATAATTTGTATTAAAAAAATGAATTAAACAATCATGCTGGAATAATTAACCCCCCTTCCCCCGTCTATGAACTCCTGTCCAGAATTTTGAACTAAAAAATATGGTCACCTTAATAAATATCTATTATCAGGTAGACTATGTCCTATGCAGAAGGATCCATCTGAGAGAGTTTGTTAACTGTAAAGTAATTGTGACCACATATGGTTTCACGACTCACTCGGGCACATGTTTTCAGGTCCTGCTTTCTTTTGCCGTCTGCACTGAATCTCAATATGTGGCAGACAGCTGTGATCAGTAGTGGCAATCCAGGTAACAAGGTTATCAACGATGAACTGTCAATTTGGATGAATAACTGTCAACATATCAGTTTTATTAATTTATAAGTACCTATATTAACTAGAAAGGACAAAATAAGATACTTAGGAGTAATGATTGATCAACATCTCAGATGGAATTATCACATTGACAGAATCACCAAAAACCAGCGCTATATTTTATATACTTTTAAAAAATTACGCAATATATTAGTTTCTATGAAACTAAAAACTTTTTAATTTGGACTCGTACAATCTGTCATTCAGTATGGTATTCTGGTCTGGGGTGGAACAGCCAAGGTTCATATTAAACAGCTTATAATACTGCAAAAAGGATTCATAGCAATAATGTACAAAAACTTATTAGATATCCGTCAGATGTATTATTTAGCGAAGCTAATATACTAAACTTGTAGTTATACTAACCTCAGTTATATATATATATATATATTTGCTATAGCTTCACATATAAAAAACCCGCCTCCGTTTTGTTTTTGAATCATACTTATCCTATCAGACACATGATAGCACACCAGGCCGTCTCGAAGTTGTTTCGGAAAATAAAAACGAAATGCTACTATACTTTTTTTGCCAGCAAAGTCTATAATAATCTCATTATATATTTAAATCAGAATAATATTAATGTAACCATTTTGAATTATAAGAAATAAAAAAAAAATGGGTTTCGCAACTGATCTTTCGCAATGTAATTGGAGTATGCTTGACATTACTTAGATTCTAGATTATTGGATTTTTAATACTGTATTTTGTACTGCTATACTGCTATACTGATCTTTTGTTTCACAGTGGTGCCTGTTTTCATACACAAATTGTGTATGAATTTTGTGGTTATGTAATTGGTTTTATTTGTAATTATTATTATTAATCTTGAAAATAAATATTATTTTTATTATTATTATTTATTATAAGTGACAAAATTTAAAATATATTCCTAAGCACTAACAGTTTTATTTAAATCTATTCATACCACATAATAAAGAGTAATTATTAAAGAAGGAGGTTGTACGGGTTGCGGACAGCAATGAAAATCAATCAAATCAGCTGACAAGTTTCGAATAAGATTTATTCTTCATCGGAGCTACAATATGATATATAGTATAAGTGTATATAACAGTAGAATGTAGTGTAACAGTAATAAATTATAATAAAAATATGAATGAAAGTATAATGTAAACTGAATAAATAAATAAATGTATATGAAATATAAAAATATATAAAATGATGAGTAAAAATAAAAATAAATAAATAAAAAATAAAATAAAAATAAAATAAAATAAAAACCATAAGTAAAATATATGCGTAAAATTGATAAAATATAAATAAATATAAAATAGAAAACTAGTCACAATACAAAATGAATAAAAATAAAATACAATATTAGGTACATCAAAAACACATTAAAAACTATAATTAAGAGTAAAAACTGTAGTGCACTAGACTGATAGTGAAAATCGAATGAAATAGATGGAAACGTATGATGTGGCATGGGTTAAATCCTGTGTGAACGAGGTAAGGGATAATAAATTAGGGTGAATGACCTGTGGACCATCCAAGGATGCAGAGAATAACAGCGTACACAACACTTGATAGAGACATGACACTACATAAAATAGACCACATTTCTGATACTAGCTATTTTCTCTACAAAGACAAGGTCATATTACAACAAGAAGGCTCCGCAATGGGAAAATTGAAAATATACAGAGTGTTCAGACGCGCCAATTAAACTTACAGTATATATTATTATTTTTCTCGTGTTTTACTGAGAATTAATGTGTGAAAATTTGCACAGTGCTTATTTGAGGGTACCTCTACTAGTTGCAAATCTGTACAGCCTAAAAGTTCAGCATCCTACCTGTGTCACGGAGTATTTTAGAAGTCATCTGGAAGAGGCATCGCGTTGCAAGGTACGGTTATTACCATTCACACTAGCACAATTCTAATTTCTTTATCCGTATTCCTTCTCCACCACAGTCAAATTTCACACACAATTCACTTTTTAATTTCATGTTCCTATCTTAACCTAGCATATTCTGATAAATTTCTTTTATATAAAATCTTCGTTATTGTTTGCATTAACAAGTCCAAACCTATAATCTAACGTACTCTTGGGCAATTCTATCCCTGTGAGATATACTAGCCCGCAGTACAGCTGTGTGAATACTATTGTATAAATACAGGAGTAAAAATAAAAGTTCATTGGCAAACATAATGTCTCCAATTTGCCCAAATTGCAGTAAGAAAACTGAAAATACTCCTTGTATCCTATGCGATGGCTGTAAAATCAATGTGCATACTCACTGCATCGGCCTGTCTCAAGAAGACGTCACCCGTTTTACGCGCCTGAAGGTAAAATCTATTAAAATATTCTGCAAGAAATGTGCAGAGGTTAGTGACAAATTAACCCTGATTAACCAATCACTACTGGAATTGGAGAAGAAGTTTGAAGATAGGCTAAAGGCACTGGAATCGGCTATACCCAATGCAATCGTTACGTCTAAACCAATCGATTTTGAGGATGTAGTCCAGGAGTCTATGGAGAGGATTAAACGATCTAAGAACATTATAGTGCGTAATGTACCAGACAGTAACACCCAGTCTTCTGATTCTGACATAGCCAGTGTCACAGATATTCTGCGAGTTATCCAAGGTGATGGCTGCACCCCACCTATCAGCGTCAGTCGTTTCGGTAAGCTTAGGAACGATGGTCACCCAAGGCCTCTCAGGGTTGTTTTTACAAGCGAAAAACAAGCTAAGACCATACTTAGAAATAAAAATGCCATGTTACAAACTAAATATAAAAACGTTTCTTTGGCTAATGATCGTACACCTCTACAAATGAATCACCTATAAAATTTGCGCGAGGAATTAAAAACAAGAACTGAAAATGGCGAAACGGACTTGACTATTAAGTACATAAATGGAACTCCTGGAATTTGCTCAGTTTCGGAAGTACGTCAGCCAAAAAAGTTTTAAAAAACTCTTTCATCGAATTAAAAATTCTATATACTAATATAGCAGCATTAACAGCGAAATTCAATGATCTGATGGCGTTCCTACATGGTAAAACTTTTCCAATAATTGCTATTTCCGAAACATGGCTTACAAGTGCAATACCAGACTCTGTCTACAGCATTCCTAACTACACCGTATTTCGATCGGATCGTCATAACAAGAGAGGTGGTGGTGTCTGTATATTTTTAAACGACTCAATCTTTTCCAATGCTCGTATACTACCACTTTCTTCAAATTTGCCTGTCGAAATTGATAATCTTATTCTGCAAATATCAATGAAGAACTTTCAATTTACTGTGGCTTGCTTTTACCGACCACCCAATACAAACATATCAATTGATGAACAGATGTGTGGATATTTAACGTATCTAGCTAATTCTCATTCAAACCTATTTGTTCTCGGCGATTTCAACTTTCCAGATATAAAGTGGCCATTGCAAGTACCACCAACCAGTCCAGACAATGATGCACTTTTTACCAGTACCTTAATTAGCTCTAGTCTAGAACAACTTATAACTAAACCTACAAGATACCGCATCGGCCAAGTACCATCTACGCTTGATTTGCTTTTAACAACAGATCCTACCCTGGTATCGTCTGTTGACTATTTACCACCAATTGGCATCTCTGATCACGTTTGCTTATTAACAACCATCCAAGTGGTTGTTATTTCAAATAAATATTCTCCGAAACCGAACATATGGAAAGCAAATTTCGACGCTATACGTTCAGATTTATCTTGTATTAACTGGTCTTCTCTTCTTGTCAATCAGGACATTGATGAACAATGGAATTCTTTTACTGATACATTGGACAAATGTGTGCTGCAAAATACACCTATCTCTCGTAAAAAGAGGTGTGGCCGTAATCCCTGGATTACTCAAGACATCATCTGCCTGTCCAACAGGAAGAAAAATGTTTGGAGACGTTTCAAGCGCTATGGTTACGATGAAGATTTTCTGGCTCACAGAAGACTTTCTAGCGTTGTGAGTTCGTTGGCAAGGAAAGCTAAAGAAGCATATGAAATTGAAATACTTTCAAGAGGACAAAAATCTTTCTACGCATACACTAGAAGCAATTTTTCGAACGCTTCTTCTATCCCCATGATCCTGAACAACAACAATGTTCCCTGCACCGACTACGACGAAGTGGCTGATATTTTTGCTAATAAATTTGCGTCCAACTTTACAACAGAAAATTCAAATTTAAACCGCAAATTAATGCAAAGATTTTGTGATGAAGAACTCCAAGACGTCGTTATAAACAGGGAAATAGTTCTAGAAAAGCTCAACGCAATATCTACCTCCTCAGCGCCAGGACCAGATTGCATCCATCCGTTGATATTGAAACAATGTAGCGAAGAAATTGCCGAAGCCCTCGTCATAATTATGAAAAATTCACTTGGCTCATGCTCAATTCCTAAAGATTGGCTAACATCAACTGTTATTCCGATATTTAAGAAAGGTAACAAATTGCAGGCGGAAAATTATCGCCCAGTTAGTCTTACATCAATTCCAGCCAAGATACTTGAGCGTATTATAGTTGACCAGCTTATGCCATTTCTTTTGCGCCACAAGATTGTTCCTGAAACTCAACATGGTTTTGTACCTGGTAGATCTGTTGTCTCCAATTTACTACTTGCTACAAACTACTGGTCAAAACAACTTGACATTTCGATCCCAACAGACATAATATACCTAGACTTCTCCAAGGCGTTTGACAAGGTTCCACATAATAGACTTTTTCTTAAACTCAAACAATTTGGCATAAGCGGTAGCCTACTTAGCTGGATTAGAGCGTTTTTGAGTAACAGATCGTTCAGAGTTAGAGTAGGATCTGAACTTTCAACGTCACTTCCTGTCACTAGCGGTGTCCCCCAAGGAACAGTGATTGGTCCGATCCTATTTTTAATATACGTTGCTGATTTAACCACCAATTTAAAAAGCAGTCACCAAATGTACGCCGATGATCTTAAGATATATGGAGAAATCAGCCGGCATTCTGCAATTCAACAAGACCTTAACGAAATCGTTGCCTGGTGTGAAGACTGGCTCCTACCACTAAACACAACCAAATGCTGCAGTCTTCATATAGGAAAAGACAATCCACGGTTATCATATTTTATGGACAACGCAGTGATACAGCAAGTCAACGAAGATATTGACCTGGGTGTTACTATAAACAGTAATCTTGAGTGGTCTCCGCACATTACAAAAATAGTGAAGAAAGCTAATACTCTCCTTTATATAGTGCACAAATCCTTCTCTAAACTTTCTCCTGTTCTTTTTCGCAAAATCTATACCACATATATTCGCCCACACTTGGAATATGCTTTTGTTGTTTGGTCGCCGTATTTGCAGCGTGACGTACTTCTTCTTGAAGGTGTTCAACGACGAGCTACCCGTATGCCTCCAGAACTTCGACATCTCCGCTATGAAGAACGCCTTGAAGTTTTGAACTTGCCGACCCTTACCCAGCGCAGATCTCGTGGAGACCTTATCCAGATGTATCGCATCACCACCTGCAAATTCTCAACAGATATGTCCACACTATATTCACTCAGTCTCAACACCGCAACGCGTGGACATAGACTGAAACTAAAACACGAGATCTACAAGAAGCAAAATAGGGAAAACTTTCTGTCCAACCGTGTCTTTGAGTTATGGAACTCTCTCTCTGAAGATACTATTTCGGCGCCGACTATTAATTCTTTCAAGGCCAAGATTTCACCCATGTTCGAATAAAGACTTTATATTAATATATTTTCACGCCGCAATATTTATATTTTGTATTTTATTTTATTTTATGTTTTTGTTTATCACTGTAATATTTATACTTTACACTGTACACTTTATATTTTGTTTTTGTTTTATATATATTTTGAGCTTAACAAGCCATTTGGCTTCAGCTCTTATTGTAATAATAATTGTCAGTCCGACGTTAGCTTGTTTTCTGATGGACTACATCATATCGGAAGCAACCAACAACATTGATTATGACATTCCTATAAAATGCTACGTCGACGACCTATTCCTCGCTACACCTACAAACAAAACAGAAGACATATTACACAAGTTCAACACAATTGATAATCATATTAAATTCACCATAGAGAAAGAAATACACAGGAAATTACCGTACCTGGACGTTGAAGTAAGGAGATCTGAAGACGGCATAATCATGACTAATTGGTACACGAAACCCATGTCCTCTGGACGTCTCATGAACTATAATTTAACTAATACTTTGGCCCAAAAGATCAACATTTTCAAAAATATGAAACAGAAAATGATAAAACTCAGTAGTCCCGAATTCCATCCTGAAAACCTAGAGAAGGTAGACCAGTCGATGATAACCAACGGATTCCCTAAACATATTAGAAAAATAATATGACATTCCGATATCACACACCAAGATGTTACACTCACCCACAACAATACTGAAAACAACATACAGACCAAATTTTTCAAGTTTCCAAACATAAATGGTCTCACAGCTAGAACGAAAACATTACTACAACAAGAAAATATCCGACTGGCAGTTTACAACACTAAAACTATCAAAACGTTGTTCACTAACCTAAAAACAAAACATGAGTTTCTGTTTAATAGCAACATAGTTTATCGAATACCGTGCAAATCTTGTAACAAATGTTATGTAGGCCAGACTAAACAATGGTTAATCAACAGACTGAGGAACCACATTCAAGATTGCATACCACACAATTCACGTAAAACTGTTAAAACTGCATTAGCGGAACACCATCATACATTGGCACATGAATTTGACTGAGAAAATGTTGATATCATTGACAGAGAGCCTAACCTCAAAAAACGACTACTCAGAGAAATGCTACACATCCAAAAATTCGACACAGTCAATTTCAGAACTGATACAGACAATTTGAACAAAATGTACAGCTTGTTTTGCAAACATATCTGATATTTTCATACCGTTGGCACTCCCCGCCATTATTTCAGACTATTCAAGCCTGTATAGTCTATCAGAGCAAGAGTTAAAGCATCGAAAGACTACTCAAGTACGACAAATAAAAGCTATGGAAGGAAAAGTGCTGCGGAATGACAAAGATATAAAGCAAAGATGGAGCGATTACTTCAGCAAGTTGTTGAATGACGAGAACCCAAGAAAATATTTGGGCCTTGGAACACCTAACGAGATTGTAACGTCTGGAATAAGAGATTCCTTTCACTTGGTTCGCGCTTTGTTTCTTTCACAGTCCTGTTAGTGCGAGATTTCGTTGTTATTGTTTTGGTGTTCTGTTGCTATTAATAATTTATTGTTATTGCTAATTGGTTGTTTATGTTATTTTTTTGCTCTCGTCATTTGTTTTTCACTGGTATTTTGTATTGTTTAGCATTTGTACGTGCATCAGATTTCTGTAGTCCAGTCTCCAAATCTTTACGAAAAATACACCTGATGATTTTCGTAAATTACCTGCCGATTCAAAAAGAGTAAAGCTAGAAACGGAATTCGATAACTGGATTAACTAATAAACGGATTCGTTAATCGACTGAAAATTGGTAAAGAAGTCAATTTATGAAAGTATGTTTTCTTTATTTGGCAGAAAACGATTTTTTTAAAGGTAGGAAAATTTTAAATGATTTACCATAATGTAAAACTTGACAAATCTTAAATTATCAAGTAATTTAAATAGTTATGGCTTCCTGTTATACCGATACATAAATGCAGTCCTTTCACAGGGAGATAACGAAAGTGATAATAACTACAGTTGTAAAATAAATTCTTTAGATTTTCGTTAAATAAAAGTAATTCTTGCAATATTTTAAATATATATATATATATATATATTTCGTATGAGAAGCAATACATCATTTTACAGCATGATTAGAAAATTAAAATACAATAATTGCAAGAATTACAAAAATAAGATAAAATTTAAAAAATACGTTAAATATTGATATCTAGTTGTAGGAACCACGCCAAGGCTTCTGGAGTTACGTCATTTAATGCAGCTAGACCACCGGAAAATTTTCTGTTTGGGCACTAGTCAATAATGTGGCTGATTGTTTGTGAATGGCTTCTGATTGCCGGGGGAGCAATGTTTGCAGGAACTGGGAGCCAAGCAGTTGGGGTAGATTTGACAGTTCCTGTTACGATCCTCATGGTTTGGTTGAGTTGCGTATCCACTTTACTGGTATTTGCGCTTTAATACCACAGTGGAGCGCAGTATTCAGCTGCGGAGTACGCCAAGGCAATTGCAGCTGTTCTAAGAGTTTCTGCATCTGCCTTCCATGTGGAACCAGATAACTATTGCAGTAAGTTATTTCTGGTTTTCACTATTTGAAAAGTGGTAAGTGAAAGTGAAATATTTTAAATGTAACGCATTTATTAATACAAACAATAATACATTAATTTTTACAGTTTATAGGTGAAAATATGCCCAGTGCCAGTACCTGTCAGGTATAGATACTCCTATAAAACCAATTTATAAGGTTACTATGATACCATTTTCTCCAAATAGATTATTCTGGGGAATGTATTCGTTTGTGAGTATTGAGACTCGAAGACTGCGTAAATGTTTTATCACAATGATTACATTTAAATGGTCTCTCGCCAGAATGTATTCGTCTGTGAGTGATGATATGTGATGAACTAGAAAATGTTTTGTTACACTGGTCACATTTGTATGGTTTTTCTCCGGAATGTACTAGTTTGTGATAATGAAGACCTGATGAATATGAAAATGTTTTACCACATTGATCACATTCATATGGTTTCTCCCCAGAATGTGTTCGTTTGTGATTAATGAGATGCGATGACTTTGTAAATGCTTTATCACACTGATCACATTTGTATGGTTTTACTCCTGCATGTATTCGTTTGTGGTCAATTAAATTTGATGACTGTGCAAATGTTCTACCACATTCCTCACATTTGAATGGTTTTTCTCCAGAATGCATTCGTTTATGACCAATGAGATTTGCTGGCTGTCTAAATGCTTTACCACACTGATTACATTTGAATGGTTTTTCTCCTGAATGTATTCGTCTGTGGTTAGTTAAATTTTCTAACCGTACAAATGTTTTATCACACTGTTCACATTTGAATGACTTCTCTCCAAAATGTGTCTGCTTGTGCATAGTGAGAATTGATAACCGTTTGTATGCTTTACCACACTGTTCACATTTAAATGGTCTCTCTTCAGAATGTATTACTTTGTGTTTAGTGAGATCAGATGAATTTAAAAATGATTTACCACACTGTTCACATTTGAATCGTTTCTCTCCAGAATGTTTCCGTTTGTGAACAGTGAGAACTGATAACTGCGTATACGCTTTATCACACTGGTCACATTTGAACGGCCTCTCTTCAGAATTGTTTTGTTCAGAATATATTTTATTGTCAGGAAGGAAATCAGCTCGCTTATTAAGCATATTATATTTATTTGATATTGTTGTGAGCAGATCTTTGTTGATAATTGACACATTCCGACTCTCATCTGGATTACCGGAAGATTCTCCTTTAACTGCAAATTAATTTACATTGATCATTGAGACATATTAAATAAGTGAAAGGGACAACAGTAATAAATAAATTCCTTGATAGAAATTTAGGTATAACTAGGGAATAGCCACCATCCGATAACGCATGCGTCACACCACAAGTGATTGTTCAATGTACGGTGATTCTAAACAGGTGGCATTGTTATGTTAGGTTCTTAACGATAGTGTTTTGTCATTAAACTAGAAGATAGGTCGCTTCGCTCGGCTTCTTCTAACCAAATCTCTTACTAACCTAACCTAAGATAGTTTTTTGTCATTAAACTAGAAGATATTATCTCCGCTCGGTTTTAAACTTTTACTAACTAAACCTAACCTTCAACATCTTGTTGTTAGGTGCATAGTACTTTTTTTTCCCCCTATTACCCCAGTTAAAATTGTGTATGCGTTTATAAACCAGAAACCATTGTTTTAGAGCCACTGATAATACTTGAATTATTTAAGGTGTGTTCGTTTGTGTTGCCCAACCTACACTGAACTGCACTACAGCTACGCTATGGCGGTCCGACACCTGTACGTAAAGTGTTCAGTTGTATTTATGAACTTGTCAGGACAGGAAAAATCTACACTTTCTGGGTAGTGAGTGTAACTTCAGGCAACCTATAAAAAGGCAGCAAACTTAATCTAACTTGGTTATAATCTGTATTCGGTCTAGCGGAAATTTTTATTTTACATCTATCTATCTATCATATATCGATCATGAATCGAATAATATGAATAAAAGGAAAGTACTTTTCCTACAAGGCTGGTAACTAATATAAATAAATTCAGAAGTTTTATAAAATCTGTCAAAACTTGAATTTTTATTATTTATTTTTATAAAATTTATTTCAGCATTTAAACTGTTCATATTATCTTATGTATTTTCAATTACTTTAGCAGAAATTTGTTTTAAAAAGTGAGGTTATCAACTTTGTCTGGAAATCTCATTCGCCTACCGCTCGTTTGTATTCATGTTTCGAGCAGTTCGGAAGAAGTTTTTTGTTGCACTATGACGTCAGCTGCTCTTGTCCAGGATAAGTTTGGTGCAACAAAAACGAACAAACCTTTAGTGAAATTGTTATGTGCTGCCCTCTGCAAGAAAATCTTGTAACCTTGTAGGTGCCTATTGGTGCATGTGTTTCTTTGTTTCTGTCCATTCTCACTCCGTTTTTACAACGAATAAAGTAATAAATTTAAGAGAAAAAAAAAAAATAAATAAATAAATAAAATAAAATAAAATAAAATAAATAAATAAAATAAATAAATAAATTAAATAAATACTCCTTGTTGTGTGTATGGTTGTCATTCAGAGAAAGGACATTTTCCAATATTAGCTGAATTTTATTAGAAAAATTAAAGTGTATGGCAAAGTGGCATTAATAGTTCTGCTACTAATTATTAAAGTCGCTTCATAGTATACTAAAATACTTATCGACTTATCCATCTTCACAAAAATCCTTCTCAACGAAGGAAAAGGTGGTGGATTCATACGATGGTCAGCACAAGGTCAACTAAAGGAAGGTATGTATTGCTTGCCCTGATATTTATCTATGAATCTAATTTTAGCGTTTAATATTATAATTTCTGACATGTAGGTTTGTTAAAACAAGGATACGTTTCAGTTTGGATAATAATTAGGTAGCTACTCACAAGTTTCATATTTCAAGGACATAAGGTAAAATCTATAGTATAACCCTTACGGTCCCAGGCGCGTTTGAATCCAAGCACGACTGAGAGATTTACAGAATACCACAAAAATATAATAGTAGTACGCCTGCTGCAACCTGCTCGTTTACACACATTTATCTACGCGGTTTCAGGAAAATAGATGATTATTTAAAATATAAATTAAGTAATATTTGAAGAGTTTATTTCCAAAACGTCTCTTGTTCGTTTTTCAAAAGTTGTGGAGTAATTACGAAAAACAATAAATCGATGTATTAACTATATGGAAGTTAAGTCAATAGGGGAAACTTCCTAAGCGCCCTGATATCTGGTGGCAATTTGCAAAATTTATATTTTCTTAAAACTACATTTTTTTGATATGTTAATGTTAGTTATGTCACCTAACATAACAAAAATCACATTTTAATTAATATTTCAACCAAATTTTTTAATTAAAATATTATAAATTTTAAATAAGCCCACTACAGCGCGAAGGTTGCCAAATAAATACGACTGAGCATGACGTCAAAACATGACAGAGTGATAATTTACCCAACATTAATGCTTTTATGCTCATGGAATATATGAAACATAATGAATGCTACAGTGCTGAAGAAATACGTAGTCTCAAAACAGACTTGAAAGTAAACCATTTATGTATTCTATAACTTTATGTAAACAATATAAACGCTGCAAATCTGTAAAATGTAAATATTTATGTAATTTAGATGTCAGAATTTTACTACATTGTTTACATGAAGTTACAAAACTTTAGGGGCATAATTGAAATACTGAAATATAGGTTATATATTTTAATCAAATAATATAATATTTCAGATCCATGAGAAGCTCATATGTTGATTCTGCCATCGGATACGTTCAAGTAAAAAGAAGTGGTACTTTGTGTACACTGCTTGCTCAAATATGCCCAGAGCATAAAATCCGAGCAAAAAATTATAATGTTAAGATAGTAGTTTGTGAACAAAAAGAAACTATTGAAGAGGTGCAATGTTTAGATTGTGAAGCATCTGAAGGTGGCTGTAAACACTCCCTAGCATTTTTAATGTGGGCTCATAAAAAAAGTACCCAGCTAGCACCAACGGAAGTAGAGTGTTACTGGAAGAAACCAAAATTGGGTGCAGATGTAGCTGTTACTACTGCAGATTTTGGAGTAGTTTCCGAAACAAATTTGGAATCTGCAGATAATTTTTTACAGAACACTCTACAACATTTACAGATACATCTGACAGCCAAATTACAAAAAATTTCCAACCTACAAATGGACGTAAACAATTAAGTTTACATATTCTGCTTCATGAATTTGCATCAAATATTAATGTGGATAAATCCTGCGAAAATTTTATAGAGATTTGAAAAAAAATGTTATGACTAATAATTTATGTCAAGATGCTGAAAAACAAACGGTAAACTAAAGTGTAAATAAATTATAGTTTGAACTCCGTTATGGTTCCCTCCATCACTGGTTCAAAAATATATTCTGCTGCTCGCTGTAAGACAACTGATGGTGTTTTTTGTAAAAACTGTGATTGGTGCTTCGCAAATTTTCCAAACTAAAGCAATACATCGTGGTTTAAAATTGGAAGACAATGTTCGCAAAATAGTTGCCGAAAATCTTAATTTAAAAATAAAAGATTATGGGCTAGTGTTAAATAAAGCTTATCCAGAATTTGGTGCTTCTCCGGATGGTGTAACAAAAGAAGCTGTTATAGAAAAACTTTAACACCGTTTATTTTTTGTATCTGAATAACTAATAATAGGTAATAACTGGGATAATTACCTATGTTATTTTATAAGACAATATTGTATACATAAAATATAACTTTTTTAAAAATTTTAATTTTACACTTTTACTATCTCACTTTGTATATTAACTAAACCACAAGCAATGACTACAATTTGATCTAAATACATTATAAGTTTATTATATACGCAGGCATGTGGTTTAAGTATTTTAATCTCACGAACTCTTCGAAGCTCTCTCTATGTGAATTCTCAGAGAAGCGATTTTTTTTGTTTCCAAAACCTCATGTTTGAACTTTTAATTCCTACTTTTATGGATGGAGGTCTAATTAATGTGCAGTTGAATGGTTGAAATAACGAATCTATTCTTTTAAATCTGCGATCTGCCATAACTGAACAATTTGTGTGTAATGTATCCAAATAACCTGATATTAATATCAGTTTTACGACCACCAAATCCTTTAGATATAAAATTAATAAAACCATGTGGCGTAGCTGATATTAAGTATTTTAAGGTATTTGCTTTTTTATATTCCGACCAAGTACCTGCTTGTTTGATAGGATCACTTGGTTTCTCTATTTCGATTTCAAAGCAATCTATACTACTTTGAACTTTGTGATAATTTGCTCGAAATGCTAAAGGTAATACTTTTTTTATTTTATCTTTTTCGGGCCAAAAAATATATTTTTTTATACAGCAGTGTATTAATTGCAGAGTGTTTTTAAATTTTTTTGCTGCGTGGCTGACAGATGCCTCCAAAATCATCAGCCAAGTATTCGAAAGACAAGTTAGTTCGTATTTTTTTTTAAAGTTATATAAATATCTCGTAATTCGCACTTGGTAGCTTCTAGAAATAAATTTATAACTACATAGCAATTACTTGGTATACCCAAGTAAATACGACACGTTTTCATACAAAAATAATTATTTCGTTCTATAGATACAGCTTTAATTCTGTTCATTTTATTTTCCTAACTCAAACCAGAATATGGTTTGCTACTTAAAATATTTCGTGTGGTAATACTAAAATCACTAGATGATGATATGATTATTTTTTCTTTTACACGTACACTGGATTAGGGTGGAGACTTTGGAACCTTAGTAGGTAAACAAGCAATATTTACCATTGGAATATTCGATTCCAAATCAACTTGTACGCTTTTGCTTCTGAAACTATGTCTTATATACTGTACACCTATTGTTACACTTTTTATTTCTTCAGTTTGTGTGTATTTATTATTTATGGATTCACTTACTTTTGGATCTAAAGTTCGGATTTCTTGTGTTCTGTAGTTCTTGTGATGACGAATCAACATCTGGTAAAGCCATTTCTAAATTATCATCTTCTGGATTATTTTCTTGCAATAATTTATTTGTTAATTGTTTATGAATCCTTTTTGATGAAAATTCTCTTTCTCCAGGTGGTAGAGATCTTTTTCTGTCTTTCTGACATTCAAATATGTGTGGCACAACACCTTCTTTGATATATATTCTACCTCCCATTAGCTTCCATTTTACATAATTTACCATATCCTCTTCAAGCTAAAAGTTCAATATTTTTGTATCAATATTATAAAATAATAAAAGTAATAAAACAATAATTTATAAAATATATGTACTCACATTAAAATGGTCTTCACAAACATTAACTTTACTTTTTTCTGAAATATCGGTTTTATTTCGCCTCATAGCTTTCAGCCACAAATTTCGCCTTTTCTGTTGTTTTTCGCCATCAGGTAACGATATAAATTGTTTTTTTGGATTTCTACTTGAAGTAGTTGTGCACATCGGTACTAAACAATATTTTCGACTATGTTTTGAAGTACTGGGGCCTGGATCTTCTATATTTTATATATTTTAATATAAAATTTAATTCGGTAAACATGTATAAATTGTTTTTATAGAATTAAACTTTATTTTAATTAAAATCACTCTAACTTTACACAATCTATAAAAATTATACAAACAAATAAGTTCACGACAGACTGTGTAGGCTGTACGCTGTAGACTGGGTAGGCTGTACGCCCTACACTAGGTAGGTTCTGACGTCACACGTGCTTTTCGCGCGCTACATACATTTATTTTTTTAAGCCTTTAAATTAAAAAAAAATGCAAATCTGTTTTTTATGCTTATATGCAACAAGAGGAATATAATAAAAAAATAAAGAAAAAACCATGCCTATCCCCTATTGTGTGAAATAGATATACGAGGTGTGTAAATTAAGTAACCGTACTGACAATATAGCGTTTGATCTGGCAACATTTAGGACGCGGAACCTGGAGGGGTGGCAGGTGAACATGTGATACGCCTTCAGTACGAGTTTGAACTAGCTAGAGTAATTTTGTTATCCGTAGCGATTTTTTTCAGGAAACAGTTATTTCTAATGCATTCTAAAAATGAGTGACATTCATTTCGAGCAACGCTGTGCAATCAGGTTTTGCTTCAGTCTTGGGCACAGTGCAACAGAAACTTTTGCAAAATTTCAGCAGGCCTACGAAGACAGTGTTTTGTCAAGGACTCAGGTTTTTTGGTGATTTAAGGCATTTTCAGAAGGAAGAGACAATGCGCCTTCTTACACAGCAATTTCAATAAACGAGTTTTTGGCCAGTAAAAACAACCTGTGTCTCCTCAGCCTCCTTATTCGCCTGCCTTGAGTCCTTGTGACTTTTTCCTCTTCCCAAGGTTGAAAAATTACCTTAAGGGACGTCATTTTGGGACACTCGAAAACATTCAAACGTCCGAAACCGATCAGCTGAAATCTATTCCAGTATCCGAGTTCCAGCACTGCTATGAGGATTGGAAGAACCGTCTCCAGCGCTGGGTAGCTTCCCAAGGAAGTTATTTTGAGGGAGACAATATTGAATTGTAATTCTATTCGAATAAAACCATTTTTTTTAAAAATCAGTCTGGTTACTTAATTTACATATTTTGTATATTTTTTATCAGCTCTCAGTCTATCGATGACAATTCTCAGTGTATAAATATAAAACTAAACAGAAAAAAATCTTAAATTCCTGGCCGGATTCAGTGATATTTGGAAAAGACTTCCCGGGCTGGATTCAGTGACATTTGGAAAAGCCTTTTCGTACCGAATTCAGTGATATTTAAAAATAACCTTGCAAGCCATAGGTTGTACATGCCTGCTTTAGACATTCATAGAGAACATAGGCAAAAATTAAACTAACTCTACTGACCTGTGTTTGCGATAGTTGCACTCTCGAATTCATCATCAAATTCACTGGTGTCGACAGGTTCAGACTTGATATAAATCTCCTCTATCTGGGTATTTTGGATTCCTACAAAAAACAGATCTTGGTCAGAGATAAAATAATTGCTTATTGAAATATATCATATAAGATGTTCAGTAAGCAAACATTGCTGAAATTCGTCTGAATAAATGAGTTCACTACTGACCATTCTCACATTCAACTGTGTGTTCTATTTCAGTCTTCGCTTCATGTTCATCAATATCCTCATATTCTGTTTTAATATAAACCTCCATATCTACTACATAAGAAAAAAAAGCCCAAAATTTGTCAAAAAGCTAATTACGCCTACTACAACAAACTTGCATTAATAATTACAGTATGTAGCAATCCGTGCAGATAATAGGTTCAGACGCTACTTGACTATTTGAATTTAGTTCTTGTAAAAATAATTATATGGTTTGATTAAGTTATGCAGGGCCATGCCTATAACTTGAAGCAGCAAGACAATCGCTTCCGCCGTTAAATTGAGGGCCCCAATATGATTGATAAATGAGTTTTTTTTTTTTGTTGCCTGGTCGCTCATGGTTCATTTTATTTTCTTTTAGGTCGTCTAATCACCATCATTGGCGCGACAGCCCGAAATGAGCCAAGGCTTCCTGTTTCCAGGTTTCGTGATCATCTTTTCAATCTATGTACATTCAGGAGTAATATGGTCAGTATTACGTCCATTTTTTAGCGTACACAGAAAGGCACCTACAGTTTAAAGCCGGTTGCGAACGGCTAAGCAGAACCTGTAATTTGCATAAATATTTTTACACAAATTATTTGACATAAGCAGAAATTGAACTCACGTCCGTGCCTTTGCTCAGCGGTCAAGTAGCAGGTACAGACGATTTAATGTTTGCAGCTTGCCCTTTTGGGTCGTCTAGTGAAATATAATTAGACAAAATTGAATTTTATTTGGGGGATGGTCCAACCTACTAATTTACTTCAGGTCACAAATTTAATCAGCAAGTTCCAGAAGTTATGATTCGTATTTAAGTCGGTTAGTTTTTTTGTGCAAAACAATAGCTATTTACTATGGGTGATTTGGGATTTCTTTTCATCGAGTTCTAATACAACCCATTACAAATACCTTACCCAGTGGGCCCTAGGCAAGAGCATCATTGTGAGCCCTATCTGTCAAATAAATCATAAAACAACGAGAAAATCGATTTAATACAACGATTTTACGGGCCCTAGGCAGCTGCCTAGTCTGCCTAGGCCTTAGTCCGCCCCTGACCTTACTTGTTATACAGAAACAAAAATGCAGTCCTTTCATGGGGAGATGCCGTTAGTGATCATAACTACAATTGTAAAATAAATTCTTTAGATTCTCCTTAAATATAAGCCATTCTTGCAATATTCTGAATGAAACGCATTTATTAATACAACCAAAATACAATATTTTCTACAGTTCCTAGGTCGAAATATACCCATTACCAGCTTTCCAAGTATAGATATTCCCCTACAACACTTTTAAAGGTTATTATGATGTCATCATCTCCAGGGAGATTATTCTGTGGAATGTATTCTTTTGTGAGTATTGAGACTCGATGACTGCGTAAATGCTTTATCACAATGATCACATTTAAATGGTCTCTCTCCAGAATGTATTCGTCTGTGAGTGATGAGATTTGATGAACTTGAAAATGTTTTATCACATTGGTCACATGTGTATGGTTTTTCTCCAGAATGTACTCGTTTGTGAGTATTGAGACTTGATGAATATGAAAATGTCTTATCACACTGATCACATTCAAATGGTTTCTCCCCAGAATGTGTTCGTTTGTGATTAATGAGATGTGATGACTCTGTAAATGCTTTAGCACACTCATCACATTTGAATGGTTTTACCCCTGAATGGATCCGTCTGTGGGTAATTAGATTTGATGATTGTGCAAATGTTCTATCACATTCATCACATTTGAATGGTTTCTCTCCAGAATGCATTCGTTTATGTGCAATGAGATTTGCTGGCTGTCTAAATGCTTTATCACACTGATTGCATTTGAATGGTTTTTCTCCTGAATGTATTCGTCTGTGATTAATTAAATTTTCTGACCGTACAAATGCTTTATCACACTGTTCACATTTGAATGGCTTCCCTCCAAAATGTGTCTGCTTGTGCATAGTGAGAATTGATAACCGTTTATATGCTTTACCGCACTGTTCACATTTGAATGGTCTCTCTTCAGAATGTATTACTTTGTGTGTGGTGAGATCAGATGAATTTGAAAATGCTTTACCACACTGCTCACATTTGAATGGTTTCTCCCCAGAATGTTTCCGTTTGTGAACAGTGAGAACTGATAACCGCGTATACGCTTTATCACACTGTTCACATTTGAATGGCCGCTCTTCGGAATTATTCTGTCCAGAATATATTTTATATTCAGGAAGGGGATTAGCACGTTTATTAAACATATTACTTTTATCTGATATTGTTGTGAGCTGATTATTGTTTCTAATGTACACATTTCGACGCTCATCTGGATTATTGGAAGATTTTCCTCTACCTGCAAATAAATTTACATTGATTAGTGAAACATATTATGTAAGCGAAAAGGACAACAGTACCAAATACGGAATCGCTTTAATAGTAATGCTATCACGAGTTGTGAAGTTTTATAACCGACCGTATCGTCATACGCGAACAGAAATACGGATCTATGTTACAAGAAACTGTCTAGATTCTAGACAGTTTTCTAGACTCTAGACGATAACAAAAATAGAATTAGATTTGAGTCGTTTGCTAATCATACTTGGTAGTATACCCAAAAACTTATCGCCCTATCCATTTTCACAAAAATCGTTCTCAACGAAAGAAAAAGTGGTGGATTCATACGATAATCAGTATAAGGTCAACTAAATGAAGGTATGTATTGCTTGGCCTGATATTTATCCATGAATCTATTTTTAGCGTTCAATATTTTAATTAACCATATGTATGTTTGTTAAAACAAGGATACATCTCAGTTTGGATTATAATTAGTTAGCTACTCACAAAATTCATATTTCAATGACATAAGATAAAACCTATACTATAACCCTTACGCTCCCTTACACTCACAATTGTGTGTTTAATTTTTATTTACTAAAAGATCGAAAATACATTCAGAAGCGGTTGACTCCAACAAAGCACGACAGATCTACAGACTACCATAAAAATATTATAGTACATTAAGAAAAAAGTAGATCTTTCCTTCAAAATTTTATTTTTATTCTGGATGTACATTTCGTTCACCACGTGACCATAATGACTAGACTAAATTATACAAAACTATTACAATAATTATACATGGAATTAGGATATTTGAACATTTACGATTATTGTAGCTAATGGTTATGAATTGGGGAATTTTTACAATTAAGTTGTTGGGATTAGGAGCAGTTGCAGGACGTGGAGGCGGCAATGGGGCGGCCTATTGCTGGTTGGCGCAGCAGGTGGCGAAGAGCGGCTGACGGCGATAACGCCCGTTTGGCATCCAGTCAAAGGGGACGTAGTGATGGCGGCTGTGCTGTGGATGACGTTGGTGGTTGGGCGTCTTGGCATCCAGCCAGGACGTCGCGGTGATGTTAGAAACAATGAGGACGCTGAAGGAGTCCGGCCTCTAACCGAAATATGAGCGTATAATTCCTTTCCCTACACGCAGGAGTATATAAAATTCCCAACCTGCCAAATTTCACAGCTGGTAGGGTTGACGACGGCCGCCGGAGAGTGTCAACGTGTCCGTGTCGAAGTACGCGAAATTCCACAGCGTACCTATGGAACGAGCGAATCCTTCCCGCGGCTCAGCTTGCCATAGGAAACAGCAAGCTGAGTCTGCTCCGCCACATGGGGGGACAGCGGATACCTAATGATGTTGATGATGGATCTTGACCACTTGTTGTCAGGGGCGGACTTTGGCCTAGGCAAACTAGGCAAGTGCCTAGGTCCCGCAAGACGGTTTTATTATACATTTTTTCTATTATTTTATGATTTTTCAAACTACTAAGGCCCGCAATGAGAACCTTGCCTAGGGCCTCAATTTTCCTTAGTCCGTCACTGCTCGTTGTTGTTGATGTTTCTTCACTGCTATGGCTGGAACGAACGTTGTTTTTCTTGCTAAAACCCCTTCCTTTATACGTTTCCACTGGTTTTGGGCGTGGCTCTCCGGCTTCCTGATTGGTCAGCCCATTGACTAATGGAAGAGCTCGCGATATTAATTCCGCAGATTCGCAATTTTAGCGGTTTAACACCGTGCTAACGGTGCAAACCGCTCTGTGGAGGTCCTCCTAGGTGCAGGTCGAACTCCTAAAGGTAGATCAACGGTAGAACGAGTAATGGGAATAAAACAGCGGAGCACAGCAGTACCGCAAACCTAGGTATCATCTCAGTGAAACAGATTTGTATTCCGTTAGAAACAAGTACCAATAGTAGGAACAAACAACTACCGCAACCACATCAACGTGAGGCGGTTTGGCCTGGAGGCGACTTTGTCTGAGGCGAGTCGGCCGGGGCGAAACGGCCGCGACTAGACGGTTGCAGTGAGTTGTCCCATTTAAATGATGTTTGTGGTTTAGTTGTCATCCAATAATAGGGGAAATTTTTTAAGATCGCAGCGCCATATGCGGCAAAGCTGGAACACTCGAAAGTGACATTAAACTGTTACTCGTGTATTTGTTTACATGGTGAAAAGGTTGTATTTGTATTTTTCCTGTTTTCCGAGCTTTTTTTTTTATTCAAAGGTAATCTACGATTTACAAGATATGTAATAATATACTATTCTAAAGAGATTTCAAAGAAATTTTTAGTTTTTCATTGTATTTTTAATTTTTTTTTTTGACTGTCTGTCAATATAATAGCAACAAAAATATGGTAAATATATTAGTAAAAATTAATATCTCTGCCTGAAAAAGTAGAAGGGCCTTTTAATATATCAACTGATGATTTAGGCAAATTTTGGGTGGGATAAATGCTTTTTTTCAGTCTTTTCTTGGACGTATAATATCACTTTCCATAAAATGCAACGAGCAAACGTGCATGCATGAGCTTGGATTTTTGCCCATTTTTAGTTTTTGTGTCCATAAAAACCTACGATCCACTTTCTCTGTGCCTCCAAACGTCGTTTCAATTGATATGTTTTTCGATTTAGGTAAATTATAGAATGTTTAAGAGGGATTCTTCCTTATTCACGATTTACATTGCGGCACACAACAAAATTGATTTTTTTTCCATGATTCACAAAAATAAAACACAAACAACAAAACGACACGCATTTCTCCATTGAACAAAACAAAACAATGTCATTCTCGTATCTTCTGCAAATTGCCAGCAGATGTCAGGGCGCTTAGGAAGTTGTCCCTATATATTTTTGACAACAACGAAACCAATAATAATTTATTATAAAGTATAAAATTATTTTACAAATGAACAAAGTGCCTAAGGACTTGTATTACTTTAATTTGCCTCCCATTAAACTGCACTAAGAAACAGACACTAAGCACACTAAGAACAGATATTACTGGAAGAGTGAAAGGTAATACAAAAAATTAAATTAAATATATACAGTCCCATATATTTATAAAACTTTTCACTTATGAATGAATTTAATATACAGTTTTCAGATGTTACAACTTATAATACATTGTTTGTGAACACTGAGATTGATGAATTGGAAAATGCTTTATTACACTGCTCACATTTAAAGGATTTTTCTCAAGAATGTATGCGTTTGTGTCTAATGAGACTTGATGACATAGAAAATGCTTTATTACACTGATTACATTTGAATGGTTTTTCTCCAGAATGTAATCGTTTGTGATTAATAAGATGTGTTGAAACTGAAAACGATTTATCACACTGATCACATTTGAATGGTCTCTCTCCAGAATGAATTCGTTTGTGAGTAGTGAGACTTGATGAATCTGAATATGCTTTATTACACTGGTCACATTTAAATGGTTTCTCTCCAGAATGTGTTCGTTCATGTCTGATAAGACTTGATGATACTGAAAATGCTTTATTACACTGATCACATTTGAATGGTTTATCTCCAGAATGTGTTCGTTTGTGATAGATGAGTGTTGCAAATTGTGAAAATGCTTTATCACATTGATCACACTTAAATGGTTTCTCACCAGAATGTATTCGTTTGTGACCAATGAGGTTGGATGGTTCTGAAAACGCTTTGTTACACTGATCACATTTGAAAGGTTTTTCTCCAGTATGAACTCGTTTATGTGTAATGAGATTTTTCTTTAATCTAAAGGCTTTATCACACTGATCACATTTGAATGGTTTCTCTCCAGAATGTATCATTTTGTGGCTAATGAGATCTGATGACCATGAATATGCTTTATCACACTGATCACATTTGAAAGACTTCTCTCCCGAATGTATAATTTTGTGTCTATTGAGATGTGATATCCTTGAAAATGCTTTATCACACTGATCACATTTAAATGGCTTCTCTCCAGAATGTATCATTTTGTGTCTAATAAGATCTGATGACCATGAATATGCTTTATCACACTGATCACATTTGAATGGTTTCTCTCCAGAATTATTCACTTTTTGTCTTACAACATTTGATGAACTTGTTGTGAGTTGTTTGCGCTTATTAATGGCCATTAACGTACAACTCTCATCTGGATTACTGGAAGATGTCCCTTTAGCTGCAAATTAATTTGCATTAAATAATGAAGCAAACATTACGTAACTGAAAATTGAAAAGTTCATTTCCAATATAATTTATTTCGGTATGTGAATACATGGGAAATTTTTTAATTACGCAGGAAGTCTTGTTATTACATAACGGGATATCTCTTAAAATATTGTGGCAGCTTCTAAAACTTGCAGTGAAAGTTACACAACGCTCATGAAACAATACAACCATCTACACATACAAATTAAACTAAAAATGAACTGCCAAATTTACTGCAAAGTTATATTTTACAAAATCATTAAAAATTTAGATTTAGTAATTAATACCCAACACAATTATTAATTATTTTTGGAAGCCAATTTAAGCACTTAAAGTCCATTTACCATAACTATGAACTGACGTCACAGTTGAAAACTCACCTTGTTGCCAATTCGTAAACTGTCAAAAAAAGTTGGATTATATCGAACAACTTCTAAAAATATATTGAAAACCTATATTTCCTATGGAGGAAAGGAATTAATGTAAATTACGATGCACAGCAGTTCTTTCTAACCGATTTGTCGCGAAATTTATGGTTTATATTATATTAAGTGTGTTATGTAGTATTAAAAAAAAAAAATTAAATTTCGGTTTCTCTCATTCCAATTTACAAGTGTCAAAAAGAGATGGAAATTGCAAATTTTGTGTCTCTTTCTATCTCAAAGAAATTGAAGTGAGCTCGAAACAATAATGGGTGTGGCCTTTCATGTTTTTTCTCATTCCAATTTACATGTGTCAAAAAGAGATGGAAATTGCAAATTTTGTGTCTCTTTCTATCTCATAGAAATTGAAGTGAGCTCGAAACAATAATGGGTGGGGCCTTTCATGTTTTTTCTCATTCCAATTTACACGTGTCAAAAAGAGATGGAAATGGCAAATTTTGTGTCTCTTTCTATCTCATAGAAATTGAAGTGAGCTCGAAACAATAATGGGTGTGGCCTTTTATGTTTTTTCTCATTCTAATTTGCGTGTGTTAGATGGAGATGGATATTGCAAATTGTCTGTCTCTTTCTAACTCATATAAATTGAAGAGAGCTAGCAACAATAATGGGTGTGGCCTTTTATATTTAAATAACGATTGAACAATCCAATTTCAAACTGGCAACATTGAAAAAATGTACCAACATTAAATAAATAAATGTACTAACTGAGTTATGGATTGATGTTGATTAAAACATATCATAACGTTGGTACTTAAACTAACCAAGTGTGACGTCATCTCATAGTTATCGTAAACCGACTTTAATAAAACTAACGTAATATCTCCCGTCTTGAAAATCTTTCTTTTTTTTTAATACAGTATTGTCAAATATATGAAATAATTTAACTTTAACTAAATACAATTCTGTTAATTTACAAATTTAATTAATTTGTCACATCCGTCACATCTTAAGAATAACTTACTCTACACTAAATTGACCCGTGTTTGAACACGTAACACATGTCATGAAATTCTCCCATGGATTGTTTTTATATATTTCATACATAAAGAGCTAAATGATCTTAAGGGACAAGAAGTAGTAATTAGTAATCAGTACTCTTGTGACTATTACCAATTGTGCATTGACCAACAATGGGCCTACAAAACCGTAGTTATGTAAGTACAGTTTAAAATTATATTTTTGTATTTGCTCCAGATATGTCTCACAACTTGAATGGAATTTATTCCATTCCAGTAAAACTCATCCGATCCGAAATTAATTAATTGGCTTAATTAATGAGTTGCTAGGTTGAACCTAAGCTCTACCTAGAGCCATTATTAGAAGTTATATATATTGTATCCAAAGTGTCATATAATTTAGGCATACTTAGCCTGGCGTTTGCCAATTCTGTTGGTAATTAGAAATTATATTCTTTTATTCATACAAACCCCCCAAAACCAACATAGGCGCGACAGTATTATATATCATATAGTACCAAGCAAGTTTAAAATGTTATATACTATATTCAACAATAAAAGGGTTTTGCAATGAAATTTCTAACGGCCTCTATAAGTCCGAACATTTTTTCTCAAAAATAACTTTCACCAAATCAAAATGTAGAACCCAATTAAGCGATGAAACTTTAGTATACCTTGTTTGTCCTCACTACTAAAATTGTTCCGGATATTAATACAAAATATAATAAAATAATCGCGTTAGCAACTATCGCACTAAATTTTGTATTAATGTGTTCTATTGAAATTTTTTTAAAAATTTAAAAAAATACATTCTTATTTAAAAATGTATACCACGAAAACTTTCTATAATTAATAATGAGAAAATAGATAAATATTAAATTGTATCGCATTTTTGTATTTAATGTGAAATTAAATACAAATTTGTTGTTTAATTCAGGATTGTGACGTTGTTTTGCCGTTGTCTGAGAAATGTGACAAAGCGATGCGAATTGCATCGTTTATTAGATGAATTATAATAATTTATTAAGGACTTGCTACAACTAGCAAACTTAATTATTGCAGTCCTGTGCATATACTCGGTAAATGAAAACAGGGTACATCTATGTCAACAACTAATACAGTAATATTAAATTATATAATGACCTGTATCCTGTCCAGCTAAAGTATCTTTATATTCACTGTCATCTCCACATTCAGGCTTGATGTCAATCTCCTCAGTGATAATATTAGATTTATAGTTATATTGGGACATGTTGTCAGTAGATGATATGCAATATGTCTCTCGAGTATCGCTGCACCCTGAAATATAAATACTCTTAGTTACCATTACTCTATAGCGGACCTTACACTATCATTATTACTGACAGTATTTTAGTCAGTAACCAGTAAAAGTTATCTGGAGAACATCAAACAAGTGAATATTACCTATTGTTATGAAGAGTAATAAGCAAAAAGCCTGCTTGGCTTTAGTGTTGTATTTTGGTACAAAGCGATTCGTAAATCGGAAACGATGGATGAAGTAGTGGCTTAAAAACGTACAGAATATACTCATTAAAATTTATTAAAACAAATTCCTCTCACCGATCCAAACGATTACCACATTTACTTTCTGATGGATGCGGACACCTACAACTCTCTTGAGTATATGGTAGCACCCCATCTAACTACTTGTGTTAAATTCTGTGGCTCAGTAAGGTAAAGTGGACGTTCAGTGTAACCAAGAAATTTTAGTGCATAAAATACTCAGGATGTTGGACTGTAAACATCGTCGGCACTTGCTCCTGATCGTTTAGAAGATTCGATTTTCTTCAACTCTTTCCTATAATTAAAGCGCAAAGTATTTAATTTTTTTCGAACGTCATCTTTTTTTGCATTCGCCTTATTTTTTTATACACTTCTAACAATTTTAAAAACCTTCATTCCACTTCACTTTGTTCATGTAGTCAGGCCGACGAGCATCCCAGAGCTGTGGCATTGACTCATACGTTTCAATAAAGGTTTATAGCAGCAGACGTTCTGACGTTTTAACTTCAATTTCATCAACATACACAACATCGTGTATAGTAAAATCATTTATTAATTCCATTGATTACGATACTAACTATTACTAACTTGACACGAGACAAACAACAACTAAAAACTAAAAACTGAAGATCAGTACTGACAGTAATACTAATACACTGCAAATAGCTATCAGTAAAACTGACAGTTCCCCCCACTACCTACGATACTGAAGGCTGTATTTCAAGAAATCTAGATTTCATCAGTTCACTCTATCATTCCATCAGTACTTGCATTAGGTCGTCAATATTACTGTCATTATTTTTTAATACTGACATTATTATTGATAGTGTAAGGTCCGCTTATGTTTTCCCTATAAATGATTTTTCCAGTTCACTCGTAACTATGAAATTTGAAAATTTAATTTTCAGGGCATTAAAACATTATTTATACAAAAAAGTATGTAAGAAATAAATATGACAAATATACAGGGCGAGGCAACATTTATGTTCACCTCGATTATTTCCTTAATAAAAAGAGTTATAAAACATTGTTCAAATAAAACTTATTTGGGGCAATAGGGCAATTTTGCATTTTTTTTTTTTTACGAAATGTATGACTGTAATTAACTTTTCTTCAAATTACACTTCACGTATTATTATAGAACTTTTTTTTTTATCCAACGGTGTAAGATTTATATATCCTTACATAACAAAATTTTTGAGAAAGTCGTATTTTATGGCCTTCAAAATGATAGAATTCATAAATAATAGAAACAAGTGCATGTATCCACGCCATATTGTGTTAATTAATTAATTCAACAATAATTTATCTTGTAATAATTTTTACTGTAACTAATACTATTTACAATTTGTTCACGAGTTACTCCGAACAGATCTCGGGAACAACCCTCCGGAGTGAAATACGTTTAAACCCTGCCTGTCCTTTTTTTTTGTTTGCAAGTATACATCTGCTCTGGATAAACGCGTCCTTATTTTCGCAATTTACCTGCAATTCTGCTGTAGGTCAAATCACCACTCATTATTGCCATTGCATAACCGTTTATTTGTCATCACGTGTGACGGGTCTGCATCTTATTCGTAGACCAATGTAGTGCCGCGACACCAGCGTTTCTCTCCCTAACGAAAGCATCGGGCGCCATAGTAAGGATATAAAATACAATTGTTTGTACTTGTAATTGTGTAGAAAAATAGAACTAGCTAAGCGTTTCAAAGGATGCAATTGGAATATAAGACTTCTTCTGTTCAAGAAGATTTTAAAAAAAGTGTTCAAGAGTATATTGAACAGTGTAATCTTGTAATGTCACTAGGTCAATCTAAGCAATCTTGTGGATTGACTAAATGTAAATGCCTATTATTTTAATTTTTTATTTTAGTATTTTGTTAATTCATATATTTAACGACTCCAAAAAATGTATACTACCTTTCCTGAATAAAGATTATCATAATAATTTAAAATTCAGTTCTCTCCACGGTAATTAAGTGGTCCAATTGCGAGAAACCAGTGAATAATTAAATTGATTGTAGTAAATCTTGAAAATACATAATATTGTCACGGGGTGAAGTCAAGAACGGAATATTTTCTACAAAATCTTTATATATAAAAATGGATATTTGTGGCTATGTCCGGAAATTCTAACCCACTTCCAGATACGCTACCGAGTTGAAATTTTGCATACAGGTAGCAAATGGCTTCATCATAACTAGAAAAATCGAAAATCTCAAAAAAGTCCCATCAGAAACGAGAAATTAATAATTTTGTTTTTAATTACATTCGACCATTGGTATATCTATCACATATGCAGTGACCGGATAGGAATTTTCATTCAATAGTTGACTGTCTAACTGTATGAACATCGTGAGTGTTCGCTAAATATCGGAAGTGTTCGGCCCGAGAATAACCTTTTATGGATAATTATTTTTAACGGAGTTTTCTTAACTTATTTTTATTATAATTATTTTTTTTTTCTATCTTTTTTTTACGAATATTGATTTAAATGCGATTAATAGCCATATTTTTTCAATGTGGGCTACTTGCTCATTCTTCTATTTTTGTTTAAAAACATCTATTTTCTGTATCTATAAAATAGAAAATATTCGGAAATTGTAACCCACATATGGTACTGAGTTTTTATGCAAATTTGATGAGTGTGGAAATTTGGTTTACAGGTAGAAAATGCCGTCTGTATAACGATAAAAAAAATCGCATTAGAAACGATATTCATGAATTTTGTTTTTATTTATATTTGGGCATTAACATAGTTTTGAGAAATATTTAGTTGGATGGATTTAGTGCAATTTCGGACATCGTGCATTTTCGTGCGTAATTGTTATAACCCGAAGCCTGAGGTTGCATTTAGTTTACAGTCAGTCTAACCTAAACAACTGTTGCGAACGGATGTATGTTTATTATCTATCTATCTTCCATATATATAAAAGGCAGTGTCCTGACTGACTGACTGACTCACTCACTCATCACCGCCCAGCCCGAACCCCTGGGCCTTGAAACTTGAAATTCGGAGAGTATATTCCCTTCATGACGTAAGCACCCACTAAGAAGGGATTTTTCGAAATTCCACTCCTAAGGGATGAAAAGGGGTGAAATGTGATTTCACGAATTCATTAATATCTCTTAGGGCCGATGGGATATCGACTTAGTTTTTGCTTACAAGTATTACCCATACAAATACCGAAAAACCAATTTCGGGATTTTGCCCCAATCAACCCCTAAAGGGGTGAACCTACAATCGGGGTGGATTATACATCCCGTTGTATTTCCTGTGTTCGTTTAGTTGCAAGATTACTTTTTGGCACATAGGTGTCTTTTTAAAATTTCTCAAAATGGTATTGACAGTTTTTTGAAATTTCACCCCTAAAGGGAGAAAAGGGGTGAATTGTGATTTTAAGGATTCTTTAATATCTCTTAGGACCAATAAGATATCGACTTGCTTTTTGCTTACAAAGATTACCCATACAAATACCGAATCACCAATTTCAGGATTTTGTCCTAATCAACCCCTAAAGGGGTGGATCTACAATCGGGGTGAATTATACATCCCGTCGTAATTCCTGTGTTCGTTTAGTTGCAACATTACTTTTTGGCACATAGGTGTCTTTTTAAAATATCTCGAAATGGGTTTGACAGTTTTTTAAAATTCCATCCCTAAGGGTTGAAAAGGGATGAATTGTGATTTCAAGGATTCCTTATATCTTTTAGGATCAATAAGATATCGACTTACTGTTTGCTTGCAAAGATTATCCATACAATTACCGAAAAACTTATTTCAGGAATTTGTCCTAATCAACCCCTAAAGGGGTGGATCTACAATCGGGGTGAGTTATACATTCCGTCGTATTTCCTGTGTTCGTTTAGTTGCAACATTACTTTTTAGCACATAGGAGTATTTTTAAAATATCTCGAAAATGTTTTGGTAGTTTTTTAAAATTTCACCCCTATAGGGTGAAAAGGGGTGAATTATGATTTCAAGTATTCCTTAATATCTCTTAGAACCAATAAGATATCGACTTGCTTTTTGCTTACAAAGATTACCCATACAAATACCGAATCACCAATTTCAGGATTTTGTCCTAATCAACCCCTAAAGGGGTGGATCTACAATCGGGGTGAATTATGCATCCCGTCGTATTTCCTGTATTCATTTATTGCAGTATTACTTTTTGGCACATAGGTGTCTTTTTAAAATATCTCGAAATGGGTTTGACAGTTTTTTTAAATTTCACCCCTAAGGGTTGAAAAGGGGTGAATTGTGATTTCAAGGATTCCTTAATATCTCTTAGGACCAATAAGATATGGACTTACTGTTTGCTTTCAAAGATTATCCATACAATTACCGAAAAACGTATTTCAGGAATTGTCCTAATCAACCCCTAAAGGGGTGGATCTACAATCGGGGTGAGTTATACATTCCGTCGTATTTCCTGGGTACGTTTAGTTGCAACATTACTTTTTAGCACATAGGTGTCTTTTTAAAATATCTCGAAAAGGTTTTGATAGTTTTTTAAAATTTCACCTCTAAAGGGTGAAAAGGGGTGAATTGTGATTTCAAGGATTCCTTAAATCTCTTAGGGTCAATAAGATATTGCCTTGCTTTTTGCTGACAAAGATTACCCATACAAATATCGAAAAATATATTTCAGGATTTTGTCCTAATCAACCCCTAAAGGATGGATCTACAATCGGGGTGAATTATACATCCCGTCGTATTCCCTGTGTTTATTGAGATATAAGGTTTCTTTTTGGCACATAGGCGTCTTTTTCAAATATCTTGAAATGGTTTTGACAACTTTTTTAAATTTGACCCCCTAACGGGTGAAAAGGGGTGAAATGTGATTTCAAGGATTGTTTAATATTTTTTAACACCAATAAGATATCGACTTGGTTTTTGCTTACAAAAACTACCCATGCAAATGCCGAAAAACCAATTTTTGGATTTTGTCCTAATCAACCCCTTAAGGGGTGGATCTACAATCGGGGTGAATTATACATCCCGCCGTATTTCCTGTGTTCCTTTAGTTGCAACATTACTTTTTGGCACATAGGTATTTTTTTTTAAATAACTCGAAATAGTTTTGACATTTTTTTAAAATTACCCCCTAAAGGGTGAAAAGGGATGAATTGTGATTTCAAGGATTCCTTAATATCTCTTAGGACCAATAAGATATCGACTTGCTTTTTGCTTACGAAGATTACCCATATAAATGTCGAAAAACTTATTTCAGGATTTTGTCCTAATCAACCCCTAAAGGAGTGAACCTACAATCGGGGTGGATTATATATCCCGTTGTATTTCCTGTGTTCGTTTAGTTGCAACATTAATTTTTGGCACATAGGTGTCTTTTTAAAATATCTCGAAATGTTATTGACAGTTTTTTTAAATTTCACCCCTAAAGGGTGAAAAGGGGTTAATTGTGATTTCAAGGATTCCTTAATATCTCGTAGGACCAATAAGATATCGACTTGCTTTTTGCTTACAAAGATTACCCATACAAATACGGATAAATATATTTCAGGATTTTGTCCTAATCAACCCCTAAACGGTGAATCTACAATTGGGGTGAATTATACATCCCGTCGTATTCCCTGTGTTTGTTGAGTTATAAGGTTTCTTTTTGGCACATAGGCGTATTTTTAAAATATCTCGGAATGGTTTTGACAATTTTTTAGAATTTAACCCCTAAAGGGTAAAAAGGGGTAAAATTTGATTTCAAGGATTGTTTAACATTTTTTAGGACCAATAAGATATCGACTTGGTTTTTGCTTACAAAAACTACCCATGCAAATACCGAAAAACCAATTTTTGGATTTTGTCCTAAACAACCCCTTAAGGGGTGGATCAACAATCGGGATGAATTATACATCCCGTCGTATTTCCTGTGTTCGTTTAGTTGCAACATTACTTTTTGGCACATAGGTGTTTTTTTTTTTAATATCTCTAAATGATTTTGACATTTTTTTTAATTTCACCCCCTAAGGGTGAAAAGGGGTGAAATGTGATTTCAGTAATTCCTTAATTCTTTTAGGACCCATAAGATATCGACTTGGTGTCTGCTTACAAAAATTATCCATACAAATGCCGAAAAACTTATTTCAGGATTTCGTCCTAATCAACCCCTAAAGGGGTGATTCTACAAACGGGGTAGATTATACATCGCGTCGTATTTCCTGTGTTTGTTGAGTTATAACGTTTCTTTTTGGTACATAGGTGTCTTTTTAAAATGTCTCGAAATAGTTTTAACAGTTTTTTACCTTTATCTTTAACAAATATCACCCCTAAAGGGTGAAAAGAGGGAATTGTGATTTCAAGGACGCCTTAATATCTTCTAGGATCAATAAGATATAGACTTGGTTTTTGCTTATAAAGATTACCCATACAAATGCCGAAAAATGAATTTCACGATTTTATTTCCCTAAAGGGGTGAATCTACATTCGGGGTGAATTATAGAACCCTTTGTATTTCCAGCGGTTTGTTGAGTTATAACATTCCATTTTGGCATATATGTGTTTTGACAGTTTTCTTACACTCCTAAAGGGTAAATTAGTATTTTTTTGTTAGAAATAAAAAATTCGGAGAGTACATTTTTCAGTATGACGTAAGAACCCACTAAGAAAGGATTTTTTCAAGTTCGACCACTATCTGGTGAAAAGGAGCAAAATGTTTTTTCACGGATTCATCAATATCTCTTAGGACAGATGAGATATCGACTAGATTTTTTGTTACAAAGTTTACCCATACACAAGTTTAAAAACAAACTGCGGATTTTACGCCAATGAGACCATCAATTACCGTAGCGAAGCACGGGTTTTCAGCTAGTTTATCATACAAAATTATACAGAATATGTAGAATTGGTAAAATGGCTGCTAGTGTTGTTCGTTTAGAAGCTGATGTTAGTCCCGTTCTAGCCCCGGCTCTTCCAGGATCGATCGAACCACCCCAGGTATCCACACGAGGCGAACACGTGGAAAAGCCCTGTAAACAATTCTAACCAGAGCCGCAGTAAGGAAAACTTGCGCTAGGGGCAGAGCCGTGTTTTGGCGCTCTTGGCAAATAAAAAAATTTCACCTTTCAAAAATTCAAGTGATAAGCAAAAAAAAGGTCCTCACCTCTCAAAATCCAAGTGATGAGCAAAAAAAAAGGTCATCGCTTTCGCAATGACGCCCCTTAGTTAAGCCCATCAGCGCCCTTTTTCTTAGTGCGCCCAGGGCCGTCGTCCCCTCGGCCCCCTTTACTGCGGCTCTGATTCTAACATCTCATCTTGGCGACTTCAACAGCTGGGCTCGTCCTTGGGCATCGTGATGCGGACTGATGACCACTGACGTAATGACTGGTCACCAGAATGACTACTACTTGACTACCCCGACTCTACTCCCTAAGACCGTTTTACTGTTAACCAGGACACTATGACGTCAGGTCCTACCTCAATTGTTTTGGAAACATTATTCATTTGTGTAATTGTTGGCAGCAATTAAAAGACCACAGTCATCAAATTGAATAATCAACACATTGTAATGTAGTTCAACACTTAGACATTAGAATACAATTAGACTATAATTGTGACAATATGTTAGGCCCAAACAATAAAATTACAGTGTGTCAGGCCTAAAGATGCCACGGGATTGGGGCGCCGGATGGCGATGAAATTATAACTTTTATTTATTTATTTATTTATTTATTTATTTAATAACCCATTGGACTGCCAACAGGTGCAAGCACCCAATAACAGGCAGCCACTTTAGCATACAAATGACAATGGTACAAAATAATACAATTATAAAATTTAAAACAGAAAAATATGTAAAACAACAAAAAAATATATATATATATATATATCTATATATACAAAGAGGAACATAGGAGCTAGAAATTTAAGGGAATATTTATTATAGTCTAGAAAAAATATCTTTATGCAGTGTTTTTACTTTTATAATACTGTTTTATGATAGTTGAAAATCTCCGTAAAGATAAATTATGGATATCTAAGTCGATATCACAACTGACAGTATTAAATAATTTTGTCATGCGACTCACTGGCGAGTTTAATAGGTACTTAGTACTGGCAAAATTTTGCTTAAATGTACAAATACTACGCATGTTATAAGAAGGAACACTAAAATTTAATTGTCCTAACAAATTTGTATCATCATAGCTCCCATGTACTATTCTGTATATTTGTTTAAGGTCAACCATGTCTCTACGTTCTTTAAGACTTATCATGCTAAAATAACATAACTTATCCTGGTAAGATGGGCAGTCGTTACAGCCAAGTCTGTAGGACATGTGTTTTACAAAGCGCTTCTGGACTAATTCCACTCTGTTGATATGAACAGCGTAATATGGGTTCCATATAGTGCTACAGTATTCGAGGTGTGATCTGACGTATGAAAAAAATAAAGTTTTGTATGTGAAGGAGCTGGAGAAATTTTTGCACGTTCTCATAATAAATCCAAGCATCCTGTTAGATTTTTTACAAATATATTCAATATGTTTATTGAAGGAGAGTTTTTCGTCAAACATTATACCTAAGTCCTTAATATGAGAGACAGAAGACAATGCCTGACCCCCAATGTTGTATTGGAAGTCTATTTACGTTTATTTCTGTAAAAGGAAATGATAAAGCATTTATTTATGTTTAAAAATAAGTTGTTAGCGACACACCAATTACTTAGGCGATCAAGCATAGTCTGCAAATATTGACAATCATTGACACAATCTATTTGGTAACAAAGTTTCAAATCATCAGCATACAGTAAATGAGTACAATTTAATATTTCCCTAATATCATTTATAAATATTAAAAACAGAGTGGGACCAATGTGAGAACCCTGAGGGACTCCAGAAGAAACCTGTATTTTAAAAGATTTGCATCCACCTATAGCCACGTACTGTATCCTGTCAAAAAGGTAGCTAGCTACCCAATTAAAGATTTGATCGGTAATACAAAAGCTTTTTATTTTTTGTAATAGTAGTACATGGTCGACCTTATCAAATGCCTTAGAAAAATCTGTATAAATGACATCTAATTGAGAATGCTTTTCTAATACGGTGTTCACGAATTCAGTATATCTCAATAAGTTAGTACAAGTTGATCTTTTAGGAAAGAATCCATGCTGGTTAGGTGAAATAGCTGGAGTTATATGATTGATAATAGCTTTATTTACAAATGACCCTAAAATTTTGCCAAAAATCGATAATTTTGAAATTGGTCTATAATTAGTGACATCGCATTTGTTACCACTTTTATAAATAGGTGAAACATAGGCCTCTTTCCATATATTAGGAAATATACCACTATCTAAAGATTTATTATAGATTAACTGTAAAGGGTATGAAATGGTGTAACAGCAGTTTTTGATGAAATGTGCATCAATACCATCCGGGCCACGTGAATTACTGACATCTAGTTTAGTAATTGCGGTTTCAATTGCACTTTGACTTATATGTATTCGTGTTAAATTTGAGGTGATACTACAATTATGCTTGAGCTCAAAATCGGAATTCGTGACATTAGAAGTATTATTATTATTATTATTATTTACAAAAGTTGATTTAAAATAATGGGCAAATAGATCAGCAGCAGATTTAGCATCATTTGATGTCATATTTAAATATTGCATGGAACTAGGAATTCCGCTGCATTTTTTTTCATTTTTATATAAGTCCAAAATTGCTTAGGATTATTATTAATGTTAGCTTCGGTTTTTTTAACAAAATATTTTTTACAGTTATTTGTCTCAATTCTTATTTTATTTCTTAGTATATTAAACTCAAAACTATCGGCTACTTGTTTATAAGTTTTAAATAATTTCCTGATTTTTTCTTTTTGTTTTATTAATTTAATTAAATACAGTGAAAACCAATGTGGCAATTTATTCTTCCTTTGTAAATTCTGAGGTGTATGAGTATTTATTAGATCATATAATACGTTATAAAATTTAGCAGTTGAATCATCAACACTGAGATCTTGCAAATTAACAGACCAATTATAATTTTGTAATTCAGTATTTATGGCATTATAATCACATTTAAAAAAATTTATTCTATTAACAAGTACATTCGGTACACTTGCAGTTATCATGGCTTCGAATTCAATTATTAAAGGAGGATGAAACTTATCAATATTTGAGAGAGGAAACTGAGAATTTGATATAACTGATAAGTCGAAGTTGGATAATACAAGGTCTAGTATTGACTCAGTATGATTCTTTATATAGTTATATTGTTTTAGTTGAGCAAAATTAAATTCGTCGATCAAATACTCACCTGTGTTTCCAGATGTAACACAAAGAGTGAGATATAACTGATTTCGTGAAGCACCCCATTCTACCTCGGGCAAATTGTAATCGCCAATAATAATTACATTTTCACAATTGTTATTTATAAAGTTGTATTTAATTTTATCAAGATGGGAGTTATAGATTTCTAGGTTTGACTTAGGCGGAATGTATACGCAACACAAATTCAAAACAAAGGTCTTATTATTTTGAGAAACGTTTTTTATTTGAACCCAAATATCTTCAGCTTCACTACGTAAATTTAGTAACTCTTTCACTTTGAAATTATTCTTAACTGCAATTAAAACACCACCACCTCGTTTTGAATGACAGTTATTATAGTCACGCTCTCGGCGGAAAACACAGTAGCGATCATCGAAAAGTTCAGCCGTGTGGATAGAATCCGGCAACCAAGTTTCAGTAAGGCATATTATGTCGTAGTTGTTACATAATATTTGTTCCTTGAATAAGTCAGTTTTTGTTCGCAGTCCTCTGACATTTTGGTAGTAAATATTGATGGCCATGTGTGAGTTTCTAATATACTTATAAGTTACCAACGTAATTTAAATGATTTTAGCCAAATCTGATAAACCGTTAATAACAAAAGCTTTATCGTTTTCAGATTTGCGAACAAGTATTTTAGTATCTTGGATCCAAACAAATTTATATCCTTTATTTTTGCACAAAGCGCGGGTTTCGTGAAATAATAACTTTCTTTTAGGCATAAGATGTTCGTTTACGTAAATTCTGTCGGAAATGGAAGTATTGGTAATAATGTCAGCCGAAGAAATATTTTTGTTAGACTTATAAGCCATCAGGTATTCGCGCCGCTTATCAAAGATTTTGAACTTAACAATGATATTTTTGTTTTTGTTCGCTGTTTTATTAAAGTTTGGTACGCGATGTGCGACGTCGATATCAGAAGTTGTGATATTGCAGGTTATGACAGTGCCAATTTCTACGACCAGATCATTTACGTTTTCATTCGTTTTTTCAGGAACCCCTTGAATTTCAATATTACACCGACGCGAATATTGTTCCAAATCATCAATTTTAGTGTCATACTCTTGTAATTTAACTTTCATTTCAGAACAACAGGTTTCTATTTCATCAATTTTCAGAATTTTTGCTGACCAGTTCTTCAGTTTCACTTCGAAATCATCTATTTTATTGGAGCAATAATTTACAGAATGAAGTAATTCTTCTTGTTGTTTCCTGATTACTCCAATATCATTTTGTAGCGCTTTAATTGCTGACATAACTTCAATATTACTAATTTGGTTTGGCAATTTATCAGTAGTGTTCGTGATGGATTTCATAGACGGCCGTTTTTGACAATTACAACATTCCCAACCCAAACCGTAAGCTTTTAGTTCATTGAAGTTCATGCCTTCAGGTAATTTAACACAGGATTCGTGAAATATCTGCTGACATTTTCCTTTACATTGCACTAAAGCATCATTTTTCCTATTTGCAGTTTTCTGGCAAATCGAACACTCAGGCATTGTGTTATTATTATTATTATTATAGTTAAATAGTTAATTTAAACCCAATAACAATTCCTAGGATTTTATTAAATTGTTAAAATAAGTTAAATATATTTTATTTTATCAAACATCTAAATTCATATAACTTGAACAAATTTAAACACTCCGATGAATCTTGTTAGTTGTGGATTAGTGGATAGAACTGTGACGTCACGCACACACCAGCCGCACAATACTAATTAGTCCAAATGCTGTTTATATTCAATTTTAATGAAAACTTCCTTTAATTATTATAAATAACTCTTTTGTTTTATGAAGTTACTAGTACTACAACACTGTAGCTAGTAAAAAAATACTCAATGTTGATATAAAACAATCTTTTAAATATTCAATAAAACTTGAAAAAAAAATAAGTTTAAATGAGGAGTTAAATTTGACCATGTCACTCACAAGAAAAAATATATGTACTGATGATATGTACTGATTTATATACTTATGTGTAGCATGTAAAAATTCTATTTTAATATTTTTCTTACATCCCCATTGAATTATATTTAGAACGCGCCATAGATCTTGTCGCCATAGATCCTCGCGCCAACCTTGAGTGTAATTAAAATTTCAACAATTCAAATTCGTTCACAAATAAACAATACCTTTCATGAACTAAATAAAACTACCAGTTTTAAAAGATAAAATATCTGGAAGGTTAGATTGTGTTAATCTTTTCTTTATTTTGGGATTTTTCATGTACAAAATTGTCTACAACCTTTTACAACACGCTATGAACGATTTTTTTTTAACCAGAAGGGGGTTTCAATCTTTGAGCCTAAAAATTATATAGGAAGGAGCTGAAGGTGAATATTGAAAGCATTATCATATTTCGATTTTTATTTATAAATAAAATACAAAATTACTACACTATATAAATAATTAATTTTAATAATAATTAACAATTAAACTCAACAATAACAAATTAGTTTCCTAGGTAAGATATTGAAATTCAATGCTGTAATATTAAAACTGATAATTTTGATGTTTAATTGCAAAGTTGCAGCTCCACTCCATACTCCACTCCACATAAAGGATTATTATCCAGGGTTTTTGTACGAATACGTTTATTTATTTAAGTAAGACATACCCGATTGTAACATGAACGTGTCTATATATTGTAACCCACCTTTCAAAACTAAGTCAGAATGGTCGTAGGCGTTGGAAATAAAGAAACACTATAATAATGTTAAGCGTTATAATCACATACGTAAATACATCTAATTTAATTTGATATAATAAAAACAAAATAGAATAACGTCTAATGTAGGAGTGAGGGCCCTCGTCTCGATTCGTCTCAAATGTCGGTCGCATCATACCACTGGCACTCTTATGGGCGATAAATCCTACGGGACGTCACAAGTTTTAGTATGTCATCGATCCGGTAGTGGCGCTGTAGTTAGCTAGATAAAGCAAGCGACAGCTAACTATCCTTTTCTATCTGTGTTTTCTATGCAGGTAACGTCATACCAATTCGATATTATTCTGTGTTATTGTTTATTGTGTTTTTCATGACAAAGAATTTTAACAAATCCAAGTTTAAGTGAAGTGTTTTACTGTGCAAATAAAGTGTGTTGTCAAACAATAGCAGTTTATAGTATCGAGAATTAGTGGTGTTTGAGAAATGTGTATTGTAAATCACTCAATTTTCACTCAACATTTACGTTGATAGCGTCTAGTAATTTATTGCTCATATGAGAAGTTATTTAAGAATTAAATAATAAAAAACAAAACCATCGTATTAAATTTTTTTTATTGATTGTAGAATTTGTACTGTTTTTTGATTGTAAATAATGTAAATTTTAATTTTGCAGAATGCGACCATTCTGCAAAATTATTAACTAATATTTCAAAGCGGTTTATAAAAATTATACTATTTAATTATGTAAAACAATTATGTAAACAAAATCAAGTAATTATTGGCAAAGACCTTAGAGTAAATGATAATGCATCGAAATATTTTAAAGATGCAAGAATAATGTATTTAAGGTTAAGATATGAAAAATCAAATGTATTTACAAAATGTACTATTTTATTTACCTATTATACCTGTTTTATTTACCTAAGAATAATAGCATTAATTTTAAATTTCAAATACTGGCGCCGGATTGGAAATATGTAGTATCTATATTATCGATTGAAAATACAATTAGTTTGGCATCAATCCGTTTCTGGCGCTAGTACTAATGTAAAAAAATTAATATGCCAGTGTCATATCTATACTTGTCTATGGGTCGCATACTGCTTACTGCCACGCTCATACGCCTGCGCTAACCAGTGCCTCCCTTTTAATACCTCGTTTAGGGGGACTACAAATTGGACTCTTAAAATATTTATTAAATTACTAAATATTCCGAGTATTTTGTAACAGTTCATTCCTTACAAAGATCGTCTACGTTCTAACTTGATTGAAATTAACACAGGAATTTATTGCACTAAATTTATTATGTACTCAGAAGTGTATTTTTTTAAATGTAAAATTCGGCTTCTTTTAAATTAATTTTTATCGTCGATCCCAAACAAAAATAAATAAATTACATTCAGTCGCTAATGATAATGTTTAAAATAATGATACGAAATTAATTAACCTACGTCATTGAAATTTATCTGTGCATATGTGCAATCAATTAATAAAGTTTTTGACTTTGTAGACACCTTTCAAGACGGTTACTTGCTTGAAAAATTGTATCGCAATCATATTCACAAAAGAAGCGATATACACATAGTATTTAATTAAATACATTTGAATATATTTGCAGCTTGATATTAATATTTTTAACATATTTAAGGGCTTACTGTTTGGCAAATATCTCGTAAAAGGGTGGATTTTATGATGTGCACAGAGAACAGTCAAAGAAACAAGTATCAATTCACATTCTAACACTTATATATTATATTTATTAGAAGGTATATAAACTTAAATAACACCCATTACAGTTGGACATCAAAACTGTGGAAACGATACCGCTTATTTTGCGAGAGAATTTAACTTGGCGTTCACTATGTCTACTTACCTGTTGGCCAGAGCTCCCCAAACCGCGCTTTTACGTCTTTTTCCAAACTCAATCTGTTTCAAGTAGTACATACTGTAAACAATAAAAACACCTCACATACTACGCAATAATTCAGAGACGTTCTCCCGACAATTAAATATACAAAAATACGTGTTTGTGTACTTCACTGTATATTCATGTCTGAAAAAGAATGTAATTCGTCATCGCTAAGAATCCGCACTACTAAATTCACGCGAAACCTTTACACCCTGTCACAACGTATATGTTTTACTGTATTTTGTCCATTCACTTGTGACAACACACGTTCTCCATTTGGCTCCCACGTCATATTTCGCCGCTCTATATATACTACGCGACAAAATTTGAATGCACTCAGGACTCAAGAATGGATAAAATTGATAAAACAATAATAATGGAGCAACTAAAAGATCTGTGCTCCGACTCCGAGCAAAATACCATTTCTTAAAACCTTTAATATTTTTTGCATGCGATATAGAAGAGCAGTATTATTCTGCATATAATTGAATTTCTAAAAAAAATATAATAATAATAATAAATATTGAAATAAAATGCACTTTATAATTACACTAAACTGTTTATTAATCACTTGACGTGTTTCGACCTTTCGGTCATTTTCACAAGTAACGGAATTGGTTAGCATACATAGTACGTCTATACCCAGACAAATGTCCAAACAAGGGCGTTTAAATTAAACCTTTTCTTAAAAATTTTAAATATTCAATACATATTGATAATCTACATGATTGTTAACTAAATTTTGCCTTCAACTTTATGGCCTTATTAATTTCAAGGACTTCCCAAAGGTCCAGCTTAATACCCTTGCTTTCTTACTTAAGTAATCTTACATTTTGTTGGGTAAACAAATGATTATTATGAATACAATGTTTCTTAAAATCTGTTGTGACGTTGCTTTTTATTATGGACCCTCCGATAACAGGGTGTAACAGCGAAACGGGACATCGCCATTACTTTATTATTATTATTATTGTAAAGGGTATAAGTAACGCGCTCTAGTTGCCAGCGAGTCAACTAGAGATATCAACATCAGGAGACGCGGGAACGCGAGATTTCAGAGAGTCAGGGTCGGAGAGTCATGAGCGAGATATGAAACTGTGTAGTGTTGAGTTTGATGGGATGATATTTTTAATAAGAGTTCTGTGTGTGTATGTAGTTTTCCCTAAATATGATATGTATGGTGAGTGAGATTAAACAATATTTTAAACAATCAACACAATATTTCAATATCAACAACCGAATCCCATACCTCTGAGGACCGCTACCCCTCAGAAGACGAAGGACGGGCGAATAGGGAACAACATCCACCCTCCCCAGCTGCAATTTTTGCAGACAACCCTTCCCGAGGATACTCAAACGCCGTATCTAGGTCGCCAATATAGCAGTGGCCGCCGCGGTGTTTTAGTGGATCCATCACATTATTAGAGATACAATAAAATTGAGACAAAGAGAGATATCTGCTTATAGAAGACAGTATTTTAAAACCAACAGTTCTCAAGCTAGAGCACAAAGTTATAATTTTTGAAATTAGATTATACATATTTTTGAGATCTATTCGATAGCGTATTTTTTTCTGCATTCAACCATAGTAATAATAATAATGTTTATTTCGCAAATAACAAAATGTGTATGTATATCAAGATAATACAAGTTATTACAATAGTTATAATACTACACAATACATATAGAATAATAATTAAAAAAAAAAAAAAAAACACAATTAATAAACATTTAGTACAAAAGACATTATGATTATAAAAGAATATTTAAAAAATGAAAATAAACTATAATTAAATTAAAGTCTTTGTAAAACTAACTACTCTCCAGGAAAAACACCTCCAAATTATAAATATTTTTAGCAAGAAGTGTTTTAATTTCTTTTTTGAAAGTATAAATATTATTAACTTCTTGGTGAAGAATGGGTGAAAGCAAATGGTACCCGGCACTTTTTTCTCACAAAGCGAGATTTACTTTGTTCATCTTTAAGATGTCTGCCTTATGCCTTTCATTATGAGTGTGAACTGTATTATTTGTCTTGAATATTTTTAAAAGTAAAAATTAGTATTTCAAAAATATATGTGCTGGGAACAGTGAGCATTCCAAAATCTTTAAATGCAGAGGCACGAGTCTCTATTTCTTAAATTTGCTAAAATTCTACGAGCTCGCTTGTCTACGACGTTTAACATTCTCTGGAGTTCGGTCGAAGTATTTAAGTACGGAATTACTGCATTTAAAGGACATCACTCTCATTATATAGACTGTTTTATTAAGTTTTTTATATAGCTGGTTTATATGTTTGATATGAGCATTAATGTATAAGCCTAAGATTTTTGTCGTTCTACCATCGGGTATTAATTGAATTGGTTGCAAATTAGTTCTAGATCTATCGGTTTTGAAAATTGTTACTACTGATTAAGTATTATTAATTTTTACTTGCCCGACCTTAATGTATAAGGGAGTAAGTATTTTAATCGCGAAAATGTTCAATGTCGAGATTTTGACTGATGACCACGTTTTATGGTCCAGAGAATCAAAAAACCTATTTTCGAAGTGCCGTCCGTCCGTCCGTCCGTCCGTCCGTCCGTGTGTGTGTGTGTGTGTGTGTGTGTGTGTGTGTGTGTGTGTGTGTGTGGGTGCGTGCGTGTGCGTGCGTGCGTGCGTGCGTGCGTGTGTGTGTGTCCGAAAACGGAAGTTATTAAATATTAAAATTTAAAAAGTATTTACGAATTTTAATATTAAATACCGAAGTAGTAAACCAAGCCTTGAAAAAAACATAATTTGATGTATTTTTGAAGATTTACCTAAATCCTTTTTTTATTTATTTATTTATTTTATGGGAAGGCAAGTTTAGCGGAGGTCTCCTTTCGCCACTGGTTAAAATATTATTTTCCGTCCAGTAAGGATTGTTTTATAAATTAGCTGATATAAACATTTTACATCCCTTCATAAAAAATATTGAGAAAAAATCGAATGAAACTACAAAAAAAAAAAAAAAAATGTGAACAGTAATAAAGAATTTAATTACTACCTATAAATAATTTTATATTTGATTTCTATTACTTTATAAACATAATTTTATTTGATTTAAAATAGATTAAGAAGTAGCTTTGATTATTTTTACTCGTGTAAAAATTGTTTCAATGACAATCGAATTTTTCTCAATATATATATCTATATATATATATATATATACTTCTCAGAAATTTCTTTCTGTGTCATGCCGTTCTTGTATTCAAGTAGAATTTTTGATTTTATTTCAGAATTATACTTAACACCTCCCATTTTTTAAATTGAGAAAAACAACTAATAAAAACTAGGTATATCCCGCAAATATTCCAAATTCGTACGAAAATGCACGACAATTCACCCAAACAAACGAATAATGACATGAGTTGCAAATGTTTTGCACAGCACTGTATATATATATATATATAAAACAATATTCTCTTGGTATTCGTCGGTATATTGTCAATAAAATGAAACGTTTCGTGTACAGTCAATTTACACATCATCAATCTAAAAAATAAATATAATTTGTTACAATACATTGAAACAATTCGTAATTGTTTGAACAGATAACTATACAAACAAGGTAGCATTCCAAAATCAGAAAATAGAGACAAACTTACCAATTTCTTGAAAAATAAATGCTAATTGCGTATATGTCATATTGATAAAATAAAACACATGATTCCTCTACCAGGGTTTGTACAAGTATGAAAAACTAGACACGATACGTCACCAGCTGATCGAGTGCATTGACCTACAGAGATAAGCAATTGCAAGTCTAATCCAATGTCCGTGATTATAAAACAATGTAATCTAAATTTGAAATAAAAAATTTTGTAGGCAGCGTTCAGCTCATTTGTGTCCGATTTTTATTAACAACTTGTTTTTTTGCTGTTTAAATGTAGAGCATCTCTGAGATGAGTCTTTTGTCCATATTTTTTCTTTATCTAATATGCTTACTCCTTCATAATTAAACATATGACCGGTATTATTGGTACGGTTTGCTAACGCAGTGCTATTGGGTTTTAGCCTTGTGTCAGAGCGATGTTGAATTAGCCTTTTTCTCAAAATCTGGCTGGTGGTGCCAATATATGAGAGTTCACAATCTTTGCAAGTAATTTGATACACAACATTAGAATTTTCTAGCAACGGAATTTTTGTTTTCATGCTTGAAAAGTTCGGTGTATATATATAAGATTAAAATTGTTCATATGAAGGTTGTATTCGAAATTAGCTATCAAATGGATTTAAAAAATGTGTATAATATAATCTAAAAAATATAACTTTGTGCTGCAGCTTGAGAACCACTGTTTTAAAGAAATATTTTCTTTTATAAACTGATATTCCCCTTGATTACAACTTTGTTATTTAGATTTTTTTTTTGTAACTTAAATAATAAAGATAATAAAAGCGGTGTCCCTTTCGCTCTTACACCCTGTATATTGCGCCACAGTCTCCACATGAAGTTTCATAAACTAATTTATTTTTTTTGAAAAGGTTGTTTTTTGTAGTTTTTTATTGATTAAATTACAAAAAAATAATAACTTATTAAAAGTTAAATTAATCAACATATCAATACTTCAAAAAATGAGTTCCAAATTGATACTCACGGGTGAAATGTGTGTATATTTTAGAATTGCTTGGCCCGTCTTACATTTTTCTATTCGGTAATTTCACCGCCAGACAAAACTTTGGTAACCTGTGTTACATGTTTATATAAGTGATAATATACATATTAGTATTTATCAGACTTATTTGAATCACTTATTTTAAGTGAATAATAAACAGATATCAATTTCGAGAATCTTTCTGGATTTAAGCTATTACGTAATGTTGAATGGACGAATGACCCATTTGAAAATCTCTCCAATTGAGCAGATGATGCTGGTATTCGCATAAGTTTTAGAGCTAACGATGCTAACGACAAATGATTCTTCTCTACCAGTCCCCAAAAGGTAATTGGCGACGTTACATTTTTTTGAAAAAGTTTTTCAAATATATCTAACTCCTTTTCATACGCATGTAGACTATCCAGACCTTCACTATCCAAATTTTCTAAAAGAAAGTCCTGGACAGAATTTATCTGAGAACTGTTTAATTTTTTCCCCCTATATTTTGGGCACAGATAATTAGCTGTTATGCTGTATATATTTAAACCCATATCAATACGATGTAAAAGTTTCTCCTTTATTTGTACTGTTTGTACTTCTTCTGGAATTGTATCCACTAATGTAAGCCATTCTTCAGACGAGTCGGCAATAGAACAATTAATTTCTTCACATTTGTTTATTAAGTCACCTATTGGATTTAAGAGTTTTATTGTACTTTTTATGTCAGTTATAAAGTCATCATCATATAAAAGATTTGTGATATACGATTTCATTTCGTAGCCATCTGCAATAATTTTTTTCATAACTGTTAAATTTTTAATTAAAGATACACAAGCATCTCTATTGCTACACCATCGAGTTCCTTCCGGTACAATTATTCTAGAACCTCCATTATTTACTAAATCATTTTCAAGATCAATATGTTTAAATTGTTTTAAAATTGTATTCAGTTTTTCTTTTAATTCGTGGTTGAGAACGTCCGTTGCTAAAAGTTTCCCGATGTGGCTACTACATGGAGAATGCCAAAGATTGGTCATACGTTCCATTGTAATCATGTCTGACTCATTACTTACAATTGCATAAATATCGCAATCATATCTTTCCTTTGCCATTATGATAGATTGCTGGCAAATATATGATAATGCTTCATCTGTTTCTTTCATTATAGAAAAATCGTGTGATTCTAGAAACACACTATGTCCACCTATAGACTGTAACATTGTGACTATATTTTTAATATTATTAGATGAATTTTTCCATCCACCAATAACAAGACTGATATTAGTGCAGTGTATATTTTTTTTATTGATATTTGTTAATTCATTATGCAGTTTGTCAAGGAGTGAAGAATAAAACGCTTTTTCAGATGGAAGTTGATACGAAGGATGAATGCATTTAGTAAAATTTTTAAAGTAGTCACTTTCAACCACAGAAAGTGGAATGTTGCATCCAAAAAAGAATTTAGCCAGAGCTACATCTATAGCTTCTTTAGACTTTTGTTCTGGCATGATATCCACAAAAGATGTTATTCTTTTTATATTAATATCTTTTGACTTCTTAAATTTTATTTTTTGTATACTTGGTACCAATGATGATCGGGAAGTGGATGGTCCAGCTGCTGAATTTATTTTTTCTACCAGTCCTGGAAGATTTTTCTGCAAATAAATTAAAATATAATGTGAATTTATAGTTTGATCAATATTGTAAACTGAACAAATTTTATGCTCTATAACAGGCCGGGGGCAAAGCTCCCGGCTTCAATTAGGTGCGTCGGTTAACATAAATTTAATGAGTTAACGGTAGAAAATTATCGAATACCAGTGTCAGTAATATATACTCTAATCTTTTTGAGGATGTAAACTTAATATAATACATACATAAAATACCTGATTAAATATTTTAATAGATGACAAAAACGTAGCACTTGCTATATTTTTATTAGTAACATTTAATTTCAAGGCGGTAGTTATTTTATCTTTCTTGTTGTTTATGTTTTGGTTCATAACCTCTAAACTGTCGTTATTGTCTGGTAATTCTTCAGAACCAAAGTATGGTGTTGTATAGCACCTTTTTCTAAAAAGAAAAAAAAAAACGTTAAGTATTTAATATTGTTTATATTCTTAATTTCAACAACATTCTAATATCCTACCTGTGAATCTGCAACCGTCTAATTGAAGTATTTCTTAAAATCAAGTCGCATAGTAAACATTGTGCAGCTGGTCTACCGTTAGACAATCTGATACTATTATATTGTAAATTTTCATAATATCGATGAAATTTTCGTCCTCTGGACACTATCATATGCTCACTCATATTTGCTTTAACACAGAACCACACAGAATATAAATATAGAATAATAACATACATATATGTACAGGGCACATCACTCCGTTGCAATAGTGAAATAAATTTAAAATCTTAGCACCGCGGTGGTCAATTTTGAAACGTAGGTAGAGGATATTCAATGTTATTGTTACGTAGCTGTGAAACTAAAATTAAGGAATATATATATTTTACAATATTTTGTGAACTTGTTTTACTATTTTATCAACAAGTAAATACATACAAATGTTTATAAAGCCATTTATTTGCATTAAAAGTCTCTAAAAAAAATAAAAACTATATTTTGTGATATAGGTTATGGCGATAACATTTTCTGTAGGGTATTATTTCAAGTATGTAGATAAAAATAAAAGTTCAAGCGTTGCATATTGTCACAATTATGGTATAATTGTATTCTAATGTCCCAATTCCTTGAGCGTCCTTTAGGCTGTATAGGTCAAGATTGCTGACGTATGGTTTTGGAAATTATAGAATGTGCAGGGTGTTGCATGTTTGCCAACATAAGTATTGAACTACATTCTGTGTTGATAAACATTATTCAATTGTGATGATTATGGTCTTTTAATTGTTGCCAACAATTACACAAATTAATAACGTTTCCAAAACAACTGAGGTAGGACCGACGTCATAGTGTCCTGATTAACAGTTATAAAATGGTCTTAGGGAATAGAGTCGGGGTAGTCATTCTTGTGACCAGTCATCACGTCGGTGGCATCAGTCCGCATCACGCTGCCCAAAGACCAGCCCAGCTGTTGAAGTCGCCAAGACGAGATGTGAGTGTTGTCTACAGGCCTTCTCCACGTATTCGCCTCGAGTGGATACCTGGGGTGGTTCAACCGATCCTGGAGAAGCCGGAGCAAGAACGAGACTAACATCAGCTTCTATACGGACAACACCAGCAGCCATTTTACCAACAATTGTATTCTGATATAAATTAATCATGTATAATAAATTTTGTAGAAAAGATTCCGTTCTTGACTTCACCCAGTGACAATATGAAGGAGAGGAAGTGTAAGCAAGTTATCAACCAATGGCCCACTTTTTTTCCAACTTTTACTTTTCTAATCCAAGCTTTACGACGCCGATTTATAATTTCCTCGATTCCAAGTTTTATTATTAATTATAATTGTCTGAAGTAGGTGGAAATCTGTGGAACGAAACTTCAGGATTCCTCTTTTTCATTGGTTTGCACACCGATAAAATGTGCATATCGATAAGAGGTACACAACGATAAGATCTATCCATTTTTATGGAGTTCGCAAAAACAAATCGATTTAAACAAACAGTATGACTAATGCCAGCGACTTCGAAGTAAGTCATTAAACGTTCCCCACTTAGAATTTCTCTTATCTGGAAATGCCTATAAGTGAAATAATCTACTATAAAAAATTGTATGGTCAAAATGTACAACGATAAAAAAATATAGTTTTTAATTTTTTTAAAGACATGTCTTGCAAACAAATGGCTTTCTAAACATTTGTGTACACTTACTTGTTGATAAGATAGTAAAACATGTTCATAAAATATGTATATTTATTCCTATAATTTTAGTGTGACATCTGCGTAACAATGATATTGAACATCCTCTATCTACGTTTCAAAATTAACCGCCGCGCCGCTTTATCTTAAATTTATTTCCCTATAACCAAAATTTTATGTAAATGTTAGGTTACTATACATGTGACTGTACCACGTGATTTGTGTGACCAACAATAAAATTTACTACAGTTTTTACACAATAACTACATAGTTAATGTAATTAAATATTTTTCAGCCATATTCTCCCTCACTGATCCACCATCTTGTATCACCACGGTGACCTACACTGTGAAGTTTTCACTTAATTTTGCTATTATAGTTTATTTTAAAGTTTTTTTTTTACCTTTAAAATTAAAATAAACTGAAAATTGGGTAAAACTTCTATATAAGACCCTACACTTTTACAAAAAAATCCTTATAAGTGACAGTTTTAGCGTTTCCTCATTACACTGGCTTTATAATGTGTTTTTTAATTTACAGTGTGGCCAACAGCGATATAATTTTTTATTAGCTCATAGAACTATAGAGAGAACATAAACAAGGATTATGGACGAAGTAGTTGTATCAGAGAGCGGTGGGGTAAATGTATAAGTGTAGCAGAGAAAACGGCGGGGAAAACAGGTAGCCGCCATACTGAACCTGGTCAAAACATTAAATTAAATCGATGTAATATCTGCATTATATTTTATTTTTGTTCTTATTTTTGGAACTAGGAGGTTTGTTGTAATCGGCGCGATGATATTTTGTTAGGTTATGTAAAGGCATAGAATGTAAACGTTCTCTCCGATGTAGACTGAGATAGTCAATGTGTTTATATGTCTCTCATTAAAACAACTCACTAACTATAAGTTTGGAAAACTATCGACGATCGATAACGTATAACGTATTAAATTTAGAGCTCTGAACGATTGCTGGCGTTACCATATGACAAACTTGTAGTGATAATCAACAATGCACAAGTCCTATCCTATATTCGACTAATTTAAGAGCTCTGAACGCAGCTTCATTCAGTTTAATTTAGTTTAATTTGAATCATTAAGATAACAAATTAATTAAAAGAAACCTAAATTTTCGTTGCATTTATTAGTCTAATTTTTTAAATAAAATTATAAATAAATAATTAAAATATTATTTATAAAATAACATATATTTACGAGGATTTGAAAAGGAAGCATCAAATCACGATGCGTGAATGCTACCCCTGAGCTAGTTTATAATTAACAATTATGGAACAGTAGCAATTATAATATCAATAAACACAATAAATGTTGGGCTCAACAGCACTATGAAGTGACACCAAGCGGACAGAATTTGAACTAGAGGAACGAGTAACTGTTAATTGTAACTAGTTGCTACCTCGTGTTGTTTGTATCGCGTTTAAACTTGTTCCAGTTCCAGTTTGTTTGTAACATTAACTTTTGATGGCAACTATTATTCTTTTTTATATTATTTTGTGTTATAATGAGTTGTCATAACACAAACTGCTGTGTATTTGGTTGTCACTCCAGGAAAAGAAGTGACAGAAACATTCACTTCCATTTTTTCCAAATAAAAAACAATTTGTGAAAATAATAAATATATTTGGTGTTGTGGAAGAGATAAATTGGTAAAAAGCACGGAAAAATTATATAAATATAGGTTATAGTTGAAATATAGTGAGAGTGTGCTAAAAGCATTTAAAAGCTACAGATTACATCAATATTGTTAACCTATTAATATTTAACAAACTAGTATTTATTAAAAATATTCAACAAATAAGAAATACTCAATTATAAAAATCCTTCTCGAGCATAAATAAATATCTACCTGTGTAACTTTAACTCAGGATTAGGGTATGTGGTCTTAAATATTGTATGTAGATATTCTGATACAGCTTTTGCTTTCATTTTTGATTAATTTTTTTATGCAGTGAGTTTCTAACAAAGGTTACGGATTACAGGTGCAGGTTATCTTGCAGTTTTAATTTTCCAGTGACTTTGTGAGGTGGTGATTTTAGACTGCTTGTTTGTAAACATAACCGACATATATTGACATGCTCATAATTTTTTTCCGAAATTCCGTATAATATAACACGACCGGCGTTTAACAACTCTTCTCCTTCAACTACACACTTAAAAGAAAATGTTGCACTTAAAAAATTAAAATGATTTAGCAAGAATTGCTGTTAATTATTCACTGTAAATGGAAGATTTCACATGTAAACAAATGAGGACAACTTTCACATTACTCGTTTTTATCAGCTGTTTCACAGCGATCACAGCGCTGCCGTCGGCCATTGTTGAGTCCAATAGCATTTGCTAGTATTTTTTTACTAATTGCATTCATTTTGATTATATTATCTTAGTTTATCAACTACTCCCTAATGACAAATAGAAAAATCTGTTACTCTAAAAGAACATGGGCACTTACGCCCAAAAAGAAAAAAATTTTCTATATTGAATGTCTACAGTCCACATTTCGTGTTACACTTGGCATGTGAAGATACATAATGCAAAGTAACTGTCATCCATTTCAGCAGTTACAGTAAAAAAATATTTAAAACATTCAATTGTAACAAAAATATTAAATAGCATTACTGACCATTGTCTGAGGCAGCTGCATTTTGTCCAGGTTCAGACTTGATATAAATCTTCTCTATGTTGGTATTATCATGGTATATATCGTTTGTAACTCCATCTTTGATTTCTGCAATAAATAAACCAATGTCAAATATAAACTAATTATTTACTGTAAAATATGTTATTTAATTCTCTAGAGCCCAATACCGCTTAGAGGCGGATCATATATCATATATGATCATTACGTACAGTTGTTGCCCAACCCAACCTCTATCTGAGCTTCTATAAAACAGTAGTGAAACTGTACAATACCGCTATCTATATATTCGCCTATCTAAATACTGATCACCCTGAACTAATCAATCTTGCCTTTGGAGGTATGTATCACATATAAATTAAATCGACTTACTGTACCTCTGGGTTCAGTAATGTAGTCAACGACAAGGTATTAAATTTTTCATTCTGCAGTCAAAGTGTTACTGTCTTATGAATCACTAAACATGAAAAGAATTGACGTACACACACACGCTCTACTTTTACTAAACTCAGTAGTTTTGCCCATTTGGCCGCAATTTATACCCTACAGATTCATGAGTGACGGTATAAGAATTTATTAGTAATACCTTTGAAACCCTAAAAACATTCACTGATAACATAAGCATCAGTTAAACTAGCTCTACTGACCAATGTTTGACATGGATGCACTCTCCAGTTCATCTTCAAATTCGCTGGTGTCCATAGGCTCAGGCTTTACGAAAATCTCCTCTATGTTGGTATTATCGTTATATGTGTCATCTATAATTTCTTCTTTGATATCTGCAATAATCAAATATAAGTTAATTGCTGACTGTACAAAATAAATAACTTTAGTTATTCAAACATTATAGTAATAAGTGTGAATTGGTTGTAAATATGCTTATTACTGACCAATCTCCCATTCATCCATGTGCTCTGCTTCAGTTTTATCAGTATCACTATTCACGTTCATTTCTTCAACAAAACTTTGAAATTTTTAACAAACAAAATCTTTCTAGTTTTAGATAGCTAAAATTACTTTTGCAATAACTTGTTGGTTTTATTAAACTCAGTATATAACAATCCGTGCCGTCTAGAGAAATTTTTTAATGGACGTGTATTCCTCTAGCGGCAGAACACTGAATAAGGTTACTTACTTTGTTTTTCCTTGCTTGGTGTATGATCACGAAAACCATCGATCCGCAGCTTTATGCCGTCACTTATGTCTCTGTAGGTAAGTCTGTCTGTCTGTTCGGTAGAGATTGTGGCCGAACGACTTGACCTAGAAAACTGAAATTTTACGTTACAACAAAAATGTACAGCCGTACGAAGTAGATAAAACCCTATAAAGATGATTAATTTTGATATACTAATGTTGAACAAACAATTCAAATCATAATAAACAATATAATTCAATATAATTTTTTCGGAAGTCATTAATTATATTCTTTAATATTAGCAATTTCAATTACTAGCATATCAGTCGAGAGTACATTTTTATGTTTAAACCGTATAAAAACGTTTATACCAGTGGTTCCCAACCTTTTTTGGGGTGAGCACCCCTTTGAATGTGAAAATATTTTTTCAGTTGAGTCATATTTATATGTCAAATTGATCAAAATAAAAAGTGAAGAGAGCAAAAAAAAAGGAAATTGCATGAATATTTCTTTAAAATTGATCAAATTGATACAATGTTCCATTACTCGACGAAAGTAACCGCGGTTGAAGTTTCCCGTTCCGAAAGTGTACGACATTAACCTTTTCAGGAAAATTGTTAAGTTTCGGAACGCGGTTACTGAAAATTTTGGTTACTTTTTTGTAACCAAACTAACCATAGAAAGAGTCTGTGTCAAATGTACTAAAACTGATAAGGGAAGTGTTCCCAACTTCGAAAAAATAAAAAAATATGTGAAAAGTAGAAGCCTTGTTTATTGGATAACATTTCTAAAATCCGTAAATTAATTTAACTTATTCATGTAATATTTAATTCATTTTGAAGTATTTTGTAAACAATTTAATAAAGAACATTAATTAGAAAGTAAATTACATCAATACATATGGTTTATTCATATATAATATTAATTTAGACCTTATTATTATAAACTTAGAACTACTAGTAAAATTTTGATATATATGTCATTTATTGTTTAACCTTTAATAAAAATATGTACATATTTTAAATAATTAATGTAAGTAGATATTATAATGTTATAAATGACATTTAAACTATTTATTATTAAAAAATGTTGGTTTTGACTACTGAGGGAAACTTTTTAAATATTTTTCTGTATTCCAGATTATTTTTGCGAAGTTTTTCAAAACCGTTGCTTACAATGAATCTTGATATAAGATGGTCAAATGTGATAAAAAATGAGGAACAAAGAAACACTGTCCGATGTAACACTATAAGGCCTGGACTATAATATCAGAACGAGAAAATACGTGCTGGGCACAGTGAAAAAGGTTTTCTTGCTAACTAAATTAATTTTAATAATTAAATAATAAATGACAGTGCAATAAACTAGTGTAAAAGATACAGGTCTGGTGATCCTGCTATCCAAACAGCATTCTTTTTATATATAAATATGCATACCTAAAGTGTATCTTGGCCAAATCACTAGGCGTTTACTTAAAACTCTACCGGTGGATATGGTACATCGGCCAATCTTTACTATACCCCACTGAACATAACCTTATGTGTTGCCTCTATACAGAAGGCTTAAATAATCCTTAAAAAGGTTAGGTTAGGCTAGGCTTTAGCCTGAATACTAGTTATGTTAGAATAGTTTAGCTAGAATAAGGTTATATTTAGTGGGGTATAGTAAATCTTCTCCAGGAAATCTACCGGTCGGTAAACAGCTACATGCTTATACACCTTCACCGAACTTGTTTTCGAACACAGTTGATGTTCCCGGTATCTGCCGGTAGAGTTTTCGTAAACGCCTTATTGCAATTCTAAGCTTACCTTAATTTGGCAGGTTAACGGCGTATTTTTATTTTAAATTATTAAATAAACATTGTCATGACATGCCGTCACAAAAATTCGCATAGCAATGTGTTAAACTATATATATTGTAATAAATACTTAAATTTATGCAGTGACAATATTCAACCGGTACGAGCATATCAGTTCTTAAAATATTGAAATACTTTCATACTGGTTGTTAAAATGAATAGTAGGATAACAGGTGCAGAAAAAGATTTCACTTAGTTTCTACTTTTGGCAAATGACCACATCAACAATTTTTAAAAATCAACAAATTGTATGATAATTATTAAAATAATTAGGGCTACAATTACCGTTAATTTTTTTTTCTCGTCAGATTTTTTAGTGTTTTATATTTTTTTTTTTATCTAACTGGTTTATTATTTTGAATATATGCCCTGCATATACGTACGATAAATGTTTTCAAATAATAAACATGTATGTAAAATATATTTTTATTTACATTGTAATATTTTGTGAAGATTAATGTAAGAAAAAGTTAATGTTTTTTTAGAATAATAAAGTGTATTGATTATTATTTATGAATGTTTTATTTCAAGGGAAGCGAAAATTAAGAGCGATGTTGGCCGTAGACCTAAATATTTTGAGAATATGAAAAATTCCAAATTTTAACATAGTTTTGAAAAGATTTGATTACTTTTTTAATATTTCTAATCGTATCAAGAATTTTGTATTCTGTTTATTTAGGTAATTTCAATCAAATTTCTGATTGCGGTTATATGAGTAATGGTTTTCCACAAATAATTGATTACAAAATAATCATTATTTAACAGTTCTGGTTAAATATAATTTATATGGAGACTATAGTTGTCTCACTATCCTCTTTTTCAAGTCGCTGTATTTATGTTATTTTAAATATAATGGATTTACATATTTCCTTTTTATAATTAATATCGTTCAGGTACATCCAATCCGCAGTTGTACAGTTTCTAGTTCCAATATAAAACAAATTTAATCACTTAAAGGCCTTTACCCGCGGACCAGAGTTTAAGAATCACTGATTACAAATTCATTGCAAAAATGTATAAAAATAAATCAGTTAAAGAGTTAAATGTTCTAAATTTCCATGCATATCTTGTAGACCAGGTTATCGTAGGTAAAATTATATTCTACTGATATATCAGATTTAAAAATATCAGTTATTATGTAAGGCGTTTTTTTAATTAAATGTCTTGAGTATTTTTATTTTAAATTATTAAATAAACTTTGTCATGACATTCAGTCACAAAAATTCGCATACCATTGTGTTAAGCTATATATATTGTAATAAATACTTAAATATATGCAGTGACGATATTCAACCGGTACGAGCATATCAGTTCTTAAAATATTGAAATACTTCCATACTGGTTGTTAAAATGAATAGTGGGATAACAGGAACAGAAAAAGATTTAGTTTCTACTTTTGGCAAATGACCACATCAACAATTTTTAAAAATCAACAAATTGTATTATAATTATTAAAATAATTAGGGCTACAACTACAGTTAATTTTTTTTTTCTCGTCAGATTTTTTAGTGTTTTTTTTATTTTTTTTATCTAACTGGTTTATTATTTTGAATATATGCCCTGCATATACGTACGATAAATGTTTTCAAATAATAAACCTGTATGTTAAATATATTTTTACATTGTAATATTTTGTGAAGATTAATGTAAGAAGAAGTTTATGTTTTTTTAGAATAATAAAGTGTATTGATTATTATTTATATGAATGTTTTATTTCGAGGGAAGCGAAAATTAAGAGCGATGTTGGTCGTAGACCTAAATATTTTGAGAATATGAAAAATTCCAAATTTTAACATAGTTTTGTAAAGATTTGATTACTTTTTGAATATTTCTAATCAAGAATTTTTTATTCTGTTTATTTAGGTAATTTCAATCAAATTTATGATTGCGGTTATGTGAGTAATGGTTTTTCACAAATAGTTGATTACAAAAATAATCATTATTTTACAGTTCTGGTTAAATATAATTTATATGGAGACTATAGTTGTCTCACTATCCTCTTTTTCAAGTCGCTGTATGTATGTTATTTTAAATATAATGGATTTACATATTTCCTAATTTCCTTTTTATAATTAATATCATTCAGGTACATCCAATCTGCAGTTGTACAGTTTCTAGTTCCAATATAAAACAAATTTAATCACTTAAAGGCCTTTACCCGCGGACCAGAGTTTAAGAATCACTGATTACAAATTCATTGCAAAAATGTATAAAAATAAATCAGTTAAAGAGTTAAATGTTCTAAATTTCCATGCATATCTCGTAGACCAGGTTATCATAGGTAAAATTATATTCTACTGATATATCAGATTTAAAAATATCAGTTATTATGTAAGGCGTTTTAATTAAATGTCTTTAATATTCGAGATATTTGTTTCGAATTATTATTGGCGTATTTATTCTTGGCCTCTAACACTTTTGAACTCCATCAGTTTAATGTTTTTCTTAAACTATATTAATAATCTATATATTTGTTTTCTCTCCAATTCTAAATATTATTCGCTTTACAATAATAGAAACGTATTTCATGGATCAATATGTTCTTACTTATATGTTCAATTAAAGTATTTAATTATAAATTAGTGTATAATAAAAACAGATTTTAATTTGTAGTGCGCGCTATTTTGCGTGCATTACGACAATATTACAAAAAAAAAGTGGAAAAACATTTCACTTTTATCTAGTGGTAACATTGTAGAGGCAAAATCTGTAGAACTAAAATTTATTATTTGAAGGTAATCGTTAAAAATATAGTAGTACTACTGTAGGAAATGGAATGATATTATATGTGTTATAAGAGTACTATATTGGAATTTTATGGAACTAAAATTATAATAAAATCAATAATTTCATCATTGTTATCGTGTAATAGGGATAACTTCTAGTAACTAGTAACTTCTCATTACAGTTGGCAAAAATTCAGTGTTCCCAACTTAATTTTTTTTTTTTTTTGTCGCACTCTTGACCTAAGCCGGCGGTGAGTGTGGTTAATTCCTCCCACTACAAACTTCAGATCTAATGTAAACTACAAAAGGCGGGAATTTCAAAACAATTACAATAAGGCGATAGTTAAGTGGAGGGAATTAATCGTTTCTTTGTAGTGCAAGTAGTAAATTATAATATTATTTTACTATAGTTTATAATTAAAACAGTAAGAATGAGTGTAAGTAACTGATTTTTAGTAATATTGATCGATGTCGTGAAAAATAATATCAGGAAAAATCATATATGTTCTTATATAATGTGCCATTGTAAACAAGTACTAATAAAACAAATATTTTTATTAATAAGTTTGTAAGAGAATATCTATAACCTATAACGTCCATAAAATGACAGTTCACTTGTCTGTTTTATCAACTGTTAAGTGTGACTACCGTTCCGTAACTAAAACTCGTTTTCAGGTAACCACTGGGTAACCACAACTTACCACGACTTTACCGTAACCGCGACCACGGTAGTTAGGTGTGCAATACGGAACATTGTATAATTGATGTAGCATTCAGCGGTTCTTAACCTTAATAAAATTAGAGAGAAAATATACTTATTGAAAAATAATTTTTTATTATTATTTATTACAAAAAAAAAAAAATAATAATAATAATACAGGGAAAAAATATATAATGATTCTTATTCTGCTCAAAAACAATACATAATACAATAACACAAAATACAATAATACAAATAATGCAATCATACAATAATACAAATAATACAAAAAAATATGTAATACACAAGGTTATTATGTAACACATAAAATACATTTTCTTGAAAAAACTCAAAATAAATATTGTTCAATTGTGGTAACCAGATGCAGTGATGGGCGCGTAAGTTACATGATGTAAGTTACCTCATTGTTGACGAGTAAACAATTGATGTAAAGTAAACACAAAAACTCTTGTAAACAATGTGAACAACGTAAACAATATAAACAATGATTTAGACATGCGCACTTGTTTTGAATTACAGAACCTTTTTCATATCAATACATTTTTATAAATAATAAAATTTTACTGAAACGATTTTAACTGAAAAAGTAAGTATATAAAATTAGGACCAGCCAATATACATATTAATAAAAATCGAATTTCATCATTATACAGGTGTTACATACAAATTAGTAAATATGAATATGAAAAATAAAACACTTTTTTCTTTAAAACATTCAGTCCAATTTTTTGAATAACAAAATTCATTAAATTTCACCTTTAAGAAAATCAGCCTATATTTTTTTATAACGAAAAGATTCATTGCAAATTTTTCATAACGCCCTATATTTTCTTTCATTTTCTTTAATTAAAACAAAACCTAGTTCTTCAGAACTATTGCTTCGGTTTCTTCCCACCATTTATTTAATAAATTTATTGTTTTGAACTGAATATACTTGTTCATTAACTCTCTATTGTTCGTATTAAATACCTAAAACTAACCTCATTATTTGACAGTTTACAAAGTTTACATTGTTTACATTGTTGACAACTTTACCAATTGTTTACATAAGTTTACACGTAAACGTAAACAATTAAAGTTTACGTGTAAACGCCCATCACTGACCAGATGCGCTCAAAATTCTGATGACGTCACACGTCAAAATGAAGATTCGAGTTAAAAAAATCTAGACTATTTAAAATTGGGGGTGCCGGCACCCCCGGTTGGGAACCACTGGTTTATTCGGACCCGAGGATACCCCCTTGTGTCCCTTATAGAAATTGGTGTCAAACATTTTGAAGGCGTTAGGAGAGCAATTTCAGTAATTTCAGTCACCCTATAGGGAAATAAACTGAAGATCTTCGGTGGTCAATTTTTCTTTTTCTTCGATTGATGATATTTTGTTATAATTTTGTATGCTATTTAAATATTTGTGTACACTTATTTGTTGATAAAACAGCAAAATTTATATTGTATGCGGCAAAAGCTGGAACATTCGAGAGTGACATTAAACTGTCACTTGTGTATTTGTTTACTTAGTGAAAATGAACACGAGTTGTATTTTCCTATTTTCCGAGCATTTCTGAGCTTTTAAGTGTCAGATTTAAAATACAATTTTACGTTTATTTACACCATGACAACTTACTAATTGTAATTGATATATTAAATACATACCTTAGAAATAAGGTAAATGTAAAATCAACACAATTAGAGGCGCCAAATTCGAATCATCCTAATTTGAAAATCATTTATTTAACACGGTTATAAATGGAGGAAAACATTTGTTATTCCACCACTCCCAACAATGACGTCGTACGGACCACGTGATTAGACTGATCTATTTGGCTGCTCTTTATTTTGTGAATAAATCTCACGGACTGCTACATCCTGACATGAAAGAAATAAGTTGGTTATTAAAATTTAGCAGGAGTAATTTTGCTTATTTGGAGATTGAAAGGGTTTTATTTGAGGAATGAATATGAATGATACGACTGTCCTTGATGTTATTAAAAAAGAGGTTTATATTAAGACAGAATATAAAGTTACTGATGAACACGAAATGAAAAATGGAATAGAATATAACGCTGAATGGGAAAATGGTCAGCAAAAAGCCCATTTACAACTCACGCTTATATAGGCAATACATTTATATTTTACTATGATCTGTTTATTGCAGGAATCAAAGATGAAGTTACAGAGGTATACCATGATAATATCAAAATAGAGGAGATTTACATTAAGTCTGAACCTGCGGACACCATTGAATTTGAAGATGAACTGGACAGTGCGGCTGTTGCAAACACTGGTCAGTAGAGCTAGTGTAACTTATGCGTGTAGTGTGTGAAAGTAATTAATGAGTTATATAATTGATTTTTTTTTTATATGATGTTGAGGTATACACACGTGAGTTTTAGCTGTTCCGAAGAGCAAGCCAAATATAGGTATATTGAACATAAAATCTTGCGGTTCCATTAAAACTAGTGAATAAACTGTGTAGTTTTTCAAACAATTAAAGTACATCAGTAGATAGCCAAAATTGATTTGAAATTAAATAGAGTATATTAATCACATGACCTATTTTAATATTAGACTACACTTTGTTCGGAATCAAGAAGTAGTAATAAACTCTCGTCGTTCGCTTGCTGGTGAGCTGTTAATTTTACATGACAGCCAATAAAGTAGCGACTTCAAGCTTTCACGTGATTTTTGATGGATATATTCTTAGGAAGGTCGTTAATATATAGTAAGAACAAGATAGGACCTACAACAGAACTCTGTGCTATTTTGTACATTATTTTGTGGGATTTTGAGAGCATAACATTTTATTGCACCATTTATTTCCTATTTATTAAGAACTATTCAAATAAATAGAGTGCTGTACCTCTAATTCAGTAGTGTTCTTGTTGTGCCAATAGAATTTTATGGTTCATGTAATCTAGAGCTTAGATTAAAGCGCAGAAACAGGCTATATTTAGCCGTTTTCACGTGTGTTTCGGATAACATTTTTCGCTTCTATTGCAAACCATATTGCGTGCTAGTCAGCAGAGTTGGGCATTATTTAACTAAACTTTCAATCAATTTCAAATTTTAATGAAAATGTTATCAAACTAAATTAATCATTACTAGAGACAGGCATAAATATGCAACGGTACTTTTGCCATAGGCGTGCTATTTTAAACTTTATTTTAACAAAAAATCAGCAAAAAAGCAAAAGAATAAAACACTTGTACCGCAATGAATTCTTATCTTAATAACGACACCTCATTATTTTGGGATTATATCCGAGATAGGTAATTTCTGTCACTCCTTTGCCTTTGTCAGATTTTAATAATATATTACATTTTTATACGCTACACTATTTGTCAGCAGGGCACATTACAAATATATATAACTAGCTGAAAACCCGTGCTTCGCTACGGTATATTGATGGTCTCTTGGAGCACAGGAGATACGAAAGGTTTCTTCCGAATTTCATATCTCTTTGTCAAGGGACGCTCTATCGAATAAAAAATACTAATTTACTCCGTAAGGGATGAAATTTAAAAAAACTGTCAAACGCCTTCTAAATAGAAACCTATGTGCCAAAATGAAATGTTATAACTCAGGAAATACAAAGGTTTTTATAATTCACTCCGATTGCATATTCATCCATTTAGGGGTTCATTAGGGCAAACACGTGAATTTCTGTTTTAAACATTTGTATGGGTATCATTTGTAAGCAAAAACCAAGTCGATATCTCATTGAGCCTAAGAGATATTGAGGCATCAAATCAATCAAATCCCTAAATCCCTAAATCAAATTTCACCTCATTTCACCACTTAAAAATGGAATTTAGAAAAATCATTTCTTATTGGTCTCTTACGGAGGGAATGTAAGCTCCGAATTTCATGTCTTAATATCCATTGGATTTTCTATCGAATAAAAAATACCAATTTACCCCTTTAAAGATGAAACTTAAAAAAACTGTCAAAACACTTGTTTTTGAAAAGGGTGTTTTAAAAAAGACACGTATATGCCAAAGATGAATGTTATATCTCAACAAATAGGAAAAACTACGGGTACCATAATTCATCCCGTTTGGAGTGGATTGGGACGAAATCATATATTTTTTTAAAATTATTGTATGTTATTGTATGTATGTTTAAAAGCTTTTAACCCTTTAGAAGTCGACTTAGTGGGTACTTACGTCATGGAAGGAATCAACTTTGCGAATTTCATATATCTATGTCAAAGTCATTTTAAAAAACTGTCAAAACAATTTCGGGACATTTTAAAAAGACACCTATTTGTCAAAAAGGAATGTTATAACTCAACAGACACATAAAATACGATGGGATATATAATTCACCCCGAATATAGATACACATCTTTACGGATTGATTAGGATAAAATCTTGAAATAAGTTTTTCGATATTTGCATGGGCAATATTTGTAAACAAAAACTAAGTCTATATCTTATTGGTCCTGAGATATTAAGGAATCCTTGAAATCACACCTCCTCTTTTCACCTTTTAGGGGTGAAATTAAAAAAAAACTGACAAACACATTTCGAAATATTTTAAAAATACACTTAAGTGCCAAAAAGTAATGTTGCAACTAAATGAACACAGGAAAAACGACGGGATGTATATTTCACCCCGATTGTAGCATACCCCTTTAGGCATTGATCAGGTCAAAATCCTGAAATAAATTTTTCGGCATTTGCATGGGTAGTATTTGTAAGCAAAAACCAAGTCGGTATCTTATTAGTCTTAAGAGACATCAAAGAATCCTTAAAATCACAATTCACCCCTGTTCACCTTTTTGGGATGAAATTTAAAAAAACTGTCAAAACCATTTCAAAATATTTTAAATTAGGATACCTATTTGCCAAAAAGAAATGTTGCAACTAAACAAACACAGGAAATACGACGGGATGTTTAGTTCAGACGAATTGTAGAATCACCTCTTTAAGGGCTGATTAGGATAAAATCCTGAAAAAGGTTTTTCGGCATTTGCATGGGTAGTCTTTGTAACCAAAACCAAGTCGATATCTTATTAATCCTAGGAGATATTAAGGAATCTTTGAAATCACAATTCACCCCATTTCATTCTTTAGGGGTGAAATTTTAAAAAACTGTCAAAACCATTTCGAGATATCTTATAAAGACACCTATATGCCAAAAATGAATGTTAAAACTCGACAAACACAGGAAATACGACGGAATGTATAATTCACCCCAATTGTAGTTTCACCCCTTTAGGGGTTGATTAAGATAAATATTGAAAAAAGTTTTTCGGAATTTGCATGGATAGTCTTTGTAAGCAAAAAGCAAGTCGATATATTGGTTCTAAAAGGTATTAAGCAATCCCTGAAATCCCAATTCACCCCCTTTCAACCCTTAGGGGTGAAATTTAAAAAAACTGTCAAACCCATTTCGAGATATTGTAAAAAGACACCTATGTGCCAAAAAGTAATGTTGCAACTAAACGAACACAGGAATTACGACGGGATGTATAATTCACCCCGATTGTAGATCCATACCTTTAAGGGTTGATTAGGACAAAATCCTGAAATTGGTGTTTCGGTATTTGTATGGCTAATCTGTGTAAGCAAAAAGCAAGTCGAAATGTTATTGGTCCTAAGAGATATTAAGGAATCCTTGAAATCACATTTCACCCCTTTTCACCCTTTAGGGATGAAATTTTCAAATACTGTCAATACCATTTCGAGATATTTTGAAAAGACACCTATGTGCCAAAAAGTAATCTTGCAACTAAACGAACACAGGAAATACAACGGGATGTATAATCCACCTCGATTGTAGGTTCACCCCTTTAGGGGTTGATTAGGGCAAAATCCCGAAATTATTTTTTTGGCATTTGTATGGGTAATACTTGTAAGCAAAAACTAAGTCGATATCCCATCGGCCCTAAGACATATTAAGGAAATCGTGAAATCACAATTCACCCCTTATCATCCTTTAGGGATGAAATTTTTAAAAACTGTCAATACCATTTCGAAATATTTTAAAAAGACACCTATGTATCAAAAAGTAATGTTGCAACTAAACGAACACAGGAAATGCGACGGAATGTATAACTCACCCTGACTGTCGATCCACCCCTTCAGGGGTTGATAAGGACAAATTCCTGAAATAAGTTTTTTGGTAATTGTATGGATAATCTTTGCAAGCAAACAGTAAGTCGATATCTTATTGGTCTTAAGAGATGTTAAGGAAACCTTGAAATCAGAATTAACCCCTTTTCAACTCTTAGGGGTGAAATTTTAAAAAACTCTCAAACCCATTTCGATATATTGTAAAAAGACACCTATGTGCCAAAAAGTAATGTTGCAACTAAACGAACACAGGAATTACGACGGGATGTATAATTCACCCCGATTGTAGATCCACCCCTTTAGGAGTTGATTAGGACAAAATCCTGAAATTGGTGTTTCGGTATTTGTATGGGTAATCTTGGTAAGCAAAAAGCAGGTCGATATCTTATGGGTCCTAAGAGATATTAAGGAATCCTTGAAATCACAATTCACCCCTTTTCACCCTTTAGGGGTGAAATTTCAAAAAACTGTCAATACCATTTCGAGATATTTTAAAAAGACACCTATGTGCCAAAAAGGAATGTTAAAACTAAACGAACACAGGAATTACGACGGGATGTATAATTCACCCCGATTGTAGATCCACCCCTTTAGGGGTTGATTAGGACAAAATCCTGAAATTGGTGTTTCGGTATTTGTATGGCTAAGCTTTGTAAGCAAAAAGCAAGTCTATATGTTATTATTGGTCCTAAGAGATATTAAGGAATCCTTGAAATCACAATTCACCCCTTTTCACCCTTTAGGGGTGAAATTTCAAAAAACTATCAATACCATTTCGAGATATTTTAAAAGGACACCTATGTGCCAAAAAGTAATCTTGCAACTAAACGAACACAGGAAATACAACGAAATGTATAATCCACCCCGATTGTAGGTTTACCTCTTTAGGGGTTGATTAGGGCAAAATCCCGAAATTACTTTTTCGGCATTTTTATGGGTAATACTTGTAAGCAAAAACTAAGTCGATATCCCATCGGTCCTAAGAGATATTAAGGAATTCGTGAAATCACATTTCACCCCTATTCATCCCTTAGGAGTGGAATTTCAAAAAATCCCTTCTTAGTGGGTGCTTACGTCATGGAGGGAATATACTCTCCAAATTTCAAGTTTCTAGGCCCAGGGGTTCGGGCTGGGCGGTGATGAGTGAATGAGTCAGTCAGTCAGGACACTTGCTTTTATATATATAGATTACATTTTATTTCTACAGATAACACATGTGCCGCTTTTTATCGATTAAACACCTAACTAAAGTACCGTTGCATATTATTGCCGGACTCTAATCATTACTTATTCAATCAATAATGGATGCAATCATAAATCCTTTACTAAATGATAATCAATAGTTTTTAATCATATCGTGATATTTTGTCAGAAAATTTTGAATCGTTTGGATCAATTTATATTATATATTATATATATTATATTATATAATATCCGTATATCCAAATTCTTAATAATTTCAGCCGATTTAGACCGTCTTGCAGCTTTCCAAAGAGTTATTACATTTTGCCACTCTACCGACCATGAAGGAATAACATATTTGGTAATGTCTTCTTCAAATTTTTGTTGTGATTATGTTTCGGCTCTAACTGTTCTTGAGTTTTGAGAAACAATTGCTTGCTTACCTTTAGAATCAATATGTTTTTTAAATGCAATAGATGCATCGTTTCAATATCGTTTTTAAAATGAGTTATAAAATTCGAAATGTTTTTATATCCTTTAATTACAACTTAAGGTTTGCATTGACCGCATTGATCAATGACTTTATTTTGCTATACACACCTTTTTTTTGATTAAATATTGAAGAAAAGTACCATCCACCGTTTCCGATTTAAATAAAATATTTATCTTTTACCAAAATTGGCCGATTAAGAAAAAGTTTGAAAATCCTAATGCTTCAGATATTAAGAGTCGATGCACCAAAACTTTCACGAATATCGTTGTCACTCATGTTGACGAATAAATACAAATATATAATCGTAAAATCACTCAAATTTTTCACAAATAAAATCTGCGTCAGACGTCTACAATGTATAAACACTAAATGTTAACGAACAGAGAGAGTGAAAAAATCATATCTCAATCCTGATTTTAGTTTCAATCATAACTAAAAATTTAAACATGACAGTGAGTAAATAATTAATTTAGTTACCAATGCGAATAACTACATTATAGTCCGGGAGGCAGCGTTGCAAGTGACCTGGTCATTTCATCCCGATTGGTTCCTATTGGAAATTATTCCTTTCGGGTAGTAAGTTGATGATCTAAACGTCAGCTGCGTTGGTAGTGGTGGGACGGGTCTTAAGAAAATGTACAATTTGTAAAAAAAATATAACCCCTCAGCTTACCCCTAAAGAGTCCCTGACTTACCCCTATTGTGCAAATAGCTGATTGTTGTTTTTATTATTTTAATTATATAATAAGTTCGATGAATAAGTTACCTTGAATTTGAAATGACTTTATATCATTTTATTTTTTTTTATAACAGGTTTATACTAGCGCCTGACCTTTAATCCCTCACTACGCACGCAGCTGACTTTTATTATTATTATTATTATTATTTTGGGGTTTGTCAGGTCTTGACAAGCGTCCACTAATCTCAAACTTCAGCAACCTTTTGAGCCGCGTCATACTAGAGACTAGTGGAGCTAAATAAACACGACTGCATCCCAAACCCTGGCGATATGCAGCCGCGAAAATTACGCCAGATCCAGTGCCCGCACAATGCGGAGCGACCCGAGCAGCACTGCTTTCTGCATCCTGCAGATCAAAGAGTTGGCAGAAGATCTACAGGCGGGATTGGACTCGATTTCCCTTCGATAGGAGGCTTTCATGCCACCCAAAACACCAACTATCAGGACTACAAGCTTAACTTTATACCCGGGATACAGCTTTCTAAGCTCGGACAAGAGGTCCATATACTTGGACCTCTTTCCTCCTCCTTGAGAGAGATATTCTTCTCAGCTGGACTTGAGACTTCGATCACAAACATCTGTTTGGTCTCGATATCCAGGAGGGTTATGTCCGGCTTAGTGGCTGTCAGTAACCTCGAGGTGGGGAAGGAGTAATTCCAATAAATTCGGCACTTGGAATTTTCCACCACCGATTCTATGTCAGAAGGGACGTACGGTATAACTGGTATTTGGTCAATACCATAGGCATGTCTAAGATGATAGTAGAGCACGCGGAGAGCAGCATTATGTCGAGACACGTAGCTCGACGCTGCAAGAGATGGACAAGCAGACAGAATGTGCATAATCCTTTCAGAATGGTGGTGGCACAACCTACAGAGTGTGGACTCCGCTATTTGGAATATGCGGGCCCTGTACGCCAAAGTATTAATAACACCATCCTGGCACGCAAACACAAAACCTTCTGTTTCCGATCTCAAACTAGCAGACTTAAGAAACGAGAACGTGAGTTCGGTGGACAACTCTAGAATTTTATTATTATTATTATTATTATTATGGGGTTTGTCAGGTCTTGACAAGCGTCCACTAATCTCAAACTTCAGCAACCTTTTGAGCCGCGTCATACTAGAGACTAGTGGAGCTAAATACACACGACTGCATCCCAAACCCTGGCGATATGCAGCCGCGGAAATTACGCTAGATCCAGTGCCCGCACAATGCGGAGTGACCCGAGCAGCACTGCTTTC